>CM041020.1:12679270-15079270 GCA_022984855.1 Dimocarpus longan
AAGATTGCATGAGATAAGTTTGATGATATTTTGAGGTTATATGATTGTATTTTGATTCTATGAAAAAATTTTTAATTTTTTTTTTATAAGTTTGACCAATGGTCAAATCAAGTGCTCTCCAAGTAACCAATAACTCATTACTCGTTGTCTCACCAGTCGAGTAATGAGTAACGAGTTCTAAAACAATAGTTTTAGATTGAAAGAAGGACCGGATGTCCTAATAGTTGATATGATAGACTTTTGAAGTGTTGTTATTTTTGTGTATCATATGATGAAATTATGGAAAAATTAGTAGTTGTGCTCCCGAAATATTTAAGATATACCGCATATTGTAATTATGTGATAGTGCTAAAGTAACTTTTGAGATTGTATGAGATAAGTTTTATAGTGTTTTGTAGTTATATGATTGTATTTTGATCTTATGAAAAGTTTTTTTATTTTTTTTACATCTTTAACTAAGTTTGACCGTAGGTCAATGGATTGACCATTAACCAACGATCAAGTTAAGTACTTGTTGAGTAGCCAAGTACTAGTTACTAGCTGAGTCACCAGTGGAGTAGCATCGAGTAGCGAGTTCTACAATACTGATGATAACTTATATCAATCTTATCTAATGTATGTATATCTAATATACACTAGCTTTACTACTTGAATTCTCCTCTTTAGCAACCAAAATAAATCACTCACTATAGATCGAAATATGAAACCTACATTTTCTCATTATAAAATGTTTATGTCGTAAATAAGTGTGGGCAATATTTATTTATAAATAACTTGTTACTTATATATTTCTATATTAGCATCTCATGTCAACTAATAAATCGCATATTTTATAAATAATACTTTGTATGATATATTCTTACATGTGTAAACTAAACACAATTTAAAAAAATAAAATGTCATTACAACTCATGCTTTAAAAGGGCCCAAAAATAATATCATTTTCTAACAAAATCAATCCTAATGATACAGGAAGTGATTTGTTTTTACCATTTTAATCATGTAGTTATGCTGGTAATTAAATGACATCACTTATTATATCATTGGAGTTGCATTTTTGGCTAATGTTTTGCGGTTTGAATCACGTGACTGATGCACTAATGAACGATGGCTTATAATAGTTAATTTTAGAAACTTATATATTATATAAAAAGGCTAGATTATTTATGGTAACAAACAACGAGAAATAAAAACGGATATCGTGATTGTTTTATGTTGTCATACCGCTAATAGATTTATTAGTAAAGTTGAGAGTATAAATTTTTTCAAAACATATATATACACACACCATGTCATGTAACGGTAGGAACTTGAAATATGATCAGACTGAATAAACGTTATCTACCACGAAGCCACACTGACTAGTTAGAATATATGGATTTCGTCTTTAACATCTCTCGATAAAAGAAATAAATCTTCTCGTGTCTGTTATTATTATTCCAAACTTAGAAATTGAAGGCTGTGTTGTAGTACACTGTCACATAATGAGTTTCCAATAATAAAGTTAAAGCAGTTATTGTGCATGGTTGATTCCACAAGTAATTCACTTCAACAAACATGAATGATATAAATTAATATAGTTTATGAATACCCCATAATACATATTTTTCTTTCAATATGATCTCTAAATTAATAATGGTTCAAATCTATTGACCGAGTAATACTATCAAAAGTAGAACCATCCCGAGGCTCAGCTAATTCAAAGCCCTCGTATGCGAAGTTCTCAGCATTGCCCTGGACATTATCACTTCCATTTGGTGCTCGAATTCCTTCCAACACCATTGCTACTTCTTTCATAGTAGGTCTTTGCTTCCCATGTAGATTTAGGCAACTTATCGCAAGGTTAGCCATCGCCATGTTCTCTTCCTCCTTTCCCAGCTTTACTTGAACATCAAGAATTTTATACAGATTATTCTCCTCCATTGAACTAATGAAATATAGTGCCAAACTATACCTTCTTTTGTCACCGTTGAAAATATTGGTTATTTTCCTGTAAGAAGCTCAACCAATACTACTCCAAAACTATAAACATCACTTTTATCTGTAAATTGGTTTGAGCGGAAATACTCAGGGTCAAATTAAGTACCCAAAAGTCCCTTGTACTTTCATGGTTACATGACTATGATCAACTGGAATTGACATTGAAGTTCCAAAATCTGCTACTTTTGCCCTATACTTTTCATCTAGGAGTATGTTAGAAGACTTGATGTCTTGATGATAAATGGGTAAAGAAGTTGCCGAGTGTAGGTAAGAAATAGCTCCGGCAATTTCTGTTGCAATTCATGAGCGTATATTCCATGTGAATGGAAGCTCTTTATTTTGTTCTTGAAGATAAGAAAAAAGAGTTCCATTGGGGATAAATTCATAAACTAATTAAGGAACCTCCGTCTCCAAACAAAACCCTAATAACTTAACAACATTTCTGTGATTAATTTGAGAAAGGATGACCACCTCATTAATAAATTCTTGAAGCATTGCTTTATCTACTACCTTAGACTTTTTTACCGCAACAAGTCTTCCATCAGTCAACATTCCTTTATAAACATTACCTTGGCCTCCTTGACCAAGTATTCTGTTCACACTAAAATGGTCAGTGGCCTTATCCAACTCATCCGAATTAAAAAGTTTGCTTTTGTCAAAACTGCCATGACATGAAGTTACCTGTTGCTGTAAAAGTAATCCGCCATTTTGTTTGAAGTACTTTGCCTTGAGCTTGATCCCATTTCTTCTCTTTATCATAATGCGCAACCTCCATACCCCGATAAGTGAAAACAACCAAAGCTTACGCTTAGACCTACATAATATTGATTTGAAATTAGAAGTATTTTCGGTTGAATTGGTTTGTATTTCTTCATATTTCTGGGTGATCCATATCTCGTTGTCAAACAATTTGCTACACGGCTATGTTTGACTGTTAATAGTATAACACATCCATTCTTTTATAGTGGCAATCCTCGGTCAGAAATATCCAAATTAATTATTGTGTGTCAAATAGCTCGTAACAACTGTGAACCTAGAATTTCTCAAAATTATAACTTCTTAGTATAAATGAGTCATAATACCGTTGACTAGGGCTACACTTCATTAAATAAAAAATGCCCACCTATTCTGATCATTATATATAGAAGGGAAAAAGAAGCTAAATTATATTCGCAATTATTTACCCAGTAGGGAATAACCTCGATTTTATTATTATTATTATTTTTTATCAAACCCTGATTTTCTATAAATTATAATAAATCAGTTCCATTTATTTTTCGTTAACTTGAAAGTGTAAAACGACATACCTAAAATAATAATGTACACATTCGCATGTCGGTTGTAGCAATGGTAACTCCCATCAATGTTTTTGCAAATCATGTGTGGTTCGCACGCAGTGCTATTTGCAGCACACTCATCAACATCTGGACATGTGCAAAATACAAATAGAATTAATATGTCACAATTTTTATTAGAAAACAGGACAATATAATAAAATTAAGAAAAGTACCTACGTACATATGTACGTTATGTTCATAATTTAAAAACGCAATTAGGAATTATATATTGTTGAAAATTTAAATTGCAAATTTTAACACTGTTTTATAAATTATATAACTGAAAATTAAATAGTGGCAACTAGCTCGAATATGAAATCATCTTCATCTAATAAAAATCTCTTATTATGGTTTGAATTTATCCTTTTTTTTAAACAAAACCTAATTAGTAGTTAGAAGACTTGACATAGAATAAGTGTAGTTAGAAAAAAGAAAATAGTACGAAGAAATTAACCGAATTGAAAAGGTGGAACTCTCCAAAAGTCCGCATTTGATTTTTTTTTTTTTTTTTGTAACCTCATGGCTCTAATAACGGCATTACATGATCAAGAAATAAATACTCATTTTTAAAAGATTTTAATGGTGTTAAATAGTTATAAAATATATTGATAAAATGAGTTTGGTTCAACAGTATGCACTTACGCCCACCGCATAAGTTAGTAGGTTTAGATAACAATCCCTTTCTCAAATTTTGAATTACTTAAGAAAATAAACGCTTTAAAAATAGAATCTCAAACTTGAAGGATATTTGGATGGATGGAGGAAGAAGTACTATAACGTGACATCCACCTGGAAGATAAGGATTTCCTACGTATCCCTTTTTGCAATAGCACCATACAAGTGGCAAAGCTGTCTCATCACAATCAATGAAGGAACGATATTGTTCCAGCGATGAAAGATCCAACGAAGAATTGTCTATATACCAATCCAGTACAACAGGAACTTTTGTCCAATTTTGAACTTCTTCAGCGTATGTAAATCCTATCTCAAACCATTCATGATCCACCAAAAATGCATGCTTGCATTCTTGCTTGTTTTCTCCTTCAATATTAATCAAGGCTTGGAAAGATGCGTTAAAACTCTGCAAATCCCAAGGAACTGTTGTCTGGCAACATTTGATTCCAACGCAGTCACCCACATCTGCTTTTGGAAATAATGGTAACACCACCCGGATGTTTTCTATTACCGGAAAACCCCCTTGCCATTGAATTTTCCGTAAGAAAGTCAAGAAATCAAGGACAAATATGTAAACTCACTCAACCCAAAATATTTATAATTGAAAATAATAAAATATATTAAAAAATTAAATATTAACAATATTAAAATTAAATAAAATAATTAAAACTAAAAATCTTATTCTCTAATCTCAGTCTTTCATCTAAATCTCATTAGCACCATCAGAACCATATCCAGTTCTGCTCAACTAAGGTTGAAATTGGACAAGATTTAGAAAAAGGAAAAAAAAAAAAGGGAAAATTTTTTAAAAAAAAGAAAAAAAATTAAATGGAAAAGTTTGAAGAATATTTCAAAAAATTAAAAACACATAGACATGAAGAGAAACAAAGGAGAGAGGAGACAAAGAGGCAGAACTAAAGAAAAGAAAAGGAGAAGATATATAGAGAAGAGAAAGCAATGGGAGGCGAGAGTGGAGAGATGGGTTAGAGACAGTGATCGGAAAAGGGGAGATGTGAGAAGGAGAGCAGTGGATGAGAGAGATTGAGATAGATTTGTATTAGGGTTTTTTTTTTTTTTTTTAATTAACTTTTTAATTTGATTTTATTAATTTTTAACTACTTTGTAATTTTCTAATATATATAAGGGATTTTACTTGCTGTTTAAAGAGCAAATTTGAATTTTCCATTTTTTTTTTCTAACAAAAAGGGGCTAGAAGGGCGTTTCCGGGTAATAGAAAAAATTAGGGTGATTTTTGCCATTATTTCCAAAAATTGGGATGATTGATAGTATCCCTTGGAATAAATCATGACAATATTTTAACGAGATGCATCAGAAACATCATCTTAGGCGTGAAAGACCCTTCGCCATTGTCAAATTTATACAGCCGTGCCAGCCCGCATTTATAATCCTTAATTTCATAAGGCTAATTATATCAATAAATGACTAACAAGTTGCTGGAATCAAAAGGTGTCTGTGATTAGCTTGTCAATAATGGCATCACTATGAGCAAATGATTTTAGTTCGATTGCCCTTTGAGATGTGTTACATCTACCTTGATGAGATTAAAAATAAAAAGTGTTGATAGACTAACAGGTTTAATGTTTTACTTCAATTTTTTTCCAGGAAAAAGTAAAGGATATTATAAAAATTCCATTTGAAAAGTAAATTAATCGTTTTTAATTAGATGAACCACCCTCACTTCTAATTTTTCATCTAAAATGTTAACATTTTTCATCCAAAATTATGAAATGACCAAAATACCCGTACCAAGATTCTATAAAAGTCCTATCATACCTGTTAAACTTATGTGATGATTAAAATGTCATTCAAATTTATTGATTATTATTATTATTATTATTAAATTAAATATAATAGAAAATTTAATAATAATAATTTTCTAAAAAAAAAAGTGATTTCCACCATCTATCATGTTGATGAACGGTGAATATTATTTAAAAAAATAAAAAAAAATATTTTTTTATTAAATTTTAAAAAAAAATAGGGGTGGAGATTCAATTTCCATTATAATAATGGACAGTAAAGATTCAATTTGGAAATAAATCTCAATTAATTTACTTTTTAAAAGGGTTTTTTATAATATCCCTATATATATTACACTTGACAAAATAAATAAGTAATTGCATTCTAAACGTGTGATTTTAATTTATTATATAATATGATTACAACTAAACATGTGTGATTATAATTAATAAATGTGATCACAATCAGTTTACATAATCACATTTACTTATCGTAATCACACATATTTAGTCATAATAACATATAATTAATTACAATTGCACATTTTAAAATACAACCATGCATTTTCTTCTATAAAGTGTACGTATGCACCTAAAGTATGTATATACTTCGCAAAAAAACACATGATCGCATTCTAAAATATGTTATTGTAATATATTATATGCAATTACAAATAAACATATGTGATTACAATAAGTAAATGTGATCATATTTATGAATTTACTAATTATGATTACATTTATTGTTTGTAATCACACATGTTTGATTGTAATCATATATAAAAATTTGCAATCACACATTTTAGATTACACTCATGAATATATATATATATATTTTCAAGTGTCCCAGGTGCATCTAAGGGGCTCTATAATACTTGGTGAATCTCTAATCAAAACTTGAACTTGAAATATATCTAGTGTTCTTGAATAATGTTGAAATAATTTTTAGAACTATAAAAACTTTATTATCTAGTTCTATATAGCAAAAAAACAAAAAACAAAAAACAAAAAAAAAAAAACAAAAAAACAAAAAAACAAAACAAAACATTGACACATAAGACTTATTTTTATCACACAAAAATCTCTTAGCTAGCTAGCTAATAGTTATAGGGATCTTATGCTGATGGAAGTATTACTGTTGTCAAAACTAGTACATGCTGAAGTAGAAACGACATTCCAAGGCTCAGTCACTTCAGTTCCCGTATACTCCATCTCTTCGTAACTTTGCACAAGTTCGATTCCAGTTTTTGCTACTCGAAGAGCTTCCAGATACATTGCCACTTCTTTCATTGTTGGTCTTCTCCTCCCAACTGGGTTTAAACAGCTTTTTGCTATGTTTGCAATTGCTATGATCTCTTCTTGTTTTCCATCCTTTATTACTTGAGTATGAAGAATATCATATAGACGGTTCTCCTCCATGCAAAGAATGAAATATGTTACTAAACTTCTACTTCCCTCTGACCTCTTTAAAGATATTGGTTTTTGTCCTGTCAAAAGCTCAACAAGGACTACTCCAAAGCTATAAACATCACTTCTATCAGTGAATTGGCTTGAAATAAAGTATTCGGGGTCCAAATACCCAAATGTCCCTTGAACTCTTGTTGTCACATGAGTTTGATCAATAGCTATTGATCTTGAAGTCCCAAAGTCTGCTACTTTTGCTCTATACTTATCATCTAAAAGTATATTTGTAGACTTAATGTCTCGATGGTAAATGGGTATGGGGGCAGCCGAGTGCAGATAAGAAAGGGCCCCTGCTACTTCTCCAGCAATTTTTATACGCATATCCCATGTAAGAGAAAGCTCTTCATTTTGATCATGAAGATAATGGAAAAGAGTTCCATTGGGGATGAATTCATAAACCAATAAAGGAAACTCACTTTCCAAACAACAACCCAATAACTTAACAACATTCCTGTGATTGATTTGTGAGAGAATGACAATTTCATTAACAAATTCTTCAAGTTTCCTTTCACCAATAACTTTGGATTTCTTTACTGCAATAATTTTTCCATCCGCTAACATTCCTTTGTAAATCGTACCTTGACCTCCTTGACCAAGAATTCTATTCATATTAAAATTGTCGGTGGCTTTATTTAATTCCTTGGAACTGAAAATTTTGCATCTATCAACACTGCTATCAATCAATGAATTTAAGTGTTGCTGTAAAAGTAAACCACCATTTCGTTTGAACAACTCTTCTTTGCGCTTGATTCTTTTTAATATAATGATGCACAACCTCCATCCCACTATCAATGCAAGTAAACCTCCGAGGCCAGTTCCAATACCTGCATAAAATCATTTAAACCTTCAGTGATGGTTCAAGCTTTCTTCTAGAACACATTAATAGTAGTGAATATAACTGTAATTATGATAATATATGCATAAAAAAGAACACAATAAGGTGGGGTCATTATATATAGAAGGGTATATCTTCGCAATTATTCCCAAGTAAGTAATAACCTTGATTTTCTATAAATTATAATTAATCATTCTATTTACTTTTCCTTAACTTTAAAGTGTAAAACAACATACCTAAAATAATAATGTACACATTTGCATGTGGGTAGCAGTGGTAGCTTCCATCAATGTTTTTACAAATCATGTGTGGGTCGCATACAGTGCTATTTGTAGCACACTCATCAACATCTGGACATGTGCAAAATACAAATAGAATTAATATGTCACAAATTATATTAGAAAACAGGACAATATAATAAAATTATGAAAAGTACCTACATACACATGCATGTTATGTTCAGATTTATAAAAGCAATCAGAAATTATATATTGTTGAAAATTTAAAAGCTTGCAGATTTTAAGATTGTTTTATAAATTATATAACTGAAAATTAAATAATGGCAACTAGCTCGGCTATGAAATCATCTTCATCTAATAATAATCTTATTATGGTTTGAATTTATCCTTTTTTTTTTTTAAATAAAACCTAATTAGTAGTTAGAAGACTTGACATAGAATAAGTACAGTTAGAAAAAGGAAAATAGTACGAAGAAATTAACCGAATTGAAAAGGTGGAACTCTCCAAAATTCTGCATTTGTTTTTTTTTTTTTTTTAAAACTCATGGCTCTAATGTGGGCATTGCATGATCAAGAAATAAATACTCATTCTTGAAAGATTTCAATGGTGTTAAATAGTTATAAAATATATTGATAAAATAAGAATGGTGCAACAATACACCCTTACACCTACCGCATGAGTTAGTAG
Source organism: Dimocarpus longan (assembly GCA_022984855.1). Lineage (NCBI taxonomy): Eukaryota > Viridiplantae > Streptophyta > Magnoliopsida > Sapindales > Sapindaceae > Dimocarpus > Dimocarpus longan. The sequence goes on from CM041020.1 coordinate 12,688,249, forward strand.
GTTTAAATAACAATCACTTTCTCAAATTTTGAATTACTTAAAAAAATAAAAACTTCAAAAATAGAATCTGAAACTTGAAGGATATTTGGACGGATGGAGGAAGTAGTACCATACCATGACATCCACCTGGAAGATAAGGATTTCCTGCGTATCCCGTTTTGCAATGGCACCATACAAGCGGCAAAGCTGTCTCATCACAATCAATGAAGGAACGATGTTCCAGCCAAGAAAGATCCAACGAAGAATTGTCTATATACCAATCCAGTACAACAGGAACTTCTGTCCAATTTTGAACTTCTTCAGCATATGTAAATTCCATCTCAAACCATTCATTATCCACCAAAAATGCATGCTTGCATTCTTGCTTGTTTTCTCCTTCAATATTATTCAAGGCTTGGAAAGATGCGTTAAAACTCTGCAAATCCCAAGGAACTGTTGTCTGGCAACATTTGATTCCAACGCAGTCACCCACATCTGCTGTACCTCTTGTGTCACAGATGGACGAGCACCCACCGAGAAGCAAACCAGGACTAGGGGACATGTATGCAATGTTGTTGCAGGCTATGCTTGTGAACCTGTTGCTACGTGAATAGAAGAAAGGGGTATCCTGCAATACCTTAGTTTCATTGCTGTGGCAAGAATTTGAGACGGGATGTTGGACTCGAATTGTGAGATTTTCTAGTGAAATATTAAGAACTTCTAAGTTGATGCTACTGAGAAATGGCTTACTAGACTTGCAATTTATTGCAAAGGAGTCATTCAAGTAACAATTAGCTCCAATTCCGAATGGAAACGGAATGGTTATATCTCCGCAGCTTGATTGACAATTAGGTTTAGACAAAGGTGGTGCTTTTGGCAATGTAGAAGCATAAGAGGAGGACAAAGGCCATAAAAGGAAGGTAATCTGAATTAAAAAATGCAGAAGCATTCTTCAATAATCTTCCTTTCTTTTGATCTATGTTTATGGTGAGTTTAGGATTCAATTCAAGTACTCAAAAGAAGCTCCACCTTCGAATTTAAAGGGAAAAACAAGTGTTGTTTCTTTGCACTTTCTCTTCAGTCTTCTCATCCAGGAGGAAAAACAGTTAAAGCACAACATGGAAACCCAAAAAAAAAAAAAAAAAATTATCGTTTTCTTAGTCAAAAAAGTATCGATCCCACCGTCTTATATATATTTCTTAACGATAAAGTACATACATGTTAATCACATGCATCAATAGATGAATATAATAAGAAAAAGAAAAGCAGAAACAAGCAAGTTGATCGCATGCATCTATGGATGAATATAAAAAGAAAAAGAAAAGCAGAAAAGCGGAAAACAAAAGGATTCACATATGTTCAAAGTAGCAGCATTAGTAACAGTGTTTGTTGCTAGTCTCTTTCCATTTGAAACTTTTAAAATTACTTGAAAGCACAATTAGCTGAAATTTTAAAATTAATTAAAAGGCATACACTCGTTAAAAGATAAAGATGGAGAACATGAACAGGTGCTCCTAATAGTACTGAAAATAACAATTCCTACTAAAAGTTATGAATATCCTAAACATGTTCTAAATTGGAAAAAAAAAAAAAAAATTAACAATGAAAATGGAGCTTGAAATGACCGAATTGATACTTTTTTAAGGGCTATCACATAGGGATGTGAGTTTTTTTACCACTAAAAATCCAAATCCAACATTGTTTTACCACTAACGGTCCTCTAGAAGTGTTGTACATCAGTAAGTTTTTATCATTAAACTTCTTAACCCCAAGTCTAATTATTAAGATAAAAATAATATAAAACATCTCACCCTTTATACCCCAACTTATGATACATTAATTGACGATCAGATACATTTTTAAGTGAAATAAATAAATCATTAATAAGTATTCATTCATCGATACATTATGAGCTGGGATCAAAATTAAAATACAAGGTGAAATGTATAGTGTTATTCTTAAAATAAATATATAGCTAATAAAAAATTTGTATTGTTATAGGTGCAACAATTTTAATTTTATCAATGAATTAAACTAAGAATTATTAAAGATTAAAATCAAAATTTGGGAAAAATAATTAAATAGTAAAATTATATAAATGTCAATAAGATTTCTTCCTATACCTTAAAAAAGTAAATTAATAACATATGGACATGGTGAACACGAATAAAAGTAGAACCCGGCATTGAATATAGAAATTGAACTGAAATTCTGTTCACATATTTAGACCCAAAGCAGCCCCATGTTCTTCTTCACACTACCAGTTGTAGCTCCCAAGAGTTCACACCAGTTTCTTCTTTCTTGTTCAAGCGTTCGTTTTCTCTCCAAGAGTTTACTGTTTTTTCTCCGGCAGCCGCACTTTAAAAAAAAAACATTTTCTTCTTTGATTTACTTTCCTCGAGCTTTCAATTCTACGGACTTGTGTTAGCCCACCTATACGTTGTCTTTTCTAAAGGTGGCAACATCTCTTCTTTTGCTTTCACTTACATGTTAAACTTTTACTTTTAGATCTTGATTGGGCTTTCAAAATTAATTATAAGCCTGAAAACTAAAGACTAACTGCTCCCAGGGATAGAAGACTAACTACTCTCATAATCAGTTAGAAAGAGGACTACCCACACTAGTGATAACATTAACTAAGAGGAATTGAACCCCAAAACCAAATGATGGATCGTAGACTTTTTTGATGGGTTGACTTCAAGTGGATAATTATCAAATTAAATGAGTGTTTTTTGTGATCAAAATATATTGTATGGTAGATTGGAAAAGGGAAGACACATTATAGGAATAGTAACATAATTAAAGTAAATGCAACACTTTTTTTTTAATATAAGTAAATACAGCATATTATATTAAAAACTTTAAAGTTGTCCTGAAGAAATAAAGTTCTTTTTGTGGGAATGGTGGTGGGCTCGGCAATGAAAAGTTTATTCTCTTCCCTAGCTCCAAAAGTGGGTACCCTAATTCCCACTTACCAAACATTGCCCAACTGCATTGGACTGTATCATAAAGTTACACAATAATTGCATTCGGTTGTGCATTAAGTTATACAATAGTGGCTTAAAATATATTTGAATATTTATAAGTTATTTCTGGATTAATAAATAAGTTTGTGACATATGTACATGTATTATTAAAAGAGGAGATATATATTCTATTAAAATTCTGAAGTTATTCTTCTCAAAATTCTAAAGTTATCCTCATGAAGGACCTATCGTAACTTAACATACTTAGGCAGAACAAGAGAGGCAAAAGTGGGGGGCCAAATTAGAGGTTTTTAAAAAAAACAAAAAAAAAACAAAAAAAGCAATATAACATATTTCATTTATTTATTAAATTTTTATGTATATAAACTTTTTTTTACAAAATTTTTTGGAGAATGAGGGTGCCAGGGTCTCCGCAACAGCAACTCCAAAGGGTAGCACTTCTACTAACATATAACAATTGTTTAAAAACTTGGCGAGTTTCGCCAAGTCCTCGTCGGTTTCTTGCAAAGCGACACTCTACTGATCTAAGAACCCTCAGATCGGAGGTCTTGCTCGCCAAAGGTGGACACTCGGCCTAACTTGCCTAACTCGACCTACTTGACGAGTCCAATCATCACAAAACTGGCCAAAACTCATCCCAAACATCACCCAACAATCATCCTCAAAACTCTCACATAAACAAACAACAAACATCACCCAACAATATTCCTAGCAAAACAAACAACACATAAAAGACAAATTCGAGAAACAATCACTCACTGTTGTCGACGATAACTTGAAGGGAAAAAGACAACGGCGATGACTTGAAAGAAGATGTCGATGACATGGAGGGAGAGAGAAGGAGGCTTGAACGGTCGTAAAAGAGAAAGAAGGAGATTTGCCGATGACGATGAAGAGGGATTGGCGAAGGCTTTGGCAACAACGATTATTTTCATCTCGAAACAGCGACGACACGACACATTTGAAAGGCAACGGTGACGACACATTTGAAATGCACGGTGCACTTGAAGCAGAACGGCGATGATAACGGCCTGTTAGAGAGAGGAGTGATAAGAAAGGACAATTGAGAGGTAGCAGAAGAGGGAGAGAAAGAGAGAATGAGGGTTTGAGAGATGATTAATGTGTAATCAACCTTTATATAGGGTGTGGATAATTTCACCATGGTCTCTAATAATGTTCACAAAAATCTCAGTTCATGCTTTGAAACTTCAATTATTATAATTTCCCTCCTAAATAATACTTTTCGAGTACTTGTCGATTACTCGCTGAGTTACCCATTACTCGCTGTTTGCTAGGTCACTATTCGAGTTGCGAGTAACGGGTTTTGGAACACTACATATAACAAGACATTATTGTTTTCCTACACTCAAGCGATTCATTAAACATTTTAGAAAATTTCCACGTAACACACAAGGAGAAATGTATTGTAATAATTTATTTCTCAATGAAAGGGGAAGAGAAGGGTGTTTCCTTGTATGTTCCATTTGGTCTTCACAAGTGTAATGGAATGTAATGATTAAAAAATTCAAAAGCAATCCCACCAAGAAAAAATAGATTTAATGGTGAAAAAATGGACACCTTTTCCTTGTCATGTAAAACTATCAGAAAAAGGACATCAAATTTTAGCATTCTGATTTGATGTCTATTTATGTTTTTGAAAATTAATTTTTTTAAAAATATATATATATTCTTAAAAATGTAATATATTTGATAGATTCTTTTAAAAGGAAAATTTTTAATTTAATCTCTAACATTTAAGAAAATATTATTTTTTACTCACTGATGCATTTTGAATATCCGTCATCTCTAACATTTCAAAAATGCATTAATTTAGTCTCTCTATTAGTTAAAAGTTAGTCGACCTTAACAGATGAAACGTTGGTTTGATCATTTTAGTGATATGTCAACGTATCCATACGTGCTTAGAAAAATAATATTAACTCAAAATAATATTTTAACTTAAAATAATATTTTAAGTTAAAATATTTATATAATTAAAAGAGCAAATTACAAAAAAACTACTTAGTTGAAACGCTTTTACAAGCGGAGTAATTGTTTTTATATAATTACAATTTACCCCCTTCCGTTACCAAATTTCCGTTATACGTAACGAAAAATAGTGTAAAATGAATAAAAGACGAAAATACCCTTGATTGTTGGAGTTGACCAAATTGACCAAGTGAAAAATTGAAAAATCTTTTAAAATTTATGTGCAGTTGCTATTAAAATTTCTGTGCAGTTACTGACCTGTTGGAATTTTTTTTTTTTTTAGAATCTGGGTTTCTAGAAACTGGAAACCAGATTTTGGGTTGCCACCAGAATTTAGGTTTCCAGAACTAGAAACCCAGATTTTGGGTTTCCAGTCAAATTTTGGGTTTTCAATAAACCCAACTGGAAACCCAGATTTTGTTTGGGTTTCTAGAAATGATCCCAAACATCCAAAAAATGGTCTTAAACATCATCAACAATCACCCAGAATCATCAATCCACTCCTGAAAACCCAAAAAATGACCTCAAACATCATCAATTAAACTTAACATAATCAATCTCCTATAAAACCATCAAACCCAACATCGTCACTGAAATCAACCTCACAATCACCTACAAAATTGTCAATCAAACTGGAAAAAAAAAATAGAAATCAACCTCAACCTCAAGTTCATTATCGAACCCAGATCTGGGTTCACGATAACCCAGATTCTAGGTTTGCGCGAACCCAGATCTAGTTTCGTGATGAACCCAGATATGATGAACCCAGATCGGGTTCAAGAAGAAGATGATGAACCCAAATCGGGTTCGAGAAGAAGAAGAAGCAGAAGAAGAAAAGAAGAAGAAGAAGCAGAAGAAGAGAAAAAGAAGAAGGGATAGAGACACGACGAATGGCTGAGGGAAGAGAGAGAGAGAGAGTATTTTTCAAGTTTTTAAAATTTATTTTTTTAAATAATAAAATATCAAAAGACAATTTTACCCCCAAACCAGTTAAAACTAATTGAAGTCCACTAACGGCAGGGGGTCAATTGTAATAAAAGCGAAACAGTTGCTCCACTTGTGAATGCGTTTCAACTGGGTATCTAAATTGTAATGTGCTCTAATTAAAATAATAAATTATAAATCAAAAAAATTAAAAATTAGAATTAAATAATTATTAACTTACTGAAACGGTTGTCTAACAAACTCTTTGAAAATAGATAATCACGTTGACAATATCTTTTTTTTTTTTTTGGCCTATATCAACTTAGTATTAATGGCTGATAATTATATTGGGAAAGTTTATATTAATAATTACATTGGAGAAGTTTATTTTAACTCAATATCTATTTGTCCTATGTGGTATGTAATTTTTTCACAATTCATAAGAACATTGGGGATGTTCTAAATAATCAACATCCACGATGAAGACTCAAGAAGCCATATCAAATTCATTTGAAGAATTTTCCATATTTAACTAAAAAGGTGCTTGTCACTGGGAACTTCTCGTGTGTCATCACGTTTTAATTTTCAATATTTAACTAAATCAAATTTCAAAAATATTTCAAATTAGGGATTAAGGATTAAGATTTTTTTTTTTTTTTTTTTTTGAAAGAAGGATGTTATTGTTGCTTTATTTTTTCTGTAAAGAATTTTATTTTAATTTCAAATAGGCTTTATTATATAAATATAATAATTTTTATCTTATAAAAAATAATGAATAGATTTCAAGTGACGTATCTATGGCTCGAATAAGGGATATTATCAAAACCCTCTAGTTTTTGGAAATAATGGTAACAGCACCCGTATTTTTTCTATTTCCAAAAAACCCCCTTGCCATTGAATTTTTAGTAAGAAAGTCAAGAAATCAAGGACAAATATATAAACTCACCCAACCATAAATATTTATAATTGAAAATAATATAATATATTAAAAATTAAAAATTAACAATATTAAAATTAACTAAAATAATTAAAACTAAAAATCTTATCTTTTAATCTCAATCTTTCATCTAATTCTCGTTAGCACCATCATAATCATATCCAATTCTGCTCAACTAAAGTTGAAATTGGAAAAGATTTAGAAGGAAAAAAAAAAAAAAGCAAAAGTTTCCAAAAAAAAAAAAAAAACACTAAATGGAAAAACTTGAAGAATATTTCAAAAAATAAAAAACACATGAACGTGAAGAGAAAGATAGGAGAGAGGGGACAAAGAGGCAAAATCGGAGAAAGTAAGAGAAAGGGAGAAATAGATATAGGGAAGAGAGAACAATGGGAGGAGAGAGGGGAGAGATAGGTTAGAGAAAATGGTCGGATAAAATGAGAAGTGAGAAGAAGAGTAATGGATGAGACAGAATGACATAAATAGATATTAGTTTTTTTAAAAAAATTAATTTTTAACTACTTTGTAATTTTCTAATGTATATAAGGGATTTTATTTTTTGTTTTAAGGGTAAATTTGAATTTTTCATTTTTTTGGTTATGAGAAAAAGGGACTAGAAGGGGGTTTTCGGGTAATAGAAACAAAATGGGGCGATTTTTGCCATTATTTCCAAAACTTGGCGGTGATTGATAATATCCCTTCGAATAAATCGTGACACTATTTTAACGAGATGCATTAAAAACATCATTTTATGTGTGAATGTTCCTTCGCCGGTGGCAATTGTCAAATTCATACAGCTGACTCTATCAAGTCCAGTCAATTGCCAGCCCGTACTTGTAATCCTTAATTTCATTAAACTAATTGTATCAATAAATAACTAACAAGTGATTGGAATTAAAGACTTCTGTGATTAGCTTGTCAATAATGTCATCACTACGAGCAAATTATTTTAGTTCGATTGCCCTTTGAGATACATTACATCAACCTTGCTGAAGTTAAAAATAAGAAGTGTTGATAGACTAACAGGTTTAATGTTTTACTTGAATTTTCTTTCAAGAAAAAATAAGGGATGTTATGAAAATTCCTATTGAAAAGTAAACTAATCGTGAACGGACTCTAATTTTTTTTTATTATGTAAACCGTTCCCCACCATTAACTTTTTATCCAAAATATTAATATTTTTTATCCAAAATTATGAAATAATCAAAATATCCTTATAAAGATTTTACAAAATTCCTATCATACCGTTTAAACTTATATGATGACTGAAATATTTTTTAAATTTATTTGATTATTAATTAATAATATTATTGAATAAAAAATAACAAAAAATTTAAAAATAAAAAATAATAATTTTCTCAAAACAAATTTAAAATGATTTCCATCAGCCATCAATGGTAGACATCATTAAAAAAAATAAAAATATATTTTCATTAAATTTAAAAAAGAAAAAATTAGGAATAGATCCAATCACCTTTAAATAATCATCAACATCAACCAGAAACATTAAACCCATTCATCAACTTATCAACCTTAACAAATATTAGAAACATCAATAAAACATCTTTCTCAATCATCATGCTCAATCCACCATCATCAACATCAACCTACTATCAGCAACATCAAACCATCAATCCACTATCATCAAATAGGGATCATCATCATCTCATCTCAAGAAAAAAAAAAAAAATTCAACCACCATAGCCCAACACCGACTGATAAATCCTCCACATTATAGCCTTAAATCGAATGATAGGAACCTTTCAGATTTCAACAACTTGATCACCCTCGACTCCAAATCAAACTTCATCTCCTACTCCATCAGTGTCTTCCACCATATCCCATCACGTAACAATGTCTCATGGACAGCCCTCATTTTCGCCCACTCCAACTCCCCTCCCTCTGTTTGCTTCTTTCTTTCCATGTTGCCACTATGTTAGATAGTCTTACATTGATAAAAGAAGTGAGTTTGCATTGATTTATAAGGTGAGAGTAGATCTCCACTTATGAGCTAGCTTTTATAATGAAGTTAGGCCCAAGATTATTTTCTAATATGGTATCAAAATTTTGGGTTGGACCCAAACTCAATTGCATTAGTGTAGGTGCTACTAAGTAGGCATACTACTCGTGAGTGAAGGTGTTAAATAGTCTTACATTGGTAAAAGAAATTGGTTTGTATTAGTTAATAAGATGAGGATAAATCTCTACTTATAAATTAGCTTTTATGGTGGAATTAAGTTCAAGACCATTTTCTGACACACTCCACCTTCTTTTTTCTCCCTAAACAATGCACTTTCACATCGCACTTCAACATCTTCACCTCTCTTCCTTCCACTTTCCTTTTCAACCTTTCTCTCTCCTCTTCATGTCTCTCAAACTCTCCTTCCACGACAAACCCTTTTATGGCTCTGCCCTCATCAACTTTTTCTCCAAGTTTAAGTCACCCGACAATGCCAAGAAAGTGTTCGATGAAATGCCCGATACACTCCATGAGACCCATCAAACGAGTGAAAAGCTTACCATAGCGACGAGAGATGAATAGCAAGATCCATGGTGACCAGAGACAAACAATAAGATCCATCTGAGTTTGTTGATGACGGTAAAGCCATTGTCGAAATCCGAAGATGGAAGTGGCCAACTAGTGGGTGATTAGCGATTTAGGTGGTCAATCAGTAGAGTAGGGGTTAAGTGTTGGGGATTAGGGTGGGTAACTAATCATGGTGGGTTTTTATATTTTTTATGTTTTTTTTTTTAAATTGTTTTGGTTTAATTAATAGTTTTTTAATTTTGTTTTAATTTAATTAATACAGTTATTAAAATAAATAAAAATAGCTATCCAATTGTCATTATATCCTTTCAATTTAACACTGAGTTTTTTAATTGGCAGGGGACGATTCTTCAAATAAAAAAAAAAAAACGAGGTCCGGTTATGATTAATTTACTTTTCATGCAAGGTCTTCATAATATCCCAAAATAATAATAATATATAACTTATGTGTTTATTACCAATTTTTTATTCTATTTAATGAGTGCAAATTTATATTTTTGTCAATGAAGGTACTTACAAGCAGATCAAATGGCATGTAATATACCTGTTATCCTTAAAATATGTCTAAATTATGTGAGGAACATAAGAAGGTAATTAATGTCCTAAAATGAAATTTCAAGAATGTTTAAGAATACCTACACATGAGCCACGCCAGTATCAATTACTGTTTTCTTAATTGTAGCACCAAAAATAACTAAAAGGCTAAGGGAACCACGATGATGCACCCAATATTCTAGAGATAAGTCGAACATCAAGAAAAAGACTAAAGACTAACTGCTGTATATGGTCCTTTTTTCACGAGTCTTGATAAAAAAATCCCATAAATAAGAAGATGAGTAATGGAAAGTGCACTACTAGAACATGTGTACATCAATCTCAGAATGACACCTAAGCAAGAAAAGTTGACTAGGAAATGCCTGTTTGGATCTATCGGAGACTTGGGAGAAATGCTTTCCATGTCTGTTGACTATAACATTTCAAACCAAGGTAATGTCTGCTAAGGAGACCTAATGATGTGTCACGGGTAAGCCCACAAATAGCCCTACAAGACGCAGACGGATCCGGATTCCATAAAATTAAAGCTCTCTTGCATCACATATTCAGTCACCTTCTATCGCTCAACTTCACATTTTCTTTCAATTTTCTATGATTCCTCAGTGATTTTTTTTTTTTTTAGTTAAACAGAAACCGGTTAAAAGGACTATAGCGATCAAATGGGATAAAAAACTAGTGACACAGTCCGAAAAATAGTTTTTGTATGAAAGTGATCGACTTATATGAAGGTGGAGAAACAACCTACACGAAGGTGAGAGAAGTCAATCACATTAGTGGTCATTGGGACTACTAAACGTCGAACTCAAGATAAAGATCTTGCGTGCTGCAGCTAGCAAGCACTTATTGACGAGCTGCCTTTTTTTCTTGAACGTCGGAGAGACAACAATGCAACTTATTAACTTGTGAGTCGAGCTTGGTCTCAGACCTAAGGTCTCGCCACTAGTGTGTTTTTTCAAGTCACCAATGTGTACCACGACCTCGGTGCCGGACCTAAGGTCGCGCTATTAGTCACATGCATGTGACCTTTGAGTGTTGCGACATAGTTCCATGACTTCAGGTCACGCCACACCTTGCATGACTTCGACTCTGTTTCATAAAAAATGAATTTTACTCAAGTCGGAAGACATGTGCATCCTTGAAATTATAAATTGAGGGTATGTGAGAGATCATCATAATCAGAGAGAGATTTTAAAATTATTTTTATTATTTTATGTAATATATGAATCAAAGATCCATAAATTAGACTCTTTGACATGTAATCCCTTGTAACATCAGTAGTAGTTTGTACAGCTCAAACAACTAAGGGCTTTTTTTTTTTTTTTTTTTTTTTTTGGTTTAAAACCTGTAAAAACTAAAAAGAAAAGACTGACACCATCATTTATTTGCCAAACTATTGAATATATTTTTGAGTTATACTAAATGGGCTGGTAAAAGCTCAAAGGAAGGATCCAGCGGACCAGCTTAATGGAATAAAGGCCCAGCTCGCAGGAATGACCTCTTGGAGTACTAGACAAGCAGTTCGTATAAACGAGTTTTCATATGACAAAATAACTCATTGACTCAAGCCTTTAGTACAGAACGCGACCTCAGACCCGTATATATAAACTGTTAGATCGCTGGTCATAATCAAAACAGCCTCAACGAGCTTCAGCTCACCCAGAGTAAAATCAGCTTGCGATTTAGAGTGACGTGCACGATAAGACTTCTCAGAATGGTAGTAGCGCTGATTAAGGAACACGCAACTACCAAATTAAAATTCGGATTTTATGGGATTTGACCATATAATTAATGAGTGTCAATATTGAGAAATGTTATTAATTATTTTCTGTTTATATTCAACTGTAGCATCACCCATTTTCTCTATAAATAGGGACAAGAATCACTTATAATGGGGTGGGACATTCTCTCCTTCTCACACACCAGAAAAGAGAGAAACACTTAGACTAAGAGTGCTGTTATTCTGCTAAAATAGTGAGAGAAAACAGTAGACGTAGGCATTTATTAGTCGAACTACTTAAAAATCCGGTATTCTTTGTTCTTCCTTTGCTCTTTCTTTTGCTTTTTAGTTGCTTCTTACTCTGTTTTGATTACATTTACAATATTAGGCTTGTGGACCTGGGTTGACCAATATTTGACGTCAACACAAACCAAACATTAATTTAAATAAAATAGTTGTTTTTTTCTTAAATCTTAATTGATCTTAATTAAGGTACAATTTTAATAAGTTTTATGGTTTATGGCTTCTTAACATGTTTGGTGTTTACTTTTGATATATGGTATTGTAGAGTGTTTTATTTTTTATCTTTAAAACCTTTCAATATCATTTAATATGCAATCAAAGTTATTTTCACAAAACATAATATTTTAAAAAATGTTAATTTACTTAAAGTAATTAAAATAAAAAATATGAATTACTTCTAACACAAATTTTTTTAAATCCCTATTTTTAATTATTTTTGGATTATATTAATAATATTAAAATAAATAATAGTATTGATTATTTTAAAAAAATATGAAAAAAATTGTTTTTAGAAAAAACAAAAAAAATGGAAAGGGGTAATGACCTCCTCTATTTTCTGCAACAGCCTATTACAAAAGGGTAAAGGCCGTTGGTGACCTCTTGCCACTGTATAAAGGCCACTGAGGACGTCAATACATAGAGGAGGCCACGACCTCCTCTTTCAAATCAAATGGGAGGAAGCTGGGCCTCTCCCTTCAAACAAGAGGAGGCCGACTAGCCTCCTTCAATCATTAATTAATGACAGGCGGCGGCGACCGTGACCATATATTGTTAGGGTTAGGGTTTATAAGAGATTGAGATTTTTTTTTTGGTTACAGACACTTTAGTAATAATGTAACGATAAAAAATTAATTTATTTCCTCACTTTTTACTTGAGATAAATGTTTGATTTTTTCACTTTCTTAAAACATATATACATTTATATATATATGTGAAATCTAGTTTTAATTTAGAAAGAAAAAAAAAATTACATATCTTAATTTTACTTTTTGCTCTAATAAGACTTAATTTGAAAAAAAAAAAAAATTGTTTACGGATGAACTATTTCTTAGTTCATGTCTTGGTAAAAAAATACATTAACAGTTTAGGGGGTCCATATAAAGCCCAAACATGTTGCATATGATCCAAGTAGGAGTAGGCTAAGACGTTCGGCCCATTTGTGAAATAATAGCCCAAACAAAGTTATGTTTCAGCGAAAGCCCACAGAAAATTGTAGCCCAAATGTAGGTAGAATTTGTAGAATTTATACACTGTAGTTCACATACTCTTTTATCATTTATTCACGAATTATACGGCGCTAAAATATCTCAGATTTTTTTTCTTTCTTTCTTTTCTTCTGTGATAGTTTCGAACTTGACACTTATTTAAGTGCTAGAAAAGAAAAAGGAGCTTTTTTGTTATCAGCACATTGATTATAAGAACAGATTTGAGTTCAAAAATGAGTTCATTATTGATTTTTTTTTTTTTTTGGTTGAATATGTGCAATTAAATTTCAAGGTTATCAAACAAAATGGTACTTTTATTTTGATTAAAAAGTGTCAATAGTAAAACGGTTTTTATACGTTTTCCATCACGATAAACTACTAAAATTTTGGTAAAAGGAACTAAATTGATGAGTTATAGAGATTTTTAGAGACTATGGAAGCGAAAATGAAAAATGTGTTTGAAAATATTTTAAATTGCAAAAAGACAAGAACTAAATAAAGTTTATCTTAAAAAAAGTGCACACTTAAATTTGCGATTTTTAATTTTAACGTACTTAAACAAGTTAGTCAAAATTTAATCACAATCCTAAAATATAATTATATTTTAAAATTTGTATTATAGTATATTAAAATTATGTACGTGTTTTTAATAAATGAAATAGGCCAAAATATGTTGGTATGGTTACTTAGCCCAAGCTGGTTTAGGTTTGAGGTGCAAATAAAAAACATTTGTATCACACTTCAGGTATGAGGTACTCTATTCCAAGTGAGTTGCAGATTTGAAACGTATCAATTCAATTCATTGTCATTCCTATACATAATCAATTGAGCTACGAATAGATATGTTTATTAACAAGAGTTTTAAAAACACACGTTAAGACTACATTTTATTTCTTGTCTTAGACAAAATACACATCATAGGTGGTTGTATACCTCTCAACTTTCTTAGAGGTTAGGTGTTCAACTCCCACAAAATACATATAATAGTTTGTGCGAATAGTTTTATTTATTTATTTTGGGTATAGTTAGCTCTATACATGGGAGTAGTCGAGTAGATATTTGTAGTGGTGAAAAAATATAATTGGGTTCAATTATAAGCTACAAGCCCAAACTTGAGTTTGGGAACTCATCTGTTGAAGATACTAACATCTCTCGGCCCATCATCTGAGACTCACTTTACTTGGTCTAGTTTGTGAGACCAAGTCAAGTAGATACTGAAATCAAGGAATCAAATCTTTTGAAATCAATAGCAACCTATCTATTAACAAATGGGAGCACATTGCCCATAAAAGGCAAGCTACAACTCCTTGGGACTCCCAACTCATTGTCTCTAACTCTCTCTCATTCTCTTTCTTGCTTAACTTCATTTTTCGGTCGAAGTTGTCAAACTTCAACGAGATAATACCCCAACAGCGGTCTATCGATCTACAATCTATCAACTTATACCATTTGTGCCAACACATGAGTAATTTACTGACTTGCCGATCTACTGACCCACCGATCAATTAGCTCATTCTACTAGTACTGGCTTAAAAGCGATCTACCTACCCACCGATCCACTAACCTATTTTATTGTGTCAGCTTATAAGTAGTCTATCAACCTACCGAACTACTGATCTAAAGGTTAACCGACCCACTCTGCATTTACCAACTTAAGAAAGATCCACTAGCTCACTCCAATTGTGCTAGCTTAAGTGCAATCTATCAAACAACTCAGTCATTTCCTATAATCCCTATAGGAAGTATTTCATATCCTTTGTTTTTCAATCAATTATGTATGTAATTCAAATTGTTTTGAGTATTGGAGTGAGTTTGACTGGTACCACCTCGGTGTCCAAGCATCTTACCTTTATCTTGTGGCATTTTTGTTTAGTGGCCTCGTAAGCTGACAATAGAATGAAAGATCTATATCAATAATAGTAGAATTTTCACCTCGTAGTTTGGCACCCACTGTAAGGCCCTAGTAATCGTTTTTGACAAGCTCAAACATGTATCAGAATTAGATTCCATTTTACACTTAGAACTGAGGATAAGAGTATAAGGATCATCTTAAGCATTTGACTACAACAAATAAAGAGCTCGACAAAGAAGTATTTTATAAGATCAAAGTTTCATGAGCGCTCTACATTATGCAAAATGGTCGACATGAGCACTCTATGGTCAACACGAACTCTCTACATTATGCAAATACTCGACATGAGCGCTTTATATTATGCAAATGCTCAATATGAGCACTCTACATTATGCAAATGCTAGACATGAGCACTCTACGCTAAACATAAGCACTTTACCTTATGTAAATGCTCAACATGAACACTCTAAGTTATGAGAACGTTCGACATAAGAGTTGTATATCATGCTTTGCTCGACATGAGCACACTACGCTTGACATGAGACTTCTACCTTATGCAAATATAAGCACTCTACATTATGAAAACGCTCGACATGAGCGCTTTATTTTATTCAAATGCTCAAGATGAGCGCTTTATGTCATGAATATGCTTGACATAAGTGTTTTACCTTATAAAAATGCTCAACATAAGCGCTCTACTTTATGAAAATGCTCGACATGTGCATTATACCGTTAGGGATTATGCTTAAGATCTTGTAATTTGTAAAAGTTTAAATAAATAATAAATAAAATATGTTTTGTTTTATTCAATCTATGTGTATTTATATAATATTTGTTTCATACGAATATAATGTAAAATATATGATTATTTATATAGTCTCAAACTAAGAATATAAGTGTTATATACAAAAGGATTTAATTTAAAATCAGTAATCTAAAGAATTCGTAGAAATCAAACAAAATTAGATACTTTATTTATAGTAAATATATAGCTGTAATCTATTTCGTATTTAATACAATAATCTTATTAGGGATCGTTAATATGATGATATAAAAATTGAAGCACCTTATATGAAGATTATATAGAACTAGACCATGATAAAGATAATTTTCTTATTAATATTCGTTAAGCAAAGAAATTTATATTTATCGACCTGATTATCATATATGAATTGATCTTAATCGTGAGTGCATTATGGACTCCTATATGTTGTGTTGTATCTTTTGATTCACATGGATGAGACTGTTACATATTTACAATCAATAAGTTTCGTACTTTAGAGATATGATTTAATTAGGTGATCAGAAACATTCTATATAATAGTGGAATCTACTTATTCTTGCACGAAGTATATAAGTAGTTCTCTTAAGTGTTGATTCAAGTTTTGAACAATAAAAGATCTCGACTTTTTATGAGTCAAAAGAAAGATAAAACTCATAAGTTATTGTAAATATATTGTTCATTAGATAATCAATAGTACTTAATGGAACAAGATATAATTATAGAAGTATAACGAATTTTATGATCTAACTCTAATTATGAACTACTTGTGGATCATCAAACCATATGAAATGATTAAATTGATGGACATTGATAAATTCAAATTATATAAAACATCTACAATTTTGATGGTGCAACCTTTAGTTTTTAGTGGAGTAACTTTAAGGTTGATAATAGTAAATTATTTAATTAAATAGATTAAATAATAATTTCAATATTATTGAATATCATAATTGTAGGTTCATTTGGTCCTCTTGCTAGCTCTTACACATTATAAGAAACAAGAAAATAGAATAATTAATTGGAGTGTCCAATTATGTGTTTCATGCGTAGCTTACATAAGTTCACATGATTTTAATATTGTTGAATATTTGAATCAATAATTATTTAATTAATAATTGTGAATTATTAATTATTTAATTATATATCTAAATAGGTCATGGGCTCAAATCCATGTTGTTACTAAAATAACTATTTTATTTAAATAACTATGAGATTTAAGATATCAAAGTCAAATTAATATTCTAATTAATGAGGAAAGTTGTTTTCTTATTGAATTAGAAAAATATTCTAATTAATAATATAAATTGTTTCTTCATTGAATTAGAAAACTTTAAATTGAATATTATAATTAATGATGCAAGTCGTTTCTTCATTGAATTAGAAAACTTCGAATTGAATATTCTAATTAATGAGGAAAATTGTTTCCTCAAATTGAATATTCTGATTAATGAGGAAAGTTGTTTCCTTATTAAATTAGAAAGCCTAAAATTGGTCAATTTAAAAGGTGTTTTATATTAGGAATCAATTAACTTGACTGGAATGAATTTTTTCTTGCCCTAGTTGTTCAATGTACAAAAGAAAACAAAGAACCCTAATTTTAGGGTTGGTCGCACATCATCAATCAACTAGGATGGTTGGCCAAACCCTTAATGGTTTTGTAATCTTCATCATTTTTTGTTTGTTGCAAGATTTCTTTTGTGAAACGAAAGTGAATGGATTCTTCAAGATCATGCCCACATGGTTTTTTAGTAAAGAGTCATAAAAAGGAAATCAAGTTATGAAAAATCTATGAATTAAAAGAGATCAATTCAATTTTCGTGTAATGTAAAATTCAATCTTATTAATTTATAATTATTGAATTGTTATTACTAACATCAATCAAACATTTTTAATTTGATTTTTTTTTAAATCCACGTTTTTGCATTAATCTAAAATAGAATTTTCTCTTCATATACATCATGGAAACACTTAACATAAGAGCTTTACTTCATATAAGTACTCGACATGAACGCTCCACTTTATGTAAACATTCGACATGAGCGCTTTACTTTAAGTAAACATTCGACATGAGCGCTTTATGTCATGGAAACTCAACATAGATGTTATACATTATGCAAACGCTAGACATGAACATTTTATGTTATATAAACGCTTGATAAGAGAACTCTATACCATGTAATGTTACATAAAACACTCTACATGAGCAAATTTATTATACTTGGTATCAATGTTTAACAAAAGCAAATTACTCACTTATTGCATACTCAACATTGTAGATTACGTGGTAGTTCTCATGATAGATCTCGTAGCAGTTGACATGATAGATCTTATGGTAGATCTCATAGTAGTCAACATGGTAAATCCCATAGCAATCAACGTGAAAAATCTCATGGTAGTCAACACAACAGATATCCTAATAGTTAACATGGTAGTCCTTATATTAGTCGATATGGTAGGTCTCAAGATAGATCTCATA
The DNA here is from genome assembly GCA_022984855.1 of Dimocarpus longan. NCBI lineage: Eukaryota > Viridiplantae > Streptophyta > Magnoliopsida > Sapindales > Sapindaceae > Dimocarpus > Dimocarpus longan. The sequence goes on from CM041020.1 coordinate 12,706,505, forward strand.
CATGGTAAGTAGATCCTATAACAATTGACATGGTAAATCTTCTACTAGCCCTCATAGTAGTCAACATGGTAGATCCTATGGTAGTCCTCATAGCAGCCAATATGGTAGATCTCATAGCATTCGACATGGTTTATCCCGTAGCAATCGACATGGTAGACCACCTAATTATTGACATGTTAGATCTTGCAATAGTCAACATGGTAATCCTTAGCTCGACACGATAGATTTGATGATAGATCTTCTAGCAATCCACATGATAGATCGTGTAGTAGGACTCATGGCAGTCAACATAATAGATCTTAAGATCACAAGTAATTGACTGTAACCAATCTCATGAAAGATCGACTTAGTAAGTTTTGTAGCAATTGACTTAACAAATGTTATGGTTAAATTGGTTAATATTGAAACAGTTGATAATGATCTCCGTCAAACACCTTAAATCAATTAACGACCTACTCGATGTATTTAGCAATTGATAAACACTTTTTGAATTAACAAATTGATCTAAGGAGTGAGGGATAAACTGTAATGGTCAAAAAATGTAATTAGGTTCAATTGTAAACCTTAAGCCCCAACAGATTGGGAAGCCCGTCTGTTGAAGACACCTACATCTCTCGACCTATCATTTGAAACTCATTTAATCAAATCAAGCAAGTGCTAAAATCAAGAGATCAAATCCCTTGAAATCAGGAGCAACCTACCCACTGACGAGTAGGAGCTTATTACTTATAAAAGGTAACCTACAACTTAATTGGGCGGAAGGCTCCCAACTCATTATTCCTAACACACTCTCTTTTGTTTAACTTAATTTTTCAATCAAGGTTTTCAAACTTCGACGAGATAATACTTTAACTGTAGTTAACTAATTTGTTGACCTATACCATTTATGCTAGTCCATGAGCGGTCTATCGACCTATACCATTTGAGCCAGCTTATGAGCAATCTACCGACCTACCACAATCTATCGACCCATTCTACTAGTACCAGCTCAAGAGCGATTTACTAACCCACAGATCTATCATCTTACTTCATTTGTGCTAGTCCATAAGTGGTCTACTAACCTGCCGGTCCATCAACCTAACGGTCCATCGACCCACTCTATTAGTATTAACTCAAGAGCGATCCATCAACTCACTTCATTTGTGCTAACTTAAGTGCGATCTATCGAACAAGTCACTCATTTCCCACAAACCTTATAAGAAGAATTTCATATCCTTTGTTCTTCGATGTATTGTTTATATAATTCAACCTGACTTGAGTGTCGAAAGGTCTTTATCTGTCACCACTGTGATGTCCTAACACTTTACATCTATCTTATGACTTTTTTGTAAATTATTAGTAACTCAGTAAACTGACATTAGAACGAAGGATCTATATTGGTAACTATAGAATTTCTGTCTTTAGAATATTCGGTAATTAAACTAAAAGTAATGGTGGGTGTACAACCAAAATAACCCATCCATTGCCCCAATGACAAAACGCACAAAAATCTCTATCAAAGCCCATCTCTCAGTCGGCCCAACCTCCGAACAACCTCGATATTTCCAGTCGGACACAAACTCCAATCCAACGGTCAGAGAAACCTCCAATGATCATTCTAGAATCAGCCACGTGTCACCACCTAACCCTCACCTCCTCACCTCCCTGCTCTCCCCTTCTCGCTACTAAAACCCTCCTCTCTTATCTACTTTTCTGATTTCTCTTCTCTTCCGTTCTCCAATACACACAACATCAACATCCATCCAACCAACCCTCTCTATCTATCTATCTATCTATCTTCTCCATGGCTTCTTCTTCCACTGCTCAAGTCCACTTTCTCGGCAACCTCTCTTTTGGTGGGTCCAGACGACCCACCTCCTGTAACAACCCCAAAACGGTGTTTTTTGGGCGGAGACTCACTCAAAACCCCAACTTTGGACTACCCACTTCGGCTTTCTTGAGGCTGAGTAGAGATAGAAATGGTAGAAGACGATGTGGGGTCGGGCCTGTAAGGGTGGCGGCGGAGAAGGTGGTGGGGATTGACCTGGGAACGACCAACTCGGCGGTGGCGGCCATGGAGGGTGGGAAGCCGACGATTGTGACGAATGCGGAGGGGCAGCGGACGACGCCGTCGGTGGTGGCGTATACGAAGGCGGGGGACAGGCTTGTGGGGCAGATTGCGAAGAGGCAGGCGGTGGTGAACCCGGAGAATACCTTCTTCTCCGTAAAGAGGTTTATTGGGAGGAAGATGTCGGAGGTCGATGAGGAGTCGAAGCAGGTCTCTTATAAGGTTGTGAGAGATGAGAATGGCAATGTCAAGCTCGAGTGCCCTGCTATTAATAGGCAGTTCGCCGCCGAGGAGATTTCGGCTCAGGTATATCAGTTTACAGTTTTGGATTTTTTTTGATTGTTTGATGTTTTTATGTGGTGGCTTTGTCTGAGTTTTGAGTTTTGTGTTTACAGTTTTGATTTTTTTCGATTGGTTGATGTTGTCGTGTGGTGGGTTTGTTCGAGTTTTGAGTGGTGGGTTTGTTTAAAGTTTGGATTTTTTTGATTGTTTGGTGTTTTTATGCGGTGGGTTTGTTTCAGTTTTGAGTCTTGTGTGGTGGGTTTGTTTAAAGTTTGGATATTTTTTTGATTGTTTGGTTTGTGAAGTTTGATGTTTTTATGAGTTTTTGACCTTTAGGGTGGCCTGGTTTGTGGTGGAATTGTGAAGTTTGATGTTTTTGTTTGGGGAGTTTGTTTGCGTTGAGTTTATGTTGTGGGTTTGTTTAAACTTTGGATATTTGGGATTGTTTGGTGTATGGTAGAATGTGAATTTGATGTTTTATGGTGGTAGGAATGTTTGTTTCCTATCAAAAAAAAAAAAAAAAAAATGGTTGTAGGTTTGTTAGGTTGTGGATTTTTAATTGTTTGGTTGCTGTTAAAATTGTGAAGTTTTATATTTTATGCAGTGGGTTTGTTTAAGTTTGGATCGTTTGGTCTTTGGTAGAATCTGAAGTTTGATGTTTAATGAGATGGAATGTGAAGTTTAATTTGTCCTGTTATTTTGGTGGTGGTTTTCTATGAGTTTTGGCTGCGAGATAGTGTCTCTTGCTATGCAATGGTTGGGAAAAGTAAAGGTTTCACTGTAATCGATATTAGGATATTGCATCAAGTATTGCTTTATCATTTTTGGAGATTGGTTGATACTGGATGCTGAGGAATGGTGTTGTTGACTTAGATGTTGGTGCTTTGTTGAATGTTGAATTTTTGTAGTTTTGCTGCTTCTCCTAGATTATAATATGTGTGTGTGTGTGTGTGTTTATTTTTTTATTTTTTTTTATTTGGTGGGGGTTTGATTTATTGATGTTTGTTTATGCATGCATCATATCTCGTTTCTAATGGTCATTGGAATTGGTGACTTTCTGCTGTATCTTTGTTTTTGTTTGGAGTCTATGTCATATTGCATAATTAGGCTATGTGCTGACAATTAATTAATTTTGTTTGTGATGCAGGTCTTGAGAAAGCTCGTTGATGATGCATCAAAGTTTTTAAATGATAAAGTGACTAAAGCTGTTGTTACAGTGCCTGCTTACTTCAATGATTCCCAGAGGACAGCTACAAAGGATGCTGGTCGTATTGCTGGCTTAGAAGTTCTTCGTATCATCAATGAGCCGACTGCTGCTTCATTGGCATATGGGTTTGAAAAGAAGAACAATGAGACCATCCTAGTGTTTGACCTTGGTGGTGGTACTTTTGATGTTTCAGGTGCTGTGTCAGTATTTTGTGCTTACTGTCTTAAGAATTTATGTCTGTAACAGGATAAGTAAACCATAGGATTATATATATATGTATATATATATATATATATATTGAAAATCATAGGATTATAATTTTGTTCTAAAAACAAATTATAGGATTGTAAGTTAGTTGTGGTGACAGTCAATCTTGTAATTAATGTAGCATTTGAATACAAAGGTCTGACTCGTTTGTTATCTGATTCTTTTTCTTTGATACCAGTTCTTGAGGTTGGTGATGGAGTGTTTGAAGTGCTTTCTACTTCAGGAGATACACATTTGGGTGGTGATGACTTTGATAAGGTTGGAATTTTTTCCTCTATATAGATGTGTGTATTGTAAGTTTGTATACATGTAATATGGAAAGTTCTGGTCTGGATGAATCTGAAGATATATTGTAATATCTGCAGAGGATTGTTGATTGGCTTGCTGGAAACTTCAAGAATGATGAAGGGATCGATCTTCTGAAGGATAAACAAGCTCTTCAGCGGCTAACTGAAACAGCTGAGAAAGCTAAAATGGAGCTTTCATCTTTGACTCAGACAAACATCAGGTATGTTACTTGTACACGAGTGACTCTCTATTCCTTGTCTGCACACAGTACTGATCACCCCTTTCCTGGCTGTGCGTCATACTGATTCATTTCTGTCTTTCCAGTCTGCCTTTCATTACTGCTACTGCAGATGGGCCTAAACATATTGAGACCACCATTACAAGGGCTAAGTTTGAGGAGTTGTGCTCCGATTTGCTTGACAGGTATTTTATATAGTTTCTTTTGGTTCTGTTTCTTTGGCATGGAATTCATGTTCTTACAGTTAGGACTTGTATTGGCGCTAGTGGCCTTAACCGGCAAGTCTTTGTGTTGGTTTCATCTGTTATTGCCGTTCCACTTCAAACAGTGTCTCATCGCTGCAACTTCATATTTTACAGGCTAAAGACACCCGTTGAGAATGCCTTGAGGGATGCAAAGCTTTCTTACAAAGATCTTGATGAGGTGATCCTTGTTGGTGGATCAACACGTATTCCTGCTGTTCAAGAGCTTGTAAAGAAGATGACAGGAAAGGATCCCAATGTCACAGTGAATCCTGATGAAGTTGTTGCCCTAGGGGCTGCTGTTCAGGTAGTTTCATCCCTTCTCTGTTCTTTTCTAAACTTCATTATTAGGTTAATTAAACTTATATTGAGGAATTGTGGATAATTGTGATCTTTATGCAGATTGTGTATGATGATAACTAATTATCAACATGATGACTTAATTTATTTTCCGTCTCTAATTCTTTAACCTTAATTAATATCTGACATACTTAATTGTGTTTAATTCTAGGCTGGTGTTCTGGCTGGAGATGTCAGTGACATTGTGTTGTTGGATGTTACTCCATTGTCTCTTGGTTTGGAAACTCTGGGTGGCGTTATGACAAAAATCATCCCAAGAAACACTACTCTACCCACTTCCAAATCAGAGGTGTTCTCAACAGCTGCAGATGGACAGACTAGTGTGGAGATTAATGTCCTTCAAGGTGAAAGAGAGTTTGTGAGGGACAACAAATCTGTTGGTAGCTTCCGTCTAGATGGTATTCCTCCAGCACCCCGAGGAGTTCCCCAGATTGAGGTCAAATTTGACATTGATGCCAATGGCATACTCTCTGTCACTGCTGTTGATAAAGGCACAGGAAAGAAGCAAGACATCACAATTACTGGTGCTAGCACCTTGCCCAGCGATGAGGTATGTACAATAATAATAGCTAATTTGGTTATCGTCTAAACTCTCAAGTATGTGTATATCTCGTTTATATATGGCACTATTATGCGACATGATTTTGGTATATGTTAATCATTTTGAATCCTTTTCATGAGGGCTAATTTTGCCGAGTCCTTCAATGGTTTTTATGTTTGGAGAAGCTTCCAAATGCACACAACCGTTGCATTTTATATTATATGAATTCATGAGGACTTGAAAGTCGAATTATTTTTGTACTCTTAGTAATTGAAGTATTTTCGTACATTTTGTTGATCTCATCCCAGTTATTGAGGTAGTTTATTATGCTAATACAATGTCTGAATAAAAACATGCAGGTACAGAGAATGGTGAACGAAGCCGAGAAGTTTGCAAAGGAGGACAAGGAGAAGAGAGATGCTATTGACACAAAGAACCAGGCAGACTCCGTTGTCTACCAAACGGAGAAGCAATTAAAGGAACTAGGTGAGAAGGTTCCAGTTGCGGTCAAAGAGAAGGTCGAGGCAAAACTTAAAGAGCTTAAGGATGCAGTTGCTGGAGGTTCGACCCAATCAATGAAAGATGCCATGGCTGCCCTTAACCAAGAAGTCATGCAACTTGGACAGTCCCTTTACAACCAGCCAGGCGCTGGTCCTACACCTGGTGCTGGTCCCCCCCCAGGTGCTGAAGCTGGCCCGTCAGAGTCGAGCAAGGGGTCTGAAGATGATGTCATTGATGCTGACTTCACTGACAGCAAGTGAGGAACCTACCTACTTTTTTGCCCATTCTTATTTATTGAAAAATGTGTATAATAATTAGATTTTGCGCGGAGTGGATGTGGGTTTATATTTCTAATCATTTTTGATGCACGGGGAATGTCTGAGAATTGTTTTAGGAAATATAGAGGATTATGAGACACCTAAGTAGGTACCCCCCACAGTAGCATAATCATGGGCATTAAAGCTTATTATGATGGTTTGAAAATATCTATTTTAGATTGATAATGATGAATTGTTCTCAAATAGCTTGCTTGATTTATGCCTTATTCTTGTCTTACTCTTGACTGTTTATATCTAATTCATATCTGTCTTGATTGCATATATCTGATTAGAAACTATGTTTTGGATCTCATATTTGTATGCTTAGTTTTTCCTTTTGATATGTTGCACAATATATATTCTAATGGAGACTATACTCTACTGTTATATAGCTGTGGTTGATAATCTGATATGTATCTTTATTTTGGCCCCGGCCATATAATGATCGTTTGGTAGCTATGTTGTATTCTGCGGCATTGTGTGAGGAAATTTGTTTTGTAACTTAAATTGTTTCCAACTTCACCTAGTACGTATTAGTAAATACTAAATCATTTTGCAAATTTAATGTTTTGAGAGTACACATACAATACAAATTAAAACTAAGTGGTAGTTAAATTTTCTTTGCTTGCTTATTCATTTGGGCGTTTTTATTGAAACCAATACCCAGTGTTGCAGAAATCGTTAGGCAGTGGGCATTCTGCAGTCTAGCGCTTGTCAATGGTTGTCAATCGTTTGATCGTTGGTAAAATCTGAAACAAAAATAAAAAAGGAAAAGTTTTCGTCTTTTTCAATAATTCTCATAAAATAAATAAATTAATTAATTTCTGTATCACTTTTTTTTTTTTTTTAAATTAACTACATAAAATCCTCACGGCAACATCCGCTAAGCCTATTGAAATGCGGCATTTACAACAACACACAAATGCAACACAAAATTATGTATAGAATAAAAAAGAGAAAATCATCTGTACAAAAAAGCTCTTCAATTCAATTTATCATGTCCAAATTATGCCCTGATCCCCTCCCTTCCTGCAAAATATTCATGGGATTATGAGGAAGACTCTCTGCTCTATCAACCCTCCTAAGTCCATAGGATATCTCATCATGGTACCCGTGTTTGTTATAGCTCCCAGAAGCGAGATGGCTTCTACTTGAATGGCTTCGTGTGTAAAAGGGGTTTGGACCATGACCCATCGGACCTCTCACAAAGTCGGGCTGCCCCAGTGTCATAGGGGGTGACCATCTGTAAGTTTGGTATGAATGAGGGAGGTGTTGCTGGTGGTTCTGGTAGTGATGATGTCCTGGATGCTGATACATGTAATGGCTGCTTGGACTGCCACTTTGATGGGGGTGACTGTTTGGACTGCCGCTTTGATGGTGGTGGCTGCCGAGACTGCAAAGACTTGGTGAACTTTGTACTTTGTGCATAAGAAGTCGACTGTTCTGGTGGCTATCCACCATGACAAATTCGTGGGGAATGGTTTCGACGGTGTAGCTATCTGGGGAGGTTGATTTCGGTGAAGAGCAAGCTGATGAAATGCTAAAAGAAGCACGACTTGCATTGATGGGGGTGAGTCTCCCGTTACCAGTTGTACGAACAATGCCATTGATTGCATCAATGTAGCGCTGTTCAATTGCTTGAGGATCCACAGGCCCCATTTGGTTCTCAATTACGACTGGTTTGGAGGGGAACAAGAAGGATCGGAGCTTCGGAGTGCCTTCACTTTCATGACGATCATATTCATCGAACATATGCTTGAGATCCTCATCAGTTCTGACTGACACCAAGGAATCAAGATCCTCAGGAATTAGCTGATACTTGAGGACCATGTCCCCTTCAGATATTGATGTTGTAGTGATAACCTTCTTCATTAGCTCTGCATCAAGAGACACAAAATGGAACAGTAAGGTACAAAGCTAACATATGACACATTACTCGACAAAATAACTGTAACTCTTAATAGTTATTATCCTTTGCAATCCAAAAAATGAAGTGACTATAGCAGTGGCATATAAGTTATTTTCGTGGTGACGATTCTATGGTACTTAGGCTTGGAACTCTTTAAATGTTAACAAACAATCCATAACAGTTATTCGAATCTACAAAAATAAGGGTCGACACATGGATGATCTTAAAATAACTCATTAACGATACATCCCCGTCCACACAAGACGTTTATGTTTCCTTAATAGAGAATTAGCTTCTCCCAGAATAACCTATCAAACTAGTGAAACTTTACAACACCAAAACCAGTGACAGGATTGTGTTCTGAATCAAAAAAACATCTCAGCTTACACACTTTTATCCATCTTCAGCTCAAACCCAATGCAAACGAATCCCCAACTTACTAACCTCAAACTTACTAACCTCAAACTTACTAACCTGACTCTCAGTCAGTCACTCTCAAAACCACCTTCATACTCCTCTCACCCATCTAAACCTCAAACCTCTACCAATCAAGACTCAACAAACAAATCATTATAGCTCAACACACAAGTCATTATTGCTCAACATACAAGTCACTAAAACCACACACACAACAAATCATTATAGATCAACATACAAGTCAACACACAAATCATTATTGGTCAACATACAAGTCACTAAAACCACACACACGTTTTCTCGAGCTTACTTCCACTCTATTCATCAACCCAACACACACACACACACGTACGTTTTCTCGAGCTTACTTCCACTCCATTCATCAACCCAACAAGTCACTCTCAAAACCACCCTTCATACTCCTCCCTTCATGCTCCACACACACACACACACATTTTCTCGAGCTTACTTCCACTCCATTCATCAACCCAACAACAGTCACTCTCAAAACCACCGTTCATACTCCACACACACCCACACGCGTTTTCTCGAGCTTACTTCCACTCTATTCATCAATGCAACAATAGTCACTCTCAAAACCACCGTTCGTACTCCACACACACACACACACGATTTCTCGAGCTTACTTCCACTCCATTCATCAACCCAACAACCAACTTCAAACTTACTAACCTGACTCTCAACCAGTCACTCTCAAAACCACCCTTCATACCCCTCTCACCCATCTAAACCTCAAACCTCTACCAATCAAGACTCAACACAAATCATTATAGCTCAACATACAAGTCACTAAAACCATACACCACATTCCTCACAATGATCAAATCACAACCATTCATTTCAACCCACCACAACATCTAACATCACAACAACAAACTCAATTTACGTAACATAGACACACACAACATCAAAACCCTCCGTACATTTTCATTTAACACTTGAACAAGACACATAAAAAACACACATTTAACAAAACCATGTAAAAAGGTGAAAAAAAATATATATATTTATTAGATGTACCAGCGAGTTTGATGTCACGAGGGATGGCGACAACACGTGTCTCACCACCCACATACTTGAGACCACCGTCCACCGCTCTCGGCAAGATTTTCCCACCATGACTGCACAAGAACTTCACCTTATTCACCGGCGAAGTCGACAACAAACCCTCACCACCACCACCATCACTAGCCATTTCAAAAACCCAAAAAAATAAAAATAAAATCGTATCTTTTTCAAAACCCACCTAGGAAATCACAAAACAAAGCAAACCCACGTTTTGTTTTTCAAAATCCACCTAGGAAATCAAAAAACAAAGCAAACCAATGTTTTGTTTTTTCTTTTATGAATCAAAGAGTGGACCAGCGAATGTGCGAAGATTGAGGAGGGGTTAGTCTTAAAAAAGGAACCCCAACAACAACAAAAGAAAGAAGAAGGAAGGGAGTGAGATGGAGAAAATGTAGGGAAGATTGGATTTTTTGGAGGTGGTAAAAATAGACACCCGCAAGGGTTGATGGTTCTCTTCTCTTCCCTGCAATTTTCTTGTTTTTTGGTTTGGTTTTTGTTGCGCTTGAAAGTTGAAACAACTTTCATGTTTACGTTTCTTGTTTTTAGAAGGGCATTTTGGGAATATTGGTTTTGAGGGTAATTGACTATTATGGCCTTAATACTTGCTTTGTGGTTCTCGTGTTATCGTGATATGTATGTGCATGTTATCTGATATTCTGATTAGATCTACTCTAGCATGTTTGAGATGATGACAGTTTAAAAACACTTGTAATATTATTTTGATTAAGATATTTGAATTTCTTTCAACTTCCCTTTTGTTTAGATTCAAGTGTGTTTTGAAAAAAAAAATTAATTTTTAATTAAAATAGAAAATGATTTGGTTTTTACTAATATATAGCCAATATTTTTATAGTCCATACATCCGAACTTATAAATTATTAAAACTATTAACTTCAGTTATTATGTTTTTTATATTTAATTCAAATATAATGAATAGGTGAGATTGATGGTACTAACAATTTAAAAATTATAATAAATTGACATAGAATATATATAATAATATTAAACTTTTAAAATATTTTATCAAAATGACGTGATATGTAAGTTATTAATTTTTTATGAATCATAAAATAATATGATAATTAATAGAATCTTGATAATTTATATATTATAATATTTTAATAAAATATTTAAAAAATTCAAATATTTGAAAAGTTTAACCAGTTATATATATGATGAGAAATATTAAATGAATTTCCTTTTGATTGAAACAAGTGTATAATATTTCAAAAAAAAATAAAAAAGAAGAAAAAGAGAAAAGAAACAAAAGTACAAGAGTTGCTGCTAATGATGACGGCATTTATGTCATTTCATTAACATTACCAAAAGTAGAAACTTGTAGATGATCCATGTTTAGTTAGAGAGGGCACACACAAGATACAAGTAGCCCTCCGTCCCTTCCAAATTAAATTAAGGGATAATTTTAAAAACTCTATTATGATTTATAAAAGTATATATTTTATTATTTATAATTTTATTTTTATTTAAAATTTTTCTGATATTAATAAATTAATAAAAAACGTTAATTTTATTTTTTATAATTTTATTATTAATTTATAATTATCAGGAATATCATTATCCTTTCGCACATTTTTAAAGATATTTTTAGTGTTTTTATTAACGTCATGAAGGATTTTGGATAAAATGAAATCATAAATGGTAAAATATATATTTTCATATATTATAATAGATATTTTAGAATTATCTTTTAAATAAATAAATAAGTATTCAAATTTAGGGACACTTGTCGATCAGATAGAGATGACACCTCATCTAGATGAACCATGAAGGTTGTGTGGCTGATTCACTGTCCGCTTTGTTGTGTGGCTGACTCACTGTCCGCTTTCAGCATCCTAGTGGGATCCACAATAATATTCTTGGTGATGAGTTGGCATTTGTGACTGGTAATCTTCACACGCGCACCCTCCTTGGACCGACTTTTGGGCCCACCTTGGCCCAATCATATATAGCAAGGTATGAATATATTACATTTTGAAAATTCTTTTTGATGTTTTAGACTGTCCGTGTGAATTTTATTTAAATCCGGTATTTGGACAACTAGTTCAACAACATAGATTTAAAGTATCCGCAAAATTTTTAGTTTAAATTCGATAGCTGAACAAATACTCTTTATGTCAAGATAGAATTATTATAATGAGAGCATTGAACGGAAGAAATAATGGATTATATTAATTTAATATGTTCATTTTCAATCGTTTACTTTCTCTTACTTTAAGAGTTCAAAAGGAGTGACATTAACTAAGGTTCTCAACTTTTGTATATTATGTATCGTACTATCATTCATTCTTTTAAGTGCGAGATGGATACTCAACAATCGAGGTATTTTCTCGTCAATTGAATTAAATTGAGTACATGTTATTTGATATTCAAAAGAAGGATTTTAAAGTTGAGAAGCCTAATATTGCTCACAAATCAATAGTAAATGGATTGTAAATGCTAATTCAATCTATTATTTAAATCTTGGATAAAAAGCAGAACGGAAAAATGATTAAAAGTTCGTTCGGTATGCCTTTTTTTTATAACTTTTTTAATGTTGAAAATTATTTTATTTATTTATTATTATTATTATTTGCCATCAACTTGAGAAGAGTTATTTTAATATTAAAAATCTCTTTTATGACTACCGGGATAAATCACAAATTCTGAGCTTTCTTCAATAAGCTCATTTCAAGTTGTTTAACAAGACATAAATTATCCTTTTACAAGTTGTATCCCGTTTTGATACAAAACTTTATTTTCATTCTCAAACACATTTTTGTAATTTCCTGGATTATCTATTAAATTATAAATACACAACCAAACAAGGTTTTTTTTTTTGCCCTTTTTTTGGGTTAAAAACTATAATTAAAAAAATTTACTTGTAAAAGATTTACTTGAAAAGTCATATCTAACACACCCTAAATGTCAAAATTGTGATCATAAATTTAGGGCAAATATTGAAGCTAGGCCATTATGGGCCGTGTTGGGCTTGCATAAGTGATCTTAGTTTAATTTGTTTATGTAATAAAAACGAGTGGGCATTCTATTCAAATGCATCCTAACTATTTATGAATAACATAATAACAATCTTTATTAAAGATTGAGATCCTCTCACAAGTTGATTTTTTTTCTAATAAAAATAGTTAAAAATAACACATTGCATTTACAAATGAAGTAAATTAAAAAAAGAAAAAAAAAAAAAAAATTCTAGCCATTAATTTCACATGTTACCATATCTATTAAATTAAGAAAAAAAATTAACTTAGAAGAGAATCTGGATCCCTTTATTGAATAATAAGTGTCGAATATCTTAATTATAGATACTATTCAATGTAAACATAATTAATTTGTTCTTTTAAACCAAAACAAATAAAATTAAAGATCAATGATTCAACAAAGATTCAGATGAAAACTCATATCAATAACGAATTTTGCGTATGCTTAAAATTCCATATAGTTGATCCAGTAATACCTAGCTGAAAAATGACATAACAAAACTTTGATGAACATATTATCCTATTAGAAATAAAAAGGTTTTGGACATAAAATTTTGTTTGGTCCATCCATCATATGGAAATTGATATTGGTGAGATCTGCCAATTTCTGGAATGCAAAGCAAAAGCATCCTATGCTGAAGGGAATTTTGACAATTAACTATTTTGGACTTCACACATAAAAATTAACAAAAAAATACTGTGTTCACTTTATTCTGAGTTTTTAATTTTTTAAATTTTTAACAGAAGAAAACAAATTTTACTTGCATACAAAATGTAGGGGATTGGATATGTGTCCAAATGATTTCCACATATCCTCACAGCACATGTCAATAATTGGTTCAAAATGATGCAAAATTTTTGGAACAAAACAAAGTGAATGAAAAGGGTATGACAACTATTATTTAAAATAAAAAAAAAGGGTATTACAACTAATAGAAAATAAATTATTTCTCATTTAAACATTGTATTTGGTACTAACATACTATTTAAACATATGTCTTCACTTTACACCTCTATTTCATATACAGTTGCTTCACACCAAATATTTTATTTTCATTTGCCAAGAAGAATATTTCCATTCCATTTTCAATATGACCTAGATAAATCTAAATCACCAATAGCTCTAAATTTACAATTTATTTCACATTTTCACAATACTCCTTATGATTTATTAAAAGTTCTTACTACAATATTGTGAATGTAGTGTTTTCGTGACTTCACTATTTACCATTTAATTTTACATATTAGTATGTAACTTCATAGAATTGATGTATACTTTCCTAAATATTGTATTAACCTATAATGATTGTCAACTATATTACAACTTTAAATTTGAATTTCAATTCCTAGAAATGTGTTTAATTGTCTTACTATAGTCTAGGAGCTGATTTTTTATGTTACAATAAATATGTAAATTTATCGTTAAATCCCATTAGATCTAGTATTAATTATAAAAATTCACACTTTACTTCTCAATATACATAATGATGAAACTTTACAAATTTTGTATTTTAAGTTACAATTTTGACAACAAAACCTATTATTTAACACACAGATGGCAGTTTTCAATCATTGATCTAATATACTATCTTTAAAAGGTAGACAAGATCACCTTTAGGTGGCTTTACCACAATCAGAATCCAATAATGGAAAAGTACTATAGTATTGCATGAACCAACACAAAACATAAAAGAAGAATAATAAAGAAATGCGTGGAGTCATTAGCTGACTCTTATGCCACAAAAGCTACAAACAGTTGCATTAAAGTAATAACCAAATCTTATATAATATAACTTCACGGTTCAAACGTGATTTAACATCACAGCTAGCATTCATCAGAAAAAAGTTACTGAGCCACAGTAACTTGAAAATGATCATGAGAGATGCAACAACAAATATTATTTCTACAGTCCAAAAAGTTTCTTACAGGCTTTGAGGATCTTGCTTTTGCTATGCTTCTTCTTCATCACAGATCTTGTCCTTTCCATTTCAACACCATCTTCATCATCAATAGGTGATGATGAAAAGGTGACAGACTGGTCATGGATTCTACGGTACCTCTCGGAGACAGAGGATGATCTTCTCATGGAAAGTGCCCTCTTGAGAGCTGAGTGGACAGCAGAAGCTGAAGTCACTGAGCTGGTTCTGCTTAGTTTGTTGACTCCTCCCCTTCCAAACTTGTCCCCAACATTGCACTCTTGATGATGATGATCATCTTCTACTTCTACTTCTTCTTCTAGCTCTTCTGTTGGTGTTTTCTTGATCTGGTCATTGGGTTCCTGGAGTTTTGTTTTGGGGTTTTGGGTGGTTTTTGATGTGGAGTCTTGAGTTTGAGAGAGTGATAAAAGATCTATAAAGTCCATGGATCTTGAATTGGTGGAGTCAATGACTTTCATCTTGTAATAACCATTCATTTTTGTTTTGCTTTTTTGCTTTTTCCTGTTTGGTTCAACTTTCTAGGCTAATGGGTGCAAGCTAGAGAATCAAAGATGGGGCTTTTAGGTCATGAGAGGAACAAGAGGTAGAGAGGGAGAGGTGGAGAGCAGTATATATAATATAAGACAAAGAAAGTGTACATGCTAAGACAAGGAAAGATTTCAAAGTAGAGACAAATAATAAAGGAGAGAGACATAGTAAGGTCAGAAAATACTGGATTCACATCTTTTGGATTAGATATAGCACTTGTACTTGGGGTAAATTTACAAGTGATGTACTTTGTTTAATTACATGTAGACAAGTGATTTTAGAATTCATCAGAAACCTCAAATGATATTGCGAAATTCTTCAAATTTTTTTTCTTGAAATTTGTCAAAACATACTTAACAGTTATTTAGAATTTTCCCAAAGGCCTCGAAGATTTACATACAATTCAAAACAGCGATAATGTAAAAAGTTAGGTTCTTGAAAGTTTGTAAGAATCTTAGGAAATTTTAAAGTTGGTAATTCTGTGCATGGTTGATTACAAGTATTGTCATCTATAGAAAAGTAGATGAACTGAACATTTTAGTCAGAAGGCCAGCAAACTTTTTCATAATTAATCCAACATTTTGAAGGCATAATTTGTGCAAACCATGTGCTTATTCCTAAAAAACAAGTGTACATAAATAAATGCACGTGACTTTGAAGTCAAAGGTGGGCAAACCATGTGTTTCTTTCATATGACAAAGGCATGGCTGCATTAGCCTTCATATCCTTTTTTGAAGTTTTATTTATTTAAATATGGGGTGAATTCAATGTTTGAAATGTTCACATATACATATCTTACATTTAACGAATACTTTGATCTATATATCTTACCAGATTTTGCATATGCATGTGAAAAGCTACAGGAGAGACTGATCATTACAGGGATTATTATTATTATTATTTTTAAAAAATCTAAAACCTTTTACGATCAAATTATTGTCAAGACTAATTTAAATAAGACTCTAATAATACGATTCGGATTTTTACTCCCAAATATGGGATCTCTATTAAGTATTTCACATTTACAATGAAACTTTTTCATTTATTATGAAGATTAATTCGCCTCTTCTTTTTTTGTACCAAAAATCCTATCTAATTAACGAATTCAGGGAAAGATACGGATCTCTATTAAGTATTTCACACTTACGATGAAATTTTTTCATTTATTATGAAGATTAATTCATCTCTTCTTTTTCTGTACAAAAAAATCCTATCTAATTAACGAATTCGGAGGAAGATATTGAACTTTTGTATTTGAAAAATATTTTAGTTTCAGGAGGGATTTCAGACGTTAATGATGGTTGATAGAATAATCCTTGAGCCTAGATGAAACTCTAATAGCATAGTGTCGGATCTCTATTCTCAGATATCGGGAGAGAGCTGTAAAAGACTTTAATAGCACGGCTTGGATGGCTCGAATCTCTACTCTCAAATATCAGAAGAGGACTACCCACATAAATGGTGAGATTGCTGAGATTTAAACTGGTCACTTGAGTGATGGGATAGGTGGAAGATGGCTTAACACCTGATCACTCCGCTTCTTCTATATATATTTTTTATTTTTATTTTTTTTATAGGGATTAGATTCTAATTACAAGTATATATGGTTTTTAATTTAGTTGAAAATCTTCTAAACTAGGTACCCCACTCAAAAGGACAGTCTATAGTACATGAAAGAATCCGTCCTACCTAGAATCTCCCCCCATTTCATCAATCTATGTGGTTTTATTAGGAATTAACAAAAATAACTACGTCGAGATCAAATCCTATCGACTTGATGAATCATGATTACATAAACAAACAAAAAGTATTAAAATATGAAAGAAAAGAAATTATGATTCCTACGATTTGCACAATTGGATACATCCACAAAAGTGATATGAATAAAACAATTTCACCACAGATCATCAAAGTACAATAAGACAAGTTCTCCACTGTTTTCTTTCAGCTGTTACACCTTTTCAGGAGAATTATAATCCCTTTACAATGGAGAATTATATAAATCATGCCTCTGTGTAAAAGACGCATTGTTTAAGATAAAACGAACACCAACATATTGATCTATCGGTCCAAATAAAGCTACAAGCTACGAAATATAGCAATTAGATAATTACCTCGAATGACTTCAGCACAGATGAATTTGAATGTTCTACGTTCTCAAACATGAAAAATGGGTAGTCAATCTGGCTGTAACACACATTATGGCTTGAACAATTCTTTTGCCTTTTTCAACCAAACATCATAGACGTCGTCTAAATACAGAACAAAGTGAACCTTAAAAGACCAGTAAAACGTAAGATTAGCAACAATTTCGCCTTGTTAAAAGATTCGATGGATTCCATTGATAAATATATTCAATAATTTGTGTAGTAAGAAGGCAGACTTTTACTTCACAGGGAATGCACTTGAAATACTAGGACAACCAATCTAGTTTGAACCATTGCAGAATAAGTACTTGGGAACTCAAACCCTGTAGTTAACACCTGGAATCCTATACATACAAATTAATCAAAGAAGCTTTTGACAGATTTATACTGAATTCACATCTGAGAAGTGAAAGGATGTCATAGCACTATAAAGCCATGTTTGACGCAAAGAATTGGATTGAGTTGGACTACATGGGATTGGATTACAATAAGGGTAGATAGTAATATGGATTCATAGGCTTGTATTATCGTCACATCGGACTATTAACTAAAATAGTTGTCTCGAATCTTGTAGAAACTTGGCCATTTAACAGGCCTACGAGTTCACAAGATTAGACTACATTGAGTTGGATTATGTGGAATTGGATTTCAATAGTGCTAGATTATAATATCTGAATCTGATTTTTAGGTCTGTATCAAATGTTGGACTAAATATATTACTGATATAGTCCATTGCAATCTGTCCAATCCTGGACTTTTAATATGGCCTAGCAACTCATGATTCTCATTTTTGAGGACATGTAGTCCTCTATCCAAAACACTAATGTAAGAATTTTAAAATCAAATTAGAAAGCACAATGATTGAGGATAGCTGTATCAGGAAGCAAAATACTAAGATTTGATACCTCTTTAAAGTCATTTACAAACTCTTTGACCGTAGAAAGAGCTACTGCAGCAGCTTCCTCATAAGGATAACTGTTAACATTCAAATGAAAAGACAGAAAACAATGATCTTGTTAAATTCCAATCACAGTTAATTCATAATCATTAAACCATTCAGATTCTCATGGCACGAATTATCTCTAAACCTTA
The DNA here is from genome assembly GCA_022984855.1 of Dimocarpus longan. Taxonomy (NCBI): domain Eukaryota; kingdom Viridiplantae; phylum Streptophyta; class Magnoliopsida; order Sapindales; family Sapindaceae; genus Dimocarpus; species Dimocarpus longan. The sequence continues at coordinate 12,724,911 of CM041020.1, forward strand.
TTTACTTTCTCCAACGAGCTTGTGTGCATATGAGAGGCCAAAATTTAGCACAAGTCACCAGCATAAAATGCAAACGACATTCAACAATCAACTTAAGTTCACATAAATGCACATGGAGCCATAGCTTAATCCACAACGCTAAGAAGTCAAGTGTTCAATCTATTTCTAATAATGAAATCATAAAACAATCGACAATTGACATGCAGATGCAGAATTTACATGCATTTAAGGAAGCAAAGAGCTAGAAACCTGAAATGGTTCCTTTTCATCAAGTGTCAACTTACTGACGGAAACCACAAGATATGGCAGGAAAAGCATTGTACTGAATGTTGTTCTCTTTGGCCAAACTGAAGCTGTTCCTATAAAATGTAAGTAAAAGGCATTAGAATGACAAATTAAACCAGTAAAGGTACATTCCAGAAACACTAAACTTACTTGTATGAATTTCTCAGGGAGGCTTTGGAATTGCTATGCCAATCATAAACTGGCCCAACAGTATGGATCACACGAGACACAGGCAAATCAAAACCTCTGCAGTTTCAGTATGTTAGAATGCCGATACCATGTGATGGATCAGTATAACAAAAGATGAAAAGAAGCTGTAATAACCTATGGGGTGATTCTTGCTTCTCCTACAGGGCAACGGATTGATGGACGGACTTTTGGGACATTATAACAAGCTTCCAAAAGCTTCGGTCCTGCAGCTATATGTATGGCTAACAAAATGCATATCATAAGAACATGCACAAATTTGTTTAAACAACATTTACAGCAACAAATAAAGAAAAAAAAATAGTGACTACCTTCAGCAGCACCAGAACCTCCAAGCATCATCTCATTGGCTGGATTAACATACAGTAAACAACCTTTCAATTACTTGACAATCCCTCAAAATCAAATGCCCCCATTAGTTTTTCTCAAGTTATAAGTAGAATACAACCTAGACAACTGAGCGCGTTATAAAAATTTCAACTTCCCCACCTACAGCTTCTCAAAAATCAAACAGCCCCCTTGTTACATCACACCAAAGATTGAAGTTACAAGCATCGCTTACTACTCCAAGTCCACTCAATAAATTCCTACACTTGATACTCCTACCACTCCATCACCAAAACGGTCTCATCACCTAAAACTTGAACGAATTCTGTTAACATGTGCTCTAAAGATATTAAATATTGAAAATTCGGAAATTCGTGTAATTTTGTTTTTATCTGATATAAAACGTGAAATCAAATGTGCCCATCTAACACAATCCAATCACAAACATAAGAAACATAGTTTCAGCTACCAAACAAACACAACTAAATTGAGAATCACATGCATAGAATGAAACCACATCACATAAATGTACACACAAAGAGATAGTGAAAACCAGAAAAAACCCAGAAAAGCAAACTGATGGAGCAAGAGAGAGAGAGAGAGAGAGGGAGAGAGCGACAATAGCATCAGAGGAGCGATCGAGGAACCAGTGAGTGATGTCTCCTTTATGGATCACAAGAGGGCCGTCGAAGGGAGCCTGAACACCTCCTCCCTCACTCACTTTGAATGTCATTCTCCGATCGCCCTTGATTTGCCTCCCCTGCCTCTCAGACTTTGCCGCCTTCGAAATGTTACTTTGGTCTGCAGTAGTTGTCAACTTTTTTTTTTTTTAAAACGGTTCTATAAAACATTTCGGTCTGCAGTAGTTGTCAACTTTTTTTTTTTTTTTTTAAACGGTTCTATATATATATAAACAAATACAAAAATAACACGCTAAATTAATCACTCAATATTTACATCATTTTTTAAAAAATATAACAATTGAATTCTAATTCATATATAAAAATATCAAAATATTTTTATAATAAATATAACAATTAAATCATTTTTTAAAAAAATATAGTATTCTCATTAATTTTATCAAAGGTATTTGTGTAAACAAAAATAAGGCTTAAGACTCAATTATTAACTTTATTAAAATGAGACAAGATTATCAATCCAATATTTAAAAGTATCATCTAGTAACATTTTCTCATATATATATAATTATATTTTAAAATTACGGATGATATTATATCGATATTATACCTACTTATCACTAAATATATCCAATTAATATATATATATATGGATTATTATAAATATGGGTTGAATAATTTAATTATAATTAAATTTAACAAAAATATAATAAATTACCGTCAATAATTTTATAATACAATCATTCATCTTTTTATTAAGTATATCGATAACTCGTGTATATCTAATATTAATATATATATATTTATATAGAATATTTCTACCATCAGTGTCCTCTAACTTTAAAAAGTTAGGACGATTCAATTAAATTATACATATAAACTCTTTTCAATAACGTCTTGAGATTAGTACCAATTTTTTTTAATTAATACAATTAAATTAAATTTTGAAGTAGGAGAATAACTTCAACTCACAACTTTTTAGATGTAAATGTAGGAAATGTATCACTGAATCAACATTATATTATCTACCACCCACTTCTTAAGTTGAGTTTTATTAACATCTAAATACGTTGAACCAGCCAAACTACCCTTAGTCTATTAAAGTCACGTTGTTCATGCACTTTCTCTTTCTCAATTTTCTCTTTACATTTTCCTTTTTTTTTTCCCTTCTTTTTTCTGGTCAATTGTTATCTGTATGCAAATATCATTTTTTCATGAATTTTTCTTTTTGGTGTTCGAATCCATGATTTGGTATTGTTTGTGAAAATGTGTTTTGGTATGTTGTTTGAATCCATAAATATCTTTTTGAAATTATATTTTAATAACTATTAACTTTGGTTATTAAGAATGTTTAAATAACAACACGAAAACAATTAAACAATAAATAAAATAAATTTTCAAACTTTCCAAAATGATAAAAACAATAGAGAATGAACAAAAAACACAACAAAACAAGTCTCGAATAGGACAAAAAATGCCCTCGAGTCAGATTGGAAGAAGGTCAAAAGAAGGCATTTTATTGCCTCCTTTCAATAAGTCTCGTCCACGAGAATTTTTTTACTAGGAAAACAAATGGGGCATTTTTATCTGGAAAATCATTTTAGGTGCCAAAAACTCAAGTTAAAATAAAAATAATTTAAAGATACCTATGATGTGTATTTTTTCCAAATTCTCCTCTGCATTTTCAGTTTTTAGCTAAAATTCACCTTTTATTAATTTCTATTAAATTTAAGTGCAAAAGGACTTTTCTACCATCACAGCTTTCTGCATTCCTGATGTCCAATACCAATGGACGGTTTTACCCTTTGGCCTCAAAACAGCCTCTTCACTCTTTCAAAAGGCCTAATTAATAAAATAATTATAATATTAAATACAACAAAAAAAGGAAATATGAGAAAATAATAATAATAATAATGCTCCTTGTTAAAGGTTGGCACCTTCTTCCTTGAGGACGATCTCCATTTGGAGGAGGCTGTTGCAGCCAAACACCATTCCCATCTTACTTAGCATCTACCAGAAGTCCATTTAACCAATAAAGTCATGTGGTTTTTTCACGCATTAACAAAAATAAATAATTACATTGAGATCAAATCCTATTAACATGACGAATCATAATTATATAACCAAATGAAAATGAAAATATTAAAAATAACAGTTTTATATATATATATATATATATATATATATATATATATAAAAGACACTACTATTCTGGTGATTCACACAATTAGGTGCATCCACAACAGTGATGTAAAAAAAAAAAAAAAAAATACTACAAATCATCTAAGTACAATAATGAAAGTTCCTCAATGTTTTCTTTCCAGATCTTACACTTTTTTATGGACAATTATAATCCCTTTATTGTGGAGATTTATATAAACACCTACCTATCATACATCTATGTAAAAGAGGTTTTGTTTAAGGTAAAACTTTACAAATGATACTAGTTAACACCAAGTATGACTTCAACTATGTAATATAACAATTATATATATAATTGCATCAAATGGCTTTAACTCGGACAAAATTGAACGGTCTACATCCTCAGATAAAAAGATAGATAGTCAATCTGACTGTAACATGCACACACTCTAAGCACTGAACAATTCCTTTGCCTTATTCAGCCAAACATTGTAGACGTCGTCCAAGAACAGAACAAAGTGAATCTGAAAAGACCAATGAAAGTTAGATTGACAATAATATTTGAAAAGATTTTTATGGATCTCATTGATGATTATATTCAATAATTTTGTTTTAGTAAGAACCAATCTAGCTAGTTTGAACAATTGCAGAATAAGGCCTTGGGAACTCAACCTAACCTAAAACAAAATACCCAACCTAAGTATTTTATACAAACGAATTAACCAAAGAAGCTTTTGATAGATCGATACTGAATTCACATTTGAGGAGCGAAAATATGTTACATTACTACATATAAAGCCCCTTTAGGTGCGAGGGATTTGATTGAGATGGACTACATGATTACAATATGGGTAGATAGTACTATGGATTCCTATGCCTATATCATACATCAGATTGAACAATTAACTATAATTAATTGTCTACTCCAATCTAGTTGAAAGTTGAAACTTGGACATTTAACATAGTCTATAGTCCACGGGATTGGACTAGATTTATTTGGATTACATGAAATTAGATATACAACAATGCTAGACAGTAATATCCGATCATTCGATCTATATTTGGACTAAACTATATATTGCCTAAAATAATCTGTTGCAAATTGCAATCTACTCAAATTTTAGACATTTCATAACGGCCTAGGAGCTGATGATTCACGTAATTTGGACATAGTAGCCCTTTGTCCAAAAAGCAATGGAAATACAAGACATAGTACAACATTAATGGATCTAATAATGGAATAAAGTTAGAATAATTCAAATAAGGGTCATTCTACCGTGTTGAATCCAATAACCTTATTGAAATAAAGTCAATCATTGGATTCTAATCTAATGGTCTACAAAAATCAAAGATTTAAAAAACTTAAAAGTAAATTAAAAATTAAAGACCTTCTCATACCTACTTACTATTTCAGTAATGTAGCCATACCCTTGAAATAAGTGTATAGATTTATAATAGGCTTAATAGCCATATTAGAAGCAAAACATTAAGACACAATACCTCTATAAGGTCACTTCCAAACTCTTTGATTGTAGATAGAGCTATGGTGGCGGCTTCTTCAAGAGGATACCTGATGACAATCAAATGAGAAGCCAGGAACGATGACAGTCAAATTCTCATGGATCGAGTAATTTCTATTTTCTCAAACGAGCTTGTTTGCTCAAGGCAAAAACCAAAAGTTTGCATGAATCAATCATTCAATCTAATTGAAAAAAAAAAAAAAAAAAAAACAATCATTCAATCTAAATCAGAAGCATGATAATAGCCAGCATTAGAAACACAATAGGCTTCACATGATCAACTTATGTATCTTTACGCAAAAGAAGGGAAAAAAAAAATTATGATGTAGTCCATATGATCCATTCTGTAAGCTTTTATATATATATATATGCACATATATATATATATATGTGCACAATGCAATCAATAACTTAGCTTTTATTCTTGACATGCATTGAAAGAAGAAACACATAGGAAACTTGAAATGGTTCCTTTACTAGTGTCAACTTACCCATGACGACCACAAGATATGGCAGGAAAAGCAATATACTGAATGTTATTCTCTTTGGCCACACTCAAGCAGTTCCTGAATTAAATGTTGGTAACAAGGATTAGAATTTTAAATTAAACAACAAAGGTACATTCCAAAATTACTAAACTTACTTGTATGCATTTCTCAGTAAGGCTTGCCCGTTATAAGAACCACGAAATGGCCCAACAGTAAGGATCACATGAGATGCAGGCAATTTAAAACCTCTGCGCAGTTTCAACCAGTTAGAATGTTGACCATATTGTGCGATTGTGATAGTGAAAATTGTATAAAATAGCACCAAAAAAGGCTTGAGTTTCAGAACTAGCACTGAAATTAGAAATCAAGTTTTTTTAACACCACTAGTTAGTTCGCGCACGAATTATTAACGCTTACGTAACTCAATTTATAATTATGATACTAGTTTCAAAATTCAAACCTTTGTTGGTGCTAAAAAAAAATTCTCGTGTTGTGTGATAGTAAAATGAGAGAACCAGTTTAAAATGAGTTGAGCTTTAGTAACCTACGGTGTAATTCTTGCTTCTCCAACTGGGCAACGTAACCCCGGATAACGTGCCCTCGGACGGACTTCTGGGACCTTAGAACAAGCTTCCTTGAGCTTAGGCCCTGCAGCCCTATGTATGGCTAATAAAATGCACATAGTATGTAATTACAAATATTTTTTAAACAACATTAGTTTATAGTAAGAAACCAAAAGACACCAAGAAGGGACTCTTACCTTCGTCACAACCCCCACCTCCGAGCAATAACACATTGGATGGATTAACCTAGTAACCAATCACTCAATTACTTGACAATCCCTTAAAATCAAATGGCCCCACTTTGTGTTACATCAAAATTTGAGTTCCAAGTCCATTTTCAGCTCACTAAATCAAATTCAATCTTAATTTATCAATCTAGCTCGTGTTTTAAATATTATCATCGGATTTTTAATAGGTCAAACTTTTAAGTATAATTATTATTAATATCAGGGTTTGACTTCTTTACCCAACCACTAACTTTACCTATCAATTGGAGTATTCCGATTGGTTATAAGTTTGGCTATTGAAGTCAATCTAAAGACTCTAATTTATGGGTAAGATTAATAATTGGCTAAAGTGGCTAAACCCTTAATATCATATCAAGATTATTAGGTCTAATTTTCAAGTTCTCCCTCTACTGACTTTGTATAATATGCGGTACAGAATTTGTGGTATATTTTCACCGTCTATCTCTACATTGCATGAGAAGATCAGAATGTGTTAATATGTCAATCACACGTCTTAATATCTGAAGTACTTTTGGTGAACGTCCCTAATTTAAAAACTTAAAAGCTTAATACCATCAAATTATTTCCCAAAATTCAAACCATCACCATAATCATACCCCATAAATATAAATAAATTGCCTACATTAAGAAACATATTCTGGCAAGGTAATTTCAACACAAACAGGCCTATATATATTAGGAAGAGAAAATCACTCATATAGGTAGCATGAAATTAAGCACAAAACCTCTCAACAAATCAACAAAACAACATGCAACTCAAGCGTTCAACAACATAGTATCAAAAAGGGAAAAAAAAAAAAAAAACACAAAGAAAGAACTGACAATAGCATCAGATAAGTGATCTCTGAACCACTGAGTGATATCTCCTTTCAGAATCTTCAAAGTGCCCTTGAAACCTCCTCCCTCACTGCAAAGGGGGCAAAATCACAAACAAGTCCTGTAAAATTTTACTCAAATTCCCATTTTTTATTTTCAGAGTTCTGTCAATTAATGTTTGATTACAATCTAATTGAATTTTTGTGGCTGTCGATATAACTTGTAAATAACTAATAGGTCTTTTCGGTTTAAATGAGGTTCACATTTCTTATTTTAAAAAGCTATACTACTAAAATCATATATTTAGAGGGTGCAATAAATTATATGATTATAAAAATTGTTTCATGCAGACGTTAATTTGTATCGTTATAAATTATATTACAAGAAATTCAGGTTACAGCAACGTTCAAAAGGCAACGTGCATCTGGTTCACGTTGCCGTAGGTCACCTATAGCAACGTGCAAAGGCTGCATGATGCCAAAGAGATCTACGACAACATGCAAACGTATGTTGCCAAAAATAAAGGACATATGGCAGCATGCAAAATCATGTACGTTGCCAAAAACCCCTCTTTTGACAACTTGCATGGATGCAAGTTGCCAAAACCACATCTTTTGGCAACGTATAGCCCTGCACGTTGCTAAAAACCTAATTTTTGACAACATGCGAGGTTGCAAGTTGCCAAAAACCCAACTTTTGGTAATGTGTAGGGATGCATGTTGCCAAAAGCTCATCTTTTAACAATGTGCAGGGCTGCATGTTGCCAAAAACCCATCGTTTGGCAACGTGCATTGTTGCACGTTGCCAAAAGCCATCCTTTAACAACGTACGTAACTGCACGTTGCTAAAAGCCCATCCTTTAGCAACATACATGACCGCACGTTGCTAAAACTGATATTTTAAATTAGTATAAATAAATTTAATTTTGAAATTTAATTAATTTAATATTATAATGACTAATTACATACCATTTCAAACATAAAAAAAATAATTATTATTTGACTTAAATACAAATTATCTATCCAATGTATGCCTTAATTAAAACAAACAGAGCTAATGTTTCAATTTATTTACATTTAATATCATATTGTTACAGTAATAATGATTGAATATAAAGGAAATGGTTGAATTGTCAAGTTTAGTAAAATTACATTGCGGTGCTCTTATAAATTGTTGAATGTTGATTTTGTTAGGTTGCGAGAAACTTTAACTTTAAAAATAATGAAAAAAATTGTCTATGATTTTCTAATCAAAAAAGAAAGAATTTGTTTATGTTAAAAAATGTTCATAAATTCTACAAAATATTTGATCCAAAATAAAATAGAGTGATTATTATCACTACTATAAAAATGTACAAAGATATCACTAACAACATATCGATCTTTTAAAACTTATTTAAAAATAAATTAAAAAATCTGGTATTTAAAACATGATGTCTTAAAAATTAAGACATTATGAATACATCGGTTAATTTATCAACCGATGTGGATGTATTTAATTCAACACATCATTTTTTCTCAAAACAGATTTTTTAAGTAACTAGAAATCTTAATACATTGCTTTAGAAATAAACCGATTTCTTTCTTATTTTTGTTCTTATTTATTAAATCATTTAAAAATAAATGATGACTTTATTTTAATTAATTTCAAAACAAAGAATTTTTTAAAATTGTAAATTAATATTACAATTTATTAAAACTAAAAATAAATAATTAAAATGCATTAATTTAATCATATTTTGTTAGGAAGAAATATTGTTAATTTCAAACTAAATTAAGTTATTTTAAATTTGTAACTTAATTTTTTTAAATAATGTTTATGTATAAATAAGGTTTTTTTTTTTTTTAAAAAAAAAAAAAAATCCAACTCTCATTTCATCCAAAGTCCAAGTTGCTCTCCACCTCACAAAGGCTTTAGGATCGTGCACATATACGAAATTACATATACATATGGTATGCACATGTTAGGGATGTAAATGTAAAAGTTTTTAAATCGTAAGGGTATAAATGAAAAATTTTTAGACTTTAATTATGAAATTATGATTTTTAATATTTGAGGGACTGAAATGCAATTGGACGTCTGCACTATAAAAATCTGTTTTTCTCTTCTTCCTCACCGTGCAGCAACCATTTCTTTTAACAAAAACCCCTGGCAGCTGCTCTTAGTTTTCTTTCAACTCTAAAACACCTAATCACTTCCAATCTCTCATTAATGGTCATGGAATCTTTAAATCATCAAGGTATTGCTTTATTATTTTTATTTTTGTTTGAATATGCTTTGATTATTCTAGTGTGATATATTTGTTGTAGATTGGTTGTATTCTTGAGTTGGGTTTTTGTTGAATCACCATATTTGTTGTGATTATGTGTTTTATGGTTTATAAAATTTGTTAATTGATCCTTATATTGAACTTTGGCATGATTTAGAAGTTTATTTTCATGTTGTATGTAATTAATTTCTAGGTCACCCATGTTGCATTATAAAATCAATTTTTAGGGTTTCAAAAAAGGGATTTGTGTGTTGTAATTCATGGTTGCTGTTCTTGTTGCACATTATATGTATACTTTGACATATTCATTTGATTAAAATAGGTTATATATGTGTTAAGTGAGTTTATTACATGATTATTTGTATTATGGTTGAGATGAATGTATATTTAGTCATGATTGTGAATGTGCCAAGTGATTATATTGTTTTGTGTTATTATTCCTGATTTTTAAATTTGGTTTGTACATTTTTGTTATATAATTGTCTTTTTTAATGTTTTGCACATGTCCACCAAGTGTTTGTTAAAATGTTTCATTGAAACTTTGTGAAAATGATTTCATAGTTACTTTCTTGGAATTTCAAATATTATTTATTAGATGATTTATATTATTGTATTGTAATGTGGTTTTGTTATTGGATTTCAAGATTAAGTTTCTTTCAATGGGACAAAATGTTATTTATTATTGTCAAATTGAAGATGAATTTGATAATTTATACTTTTGATAGTTATTTTTTTTTTTGTTTCATATTGATTATAAGATAAACTTCAAAATCTTAAGTCACACATACGGACATGTCTATATATTATAAGTATTATGTTATATAGTTTTGATAAGAAGATTATAGATGCGTTCATTTGATAAACTTTGTTATTCTAACTAATTATCTTTTCATTTTTCTTTCTTATCAAATACCTAGCCATTTGATCCCTAATCTTTTGTCCTTACCATAATTGTTTTGTCGTCGTTGTCGTTCACATTTTCATAGTCACATCTCACATAATGTCATTTTTAAAGCGACCTATTCTGGAAGTGACTTTAAAATCGCTCTCGATATATTTATATTGATATATTTATGGAATTGGTTTTTTGTATTACTTTCAATATGACTTTACTAATTCTTTAATTTGTGTTATATTTTTGTAATTTTTCATGTTACTTGTAGGTTCAATATTTTCAACTTCTTTGCTTAGTATAAGATGATTTTCTTTTGCCCAATTGTGCTTCAATTAGGAGGTAAGACATTTATTTATTTATTTATCTATTTTTGATTTCGTTAGTTCTGTTACTATTAACTTACTTTGTTTATATGTAAAAATTTTGTTAGTTTGTCAAATTTATTATAAGAAGCAAATTGTGGAAGTACTTATATGGTACACACTAGCTACTTGATGAAATGATTGATTGAAAATTTGTGAATTGAAACTTGGTGAATTTAAATTATAAAATTTCAATTGCTTGTTTGATGGGTTCGTAACATTGTTAGTTTGGTGTTTGGTTTAAGGACAAATGGATTAGTTCTAACATTTTGTCCGGTTCATAAAATTTTAATGCAAGACAACTAACTTTTTATTGAGTTAATTTGATTAGTTATTGTGAATTTAAGAACACATTTTCTACTTGATAAAATGCTTGTTTGAGGTAAGTGTTCTCTCTAGTTTAATATCCTTTGTATTTGGTTGCACATTATATGCTTACAATACGGAATTTATTTGGAGAATTTATAAGTTTTGCTAGTAAACATGCTTCCGTGTGTATTTTGCATAAGAGATTTGTTTTACTAACTTTTTGTTGAGTGAATTTGATTAGATCTTCTAAATTTAAGGACACATGTATTAGTTCTAAGCATTATGTTGATTGTATTTTTTCATGAAGATTTATTTTATTTTAATCTAGTGCACGTGTTCACCAAGTGTTTGTTAAAATTTTTATTGAGATAAGATTATTCCATTTCATAATTGTGTTACTTTCTTAGATTTGGTAATCTAATCTTTGTTTTTAGACTTCCAATGAGGATATATATAACATAAATTATTATGTTTTATATTTTTTATTATTGTATAGTGCTTATTTATTAGTGCATTTAATTAATATGTTTGATTATATAGATTTAGATAACATTTATGATTATTTGATAATATTTTATAATTATGATAATGATTTATAATTGTTTTCAATACAGGTGATAGATGCGCAATCCTGAGGGCAATGAAAAAGTGCATAGCAAATGAGTTTGATAGATTAATTAATTTTTTTAGTTTAGAAATATATGTGAATTCTATATTGTATTGTCACTTCTGTTAGAGAAATAATTGTATATACTAACTCATTTGGGAATTATGAAATGATTTTATTGTTGGATCTATATAATTATATTAATAAAAAATATTCATTGTTATTAGATGAATTTATATACTAGATTAATTGTTATTAGAAAAGAACCAAATAAGATATTATAATAACCACCAAATAAGATGTATAAGTGATCAATGACAACGTGCAGGCAATGTTACCTTAAGATCAATAGCAACATGCATTTGATGTTGCTGTAACTGACCAATGGCAATGTGCAAGCAATGTTGCCTTAAACATCAACAGCAACTTATTTATCATGTTGCCTTCCACATCTATGGCAACGTGCAATTTGTGTTGTTGTAGACGTCTATAGAAACATTAATTGCACGTTATTGTAATCTATCACAACATACAGTGTGTGTTGCCATAAAGCCTAAAACAACGCGCTCCGCACGTTGCCAAACCCTTCAACACTAAGGCAACAGGCTTATCAGTAACTTGCTCTCGCACATTGCAAAAGGCTACAGCAACGTATTTTGCATGTTGCCATAGGCCAAATTTGTTGTAGAAAATTAGATCTATAGTGTTGTTAAATTAAAGCTTTGAAAATTTTCTTTTATAACAACACTAGAAAAATTATTGTAAATCTAGAAATGTTATTACGTGAAATTTCTTAAATAAGTCATACGTTTGTTAGAGCTTTGGTACATCCTGATATTACAAAACTTTTCAAAACTCTAAAAGAATCACTCTATATATTCAACTATTATAATTAATTAAAAGTTTAGAGGAGGGGGATGGGACATGACCGAACACACAACAACGTCGATAATTAGAAATTCTATCCAATAGGTTATTAAGATACAGTAGATATTACTTGCAAGTACTAACTTATCTGAAGTCCTATCTTGACGCAACGGCAACTCAGTTTCTCCTTGTGTATTGTCTCCTAAACCCTGTTTCATCGAGCAAAATCATGAATTTAAGGCAAATTGGGAATAATGTTAGATATCCCAGTAAGATACATCAAGTGGCAATGTAACACACTAATATATAAATCATGAAGTGATGATGCATGTGCATCAATATATTTTCTTGAGGTACAATTTACGAATTGGGAGAGCATGATATAATTTCAACCTACAATTAACATCGACATATAGGTGTGAAGAATGTTGAACTCCCGCAACTGATGTTTGTGTATTAGCATATTATTCAATAAAAAGAGTAAGTTGAATGCAAATAATATTATTTGTATTTAGAGGTGGGGCTAAAAGGGTGCCAGCAGGGGCCACAACACCCCAAAAATAATTTTTTAAAGATAATGAACATAAAATTTTACATACAAAACATTTAATTTTATATAATTTTTTTTTTTTAATCTCTAAATATTATTTATTAGTCCATTGCTCCCTTATTACGTTTTTCCATGTTTGTATTAATGCGTACCTCAATGTTGGGCAATGGATATCCATTCTGGCCGACTCCATTATCAGATGGTGTTATAAAGGATCTCTGACGCAAGGGACTCAATGGCATTGCAGAGGTCACTGCAATGTTTGAAAGATCTCCTGATGAAATATTAATGTGTCTATCCTGTGGCAAATCTGCAGCCTCTTGTTGTTTTTTAAAAACTAGCGCAACAACGATTACAGCAAAAGCTAGAGGGAAAACAGATGCACTGTACTCATAGCTCTTGAAACCCAAAACAGCTAGAACAAAGTGAACGAATGTAACAATCAACTGCACCAGAGAGAAAAATATTTCCATTGCAAGAAGTTGCTTCTCAGCTTCTGTTCTGGTTACAGTAGAGGTGTGTAGCTTCTTGGTACAAACGGTTATAACAAAACCAAGTACTGATAAGAGAAATGCTGCTAGAAGAAAAACCCAGTTGCTTCTTCCAAATTGATCTAGAAGAATTGATATTGCCTCCAACACAAGAAAAGATATTGCACGAACACGCTTGTTTTGCATGCCAAGCAACTCACAACCCTACCATAGATAGTGATTATCATCTTAGTATCAGCGGCGACGCAGAAATTTTAGTCAGCAGGACTTCGTTCAAACAAATCTCAGTTGCCTTTTATTGTCCGACTGAAAACTGAATAATACTGAATTTTATGTAACATCGAATAGTGATGGAATGTTTGTTTTTCTTTTAAACTGAAAACTGAATTATTTTTATAATTTTTTAAAAAATAAATATATTTAAAAAATGGAAGTCCTTAGGTATCATTAAGCGAAAAATTTTAAAAATAAATAAATAAAATTTAAAAAAGTAACATATTCATATTTTAGTATTTTATTAGTTGTCAATGCAATCAAGTTGTTCTTATATCGAATAAAATAACCATTGTTCATTTATTTATGTTTTTTGAGTTCTACGACCATGTCCAAATTCTAATTTAAGGTTCGAAAGTGTAACCAAATATTTTACCAAAAATTTAGAATTTATATATATAGGACCCAAAATTTTTATATTTTGGTTGCATCAACCAAGTTTAAATTATATATAAACCAATACTCTTTGGCTGAGTGGGGGCTTTGGCCCACCCTAGTGTCAAAATACTCAAAGACCCTGCCACTAAACTTACTACTATGCATGCCTCTATATTTAATTCGTAAAATCCGAATACTAACAAATATAATAAAAAATGGTAATTAATCATAAGAAGGAAATATATTGTAGGTAACCAAAAAAAATTACAGGGAGAGAAATTCTTCTCATCAATTTCTTGACGTGTTAACTTTCTTCTCCCCTCAGGTAATTAAGATTTAATTAAAAGAAAATTGTTTAATTAACACTAATTTTAAAATATTTTGATTATTATATATGGGAATCAATATATATCATTCTAAAAAATTTAAATGGCGTAGTGAATGTTATGATTATTATATATGGGAATCAATATCAAAACATTATTTGAGATAATTTACTAGAAAGATAGACAATATGAGAAATCAAAGCTATCAATAATTAGACGTGGCTATACAATACATACCTTGCAGATAAAATGGGTGATCAGGCGGCATCTGTCCCATAGAATATTGTTCTGTCTCCGGCGATGGGTAGTCTGAGTACTGTGCATGTCTTTGCTGTGTAATGCGAATGGAGGAAGAAGTAAAAGGAAAAATCAGAGAAGGCGGCTTTGCTGTGCATGTCTTTGCTGCGTAATGCGAATAGGAAGAAGTAAAAGGAAAAATCAGAGAAGGCGGCTTTGATTTACGTTGAAAGTCAGTTCATGGAATGCTACTGTGAACGCAATATTCACGAATATGGTCCGCGCACTACTATTCATTGACCTTTCACACGCTATAACAAAACAGATAAATCATACTAGGCAATTAGTCTGACGTGGATACTACCGGTATGGATACCTGGATGCCCGTCTTGTATAGATACTAGGTATTCATACCATGTGATGCCCGATATGGATAGGATACAAATCAAGGATAGACCTAGGTATAAGTCAGGGGTCGACCCATGTGACTTGTACCCTAGCCATACCGAATGGACGCTCAATAAGGAAAATATTATCCATATCGAGCATCTACTCAATATGGATAATTGTATTCATTCCGGGTTCCAATCCAGTATAGACACCTTTATCCATGTCGAGTCAGAGCCCGGAATGGGTAAGTATCTATACCGAATGGCCTGATATAATTACTTTTATCCATACCGGACACAAGTCTGGAATGAAAAACAATTTAATTAAAAAAATAAATTAAAATATTTATAATTTAATATTACAATAAAAGTAACAATATACATCAAACTATTGATCAAAATTTAGCATACATCTAAAATGCGTTTTTTTCATATATATATATGTATATATATTACCTAATGTTAACGTACATTACCTAAAGTTAACGTACATCATCTAAAGTCACTGTACATTATAATATATTATAACAAATCAATACATAATCATAAGATACAATATTTTACTGACCAAGTAATAAATAAATTTAATGTATTTTGTAAAATTAGTAGCTCATTGGTAGATCGCGATAGCGAAATACTAACTATTACTTTCTTCACACAAACGCACCAATAATTTAGACCAAGTTCGAGATGATGAACTTTATCATTGGAGTCCTTTGAGTCAATTTTAGCTTTAGCCATCACTGTTCCTTTACCTATCCGATCTAATAACTTACAGTGGTTTCTATTCGATCCAACAGCTTAGCTTGAGAAACCCTGAGATATAAACCACATATGCACAAAAATTTAAATAATTACTCCTATCAAAAATTTAAATAATTATATCTATATATGAAATTAAATTGAAACGATAAATAATATAAATTTCATGAATATTTACTTTTGCTGAAAGTTCAATAAATTTAACATTTTTACTAATTCTTTATCAGATTTGAGTCACTTAAATATTGTGTCTACAAAAAAATAAATAGCATTGTTGTGAGAAAATATGGATACTAGGAAAAAAAAAAAAATACTAAATACCCCTATTTGACAACATATATATAGCAAACTCAATATATAAAATAATACATATAACTCGATTAATTTTACAAAAATTTTGACAAAGTTTTCCTTATTTTTCGAACTTGCCATAAATTTGGTTCTCCTGCAATTTATACACTACAGTACTTTCACAATCGATCCAATCAAAACAGTGTCTGTCCGTAAATATATAAGCAAACTATATATATATATATATATACATACATACAAACACACACATAGCAAAAAATATGAAAATTTTGATTACATCCACTTATGAGAAATCATGGATATGAAAAAAGAAAAATACTAAGTACCAAAACATGTAAGTAAACAAAATTTAAAAGTTGAGTTGTTTACCGACTGAGGAATATATGTTAGTACTTGAGTTTGATCTGCGTTCAACAAATGAGTCATGAGCAAATTTATCAAATTAGTAATTATTTGCTTTATGATTGTCATCTCACAATCGACATGTTATTGATATTGTGTGAAATTTTATCTACCAACCACAAATGTTTGTATAGTAGATGGTGTTATACCATGATCCATTCTTTGAACTTGACCTCGACACTCCTTACTTAGTGTCCAATTGAAGATTGGAATTCTTGATATAGTGTCCCCATTTGTGCCTATATATGATGTCATATGATATTAACATTAAAAAAAAACTATACATATATAATACAGTTAACACAATAATTGATAAAATCAACGTAACATATAATTTTTATGAATAACGAGAGAGGGAGAGAGAGAAAGTACAGACAATAGCATCAAAGGAGCCCATTGAGGAACCAGTGAATGATATCTCCTTTATGGATCATAAAAGGGTTGTCGAAGCGACCTGGACACCTCCTCCCTCACTAGAAACGACAAACTCAACACTTTGAACGTCATTCTCCGATCACCCTTGATTTGCCTCCCCTGCCTCTCGAACTTTGTCGTCTTCAAAATGTTACTTTGGTCTGCGGTAGTTGTAAGCTACCTTTTTTTTTTTTTTTTTTTTTTTTTTCTTTCAAGCAGTTCAAACGGTTAAACATATTCGATTAATGTTTATCAATTGTTATAAATATGATCTGAATAATTAAATTAAATTAAATTGAACAAAAATATAATAAATTACCATCAATAATTTTATAATACAATTATTCATTTTTTTTTTCAAATATATCGATAGCCCATGTTTGTCTAATATATATATATACATACATACATATAATACTTTTATCATCAGTATCCTCTACCTTTAAAAAGTCAAATCGAATCAATCAAATTCATCTATTGCATTTGAATTAAATAGAAGGGGGAATTGGTTTTAAAAAAAAAAAATGCAATGGATGAATTTGATTAGTTCGTCTTAACTTTTAAAAATTAAAAAGTACTAATGATACAATCAATATATATATTAAAAAATTAAAAAATATATATATTTAATATTTAAATTATATATATAAACTCTTTTTAATAATGTCTATAAACTAGTACCAATTTTTTTCTTTTAATTAATACAATTAAGTTAAGATTTGAAGCAGGAAGATAACTTGAACTAACAACTTTTTAGATGTAAATATAGGGGATGTATCACTGAACTAACCTTATATCATCTAGCACCAACTTCTTAAGTTGAGTTTTATTAACATCTAAATATGTAAACTCGCTAAACTACCCTTAGTCTATTAGTCTATTAAAATCACATTGTTGATGCACTTTCTCTTTCTCACTTTTTTTTTTTTTACATTTTCCTTATTTTTTTCCTTCTTTTTTCTGGTCACTTGACTCTGGCATTATCTGTATACAAATGTCATTTTTATGAATTTTTCCTTTTTGGTGTTCGAATCCATGATTTGGTGTTGTTTGTGAATTTGTGTTTTGGCATGTTGTTTGAATCCACAAATATCTTTCTGAAATTATATCTTAACTAATATCAACTTTGGTTATTAAGAATGTTTAAATAACAACTTGAAAACAATTAAACAATAAATAAAATAAATTTTCAAAAATGACAAAAACAATAGAGAATGAACAAAAAACACAACAAAACAAGTCTCAAACTGGACAAAAAATGCCCTCAAGCCCTCAAGACAGATTGGAAGAACGTCAAAAGAAGGCATTTTTTGCCTCCTTTCAATAAGTCTCGTGCACGAGAATGTTTTTACTAGGAAAAAAGATAGGGCATTTTTCTCTGGAAAATCATTTTAGGTGCTAAAAACTCAAGTTAAAATAAAAATAATTTAAAGATCCCTATAATTTGTATTTTTTCCAAATCGTCCTCTGCATTTTCAGTTTTTAGCTAAAATTCACCTTTTATTAATTTCTATTAAATTTAAGTGCAACGGGACTTTGCTACCATCAAGATATTAATAAAATAATTATAATATTAAATACAATGAAGAAAGGAAATATGAGACAAAAAAAATGCTCCTTGTTAAGCCACCTTCTTCCTTGAGGACCATCTCCATTTGGAGGAGACTGTTGCAGCCAAACACCATTCCCATCTTACTTAGCATCTACCAGAACTCCATTTAACTAATTAAGTCATGTGGTTTTCTCACGCATTAACAAAAATAAATAACTACATTGAGATCAAATCCTATTAACATGTGAATCATAATTACATAACCAAATGAAATATATTAAAAAATAAAAGAGTGTTAAAAAAAAAAAAAAACAGACACCACTATTCTGGTGGTCACAATTAGGTGCATCCACAACAGTGATATGAAAAAAAAAAAAAAAGTTAATTACAAATCATCTAAGTACAATAAGGAAGGTTCCTCAATGTTTTACAAATGATACATAACCAAATGAAATATATTAAAAAATAAAAGAGCTGAAAACAAGAAAAGAAAGACACCGCAATTCGGGTGATTCACAATTAGGTGCATCCACAACAGTGATATGAAAAAAAAAAGAAAAAATCATTACAAATCATCCAAGTACAATAATGAAAGTTCCTCAATGTTTTCTTTCCAGCTCTTACACTTTTTTATGGAGAATTACAATCCCTTTGTCGTGGAGATTTATATAAACATATACGTATCATACATCTATGTAAAAGCGGTATTGTTTAAGATAAAACTTTACAAATGGTACTAGTTAACACCAATATTGATCTATCTGTCCAAGCAAAGCTACAATCTATGTAATATAACAATTATACATGTAATTGCCTCAAATGACTTCGGCTTATAATTGTAATTGCCTCAAATGACTTCGGCTCCAATAAATTTGAAAGGTCTATATCCCCAAAGATAAAACGAGGGATAGTCAATCTGGCTGTAACATGCACACACACTAAGCACCGAACAATTCCTTTGCCTTGTTCAACCAAACATCGTAGACGTTGTCCAAGTACAGAACAAAGTGAATCTGAAAAGACCAATGAAAGTTAAATTGACAATAATATTTGAAAAGATTTTTATGGATCTCACTGATAATTATATTCAATAATTTTGTTTTAGTAAGAACCAATCTAGTTTGAACCATTGTAGAATAAGGCCTTGGGAACTCAAGCCCCTGCAATTAGTACCCAACCTAAGTATCTTATACAAACAAATTAACCAAAGAAGCTTTTGATAGATCAATACTAAATTCCCATCCAAGGAGCGAAAATATACTACATTACTATAAAGCCCTATAAAGACCCCTTTGGTGCGAAGGATTGGATTGAGATGGACTATATGATTACAATATGGGTAGATAGTATTACAGATTAATAGGCCTATATCATGCATCAGATTGAACAATTAACTATAATTAATTGTCTACTCCAATCTAGTTGAAACTTGGACATTTAACATAGCCTATAGTTCATGGGATTGGACTAGATTTAATTGGATTATATGAAATTATATTTACAACAGTGCTAGATAGTAATATCCAATCCTTCGGTCTATATCGTGATAGAACATTGGACTAAATTATATATTACCTAAAATAAACTGTTGCAAATTGCAATATACTGTTTAGACGTTTCATAATGGCCTAGGAGCTGATGATTCACGTTAGCTGGACATAGTACTATAGAAGCCCTCCGTCCAAAAAGCAATGGACATACAAGACATAGCAGAACATTAATGGATCTAATAATGTAAGAAAGTTAGAATAATTCAAATAAGGGTCATTCTACCTTGTTGAATCCAATAATCTTATTGAAATAAGCGTCAATCATTGGAAATTAATTCTAATCTAATGGTCAACAAAAATCAAATATTTAAAAAAGTTAAAAAATAAATTAGAAATTAAAGACCTCATACGTACCTACGTACTATTTTAGTATTGTAGCCATACCCTTGAAATAAGTGTAAAGATTTATAATAGCTATATCGAGAAGCAAAACACTAAGACATAATACCTCTATAAGGTCACTTCCAAACTCTTTGATTGTAGATAGAGCTATGGTGGCGGCTTCCTCAAGAGGATACCTGATAACAATCGAACGAGAAGCCAGGACCGATGACAGTCAAATTCTCATGGATCGAGTAATCACTAAACTTTATCTACTTTCTTAAACAAGCTTGTGCGCTCAAGGCCAAAACCAAAAGTTTGCATGAATCATTCATTCAATCTAAAGCAGAAGCATGATAATAGCCAGCAATAGAAACACAATAGACTTTACATGATCAACTTATATATCTTCACCCCAAAAGGAAAAAAAAATATCATAAGGGGTGCCTATGATGCAGTCCACATGATCCATTCTGTAAGCATGTATATATATATATATATGCAGAATGCAATCAATAACTTAAGCTTTTATCCTTGACATGCATTAAAAGAAAAAACACATAGGAAACTTGAAATGGTCCCTTTATTAGTGTCAACTTACCCATGATGACCACAAGATATGGCAGGGAAAGCAAGGTCCTGAATGTTGTTCTCTTTGGCCACACTCAAGCAGTTCCTGAATCAAATGTTGTTAACAAGGATTAGAATTTTAAATTAAACAAGTGAAGGTACATTGCAAAATTACTAAGCTTACTTGTGTGCATTTCTCAGTGAGGCCTGCCGGTTATAAATATCATAAAATGGCCCAACAGTATGAATCACATGAGATGCAGGCAATTCAAAACCTCTGCATGCGCAGTTTCAACACAGTTAGAAGCAGTTAAGATTGACCATATTTGTGATAGTGAAAATCCCATAAAATAGAACCAGAAAATGCCTTAGTTTCGGAACTAGCACCGAAATTAGAAATCGAGGTCTTTCAACACCACTAGCTAGTTGAGCACAAATTATTAACGCGAAAATAACTCGATTTAAAATTGTGATACTAGTTTCAAAATTCAAACTTTCATTGGTGCTAGAAGGAAAAAAGAAGAAGAAGGGTCTCTTGTGTCTCGTAAAATGAGAGAAACCGTATAAATGAGTAAAGCTTTAGTAACCTACGGTGTAATTCTTGCTTCTCCAACTGGGCAACGTACCCCCAGACGGACTTCTGGAACCTTATAGCAAGCTTCCGTGAGCTTTGGCCCTGCAGCCCGATGTATTGCTAATAAAATGCATAGAGTATGTTATTACAAATTTGTTTAAACAACATTAGTTTATAGTAAGAAACCAAAAGACAAGAAGGACTCTACCTCCATCACAACCTCCACCTCCGACCATTACCACATTGGCTGGATTAACCTACAGCAGTAACCAATCACTCAATTACTTGACAATCCTTCAAAATCAAATGCCCCCACTTTGTATTACATCAAAATTTGAGTTCCAAGTCCATTTTCAGCTCATTAAATCAAATTCAATCTTAATTTATCAATCTCATGTCTTAAAAGTATAAAATATTAAAAATATAGAAATTCGTGTAATTTTATTTTTATCTTATATGAAACATGAAATCAAATGTGCCCATTTAACGCAATCCAATCACAAATATAAGAAACAAATTCTGCCAACGTAGTTTCAGCTACTAAACAAACACAACTTAATTGAGAATCACATGTGTAGAATGAAACCACTTCAAATAAACATACACACAAAGAGATAGTGAAAACCAGGAAAAACCCAGAAAAGCAAATTGATAGAGCGAAAAAGAAACAGAGAGAGAGAGAGAGAGAGAAAGAGAGTAAGGACAATAGCATCAGTGGAGCCATCGAGTGATGTCTCCTTTATGGATGAGAAGAGGGCCGTCGAAGCGACCCTGGACACCTCCTCCCTCACTGACGAATGGCAAAGTCAACACTTTGAATGTCATTGCCCTTGATTTGTCTCCCCTGCCTCCCAGACTCTGCTGCCTTCAAAATGTTACTTTGGCCTGCGGTAGTTGTCGACCACTGGATGTTTTTGTTTTTGTATATTCTTTTTCAAACGGTTATATATATATATATATATGTTATAAAGTTTCTAGATAATATTATAATAATATAATAATATAAAATATTTTGTTATATATATATATATATATATATGTTATAAAGTTTCTAGATGATATTATAATAATATAATAATATAAAATATTTTGTTTAAGTCGGTTAAACCGACTTAGTTTGCCTATATATACATGTGTAATCTCAGCAATAAAACATACATATTTCTGTTTTCTTTCGTGTGCCTCTCCACTATCTCTCTCTCTTGCTTTTATTAAATATTTTGTTTATTTTATTGTTTTGCTTTTCTGCCGCCTTTTTCTCTCTCCTGCTGCTGCTGCCATTATTTTGCTTGTCAAATTTGTCACAAGTCCCTGGTAAATTCTCTTTAAGCCCCTGATGATTATTAATTTTATTATATTCATTTATTTTAATTTTATAACACGTTATCAGCACGATCTTGAACCTGAAGTTCTTGATATTCTGACTCAATATATGTACGGCTCTGCCGACTCAATCAATGTACGGCTCTGCCGACTCAACCAATGTACGGCTCTGCCGACTCAATTATTATTATCATGCATTACAGATCTAACTATTTAATTTTATTTATTTACTTATTGTTACATACTATATGTGCAGTTTTGTTATTATTATTTACTATTTTTATTATGTATTTCATGCACGGCTATGCCGGCTCAATATATTATTAATTAATTGATTTGTTATCTCTGTTATATCTTTATATTTCATATATTTTATTCTTTCAAATTTATAATGTACTAGAACCTGAAGTTCTGGATTTTAATCAATGGAATCTGAAGTTCTAAATATTTATTGTTAAAACCTGAAGTTATTATTTTTGACCTGAAGTTCTAAAAATATAAATGAAATTTTTGGCAACCTGAAGTTTCAAATATATCATTTTGATTATGTCACTAATTGTGATATTTTATGTATATAGTCATGTCAAATATCGCAAAACCAGAATTTGCTCTATTGGATATATCAGGAAATAATTATCTTTCATGGATCCTTGATGTAGAGCTGTATCTGCAGTCCAAGGGCTTAGCTGATACAATTAGAGATAATAATGAAACATCTCTACAGGATAAAGCAACTGCAATGATCTTTATCCGCCGTCATTTACATGAGAGCCTGAAGACTCAATACCTCACAATTAGAGATCCACTGACTCTGTGGAAAAATCTAAAAGATAGGTATGACCATCAGAAAACCGTCGTCCTCCCCAGAGCCCGGCATGAGTGGAGTAATTTAAGACTCCAAGATTTCAAATCAGTCGCTGATTATAATTCTGCCCTGTTTAAGATAACCTCACAGCTGAACTTGTGTGGTGAAATACTGACTGATGCAGATCTGTTGGAAAAGACATATACTACTTTCCATGCATCTAATGTGCTCCTGCAGTAGCAATATACAGAACGCAGGTTTACAAAATATTCTGAATTAATCTCATGTCTCTTAGTGGCAGAACAAAATAATGAGCTTCTGATGAAAAATCATGAACTCCGCCCAGCTGGCGCAGTTGCACTTCCAGAAGCAAATGCTAGCACAAGTAAAGGCCGTGGACGTGGACGTGGACATGGACGCGAACGTGGTAATCATGGTCGTGGTGGGTATAAATTTTCAGGTAATCGAAACCAGAAAAACATCTCTCAAAAGTGGAATGTTTATAATGCTAAACATAACAAGGGCAAAAATGTAGAGAAACATGCCCCTAAAAATTATGAAGATGTTTGTTTCAGATGTGGTATGTCTGGACACTGGTCTCGTACCTGTCGTACGACTAAGCATTTGGTTGATCTGTATCAAGCCTCTGTAAAGGGGAAGGAAAAGAAAATTGATACAAATTTTGCAGATCAAAGTGATGATCCTGTAGATATCACAAGCCTGGAATTATCGGATTTTCTTGATAATGCGGATGGAAAAGTGGATTACTCAATTGGTGATGGAGATATCCATACCAATTAGAAAGTTGTCTAGTTAATATAGTCATATTAACTTTTGTTATGTTAGTACATATTTTTGTAATCTTCCAGAAGTAAGATAACTTATTTTGCTTTATATTTTGTTATCAATGATGTACTAACATATGGTTTATCTGATGAAAGACGGATATGGATGAATTATCTATTCTCAAAAAGGAAGGTGCAGATATATGTATTGTCGACAGTGCAACAACACATACTATTCTTCAGAATAAAAAATATTTCTTAAATTTGACAGTAGCCAATGCCAAGGTAAATACTATATCAGGTCCTGCAGATCTGGTTGAAGGTTCTGGAAGAGCCATAATCTTATTGACAAATGGTACTAAATTATATATAAATGATGCATTATACTCTAGTAGATCTAGAAGAAATCTACTCAGTTTCAAAGATATACGTAGTAACGGATATCATATTGAAACTACAAATGAGAAGAATGTTGAATATTTATGCATTACTAAAATTATCTCAGGCCAGAAGCTAATTGTAGAAAAACTCAGAGCTTTCTCATCTGGGTTGTATTATACAATTATGAGATCAATTGAAACTTATGTAGTTTCAAGCCAGAAGCTATTTAACCAATAACATTTCGACTTTGGCATGACCGTCTTGGTCATCCAGGATCTACGATGATGCGTAGAATCATTGAAAATTCTCATGGGCACCCATTAAAGAACCTGAAGATTCTATTATCCAATGACAATATATGCACTGTCTGTTCACAAGGAAAATTAGTAATTAAACCATCTATTTCTAAGGTTGGTTTTGAATCTCCATCTTTCCTGCAAAGAATACAAGGAGATATATGTGGACCCATTCATCCACCCAGTGGACCATTCCGTTATTTTATGGTATTAATTGATGCATCAGCAAAGTGGTCACATGTATGTTTATTATCCAGTCGTAACATTGCTTTTGCTAGATTGCTTGCTCAAATAATTAGACTCCGAGCACAATTTTCAGATTATCCAATCAAGAGTATACGACTAGATAATGCTGGTGAGTTTACATCAAAAACATTTGATGATTATTGCACATCAATCGATATTGATGTTGAACATCCAGTCCCACATGTACATACCCAGAATGGTCTAGCAGAATCATTCATCAAACGTATCCAGGTGATTGCTAGAACTTTATTGTTACAAACCAAATTACCGGTTTCTGCTTGGGGACATGCTGTTTGACATGCAGCAACATTGATTCGACTTAGGCCTGCAGCTTATCACCAGTACTCTTCATTACAACTTGTACTTGGGCACCAACCTGATATTTCTCATTTACATATTTTTGGTTGTGCCGTACAGGTCCCTATTGCTCCTCCTCAAAGAACCAAAATGGGACCCCAACGTCGTTTGGGAATATATGTTGATTTTAATTCACCTTCAATTATCAGATATCTTGAACCATTGACAGGTGATCTTTTTACTGTCCGTTTTGCAGATTGTCATTTTGACGAGACAACTTTCCCACCATTAGGGGGAGAAAAAATTTCTCCTGAAGAGAAGCACAAGAAAAATGTAACTATTGGAGAGAAAAATGAGCTATCATGGAATGTGACAACAATATCTCATCTGGATCCTCGCATTACCCAATGTGAAAGTGAGGTACGAAGAATAGTTAATCTTCAGATGATTGCGAATCAGTTGCCAGATGCATTTACTGATGCTGCTAAAGTGACAAAATCACATATACCAGCTGCCAATACACCAGCTAGAATAATTGTTCCTGTAGAACAATGTAATCAGAATGCAGCAAATGAATCATCTACTGCACGCCAGAAGCGTGGTAGACCAATGGGCTCAAAAGATAGTATTCCCCGGAAACGGAGAATGAAAAATTCTGATTCTTCTGAAAATAATACTCAAGTTACAAAATCCATTATCTCTGAAAAATCAACTCCAGAAGAGTTGCTAATCCCTAAAGAGACTGAAACTTCCAAAGAGGTACAAACAATTGATGAGCCACAAAATTCTGGAAATCAAGAAATTTCAATCAATTGTGCTGAAGGTATGTGGAATCGTAATGAAATAATCATCGATGATATATTTTCATATACAGTAGCTTTGACAGTTATGAACGATGATTATAAACCACATACTGTTAATGAATGTAGACAAAGACACGATTGGCCTGAATGGAAAAATGCAATTCAAGCAGAATTAAGTTCCTTAGCCAAACGTAAAGTCTTTGGACCTGTAGTCCAAACGCCTGAAAATGTCAAACCTGTTGGATACAAATGAGTATTTATACGGAAACGTAATGAAAAGAATGAGATTGTAAGACATAAAGCAAGGCTTGTTGCACAAGGTTTCTCGCAGAGACCAGGGATTGATTATGATGAGACGTATTCACCAGTGATGAATACAATTACTTTTAGATTCTTGATCAGTTTAGCAGTCTCAGAAGGACTCGAAATGCGGCTTATGGACGTAGTGACAGCATATTTATATGGGTCACTTGATACTAATATCTATATGAAAATTCCTGAAGGATTTAAAATGTCTGAAGCATTTTTCAGGGGGAGTATATTAAATCAATGTGGACATATGTGCACTGCACTCTTTTTTCCTTCGATCAGGTTTTATCCCACTGGGTTTTCCTGACAAGGTTTTTAATGAGGTAGTCATTTTAAACACATCCAAATATTATTAAATCCAGAAGATTATAATATTTTAG
The DNA here is from genome assembly GCA_022984855.1 of Dimocarpus longan. Lineage (NCBI taxonomy): Eukaryota > Viridiplantae > Streptophyta > Magnoliopsida > Sapindales > Sapindaceae > Dimocarpus > Dimocarpus longan. The sequence continues at coordinate 12,752,180 of CM041020.1, forward strand.
ATCCAGCAGATCATAAAATATATTTTGTTTAGTTTTTATTGGTAGAAAATTTTAAATATATTATAATGATATCATCTAAGGGGGAGTGTTATAAAGTTTCTAGATGATATTATAATAATATAATAATATAAAATATTTTGTTTAAGTCGGTTAAACCGACTTAGTTTGCCTATATATACATGTGTAACCTCAGCAATAAAACATACATATTTCTGCTTTCTTTTGTGTGCCTCTCCACTATCTCTCTCTCTCGCTTTTATTAAATATTTTGTTTATTTTATTGTTTTGCTTTTCTGCCGCCTTTTTCTCTCTCCTGCTGCCTCTCTGCCATTATTTTGTTTGTCAAATTTGTCACAAGTCCCTGGTAAATTCTCTTTAAGCCCCTGATGATTATTAATTTTATTATATTCATTTATTTTAATTTTATAACAATATATATATATATATCACATTTTATAGTACTCCTATGACACTAATACATTTCATAAAAACAAAAGGTGATTATATTATAAAATTATGGATTGTACCGTATTGTTATTATCCTTGTTTATAACTAAATATGTTTTATCATAATCAATATATATAATTATATTTATCAATTATTATAAATATGATTTGAATAATTTAATTATAATGAGATATAATAAATTATAATTTTTAATTTTTAATGTAATTATTCATTTTTTAATAAATTATAATTAATAATTTTTAATATAATTATTCATTTTTTTTATCTAATGTATCTAATATATATACATTTGCTATTTTTTAATATTATATATTTATATATAGATAGATAGAAAGATATATCAGTTTTCCTTTTAATTTAATTGTTCATACGCTATTCTTTTCTTATTGGGATAATCCCAAAAAACCCCTTAACTTTTAACAGATTATCCATTTTTTCCCATATGGTTTCGTTTTTATTTAAAACACCGCCTAACTTTAAATTAAACACTCAGAATACCTTTTAAAAGCGAGTAAAAGGACAATAATGCCCCTCACGGTAACAGATTTCGTTAGAGTGTTATAATTGACCGTTTGACTTCAGGGGTAAAAAAGGAAATTTAATAAAAATATTAATAAAAATATAAAATGAAAAATAATATTAAATAAGATTTTTATTTAAAAATAAAAAATAAAAAATATTTATTCATTATTCTTATTTTTTTACCTCTCAGATCCTCTCTCTCTCTCCCTCTCTCTTCTGCCTCTCTCTCTGCCCATTTCCCCTCTCTCTCTCTCTCCATCTCCGGCCGGCTTTGTAGGGGGATTGATGGCGGCGGCGTGGTGGAGACACCGGAGACCCAGTTCGGGTCTCTGATCGTGGAGATCTCGGGTCTCCAATCATGGAGACCCAGAAGGATCTCCACGATCGGAGACCCATCTGGGTTTCCGATCTCTCCCTCTCTCTTCTTTTTTCCTCTCTCTATCCATCTCCGACCGGCTTTGTAGGGGTTTGATTGCGGCAACGTGGAGACATCGGAGACGCGGAGACCATCGTGGAGACCCAAATGGGTCTCCGATCGTGGAGATCCTTCTAAGTCACCGGGTCTCCACGATCGGAGACCCGAACTGGGTCTCCACGGTCGGAGACGAGAGACCCAGAAGGGTCTCCAGGTCTCCACCCCGAATTGGATCCTCACCGATGGGGATCATATGGTTTTTTTTTTTTTTCTTTCTTCTGTTATGTTATATTGATTGTTTTTTTTTTTTTTTTTTTAATTTTATGATGTTGGTTGATGATTGTGGGAGATTGATGTTTAGTGATTGTGGAAGATTGATCTGGAAACCCAGAAATGGGGAGAGAAGAAAGAAGGGAAGAGAGAGGGGTTCCAGGAGTGAAGAAGGATGAAGTTGATGATGGCTGTTGGCTGTGGAGATCCAGATTGGATCTCCGTCGTCCATCCAGGGATGGACGGTGGAGATCCAATCTGGATCTCCCTTTTTTTTAATTTTTTTTATTTTTAAAAAATTATGGCTCCAGATTGTGGAAGATTGATCTGGAAACCCAGAAATGGGGAGAGAATAAAAAGGGGAAAAGAGGGGGGTTCCAGGAATAAGAAGGATGAAGATGATGGCTCCTGGCTGTGGAGATCCAGATTGGATCTTCGCTGTCCATCTGGATCTCCGCCGTCCATCCCTGGATGGACGGTGGAGATCCAATCTGGATCTCCCTTTTTTTAATTTTTTTTTTAATTTTTTTTTTAATTTTTTTTTTAATTTTTAAATAATTATGGTTGTGGAGATTGGATCTCTGCCGTCCATTTTTTTGATGGACGGCAGAGATCCAATCTAGATCTTCATTTTTTTTAAATTTCTTTTATTTTTTATTTTTTTTATTTTTAAAAAATTATAAAAGGGGTAGTTTAGTCTTTTTACTTAAGTTAGTATTTTCTGTTATTAAAGTGACAGAATGGGGCCTTTTGAATAAAAATGAAATCGCATGGGGTGAAATGGGTAATCTATAAAAAGTCGGTTGGTTTTTTAGGATTTTCCCTTTCTTATTCGCTGAACTCCTTTTATCTATTTTTCTCTTTTTTCCCCTAAATTATAAGTAATCACTTTTGAGATTGAAAATTTTAGTTCACTATGGCAAAACTATTAATCTAGAGCTTTTTTGTTTTCTAGCACTCAAAAAATATATATATACAAAATTGATAAGCACACCTCCAAATTTTATTTCATTACCACCCAACCCATTACAACTACATATTTTCAATGAGTTATATGGTGAGCCCACTTAAAATTAGTATATGATCATGAAATAAAATTTTCATGGGGATTTTTTTTTTTTTTTTTCTAGCAGCAAAAAAATAGCGAGTTTGAAAAATAATTAAGTTTTCTAGCACTTCCGTGAACTATTAATTCGTGGAAACAATTTGCATTAAAATAGGACATTTTCCTAGAAAATTAACCAAAATGAAGAAATTGATTGAGACTTATTGACTTAATTAACTCTCAAATGAAGAAAATTTTCCTTCATTCAAGAATTAAATTAACTCTCAAAGGAAGGATTTTTCATTCATTCAAAACTTGTTAAATCTAGCTCGAAAATGAAGTTGGATGCATGGTTATTGTCGTCCACACACTTTGATTATATTAAAACTCAAATTACTAATTAGGTGACAAAGATTAAAAAAAAAAAAAAGACCTATAAATGCTATAAATGCAAAAATCCACTATAATTGTTTTCCATTTTTTATTTAAAAATACTGACTTTTCTAAACTATTGAACTTCATTTCAATCAATATTAATTCTCTTAATTTCAGTCACTAAACTAGTATGCTCGTATTACTTGTGTTAACAAGCAATGTAGAGTTAAGGGTGAATGTTATACACACACATATATATATATATATATATATATATATATAATGATTTTATCATCAGTGTCTCATAACTTTAAAAAATTATGACAAATTAATTAAATTCATCAATTATATTTAAATTAAATAGGAGGGAGAATTTGTTTTATTAAAGAAAATATAGTGAATAAATTTAATTAGTTCGTTCTAACTTTTTTAAGTTACAAGATATTAATAGTAAAATCATTATATACATATATATTAAAATAAAGAAAATTAAAAAATATATATTTACCATTTAAATAATTTATATGAAATCTTTTCAGTAATGTCTTGAGATTAGCACCAATATATATATATATATATATTTTAAACTAATACAATTAAATTAAGATTTGAAGTAAGAGAATGACTTGAACTCTCATTTTTTAAGATGCAAAAGTAAGAGATTTATCACTGAACCAATATTATATTATATATCACCAAGTTCTTAAGTGAACTTTTATTAACATCTAAATATGTGTATAGTGAACTGACTAAACTATCCTTAGTCTACTAAAATCACCGGTTCATGCTCTTTCTTTCTCACAATTTTCTTTATTTTTTCCTTATTTTTTTTCCTTCTTTCCTCTCATCCATTATATTTTCACATTATCTTTATACAAATGTTACTTTTCATGATTTTTTTTTTGTTCGAATCCATGATTTGGTGCTCATTGTGAAAATGTGTTTTGGTTATTGTTTGAATCCATAAATATCTTTTTGAAATTATATTTTAATTACTATCAAATTTGGTTATTAAGAGAATGTTTGAATAACAACTTGAAAACAAATAAACAATAATAAAAATAAATTTCTGAATTTTCAAAAGTGCTAAAAATAATAGAGAATGAACAACAAGCACAACAAAATAATTCTCAAATGGGACAAAAAATGCCTTCAAAACGGATTAAAAATATCAAATGGGGTCATTTTTGCCTAAGGGGTCGTCTATTTTTTTATCTGAAGACTAAATATTGATGTTAAATTCTGAAGACTGAATAGTGACTGAAACCTGAAATCTGAATAATATGTTTTTTTTTTTTTTTCCCTTTTACCTCTGAATATGTTGTAAACTTGTTTGTTTTTTAAATTTAAAATTGTCTGAAAACTACTAAGTTATATTTATATCTTTTTTACTATTTATTATTATGTAATTTTAATTAATTTAATACAAATATCTGAAAATAAATAATTTAATAAATTTTAAAATATTTTTATGTAAAAATTAATAATATTTTATTCATAATTAAAATATGATTAAAAAGTATAGTAGTATTAACCATATTTATATATTTAAATATATTAACATATTTAAGAAAACAACAAAAAAATAAATGTTTAAATTATAAATTAAAATAAATTGGTTTAATTCCAAGATAATTTGAGATGAAATGTATTTTATTGACGTTCAGTTTTGGTCAACCCGATTCTCCAAGCCCAATACCTGTGACACGACAAACTACACACGAAACAATCACTACCAGGACCAAAACTAACAAGACGCAACAAGATTTTTACGTGGTTCGGCAAGAACAATGGCCTACGTCCACGACAATTACCCTTTCTCACTCTCGGAGTAATTGTATTTTATTTCATTCTGTCCTTTACATCGAATTCTTCCTCCTTTTTATAACGGAGGTGTTATAATCAAAATAGGCTTAAGGATCTTACAGATAAAGCAAAAAATAATATACATTAATTAAGATAATATTTTTCGATATTATCTCTTCCACATATATAGCAATTTCCAAGAGTATTCAATTTGCATGAAAATAGGCAAACCGTCTCTCTTCCTATTTTGACTTGATTCTCCTTCCAGAAGGTCAACCGGTCAATTCTAGCGAATAGTTTGCTTTGCGACCAGACGTTGCATCAAACGGGCAGACTGCTTCAACGATCAGGTGCTTCCACTGCCGAACAGACGAGCATGTTTAACTGTCCCTCTGGCTATCGAGCAGACGAGCAGACTTCCTGATCGTTGTGATAGTTTCTGAAGGGCACTTATCGAACAGTCTTTTGATTACGAGCAGATTACCTTTATGATTTTGTCTACCGACCAAACCTTCCTACAATCACTCAACACTTAGCGTTTTAAGACGTTCAATCGCGTAATCAGGTGTGCTCAGGCGCACAGGTTAATGAATGGCTATATTCTTTCCTTCAACTCCTGTCTATTGGACCAGCTCCTTCTGGGCTTCTCTTTACAAAACGACACAATGGGCCTCTATTCCTGGGCTTTTTCTATTGCACCAAAATTCCCACAACACTAGCCCCCCTTGTTTTCAGTACACTCTTTGTACTGGAAACAACATTCTTATGCCCAGAACACCTTTGGCGGGATATGAACCGTCGCCTTTTTTATTTGCGCCATGTGTCACTTTCCCAGGTGTCGGTTCCCTATACCCCAAGCGTTGCACTTATTACTGCATGCATTAAATGCGTGTCTTTTCGATGGCTGCTCATGATGATGATTTCTTCAGTTTTTCGCGCCGAATCGTTAAATTATTGACGACGATTGGAGCGCTTTGGTCTGACGATTGGGGTTTCAGGACATCAACTATATATTATTATCTTGTCGTTCCATTTTCGCCTTCTCCTCTGGTAAACAAACGCTCTGCTGCTTTCGCTTGCTGTCGTCTTCCTGCGACTCCTCAAAACTTACCATATCCAAGGTAACTTTTAATTTTCCTCACTATGATTATTGCTTGTGTGTACTTGATAACATGATTTCATTTAAAGAATAGACAATCACACTGCTGTTTCAAGTTGTGCCTATATGCGACATTCCTTATTAGCATTTGTTTGATTTCCTTATCATGGTAGATTTAGTAGTCGATTAGCTCGTTCAACATTCCTTGTAATCTGTTGGGTTTATAAATAAGGTTGTTCCTATGCCCGGTAGCCCCCTTATACCAGTAGGGATACCCGTAACTACTGAGTTCTGGTCTGCTTTCTGCAACCTGATGTCCCTGTTGTTTTTGTAGATGTCTGGTCGTAGTCGTCGCGATCATAAGGTGGGGTCCACTGATGCAGCCTCCGAGGAGGATCTTGATCGAGTCAGGGATACTAGTAATGCTACCTCACAAGGTGATGGGGCTACTTCAGCCCCTTCGGATCATCACACTTCCTCTGCTCGCACTCCCTTTTTTCGATACGAGTCTTCTCTTAGTCTCAGCGATCTTGAAACTATTGCTGAAGGCTTTTCCTTGCCTGGAGGCTGCCGGGCTATGGTGCCAAAGGCTTCTGACCATGCGGCTTTCCCTCCTAAAGGCTTCTTTGCTATTAGCCACCAACACATAGAAGCCGGCTTTAGATTCCCGGTTCATCCTTACCTGATCACTCTTCTAAACGATCTTAACTTAACCCCTTTTCAACTTACTCCTAACTCTTATGCTCACCTTACTGCATTGGCTTCAATTTTTCTTAAAAACGGTCTACCTCCTCCTACCCCTGCAATGATCCATCATCTTTTTCTGTTTAAGAGCACTACGGGCCCAAAATCTGACAAGAAGGACGGGTTTTACTATACTTCAGCCCGAAAATCCCCTTACAAAGTAAACCTTCCTCAAGGGGTTGGAAAGTCTAACGTAGGAGATTACAAGTCACGATGGTTCTATGCGTCGTGCTTATCTTTATCAAATCTAAAGAATTTTTCCTTTTGCCTTTCTCCCAGTAAGTGTATTTATATCTGTAATTATTTTACTTACATTCTGCTCGTTGCTAATGTTCTCCTTGTGCAGACGTCTCCAGGGGCGAAATTCCTCTATCTGACCAGGAGCTTTCTCTATTGGAGAAGTTCTCGGACGTAAAAACCCCCTCAGACGATCAGACGCCTTCCGAGCATCTGCTTCAAATATATAGTCTCGCTCCCCCAGCCGATCAGGAGTTATTGGACCAAAGCTCTGATTTAAGCTCTCGCGAGGAAAAAGAAATTCCTTCTGCCTTTGAGGCCTCCGGGCAGGAAGTTCCACATCCAGCGAATATATCAATTCCAGAAATGGTGAGGCTTTACTTCGAGCAACCTTTACCCGGCCAGACTTCTGCCCCCAAGGAACCCGATCAAGCAACTAGAGGTTCAGATCCTCCCCCTACTGCCGATGCTTCTCTGGAATCACCTATCCAACAAGATTCTGATGCATCTCCTGCTCGCTCTATGAGACAAAAATCAGGGGCGAGGAAATCTTCGAACAAAAATGTTCGCCGAGGTGCTACATCTCAATCTGCTCCTTCCAACAGTTCACCAACTGCTCCTACTCAAAATGTAGACAAGGGCAAAGGGATCGCTGACCCAGAAACAACAGAACCACTTACCAAGCACCATAAAACGAATGAGACGGATGCTGAGGAGCAAACCCAGAAGTTTGATGCAGGGATATATTACAACGATCTTTTAGATCGTACACCCAAATTCTTGGGAATGAAGAAACATGCTCTCTATAAAGAAAAGATGAAGGGCGAGAGGCTCATCAACTATTTGGGCTTCCATAATATGCTTGTAAGTGTTACTTTTAATCGCTTGTTGTTTCCTTCTTCATTCGTCTTGAATAACACTTCGTTTCAAGCGTCCATGGCGTACATGAAGCTCCTAAGAGAAATCGCGGATTGGCCTGAGGAGAAAGCTACCATAGAGACCACCGTCAATTCCTTGGAGGATGAGAAGAATAGGATGCAAGGGGAGGTGAACTTCTATGCACTGGAGCTCGAAAAATCAAGAGAGGCCTTCTGTAATTTGGAGCGAGAAAACGAGAAAATCCATAGCCAGAAGCTCGAGCTACGGGAGACCATGAATATGCAAGACGAGCAGATTATTTTCAAGGATAGGGAGATTGAGAAGTTGAAGCATGCTCTTCATTTTGCTCAGGAATCGGAGCAGAAGTTGAAAACAGAAAATGAGGAGCTAAAAGGGAAGTTGTCTTCTCGCGAGCATAAACTGGCTGAGGCTAATATAGTTATTGAAGTGATGAGACAAGAGGCGGTCTCTCTCAAGGGACAGATTGCTTCAGAGCGGGAACGTGCTGAGACCTTAATACGGGAAGCAGAGGAACAAACAGGAAGCTTATTTTTGTACAACCTGTGGTGCAAACGTCCAGATGTGGATGTCTCATTTTTTGGTCCAGAGGCGGTAGTAGAAGTGAAGTTATACGCTCAACAGACTCAATCAAAAGTCAATCCTCCTGATGGTGCCGCTTCTGCTCATACAGGATCTCCGAGCTCTCCTCGCCCAATCAACATAGATGACAGCGGGTCATTTGACCAGCAGAATTTTTCTCCTTCTATTTAGGAATTTTTTATTTTTCTTTCCTGTCTTTTTGTAATAAACTCACATTATTGACAATTTTAAATGAATTTTTTGCCATTATTCCTTAGTCGTATCTATGTTGATTGTTCTGTTCAATCATGTAAACTGGAATAGTGATCAAACTTATTCGAGTAGAGTAAGTGTGGGGGCAGCCGACGTGTTGAAATTATCCTTTTAAAGCCTCTTACCTCAGCTCGATGAATTATCAAGATAAACTGCTTACCTCTTAGTTGGTTTGAATTGTCAATTCTCCCAGCACTTAAATTTATTCGAGCAGAGTAGGTGTAGGGACAGCCAATCGTACTGAAATTATCCTTTTTTTTTAGGCCCCTTACCTCTGCTCGTTTAAACCTACAAATCAAATGTTCCTTCCAGAGGTTGTTCGCTCACAGGTTACATAGATCTTCCAAGGTTATTTTATATGTCCACAGGCCATGAGCATCCCTTCCAGAGTCCGTTTACTCGGGTAATGCTAAGGTCTTCCAGGACATTTTTAGCTCACAGATAATGATCACACCTTCCAGAGCCCGGCTACTCACAGGTGGTAATCATATCTTCCAGAGCATTTGCTCACAGGTATCAATTGACCCTTCCAGAGTCTACTCGCTCACAGGTGGCAATTGAACCTTCCAAAGCATGAGTAGAAATCATAATCAGCCGTATGCGAAACGATCAAGCATTACCATTTGAAGAAAATCTTTATTGACTCAACTGCATTCATACGAAACAAGAATAACAAATTATCGAAATAAAAACGAAATCACTTAAACATAATATGGTCGCAGGTTCTCAGCGTTCCATGCTCGGGGAACTTCTGCTCCTTTCAGGTTAGTCAGGTGGTAGGCTCCATTCTGCAGATTCTCTTAGTGGCCAAAAATATTGTAAAATTTAATCAAAATGCATTAAATGTTAACATGTCAGCTTAAAAATATGAATGCATAATTATCTCAAATTCTGAAGACAATCGATGATTGATAAATGTATTCCAATCCTATTCGCTAACATTGGATGATTTTACCATTTCATATCTTTTTTGTGCATTAGAATCAACAGGAACGTCTTTAATTTGTCTTGTTATTTTGCCTTTATAGTGCCTCTAATACTTATTCATTGCTTCTAATGTATAAGCTTTCGTTAATTCATTAACACCAAGTCGTAACTGTAGTTATAAATTTTTTAAAAATAAATATGTAACATTAATATTATAAATAAATGAAACTAATACCGCAATACAAATATACCTTTATATTCTCCCACACTGTATCTTTCAATGTTCATGATATCATATCCCAGCTAGTATAGGTTATAGGTATTATCTGAACTGCAAGGGCTCCATAACTTAAACTATAGATCACCAAATTCTCTCTAATTGGTTGTCCAACTTCATTACTTTGTATCCTTATGGTTTTGACCTTGGCCATTTTTTCATAATCGAAACAGTTGAGACCTCTTCCTTTTCTTTTTTTTTCTTCTCCCAATTGGAGCCACCTAAAGACTGACCAATTGATGTTCCTTCAGTTGATTTCTGAAAATGATATGGAAATGACATATATTAGTAGCCAACATATGGATAACAAACTCAATATATAAAACAATATATATAAAGTCAATTCATGGCTGGTTTTCTTAGAATGATGTTGTATGCTGAAGGGCAGTCGACGATCAAAAAATTGACCAACATCATGGATTGATGACCTGAATCTCTAATAGTAAGGAGGAGTCTGACTTGTCCCACCGATGTGATTGCATCTCCAGTAAATCCATAAAAGGGCTCAGGAGATAATTTCAACTGTTCGGGTCCCCAGCCCATTTGCTCGAAGCAGCTCCTATACATCACATTCACCAAGCTACCGGTGTCCACCATAATCCTCCATACCTTAACGTTGCCTATCCTGACATGAATGATCAGTGCATCATTGTGAGGCCAGTAAACTTCCTCTTTTATAAACACGATGCCGTTTGAGACCATTATAGCTCTTTTTACGGGTCCCTCTGTTCTGCTGTGACTTGTGAGTAGGACATCACTGGCTTCGCGCACGTAACACTCGTGTAACCTATTCGATGTCCCTGTGATATGAGGTCCACCATGTATTATAATGATGGTCCTTACTGCGGGCTTGTGATTCTGCTCAGCGGGCTGTTGGGACTGCTGTTGTGCTGGCTACTGAGCTAGTTGAGGATGCTGCTGTGCTGGTTGAGGACGTTGCGGCTGGATTCGCTGATTTGTAGGTTGCACCACATACTCTCTCAAGCAACTTCTTCTTATCAAATCCTCTATAGCATCCTTGAGCTCCCTACAATCTAAAGTAAAATGCCTAGTTTCATTATGATAGGCGTAGTACTTCCTCGGATTTCGAAATTTATTGGAGAGGATTGTAAGACTTGACTTCCTGAAATTCTTTCTGTTATTCTCCGTCTCAAAAATTCTATCATGCCTGTCTGACAAGACACTATAATTCTCATAGCGGCCCTGAGGTAGGGGTCGATCTCTCATGGGCTCATTTTTAGCTCGCTTCGTGACTTGATTATTAGAGCAATTCTTCTAGTTACCATCTCCATTCTTATTATGATTTCTTTTTTTTCCTTGGTGTGAACTGCCCGCCTCGCCCCTCTGATCACTAGGCTTCTTTGGTCTAAAGGTTTTTTCCCATCTGATCTCCTTGGCAGCTCGTTCGTAAAATTTGTCTAGATCTTTCACAAAAGACCTGTAGATACTCTCATAGAGCTTTCCATCTTTTCTAAGCCCTACCGAGATCGTTGTAAGAATACTCTCATCTGAAGGATTCTCCTCGTTGCTTACCTCATTCCTGAATCTGATAATGTAATCCTTCAATGATTTATTATACCTCTGAAAAATCATCGCGAGGTAGCAAGGTGGTACGAGTTGCCTTCTCAATGCCCTGTACTGGTTGATGAACCTTCTCCGGCATTCCTCCCAACTATTGATACTACGAGCTGGAAGACTCTTCAGTCAGGTTCTTGAAATGTCTTCTAGTGTGACAGGAAACACACGACACTTCACTAGGGGTTGGATGTCTGTAGATCCATATGTACGTTGAAGGCATCCAAATGGTCGTAGGGATCACTGTCTTTATTAGAGAGTGAGATGTTAGGGAGTTTGAACCTAGGCGGTAGTGGCTCCACTTTGATTTCCCTGGTAAATGGGGTCTGCTCCCCTTGTTTTTTCTGACCTTGGGGCCTAGATTGCGCTTTCAACTGTTGGACCTTCTGTAACAGCTCTTCAACCATCGGGTCCTATGGCTAAGTTCTCCTTGTAAGAGATCGCTTGCTTCTTTTGCTTTCTTGATCACCCAAAAAACTATCTCGCAACTTGTGCCTCCGATGTGAACTCTCTGCTTACTGCGAAACTCTGCGCAGCATATACTCTTCATCGCGCTCGTGAGCTCGCTTATGTTCACAGTTAGCTTCCACGTGGCGGCTCCCTTCGCAGCTCACCCTTATCCTTCGGCCTGTTGGGCGATGTGCCACTTCCTCTTTAAAAGCTCGCCATCCACCTCCTCTCGAGTGCAAGTTTGAGGAGCGGAACGAATCCTCTGGCAACAATCTTTCCCTGACAGCCTTCTCTCCTTACGCCGGCGCCTCATCAACTGGTCGTTATTGGATTTCTACGTTCCTTTGGGCTGTTTGGACTTCCACCTGTGTCAATACCCTAACCGCATCTACCAATTGCATCACAGTATTCTCAAGGGCTTCCTGGTGTTGCTGTCAAATTTGCATGGCGTCTCCTCCAACGGTGATGGTAGGTGGCTAACGTGGGAAAAATGGAGACAAAACAGCAGTGGAAGTTCCTGCCACAGTACCCCCAATCGGCTGGGTGTTTTGCTGCTCTAGATGACCTTCAAATTGGTTGGCCGCTACATCTGAACTCCTAGTTGTTTTTCCTTTAGCCATGGGAGTCTGAAAATCTGGAGAAATCTACAGTTTGGGCTATCTTTCTAACGTTAAAATGTTGACATTGGAATATAGTCGACTAAGTTCTCGAAGCCCAATATCTATAAATAACCAAAAAGCACAACAAAAATAAAGAAAGAGCCAGGGAGGAAAAACAACACACACAAGTTTTTATGTGGTTCGGCTAGAACAAGGTCTACGTTTACGACTTTCACCCTTGATTTTGGAAGAGTAACAATATATATATTTTTTTCGTCCCTTTTACAATAAATTTGCACTCCTATTTATAGTGAGGAGTGATACAATTTTAATTACATTCAAACTGGAAAGAAATATTTTACATTAACTATGATACCAAAATAGTCTCCACCAAATCAGCAACTGATTTCGAGAATCTCGAGATTAGATTTTCTTAAAAATAAGAAAGTTGACGTCTTCTCAAATTAGGCTGCTACATGTTTCTAGAATGTCAGTTGGATCAATCATGGCGAGTTGATAATTTGACAAGCTGATATGTCACCCAACGAGTTGAAGGAGGTTTCAAAGTACGAGCCGATGAAAGATACAACACGCTCTAGAGGCTTCTGGCCATTGGGCTTAAATACGTGAACTAGCTAAACCCTTAGTCTATTAAAATCACGTTATTCATGCACTTTCTCGTTCTCATTTTTCTCTTTACATTTTCCTTATTTTTTTCCCTTCTTTTTTCTGGTCAATTGCTATCTGTATGCAAATGTCATTTTTCATAAATTTTTCTTTTTGGTGTTTGAATCTATGATTTGGTGTTGTTTGTAAAATTGTGTTTTGGTATGTTGTTTGAATCCATAAATATCTTTTTGAAATTATATTTTAATTAGTATCAACTTTTGTTATTAAGAATGTTTAAATAACAACTTGAAAACAATTAAACAATAAATAAAATAAATTTTCAAATTTTTAAAAATGATAAAAGCAATAGAGAATGAACAAAAAAACACAACAAAATAAGTCTCGAACAGGACAAAAAATGCCCTCAAGACAGACTGGAAGGTCAAAAGAAGGCATTTTATTGCCTTCTTTCAATAGGTCTCGTCCATGAGAATTTTTTTACTAGAAAACAAATAGGGCATTTTTATCTGGAAAATCATTTTAGGTGCTAAAAACTCAAGTTAAAATAAAAGTAATTTAATGATCCGTATAATTTGAATTTTTTTTCCAAATTCTCCTCTATATTTTCAGCTTTTAGCTAAAATTAACCTTTTATTAATTTCTATTAAATTTAAGGAGCAAAATGCACAAGACCCCCCTCCCCGAAGTAAGCCTTTAAACACGCGGTGTTAATGTTTGGGTTTAATAAGAAGTTATCCCCCAATTGTTAGTGCTAGTTAATCTGTGTTAATTTGAACAAGGGTGATTTCGTCAATATACAAAAGATGAAAATGAAAAAAATAAAAATAAAAATAAAAATCTTTGAATGAACCCAGTGCTTGGGTTTATTCGAAGAAAAAAATAATAAAAACATTAAAAAAAAAAATAAAAAAAAAAAAACTCCACATGAGATTTAAGAACACATCAAAGCATTCCACCAAATCAAATTGAACAACCAATGTTCTTCTTCCATCAAACACCAACCAAACTAGATCCCAGCAAAATGAAAACCCACCAAAAAATACTACCATCAATCATCCCAGCAAAAAAAACACCACCAGTAATCATCCCAACAATTGAAAAAAATTAATCATAAAAAACTATAAAAATCTTAAAAATAAACTTGAACAATCCTAAGATTTAATCAAAAAAACAGTAACAAGTCGAACCCAGATGAACAAGTGGGTTCGTTGAACCCAAATGTTCATCTGGGTTCATCGAACCTAGACGATGAAGAGGACAGCTTTGAGTTAGGCTCTTGGATAAGGAAGAGAGGGAGAGGAGAGAGAGAGGAGAGAATGGAATGATTAACATCTCTGGCAAGGAGGCGTGGAAGAGATGGGCGACGATGAGCAGAGGAGGAGTGTCAGATATCTTTTTCTTCATTCTCATCAACAAACCACACAAAAACCACCAAAATAATAATAATAATAATAATAATAATCCATCACAATCCATCGTAGGCCAAAAGTAGTCTTTAGAAACCCAAAAGATTTAAGTTTCCAATAGCTAGAAACCTAGATATTCAAGGTTTCCAATTGTTGGAAACCCAAATTTTTTCCAGTTTTCCAGCATCTCCTTTCTCTCTCACTTCAAATCACACAAAATCAACATTTTATAATCATCAAAATCATCTTTTCTATTCTCTCATCTCCGTTTGCCTCTTTTCTCTATCTTCATCTTCCTATTCTCGCCATATAATCAACATGGAAACCCAAACAATTAACCTAGATTGAGACCTAAATCAGTTATGGAAACCTAACGAGTGAGGCCGATAGAGAAGAGAGGGAGCTGCATCAAATACAGGAAAGTGGGGAGAACGATGGTGAGCAGAAGCGAAGAGAGGAAAGAGAGGGAGCGACGGTAGAGAGATGAAGATTGAGAGAGTGGCGGCGATCGAAGATCTGATGATTGCATGTGGGTGTTTGAAAATGATTTCTAGGTTTTGATGATTGAAGATGAGAGATGAGAGAGAATGGTGAAGGAATTAGAGAGAGAGAGAGAGAGAAGAAAAAGAAAAAGAAGAAGAAGAAGCCAACTTTAATCTGTATTTCATTTTTAAAAATTTTTAATTTATTTTTCATATTTTAGTTTTTAATTTATTTTTTATTTTTTATTTTTTAATTTGAATTTATAAGGGTACTTTTATTTTTTTATCGAATCATATGGTCAACAGTCATAATTCACTCGGTTTGACCATTAAACTAGAGGCTAATTTGTTACAAAACCTAAACATTGACTCCACGTGTTTAAAGACTTATCTCAAAGGAGCTTTGTGCATTTTGCTCTAAATTTAAGTGCAAAAAGACATTTTGACATAATTTTTGACATACAGGGTAGGATCAAGGGGCACAAGTTTTGACACAAATTTTGACATAATTTTTTTATCATTGAATTATGAAGATTTTAATGGTTTAGATCAACTCATATATTTATACATAACTTAGTTTTACACTCTATATAAATGTATTTTTTCGTATCTCTTTATCACTAATTAGTTCATGTCTCCTCTCTTCTCTCTCTTATTAATTATAATTTAATTTTACAACTCTATTTTAATATATTCATCTCCTTTCTCTTCATTATTATATTATCTTTCTCATCTCTCTAATTAATATTATTTATATATATATTTTTTAAAATTTCTCCAACTAATATTACAAATCAATCAATTAATATTATTCTCACTTATTATAATTTTTTACATCTTTTATTTTTTTATTTATTTTTAAATTATGTTATTTTTAAACACATATACATTTAATAATATAAACTTTCAAACAAGATATATATTGCATATGTTTAGACAAAAATACTGATTACAATAGTTCAAAATAAAAAATCAATTAAAAAAATTATTTTGAATACAAACATGATGTTTAATAAAAAAGACAAAAATAATATAATTTAAAAATATACTTCAAAATATATATATAATTTAAAAATGAATAAAAGGAAAGATACAAAATCATTAATTGGGTGAGAAGAATATTAATTGATAACTTATTAATTTAATATTAATAGAAGAAAAAAGTCATAATGTGATTAATGATGAAAAGAGAGATGAGAAAATACATTTATGTAGTGTAAAATTAAGTTGTGTATAAATATGTGAATAGATTTAAGTTATTAAAATCTTCATAATTCAATGATCAACAAATTATGTCAAAATTTGTGTCAATACTCGTGTCTCCTGATTCTGCCCCTAACCTAGAGGCTAACCTGTTACAAAACCTACACGTTGACTCAGCGTGTTTAAAGACTTATTTCAAAGGAACTTTGCGCATTTTGCTCTAAATTTAGGTGCAAAAAGACATTTCTACCATCAGGATATTAATAAAATAATTATAATATTAAATACAATAAAAAAAGGAAATATGAGACCAAAAAAAAATAATAATAATAATAATGCTCCTTGTTCTTCCTTGACGACAATCTCCACCTGGAGGAGACTGTTGCAGCCAAACACCATTCCCATCTTACTTAGCATCTACAATAACTCCATTTAACTAATTAAGTCATGTGGTTTTCTCACGCATTAACAAAAATAAATAACTACATTGAGATCAAATCCTATTAACATGACGAATCATAATTACATAACCAAATGAAATATATTAAAAAATAAAAGAGCTATAACCAAATGAAATATATTAAAATATAAAAGAGCTAAAAAGACAAAAAGAAAGAAAGACACCGCTATTCTGATGATTCACAATTAGGTGCATCCACAACAGTGATATGAAAAAAAAAAAAAAATTCATTACAAATCATCTAAGTACAAGTTCCTCAATGTTTTCTTTCTAGCTCTTACACTTTTTTATGAAGAATTACAATCCTTTTGTTGTGGAGATTTATGTAAACACCTACCTATCATACATCTATGTAAAAGAGGTATTGTTTAAGATAAAACTTTGCAAATGATACTAGTTAACACCAATATTGATCTATCTGTCCAAGCAAAGCTACAATCTATGTAATATAACAATTATACATATAACAGCCTGAAATTTCTTCAACTCCGATAAATTTGAAAGGTCCACATCCCCAAAGATAAAACGATGGATAGTCAATCTAGCTGTAACCAATCGAACAATTCCTTTGCCTTGTTCAACCAAACATTGTAGACGTCGTCCAAGAACAGAACAAAGTGAATCTGAAAAGACCAATGAAAGTTGGATTGACAATAATATTTGAAAAGATTTTTATAGATCTCACTGATAGTTATATTCAATAATTTTGTTTTAGTAAAAACCAATCTAGTTTGAACCATTGTAGAATAAGGCCTTGGGAACTCAAACCCCTGCAATTAGTACCCAACCTAAGTATCTTATAGAAACAAATTAACCCAAAAAGCTTTTGATAGATCAATACTATATTCACATCCAAGGAGCGAAAATATACTACATTACTATAAAGCCCTATAAAGCCCCTTTGGTGCGAAGGATTGGATAGAGATGGACTACATGATTACAATATGGGTAGATAGTACTACAGATTCATAGGCCTATATTATGCATCAGATTGAACAATTAACTATAATTAATTGTCTACTCCAATCTAGTTGAAACTTGGATATTTAACGTAGCCTATAGTTCATGGGATTGGACTAGATTTAATTGGATTATATGAAATTATATTTACAACAGTGCTAGATAGTAATATCCGATCCTTCGGTCTATATCATGATAGAACATTGGACTAAATTATATATTACCTTAAATAAACTGTTGCAAATTGCAATATACTGTTTAGACGTTTCATAATGGCCTAGGAGCTGATGATTCACGTTAGCTGGACATAGTACTATAGTAGCCCTCCGTCCAAAAAGCAATGGAAATACAGGACATAGCAGAACATTAATGGATCTAATAATGTAAGAAAGTTAGAATAATTCAAATAAGGGTCATTCTACCTTGTTGAATCCAATAACCTTATTGAAATAAACGTCAATTATTGGTTATTAATTCTAATCTAATGGTCTACAAAAATCAAAGATTTAAAAAAGTTCAAAAATAAATTAGAAATTAAAGACCGCATACCTACGTACTGGTATGCGTACTATTTCAGTATTGTAGCCATACCCTTGAAATAAGTGTAAAGATTTATAATAGCTATATTAAGAAGCAAAACACTAAGACATAATACCTCCATAAGGCCACTTCCAAACTCTTGGACTGTAGATAGAGCTATGGTGGCGGCTTCCTCAAGAGGATACCTGGTAACAATCAAACGAGAAGCCAGGACCGATGACAGTCAAATTCTCATGGATCGAGTAATCACTAAACTTTATCTACTTTCTCAAACGAGCATGTGTGCTCAAGGCCAAACCCAGAAGTTTGGATGAATCAATCATTCAATCTAAAGCAGAAGCATGATAATAGCCAGCAATAGAAACACAATAGACTTCACATGATCAACTTATATATCTTCACCCAAAAAGAAAAAAAAAAAATCGTGAGGGGTGCCAATGATGTAGTCCACATGATCCATTCTATAAGCTTGTATATACATATGCACAATGCAATCAATAACCTAGCTTTTATCCTTGACATGCATTGAAAGAAGAAACACATAGGAAACTTGAAATGGTCCCTTTACTAGTGTCAACTTACCCATGAAGACCACAAGATATGGCAGGAAAAGCAATGTACTGAATGTTTTTCTCTTTAGCCACACTCAAGCAGTTCCTGAATTGAATGTTGGTAGCAAGGATTAGAATTTTAAATTAAACAAGTGAAGGTACATTGCAAAATTACTAAACTTACTTGTATGCATTTCTCAGTAAGGCTTGCCGGTCATAA
The DNA here is from genome assembly GCA_022984855.1 of Dimocarpus longan. Taxonomy (NCBI): domain Eukaryota; kingdom Viridiplantae; phylum Streptophyta; class Magnoliopsida; order Sapindales; family Sapindaceae; genus Dimocarpus; species Dimocarpus longan. Next base: position 12,771,173 of record CM041020.1, read on the forward strand.
TCATCATCAAATGGCCCAACAGTATGAATCACATGCGAGACAGGCAATTCAAAACCTCTGCGCAGTTTCAACACAGTTAGAAGATTGACCATATTGTGCGATTGTGATAGTGAAAATCCCATAAAATAGCACCAGAAAAAGCCTTAGTTTCAGAACTAGCACCGAAATTAGAAATTGAGGTTTTTCAACACCACTAGCTAGTTGAGCACAAATTATTAACGCTAAAATAACTCAATTTGTAATTGTGATACTAGTTTCAAAATTCGAACTTTCATTGGTGCTAGAACCAAAAAAAAAAAAAAGTCTCTTGTGTGATAGTAAAATGAGAGAAACCGTATAAATGAGTTAAGCTTTGGTAACCTACGGTGTAATTCTTGCTTCTCCAACTGGGCAACGTACCCCCGGACGGACTTCTGGGACCTTATAACAAGCTTCCGTGAGCTTTGGCCCTGCTGCCCAATGTATGGCTAATAAAATGCATAGAGTATGTTATTACAAATTTGTTTAAACAACATTAGTTTATAGTAAGAAATCAAAAGACAAGAAGGACTCTACCTCCATCACAACCTCCATAATCTCCGAGCATTGGCACGTTGGTTGGATTAACCTACAGCAGTAACCAATCACTCAATTACTTGACAATCCCTTAAAATCAAATGCCCCCACTTTGTATTACATCAAAATTTGAGTTCCAAGTCCATTTTCAGCTCATTAAATCAAATTCAATCTTAATTTATCAATTTCATGTTTTAAATATTATCATCGGATTCTTAACAGGTTCAACTTTTAAGTATAATGATTGTTAATTAATATTACACCAAGACTACTAGGTCTAATTTTCAAGTTCTCCATCTCTTGACTTTGTACGTTATGTGGTACGAAACGTTTAATATATTTTCACAATTTATTTCTATGTTACCCGTAAAGAATGTGTTACTATGTCAATCACACATCTTAATATGTATTTTAATTACTATTGGTGGACGTACTTAATTTAAAAATTTAAAAGCTTTTACTTAATACCATCAAATTGTTTCCCAAAATTCAAACTATCAGCATAATCATACCCCATAATTAATATGTATAAATTGCCTACATTACAAGTAAGAAACGTATTCTGGCAAGGTACTTTCAACACAAGCAGGCCTATATAAATCAAGAAGATAAAATCACACATATAGATAGCATGAAATTAAGCAAAAAACCTCTCAATAAATCAACAAAACAACATGCAACAACTCAAGCTTTCAACTACATAGTATCAAAAATAAAAAAATAAAAAAGAACATAAAAAAATTAAGCACTGACAATAGCATCTGATAGGTGATCTTTGAACCAGTGAGTGATATCTCCTCTCATAATCTTCAAAGTGCCCTTGAAACCTCTTTCCTCACTGCAAAAGGGCAAAATCACTAACAAGGTCCTGTTAAATTTTACTCAAATTCACTTTTTTTATTTTTAGAGTTCTGTCAATTAATGTTTGAGTATAATCTAATCTAACTGAATTTTTTTGGGTGTCAGTATAACTTGCAAACAACTAATAAGTCTTTTCGGTTTAAATGAGGTTCACATTTCTTATTTTTAAAAGCTATACTACTAAAATCATATATTTAGTGGGTGCAATAAATTATATAATTATAAAAATTGTTCAATGCAAACATTAATTTTGTATTGTTATAAAATTAGGTCTGTAGTGTTATAAAATTAAAGTTTTGAAAATTTTCTTTTATAACAACACTAAAAAAATTATTGTTAGTCTAGAAATGTTATTTCATGAAATTTCTTAAACAAGTCATATGTTTGGAATCTTGAATAACTTTGATAGAGCTTTGGCACATCCTGATATTAAGAAACTTATCAAAACTCTAAAGAATCACTCTATATATTCAACAATTGTAAGAGGGGATGGGACATGACAGAACCCACAACAACGTCGATAATTAGAAATTCTATCCAGTATGTTATTAAAATAGTACTTATAAGTACTAACTTATCTGAAATCCTATCTTGACCCAGTGGCAGCACAGTTTGTCCTTGTGTATTGTCCCCTAAACCCTGTTTCATCGAGCAAAATCATGAATTTAAGACAAATTGAGAATAATGTTAGATATCCCTATAAGATACATCAAATGGCAATGTAACACAGTAACATATAAATTTTGAATAATTTCAACCTACAACATCAACATAGAGGTGTGAAGAATTTACTATTGAATGCACGTAATTCATCTTTGTGTATTAACATATTATTTGATAAAAAGAGTAAGTTTAATGCAAATAATTTTATCTGTATTTAGGGGTGGGGCTGAGAGGGTGCCAGCAGGGGCCGACGACACCCCAAAAAGAATTTTTTAAAGATAATGAACTTAAAATTTTACATACAAAACTTTCAATTTTATATAAATTTTTGTTTATTATCTCTAAATATTATATATTAGTCCACTGCTCCCTTATTACATTTTTCCATGTTTGTATTAATACGTACCTCAATGTTGGGCAATGGATATCCATTCTGGTCGACTCTGTTATCAGATGGTGTTATAAAGGATCTCTGACGCAATGGATATCGCACTGCAGGGTTCACTGCAATGTTTGAATGATCTCCTGATGAAATATTAATGTGTCTATCCTGTGGCAAATCAGCAGCCTCTTCATGTTTTTTAAAAGCTAGCACAACAGCGATTGCAGCAAAAGCTAAAGGGAAGAAAACAGATGCACTGTAATTATTGCTCTTCACACCCAAAACAGCTAGAACAAAGTGAATGAATGCAGCAATCAATTGCACCAGAGAGAATACTATTTCCACTGCAAGAAGTTGCATCTCAGCTTCTGTTCTGGTTACAATAGAGGTCTGTAGCTTCTTGGTAAAATTTGTGTAAATGGTTAAAGCAAAACCAAGTACTGATAAGAGAAATGCTGCTAGAAGAAAAACCCAGTTGCTTCTTCCCAATTGATCTAGAAGAATTGATATTGCCTCCAACACAAGAAAAGATATTGCGCGAACACATTTGTTTTGCATGCCAAGCAACTCACAACCCTACCATATATAGTGATTATCATCTTAGTATCAGCGGCGACGCAGAAATTTTAGTCAGCAGGACTTTGTTCAAACAAATCTAAGCAGCATTTGATTTTCCGACTGAAAACTGAATAATACTGAATTTTACGTAACGTTGAATAGTGATGGAATGTTAAGTTTGTTTTTCTTTTAAACTGAAAACTGAATCATTTTTATCATTTAAAAAATCAAACATATAAAAAAAATGAAAGTCCTAAAGTATCATTAAGCGAAAAATTTAAAAATAAATAAATAAATTTTTAAAAAGTAACATATTCATCTTTTAATATTTTATTAGTTGTCAATGCAATCAAGTTGTTCTTTTATTGAATCAAATTACTATTGTTCTTTATGTTTTTTGAGTTCCACGACCATGTCCAAATTCTAACTTAAGGCTTGAAATTGTAACAAAATATTTTACCTAAAATTTGGAATTTAAATAGGACCCAAAATGTTTATATTTTGATTGCAGCAACCAAGATTAAATTATATATAAACCAATACTTTTTTGCTGAGTGGGGGCTTTGACCCACCCTAGTGTCAAAATACTCGAAAGTCCGTAGGCCACTAAACTTACTACTATGCATGCTTCTATATTTAGTTTGTAAAATCCGTACAGTAAAAAATATAATAAAGAATGGTAACTAATCATAGGGAAATATATTGAAGGTAACCTGAAAAAAATTCTTCTCATCAATTTCTTGTCGTGTTAACTTTCTTATTTCCCCTCAAGTAATTAAGATTTAATTAAAAGAAAACTGTTTAACAGCAATTTTAAAATATTCTGATTATTATATATGGTAATCAATATATATCATTCTAAAGTGAATGTTATGATTATTATATATGGGAATCAATGTCAAAACATTATATGAGATAATTTACTAGAAAGATAGACATGAGAAATCAAAGCTATCAATATTTGGACGAGACTATACAATAAATACCTTGTATATAAAATGGGTGATCAGGCGGCATCTGTCCCATAGAATATTGTTCTGTATCCGGTGATGAGTAGTCTGAGTACTGTGCATGTCTTTGCTGTGTAATGCGAATAGGGGAAGAAGTAAAAGGAAAAATCAGAGAAAGGCGGCTTTGCTGTGCATGTCTTTGCCGTGTAATGCGAATAGAGGAAGAAGTAAACGGAAAAACCAGAGACGGCGGCTTTGATTTAGGTTGAAAGTCAGTTCATGGAATGCTATTGTGAATGCAGTATTAATGAATATGGTCCCCGCACCACTATTCATTGATCTTTCACACGCTATAACAAAACAAATCAATTATACTGGGCAAATGAGCCGGGGTGGATAATGCCGGTATAGATACCCCGGTGCCCGCCCGGTATAATTACTGGGTATTATACCAAAATCCCTAGCCTAATCTCCCTTGATCTCCTTCTCTCCTTCTTCCTTCTTCTCGGTTTTCTTTCTTTCTTGGACAGAGCTGCTCGGCAGCAAGCATGAATGGAGGTAACAGGGTGCTGGTTCGGCAGCAAACACAGTGGAAGACAGGTGCAGTTCGGTCAGCTTGAAGAATGGAAGAGCAGGGGTGGAGATCGGCAGCAAGCAGATGGAAAACAGGGGTGCAGTTCGGCAGCAACAAAAGGGAAGACAGTGGTGCAGGTCGGTCTAAAAAACAAGGAAAGGAATTGAAAGTGGTGCTGTTCTGTCAAGAAATAGAAGAAGAAAGGGAGTGATGACCGGTCAAAAAAACAAAAGAGGGGAAACCGGTCAAAGCTTGGAAAGTGGATGGGAATGGTTTTTTTTTTTTTTCATTTTACATTTATTCACGTGTATATATATATATATGAATATATACATTCACACCTCCATTTTCCTCCATCACACGCTTCATAAATATCCTATCAACTTCCGTTGCAATTCCAACTTTACCCTTCTTATAACTTTCCATTTCCAAGCTTGTCCTCTCCTTTTTGTGCATGGGTAACTCTACCTTTCTAACTTTCACCTTTTTCCATATTTACTTTAGGTAGGTGTACTTAGAGATCTAATTGGACTAACCTAATATAATTGGGGTCACATTTATATTTTCTGTTTTTGGGCTTTTCAAATAAAAGTTCCTAATTACATCTCTTAAGATCTTTATTTACACTTTACCAAACTTATAAAGTAATACATATATAAATAAATACTAATTATATTAAACGGGTTTAGATTTGAGGTGTTACAATCGTACTCATTTCAGGCTCTGACCCCGTACAGACACATTTATCCATGCTAGGTCAGAGCACGAAATGGGTAAGTATCTATACCAGATGACCCGATATGGTTACTTTTATTCATACTGGGTACAAGTTCGAAATGGAAAACAATTTAATTTAAAAAAATTCAATTAAAATATTTATAATTTAATATTATAATAAAAGTAACAATATACATCAAATCATTAATCAAATTTCAGTATACATCTAAAATAAGTTTTTTCATATATATATATTATCTAATGTTAATGTACATTACCTAAAGTTAACATACATCATCTAAAGTCACCGTACATCCTGATATGTTAGAACAAATCAATACATAATCATAAGATACAATATATTTTACTGACCAAGCAATAAATGAATTTAATGTATTCTATAAAGTTAGCAGCTCATTAATTGGTCGCAGTAGCGAAATACTAATTATTACTTTCTTTATACAAATACACCAATAATCTAGACTAAGCTCAAGATAATGAACTTTAGCATTTGAGTCCTTTGAGTCAATTTTCGCTTCCACTACCACTATTCCTCTACACATCCAATCTAATAACTTACGGTGGTTTCTACTCGATCCACCAGTTTAGCTTGAAAAACCCCGAGATATGGATTATATATGCACAAAAATTTAAATAATTACTCCTATAAGAAAAAATTTAAATAACTATATTTATATATGAAATTGAATTAAAACTATAAATAATATAAATTTCATTAATATTTACCTTCGCTAAAGGTTCAACAAATTTAACATTTTTACTAACTCTCATCGGATTTGAGCTACTTGAATATCGTATCTACAAAAAAAAAATAATAAATAAATAGTATTGTTATAAGGAAACATGAATATTGGAAAAAAAATATTAAGTACTTCTATTTGACAACATATAGGTAACAAATTTAATATATAAAATAATACATATAAACTCGATTAATTTTACAAAAATTTTGACAAAGTTTTTCTTGTTTTTCGAACTTACCATAAATTTAATTCCCCTACAATTTATACACTACAATATTTTCACAATTGATCCAACTAAAACAATGTCTGTCTGTAAATATATACGCAAACTATATATATATATATATATATATATATAGATACAAACATACAAACACGCACATAGTAAAACATATGAAAATATGATTACACCCATTTGTGAGAAAACATGGATACAAAAAAAAAAAAAAAAAAATACTAAGTACCAAAACATGTAAGTAAACAAATTTTAAAAGTTTTGAATTGTTTACTAGCTGTATGAAAGGAATGCATGCCGGTACTTGAGTTTGATCTACGTTCGGCAAATGGGGCATAAATAAATTTGTCAAATTAGTAATTATCTACTTCATGGTTACTATCTCATAATCAACATGTTAGTGGTATTGTGTAAAGTTTTATCTACCAACCATAGACACTTGTATAATAGATGGTATTACACTATAACCCAATCCTCAAACTCGACCTCAATGCTCCTTACCTAAAACCTGTGAGACAGCATCATCTTCAATTGAAGGTTTGAATTCTTGACATAGTGTCCCCATTTGTGTCTATATAAGATGTCTCATAATATTAACATTAAAAATCTATACACATGTAATACAATCAACACAATAATTGATCAAATCAACGTAATATGCAATTTTTTTTAGCAACTTCCTTATTCACCGCACTCCCATCTTTATGCATGTGACTGGCTATCTATGTTTTAACTCTATTGACTTTGGGATCTTTATTTGCAGTCACTTTTTTCACTCTCTAACATTGATATTCAGAAAAACAAAAAAATATATATTTTTTTCACTATTTATTCCCTAAAGTTCTTAGAGAACAACACATTCAAGAAGCAACAATATATGTTTTGGATCGTAAGAAATAATAAAAATGCATGACAACTAACAATATAAGAAACAATAATATATTTAACTGCTACCAAATCTTCTCGTAGTTGCGTCATTTCTTCATGACCTGATGTATGTAGGGGTACGATTCTTCTTTGACAACTCAGAATAATGCTTATTAGTGGCCTAAAATATTGTAAAATTTAATCAAAATGCATTAAATGTTAACATGTCAGCTTAAAAATATGAATGCATAATTATCTCAAATTCTGAAGACAATCGATGATTGACAAATGTAGTCCAATCATATTCGCTAACATTGGATGATTTTAGCATTTCATATCGTTTTTGTGCATTAGAATCAACAGGAACGTCTTTAATTTGTCTTGTTATTTTGCCTTTATAGTGCCTCCAATACTTATTCATTGCTTCTAATGTATAAGCTTTTGTTAATTCATTAACACCAAGTCGTAACTACAGTTATAAATTTTTTTAAAAATAAATATGTAACATTAATATTATAAATAAATGAAACCAATACCGTAATACAAATATACCTTTATATTCTCCCACACTGTATCTTTCAATGTTCATGATATCATATCCCAGCTAGTATAGGTTATAGGTATTATCTGAACTACAAGGGCTCCATAACTTAAACTATAGATCACCAAATTCTCTCTAATTGGTTGTCCAACTTCATTACTTTGTATCCTTATGGCTTTGACCTTGGCCATTTTTTCATAATCGAAATAGTTGAGACCTCTTCCTTTTCTTTTCTTTTCTTCTCCCAATTGGAGCCACCTAAAGACTGACCAATTAATGTTCCTTCAGTTGATTTCTGAAAATGATATGGAAATGACATATATTAGTAGCCAACACATGGATAACAAACTCAATATATAAAACAATATAAATAAAGTTAATTCATGGCTGATTTTCCTAGAATGACGTTGTATGCTGAAGGGCAGTCGACGATCAAAAAATTGACCAACGTCGTGGATTGATGACCTGAATCTCTAATAGTAAGGAGGAGTCTGACTTGTCCCACCGGTGTGATTGCATCTCCAGTAAATCCATAAAGGGGCTCAGGAGATGACTTCAACTGTTCGGGTCCCAAACCCATTTGCTCGAAGCAGCTCCTATACATCACATTCACCAAGCTACTGGTGTCCACCATAATCCTCCGTACCTCAACGTTGCCTATCCTGACATGAATGATCAGTGCATCATTGTAAGGCCAGTAAACTCCTTTAGCATCCTCTTTTATAAACACGATGTCGTTTGAGACCATTATAGCTCTTTTTACGAGTCCCTCTGTTTTGCTGTGACTTGTGAGTAGGACATCACTGGCCTCGCGCACGTAACACTTGTGCAACCTATTCGATGTCCTTGTGATATGAGGTCTACCATGTATTGTAATGATGATCCTTACTGCGGGCATATGATTCTGCTCAGCGGGCTGTTGGGACTGCTGTTGTGCTGGCTGCTGAGCTAGTTGAGGATGCTGCTGTGCTGGTCAAAGACGTTGCTGCTGGATTCACTGATTTGCAGGTTGCACCACATACTCTCTCAAACAACTTCTTCTGATCAAATCCTCTATAACATCCCTGAGCTCCCTACAATCTGAAGTAAAATGCCTAGTTTCATTATGATAGGCGTAGTACTTCCTCAGATTTAGAAATTTGTTAGAGAGGATTGTAAGACTTGACTTCCTGAAATTCTTTCTGTTATTCTCCGTCTTAAAAATTCTATCCTGCCTGTCTAACAAGACACTATAATTCTCATAGCGGCCCTGAGGTAGGGGTCGATCTCTCATGGGCTCATTTTTAGCTCGCTTCGTGACCTGATTATTGGAGCGATTCTTCTAGTTACCATCTCCATTCTTATTATGATTTCTTTTTTTTCCTTGGTGAGAACTGCCCGCCTCGCCCCTCTGATCACTAGGCTTCTTTGGTCTAAAGGTTTCTTTCCATCTGATCTCATTGGCAGCTCGTTCGTAAAATTTGCCTAGATCCTTCACAGAAGACTTGTAGATACTCTTATAGAGCTTTCCATCTTTTCTAAGCCCTACCGAGATCGTTGTAAGGATACTCTCATCTGAAGGATTCTCCACGTTGCTTACCTCATTCCTGAATTTGGTAATGTAATCCTTCAATGATTCATTATGCCTCTGAAAAATCATCGCGAGGTAGCAAGGTGGCACGAGTTGCCTTCTCAATGCCCTGTACTGGTTGATGAACCTTCTCTGGCATTCCTCCCAACTATTGATACTACGAGCTGGAAGACTCCTCAGCCAGGTTCTTGAAATGTCTTCTAGTGTGACTGGAAACACACGGCACTTCACTAGGGGGTTGGATGTCTGTAGATCCATATGTACGTTGAAGGCATCCAAATGGTCGTAGGGATCACTGTCTTTATTATAGAGTGAGATGTTAGGGAGTTTGAACCTAGGCGGTAGTGACTCCACTTTGATTTCCTTGGTAAATGGGGTCTGCTCCCTTTGTTCTTTCTGACCTTGGGGCCTAGATCGCGCTTTCAACTGTTGGACCTTCTGTAACAGCTCTTCAACCACCGGGTCCTATGGCTAAGTTCTCCTTGTAAGAGATCACTTGCTTCTTTTGCTTTCTTGATCACCCAAAAAACTATCTCGTGACTTGTGCCTCCGATGTGAACTCTCTGCTTGCTGCGAAACTCTGCGCAGCATATACTCTTCATCGCGCTCGTCAGCTCGCTTATGTTCACAGTTAGCTTCCACGTGGCGGCTCCCTTCGCAGCTCACCCTTATCCTTCGGCCTGTTGGGCGATGTGCCACTTCCTTTTTACGAGCTCACCATCCACCTCCTCTCGAGTGCAAGTTTGAGGAGCAGATCGAATCCTCTGGCAACAATCTCTCCATGATAGCCTCCTTTCCTTACGCCGGCGCCTCATCAACTGGTTGTTATTGGATTTCTACATTCCTTTGGGCTGTTTGGACTTGCACCTGTGTCAATACCCTAACCGCATCTACCAATTGCATCATAGTATTCTCAAGGGTTTCCTGGTGTTGCTGTCAGATTTGCATGGCGTCTCCTCCAACGGTGATGGTAGGTGGCTAACGTGGGGAAAGTGGAGGCAAAACAGCAGTGGAAGTTCCTGCCACAGTACCCCCAATCGGCAGGGTGTTTTGCTGCTCTAGATGACCTACAAATTGGTTGGCCGCTACATCTGAACTCCTAGTTGTTTTTCCTTTAGCCATGGGAGTTTGAAAATCTGGAGAAATCTACAGTTTGGGCCCTCTTTCTAACGTTAAAATGTCGACGTTGGAATATAGTCGACTAAGTTCTCGAAGCCCAATACTTATAAATAACCAAAAAGCACAACAAAAATAAAGAAAGAGCCAGGGAGGAAAAACAACACACACAAGTTTTTATGTGGTTCGGCTAGAACAAGGTCTACGTTTACGACTGTCACCCTTGATTTTGGAAGAGTAACAATATATATATATTTTTTTTTCGTCCCTTTTACAATAAATTTGCACCCCTATTTATACTGAGGAGTGATACAATTTTAATTACATTCAAACTGGAAAGAAATATTTTACATTAATTATGATACCAAAATAGTCTTCACCAAATCAGCAACTGATTTCGAGAATCTCGAGATTAGATTTGCTTCAAAATAAGAAAATTGACTTCTTCTCAAATTAGGCTGCTACATGTTTCTAGAATGTCAACTGGATCAATCATGACGAGTTGATAATTTGACAAGCTGATATGTCATCCAACGAGTTGAAGGAGGTTTCAAAGTACGAGCCGATGAAAGATACAACAGGCTCTAGAGGCTTCTGGCCATTGGGCTTAAATACATGAACTAGCTAAACCCTTAGTCTATTAAAATCACGTTATTCATGTACTTTCTCTTTACATTTTCCTTATTTTTTTCCTTTCTTTTTTCTGGTCAATTGCTATCTGTATGCAAATGTCATTTTCATAAATTTTTCTTTTTGGTGTTTGAATCTATGATTTGGTGTTGTTTGTGAAATTGTGTTTTGGTATGTTGTTTGAATTCATAAATATCTTTTTGAAATTATATTTTAATTAGTATCAACTTTTGTTATTAAGAATGTTTAAATAACAACAACAATTAAACAATAAACAAAATAAATTTTCAAATTTTTAAAAATGATAAAAGCAATAGAGAATGAACAAAAAAACACAACAAAATAAGTCTCGAACAGGACAAAAAATGCCCTCAAGACAGACTGGAAGGTCAAAAAAAGGCATTTTATTGCCTTCTTTCAATAGGTCTCGTCCACGAGAATTTTTTTACTAGAAAACAAATAGGGCATTTTTCTCTAGAAAATCATTTTAGGTGCTAAAAACTCAAGTTAAAATAAAAATAATTTCATGATTCGTATAATTTGAATTTTTTTTCTACATTTTCAGTTTTTAGCTAAAATTCACCTTTTATTAATTTCTATTAAATTTAAGGAGCAAAAGAGCAAAATGCACAAGATCCCCCCCGCCCCCCCCCCCCCCCCCCGGCACCGCACGAAGTAAGCCTTTAAACACGCGGTGTTAATGTTTGGGTTTAATAAGAAGTTATCTATCCCCCAATTGTTAGTGCTAGTTAATCTACGTTAATTTGAACAAGGGTGATTTCATCAATATACAAAAGATGAAAATGAAAAAAAAAAACAAAAAAATAAAAATAAAAATCTTTGAATGAACCCAGTGCTTGGGTTTATTCGAAGAAAAAAATAATAAAAACATTAAAAAAAAAAAAAAAAAAAAAAAAAAAAAAAAAAAAAACCCTCCACTTGAGATTTAAGAACACATCAAATAAATCCACCAAATCAAATTGAACAACCAATGTTCTTCTTCCATCAAACACCAACCAAACTAGTTCCCAGCAAAATGAAAACCCATCAAAAAATACTACCATCAATCATCCCAGCAAAAAAAACACCACCAGTAATCATCCCAACAATTGAAAAAAATTAATCATAAAAAACTATAAAAAATCTTTAAAATAAACTTGAACAATCCTAAGATTTAATCAAAAAAACAGTAACAAGTCGAACCCAGATGAACAAGTGGGTTCGTTGAACCCAAATGTTCATCTGGGTTCATCGAACCTAGAGGATGAAGAGGATAGCTTTGAGTTAGGCTCTTGGATAAGGAAGAGAGGGAGAGGAGAGAGAGAGAAGAGAAAGGAATGATTAACATCTCTGGCGAGGAGGCGTGGAAGAGATGGGCGACGATGAGCAGAGGAGGAGTGTCAGATATCTTTTTCTTCATTCTCATCAACAAACCACACAAAAACCACCCAAAAAATAATAATAATAATAATAATCTATCACAATCCATCGTAGGCCAAAACTAGTCTTTAGAAACCCAAAAGATCTAAGTTTCCAATGGCTAGAAACCTAGATATTCAAGGTTTCCAATTGTTGGAAACCCAAATTTTTTCTAGTTTTCCAACATCTCCTTTCTCTCTCACTTCAAATCACACAAAATCAACATTTTATAATCATCAAAATCATCTTTTCTATTCTCTCATCTCCGTTTGCCTCTTTTCTCTATCTTCATTTTCTTATTCTCGCCATATAATCAACATGGAAACCCAAACAATTAACCTAGATCGAGACCTAAATCAGTTATGGAAACCTAACGAGTGAGGCCGATAGAGAAGAGAGGGAGCTGCATCAAATACAGGAAAGTGGGGAGAACGATGGTGAGCGGAAGCGAAGAGAGGAAAGAGAGGGAGCGACGGTAGAGAGATGAAGATTGAGAGAGTGGCGGCGATCGAAGATCTGATGATTGCATGTGGGTGTTTGAAAATGATTTCTAGGTTTTGATGATTGAAGATGAGAGACGAGCGAGAGTGGTGAAGGAATTAGAGAGAGAGAGTGAGAAGAAAAAGAAAAAGAAGAAGAAGAAGCCAACTTTAATCTGTATTTCATTTTTTAAAATTTTTAATTTATTTTTCATATTTTAGCTTTTAATTTATTTTTTATTTTTTAATTTTTAATTTGAATTTATAAGGGTACTTTTATTTTTTTTATCGAATCATACGGTCAACAGTCATAATTCACTCGGTTTGACCATTAAACTAGAGGCTAATTTGTTACAAAACCTAAACGTTGACTCCACGTGTTTAAAGACTTATCTCAAAGGAGCTTTGTGCATTTTGCTCTAAATTTAAGTGCAAAAAGACATTTTGACATAATTTTTGACATACGGGGTAGGATCAAGGGACACAAGTTTTGACACAAATTTTAACATAATTTTTTTATCATTGAATTATGAAGATTTTAATGGTTTAAATCAACTCATACATTTATACATAACTTAATTTTACACTCTATATAAATGTATTTTTTCATATCTCTTCATCACTAATTAGTTCATGTCTCATCTCTTCTCTCTCTTATTAATTATAATTTAATTTTACAATTCTATTTTAATATATTCATCTCCTCTCTCTTCATTATTATATTATCTTTCTCATCTCTCTAATTAATATTATTTATATATATATATATTTTTTAAAATTTCTCCAACTAATATTAAAAATCAATCAATTAATATTATTCTCACTTATTATAATTTTTTACATCTTTTGTTTTTTTTTATTTATTTTTAAATTATGTTATTTTTAAACACATATACATTTAATAATATAAACTTTCAAACAAGATATATATTGCATATGTTTAGAAAAAAATACTGATTACAATAGTTCAAAATAAAAAATCAATTAAAAAAATTATTTTGAATACAAACATGATGTTTAATAAAAAAGACAAAAATAATATAATTTAAAAATATACTTCAAAAAATATATATAATTTAAAAATGAATAAAAGGAAAGATACAAAATCATTAATTGGGTGAGAAGAATATTAATTGATAACTTATTAATTTAATATTAATAGGAGAAAAAAGTCATAATGTGATTAATGATGAAAAGAGAGATGAGAAAATACATTTATGTAGTGTAAAATTAAGTTGTGTATAAATATGTGAATAGATTTAAGTCATTGAAATTTTCATAATTCAATGGTTAACAAATTATGTCAAAATTTGTGTCAATACTCGTGTCTCCCTATTCTGCCCCTAACCTAGAGGCTAACTTGTTACAAAACCTACACGTTGACCCAGCGTGTTTAAAGACTTATCTCAAAGGAACTTTGTGCATTTTGCTCTAAATTTAGGTGCAAAAAGACATTTCTACCATCAGGATATTATTAAAATAATTATAATATTAAATACAAAAAAAAAAGGAAATATGAGACCAAAAATAATAATAATAATAATGCTCCTTGTTCTTCCTTGACGACGATCTCCACTTGGAGGAGACTGTTGCAGCCAAACACCATTCCCATCTTAGCATCTATAATAACTCCATTTAAATAATTAAGTCATGTGGTTTTTTCACGCATTAACAAAAATAAATAACTACATTGAGATCAAATCCTATTAACATGACGAATCATAATTACATAACCAAATGAAATATATTAAAAAATAAAAGAGCTATAACCAAATGAAATATATTAAAATATAAAAGAGCTAAAAAGACAAAAAGAAAGAAAGACTCCGCTATTCTGATGATTCACAGTTAGGTGCATCCACACAACAGTGATATGAAAAAAAAAAAAAATTCATTACAAATCATCTAAGTACAAGTTCCTCAATGTTTTCTTTCTAGCTCTTACACTTTTTTATGAAGAATTACAATCCTTTTGTTGTGGAGATTTATACAAACACCTACCTATCATACATCTATGTAAAAGAGGTATTGTTTAAGATAAAACTTTGCAAATGATACTAGTTAACACCAATATTGATCTATCTGTCCAAGCAAAGCTACAATCTATGTAATATAACAATTATACATATAACTGCCTGAAATTTCTTCAACTCCGATAAATTTGAAAGGTCCACATCCCCAAAGATAAAACGATGGATAGTCAATCTAGCTGTAACCAATCGAACAATTCCTTTGCCTTGTTCAACCAAACATTGTAGACGTCGTCCAAGAACAGAACAAAGTGAATCTGAAAAGACCAATGAAAGTTGGATTGACAATAATATTTGAAAAGATTTTTATAGATCTCACTGATAGTTATATTCAATAATTTTGTTTTAGTAAAAACCAATCTAGTTTGAACCATTGTAGAATAAGGCCTTGGGAACTCAAACCCCTGCAATTAGTACCCAACCTAAGTATCTTATACAAACAAATTAACCAAAAAAGCTTTTGATAGATCAATACTATATTCACATCCAAGGAGCGAAAATATACTACATTACTAGAAAGCCCTATAAAGCCCCTTTGCTGCGAAGGATTGGATAGAGATGGACTACATGATTACAATATGGGTAGATAGTACTACAGATTCATAGGCCTATATCATGCATCAGATTGAACAATTAACTATAATTAATTGTCTACTCCAATCTAGTTGAAACTTGGATATTTAACGTAGCCTATAGTTCATGGGATTGGACTAGATTTAATTGGATTATATGAAATTATATTTACAACAGTGCTAGATAGTAATATCCGATCCTTCGGTCTATATCGTGATAGAACATTGGACTAAATTATATATTACCTAAAATAAACTGTTGCAAATTGCGATATACTGTTTAGACGTTTCATAATGGCCTAGGAGCTGATGATTCACGTTAGCTGGACATAGTACTATAGTAGCCCTCCGTCCAAAAAGCAATGGAAATACAAGACATAGCAGAACATTAATGGATCTAATAATGTAAGAAAGTTAGAATAATTCAAATAAGGGTCATTCTACCTTGTTGAATCCAATAACCTTATTGAAATAAACGTCAATCATTGGTTATTAATTCTAATCTAATGGTCCACAAAAATCAAAGATTTAAAAAAGTTCAAAAATAAATTAGAAATTAAAGCCGCATACCTACGTGCTATTTCAGTATTGTAGCCATACCCTTGAAATAAGTGTAAAGATTTATAATAGCTATATTAAGAAGCAAAACGCTAAGACATAATACCTCTATAAGGTCACTTCCAAACTCTTGGACTGTAGATAGAGCTATGGTGGCGGCTTCCTCAAGAGGATACCTGGTAACAATCAAACCAGAAGCCAGGACCGATGACAGTCAAATTCTCATGGATCGAGTAATCACTAAACTTTATCTACTTTCTCAAACGAGCTTGTGTGCTCAAGGCCAAAACCAGAAGTTTGCATGAATCAATCATTCAATCTAAAGCAGAAGCATGATAATAGCCAGCAATAGAAACACAATAGACTTCACATGATCAACTTATATATCTTCACCCAAAAAGAAAAAAAAAAAAAAAAATCGTGAGGGGTGCCTATGATGTAGTCCACATGATCCATTCTATAAGCTTGTATATACATATGCACAATGCAATCAATAACCTAGCTTTTATCCTTGACATGCATTGAAAGAAGACACACATAGGAAACTTGAAATGGTCCCTTTACTAGTGTCAACTTACCCATGAAGACCACAAGATATAGCAGGAAAAGCAATGTACTGAATGTTTTTCTCTTTGGCCACACTCAAGCAGTTCCTGAATTAAATGTTGGGAGCAAGGATTAGAATTTTAAATTAAACAAGTGAAGGTACATTCCAAAATTACTAAACTTACTTGTATGCATTTCTCAGTAAGGCTTGCCGGTCATAATCATAATAAAATGGCCCAACAGTATGAATCACATGCGAGACAGGCAATTCAAAACCTCTGTGCAGTTTCAACACAGTTAGAAGATTGACCATATTGTGCGATTGTGATAGTGAAAATCCCATAAAATAGCACCAGAAAAAGCCTTGGTTTCAGAACTAGCACCGAAATTAGAAATTGAGGTTTTTCAACACCACTAGCTAGTTGAGCACAAATTATTAATGCGAAAATAACTCAATTTAAAATTGTGATACTAGTTTCAAAATTCTAACTTTCATTGGTGCTAGAAGGAAAAAAAAAAAAAAAAAAGGTCTCTTGTGTGATAGTAAAATGAGAGAAACCGTATAAATGAGTTAAGCTTTAGTAACCTACGGTGTAATTCTTGCTTCTCCAACTGGGCAACGTACCCCCGGACGGACTTCTGGGACCTTATAACAAGCTTCCGTGAGCTTTGGCCCTGCTGCCCAATGTATGGCTAATAAAATGCATAGAGTATGTTATTACAAATTTGTTTAAACAATATTAGTTAATAGTAAGAAACCAAAAGACAAGAAGGACTCTACCTCCATCACAACCTCCACCTCCGAGCATTAACTCATTGGCTGGATTAACCTACAGCAGTAACCAATCACTCAATTACTTGACAATCCCTCAAAATCAAATGCCCCCACTTTGTATTACATCAAAATTTGAGTTCCAAGTCCATTTTCAGCTCATTAAATCAAATTCAATCTTAATTTATCAATCTCAAATCTTAAATATTATTATCGGTTTCTTAACAGATTAAACTTTTAAGTATAATGATTGTTGATATTATACCTGGACTATTAGGTCTAATTTTCAAGTTCTCCATCTCTTGACTTTGTACGTTATGTGGTACAGAATGTTTAATACATTTTCACAATTTATTACTACACTACCTGTAAAGAATGTGCTACCATGTCAATCACACGTCTTAATATGTATTTTAACTACTATTTGTGGACGTCCTTAATTTAAAAACTTAAAAAGCTTTTACTTAATACCATCGAATTGTTTCCCAAAATTCAAACTATCAGCATAATCATACCCCATAATTAATATGTATAAATTGTCTACATTACAAGTAAGAAACATATTCTGGCAAGGTACTTTCAACACAAGCAGGCCTATATAAATCAAGAAGATAAAATCACACATATAGATAGCATGAAATTAAGCAAAAAACCTCTCAATAAATCAACAAAACAACATGCAACAACTCAAGCTTTCAACTACATAGTATCAAAAATAAAAAATAAAAAAAAAGAAAGAAAAAAGAACATAAAAAAATTAAGCACTGACAATAGCATCTGATAGGTGATCTTTGAACCAGTGAGTGATATCTCCTCTCAGAATCTTCAAAGTGCCCTTGAAACCTCCTTCCTCACTGCAAAAGGGCAAAATCACTAACAAGGTCCTGTAAAATTTTACTCAAATTCTCTTTTTTTATTTTTAGAGTTCTGTCAATTAATGTTTGAGTATAATCTAATCTAACTGAATTTTTTTGGGTGTCCGTATAACTTGTAATCAACTAATAAGTCTTTTCGGTTTAAATGAGGTTCACATTTCTTATTTTTAAAAGCTATACTACTAAAATCATATATTTAGTGGGTGCAATAAATTATATAATTATAAAAATTGTTCGATGCAAACATTAATTTTGTATTGTTATAAAATTAGATCTGTAGTGCTATAAAATTAAAGTTTTGAAAATTTTCTTTTATAACAACACTAAAAAAATTATTGTAAATCTAGAAATGTTAGTTCATGAAATTTCTTAAACAAGTCATATGTTTGGAATCTTGAATAACTTTGATAGAGCTTTGGCACATCCTGATATTGCAAAACTTATCAAAACTCTAAAGAATCACTCTATATATTCAACAATTATAATTAATTACAAATTTAGAGGGGGATGGGACATGACAGAACCCACAACAACGTCGATAATTAGAAATTCTATCCAGTAGGTTATTAAGATACTACTTATAAATACTAACTTATCTGAAATCCTATCTTGACCCAGTGGCAACTGAGTTTCTCCTTGTGTATTGTCCCCTAAACCCTGTTTCATCGAGCAAAATCATGAATTTAAGACAAATTGAGAATAATGTTAGATATCCCAATAAGATACATCAAATGGCAATATAACACATTAACATATAAATTATGAAGTGATGATGTATGTGTATCAATCTATATATTTGAACTACAATTCATGAATTGGAAGAGCTAGCATGATATAATTTCAACCTACAAATTCAACATATAGGCGTGAAGAACTTACTATTGAACGCACGTAATTGATCGATGTTTGTGTATTAACATATTATTTGATAAAAAGAGCAAGTTGAATGCAAATAATATTACTTGTGTTTAGGGGTGGGGCGAGGAGGGTGCCAGCAGGGGGCCACAACACCCCAAAAATAATTTTTTAAAGACAATGAACTTAAAATTTTACATACAAAAACTTTAATTTTATATAATTTTTTTTATTTATCTCTAAATATTATATATTAGTCCATTACTCCCTTATTACGTTTTTCCATGTTTGTATTAATACGTACCTCAATGTTGGGCAATGGATAGCCATTCTGGTCGACTCTGTTATCAGATGGTGTTCTAAAGGATCTCTGACGCAATGGACTCAATGGCATTGCAGAGTTCACTGCATTGTTTGAAAGATCTCCTGATGAAATATTAATGTGTCTATGCTGTGGCAAATAAGCAGCCTCTTCATGTTTTTTAAAAGCTAGCACAACAACGATTGCAGCAAAAGCTAGAGGGAAAACAGATGCACTGTAATTATTGCTCTTTACACGCAAAACAGCTAGAACAAAGTGAATGAATGTAGCAATCATTTGCACCAGAGAGAATACTATTTCCACTGCAAGAAGTTGCCTCTCAGCTTCTGTTCTGGTTACAGTAGAGGTGTGTACCTTCTTGGTACAAATGGTTATAACAAAACCAAGCACTGATAAGAGAAATGCTGCTAGAAGAAAACCCCAGTTGCTTCTTCCAAATTGATCTAGAAGAACTGATATTGCCTCCAACACAAGATAAAATACTGCACGAACACGTTTGTTTTGCAGGCCAAGCAACTCACAACCCTGCCATAGATAGTGATTATCATCTTAGTATCAGTGGCGAGGCCAAAATTTTAGTCAGCAGGACTTTGTTCAAACAAATCTAAGTTGCCTTTGATTTTTTTGATTGAAAACTGAACAGTACTGAATTTTACTTAATATTGAATAGTGATAGAATGTTATGTTAGTTTTCCTTTTAAACTGAAAACTGAATTATTTTTATCATTTAAAAAATCAACATATAAAAAAAATAGAAGTCCTTAAGTATCATTAAGCGAAAAATTTAAAAAAAAAAATCAAATTTTGAAAAAGTAACATATTCATCTTTTAATATTTTATTAGTTGTCAATGCAATCAAGTTGTTCTTATATTGAATCAAATTATTTATGTTTTTTTTAGTTCTATGACCACGTCCAATTCTAATTTAAGGTTTGAAAGTGTAACCAAATATTTTACCTAAAATTTAGAATTTAAATAGGACCAAAATTTTTATATTTTGGTTGCATCAATATATATGATTTCTTGACGTGTTAACTTTCTTATTTCCCCTCAAGTAATTAAGATTTAATTAAAAGAAAACTGTTTAACACTAATTTTAAAATAGGCTGATTATTATATATGGGAATCAATATATATCATTCTAAAAAATTTAAATGGCGCAGTGAATGTGATGATTATTATATATGGGAATCAATGTCAAAACATTATATGAGATAATTTACTAGAAAGATAGACCTGAGAAATCAAAGCTATCAATATTTAGACGAGACTATACAATAAATACCTTGTATATAAAATGGATGATCAGGCGGCATCTGTCCCATAGAATATTGTTCTGTCTCCGGCGATGAGTAGTCCGAGTAATGTGCATGTCTTTGCTGTGTAATGCGAATGGAGGAAGAAGTAAAAGGAAAAATCAGAGAAAGGCGGCTTTGCTGTGCATGTCTTTGCCGTGTAATGCGAATAGAGGAAGAAGTAAACGGAAAAATCAGAGACAGCGGCTTTGATTTAGGTTGAAAGTCAGTTCACGGAATGCCATTGTGAATGCAATATTCATGAATATGGTCCCCGCACCACTATTCATTGATCTTTCACACGCTATAACAAAACAAATCAATTATACTGGGCAAATGACCCGGGGTGGATACTGCCGGTATAGATAGCCCGGTGCCCGCCCGGTATAATTACTGGGTATTATACCAAAATCCCTAGCCTAATCTCCCTTGATCTCCTTCTCTCCTTCTTCCTTCTTCTCGGTTTTCTTTCTTACTTGGACAGAGCTGCTCGGCAGCAAGCAAGAATGGAGGTAACAGAGTGCTGGTTCGGCAGCAAACACAGTGGAAGACAGGTGCAGTTCGGTCAGCTTGGATGGAAAACAGGGGTGCAGTTCGGCAGCAACAAAAGGGAAGACAGGGGTGCAGGTCGGTCTAAAAAAAAACAAAGAAAAGAATTGAAAGTGGTGCGGTTCTGTCGAGAAATAGAAGAAAAGGGGTGATGACCGGTCAAAAAAATAAAGAGGGGAAACCGGTCAAAGCTTGGAAAGTGAATGGAAATGGTTTTTTTTTTTTTTTACATTTATTCACATATATATATATATATATATATATTTATTCACACCCCCATTTTTCTCCATCACACACTTCATAAATTTCCTACCAACTTCCGTTGCAATTCCAACTTTACTCTTCTTATAACTTTCCATTTCCAAGCTTGTTCTCTTCTTTTTGTGAATGGATAATCTAACTTTCACCTTTTTCCATATTTACTTTAGGTAGGTGTACTTAGAGATCTAATTGGACTTAACTAATCTAATTGGGCTCACATTTATACTTTCTGTTTTTGGGCTTTTTAAATAAAAGTTCCTAATCACATCTCTTAAGATTTTTATTTACACTCCACCAAACTTCTAAAATAATACATATATAAATAAATACTAATCCTATTAAATCGGTTTAGATTCGAGGTGTTACAATCGTACCCATTTCGGGCTCTGACCCTGTATAAGCACATTTATCCATACTAGGTCAGAGCACGAAATGGGCAAGTATCTATACCAGACGGCCCGATATGGTTACTTTTATTCATATCGGGTACAAGTTCGAAATGGAAAACAATTTAATTTAAAGAAATTAAATTAAAATATTTATAATTTAATATTATAATAAAAGTAACAATATACATCAATTCATTAATCAATTTCAGTATACATCTAAAATAAGTTTTTTCATATATATATATTATCTAATGTTAATGTACATTACCTAAAGTTAACATACATCATCTAAAGTCACCGTACATCCTAATATGTTAGATCAAATCAATACATAATCATAAGATACAATATATTTTACTGACCAAGCAATAAATGAATTTAATGTATTCTATAAAGTTAGCAGCTCATTAATTGGTCGCAGTAGCGAAATACGAATTATTACTTTCTTTATACAAATACACCAATAATCTAGACTAAGCTCAAGATAATAAACTTTAGCATTTGAGTCCTTTGAGTCAATTTTCGCTTCCACTACAACTATTCCTCTACATATCCAATCTAATAACTTACAGTGGTTTCTACTCGATCCACCAGTTTATCTTGAAAAACCCCGAGATATGGACTATATATGCACAAAAATTTAAATAATTACTCCTATAAAAAAAATTTAAATAATTATATTTATATATGAAATTGAATTAAAACTATAAATAATATAAATTTCATTAATATTTACCTTCGCTAAAGGTTTAATAAATTTAATATTTTTACTAACTCTCATCGGATTTGAGCTACTTAAATATCGTATCTACAAAAAAAATAATGATAATAAATAGTATTGTTATAAGGAAACATGAATATTGGAAAAAAAATACTAAGTACTTCTATTTGACAACATATAGGTAACAAATTTAATATATAACATAATACATATAAACTCGATTAATTTTACAAAAATTTTGACAAAGTTTTTCTTGTTTTTTGAACTTACCATAAATTTAATTCCCCTGCAATTTATACACTACAATATTTTCACAATTGATCCAACCAAAACAATGTCTGTCTGTAAATATATACGCAAACTATATATATATATATAGATACAAACATACAAACACACACATAGTAAAACATATGAAAATATGATTACGCCCATTTATGAGAAAACATGGATACAAAAAAAAAAAAAAAAAAAAAAAAATACTAAGTACCAAAACATGTAAGTAAACAAATTTTAAAAGTTTTGAGTTGTTTACTAGCTGTATGAAAGGAATGCATGCCGGTACTTGAGTTTGATCTACGTTCGGCAAATGGGGCATAAATAAATTTATCAAATTAGTAATTATCTACTTCATGGTTACTATCTCATAATCAACATGTTAGTGGTATTGTGTAAAGTTTTATCTACCAACCACAGACGCTTGTATAATAGATGGTATTACACTATAACCCAATCCTCAAACTCGACCTCAATGCTCCTTACCTAAAACCTGTGAGACAGCATCATCTTCAATTGAAGGTTTGAATTCTTGACGTAGTGTCCCCATTTGTGTCTATATAGGATGTCTCATAATATTAACATTAAAAATCTATACACATGTAATACAGTCAACACAATAATTGATCAAATCAACGTAATATGCAATTTTTTTTAGCAACTTCCTTATTCACCGCACTCCTATCTTTATGCATGTGATTGTCTATCTATGTTTTAACTCTATTGACTTTGGGATCTTCATTTGCAATCGCTTTTTTCACTCTCTAACATTGATATTCAGAAAAACAAAAAATATATATATATTTTTTCACTCTTTATTCCCTAAAGTTCTTAGAGAACAACACATTCAAGAAGCAACAATATATGTTTTGGACCGTAAGAAATAATAAAAATGCATGACAACTAATAATATAAGAAACAATAATATATTTAACTGCTACCAAATCTTCTTGTAGTTGCGTCATTTCTTCATGACCTGATGTATGTAGGGGTACGATTCTTCTTTGATAACTCAGAATAATGCTTATTAGTGGCCTAAAATATTGTAAAATTTAATCAAAATGCATTAAATGTTAACATGTCAGCTGAAAAATATGAATGCATAATTATCTCAAATTCTGAAGACAATCGATGATTGACAAATGTAGTCCAATCCTGTTCGCTAACATTGGATGATTTTAGCATTTCATATCTTTTTTGTGCATTAGAATCAACAGGAACGTCTTTAATTTGTCTTGTTATTTTGCCTTTATAGTGCCTCCAATACTTATTCATTGCTTCTAATGTATAAGTTTTCGTTAATTCATTAACACTAAGTCGTAACTGCAGTTATAAATTTTTTAAAAATAAATATGTAACATTAATATTATAAATAAATGAAACCAATACCGCAATACAAATATACTTTTATATTCTCCCACACTGTATCTTTCAATGTTCATGATATCATATCCCAGCTAGTATAGGTTATAGATATTATCTGAACTGCAAGGGCTTCATAACTTAAACTATAGATCACCAAATTCTCTCTAATTGGTTGTCCAAC
Organism: Dimocarpus longan; assembly: GCA_022984855.1. Lineage (NCBI taxonomy): Eukaryota > Viridiplantae > Streptophyta > Magnoliopsida > Sapindales > Sapindaceae > Dimocarpus > Dimocarpus longan. The sequence goes on from CM041020.1 coordinate 12,795,621, forward strand.
TTCATTACTTTGTATCCTTATGGCTTTGACTGTAACACCCTTACCCCAATATTCCCGTCCGTACGAGAATCGAGGCGTGAGATGTTACTTTTTTTCTTATTTCAAAATTTCTTTTATAAAAATTTCGTTTTCAAAAACATTGATTTTATTTTAATAAAATTTCGGCAGAGTTTCCTCTGTTTTTCTGAAAATCCAAAATTTAAACCTGTAAAGAAAACACACTTCTAAATCAATTTATTTTCTCAACTTCCAGTTTCGGACCTCTCATCCATTTCCAATCCACTTCAACACACAATCATTTGATAATAAATATTTCGATTAACATTCAAATATTTTACAAAGATAGTACCGTATAAAATTTTTTTCAGTGGATAATTTACAGAATTTACTTCAAGTGCTAAACTTTAAATATAAATTTTGTTTAAAATATTTACAGTACCAACAAAATGCACACAACATGATTGTGGCCAAAATAGGATATTCCTACAACACAAAAATGGTGATTACCAAACTGATGAGGGCGGATGTGACTTGAGGGAAACTGTAGCTATTTTGTCTTTGTCTTTGTCTTTGCTTCAAGCCCTACTCAACTACCTGCACGCGGTAAATCCAACGCGCTAAATCTTTCGACTTAGTGGATGTACTCATATAATATTGAAATCATAATTATTTTCAAAATAAAAACATAGAATATAAACAATATATACGATCACAATATTTTTATCAATTAACACACAAAGTAAATAAATTCACAGAATAAGACATTATCATATGATTTTCCCAACACATTTTGTTGCAAACATAATTACAATTTAATCATTACAAAATCAATTATCAACAAAATTTACAAGACTTTCTTTATTCAATTTATTAGAGCCCTTCGTAAAGTCTATCACGATACCATGGATCGGCAACGGGTCTCCTGACATCGACTACTCGGTGGCTACCCGCCAGAATAAACAGTGACCCCGGCATCGGCCGCTCGGTGACTATCCACCGAGTCACATATCACAATCTGTTTCCGTTTCAGGACCGGACACTCGATGCCTCTCAGGGTCCATCATACAACGTCTGTGATCAATCGTAACGGTGCAGTACTGCTAATAATTACCCTATTGACTAGCCAACTACCAATCCCCACCTACCGGTGACTAGTTTTACTAGGGCCCTTTAAATTTTTCAAAAATACAAAATATTTAAATTTTTAACTAAACTTTAATCACGTAAACTTTTCATGTCATATTTAAATCTATTATTCTAGATTCTTCGGGGCATCACTCGTGATCATTTCAAATGACCATTTCGTCCCTAATCTCGTTATCACATCTTAATAAAATTATTATCTCTTTTCTCGTATTTTTAGGGCGATCCCAAAATAGGATATTCTCAATTTTTTTTTTTTCATTTCAAATATTAAATTAATCAAATATACCACCAACACATCTCATAATTAACACATCAAGGAAAGCGGAATAACGGAAATACCCCTATAATATTTAATACATCTGATTCGACTATAGGGGATTTTAATTTCGAAAATTGTTTCGAAATCATTTTTCTTCAAATAAATTCATCAAATAACATATAATTAACACCCAAAACTATTTAATATCTCAAACAAATAATTTAATCAAATATCACAATAATATATATATATATATAAAAATTCGAAATTAATAAATATAATTTTTATAAATATGAGTACACCAACCTTTGGGCTTTCCACTAGCCTCTATCAGCTCCCAAATGATCCCTAAAATCTTTAATTGAAATTTCTGGGATCAGAATCACGTACTTCTCTGCCTGGGGGTTTGAAAAATTAAAGAAAATCATGTTTGAGATGAGATTAAACTATCATATAATGTTATTGATGCTTCCTAAATATTATAACATGCTTCTACATGAATTTCTACATGATTTGAGCTCTCAATGGGATAAAAAAATTAACTTACCCGAATTTCACTTCACTGACAATTTTTCAAGTCTAGATTTAGACACCCAATAATTTGAATGAGGTTAGATCTAGGTGTTTTGGCTAGGAAATGAGTTAAAAAGGGTGATTAAACTAAAAGAAATAAAGAAAATAGAAAATAAAATTAAAATAAAATAAAATTCGCACCAGAGAGCAGCCGGCCGAAGAGAGAAGAAAATGAATAGTGGTGGTCACTATTCACTTCTTTTTATATATTTTTATTATGTAAAATTACAATTGACCCCTCAAATTTTTAAAATTCTAATTTGACCCCTAAACTTTTTAAAAATCTCATTTAAACCCCTCAGACAATAATTATTCATAACTTGATATTTTCTTTCATTTCTTATTCCATCTTAGCCCCAAAACTAACTACTTTATTACCGTTATGCCACTCATTGAATTTAATCCCACTTGAAAATAAAATTCAATATATATAAAAAAAATCTAGAAAATTTTGGGACGTTACATTGACCTTGGCCATTTTTTCATAATCGAAACAGTTGAGACCTCTTCCTTTTCTTTTCTTCTCCCAATTAGAGCCACCTAAAGACTGACCAATTGATGTTCCTTCAGTTGATTTCTGAAAATGATATGGAAATGACATATATTAGTAGCCAACACATGGATAACAAACTCAATATATAAAACAATATTTATAAAGTCAATTCATGGCTAGTTTTCCTAGAATGATGTTGTATGCTGAAAGGCAATCGACGATAAAAAAATTGACCAACGTCGTGGATTGATGACCTGAATCTCTAATAGTAAGGAGGAGTCTGACTTGTCCCACCGGTGTGATTGCATCTCCAGTAAATCCATAAAGGGGCTCAGGAGATGACTTCAACTGTTTGGGTCCCAAGCCCATTTGCTCGAAGCAGCTTCTATACATCACATTCACTAAGCTACCAGTGTCCACCATAATCCTTCGTACCTCAATGTTGCCTATCCTGACATGAATGATCAGTGCATCATTGTGAGGCCAGTAAACTCCTTTAGCATCCTCTTTTATAAACACAATGTCGTTTGAGACCATTATAACTCTTTTTACGGGTCCCTCTGTTCTGCTGTGACTTATGAATAGAACATCACTGGCCTCGCGCACGTAACACTTGTGCAACCTATTCGATGTCCCTGTGATATGAGGTCCACCATGTATTGTAATGATGGTCCTTACTACAGCATATGATTCTGCTCAGCGGGCTGTTGGGACTGCTGTTGTGCTGGCTGCTGAGCTAGTTGAGGATGCTGCTGTTCTGATCGAGGACATTGCTGCTGGATTCGCTGATTTGCAGGTTGCACCACATACTCTCTCAAGCAACTTCTTCTGATCAAATCCTCTATAGCATCCCTGAGCTCCTACAATCTGAAGTAAAATGTCTAGTTTCATTATGATAGGCGTAGTACTTCCTCGGATTTCGAAATTTGTTGGAAAGGATTATAAGACTTGACTTCCCGAAATTCTTTCTGTTATTCTCCGTCTCAAAAATTCTATCCTGCCTGTCTAACAAGACACTATAATTCTCATAGCGACCCTGAGGTGGGGGTCGATCTCTCATGGGCTCATTTTAAACTCGCTTCGTGACCTGATTATTGGAGCGATTCTTCTAGTTACCATCTCCATTCTTATTATGATTTCTCTTTTTTTCTTGGTGGGAACTGCCCGCCTCGCCCCTCTAATCACTAGGCTTCTTTGGTCTAAAGGTTTCTTCCCATCTGATCTCCTTGGCATATCGTTCGTAAAATTTGCCTAGATCCTTCACAGAAGACTTGTAGATACTCTCATAGAGCTTTCCATCTTTTCTAAGCCCTACCGAGATCTTTGTAAGGATACTCTCATCCGAAGGATTCTCCACGTTGCTTACCTCATTCCTGAATCTAGTAATGTAATCCTTCAATGATTCATTATGCCTCTGAAAAATCATCGCGAGGTAGCAAGGTGGTACGAGTTGCCTTCTTAATGCCCTGTACTGGTTGATGAACCTTCTCCGGCATTCCTCCCAACTATTGATACTACGAGTTAGAAGACTGCTCAACTAGGTTCTTGAAATGTCTTCTAGTGTGACTGGAAACACACGGCACTTCACTAGGGGGTTAGATGTCTGTAGATCCATATGTACGTTAAAGGCATCCAAATGGTCGTAAGGATCACTATCTTTATTATAGAGTGAGATGTTAGGGAGTTTAAACCTAGGCGATAGTGGCTCCACTTTGATTTCCCTGGTAAATGGGGTCTGCTCCCCTTGTTCTTTCTGACCTTGGGGCCTAGATCGCGCTTTCAACTGTTGGACCTTCTGTAACAGCTCTTTAACCATCGGGTCCTATGGCTAAGTTCTCCTTGTAAGAGATCGCTTGCTTCTTTTGCTTTCTTTATCACCCAAAAAAACTATCTCGCGACTTGTGCCTCTAATGTGAACTCTCTGCTTGCTGCGAAACTCTACGCAGCATATACTCTTCATCGCGCTCGTGAGCTCGCTCATGTTCACAGTTAGCTTCCACATGGCGGCTCCCTTCGTAGCTCACCCTTATCCTCCGGCCTGTTGGGCGATGTGCCACTTCCTCTTTACGAGCTCGCCGTCCACCTCCTCTCGAGTGCAAGTTTAAGGAGCGGACCGAATCCTCTAGTAACAATCTCTCCCTGATAGCCTCCTCTCTTTACGCCGGCGCCTCATCAACTGGTCGTTGTTGGATTTCTACATTCCTTTGGGCTGTTTGGACTTGCACCTATGTCAATACCCTAACCGCATCTACCAATTGCATCACAGTATTCTCAAGGGCTTCTTGGTGTTGCTGTCAGATTTGCATGGCGTCTCCTCCAACTATGATGGTAGGTGGCTAGCGTGGGGAAAGTGGAGGCAAAACAACAGTGGAAGTTCCTGCCACAGTACCCCCAATCGGTAAGGTGTTTTACTACTCTAGATGACCTTTAAATTGGTTGGTTGCTACATCTGAACTCCTAGTTGTTTTTCCTTTAGCCATGGGAGTCTGAAAATCTAGAGAAATCTACAGTTTGGGCCCTCTTTCTAACGTTAAAATGTCGACGTTGGAATATAGTCGACTAAGTTCTCGAAGCCCAATACCTATAAATAATCAAAAAGCACAACAAAAATAAAGAAGGAGCCAGGGAGGAAAAACAACACACACAAGTTTTTATGTGGTTCGGCTATAACAAGGTCTACGTTTACGACTGTCACCCTTGATTTTGGAAGAGTAACAATATTTTTTTTTCCGTCCCTTTTACAATAAATTTGCACCCCTATTTATAGTGAGGAGTGATACAATTTTAATTACATTCAAACTGGAAAGAAATATTTTACATTAACTATGATACCAAAATAGTCTCCACCAAATCAGCAACTGATTTCAAGAATCTCGAGATTATATTTGCTTCAAAATAATAAAGTTGACGTCTTCTCAAATTAGGCTGCTACATGTTTCTAGAATGCCAACTGGATCAATCATGGCGAGTTGATAATTTGACAAGCTGATATGTCACCCAATGAGTTGAAGGAGGTTTCAAAGTACGAGCCGATGAAAGATACAACACGCTCTAGAGGCTTCTGGCCATTGGGCTTAAATACGTGAACTAGCTAAACCCTTAGTCTATTAAAATCATGTTATTCATGCACTTTCTCTTTCTCATTTTTCTCTTTACATTTTCCTTATTTTTTTTCCCTTCTTTTTTCTGGTCAATTGCTATCTGTATGCAAATGTCATTTTTTATAAATTTTTCTTTTTGGTGTTTGAATCTATGATTTGGTGTTGTTTGTGAAATTTTGTTTTGGTATGTTGTTTGAATCCATAAATATCTTTTTGAAATTATATTTTAATTAGTATCAACTTCTGTTATTAAGAATGTTTAAATAACAACTTGAAAACAATTAAACAATAAATAAAATAAATTTTCAAATTTTTAAAAATGATAAAAGCAATAGAGAATGAACAAAAAAACACAACAAAATAAGTCTCGAACAGGACAAAAAATGCCCTCAAGACAGACTGAAAGATCAAAAGAAGGCATTTTATTGCCTTCTTTCAATAGGTCTCGTCCACGAGAATTTTTTTACTAGAAAACAAATAGGGCATTTTTATCTGGAAAATCATTTTAGGTGCTAAAAACTCAAGTTAAAATAAAAATAATTTAATGATCCGTATAATTTGAATTCACCTTTTATTAATTTCTATTAAATTTAAGGAGCAAAATGCACAAGAGCAACACACCCACCAACCCGAAGTAAGCCTTTAAACACGCGGTGTTAATGTTTGGGTTTAATAAGAAGTTATCCCCCAATTGTTAGTGCTAGTTAATCTACGTTAATTTGAACAAGGGTGATTTCGTCAATATACAAAAGATGAAAATGAAAAAAAAATAAAAATAAAAATCTTTGAATGAACCCAGTGCTTGGGTTTATTCGAAGAAAAAAAAAAAAAAAAAACCCTCCACATGAGATTTAAGAACACATCAAAGAAATCCACCAAATCAAATTGAACAACCAATGTTCTTCTTCCATCAAACACCAACCAAACTAGATCCCAGCAAAATGAAAACCCACCAAAAAATACTACCATCAATCATCCCAGCAAATAAAACACCACCAATTATCATCCCAACAATTGAAAAAAATTAATCATAAAAAACTATAAAAAATCTTAAAAATAAACTTGAACAATCCTAAGATTTAATAAAAAATACAGTAACAAGTCGAACCCAGATGAACAAGTGGGTTCGTTGAACCCAAATGTTCATCTGGGTTCATCGAACCTAGACGATGAAGAGGACAACTTTAAGTTAGGCTCTTGGATAAGGAAAAGAGGGAGAGGAGAGAGAGAGAAGAGAAAGGAATGATTAACATCTCTGGCGAGGAGGCGTGGAAGAGATGGGCGATGATGAGCAGAGGAGGAGTGTCAGATATCTTTTTCTTCATTCTCATCAACAAACCACACAAAAACCACCAAAAAAAAAAACATAATCCATCACAATCCATCATAGGCCAAAACTAGTCTTTAAAAACCCAAAAGATCTAAGTTTCCAATGGCTAGAAACCTAGATATTCAAGATTGGAAACCCAAATTTTTTCTAGTTTTCCAGCATCTCCTTTCTCTCTCACTTCAAATCACACAAAATCAACATTTTATAATCATCAAAATCATCTTTTCTATTCTCTCATCTCCATTTGCCTCTTTTCTCTATCTTCATTTTCCTATTCTCGCCATATAATCAACATGGAAACCCAAACAATTAACCTAGATCTAGACCTAAATTAGTTATGGAAACCTAACGAGTGAGGCCGATAGAGAAGAAAGGGAGCTGCATCAAATATAGGAAAGTGGGGAGAACAATGGTGAGTGGAATCGAAGAGAGGAAAGAGAGGGAGCGACGGTAAAGAGATGAAGATTGAGAGAGTGGCGGCGATCGAAGATCTGATGATTGCATGTGGGTGTTTGAAAATGATTTCTAGGTTTTGATGATTGAAGATGAGAGATAAGAGAGGGTGGTGAAGGAATTAGAGAGAGAGAGATAGAAGAAAAATAAAAAGAAAAAGAAGAAGCCAACTTTAATCTGTATTTCATTTTTTAAAATTTTTAATTTATTTTTCATATTTTAGTTTTTAATTTATTTTTTAATTTGAATTTATAAGTTGTACTTTTATTTTTTTATCGAATCATATGGTCAACAGTCATAATTCACTCGGTTTGACCATTAAACTAGAGGTTAATTTGTTACAAAACCTAAACGTTGACTCCACGTATTTAAAGACTTATCTCAAAGGAGCTTTGTGCATTTTGCTCTAAATTTAAGTGCAAAAAGACATTTTGACATAATTTTTGATATATGGGATAGGATCAAGGGACACAAGTTTTGACACAAATTTTGACATAATTTTTTTTTATCATTAAATTATGAAGATTTTAATGGTTTAGATCAACTCATACATTTATACATAACTTAGTTTTACACTCTATATAAATGAATTTTTTCATATCTCTTCATCACTAATTAGTTCATGTCTCTTCTCTTCTCTCTCTTATTAATTATAATTTAATTTTACAACTCTATTTTAATATATTCATCTCATCTCTCTTCATTATTATATTATCTTTCTCATCTCTCTAATTAATATTATTTATATATATTTTTTAAAATTTCTCCAACTAATATTAAAAATCAATCAATTAATATTATTCTCACTTATTATAATTTTTTACATCTTTTATTTCTTTATTTATTTTTAAATTATGTTATTTTTAAACACATATACATTTAATAATATAAACTTTCAAACAAGATATATATTGCATATGTTTAGACAAAAATACTAATTACAATAGTTCAAAATAAAAAATCAATTAAAAAAATTATTTTGAATACAAACATGATGTTTAATAAAAAAGACAAAAATAATATAATTTAAAAATATACTTCAAAATATATATATATATAATTTAAAAATGAATAAAAGGAAATATACAAAATCATTAATTGGGCGAGAAGAATATTAATTGATAACTTATTAATTTAATATTAATAGGAGAAAAAAGTCATAATGTGATTAATGATGAAAAGAGAGATGAGAAAATATATTTATGTAGTGTAAAATTAAGTTGTGTATAAATATGTGAATAGATTTAAGTCATTGAAATCTTCATAATTCAATGGTCAACAAATTATGTCAAAATTTGTGTCAATACTCGTGTCTCCCGATTATGCCCCTAACCTAGAGGCTAACTTGTTACAAAACCTACACGTTGACCCAACGTGTTTAAAGACTTATCTCAAAGGAACTTTGTGCATTTTGCTCTAAATTTAGGTGCAAAAAGACATTTCTACCATCAGGATATTAATAAAATAATTATAATATTAAATACAATAAAAAAAGGAAATATGAGACCAAAAATAATAATAATAATAATAATAGGATCTCCACTTAGAGGAGACTGTTGCAGCCAAACACCATTCCCATCTTAGCATCTACAATAACTCCATTTAAATAATTAAGTCATGTGGTTTTCTCACGCATTAACAAAAATAAATAATTAACATGACGAATCATAATTACATAACCAAATGAAATATATTAAAAAAATATAACCAAATGAAATATATTAAAAAATAAAAGAGCTAAAAAGACAAAAAGAAAGAAAGCAACCGCTATTTTGATGATTCACAGTTAGGTGCATCCACAACAGTGATATGAAAAAAAAAAAAAAATTCATTACAAATCATCTAAGTACAAGTTCCTCAATGTTTTCTTTCTAGCTCTTACACTTTTTTATGAAGAATTACAATCCTTTTGTTGTGGAGATTTATATAAACACCTACCTATCATACATCTATGTAAAAGAGGTATTGTTTAAGATAAAACTTTGCAAATGATACTAGTTAACACCAATATTGATCTATCTGTCCAAGCAAAGCTACAATCTATGTAATATAACAAGTATACATATAACAGCCTGAAATTTCTTCAACTCCGATAAATTTAAAAGGTCCCATCCCCAAAGATAAAACGATGGATAGTCAATCTAGCTGTAACCAATCGAACAATTCCTTTGCCTTGTTCAACCAAACATTGTAGACGTCGTCCAAGAACAGAACAAAGTGAATCTGAAAAGACCAATGAAAGTTGGATTGACAATAATATTTGAAAAGATTTTTATAGATCTCACTGATAGTTATATTCAATAATTTTGTTTTAGTAAAAACCAATCTAGTTTGAACCATTGTAGAATAAGGCCTTGGGAACTCAAACCCCTGCAATTAGTACCCAACCTAAGTATCTTATAGAAACAAATTAACCCAAAAAGCTTTTGATAGATCAATACTATATTCACATCCAAGGAGCGAAAATATACTACATTACTATAAAGCCCCTTTGGTGCGAAGTATTGGATAGAGATGGACTACATGATTACAATATGGGTAGATAGTACTACAGATTCATAGGCCTATATCATGCATCAGATTGAACAATTAACTATAATTAATTGTCTACTCCAATCTAGTTGAAACTTGGATATTTAACGTAGCCTATAGTTCATGGGATTGGACTAGATTTAATTGGATTATATGAAATTATATTTACAACAGTGCTAGATAGTAATATCCGATCCTTCGGTCTATATCGTGATAGAACATTGGACTAAATTATATATTACCTAAAATAAACTGTTGCAAATTACAATATACTGTTTAGACGTTTCATAATGGCCTAGGAGCTGATGATTCACGTTAGCTGGACATAGTACTATAGTAGCCCTCCGTCCAAAAAGCAATGGAAATACAAGACATAGCAGAACATTAATGGATCTAATAATGTAAGAAAGTTAGAATAATTCAAATAAGGGTCATTCTACCTTGTTGAATCCAATAACCTTATTGAAATAAACGTCAATCATTGGTTATTAATTCTAATCTAATGGTCTACAAAAATCAAAGATTTAAAAAAGTTCAAAAATAAATTAGAAATTAAAGACCGCATACCCACGTACTATTTCAGTATTGTAGCCATACCCTTGAAATAAGTGTAAAGATTTATAATACATAATACCTCCATAAGGCCACTTCCAAACTCTTGGACAGTAGATAGAGCTATGGTGGCGGCTTCCTCAAGAGGATACCTGGTAACAATCAAACAAGAAGCCAGGACCGATGACAGTCAAATTGTGATACTAGTTTCAAAATTCTAACTTTCATTGGTGCTAGAAGGAAAAAAAAAAAAAAAAAAGGTCTCTTGTGTGATAGTAAAATGAGAGAAACCGTATAAATGAGTTAAGCTTTAGTAACCTACGGTGTAATTCTTGCTTCTCCAACTGGGCAACGTACCCATGGACGGACTTCTGGGACCTTATAACAAGCTTCCCTGAGCTTGAGCCCTGCAGCCCAATGTATGGCTAACAAAATGCATAGAGTATGTTATTACAAATTTGTGTAAGCAACATTAGTTTATAGTAAGAAACCAAAAGACAAGAAGAAGGACTCTACCTCCATCACAATAACCTCCATAATCTCCGAGCATTAACTGATTGGCTGAATTAACCTACAGCAGTAAGCAATCACTCAATTACTTGACAATCCCTTAAAATCAAATGCCCCCACTTTGTATTACATCAAAATTTGAGTTCTAAGTCCATTTTCAGCTCATTAAATCAAATTCAATCTTAATTTATCAATTTCATATTTTAAATATTATCATCGGATTCTTAACAGGTTAAACTTTTAAGTATAATGATTGTTAATTAATATTACACCATGACTGCTAGGTCTAATTTTCAAGTTCTCCATCTCTTGACTTTGTACGTTATGTGGTACAGAACGTTTAATATATTTCCACAATTTTTTTCTATGTTACCCGTAAAGAATGTGTTACTATGTCAATCACATATCTTAATATGTATTTTAATTACTATTGGTGGACGTCCTTAATTTAAAAATTTAAAAGCTTTTACTTATCAAATTGTTTCCCAAAATTCAAACTATCAGCACAATCATACCCCATAATTAATATATATAAATTGCCTACATTACAAGTAGGAAACATATTCTGGCAAGGTACTTTCAACACAAGCAGGCCTGTATAAATCAAGAAGATAAAATCACACATATAGATAGCATGAAATTAAGCAAAAAACCTCTCAATAAATCAAAAAAACAACATGCAACAACTCAAGCTTTCAACTACATAGTATCCAAAAACAAAAAAGAACATAAAAAAATTAAACACTGACAATAGCATCTGATAAGTGATCTTTGAACCAGTGAGTGATATCTCCTCTCAGAATCTTCAAAGTGCCCTTGAAACCTCCTTCCTCACTGCAAAAGGGCAAAATCACTAACAAGGTCCTGTAAAATTTTACTCAAATTCTCTTTTTTTATTTTTAGAGTTCTGTCAATTAATGTTTGAGTATAATCTAATCTAACTGAATTTTTTTGGGTGTCCGTATAACTTGTAATCAACTAATAAGTCTTTTCGGTTTAAATGAGGTTCACATTTCTTATTTTTAAAAGCTATACTACTAAAATTATATATTTAGTGGGTGCAATAAATTATATAATTATAAAAATTGTTCGATGCAAACATTAATTTTGTGTTGTTATAAAATTAGATCTGTAGTGTCATAAAATTAAAGTTTTGAAAATTTTGTTTTATAACAACACTAAAAAAATTATTGTAAATCTAGAAATGTTATTTCATGAAATTTCTTAAACAAGTCATATGTTTGGAATCTTGAATAACTTTGATAGAGCTTTGGGACATCCTGATATTACAAAACTTATCAAAACTCTAAAGAATCACTCTATATATTCAACAATTATAATTAATTACAAATTTAGAGGGGGATGGGACATGACAGAACCCACAACAACGTCGATAATTAGAAATTCTATCCAGTAGGTTATTAAGATACTACTTATAAATACTAACTTATCTGAAATCCTATCTTGACCCAGTGGCAGCACAGTTTCTCCTTGTGTATTGTCCCCTAAACCCTGTTTCATCGAGCAAAATCATGAATTTAAGACAAATTGAGAATAATGTTAGATATCCCTATAAGATACATCAAATGGCAATGTAACACAGTAACATATAAATTTTGAAGTGAGAGCAAGATATAATTTCAACCTACAACATCAACATATAGGTGTGAAGAATTTACTATTGAATGCACGTAATTCATCTTTGTGTATTAACATATTATTTGATAAAAAGAGTAAGTTTAATGCAAATAATTTTATCTGTATTTAGGGGTGGGGCTGAGAAGGTGCCAGCAGGGGCCGACGACACCCCAAAAAGAATTTTTTAAAGATAATGAACTTAAAATTTTACATACAAAACTTTCAATTTTATATAAATTTTTGTTTATTTATCTCTAAATATTATATATTAGTCCACTGCTCCCTTATTACATTTTTCCATGTTTGTATTAATACGTACCTCAATGTCGGGCAATGGATATCCATTCTGGTCGACTCCATTATCAGATGGTGTTATAAAGGATCTCTGACGCAATGGATATCGCACTGCAGGGTTCACTGCAATGTTTGAATGATCTCCTGATGAAATATTAATGTGTCTATCCTGTGGCAAATCAGCAGCCTCTTCATGTTTTCTAAAAGCTAGCACAACAGCGATTGCAGCAAAAGCTAGAGGGAAGAAAACAGATGCACTGTAATTATTGCTCTTTACACCCAAAACAGCTAGAACAAAGTGACTGAATGTAGCAAGCAATTGCACCAGAGAGAATACTATTTCCACTGCAAGAAGTTGCATCTCAGCTTCTGTTCTGGTTACAATAGAGGTCTGTAGCTTCTTGGTAAAATTTGTGTAAATGGTTAAAGCAAAACCAAGTACTGATAAGAGAAATGCTGCTAGAAGAAAAACCCAGTTGCTTCTTCCCAATTTATCTAGAAGAATTGATATTGCCTCCAACACAAGAAAAGATATTGCGCGAACACATTTGTTTTGCATGCCAAGCAACTCACAACCCTACCATATATAGTGATTATCATCTTAGTATCAGCGGCGACGCAGAAATTTTAGTCAGCAGGACTTTGCTCAAACAAATCTAAGTTGCCTGCGATTTTCCGACTGAAAACTGAATAATACTGTGCGTAACATTGAATAGTGATGGAATGTTATGTTTGTTTTTCTTTTAAACTGAATTATTTTTATCATTTAAAAAATCAACATATTAAAAAAATAGAAGTCCTTAATTAAGTATCATTAAGCGAAATATTAAAAAAAGAAAAAATCAAATTTTAAAAAAGTAACATATTCATCTTTTAATATTTTATTAGTTGTCAATGCAATCAAGTTGTTCTTATATTGAATCAAATTATTATTGTTCATTTATTTATGTTTTTTGAGTTCTACGACCACGTCCAATTCTAATTTAAGGTTTGAAAGTGTAACCAAATATTTTACCTAAAATTTAGAATTTAAATAGGACCAAAATTTTTATATTTTGGTTGCATCAATATATATGATTTCTTGACGTGTTAACTTTCTTATTTCCCCTCAAGTAATTAAGATTTAATTAAAAGAAAACTGTTTAACACTAATTTTAAAATATTCTGATTATTATATATGGGAATCAATATATATCATTCTAAAAAATTTAAATGGCGTAGTGAATGTGAGGATTATTATATATGGGAATCAATGTCAAAACATTATATGAGATCATTTACTAGAAAGATAGACATGAGAAATCAAAGCTATCAATATTTAGACGAGACTATACAATAAATACCTTGTATATAAAATGGGTGATCAGGCGGCATCTGTCCCATAGAATATTGTTCTGTATCCGGTGATGAGTAGTCTGAGTAATGTGCATGTCTTTGCTGTGTAATGCGAATAGAGGAAGAAGTAAAAGGAAAAATCAGAGGAAGGCGGCTTTGCTGTGCATGTCTTTGCCGTGTAATGCGAATAGAGGAAGAAGTAAACGGAAAAATCAGAGACGGCGGCTTTGATTTACGTTGAAAGTCAGTTCATGGAATGCCATTGTGAATGCAATATTCATGAATATGGTCCCCGTACCACTATTCATTGATCTTTCACTCGCTATAACAAAACAAATCAATTATATTGGGCAAATGAGCCGGGGTGGATAATGCCGGTATAGATACCCCGGTGCCCGCCCGGTATAATTACTGGGTATTATACCAAAATCCCTAGCCTAATCTCCCTTGATCTCCTTCTCTCCTTCTTCCTTCTTCTCGGTTTTCTTTCTTTCTTGGACAGAGCTGCTCGGCAGCAACCAAGAATGGAGGTAACAGGGTGCTGGTTCGGCAGCAAACACAGAGGAAGACAGGTGCAGTTCGGTCAGCTTGAAGAATGGAAGAGCAGGGGTGGAGATCGGCAGCAAGCAGATGGAAAACAGGGCTGCAGTTCGGCAGCAACAAAAGGGAAGACAGGGGTGCAGGTCGGTCTAAAAAGAAAAAGAAAAGGATTGAAAGTGGCGCGGTTCTGTCGAGAAATAGAAGAAAAGGGGTGATGACCGGTCAAAAAACATAAAGAGGGGAAACCGGTCAAAGCTTGGAAAGTGGATGGAAATAGACATGACGTTCGAACCAAACCATAATAAAATAAAGTTTGTGTGTCAATAGAACCGGAACCATAATTCTGGTTCAAAATCGAAATCGCAACCGCTACTATAGCGATTGCCGTTTTGGTTTCGATTCTTTTATTAATGAAACCGAAACCGTCGGTTCAAAGAACCGATGAAATCGGAATCACTTTGAACCGGCGGTTCCGGTTCTAACAAAAAAAAAAAAAAAAACCAAAATTGCAAGGTCATTTTTTTTTTTTACATTTCACCCACTTCCCTTAATTTCTCTTTTAACCCCTCCCTTTCCTCTATAAATACCGTTTTCATTCTTAATTTCTTCTCACACCTATCTCCCCCAATCTCAACTCTCTTTCTCTCCATTAATCTCAATTCTCTCTCAATTTTAACTCTTAGTTTCAATATTCTCTTAATTCTCAATCATAATTTCCTTTAATTTTTTTTAATTATATCTATAAATTATAATTTTCAATTTATTATTTGAAGTTTCAAATTCTTAATTTATTATTTTTAAATTTTAAAATCTTATTTTATTATTTTTAAATTTCAAATTATCAATTTATAATATTTATAAATTTCAAAATTTTTATTTATAAAAAAGGTTCCGAAACCGAAATCGAAACCGTTATAGAACCGAAACCGGAACCGAAAACAGAACCGTTACAAAACCGTCGGTTTCAGAACCGAACCGAACCGGAACCGTTTTATCTTTGTTAAGGTTCTGGTTCTAGCTTTTTCAGAATCGGAACCGTTAGTTTGAAACCGGAACCGAACCGAACCGTGATCATGTCTAGATGAAAATGATTTTTTTTTTTTCATTTTACATTTATTCACACACACACACACACATATATATATATATATATATATTTATTTATTTATTTATTCACACCCCCATTTTTCTCCATCACACACTTCATAAATTTCCTACCAACTTCCGTTGCAATTCCAACTTTACCCTTATAACTTTCCATTTCCAAGCTTGTTCTCTTCTTTTTGTGAATGGATAATCTAACTTTCACCTTTTTCCATATTTACTTTAGGTAGGTGTACTTAGAGATCTAATTGGACTTAACTAATCTAATGAGGCTCACATTTATATTTTCTGTTTTTGGACTTTTTAAATAAAAGTTCCTAATTATATCCCTTAAGATTTTTATTTACACTCCACCAAACTTCTAAAATAATACATATATAAATATTTATTAATCCTATTAAACCGGTTCAGATTCGGAGTGTTACAATCGTACCTATTTCGAGCTCTAACCCCTTATAGACACATTTATCCATGCTAGGTCAGAGCACGAAATGGGTAAGTATCTATACCAGACGGTCCGATATGATTACTTTTATTCATACCGAGTACAAGTTCGAAATGGAAAACAATTTAATTTAAAGAAATTAAATTAAAATATTTATAATTAAATATTATAATAAAAGTAACAATATACATCAATTCATTAATCAAATTTCAGTATACATCTAAAATAAGTTTTTTCATATATATATATATATATTATCTAATGTGAATGTACATTACCTAAAGTTAACAGACATCATCTAAAGTCATCGTACATCCTGATATGTTAGAACAAATCAATACATAATCATAAAAAACAATATATTTTACTGACGAAACAATAAATGAATTTAATGTATTCTGTAAAGTTAGCAGCTCATTAGTTGGTCATGGTAGCGAATTACTAATCATTACTTTCTTTATACAAATACACCAATAATCTTGATCAAACTCGAGATAATGAACTTTAGCATTAAAGTCCTTTGAGTCCATTTTCGCTTCCACTACCACTGTTCCTCTACCCATCCAATCTAATAACTTACAATGGTTTTCACTCGATCCATTAGCTTAGCTGGAGAAACCCCGAGATATGGACTATATATGCACAGAAATTTAAATAATTACTCTTATAAAAAAATTTAAATAATTATATTTGTATATGAAATTGAATTAAAACTATAAATAATATAAATTTCATTAATATTTACCTTCACTGAAGGTTTAATAAATTTAACATTTTTACTAACTCTCATCGAATTTGAACTATTTGAATATCGTATCTACAAAAAAAATAAATAGCATTGTTATAAAGAAACATGAATACTGGAAAAAAAAACACTAAGTACTTCTATTTGACAACATATAGGTAACAAATTTAATATATAAAATAATATATATAAACTCGATTAATTTTACAAAAATTTTGATAAAATTTTTCTTGTTTTTCGAACTTATCATAAATTTAATTCCCCTGCAATTTATACACTATAGTATTTTCACAATCGATCCAACCAAAACAGTGTCCGTCCGTAAATATATACGCAAACTCTATATATATATATATACACAAACATACAAACACACACATAGTAAAACATATGAAAATATGATTACACCCACTCGTGAGAAAACATTGATACAAAAAAGGAAAAATACTAAGTACCAAAACATGTAAGTAAACAAAATTTAAAAGTTTTGAGTTGTTTACTGGCTGTATGAAAGGAATGCATGCCGGTACTTGAGTTTGATCTACGTTCGGCAAATGGGTCATGAGCAAATTTGTCAAATTAGTAATTATCTACTTCATGGTTGTTATCTCACAATTAACATGTTATTGGTATTGCGTAAAGTTTTGTCTACCAACCACAGACGTTGGTACAATAGATGGTATTACACTATAACCAATCCTCAAACTCGACCTCGATGCTCCTTACCTAAAACCTGTGAGACAGCATCATCTCCAATTGAAGGTTTAAATTCTTAACGTAGTGTCCCCATTTGTGTCTATATAGGATGTCACATAATATTAACATTAAAAATCTATACACATATAATACAATCAACACAATAATTGATTAAATCAACGTAATATACAATTTTTTTCAGCAACTTCTTCATTCACCGCACTCCCATCTTTATGCACGTGACTAGCTATCAATGTTTTAACTCTTTCGATTTAGGGATCTTCATTTGCAGCCATTTTTTTCACTCTCTAACATTGATATTCAGAAAAATGAAAAAATATTTTTCACTCTTTATTCCCTAAAGTTCTTAGAGAACAACACATTCAAAAAGCAACAATATATTTTTTGGATCGTAAGAAATAATAAAAATGCATGACAACTAACAATATGAGAAACAATAATATATTTAACAGTTACCAAATCTTCTCGTAGTTGCATCATTTCTTTATGACTTGATGTATGTGGGGTACGATTTTTCTTTGCCAACTCAGAATAATGCTTATTAGTGGTCTACAATATTGTAAAATTTAATCAAAATGCATTAAACATTAATATGTCAGCTTAAAAATATGAATGCATAATTATCTCAAATTCTGAAGACAATCGATGATTGACAAATGTAGTCCAATCCTGTTCACTAACATTGGATGATTTTAGCATTTCATATCTTTTTTGTGCATTAGAATCAACAGAAACGTCTCTAATTTGTCTTGTTATTTTGCTTTTATAGTGTCTCCAACACTCATTCATTGTTTCTAATGTATAAGCTTTTGTTAATTTATCAGCACCAAGTCGTAACTACAGTTATAAATTTTTTAAAAATAAATATGTAACATTAATATTATAAATAGAGTGAATTACTGTAAACCCTCTGGACATTAGCCTTATTACAATCGGAAACTACTTTTACATTTTATAACAATCACCTCCCTTTGACAACGTTTGACCGTTTAATATAACTGGGAAATAACAAAATAAGTTAAAAAGACGGAAATGCCCTTGATTTTTAAAATCTATTACTCTCATCCCTCTCTCTCTCTCTCTCTCTTCTTTTTCTCTCCCTCTTCTCTTCTATGTCTCTGTTTTCTTCTCTCGCTCTTTCATCTCTCTCTCTCTCTCTTCTCCTTCTTCTATTTGTTTTTGGTTTTCTTCACCGGTCGATCTGGGTTTCGGAACCCAGATCGGCTTCTGGGTTTCCACCTGGAAACCCAGACGTCGATCTGGGTTGAACCCAGATCGACGTCTGGGTTTCCAGGTGGAAACCCAGAAGCCGATCTGGGTTCCTACCTGGAAACCCAGATGCCGATCTGGGTTCCGGAACCCAGATCGGCTTCTGGGTTTCCATCTGGAAACCCCGACGCCGTCCGGCATCTGGGTTGGCTTCTGGGTTTCCAGGTGGAAACCCAGACGCCGATCTGGAAACCCAGACGCCCGTCCGGCATCTGGGTTTCCATCTGGAAACTCAGATCGGTTTCCAGATCGAAAACCGATTTGGGTCTGTTTGTTGTTGATGATGATTGTATTTGTGATGATGTTGATGATTGTGTTTATTGTAATGGTGTTGATGATGATGTTTTGGGTTTGTTTGATGATGATGGTAGTGGTTTTGCTTGTGATGATGCTGGATAAATGTCCTGCATGTGAAACTAAAATCAAAACCCTGCATATGAAACTGAAATCAAAATTCTGCATGTGAACCAGAAACTGAAAACGGTTTCACCATCAATCTTTTTTTTTTTAATTTTTTTAAATATTATTTTTTTCTAAATGGATCTAGACCGTCCATCTCAAAGATGGATGGTCTAGATCAATTTGAAAAAATTTTAAATTATTTTTTGATAGTTTAAATTTAATTTTTTAAATTATTTTATTTTTAAATATATTTAAATTTTAAAATTTTAAATTATTTATTAATTAAAATAATTTTTTAAAAAATAATTAAAATCAAGTAAATGACCAAAATACCCTTAAAATAGTTAACTTTGACGGTCAACCATGGTCAAACCGCTAGTCGATGGGTGGTCATTGTTACAAAAGATAAAAGTGATTACCGATTGTAATAAACTAAATGTACAGAGGGTTTACAGTAATTCCCTCTTATAAATAAATGAAACCAATATCGCAATACAAATATATATTTATATTCTCCCATACTGTATCTTTCAATATTCATGGTATCATATCCCAGCTAGTATAGGTTATAGGTATTATCTGAGCTGCAAGGGCTCTATAACTTAAGCTATAGATCACCAAATTCTCTCTAATTTGTTGTCCAACTTCATTACTTTATATCTCTGTGGCTTTGACCTTAGCCATTTTTTTCATAATCGAAATAGTTAAGACTTCTTCCTTTTCTTTTCTTTTCTTTTCTTCTTCCAATTAGAGCCACCTAAAGACTGACCAATTGATATTCCTTCAGTTAACATCTGAAAATGATATGGAAATGACATATATTAGTAGCCAACACACGGATAACAAACTCAATATATAAAACAATATATATAAAATCAATCCATTTTACGAAAATTTTGACAAAGTTTCCCTTGTTTTTCGAACTTGCCAAAAATTTAGTTCACCTAAATAATGTCACAACAGATCCAACCACTTTAGAGACTCAGTCTCTCCACAAACATATATACAAACAATATTTATACACACACACATTGCAAAAAATATGAAAATATACTTACACTCATTAACATTAGATGTTTATAACCAATTCTTCACAATCTATCTGAATATAATCCTCATTTTCATCCACACTAGAGTCAAATTCAGATACATCTAATAGTGTAGTTGTCATATAAGCAAGTTCATCAAACTTCTCTAGATTATGAAAATCTCTTAGAGGTGCTTTTAGGACAACATACCAATTATCTGTATCATTTTCCCTTGAATAAAACACTTATATTGCTTGTAAGACTAAAATGAAATAATCTCTATCATATCTATTTACACTTGGGCTAAAATTAACTTGACCCATCTTTAACTCTAACATCACTCTCACTACCTATCTAATCACATTTAAACAATGGAATACGAAATGCTAAGAAATCCAACAAAAATATTTCCCTTAAATTAAACTCCATAGTAAACCATCTTCTTGATAACTTGAATGTCATCTCTTTCATTACAAACAGTTTATACTTCAAGGGAAACACCACTATCTTTTATAGTTTTCTCAATGTTTTTTATGTAGTATCATTTTTCATTCACAACATAGCTTGAATAACATGTGATTTGTATATTTGGTCCAAGTGCAAGAAATTTTAAAGTTGGAGGCATATCCATGCTATTTGATTCATCAATGACCTACTTTGGGCCATTACGATTTAGATTATCAATAACAAAAAGCTAACATAAAGAGATCATATTATGGAACATATAGGATAGTGAAGTCACTTTATTTCTAAACCATATTGTAGATTCTCTAGTACATGTCCTTTGTAATAAAGTTGGTCTACTTAAAAGATTAGGATATAATTATCGAAGTTTTCTAGGTCCATGCTAATAAAATATTTATATAAATAAAAACAATATGACCAAATAAGCACAACGTTAATAATTTTTACTAATATATACACTATGTTCATCTTAAATTTAAACCACTTACTTAATGTATAGTTCATAGTTCCACTAATACATTATGCAACAGTATATATATATATATATGTGCAATCCATAGCATATCAGCAAAAATTGTCTTTAATGTTTATGCAAATGTAGGATGTCCTTTCACTACATTATGAAACATGATATGTTTATTTTTATTGTGCTCCTCACCAACATCTATTGTTTGTGGTATATACCTACTACAAAATTAGTTGTATTTATCTGCCAAATAGCATTTTGCAATGCAATCTTTTGGTCATGCACGATTTCTTATATATCCTTTTAATATTTTCATAAATCTATAAAATAAATATATAAAGGTAAACGAAATGTGTTTATATCATTAATCTTAATTCATATATAAAGAATAGGGTAAAAATAACCTTTCAAAAATGTACATCTAACGATATTGAATTGGTCCACAGAAGCGAGCTTCTCTTGTTAGATGAATTGTAAAATGTACCATTATGTTAAAGTAAGAAGGAGGAAAATAATGTTAAAACATATATATAGTAACTACAACTTCATCTTCCAATGAATCTAATTTATCCGTATTTGGCAAATTTCATTAAAAAGTGAATATAACCGAAATATGACAATTCTTAGCCCTTAAGGCGGGAGATCCCGTATTGTCATCAATAACAAATGTTATATCAATACATGATAGTCATGAGACTTAAGCCAACTACCTTGTATTCATTAGTGAAATACAATTAGAGATGTTTGAAGCATAATCGTCTAGTATCTTTAAGTTTAATAACCTCTTACAAAATTGTTGTTTTTCTACATTTGATAAAGTGTGTGATGCTACAGGTAAATACAGTTTATCTCCATCTTCTTTCACATGAAGGTCTTACATAATCTCAATGTCTTTCAAATCTTTACGAAAATTGACACAATCCTTAGTTTTCCCATTAATGTCCAATAATGTGTTGACAAGACTCTTACCGATGTTTTTTTCAATATGCATCACATCTAAATTATGATGCAAAAACAAATCCTGTAAAAAAAAAAATGATGACGTTAATTTGAGATATAGTTATGGATAATAGAATAAGTTAAATCGTCTTTTGAATTGAAGATCTTACCTCCCAATACAGAGGATCAAAGAATATTGATCTTTTTTTCCATATAGGATAATCTTTTCTCTTCTTTTTCCTATTTACTTTTTTTCTCCAATCATTTTTAACTTTCGTACATGCAATTCGAACTTGTTTATCATCAAAAATATCTAGAGGATCATCCATTTCTTCTTTCCCATTAATCATGATTTCTTCTTTCGAAAAACATGATGTTTTGGAAGAAATCACCGATGACCCATATACACACTTTTATTACTATATTTCAATTTCTGTGAACGTATATTCAACCCACATACAGGACAGACATATTCATCTTTCACACATATCCTACTAAATTTTCATAAGCTAAAAAATCATTTATGATCCACATTAAAATAGTCTTTAAGTTAAAGGTAGATTTGGTAATGAATCATACACTTATGCTCCAGAATGTCATAACTCATTCAAATATTCAATTAATGGCTGCAAGTATACATCAATATCATTCCTTAGTTGTTTTTTTCTTGGAATTAATACTGTTAGCATCAAATTTTTTTCTTGACATATACTTCCATAGGGGTAGATTGTATGTAACTCACGGCTCCGGTCAACAACTATAAATTGTGTTTAGGTTGCTATAAAGATTAAATTTATCTGTAGCTAAATCCAACCACAAATTACATGGCTTTAAAGCAAAAGATGGTCACATCCTATCTATAGTCTTCCAAACTTCTGAATCAATGGGATGACACATCTTTCCATCTTGACTTATATGAGTAGAATGTTATTTCAAGTCGTTAGTCATTTCAGTTAATGTAAACATGTTCCTAAATCATCGTATTTTTGAAAAATGAATATGATAGCACTTCAAAAGAAAATTCAGATACTATAATTGTACGGGCGAAAAATAATTTAGAACATGAAAATTTAGGTTCTTCTAAAGTAGAACCAGAGTCCAAAGTACAAGGACAAGTCTAAGCCGAGGCTCTAGAAACTCGACGGTCAACTTCAGAGATGAGACTACAAGTATGGCTTTCGGAGTATGTTACAGAGAGCAATGTTGGATACTATTTTCTAATAGAGAATGGAAAGCCTTTACTTTCCATAAAGCTATAAGTAGCCCAAATGCACTTTTATAAATTAGAGCAATGGAAGAGGAAATTAAAGCTCTACATAAAAACAAGACATGAGAACTTGTACCTTTACTATAAGGTCAGAAAACTATTGGAAATAGGTGGATATTTAAGATCAAATGAGATAGCAATGACCAAGTGAAGCGGTATCATGTAAGATTAATGGTGAAAGGATACGCTCAGAAAGAAGATATTAATTTCAATGAGATATTTTCTTTGGTGGTTTGACTTATAACAATAAGGGTGGTCCTAGCAATGTATACTACGTTTGATCTATACTTAAGACAGTTAAATGTGAAAAGTGCATTTCTTCATGAAGAACTTGAAAAAGAAATTTATATATTCCAACTAGAAGGTTTTGTTAAAGAAAATAAGGAGAACTTAGTTTGCAGTTAAAGAAATCTATGTACGGTTTAAAACAAAGGCTAAGGTATTAGTACAAGAGATTTTATTCCTTCATTTTAAGTCTTGGATACAATAGACTTAGTTCAAACTATTAGACATACTATAAGAGGTTTTGAGATAATGATGATTTAATTATCTTGTTATTGTATGTGGATAACATGTTGGTAGCAGGCCCAATAAATATTCAAGAATCAAATGCACAATTGGCTAAGGAGTTTAATGTGAAGGATTTCGAACCAGCAAACAAAATTCTAGGATTGTAAATCCATCGAGACAAAAAAGACAGGAAGATTTGGCTCTCTTAGAAAAACTACTTAAGAAAAATCTTGTGTCACTTCAACATACAGGATTGTAAGCCAATGCCTACCCCTCTTCCTATAAATTACAAATTATCCTTAAGTCTGAGCTCCAGTAATGAAGTGGAAGGATGAAAATGTCTCGAGTGTCATATCCATCAATAGTGGAAAGTTTAATATTCGTTATGATATGTACAGGACTAGACATTGCACAAGCAGTGGGAGTGGTTAGTCAATATATGACGAATCCTAATAAGAGCATTGGAATATTGTAAAGAGGATTCTGAGATACATTAAAGGATCCTCAGATGCTATATTATGTTATGAATGATCAGAGTTTATTATCAGAGGCTATATGGATTTAGATTTTACAAGAGATCTCGATAAAAGAAAATCCACTACAAGCTATGTGTTTACGATTGCAAAATGAGTTGTGAGTTAGATATCCAAATTACAAACAGTTGTGGCATTATTTACAACAGAAGCAGAATATATAGCAATTACACAAGCTTGTAAAGAAGCAATTTGGATTAAAAGGTTATTGAAGGAGCTTGAGCACAAACAACAGAAAATCTCTTTGTTTTGTGACAATCAAACCTTGCATATTATAAGAAATCCAACTTTTCATTCCCGAACAAAGCACATAGGAATTCAATATCATTTCGTTCATAAAGTAGTGGAAGATGGTAGTGTGGACATGCAAAAGATACACACCAAGGAGAACCTAACAAATGCAATGACCAAACATATCAATACTAATAAATTCATTTGGTGTATATTCTCATAAGATCTAGCAGAAACATAAGTAGTAAGAGCTTGATAAAATATTAGAAAGATAAATCAAATCATCAAAATGACTTCAAGTGGGTGAATGTTAAGGATGAAGCTATTTTTTTATGGCAAATTGTTGACTATTTTTTTGGCAAATTTAATTGATTTAGGTGAGAAACAAGTAGGTGAGAGGTAAATTAATTCATCACCACCATATATTGCCTATAAATAGGCAATTGAGCTTTCTAATTTGTCATCTCATCCCAAATCTTAAGTTCATTTGAGAACTCTCTTTTTCCTAATTCTCTCCTAAAATTTTAGAGAAAAACTGTAATATTATTGGTTTAATAAAAATTCTTCTAGTCTTGATATGTAGATGTTCCTCTCACATTGAGGGTTTACGTAAATATCGTGTCCACTATTTTTATTTTATTACTTCTATTTTCTTTCAATATTATTCTCGACTTCAGATTTATGTTGGAATTAAAATAATATCGGGTTGTTATAACAGAGTAGAAGAGAGATATTTTGTAGGAGAGTATGAATTGGAGAATGAAAAAGCTTTGTTTTCATTCATCTTAATTAATTCAATAATAGGCTTATTACTTCTTATATACTTCAGGACTGATATGCACACCTAAACTACCATCACCATGTTCTTCTCTCATTGGCTCAGAGAAATAACAAAAATTTTGTTTCGACTATTAGAATAACTTGCTCTAGCTACCTTTATCAGTTAATCAGAATCATAGCTTCTAACTTGACGTTGATCATGACTAATCTCAGACCATATGCTGAGTGCATAAGCATGCCTGATGATGCTAATTTTGATTGGCCAAGCCTAATAAAGCTTAAGGCCTGCAATCTTGAGAATTCCCTCAAGTCTCAACCAACACATTCTTATCTCTCTTATTTCTACAATATTCCATTGAAGTATAAATAAATAAACCCATCTCTCTCTACTTTTGGAATCCAATACACTCACCAAAACCAATTCTTTTTTTAGCCTCCTAATATGGATACTGATTCTCTTCCATCACACCACTTTCTCTGATATTTCTAGTTGTTCTCCACCTTTTCATTGTCATTTTTTAAAAAACACTGCCACTACTGTTTAGATGGAGCAGAATGGGAGGAGAAGGGAGATGCTCTTCGAGATAATTAAGGAGAAAAAAAAGGAGTAAGATTAAGGAGAGGAGGATGGAGTGGAGAAATGACGAGCGGTGGACAGAAGTGGGACCCTTAAATAGGAGGTTGGAGTTTGAAGAGATGATGGTTTGATGAATTGATGAAGGAAACGACGAGATAGAGGATGGGAAGGTTGAGGTCGAGGTGCATCAGTTGACTATAACTCTTGAGTTGAGAAGATGAGATGTTTTGTGTTGCAGAGATTTTTATTTAAGAAAGCCAAAAACTTTAATTTATCGTTCTGGTTTTTAATTTTCTCTTCATTATGCGTAGAAAATTGTTGTGCACCTTTTACACTTTTATTTCACCAAACACATACATATCTAACACGTTTGGTGATGTTTTGCATTTAGAAAATGAAAAATCATTAGCAGGCCACCTTAAGTTTTTTAAACATATCCTTCTTGAATGCCATTGTTATTAATAGCAATAAATATTTAAGAGTGTTTGTTTAGTGAGCTTACATGTTTGATTTCTTGTAATTTTTTGCAACGGTAATTTCAATACATAAATCACATGAATCATGGTAACTTCCAAAAAAATCTCTGCTATTCTAGTATTGTTCAATAATTATAGTTTTTAAAACTTCATGTTCAACATTTATGTAGAAAAACAGGTCCAACCATTATTGATATTTTCTCAATCATAACTCACCGTTAAAAATAAAAAATTAAAAATTAAATTGCAAAGAGAAAATATCTTATTTTTAGTAATATTATTAATGAAACCTCCAAAAACAATTAAAAATTTACCCAAAATAATACACGTCATGCTAAAGAAACAACAATATCATTAAATTAGAAAGAAATCAACAAATGGCACAACTGATTAATAATAATAATATATAATTTGAAACATAATTAATTATAATTTCTAATCATTCAACTTCTTGGGCACATTTCAATTGTCCAACTGGGTATCCATTTTCACAACCAGCATGATACCCATATCTATAACCAAACCCGGTAGCATCCATGAAATCCATATTCTTGCCCTTCGTATTCTCAGCCCAATCACGACGACTGCGTCCATGTTTGTCCCCATTACCATCACCCTCACGGTCTCTGCTTTCCTTCTTATTATTGCCTCCACTTCCATCACCACCGCCATTTTTATCATCATCACGACCACCTCCATTGTTGCCATCATCACCATCACCACCACCATTTTGGTCTTCTTCGTCTATCTTATTCTGGCAAATCAGTGAATTTTACGAATAAGAAAAATGTGAAGCGTGCCAAACACATGAAAAGAGGAAAGCACGAAAGTATAAGCTATATCGACGTCAGTCATGAGAGCACAAAACTTCAAGGAAGTTTCGCTGATGCCACAATTGCTGAATTGAAGACTTGGTGGTTATTTAATAATTCTAGAGTGCCAAAACATACTGCTTTACATGCAATTATAGAGAAATAATAACATTGTTCTATCACTTTATAGTTCAAATGGGATGATCTATGTGTCAATATAATATATGAAATTGAAGATGACTCATCATTTTCAAGGGGTAATGTCCTCCTAATATAAAACTATGAGCTGCTGCAATTACATTACGCCATTGTCTATTTATTTATCAATATTCAACATCAAAAATCTAAGATATTATTATTATTATTATTATTGAAATAAAACAAACATATTATTAAAGTAATTAATATTGAGGCTGGTTGGAAAAATTCGTTTTAGAAGCAGGGCGGGTGTGGTTTAGGTATCCTCATCCCGACCTCACTAGTTATTTATTTATCTATCGATATTTAATAAATAAAAATCAATATATAATTTGTTAATTAATAAAGAATTAATATGTTTTTAATTTTTTTTAAATACATTTAAGATTTCATTAATATTTAACAAATGTTAATCTACTTTTGAAATTTATCTTATAATTAGGGATCTGGATACGTTTGCTTTAGTTGTAGTTTCTTACTAATTATTTCAATGATTATAAGCATTTCCATGAATAAATGCTTAAAAAAATTTTAATCATCCAAAAAAGAAGGGGTATAGTTATGGAGGTAGATTAGTGGCGGGTGCAGAATGGAAACCCGTTAGAGTAAGAATTGTTATACTTTTGATAATTTATTGATACAGTAAAATCAAAAATAATGAATGATTAAGATTATTATATATTTTTTTCTCTCTTATATCACTTAAACTTAAATTTTTTTTTACCGATATGACTTAGGTTTTGTAAAACATTTTCTGTTCGATAGAAAGTAATAGAGACTAACCTCTAAGCCACCATAGAGGTGGAGTCGACGCCTGATAAGAAAGTTGGCTAGAGATGCCTTTCTAGGTATGTAGGGTACACGCTTGCGTTCGCGTTTTGCTCCGGCGTTTCTATGAACCGCATCATTGGCCGAAGAGTAACCAGCAGCCGCAACGTCATCCTTACCATTGTCTCCATCTCCTCCTTCATAGTCATCCTCATGCCCACCACCACTGTTTTTGTCTTTCTTCTTCTGAACCACACAAAAAGAAATAAATTATTAGAAAACAAAAACCAGAAAAGAAAAGAACTAACTTTTCAGGAAAAAAAGCAAACAATAAAGAACCTCGAAAAAACAAGTTGGGAGACTCTGACTTAGATTAACCATTGTTCAGTTTCAGAGAAAGAATTCGATGGTCCTCAGCGAAGAGGATGGTGTATAAATGTAAAGAAGTTGGGTTCCAGGAAAGTGGTACCGAACGTAAGCGGAAGTTACCACCTGTCGGTTAGTTGTACTCTTTAACTTAATTATGTAATTAAATGTAACTAATTTCGTTGAATAAGTGGGTTGATAATTTTGCCAAAGTATTTTAAAGTGTTTTTTAAATTGAGATTTTTAGGAAAAGAACAAAACTTGAGAAAATATAAAATTTCACCCATAAGTATATTTATTTCATATTCGTTTAGTATTTTGTATTTTACAAAATATCTCTAAAAAATACGTAAGCTTTCATAAAAATGAGAGGATTTGGATATAACTCTTATATGAGGGAATATGCACTTAAGTAAGGGAATATGCACTTAAGTGCTTGTGTGTAGTGGCAGAGCCAGAATTATTTATTTTGGGGAGCCATACAAAAAATGAACATTCATGTTCACACAAAATAAAGACGGTAATATTCAAAAACTATATGTAACATTATTTAGTTTTATTATAAATTCTAGATTTATTAATTAAAATGAGACTCATCCCTTTTTTAAATTTTAAAAATCATTTATAATTGAATTTATACTAATTTTTGTTTCATATTTCTTAAATTTGAATTTGCTTACTAAAAATTAATGAAAAATTTAGAAAAAAAAAATTATGTACATATAGAGTAATATTATTTTATTAAAATAATGCAAAAGAATTTTGGCAAGCAAATATTAAATGATGTAACAAGTAGGGCTCACCTCAAGTTCCGTATGACCACTAAAATTTATTGCATCTAAAGGCTGCATTAGGCAATAAAATTGCCCCAAGGCCACGTTAAAAACTTGGCACAAGTTGATTAGTTCAACGCTCTACGTTTTGACACTCAGCAGAAATTCATTAGTAGGGGGCCGTAGCCGTGTGGGCATCCCACAACTCCGCCCCTGTATGCATGTGCGCATGTAGTGCATAGAAAGCAACCAAGGAGACTGGTGTAGATTATGATTCATTTTAGGAAGGCAGAAAGCACATGTAGAGAAAGTAAAAATACTCGATCCGATACAAATCCATCCAATCTCAATTTATTTGAAGCAGCCTTGGAGTAGAACGTAGTGATTAGGACATAAACGGGATTTGGGATAACTCCAAAAAGTTCCAGATCGAGTTTGGGACAAGTTTTCTTACCCCTATCTGACTCGATAACCCGATTTATATATAAACATATAAAAAAAGAAAATCCTAAATCTACAATAGTGTATTAAATGAACTTATTGCATAGTATTTAAGTTTTTCACTGTTAATTGTTAGAGGTTTTATATGAATTTGAAACTCTTTTACAATGATCGTAAATATTATAGTCAATCGATCTATTTCCTTAGTTTGTATATTTATTTTTTTATATTAATTATATTATTAGTTAAAAACTGAATCGATTCAGTTGGTTGGGTTCAGCACAGGTCTCTGTAATCGAGTTTCATTTTGGGGTATAAAAAGTAGCGATTTGTTTAGGGTATAAGTCGAGTTTGTGACACCCTCAAAAATTTCAGGTCGGGTTTGGTAAGGGCCAAACCCATTCTAATCCAATCCATTGTCATTTCTAATCATGGACAAAGCTAATTAGGAAAGTAATAAAATAGCCAACGAAGTATACAATTATTTGTCATTGCATTTTCCTTCAAATTTTTGAAAAACATAACCGTATCTTGTTTGCCTATAGGCTAATAATAATTTCTATCTGTACTTTTGCAATAAAAATTATAAAAAGAATATTGTGAAAAATTTTACAAAGGAAATTATTCTCTATTATTTCACAATTTTTAGTGATATTTCAATTGAAAAAAGAAAAAGAAAACAATGAAAAATACTTGGTAAAATTAATGAACCATTATTTTGTATTACCTAACTAATCTATCATAAAAAAGTGAACACGAGCGCTCTCGTACACACGTGCGTACACGAAAAATTTTGTAAGGAAATTATCATTTTCGAATGAATAAACTTATGAGATCTTAATAAATATCGGTTTTCTCCATTATTTCGTAATTTCTACTGATATTTTAATTGAGAAAAGAAAAGGAAAAAGAAAACCGTGGAAAATACTTGGTAAAATTAATGAATCATTATTTTGTATTACCTAACTAAATCTATCATAAAAAAGTGTGCGCATGTGCACACATATTATATATATATATATATATCCTATAATAAAGAATTTATTGTAATAAAAAAAATTTATGATGCTGACAATAATAATTTTTTTCTATTAATTAATGTTACTCATGATGCAAAAAGTACTTAGGAAATCTCATGTTGTTTGTTTCATTTCTAAAAAACTATTTCTGGAAATGAATTATATATATCGAAAACTATAATGGTTTTGAAAACAAAGACATACCCATTATTTATGAAAAGTAATTTATAGATTGTGGATATTGTTATAGCTTGATTATTTCTAGTCATTATACTTATTAGCAAAGTTTGCTGGAGTGCGAAGCGTGAATTCAGAATTATACAAACATATCAAGGTCCAGCTCTTATATGTGGATTTTGTATGGTGGGAAAAAGGAGAGAGATTCTACTTGTATGATGGAAAGAATGTTAGTTTGCTTCATGAAAATATGGGATTTTCTGAGCTACATAAAGATATGGCATGTTGTCTATTTTCTTATTTGTGTTTGTTATATTTGAATTTTTTTTTTCTTTTTTTTTAGTTATTGAGATTAGTCCAGAAAATAACCGAAACCAAACTAATAATATACTAATAATTTAGTCTGAATATACTTACATTTGGATGGAAGACAACTCACATACATGAAAAAGAATCTCACTTTTTATTAATAAAAACGTGAATATACTTACATTTGGATAGAAGACAACTCACATACATGAAAAAGAATCTCACTTTTTATTAATAAAAACGTGGAATATGTTTGTTGTAATCGAACTTACGATTGGAAAGGAAGAAGGTTCCAGTTTTACCACTATATTGAAACCCCAAGCGCTTGAATTTGTATTTTCATCCTAGCAAAGTTGACTACCTTTCCCTTTTATATTTTTGTTAGGTGGATGCATGAAGTTAATGAAATCATATAGAAGAAAGAAATAGTAAACATTACAAGCTAAGTTTGATTTTTACTATTAATATATGATAATAATTTTTTTTTTTTCAAGTTAACATCAAATGAGTTATAAATTTATTAAAATTTATCGAGATAAATTATTATTTATGTAATTATAATATCTACAACATAATACAAAGATAGATATATATTAAAAGAATAAAATTACTCATATAAAATTTATAAAATATATTTGATGAGATATCTTGTTGTTAGGAGAAGATGGCTAATCAGTACCTTAATTAAAAGAATGAAAAAAATCTAAAAAAACCTTTAAAACGATGAACAATCTCGATTTTATCTCAATTTTAAAAATATTAACTAAAAAGCTCCACTATTAGTAAAACATAGTTCTTATTTATATTTTTAGTGATTTTACGATAAAAATATTAAAAACAATTACGCTGGACTGGTTAAAAAGAAATGAAAAATATTCGTTTGTTTTAAAATCATGTGAAAGAAAAGATATAACTTTGTATAGCCACTAAATAAAGCAAGAAAAAGTAAAAATTAATTAGATTTAAATGGATGATGAAGATTAATTTAAAAATAATAAATTAATTAAATAATTAAATTAAAAAATTTTCTTGGATCTCTAACTAGATTAATTGAAAAAATAAATAAAACTTAAATAAATGAAATAAAAAATGTCTGACAGATCTCAAAATTAAATAAAAATTAAATAAATTCAATAAAAAAAGTCCATCATAACTCCATTAATTTGAAAAATAAAAAATAAAAAAAAATTATCAAAAAAATAAAAAGAATAACCTTTTTTTCCCCCCAAAAAAAAAAAAAATGACAGAAAAAAATTGAATCCCAGATCTTCAACAGTTTCATTAAATCAAAAATAAAATTTTAAGGAAAAAAAATTCAACCCTGAACCCAGATCTTCATTAGCCGCCAGTTCTTCACCCAACTCCTCTCTCTCTCACTCATCTCTCTTCCTCTTCTTCTTTTCACCACCCACTACATCATTATTCTGTCTTTCTTCTTCTTCTTCAACACTTGTCTTCTTCGTGGCATCATCATCGTCACCACCCCTTTCTCTGTATAGGATCTCTGAGACAGGGCCTCTCCTCTGCTTCATTTCTGTTTTCTCCTTCCTCCACTCCAGCGACTCTTGCGCGACGGTCAAGGGTTGAAGTTGAAAAAGGGAGATCTGGCGACGTAGGCGTTTGGTCTTGAAACCCTTTTGCAGTTGCTGGTAATCAAAGGCTAGATGACTTCACTTGGGACTTTCGTCGAACACCTTCTCTGCAGCAATAGCAACAGCACCCACCACAAGCCACCACTCACCCTTCATCAGAATTGTTCGACGAGTTACTCGCCCCAACTGGAAAAAATTGTTGATCCATCTTATCGCTAGGCACCGGACCTTAAACAGACTACCATCACATTTACAATCATTCAAGTCCCACTTGTGAGAGAGAGAGGCTGATGAGATATTGAAACCGTGAAAAGCGGGAATGCAATTATAGGTTCAACCTCGGATTACCTTTTTACCCTTCACATTAACGGATCGATTATAGACGGAATTACTATGTGTAACGATGAGATCAACACCACGATGGTGTGACATTATTTTCCGGGGTAAAATAGTAAAAACATTTAAAAGATTGGGCATATATCGCTGTCTCAAAACAACCACCCAATTAATCAATTAGTCAATAAAGAGTGGATGCTTTTCCCATTGCTTTATTGTCCTTAGGTTCCTTCGTGAATCGTGTCACCTTCGAAGAGCAACACCGCGTGAAGTTTCCTTTGTCTCATATTCACTGATTTTCTAGGAAGGATCAAACGCTACATCTGTTCACTTTCAACTCTTCATATTTTGGATTTCGGAGAAAAAAAAAAAATAGCCCTTCAAATTTTCTTACTTTAAGAGAGAAAAGGAAGAAGAAGAGAGAGACGAAATCACAAGTTAAATTAACACAAGCTGCGTAGAGAAGAGAACAGAGAGCAATTAATGTAAGTTTCTTCCCCCTTAGTTGTTTTTTTTTTCCTTTTTTTTTTTCTATTAAGCTATTTTGCTCTTCCTGTTTAACTTAAATCATTAAATGTTTCTAATAAATGTGTTAGTGATGGTTAATTTCTATTTATTCTCTTAAACACCTGGAGATTGTTCATGAATTAAGTTCCTGTAGTGCATCGATCAAGCAACAAGATGGATGGAAGCAGTGATCATGTATCTATTGATTTGAAGAAGCTGGCAGATTCTTTGAGAGGTACGTATGAAAATTTATATCCCTTGTCTGAAGATTGCTGCATTTATCGAGTTCCTCCAAAAATTAGGATGTTGAACGAAAGTCTTTACGCTCCCAAAATAGTCTCTATCGGGCCAATCCACCATGGTAGGCAAGATTTAAAGGCTACCGAAGAGTATAAGTTTAGATATTTGCAACAGTTTATGCAACGAACTCAAGTAAGTTTGGAGGAATTTCTTAAACTTATTGAGACTAAGGAGGTAGATTTGCGTAGAAGTTATGCAGATACTATCAAATTGGAAAGTGAAAACTTTGTGCAAATGATTTTATTGGATGCTGTGTTTCTAATTGAGATTTTTCTTCGATACATCCCTGAATTTCGGTGTGTGGATCGTATATTTACAAATCCTGGAATGATAAAAGATATAGTGCTTGACGTTATGCTCATAGAAAATCAGCTTCCGATTTTTATTCTTGAGGACTTGTTTAAGTTAGCAAAACTTAAATTGCCTAAGAGATATGAGGAGTGTTCCTTGAGTCGCTTTGCTTGTAGTTTCTTTGAATGCTATATATGTCAAGCTGTTTTGGTGGATGAAGCTTTGTTAGAATCATACTTCTCTAAAGCTAAACATTTTGTTGATTTGCTAAGGCTTTGCCTTCAGCCACCAAAACGTGATGATACTAAAAGGCAAGCTGATTCTGAAGCTACACCTAGTGTGACAAAACTTCGTCTGGCTGGAATGAAGTTTAGGTTGGCATCAACAAATAATTTGCTTGACATAAGATTTAACAGGGGGACTCTGGAAATTCCAAAGTTGACAATAGGTAATATGACGATACATTTATTAAGAAATCTCCAAATCTTTGAGGCATTACATTATGATACTAATTATATAAATGATTATAATATGATCTTCAATCGTCTTTTGAGTAGTTCAAAAGATGTTGAGTTATTAATTCAGAATGGGATTATTGAGAATCGGATTTTAGATAGTGAAGGAGTGTCAACACTTTTTCGAGATCTCAGCACAGATGCTAGAGTACAATATAGTAATTTCTACTATTCGGGTCTTGTTAAGGATATACAGAGCTATTGTAAATCTCCATGCCACAAGTGGAAAGCGAACTTGAAGCAAAACTACTTCAACACTCCATGGGCGGCTCTCTCTGTCGTTGCAGCAGTTATAATCTTAGTACTTACTTTTATACAAACTGTTTGTTCTGTCATTGGATTGTAGGTTTCTACAAACATTGGATATGATTGTAGGTTTCTACTTCTTCAAACTTACATTTATTTTTGTTTTTGGTGTGTAGACAAAAAGACTGATAAAGTACTTATTACGGATTTTATGTTCTTGCATATCACATCTAGAACATGGTGATAATTGTGTTTTTTTGGAAATGAAATGAATAGGTTCATATCATGTTTATAAAATAGTATATAGGATGCTTTGTAATTCGTTATCCTTAACATTAGATTTCTAAGCTTTTCCTTTAATTCCATTATTATTAATATAGTCACAAAATTCATGAGTGCTCAATGTCTAATGAGCTTATATTTTTGGTGCCTATAACCACTATTACTCGGCCTCCTATGATTCAAAGCAATTATCTATTTGAATTAAATTTCTTGTCATGTAAGATAAATAGATAATGAGGTAAAAAAAAAAACCTCTCTTCAATGCAATTATCTAACTCTTATTTAAAGCTCATGTGGCAAAATAATAATAATTGAGAATATGGAGATGAGTTTCTAAATTTCGAAATTCTTTTAAAAATATTGACTAGGATTTTTAAAATTTTTCAACCAATTAAAATATGAAAATTTATCTCATTCTCTATCCTCTTAATTATAATATATAAAAAGCAAGATAGTATGACACATTTTATAATAATTGGTTAAAAGTTTATATATATTTTGTTTTAAATAATTGCAATGGAGATGAAAATATGCATTTTTATATTTTTCTGGCCAAAATGGATCTATATTCAAAAAAAATTTTGATGTATCAATAACATAAACTTAAAAATGCATAATAACATTGGAGATGCTCTAATACGTATGGTTGCAACTTGTATAACCCTTTTAAAGATAAAATTTTAATTCTTTTACTTTATTTGGAGAAGAGGATTTAAACAATTGCCCTCCCTTTTGTAGAGAATTATGGTTGTTACCAAAATATGCCTGCATCCACAAGATAAAATTATAATTAATGAAGTATATTAAATATCTTTGTAATAAGAAGTAAATTAAGTACATTTATCTGTTAAGAATAAATGTAAAATCTAAAAATATCTTCCTCTTTCACCAACACATCACTTTCTTTCTCTGATCCCGACTTAGATATCACATATTCAACAATAGCCAACGCCGGGTAAACTCAATCTCCCAACTCCTATTGTGTACGCAGTCCCGCAACTCGTTCTTCAAGGATTATTATTAGTATAATTATTGTTTTAAGAGAAAAGAGGTTCTTTTATTTCCATTTGTTTATGGTATTTATTTTTCTTTTTTTGAGTTTCAGAAGAGAATAGAAGTGAAGTCAAATCCGGTGATTCTGTACACCCTGCCACTAAAGAAAGCCGAGGAGGATGATGAATTTTGATGACGAAATTTGGACACCAGTTTAAATAGAACAACATTACTGTAAAATTACTAGTTTTAAAAAGATAGCAACCAAATTTAAGATTTAATCTAAACTATTTTAAGAATATATGGTTATAATTAAGAAAGTGTATGTTTTGGAATATTACTTACGCTTAAATAATGAATCACTAAGTTTTGC
Source organism: Dimocarpus longan (assembly GCA_022984855.1). Lineage (NCBI taxonomy): Eukaryota > Viridiplantae > Streptophyta > Magnoliopsida > Sapindales > Sapindaceae > Dimocarpus > Dimocarpus longan. The sequence continues at coordinate 12,832,629 of CM041020.1, forward strand.
TTGATTTTATTTAATTCAATATGCATTAAAGACATATGTTTTATATGAACATGTAAGGATGACAAAAGAGTTGGGCTAATCCGACCCAATTTGAGTACAAGGTTTCCAATGCAACCTGGCCCTTTATTGTATGCAGCCAAAGTGTGGTTTGGACTATTTTTATTTTTTATTTTTTAAATAGCATGTGGTTTGGACTTGTTAAAGAGAAGCCAAAAATAAGACTGGGCTTCAGCAGAATACAGTGCAAGCCACGTCCAAACCTGAATCACACGGTGTCAAATATCGATTTAATTCACACAGTATATTTTACATAGTATGAAATATCAACGTATGTCATAGTGTAAAACATTGATGTCTAATGATTAATGTATTTCACATTATTCAAAGTATCCATGTATTTCACACTTTTTGATGATTACTATTAGAATATTTGTGTATTTCAAGTTAATTTAGCCTTCTTTTTACGCTATTGTTGTTGTTTTGAAAATGTAGATTAGTACAGTACCACATACATCATCGGTCAATGAGTTGCTTGATAAAATGTAAATGGCTGAAGTCAAATATTCATGATTTTGTATGCCATATCATTGTCAATTTGTCATTTAAGATTTTAATTGAGTTTATTGTCTTTGATAACTTCGATCACGTGATTGAGAATTTTTTTTTAAAATTATTTGATATTATAAATACAAGTATAATTATCGGGATCTTTAGAATGATACTATAGAATGGTCCAGAATGCAATATTTATTTTTTACTCTATTCCCTAATAGTAGGGAAAGAAAAACTCACACTAAATGGATAAAACTGTCTTCCAACTCATAGGCTAAGTTAAGATAAAATTATCCTCTTCTTGATAGACATAATACTCGAACCCTGTATCGTTGGAGAAAGTGGATAGAGTGGGTAAGCCATCATAGCAAAACACTTGTGAGCACGTGATTGAGATATTTTGTAATACATCTTATTGAGATATTTTGCAGCACAAGATGTGTAGGAAGAGTATTTTTCAACCCAAAAATATTTTTTTATTATTATTTTTTTTAAACAAAATATTTTATTATTAATAGAAAGGAATTTGAGCCAATGTTAATGAATCATATTTCTCATTGTAGTTAGATCACATTTCCCCAAAAGGCTGCATCATCCCCTTAATGTATGTGTAGTTGATTATCAGCCATCCTCCTAAGTTTAGACACATTAATTTTCAGTAATGAATAAATCGTATATATATTAAAAGTTGAGAGAATAAAATTGTTCATATTATACGTCCAACTAAATCCATCCTCGACAGCCAATTTGGTTGAAACTTGAAACCAAACTTGGTTTTTTTTTTTTTTTCCCTTTTTTAACTAATTTTTTATCACCATCATTCATCTTCAAAATAGATTATATATACACACTTTCTATTTATATATATATATATTCTATTTTCTACTTTTTAATTACTCTTTATTTGAGATTCATTTTTTATTTTTATTTTTATTAATCCTATTAAAATGACGAAAAGAACCCTACTTTGTTATGTTCAACCAATATTGGAATTACAGCAGAATCAAATTTATAAATTTATAAAATTTAGGGATGACAGGAGTAAAAATTGAATTCACATTTAAAAATGTTATAAATTCACAAAACACAGGGACTATATTATCATTTATTCTAAGCAAAAACCTTGTCAAAATAATGATAATAAACAATATGATACAAGGTCTATACACATTTTTAGATATAAACTTGACTACTACTACCAACTTTGAAGCCCACCAAAAATCTTAAGGAATGTCACACAACATTTCTTCTTTAGGTTGGTCTTTTTGTACCTAAATTATCCACATTTTATTTTCATAACAATCCGTTGGAAAATAATAATAATAATAATAATATTTGTAAGACAAACATGTTAAAAGCACTTGGAGGCAGCACTGTCCTTGCTAGTGCTTGGTTCGAGGAATGGTGCCATCAAGTCAAGTTGTGGCGATTTTTCTCATGTTTCTTCTCCCTAGCTTGGGAGCTTTCCTCTCGCTTTCAAGAGTCTTCATTTCAAACCACGCCTTAGTTAGCCTTATTTAGAGAGTCCGATAGTATTATATGTGTCTATATAATATATGTAATATGTCCAAAAACAAAAAAAAATGTTAAAAGAGGGAGTAGAGAGAGGCATATAATCACAATAAGTAGGAACAATCAAAATTGTACTTGGTGATGAAAACAGTATTTTGAGAAAGTTAATTGAGTTCGCAATTTTAATTCTAGATTTATGAATTTAAAGGGATGAAATGAATATGATCCATTTATAATTTTATTTGACAAGCTAAATGAGTTGTACTAGAGTATAACCAAAAAATTACCAACCTCTTAAATTTGGTATCATAATTGTGTAAACGACATGCACGTCTAATGAAAATACTCACATATCACATAGGTTACACTGGTTACTAATACAAAATTAATGTCAGGATAACTACGCTGCATCAGAGTTGTGCACAAAATGTTTGTTTACCCATACGTATGAGTACGTGTGTCCAAGTTTGCTTTATGATCTTCTATTGATTGGATTATATTAAGCTAAATATGTTACACACAAAAATTGGTAGTCAAGGTCGGTGGTGCGGGCAGTGACACCCACCCCATTGGTGTGGTTGGCCTTGAGATTTTAGTATAAGGTTCAAACTGCAATATTTTCATCTAGCTTTGAACGATTTTTCCAGTCTCAGTGCTCTAAATAGAAGAGTCCGACAATAATGAATTTACCTGTAACATGTCCAAGAAAAAATTGGTAGTCAACATTGTAGATGACATCTGTGAACAGAACAAAATGCACCTGCAAAGAGCAATCATTGTAAATAAACTTTATTGACCTAATTGATAACTATATTCAATTGTAACTGCAATTATTTTTGATAACAGGGTTAGTCAGTTAATTAACTAGATATGTGCATGGGAGAGTTTCATGTGCTTAGTTGAATCCTGCATTGACTAAACACAGGATTCCTCATATATATAATGTGAAGCACTACTGAACAATATATGCCTTGCAACTATTTGGTAATTGCAATTTGGATAAGACTTATATTGAAGTAGCAATTACAAAGTGAAGCAAAAGTTCGTAAAACGAATGCGGTGTATGAGTCCCCTGTACCTGAACATAGCAACCCTTCACCAAAAAAGGCAATGGATTACATGCGACACAGAAGAAAATGGACTTAACGATAAAAAATTTTTGAATAAACATAAATTTCGGACCGATTTTTGTATCATTAACAGAAGAATAAGATAAGATACCTCTTTTAAATTTTAATCCATTTGCAAACTCTTTTGACTGTAGCTAGAGCTACTGTGGCAGCTTCCTCACAAGATTAACTGATAACTTTCAAAAGAAAGCCAAAAATATAATGAACTTGTAAAAAACTTATTACATCGAAATTTAAACTTCATAACTCATTTCATATCCATATATTATGGGCCTCTACATCTAGCATTAGGTAGACCTCATGCAATAACTGTACTAGCACTACCGTAACTTTTGTTTCATTTCTTCTGGAGCTATCACAAACACCTTTTTATCATGAATCTGCTATCAGAAATGCAAGCATAATCTTAGCATTCAATTTATATTTCTGAAAAATCTAAATTTTCAACTATTCAACCATTTTATTTTAAATTATAACTAAACATGTCTTATTACAATTATTAAATGTGATTTTACGTATCAATTGCTATAAATGTGATCTGATTCATTTAGTTGTAATCAGATATAATAAAAATATAATAAATTATAATAATAAATTTTAAAATATATTCACTCTGTTTTTTGATGAAGTGTATCAATATCTCATATATATCCAAAGGTACCAAATATATATATACGAGACCAACGGCTTTTTATAAAAATTTCTGCAAACCAACCCTTTTAATTTTACCGAAGCTTTTACAAATACAGATACCAAGAAATTAAATAAATGAAAGCAATATTTCATGGAAACAAAATGACAAAAAGTGAAAAAGAAAAGCAGAGGGTGCGCACTGACAATAGCATCAGAAGAGAGAGCCACCAACGAACCAGTGAATGATATCTTCTTTCTGGATCTTGAGAGAGCTTTGGAACCCACCACCGTCTCGAAGATGGTAAAGTCAAAACTTTGAAAGTCATTTTTGTTTGGTGTTCGTTTGTTCAATGATTTTGGCGGCCGCAGCTGGTTGGTTTGGTAGGTGTCAACTTTTTTGTTTTCTAATAACCGTTCAATATCGCCAATTTGCATGCGTTTTTATGTGTTTTTATAGTACAAATATGTTCGTGAAATCAATGCTGTTGTCTGAAAATAATTTTAAAAGAGAGAACTTCGTTATCATATCCGTATTTTTGAAAAACTTTTTAATTTTAAACATAAATATGTTTATGACCCCATGATTCCTATCCAAAAACTAACTTTTCAAGTTAGTCCCTCTAACGTTTATTTTTTATATCAATGTCAACAGAAGGTCTGAAAATTATGTTTTGCCCCTCTTTGTATTATAGAATTGCCACAATGCCATGTATAATTAAAGCCATCATTTTTAAATTAAAGCATTTATATATATAATTAAAAATTAAATCTCCGCCATCCATCAAGTTGTGATGGAGGGTGGAGATTTAATTTAAAAATTAAATTTTAATATTAAAAATTAAAGAAAAAATGAAATCTCTATTGCCTATGGGCGATAGAGATTTATGTAAATAGATAAAAGAAAATTAAAATTCAAAATTTTTGAAAAAAAAAAAGAAAATTTTGAAAAAAGAAGGAAACGATTAGGTTGAACCTAGATCTTCAATCGTTGAAGATCAAGGTTTGAACACATATCTTCAATCGGATTTTCGAACTCAGGTCTTCATCTTTGGGTTCGAACCTCCAACTTGAACCATTCAACCGCACCAACTCTTTCAGATTTTCAACATCCATTCAATAGGTTGAAGAAACCCAAATTTTCAACCACATCAACTCTTTTAATAACCATCCTTCTTCAATGAAAAATCAAAACACACCATCTTCTTCCTTATCAATCAATACTAATCTCAAACCCACATTCTTCCTTATCTTCGTCATCGAACAATGCCAACAACAAACCCATAATTAATTAATACAGCAAAATAATAATTTTCATCATCCATCAAAAGACTTGCTTCCAACCCCATTAAAAAAATTATATTAAAAGAAAAGGTAGATTGGCGACGATCTAGTCACTTGCTTCCAACCCCATTAAGAAAAAAGATTTTTTTTTTTTTTTTAAAAAAAAAAATCATCTCTTTTGCTTCCTCAAGACCTGCTTCTAACCCCTCATGACTTGCTCTCAAGATTGTTGCTACCTTAACGTCGCCACTATCACAAATTTAACTAGCTTATGACTGCTTTAACCTCACCAATAGCTCCTAACAACTCCACCACCTCACTATAATCTATCATCACCCACTCGTCCTTCATCGTTGTCACCACTATTATCATCCAACCACTCCATCTTCACTCGCTGACTACTTCAACAAAACGATTGCTTTAACAAAAATGAAGTTTTATTTACTTTTCTATTTTTTTATATTTAATTTTTTTTTTTTAATTTTCAATTTTTTCTCATAAGACAAATGTAAAGTTGTTGGATATTAGTGTCAAATATCAAAAATACCCCACTTTTATAATGTTTGATTAATGTTTGACTAATGGGGACTAACTTGAAGAGTTCGTTTATGAATAGAGACTATAAGAGTCATAAACGTATTCATATTTAAAAACAAAAAGTTTTTTTGAAAACATAAAGACCAAAATAAAACTCTCTTTTTATAAAAAAAAATTATTGATAGTGTTAACTTGGTGTTGACCTACGTCCTATTTGTTTAGCTATATCCTTAGGGAGATCTATTTTTTCAAATATGTCTAGCTTTTTTTTTTTTTTTCTAAAATTGACATTGAAGAGAGAAGATCTATTCTTCTAAATAAGAGGACCTTATAAAATATATTGGTGGGATGTGAACTGTTATCACTAAATTGGATGGAGAGTTGTTCACTATTTTTTCAAAAAAAAAAAAAAGAGGTAAAATTAAATTTATGTTTCTAACTTTTAATTATAATTTTAAAAAAATTTTACATAACAGTACAAGAGTATTATTGTGGTTTTGTTTTTTTTCCGAATTCTCTTTAGTTTTAGTTTGTAGCTATAATTTTTCTGCTATTGATTTCTATTAAAGTTAGATAAAAAAGGATAATTCTGCCCTCATTGAATTCAAATAATAATAATAATAAGGTACCTTATGAAATGTGGTCACCTTTTTCGCCAATAGGCGATAGCAATTTTCATTTGGCGGAGACCATCTTGTTGTACGTCATTCCCACCATCCTAAACTAGTACAACTAATCACCCTCAATCTAATGCAATCGGACTAAAGAAACTCAACACAACCAACCACCCCTAAACCAACACAATTATAGAGAGAGACAACAGAAAAGGGGGAGAATAGAGTATGAGTAAGAAAACGGAAAAGAAAGAGTGTTTTATCTTCACCTCCAATGGGTGGAGATACGATACTAAAATACACATAACTTTTGAGAGATGGAAAATAATGGTGAGAAGCAGAGACGTGTGAAGAGAGAACAAAAGCAAAGGGAGTGAAAGAGATAGTAAATTAGCGAGATGAAAACAATTTTAGTGTTTTTTTATAATCGTTAATTTAAATATTTTGTTTCTTTAAATCTATTTAAATATCATTTTTTTTAAAATTTTAATTATATTTTTAGTAATTTACTTATTTACCATTATACTTTTAATGATTTCCTAATGGAATATTAATAACATTGAACATTTTTGAGATTTACGTAAACTAGAGGGAGATATTGGTTAAAATGAAATTAAGGGGCAATCTACAAAAAAGCACATTGCGAGGACCGTGATGAATTTTATTTTTTTGGGATAAATTGCACAAACTTACCGTGACACTAATTTAAACGTGAATCATATTCAAGTTTTTCCAAAAATGATGAAAACATTCCTTTGACTTTTCCGTGGACCGTTAACTTTAACAGTAATGTTACCATTGAAGGGTAGTATTATCCTTTTACTTAATATAAGTAATTAAATTTTAAAAATTAAGAAATAAATGAATAAATAAATTTAAAGAAATTGATACAATAAATAAATGAACAGTGGGTAGAATCCACTTGAGCGAAAATAATATTGATGGAGAAATTTTTTGTTTTTTAAATATATATATCTCAACATCTCCCTCATTAGGAGATCTGAAAAACTCTTAATGGGAGAACTAAATATCTCCTCCATATATAGAGAAGATCTGTCAACTCGTCTTAGGGGAGAGGGAGATAGAGAGGAGGATCAAGTGATGATGCTGGCATGTGAGGGAGGGGTTTAGCGTTGATAATTGGTGTCGGTGCGGGTGCTATGCTGGTTAGAGGGTTTGAAAATTTGACTACTTTGTGGAAATTGCTAGTTTTGATTTAGGATTTTGGTTATTGGTTGCATGAGTTTTCTTTTTCTTTTTTTGAAATGGTTGAATTCATTTTGATAAGTGGTTGAAAGAGATGAATAAAGGTGTATTTAATTTAAAGTTTATTGGACTTTGATGAAATTTTGTTTAATAATAGATTTTGGTAGAATTGGCATATTCACTAGACTCCATATTGATTTTGTTTAAATTATTTAAAAATTTCGATGCAATCTTCAGAAGAATAGTAATATTTGTTTTTTACAGATATATATATTCATAAATTATTTTAAAATCTGTCCAAATTCATCATTTAAATGAAATTTATGAAACCAATGATTTTTTTTTTTTAATTCACTTACATTTAATTGGATTCCATATAAATCTAAATTGAATACATCTAAATTTCAATAGAATCCATTTAAATCTAGATTGAATACACTCTGTAGTTGTAAAAAATTATCAATTATGAAATGGATCCAAAAGCCCATTAGTGAATGAGGAAAAGCTTATTCAAATCCAAAATGTCTTAGGAGTCGACCGACTCTTCTAAGCCCAATTCGCACTTTCGACCTATCGAGCGATGCTTGATCCATTCTATGAGAATAGCTCATGGTTTAAACGACAACCAGCAATGAGCCCAATCTACAGGGTCTATCAGTGGAGACTAAGATCATTATTTCCCTAGTTTGCTTAACTTGGTTTTCAAGAAAGGATATATATATATTAAGAAATTTACTGATTAGGTACGAGGATCTAGAAATCAGCCTAAGATCCCCAGGTTCTCTAGGACACGATCCTCTCGATACCTTCAAGTTCGAAAGCTGCCTAAAACGGAGGATCCCTCACACATATATAAAAGACCTCCACCGCAAAAGCAAAATAATAGAGACTAGGAGAACCCGTGAGAGCAAAAAAGGTTGTTCCCTTCAGACATTCCATCGAGACCTTCCTGAAGGTCACTGTGAGACACCCTTCTCTCGTGCCAGATTACCATCTCAGGCTTGGGCAACATTTGCTTTTTTCTTTATATCCATATTTCACTTCATTATTTACTTAATTGTTCACTGACTTGAGCATTAGAATAACTATACTGGGCACAATACCAGTGTCATAGTCTTCTTTGCTCCTTTGTTTGACCTGTGCAAGTTACAAATTATTGAATTCCAAGGAAGTTGACCAGTCAGATCAGCTCCACATTAGCGAATTGTAGCCCACTATACATTCGAACTTTTAAAATATTTAAAACTTGAATAAATTTTAAATTGAATATACTCCTCTCAGTTTTGATTTAGGATTTTGATTGGTGGTTAAATTAGTTTTGGTATAAGTTTGATAGAGATTAGATTATTTTTACCACGTTTTGCATTGAACTAAAGATTGAAGGAGATGAGAACTTGTTTTACTTTGGGGGTTTGTATGAGTTGGTTTTTTTTTTTTTTTTTTTCAGATATTGAATGAGATGAGGACAATTTGTTTTGTTTTGGGGTTTTGTAGGAGCCAAAGATTTGGTTCCCTTTTTTTTTTTTAATAATTATTTTTATATTTTTTATAACAATATTACAATAATTAATGAAATATTAAACTCACGAGTATTTGGTACTTGTACACCTGCAGTTAAAGATCACCATTAGTTCGAAGGGTCAAACTTTGGTCAAGGGTAAATTTGTGTAATTTAGAGAAAACTTGAATATAATTCTGGTTTAGTTTAATATCAGGGCATGTTCGTGCAATTCCCCACCCCCATTTTTTATGTCATAAAATTTAAAATAAAATTATTCATTGCTGTTTTGGGAAAGAAAAATCTAATTTGAAGACAATTTCTTTTATGTATACAAAATTCATCAATAAAATTATCAAAATTATTTATTATATAAAAATACATTAAAATACTAAATAAACAAACAAAAAAAGTCTGAAGAATATTAACAAATGCTAAAAATTTTAAAAACATCTAATTTATATTTAGTAAAACAATTGACAAGATAGTTAATATCAAACTCAACCGTTTAAGTTGATAGGAAATAACCTAACTATAATATTTAAAACTTGAGATTAACATATGATATACCTACTAACATGCAACATGAACATATGATAAATGTCGGACACATGTTAAACGTTTCCTATCGTTATAATACGTGTAATAAGAATTCGAGATAAACGAAGAGAAAAAAGATCTGAACCAAAGATTTTCAAGTTTGATATCATGTTAATTATCATTAAACCTAAAAATTTAAGTTGATAGAAAATAATTTAATATTTAGAATTTGTGGTGGACGTATGGCATGATAAAAGAATAATTAACTAGAAAACGAAAGAAGAGCTATACACAAGAGAAAATTAATAAAATAAAAACAGAGGATGAAGCCGCCCCATAGGCCATATACGTGGTGTTAATTAAACATACAGTTGACCATGTGATTACCAATAAAAATGTGTGCAAAAAATATGCTCCAAATTTGAAAATGTCGATTCTTATATTTGAATCATAAATTAATCACGATAAAATACAGACGTGTTAAGAAATTATTTTTGCCTCAAATGAAATTAGCTGCCTTAGATTTTTTTGGTTCTTCTATTGGTGACAAAATTAGGGATGGCTTATCTTTCCAAAAAGAAAAAAAAAAAATTAGGGATGGCTTGACTAATATTTGGTTTAAACTTTATAATTAATAAATAACTAATGTTTGACCATGGTGTTTTGAATTGGTAGATCTTATCATATTCATCATTTATCACTAGATTTATGGTTAAGTCTTCATATTAATATGTTACAGTATTGCTACGGTATTGTTTTCTTATCCATACAAATGAATTAGTGTTTTAAAGGATTACAAGATAATTTATCAGCAATTGTGAGACTCGAAATGAAAACATATAAATATATATATAGTGAGATTTGATAATACAAGATATATATTACTATAAATGAATGAAAATTTCCCATGCAAGCTAATAAATATGCATGATAAGATTCAAATTCTTCACATATATACTAATGTTATACTAACATTTTAAGGTACGAGTGGATGTGCTAAAATTATAGTTATTAAAATCTTAGTTGTAACATATGTGTTGGTAAAACTATTACTAGTATATAGTTTTTTTACTTTCTTAATTATAATAAAATATTGTCACTTGATTCATATGATTATATATCTCTATCATGTTATAAGGGTGCCAATAAAACAATACCAAGTATGACCGAAGTGTATGAAAACAAATTTCTATATTTAATTATTAATGTGACGTGAATCATACATCTTCTGTCAATCAAGTAACATGATGTGATAAGTTTAACTTGTTTAATACGTTAATGTATATAATAAACAATCATAGAAGTTAAAAGGACATTAGTAATGTCATTTTCTAAATATATCCAATTTAAAAGAATTATATATACCGGACCATACTATGTTCATTTGAGGTTCAAATCCCACTATATATATGTTTATGAACAATTTTTTTTTTTTTTTTTTAATGATAGTATATATATTCCGTTGTTATAGGAGTATATGAGCAGCTTTTTTACATTATGGGAATATATATCTACCATTGTTATGAGAGTAGACTCTTGGATCTAAACATGTAGTATATTTTTTGTAAATTTCAGACTAAGTTTAGATATTAGTATAATTAAATTTTTGATTAACTTATAATTACATAATAAAATATAATTAATTACACTAACTCTAAGACAATTAAATACATTTATCTCAATAATTATTCATTTTTACGGATGTAATGTATCACCTTTATTCGGTGAATTGAATTGATTGAAAGGAGTTAGAATTCCAAAACATGATTGAGTTCAATAATTCAATTGAAAACACAACTTTCTTATTATGTTTTGTCATATATATATGTCCACAAAGTGCCACTCCTACTTGCTTGTCCACATGGAACACTCTAAACAAATAATCTCCAATTGAAATCATTGGTACCACTATTCCATTTTCTTTTTAACTTTAATATCATTTGTGTGTAATGATTTCAATATAGATCATTCTTAGATTGAATGAGATTCTCGATCATCAAAACATATTGAACGGTAATTTATTATTTCTCTCTTGACTCCTAGTCTGGAGTCTTGACATTCTACATATTTTGTAGCAAAAGAAACAATTTTCACTTTTCGAATTGAATATCTAATTGTCTAAACATGAAAATAAACTAAACTATACTTTAAAATTTATCAGGTTAAGCTTGATTGAAGCTTCCAAATTTTAGTTTTTCAAATTTAAAGATGAGTTTTAAATTTGAGATCTCAAAATTATTATTATTATTTTTAACTATTACAAATTTGAGAGCGGAGAGATATATTATTCTAACATATATTCACATTAATGTTAGTATTAGGGGCACAATATTGAGCCATTCACATTAGTATATTTCATTAGAAAGATAAAAAGACATTGATTGGACCAAGTCCTACAATCTTTCAAAATTGATCAAAATCTAACACTATATCTTATTTCGAATTCATACCATTATAATTAAGAGATATGTACTCTTGTAACTCTTACAACTCTTCTCCGAGAAATCATGGTTACACCATGTACAATGAAACAAGAGTAAATTTTCATTTCACACATGAAATGTCTCCTTCTAATTTTCTTTTCTATACACTTAATTAGAATTCTATAACAATACAATAATTGAGATTTAATATAAAATTGAATTGGATTTCGGATTTTTTCTGAAACCAGTCTCCATGACCTTTATTTATCTAATTGATCAAAATATTTTACTTATAATTTTATTATTAAATAAATAATAATATTTTAACAATCAAATAAACAGAATAATAACATTAAAATTACCTAATTTATCAAACAAATATTTTCAACTAATCATTAAATAAAGAATTTCACTTTATTTAATCCAATAAGATTCAATAGAATAAATGTCAACAGATGCCAATACAAATCAGTAGCTACGGTAGAATGTGATTGGCAGTGTCATTACCATGCCGTAACGGCCCGTCAACGTATCGCCACCTTCATTGAAAACCCACCTCCTTTGACTCTTCCCTCTCTCTCTCCCTTCAAAGCAGATTCTCCAGTCTCAAACAAACTCACTCAGTCAAATTAAAAACACAAAAGAAAAAATAAAAAATAAAAACCACAAAGAACGAAAACAATAAAAAAATATAAAAACGAAAAACAATTCCACTCCCACCAATCTCTCTTTTGTCTCTCACTTCGATTAGGTTTTTTTCGTTTTCTCTCTCTAACTTGTCATTCACGCTCTCGTCAATCTACACTCGCTGAGGGGTTTCGTCTACACCACAACTTCGAGATTCTGCGATTTGTGCTGGTAGCTGGAAGAAAGCGCCAGAAACGGTGAGTTTGAGCGGATTTTGTTCTTGTATGGACTTTAGATCTGGTTTATCAGCTGAAATTTGGTGAAAAGATGTGTTTTTGGAGGTGTTTTGTGGAGTTCGAGTTGACATGTGGAATGCTTGACTTGAACTTGCTGTGTTTTCTAGGATTTGGAGTGAGAGGGTTGTGGAGGTGCTGGTAGCTTGGAGGTTTGTGCGAGGAATGGTGAGTTGGAGATGAATATAGTTGGGTTTTGTTTGTGTATTGGCTTTAGATCTGGTTTATGTGTGTGGAGAGTGTGGAGTGTTTGAGGTGGAAGATGTGGTTTTCCTGCTGTTTTTGTGGCGTTTGGATTGGTTTTGTGGTTTGGATTGATGTATATATGGAATGCTTTATGTGGACTTGCTTCTGTTTTTTGTAAAAGCTGTGGAATTTGGTGAGTTTGAGTTGGTTTCGAGGGAGATGTAGAGTTTGGATCTGATTTTTAGCGGAATGAGGTTGTTTTGAGGTTAGGGGTAGGGAAGATTGTGTTTTGCTTTGTGTGGTTTGAGTTGAGTTGTAGGTGGGCTTGTCAGTTGTACTGTGTTTTTTTTTTTTTTTTTTTTGTGGTGATGATATATGATGAGTTTTGTGTAGAGTTGTTTCATAGGGTTTGAGTTGGGTTTATGCATGTAAAGGTTTTGAGATTTGGGTTAGTTTGAAGTAAATGTGTTTTGTAAACTTTACATTGTTTGAAACCGCTTTGTTTCTGAAAATTGTGGGAAATTTGAGCTAAAAAGTGCATGTTTTGATGTGTGTATAAGGTTTTGGTTTATTTGTTTTGATAGTTGTTTCAATGTCGAATCAATTAAGCTAAATAATTGCATGCTTTGAACTTTATGTAGGTTTGGTTGTTGGTTTGCTGAACAAGAGTGATGTGGTGAGTAATGGCATCTAAGGTTTCAGCTCGAAAAGCAGCTGAGGTTGCTATAGGTTCGATTGGACGTGGATACGATATAGCTATAGATCTGAGGTTGAAGTACTGTAAAGGGGATTTGAGTGATTCTCGGTTGATTGAGATTGATGGAGAAGGGGGTCGTGAAATTGTTTTGCCTGGTGGGATTTCTATCGCGAACGTGTCCAAATCTATAAAATGTGATAAAGGGGAGCGCACACGGTTTAGGTCTGATGTTCTCTCTTTCCAACAGGTGATTATTGATTATTTTGAATGGTTCTCTATTGGTTTAATAGATTTTAATTACACATGTAAATTTACCAAATTTTAAAACTCCTATTGACCTTTGGGTTGTGACCACTTTTGGTGCACTCACTCATTATCAACTCTGCATATCCTGCTTTGTAGTTCATATTATCGACCACATATATTCCTGTTACTTCTTGTGTGGTACTGATGATACTATAGGGGATTGATTTTATGATCTGATCATACTGTAGATGTAACCTTAAAATTGATGGGTGTCATACTACCTGTATATGCTACGATGTTTTGTTTGAGTGTAAAGTATACGAGTAGCTGATATATTTGCATTCTTAACCACCGTAATATTGAGAGGGAGAGTACATATAATTATTTTTGGGTGTCATAGACATCATTCGTTATCATATGTTTCTACCTTTTTCTACAGATGTCAGAGCAGTTAAATCAGGAGCTATCTGTGACTGGTAAAATTCCTTCAGGCCTCTTCAATGCCATGTTCGAATTCTCAGGTTGTTGGCAGAAAGATGCGGCCAACACCAAGACCCTTGCTTTTGATGGGGTATTCATCTCACTATACACAGTTGCATTGGAGAAGTCTCAGATGGTACTTCGTGATCATGTAAGGAATGCTGTACCATCAACTTGGGAACCAGCTGCACTAGCCAGGTGAAATTTAAAGTTTTCTCATATTTGATTTATCTTTTACCCTGATCTAGATTTTTGATTGTAAGCAAGAGCCTTATCTCATATAAAATTAATGACTGCTAGAGTGAAACCTTATGTACTAAACCTGTTTCCTATATCTACTGCATTGAAACCTAAGAACCTGTCAATAATCCCTCATGTGAAAATAATAAATAAGGAAAAAGGCCAATGCTAATTATAATTATTTCCTATTGTTGAAGAAATTACCAAAGTGGGCTTTCCACTCATAATTTAAACGTAGCATTTGGTACTAAACCTATTTTTTATATCTATTGCGTTGAGACCTAAGAAACCCTTCAATAACCCCTCATGTGAAAATTATAAGTATTGGAAAAGAGGCCAATGCTAATAATAAATATTTCCTATTGTTGAAGAAATTACCATAGTGGGCTTTGCAATTGTAATTTGAACACATCATTTGGTATTTCTGTGATTTATGTTCATTAAGATATATTTGATCCTCATTTAAATCTAAGAACTATAATGAATGTTTCATAACTGATTCATCATTCCAGGTTTATTGACACTTTTGGCACCCATATAATTGTTGGTGTGAAGATGGGGGGGAAGGATGTAATATATGTAAAACAGCAGCATTCATCAAATCTTCAACCTGCTGATGTACAGAAAAGATTGAAGGAAATGGCAGATAAGAGGTTTCAGGATGCTAATGGACAATATGGCGTGTCCCCTGAACAGCTTTACCACAATGACAAGGTTTGTTGATGAACTTGTCTATACTTGTGTTTTGAATACATTTAAAGAGAGGATCAAGAGCCCTATTTTACACAATTCTTGTGCAACTTGGGAGCGATTGAATCTGTGTGCTTGAATGATTGGCTGATATTAAATCTTAACAGTAGTTACTTTTCATGTGCATTAATTATGTGTGTTAGATTCAATCAACCATTAAATATGTATTGATCCTCTGACATGAGAATTGTGTTAAAAGGGGAATGCTTCTGATGATATAACTTTGCTTTTAATGACAGGTTGAATCTTTTAGTTATTGAGGTGCTATGGTGTATTTATTGTTATTTCCTGGAATGGTTAGAGAGTTGTATAGCCATATTATGGAGTTGCTTTAGAGCTAGAATGATAGTTAAACACTAAAACCAATGACATCTTTCTAGGTTATTTTTCTCTTCGGTTTCTGTTTTGATGGGCTTAAAGTTGGAGCTGAGTGGAAATTTTAACATTTCAGTGGCAAGTTTACATCTATTTAGATTTGGGTGAGTCTTAGTTACACGTTTGAATATGTATCATTAAGCCAAACTAGGTGGCCTCAACAGTATTACTCATCTTCCTTAGTCGAAATCAGTCCATGCAGTATTTTTTGTTTCCATTCAGGTCTGTACTTGTCTGTTGCACCTGGTTGGAATTATCATGGTCTGACTGATAATGAAATTGGATTCATCTGCGAATTACTGTTGAGTCATCTGGGAAAGAATCGTTATTTGTGTGATCATCTTTTTGAGGTGTCTTATCTAATCATATTTGTTTCAGTTTGAAATCAGGGAGCAGCGGCTGAGGTTTGCTGATACAAATACATCAAGTTCTTACTCACATAAAGAGGTGCGTTTGATCATACAACACACATGATAACCTGGTTAACTCTTCTGCCAAATGAATCAAATTTCTCTGCAGTTTTTTTTTTTTTTTTTTTTTTAAATTTTTTTTCCCTCTGTGTAATGTTTGGTAATATAAATATGATATTATCATTTACATGGCAGGATATTGTAAGCATTTGCAAGAGAAGAGGTGGAAGTGATAATAGACACCTATCACATAATGAGTGGTTACACACTGTCCAATATGAGCCTGATGTGATTTCAATGTCCTTTATCCCAATTACTTCTCTTTTAAATGGAGTCCCAGGGAGTGGATTCTTAAGCCATGCTATAAATCTTTACTTACGATGTAAGCTAGAACTTTTCTTTTGCAAATCTAAATCATCTAACTATGCATTATGGCTATTAGAACTTTAATAATATAGCACATCAGTGTTTATGCTTATTCCCCCTTCTCATAAAAGTATTTGTTTGGCCATTTAAAAAAATAAAAATATTGTTTGGCCATAATGCTTTTAATTAAAGGATTTTGGATGCTAGTCCAGAAAGTTTAATTAGTTTAATTTTGCAGACCCTTTCTTCCCTTCTAAAGTTTGATTTGTTAAATGACACATTTGTCGTGAGATCCCTTTGCATTCTTGTTCGGCTTGTTATCTATCCCTTTGTTCTGTCTGATTTATGTTTTCTTTAGTTATGTTAAACTTTGATTCTCTTTAATTTAAAGAACCATTATTGTATGATAAATAAGGTGCCACCAAAAACACATCTGAAGATCATGTTGTGTGTATTTGTATTTGGGATTAGCTGGGTTAATGAACATTATGGTGGAAAGAGTTTAGTATATGAAATGGAGACAATTCCAGATTGAACCAGAATATGGGTGTAAAAACAAATAATAAACAAAATTAACATTGCACATTCCTGGTGAACAACTATAACATATGCTTTATCAGCTGATTGCCATCACATAGAAATTTTTTATTTTGTTCTGATATGACATTGCAATTTGGATTGATTTTAATGTGATGTCAAAATGTTTGAAATACTTATGTCTAGAGCAATGCATAGAAATGTGCTGAAAGTTAAAGATTTCCTTACCTTGTTATCCAAAAACACGTATATTTTTACCAAAATTTTTTGCTGTGTTTGAAATAAAGATTTAATATATGTAATAACTTGTTGGTGCTTGCAGATAAACCACCAATTGAAGAACTACACCAGTTTCTGGAATTTCAGCTGCCAAGGCAATGGGCACCAGTGTTCAGTGAGCTTCCCCTTGGTCCACAACGTAAGCAGCAAAGTTCATCATCTTTGAAGTTCAGTCTCATGGGGTCCAAGCTTTTTGTGAACACCAATCCGGTAAATTCTTTTAACCAGTGAAATTTTGGCTGTTTCTTCTATTTTTCGTTTCTCTTTTTACTTTTTGCCTGTATGAGGTTTGATGGCTGTAGATGCTGGGTAGAGTTCATAAATTTATCTATTAGATTGACATTAGATTCGGATTTGCAACATTAGGATGTCTGGAGCATTTCAAACCAAATATTGGTGCAAATGCAATCTAGAAAATGTTTATCTAACTTATTAATTTTTGGTATGAATACTTTTTTAAGTAACTTCTTTAGTGCCTTGTAAATGATCGCTCATCATGCTTGGTTGTTCTGAGTAACTTCTGCCATGCAGTAAGATATAACTGTTTTGGTTTTTTAATGTCACATAGCTTTTGACTTGCTGACCTAGCCACATAATCACAAATATGAAGGTTGAGCTTCAGATAGTGCAGTTAGCTCACAAGATGTGGTATGTTAATAACTTCTTGAACTGCCGGTTGGTACCAGGTCTTGAAGTAATGGGTTTTTGCCTTCCTTCCCTCTTATATCATAAAAAGCAATGATAAAGGAGATGACATCAAATTATTAGTCAATCCCTATTAATAGGCTGGAAAACTGGCCACTAACTTGCCAAACTGGATTTGACTGTTTTATGAGATTGGGCTGGAGTGGAGGATTGTATTTGATTGATTTTATTAATTAAATATGGTAGTGCCCTTATTTGGTGGTATATTTAGAGAATGGACTGTATAACCCTGTTTATGCTTGGCATATTAGGAGATTAGATGGGGTTGGGTTGGGTTGGGTTGCTTATGTTTGGTATAATTAAGAGATTGGATATGCTAGGATTGGATTAAATCAGTCCCTGAATAAAACAAAAATATTAAATATATATTTTGAATAATCATTTTATTCAAAAACAAATATGTTAAGAATATATAGTTTGTGAATACAATCAAACTATTTTAAAATCATTATTTGTTAAATAAAATTATATGTAATTGTCTTTATAAATAATAATATCTATAACTAATGAAATAATATTAAAAATAAGCTACTTTTTATGCGTATGAAATGGAAAAACTCGTGAACATTATATTATGTGTTGAACCTGACTATGATTGTAGCTTTTCCATAATCCGATATACCTATGTTCCCTATTGGGATATAAATATATTTCATCCCTTGCCTCAGCCAGATATGGCGTATCTTCATGTAATCTTTATATATAATCTGTTGTATCTGGTGCAACAAATTTATAGGTGCTTCTTACATTGTATAAAAAAGGCTCGATTATAGAATGAAGGAAATTATCCTCTGTTTGTTAATCCATTGTTCGGGAGCCATCAGGCTTGGAGAAGCTATCCTAGGGCTTACAAATGATCCTATTTTTGCAGGAATATATAAATAGGCGGATTTATACAGTCTTGCTTTTTGCAGGACTATTTGTGGGGCCTTAGGATTGGCTTCTCCAATCTTGATGGCTCCCAAATGGTGAATAGTCTAGTCCCTCTTAGTTTATCTACCAAATGGTACCTTAGTCAAATCCCCTATGTAGGTTTCTATAGTCCCACAAAAGCATGAAAAAGCCAGGACAATTCACGCACACACATACATGTGTGTGTGTGTGTGTAAAGTGCAGGATCTATTGATGATTGTTGGATTATATGGGATCTATTGATGACTGTTGGATTTTATGAAGAAAAATAATATGTATGCTTTTAAACTTACCAAAGCTGAATTGATAGGCACTTTTCAAATTTTATCCAAAAATAATTATTCGGTTCCAAGCTAAGTTTCACTTTTCAGCAGTTAAATGGTTTGGTTCAAAGCCATTTGTTTCAACAAAAGCTTGTGCATTTGAGTTGAATTTTGATGCGTGTTATAGAGAGTGATCAAGGATATTTATTCCAAAGGCAGTTTACTGTGAACAAGAAAAACGATAGAGAAATGGTGATATTTGAGAGAAAGGAGAGAGATACATTAAGGGGCAAGTTTTTCATTTATAACGAGAGAGGAGAGATGATGCAATGATGAAGAGAGAGTTGAGAGAACACACTAATTTAGAGTGAATAGTATGGTTGTACTTAAATGTATGAGTGCATTTAAACCATTGAAATAATCATCATTTGGGGATTAGAAGTTACAAATAGTGTAATGTTTAAGGGCTATTGGCTTTTATAATCAGAACATCCCAACTTTAAAATGTAAGGACCAACCAATTAAATTCATCAATTCTATTTGAATTAAATAAGAGAGAGAGAATGCAATAGGTGAATTTGATTGGTTGGACCTTATTTTTTAAATTTATGACATCTTAATTATAAAAGCCTCCTATATATATATATACAATTTTAGAATAATTTAATATATTTAAAATTAATATGCATAAATTGAAATATTTATTTCATTAATTTGCTATTTAATTTTAAAATAGTAATATATATTGTCAAATTTCGTGTTTTACGAAATAAATTATAGTATTAATTTAGTCGAGTCTCATGTTTCGCCAAATAAAGCATTGTCCTTTCCGATCCAATCCAATCAAATCTCATCTCAATCTTATATATTCCCATAAAATAGTCTAATTTATTCCCCTGCAGCAAACTCTGCCCAATAGTTAACAATAGTCCCATGTTTATGAGATATTGAAACCTGCCGTGAAGGTGTGTTTTTACTTAATCCATGTCTATTTTCTTAATTTCACTCTGATGCCTTTCACATACTTGGAAATTAAACTAAACAATTTTACCTCATCTAATAATAGTTACTAATATTGTTGTTCTACTACGGTCGGAAAAGGCTACATAATCTCGCATTAAATTTCCATCAAGAATCTCTCTTCCTGTTTATATTTTCTTTCTGTTTTGATAATACAAGAAAGGTTTATTTGGTTATGTGAACAAGTAGAGATTGTTCTTCGAGAACTCTTGAAACTCCTTGATCTCTTTATAAACATTTTTCTTTAGCTTTCCAAAGGATGATGGCATTTCTCTGTAATGTCACTTTATGGGGGTTTGTTGGCTTTAATTTTATTTCTTTTATCCTTTGCTTCATGAATGTACAAGATCCTGTGATTTTGTCTTGTACTGAATCCCGTAATTTGTGTGTTATCTACTATAGGTTGATGTGGGTAAGAGGCCCGTGACTGGCTTGCGGCTTTATCTAGAAGGTAGAAGCAGTAACCGCTTGGCCATTCACTTGCAGCACCTCTCCTCTCTTCCGAAAGTTTTCCAACTCATAGATGATCCAAATGGCAACTTCCGACGAGAGAATTACGATCGAAGATACTACGAGAAAATTCAGTGGAAGAACTACTCTCATGTCTGCACTGCTCCTGTCGAGTCTGATGAGGATCTCTCAATTGTAACTGGAGCCCAGTTGCAGGTTGAGAATCATGGGTTCAAAAGTATTCTTTTCTTACGACTTCGCTTCTCAACTGTTTCGGGAGCTACTGTGATAAAGCATCCGGAGTGGGATGGATCACCAGGCTTGGCACCTAAGTCCGGGCTCATTTCAACACTTATCAGCCACCATTTCACAACTGTACAGAAGCCACCTCCGCGGCCAGCTGATGTCAATATAAACTCTGCCGTGTATCCTGGGGGTCCTCCGGTACCTGTGCAAGCCCCGAAGCTTCTAAAATTCGTTGATGCAACAGAGATGACCAGAGGGCCACAGGATTCTCCTGGGTATTGGGTTGTTTCCGGGGCAAGACTAGTCGTTGAGAAGGGCAGGATCTCTCTACGCGTCAAATATTCTTTGTTGACTGTAGTAGTACATGATGAGGATGAAGAGTTAGAGGACGAATAGCAGATTTTTCTCGCGTTGAAGAAAGAAATCACATATATAGATAAGAATGTAACAGAATAGGAATGACGAAATGAAAATTTGACCGAAGAATCCAAAAACCGATAAAAAAATGGAAGTCTCTCTGGACAGAAAGAGAGACACGAGTGGTCTTGCAAAAATTCATCGTCTTGCAAGGAATGGAATCGGAAGTGAAAGATGGATGGATGAACAGTGGTTGTATTATTGTATTCATCATCGTTTGTACGATCTCTGTAATGTAATTTTTTTTTTTTCCTGTATTCTTCTTGTAGATTCTTGCTAGTGCTGCTTGCAATCTATCTGGTTATGAGCTATTTTACATCATAAACCTTGCAAATGGTGCTGATTCTTGTGTATTTTCCAAGAGAAATTTTAGTCGATAACACTGAAATGAATATCTATTCAAGTTAGCATCAAACTATAACAAACTTTTGTAACTCTGGATTTAACTGTTTTAGTCACGAAGGCCAACAAAGTCATTGATGTATGGACTGGTATATAGATAGTTAATTTTCAATTGACCTCAATGTGAAATATGAAACATAATAGTAATAAACTGCCATTAGAATAACATACCTATTTTAATATATATTTATATTTTTTGAAGTTATATTATGTAGTCTATGTTTGTGCTATAAAAGGGGCAACATGGATTTGTGTGCAAAATAATAAATTTAGGGTAATTTAAGAAAGTATAAATGCAAAATTGGCCAGTTTCAAAAAACAAAAGTCGGCCAACCTTGTTTTGATTTATTCTCATAAATATAAACAACTACCTTTAAATTTTTGTTGGCTTTTGTAAATTTTGTAATTAAAGAAAACTATATAGTTGACAATGTTTTGATTATTGTAGTATTTAATCAACCAAACAATATCAATATCAAATTAGTGAGCATATGTTTTATACCCAGATCCAATTCGCACAAACAAAATCACAATTCACACACAAATACACAAACTCAAATAACACTGGTATCAAATTTGAAATTGTTTTAAGTTATTTATTTATATCCAATTCACACAAATGAAATTACAATCATAGATACATTGTTTAAGTTCTTTACCCATTCCAATTCTAACAAATGATATTACTGATATAGATTTGTATGATTCAATTCAGTCAAGCACATTCACATACACATACGCTATTTAAATTTTATTTATTTGGGTCACTCACTTCCACCAGTTGCAAATACAATTCACGCTAAAATATTATATAATCATATTCATATCATTTGTGATTATCAAAACCAACCAAACAAACAACCCCTATAACAAGAATGAAAAACATTAGATTTGAAGAAAAGGAAGACAATTTCAAAAAGAAAAAGAACTATATTTTGACCAAAAAAAGGGTTCTATCATAAGAAATGCATCGTGCTTGATTGTTTCCTCTTCTTGTACGGCGGCAAGTCTTAATAACTTAGAGAGTGCGGTTGTAGTTGATCACCCTTGTGGTGTTGTTCTGAAGCTTATTTACTAGAAATGTCAAAGTAATGTTTATTTGTTCCCATATATCCAACTACAACCGCTAAAGTAAATCTATTTTTAACATAACTACTAAAAGTAATAATAATAAACAATTTCTTAAGGCAATTTCAATTTAGTAATTTTCGGGTAAGGACTTTTTACAATACATATTTCAAACACTTTTGATGATATCTAGTGGATTTCATTGAATTTTAATGTGATTTTTTTTTAAGAATGATAGAAAGAGTGAAATAGACTTACAAAGAAAGTTGAGAAATTTTCAGGTTTACGAATTATTTTTTTCAACCTTTTTGAAGATAACATATTTAAAAAATAGGGATATATATATATATCGGAAAAATAATTCAAAAATTCAAAAACTTTTCAATATTTTTCCAAATGTGGATTTTAATTTCCCTGCAATGCATACAAAAGCATCGTAATCAAAATATATAAAATTTGTTAGTCTACTACTAACAAATTGAAGCATAGCGTTTAGAATTTATGAAGCATAAATGATGCAGTAAAAGAAGAAGTTTGAAATGATGCAATCTAAAAATCTGCTTGTAAGTGCCTTCATCAAATTTCTTTTAATTATTATTTGTTTTAGTTGTTTTCTTATGAAACAATCTATCAAATTTCACAAATGAATAATACTATACTTTCAAAAAATTTGCCCAAAACTTTATCAAAATGATGCATATTGGTTCGTAACTACCATATTAATTTTGGGTTGATGTGTTGATGATGTTGTAATTACACGTAAGCTTGTCATATCATTTGGCCAGTGAATTTGGATAAATTTTTGGGTAATATAGTATTCCTCTTTACAAATATTAACGTACATTAGGGTTCCTAAATTTCACTTCACTATTTATCTCCATTAATTTAATTAAGTGATATTATGAAAAACTCATTGAAAAGTAAACTATTCATGATTGAACCCCAATTTTTTTTTCTTATTAGGTGAACCGTCTCCTACTATTAATTTTCCATCCAAAATGTCAATATTTTCCATCCAAAATCGTGAAATGATTAAATTACCCTTATCAAAATTTTATAAAATCCCAATCATACCCTTCAAACTTATGTAATAACTAAAATACTCTTTAAACTATTAATTATTAATAATATTAAATAAAAAATAACACAAAATAAAAAAACGAAAAACTATTAATTAAACTAAAATAAAATTAAAACCAAATTAAAACCCTTGCTCCCTCTCTCCTCTTTTCCTCTTCTCTTTCTAACACCGGCCGATGATGACAGTGGCGGAGGATCTCTACAGTGGTGTTGTTGATGGATGGTGGCTAAAGACCTCTCTCCTCTGCTCTCTTTTTGTCTCTTCTCTCTCTGTTCCCTTATCCTCTTTGGGTAATGTTGGTTTGGTTTGAGATTGATATGTTTTGTATTTTGAGATTGATGGTTTGAATCGATGAAGGGATGATGATTTTGAGTTTAGGGGATTATGAATCTGGGTGTTGGAACCCATTTTTGGGTGCAAAAAACGAAAAAAAAAAAAAAAAAAAAAAAGAAAAGAGATGAGAGAAGAGGAGATTAATAGAAGTGGGTTGTTTCTAGTTGATGTTGATGATTAACGGAAGTAGATTTTTTTTTTGGTTTTTTTGAAACAGGGTTATTTTTGATGTTGATGATTAATCTCCAGATTAGATCTCCACATTCCATTAAAAAGGATGGTGGAGATCTAAACTAGAGATCAAATCTCCACCGCTAAAAAAGTATAATTTTTTTAACTTAAAAAAAAGACTTTTTTTTTTTTAATTTTTTATTTTTTTTAAATGATGTCCACCGTCCATCATGATGATGGATAGTATAAATAATTTTAATTTTTTAACAAAATTATTATTATTATTATTTTTTGTTTTTAAATTTTTTACGTTCTTTTTTATTTTTAAAATTATTTGATCTTCACCGTCCATCCCTAAGAAGAATAAATGAGTGTTTTTTTTTTTTTTTAAATTTTTACAAAATTTTAAAAAGTTTCCTAATTTTAGAATTTTAATTATTTTATTAGATTACTATTTTGATATCAAATTTTAACACTGGTTGAGTTTTTTAGACAATAAAGGGCAATTCCCCTAATAAAAAAACCTATACAAATCGAACAGCTTTCTGATTAATAATATTTTTTGATATGAAAGTCAACCTCAAGAGATCTAGCAACCTGTACAAGTCGAACAAATAGAATAGGTCACCTTGACATTAAGGGGGTGCTGGTAAAAGACACTTCAATGCGCAAGTTAAAAAAAAAGAAATATAAAGCAAATGGAAACCAAGACTTAAAGCATACGACTAGCAATTGTAGTGATATTGTTTGACGAGTTAGGAAATGGGATTTATTGGATCTAGTCGTCGAATGGGTACGTGAGAACCTTAGAGTGTGAGGGTAGTTATCCGTTTAGGTAAGGACAACTATCTTACTGGAAGGGAGTGTCTGAGAATGCTAGATTATGAGAATTTGGGTGCTTGAAAGCGGCAGGATAAGAAATGGGATCCTTTTCCTTTTTTGGTGGCTCTTCCCTTTTATAGGTGGGAAGAGAGTCATTGGTGGGAGAGTTATTGTGACTGGGATCAAGGGATAGATCAAGGGATACGTTTCCTTGATCCCTACCCCTAGCGTTTAATAGGGGAATCTCTAAATTGGTCACCTTCCCTTACTTACATACGTTACTGCTTGTGATTCCCTCTCTTTTAATATAGTCAACTCTTATGAAGAAAATCGTGAGCTTGCATACACTGAAACACACCTTGGGCTTATGGATTTTGGGCTTGGGCTAGACTGACTCAAGGGCTTGCGGTTTGGGCTATTATCTTGGGCTTATTCAATTCGCATATTTACGAGGCTCATATGGGGCTGATTTTTACTACTACAATGATATGATCAACAACTTTAATTATAACTTCAATATTAATTATCTTCTCTAATTAATCACATCAAAACCCATATATCTACCTTTTTATGTATGCTTTGCATTTGTATCACGTCCAATAATTTATATTAAAATTATTATGCTTACACAATCTTACAAATGTCTACATTATATTTTCGTTTGCTATGATGTCAAAACTCAACCATTGAAAGACTTAATCATCTATTTCTTATTAGATTTATTAAAAACATTAAAATCTTACTATTAATTGGAAACAGAAAATGCTTAATACTATTTATAAATATATTAATGCATACTTCGTTGCTTATATCTAATAGTTATCAACACAACATTTTCTAGGCTTTCATAAGGGGCTTATCTACACTCTTCAAGAGAACCTTATCCTTTTTAATTGATTCCCTTTTGTATCATACAATTACTACGCTACAAACTTCATCCTTTATTTACAATGATCAGCGGGAAAATAATATGAGTCAATATGATATAAGAATGCGCGTGTGTGGTGTGTCAATATGAAATATGGATGTTTGGTTAATATATAAGTGTGTGTAGTACACGAAAAAAAAAAAAAATTAAAAGTAGCTAATGTGTCTGTGTTACTGAATTAGAATGCTAGAAGGAATTATAATGAATTATTGTACCCAAAAATAGTACATGTGCTTTCAGCTCAATAAGGCCTAACGAAAGATAAAAAAAACCAAAAAACCCAAAAGAGTTTGAAGTATCATAAAGGTCATGAGACAATGCCACATTAGAATGAGCCACATCAGTGCGAAATATGCAAAGCCTATTACTTTGATGGTGTGTTTACTTCATGGATTGAAAAATGATAATAGAGAATGAGATTGATTGATGACGTTTACTTGTTTAAAATTTATTCCATAATAGGAATGAAAATGTAGGTCTTACATCAATTTGAGGTTGTGGAATGAGAATCCCATTCTTCCCAACCCACTTGAAAACCCTATTCCCGTTCTTTTTGTTTAAACAAAAAGTCTCTTATACGTTTCTTTAAAAAATAAAGAAAAACTTATTTTATTTGATGTTAAAAAAATGTATATTGTAATAAAAAATTGCATATTATTGATTTTTCATCACCGATTTCTTAATTATCATAATAAAATAATAAAATAACATGCTATTTTTTTATTATTATAATATATAATTTTTTATTTGATATTAAAAAAAAAAAGCACATTATAATAAAAAACTGCACATCAAGTTAATAGACTATTAAAATAATATTCCAAATTTTTTTATTATAATATGCAGTTTTTTATTTGATATTAAATATATATATATTATAAGAAAAAACTGCACATTATTATAATTAATCCATAATTTTAATTAAGGATATTTTTGTAACTTATAATTAATTCATTCCGATTCCAAAGTAAAGTAAACAGTTTAATGGGAATACTGCTGATTCCGAAACCTCATTCCGATTTCAAGTTATTCTAATTCCTGATCATTCCGATCCCTTCAAGTGAAGTAGATGCACCATGAGTGTCGAGTAGTAGAGAAGCTTAAATAAGGTAGATTGCAAATGAAGTTGCTTGAGTTTCCTTCCCCATAAATTAGGTAGATCGCAAATGAAGCAGCATGAGCCACGTTAGTGCGAAATATGCAAAGCCTATTGCTTTCAGTGTCAATTAACCGGGAAGCTAAAATTAGGTAGATTGCAAATGAAGTTGCTCGAGTTCCCTTCTCGAATCATTCTTCTTCCCCATACCCCCCTCTCAAAAAAAAAAAAAAAAAAAAAAACCCCACTAAAATGGCAGCCTAAAGTATCGCAACTTGCATTTTCCCCTATCACCACAAAATTTAAAAAACGGAAATAATTCTATATTGGTCAGAGACACTTTAAACAGGAATTTTTCAGAAGTGCAATTTGACTCGAATACAATGTATTTAATGTAGTTTGATGTAAAATAGGAAAGGAATCTTAGTATTTCCTATATTTTAGTAATTTAATTGTACATAAATGAGGAACCCTAAAAATATATAAAGGATCAACATATATAAAACACATTAATTAGGTGTTGACTGATTTTTGACATCAACAATTATGAAATACGGATAATTGATATACAAATTTGTGTTGTTGTGTATGTACAATAAATATAAAAACTTTTAACATTTACTAATATCTGTAATTTCTATATATAAGGTAGGGATGACAATTGAGTAGATTTGGGACCCATCCCTGTATCCACTATCATTACTATATGTAGGAGAAATATGAGAGTTTATCTAATTAAATTTAGATAGGGATTGCCATCCTCACTCTATCCACTTTCGTAATCGATAAATAATAATAAGTTTTCATATTTTACATGTGGAAAATATATCTAACATCTAGTCATAATTTATAACTAACATCCACAAATTAATTTAAATAGAATAGCTTTTTTGTTTACTTTATGACTTAGCTTTTAGGTTTTAGGTGAGAAAAAAATAGAAAATAATCCGTATAAAAATCGTTACATAATTAAAATTATATTTATAAAATGTTAAAATTATTAACTGATTTGGAAGGGGATGGATATCTATAGACAATATCCATCCGCATATCCAAAATTAAAGTGGATATTAGAATTATATCCATTTTTACCCCATCCTCAATATAATAGTGTTCATATATGTTTTAAATGTAGCTAATTCTTATTGATATTTGTATCTGAAAAATTTCAAAGCAATATAAAATTCGATATAAAAGCGTACCCGTTTCTATACAGCGAAAATTCCTCTGGATTCTTTGAATTGTTCAACTGGTCGGGTTCCAATCACATAGACGGAAGGAAACCTCAAATCACAGTGTAAAAACTTTGCCATGTATTCTCTCTAAATTGTGTTTGCTCTATTCAATGTTGTAAAAACAATTTCTCATCCTCCTCTACAAAAAAAATACATCAAGTATTTATAGGGGTGACGGTTATTTTTTGATAACCGTCAGTAATCGCCAATAACTGCCAGCGATTATTTATTCCTATCCAAATCCTATTCAAATTGAATTGGATCGGATCGGATCATGGGTTTGGGTCATCTTGGGTGGACTTGACCCAACAACCCAATAACCCAATATCTTCCACTCACACAAGATGAGCCAAACAAAACTGACAGAGAAAACACTGGTGACCCTCTTTATGATAAGGAGTACAGGCATTCATACAGACAAATACATTGTGTGACCTATGAATAATAATATATGCAATGTGACTTGTCTTTCAAATCTCAATTGTACTGTTATACAAGAAATTGTAAATATGTTCATTATTATGCCCTAGATTTAATAGAATTTTATTTGCTCGAGCACATTTAATCTCTTAACGTAATATGCTCAATCCTTCAATATTTCATATAATCACAATTGCAATTCCAAATTGCAATTAGTCGCGACTAGTAACTATAGGAACAAAATAAAAATTCATTAAATCTTCCTGTCTCACTTTCGTCCCTCGGTCAACAAAAATGACTGACACCATAGTAATATCTCATAGATCGTATTATCATAGCCATAGAAGACACACTAATGACACAAACATCACCTTGTTACTTTGAGACAAAATAAACAGTCACTGAAGACATAGGTAGAAGTTTTATAAACTTCAATGAAACTTACACAATGACGAATCAGAGATAAATTTACTCATTTTTCATGTCGGTCATAATAAGTACACGCAGTATGAAACGCATGTTACAGTGAATCTTGTCATTCAATAAGGACGCATATGTCTTTTATAATTAGATTATTCACTGTACAGATCTTAATTCAAATGCTTTTCTAGCATCTAACTTGAGTTTCTAAAAACTTGCCCTTCAAGCGTTTTTATTAAGAAATTCACATCTGGCTTAATCAGGTTCTCATGATGGTGGGGATACATCACGAGCGGTTCAATAATTGATTTAGGTAGAACCTCATATTGATTACAATCAATGCGACATTTCATATATTTCAAGCTCTTAAGAGAATAACTTCATTTTTTTTATCCTCTAAAAATATGTCTCATCTTGGCTTGCTCTCCTAATAACCAAGACGACTGTATGTGTAAGAATACCAATCTCAAAATCTGACGACATACTTTCATATATAATCTATGTGAAATGAATATGTGCTAGTTTTATATAACCATAATAACGTATCTAATCATAAAGTAAATATAGCTTAACGTAATAATTATAACATTACAATCTACGCAAACTCAAAGATTCAGCATGTGACATAAATAATCTCTTGTCACAACTTTTGTGAATGGATACACAACCATCTCACACGTAGATACACATTTAATTGTTACATTCTTTTCATCACTATATCCCTGATGAAATTCTACTTAGTCTCTATGTGCTTCGATTTACTGTGATATTTTGTATCTTTAGTATAGACAGTTGCTACCTAAGTGATACAGGGAGTAATCAATAGTCTCTTCCAGATATGTCAATATACCTTTCACAGCAATCTAATGTTTCTATCTAGAATTGGATCGATATCTACCTATCAGTCAAACTGTATAGTAGATATCAAGTCTCATATATATCATAGTCTATATGAGACTTCTGATAGTACTGGAGTAAGGAATCATTCGCATTCTTTTACGCTTTTATAGAATCTTAGGGCATGTTGCAATACTAAGAATTTAACCTTTCGAGATGAGAGTATCCATAGGGTTACAATCAGTCATATAGAATCGTTCGAGAATCTTCTAAATGTATGACTTTTGCGATAAAGCCAAAATTCTCCTTGAACGATCTCTATTAATTTTAACTCCTAAATTATATAGGCAGTTTTTCCTATGTCTTTTATCTCGAAAGTTGATGATAATCATTCCCTTATGATTATCTTAAACTCCTTATCATTTTGGCTAACAGAATATCGCCAACGTGTTAAGATAGTATTATGAACTTATCTTTTACCTGCTTAACATATACACAATGGTCCTCTTCCGTCAACTTAAATCCACAGGACATGATAACCTCATGAAAACGAAGGTACCACTATTTGGAGGATCGTTTCAACCTATGATCGACCTTGTGAGCTTGTATACTTTCAACTTTTGGCCTTTTGAAACAAAATTCACTGGTTGCTCCACGTAAATTTTTTCCTCCAGTTCTCTGTTGGGAAATATTGTCTTTACACTCATCTGATGTAATTTCAGATTCATGTGTGCGATGATAGCTAATATAAGGTGAATAGAAACAAACCGTACCATAATGAAGAAGGTTTCTTCATAGTCTATACCCTTATGTTGAGTATATTCTTTTGCTACTAATCTCACATTATATATTTCTATTAAGTTGTTTACCTTACGCTTGATACGGAGAACCTATTTGTTTCTAATGGTTTTCCCATCAAGTGATAAGTCAACCAAAACATAGATATGGTTACCCTTCATTGACTTCATCTCTTCTTGCATAGCTTTAATCCAAAATATCTCTAGCAAGTGACTTGAAAGCCTTATTCACAACCTTTAACTCATCACTATCATGTGAAGTAAGCATAAAAGCTTCCCTTTCATTCTCAAATCGACGATAATGAATAGTCTTACGATTGTTTCTACGAGTTGATAATTTTGAGGGCACTAACTCTTCAGCCCTTTTGCTCTTATTGGGAACAAATGCACCAGCTATTCCATTAGCTCTGTCACTCCCACTAGGGATAGAGTATTCAAACAACTCTCTATTTTCCTCTAGTTAAATATTCGGACATAGAACAACATCCGAATTGTTCAACTCGTAAAATTGAAATTTCTTTTCAACCTCACATCTGCAAAGAAATTCATTTTTTAAGAAATTCACATCTTGTGACTCTAATTCAGTAATACTTCCATTTCAGTTTTCTCCTATGAGTACATATAAGTGCTCAGAGTATCTAATTAGGATACACTTATTTACTCTAGCACCCAGCTCTCCATATTATACTAGAAAGATCATGTACATATTCTACACACCTTTAAGGTCGTATATAAGTAAGGTCAGGTTTCCTACCTATCCATAATTCATAGGATATGAAAGATACTGATTTTATAAGGATCATATTCAGAATATAAGCAGTTGTTAAGAGCGTATCTCCCCAGTAAGATACTGGGAGATTTGCTTTGTGTCATCATAGATCTTACCATCTTCAGTAACATTCTATTCCTCCTTTCCACTACACTATTTTGTTGCAGAGTTCTAGGAATGGTCTACTGTCTATCAATATAATGCCTCAGATTTATGAGAGATCAGATAGACATGACCAAAACAAGTGTAATATCTATGAATGTTATACCATATAAGGCACCATTTCTAGCTCTCATAATCATTGGTCCACAAATATCAGAATGAATTAATTGCAATGGATTTTCAGCCTTAATTCCTTTTTCAAATGGTTTTCTAATTGTTTTTCCCACTAGACAATATTTACATATAGGCAAATCTATCTTATTAAGAGAATAATAAAAAAAATCCCTTTTTAGCCAATCTTTTCATTTGATTCAGCCTGATATGCCCAAGTCTAACGTGCCAAATATTAATATCAATATTGGTAACTTCAATTGAAGTAATTAATGAAAAACAACCATCGTATTAATAGTACCATTAAATTTAGTATTTAATACGATGAAACCATCCATTAGGTGTCCAATACTTAATCATCATTCAGTTTGTCACATATATTTAGTTTAGCAACTATGTTTTCGAAGCACATGTCATTTCCCTAAATAACATTTATTCTAGTTAGACACTTATAATCTATATATTTCTACGTCTATACTAGCACATTCATTATCATTTCACTAAAATATTACAGCAACTATACACTCATAAATATGATAAAAGAATCTTTGGGTAGGAATCGAAAAAGTAGTCAAGCTACCCATCATCATCCAATTTTCAAATATTCACTAAACCATATATGTAAGTGTTTTGCGCAAATCAGTTCTAATATCATGCTCTACAAGATTTTAGGACACCCACAATTTAAATAGTATCATTTGATATCTTTATAACCTCAGACGTCTCATCATCGGAATCTTTACGATCTCCAATATTTCATCGTCTGCGATTTTTATGATCTCAAAAACCTACTACTCATATGAGATTTATTTAAACTCAAGGTCCTGGTCGACAATTTTGAGATTTCAATAATCTCCTCGTCATCTGATAGGATAGTGATCACAATCACGTCATCAGATAGCTCATCATTAAAATCAGTCGACCCAGTTCCATAGAAATGCCTGTTATAATCTAAAATATAAATATACATGCATGATAAATTTTAAATTAAACAAAATTTAATATAAAAATTAAGGTATTTAAATTCAACTTATAATTAGAGTGAATAAATAATTGAAATGAAAAGAGGAGAAAAAATAGAAAAAAAAAAATCACCGAAAAGCCACCGAAAAACCGTCATCGTAGGTGGCGGTGGCACTCATGGGCCGACTCCGTCGACGCCATGCGGCGACGACTGCAGCCGCATGCCCCTGCGTGCAGCATAGGCGCGGTTGGATTTCTGGCTTCAGCGTGCCACGTGGCATCTTGTGGTGCTACCACACTTCCAAACGACGTGGCTATCCCAAACGCTGCCACGCGGGTCACAAGTGTCACATTCCAATTTGTCCATTTTGATGACACGTGGCTTCTCTAGATGTCGCCACACGTTTCACATGTGAACCAATTATATTCTGCCACATGTGGAGACACGTGGGCAAATGACATCATGCCACACGGTTAACACGTGGCCTCACTTGATTGGCTACTCTAGCGCACATGTGGTTTCACCAGAATCTGACACGTCGTTAGCACGTGGCTTCACCACATGTCGCCACGTGGATATACTACTGTTCACACTTCTTCATTTTAATATTTTCAGATTTCAATTTTATGGATTGAACTTTAAATGCGTTTTTCTCACTCATTTTTCATCCAAATTGCTTATATAATATACCGTTGAAAAGCTCTTTTCGAGCCCTATCTAATGGTGTAATAATCGCATGAAGAAGAAAAACATAAGTTTGCATTAATCTCTAAGAACAGATTCAGAATTTTCTTCTATTCCTTATGTTTTTCAAAATATAAGTTTTCATGGCAATTTAATTACTCAAGCATGATCAATAACTAGCAAATAATTCAACCTAACTCTGATACCATTGAAAGATTTCAAAGCAATATAAAATTCGATATAAAACAATAAAACGGAACCGAAAGCGTACCCATTTCTATGCAGCGAAAATTCCTCTGGATTCTTTGAATTGTTCAACTGGTCGGATTCCAATCACATAGACGGAAAGGAACCTCAAATCACAGTGTAAAAACCTTGCCATGTATTCTCTCTGTATTATCTCTAAATTGTGTTTGTTCTATTCTGTGTTGTAAAAGCAATTTCTCATCCTCCTCTACAAAAGGAATACATCAAGTATTTATAGGGGTGACGGTTATTTTCTGATAACCGTCAGTAACCACCGGTAACCGCCAATAACCGCTAATAACCACCAGCAGTTATTTATTCCTATCTAAATCCTATTCAAATTAAATTGGATCGAGTACTGGATTTGGATCATCTTGGATGGACCCGACCCAACAGCTCAATAACTCAATAGTATCGATGGATAATTTTATCACCTCTAATATAGCATTACACACATGTGCATTTAGATCTTTTAAACACCAATAAATTAACACGAATGAATGAAGGTACTTCATTATTGTAGTCGAAGATAAAAAAAAATATGGAGGTAAAAGAGTTGCAGGAGTCAAGGGTGGTTTAGGGTCGTAGTGTCAATCTAAAGAGTTTCGTATTTTTCTAAACATATGGGTCGGCTTATCAAGTTGTTTATGAGGTTGTTGTATATTTGATTTTTTTTTTTTTGGTAATTTTTGTCTCTTATTTTGGAGCTTCATCGTGTAATCTGTATCATGCTATTTATATTACAATTCCATTTCACCAAATTACCTAGTTTCTAAATATATTCACAAATGATATGACATGTTTTTATTTTTTAATTTAATTTAATTTTTTTTTCCTTTGAGAAAGATATGACATGCTTTTTGAAAAAAGAAAAATCCTGTAACATATGGTGATGAAGATCAAGATCACAATCATGGAGGACAACGAGACAATTGAATAACAAGATAATTGAAGGCAATCAGATTGATTCGTGAAGACAATTGAATTTTATTGGGCTTTAATTGGAGATAAATTGGAACTTTAAACTATTAGGGGCTGTGTTTATTTTATTAATTTGACCTTAATTAATTGATTATGTTTAGTTTATTTTATTATTTCAGTTTTATATTATTTGAGCTGATACATTTAATTTAATTTAAGTCCAAGTGAGTGTGTTTATTAAACTTGGCTGTTAAGGGATCGGGGGTTTCATGTTAAGATTTTATTTTTTTGTCTATAAAAAGACTTGTAATCTTAAGCAAACATAGCAATGATGAGAAAGTCGATTATGTTTAATTACGAGAATGAATTTTCTCTTTTATTCATTATTGAACATGTGATTTTATCAATCTATACTTGTGGCAATCAAACATAACTTATTTCTTATCTTTTCATTTATGTCTTGAGAGTGATGTCAATATCATTCTTTTATAATTTTGGTTCATGATTGAGTTCTAATTATTGGATAAAAGTTATTTCTAATATTGATTTTTTATTAATATATAATCAATAAGTCAAAATTCATTTTTATAAATTTGTTTTAATATTTCTTAAGGTTGTGTTTTGATTTGACTGAAGGTGTCACGTATTTATATACGAGATTCATATTAGTTGATAGTAGAGCTTTGATATTAATTTATGTTTGATTTATCAATTTATTTTTTTATTTTAATTTTTTTAGTAGCATATCATTAATTTATTTTGATTTTTTTATTCATTAGTTTATTCTGCGTCAACATCATCAATCCTTTATATTTATATACATATATTTTTTTATTTCCGTATCTTAGTTTGCAGCATCTCACAATATATATATTTTCTTTGGTTTTTCAAGTCAACGTATCACCGCCCTTCATCCATCATCAATTATATTTCGTTTGTTTTCTTTTGCTTCTCGTTTTTTAAATAAGTTTTCTCTTGTTTCTTGTGTCGGCAATCGCCATCCAACATCAGTTTATTATATATATATTTTTTTTTTTCTTTTGTTTCTCATTGACCCGAGGATCTTGACGTCATCTTGGGTTCGTCATCTTCTACTGTCCGTATCTGCTCACATTGTTTGCATCATCTGTTCAATCATCTTGGAATTTCCGCAGCACCAAATTTTTTTTTTTAAAGTAACGTTTACTGGCAGAGGCGGACCTACAGTTGGCCGGTGGGGGACACGTGGCCCTCCGGCCCCCTCCCCCACTCCGGCACGCGTGCCGCGAAATTTGAGAAAAATCCCTTAAGTTTGACTAAGATCAACTGCAACGTTTACACCAAAAACACCAGATTGCTGTCACAAAAGCCTCCAACGTCAGCACCAATTTGGTGCATGGCTTTGCTCCCAGTAAAATGTTTGAAATTTTTGTTATCGTTGGACACCAAATTCATTTTTGGTGGGCCAAGTGGTTACTTTTTCTTTCAAAATTTTAATATTATCCCTCTATTAATAAATAAAATAAATTTTATTCTTTTTATATCCTTTAATATATTTACATAATTTAAGTAATAATTATAAATAGAAATTAAATTATTATAAAAAATATATACCATTAAAAATATTTCATTAAGATATTTAAAGTGAGTATAATATTAAATATATTTTAATATATTTTTAAAATTTTAATATGTATTATAAGTAATATATTAATATAATATTATTTAAATTATTTAATATATATAAAAATTTATTATTAGATTTTTATGTCATGTCTTGGACACAAACAATTGTTAGATTTTTTTTATATTATTGTGTCATACCTTGGACACAAACCGTTGGAAATATTTCATACCTTGGGCACAAATAATATATTGTTAGATTTTTATGTTATACCTTGGACACAAACAATTATGTAGATAAACAATTAGTTAGATAAAAATTATACGAGAAATTAATAATTTTTTTTTATATTATGCGTAATTATTTGATAATACGATTTAATAATGACTTGGATAATAAAATAGTTGGATAAAAAATTAGTTGAAAAAATAAAATGGATAAAAAATTAGATGGATAAACAATTAATTGGATAAAAAAAAATTAAAAAAATATTAAGTGACTAAAAAATTAGGAGAAAATATAATGAAAATAATGTTTTGTAAAAAATACAAAAAAAATATGTAAGCATTTAATAATTTTGTAATATATTGTGAGTAATTATTTGAGAATAAAATTATATACCAAATAAATTAATTAATATTAGTTAAAGAATTATGTATGAAATATTCTGTAAAGATACATTTTACACCAATTTGATGTCATGCACATTGAAGTTAAAAGAAATTTGGTGTCAAAAAATTTAGTATTGACACCAAAATGGTGTCAAATATTGAAGTTGGTCTAACTATTTGCATTTTCCAAAAACAAAAATTTGTCGGTATACAAATAGGAGACATAAAAGAAAACTGCAGCACGTAGATGGCATACTTGCAGTACAACTTACACATTGAGTAATTTTTATAATTACTAAAAGGTGTAAATTTTATTAATTATTATCATATAATATTAATTTTTTTAAAAACTGGTTATATATATTTTTTAAGGTGAAAAACTGCTCGTATTGTTAATCTATTGAAATGCTTTAACTCTATTATTTATTCTTTCTATTTCTATTATAATTACCTTCATTTCTTTACTTAGTTTTCTACTTCAAATATTTTTACTACTTCTAATTAATTAATATTTTTATTTTTTTTTAGTTTTATCATTTTAGTTATCTCCAATATAAGTATTATTCACTTCTATTTTTTATGTGCTACACAAAATCCATTAGCAATTTACAATTTTAGTAAGTAACTTTTTTTTTTTTTTTTAATTTCTCTCCATCATTATTTAACATCTTGTTATCTTCACTTTAATATCTTATCGCTTACCAAGTTAACCCACTAAATTGATTACTTTTTTTTAATTAATTTATTTTTTAATAATTTGAACTTAATACACATTTCAGCAATAAACCCTAAAATCTTAAACTTTAAATTATTACATTAAAATTATTAATGTATTGTTATAATTTAATTTTATATTTCAAGATATAAAGGCTCCTCGAGAAAAATTATAACTTGACCTATTTTTTTTTTTCATTTTTATTTATTTTAATGAATTCATTTGAATTTTTAAGCACAAGACTATTTGTTTTACCTAAATATTATGTATGTTTCATTTCATTTAAACTATATAGTGTCAATGAACATTGTTTTATATAAAAATATTATATATTTAGTATGTTCTTAATTTTCGATATTTTTATTAGTTATCTATGTGCCCTCCTAAAACAAATTTTCTGTGTTTGTCACTGTTTATTGGTATTGTTTTTTGATCTACATTTGCTAGTTTGCTTTATCAAATTTTTTGAAGTTCTTGAAATTGAATACTGACCGGATTCAATTGAGACTTTGGCATTCTTTTGGCCACATGTTATATTGGTTCCATTCTTACTTGGCTGAATATCATCAATTTTTTTTTCTTTGCTTCTTGAATTCACATCACCTAGGGTTTCTTGATTTGTAAGATCTATCTATTGTTTCATTGTGATTCAATCCACAAATTCTGCATTGAAATTATTGAGTGCATTTTAGTTTGATAAAAAGGAAAAAAAGGAAAAAACAAAAGATGTGTGAAATACGTGAGGGAGTGTTGTGATGTCTTCTAACATTTTTTTTTTTAGGGTTTAATCATGTATTTGAATAATAATAAAGATGGGTCAATGAAACAATTAGACAATAAGGCAATTGAAGACAATCAGACTGATTCGTGAAGATAGTTGGATTTTAGTGGCTTCAATTGGAGGTAAATTGAGCTTCAAAATATTATGAGATGTGTTTATTTTATTAATTGGGCCATAATTAATTTATTATGTTTACTTTATTTTATTATTTCAGAATTGTATTATTTGAACTAAAATATTTAATTTAATTTAAGCTTAAATGAGTGTCTGGTTAAACCCACTGTTAGGGGATTGGAGTTTCATATTAGAGTTTTATTTCTTTATCTATAAAAAGACTTGTAACTTTAAGTAAATATAGCAATGATGAGAAAGCCGATTATGTTTAATTGAGAAAGTGAATTTTCTCTTTTGTTCATTGTTAAACATATGATTTTATTAAGCTATGTTTGTAATGATCAAACAAAATTTATCTTTCACATTCTCGTTTATGTCTTATGAGTGCCATCAATATCATTTTTTTGTAATTTTGATTTCTGATTGAATTTTAATCATTTCATCAAAGTTCTTTATAACTTTAGTTTAATTGATAAATAATCAACGGATCAAAATTCTGTTTTATAAACTTATTTTAATTGTTTTTAGGGTTATATTTTAATTTGATTGTGAATTGTATCTTTATATACGGTGTTATGTTGGATCATATATCAATTATGGAAGAGCATAAATTATTTTGAAAATCTACCATTCGGTTACGAATTTCAAGGTCAATCATTGGGTCGAATAGGCCTTTGCCTTGTATTTAAGAGCAGAAACTCATGGATGTATTGATTTTAGTTTGTAAATTGTGAGATGAACGAATGATGAGGAATAATTAATCCAAAGTATCCGACTGATAAATGAGTAGAGTCCTTCCTTGTCTGCCGGTGAGCTGTCCAAGTCATCCTTGATTGCCAAACACGCTCTCAACTCGCTCCAGATGTAATTGCTCAGAATTGGAGAGTAAAAATAAATAAATAAATAAAAATTAAGCATCAGAGACAATGATGATGCATAATTCCAATTTTAATACGTAGCGAAATTAACTCTGGTCTCTGCATAAACGCCACAGTTCCAAGAAATTGCAGGCTCTTTTCTTTATTAAAATTGGAAACTGACTCCAAGTCAAACGCTACATTTCCAGGAAATTGGTGGAGAGAATTTTAGAAAATTATTTTGGATATAATTCATCAACTTTGATAAGATGTCTGACCATCAAACCTTATGCCTTTAGAGAGGTCAGAAATTTCGGTGGAATGGGGCCCTGTGGGGAGCCACCCCGTGTAGGGAGACTTTGTTTACCGCTAAGATTTTCAATTTTTGTATCTTTTAAAATTTGTATTAAAAACTACGGGTACGTATTTAATCAAAGTTTTTACTATTTCTTTTTTAATGAATGATTTTGTAGGGTTCATAGATTTTCATAGATTTTTATTGAAATTTATATAGTTTACAGAACTGTGAATGATAGTCATAGACTTTCATGAAAATCATCTGAAAATACTTTCATAGAATTTAATGAATTTTCATAAATTTTTAGGGAGTTTCAATTTATATGACTTTCATTATATTGATTTGTATAGATTTTAAAAAATTAATAAAGACTTTTATAGACTTTCATTTTAAAAGGAAGATATATATATTGAAAGATTTTTGTTGATTTCTAAAATTAATATAACATACACCTCATAAATTAGATTTGTCAAAAGAAGATTTGCAAGGATCCAAGAAGGAGATGAAAACCACAAGAAATTGTTGCATGGCTTGGCCCGTGATTTGCGTTGTGTGCACGGTTTGAATTTGATGATTCCTTCATCTTGCTCGGTTTGTTTGGTTGAATAGAATAGCTTTTTTGCTTAATTTGTAACTTAGCTTTTGGGTTTTAGTTGAGAAGAAATAAAAAATAATCTATATAAAAGTGATTACATAATAAAAATTATATTACTTCAAAAATTTAAAATTTGTATTTATTATATTTATAAAATACTAAAACTATTGTGGATTTGGAAGGGGATGGACATCCATGGACAATATTCATCCCCATATCTGAAACTAAAGTGGACACTAGAATTATATCAATTTTCACTCCATCCTCAATATAATAGTGTTTATATATGTTTTAAATGTAGCAAATTCTTACGGATATTTGTATCCGTGGATAATTTTGTCACCCCTAATATAACATTATACACATATGTGTTTAGATCTTTTCATGGATTGCAAGTTAAAGTTTGAATCTATGGTGCGTTTATTTTATTTAGAGGAATCATAATGATCTAGAATCGGAAGGACTTAAAATTGGAATAAAGTATCAAAATCAGAATAAATTATTTACTTTAACTACAGGAATCGGAATCGAAATTAGCAGCATTTCTATTGAGCTGTTTACTTTACTTTCGAATCGGAATAGATTAATTATAAGTTACAAAAATGTCCTTAATTAAAATTATAAATTAATTATAATAATGTGTAGTTTTTTATTATAATATGCAATTTTTTTTAATATCAAATAAAAAACTACATATTATAATAAAAAAAACTGCATAATGATTTTAATAGTCCACTAACTAGGTGTGCGGTTTTTTATTATAATATATAGTTTTTTTTTTTAATATCAAATAAAAAATTATATATTATTTTAACAGTTCACTATAATAATTAAGAAATTGGTGATAAAAAACCAATGGTATGTAGTTTTTCCCTATAATGTACAGTTTTTTTTTTTTTTTTTTTAACATCAAATAAATATATTTTTATTTTTTATTTTTTTTTAAAAAATAATGGTATAAAGTACTTTTCATTTTAATAATGAGAATGAAAATGAGATTCCCAAGTGGGTTAGAGGGGAATGAGATTTCCATTCTGTAACCCCAAATTGATGTGGGATTCATAGTTTTATTCTTATTACAGAATGAATTTTAAACAAGTAAACACTATCAATTAATTTCATTCCTTATTTCTATTCTCCAATCTATGAAGTAAACACACCATTAATTTATTTAAATGATTATGAAATCCTAAATTGTTCCTAGACAAACTTTAGTAAGTCTTATTTTGTTTTCTCTCTCAAAAAATGTTTTTATTTTCTATTTTAAAACTTTCAAATGAGAAGATTTTTGAAAAGCTAAGTAATGGAAACTGACTTATTTATGAAAATAATACATAACGAATAATGGTTTCTTAAAATAACATGTAACGATTTTAAAAATAACAGGTTTGGTTTCTTTAAAAATTACTATAAATAAACTTTTTTATTTCACTAAATTATTAAAACACCAATAAATTAACGCAAACAAATAAAGGTACTTCATTATTGTAGTTTTTAATCAATCAAAGAATATTAATTAGTATTAGATTTGAGAGCTGTGTAAGTGTTATACCCAGATTCAATTTACACAAACACACACACAAAAGCGCAAATAATATTAGTATTAGATTTGGGATTGTTTATGTGTTTTACCCATATCCAATTCATACAATCGAAATTACAAACACAATTTTTTTATCAAGATCCAATTTAGATTAATCAAATGAAACTACAAATTTATAAGATCCAATTCATTTTAACATAGACACACACATATATACTGTTTTAAGTTTTTATGTGTTTGATGTTTATAGGGCTAAAGATACTCTAATATGTAAAGAGATAAATTTTCAGTTACGTTGGATATATATGCATAATTGGTTATATATATTTTTTTATGAGTAATGCTATATTACCTAATTTTTTTTTTAAAATTTATTATCTAAATAATATAATAAGTTTATATGTAATTATCACATATCAATACATCGATCTAAAATTGATGTGATAACTATAAATCAATTTATCATAAAATTTAGATATAATTTTTAAAAAACATAAGATTGTAAAGTGCCCGATTCATTATATCGCTTTCTGGGAACCAGCTTTTGGCAATGAACCAAGCACAATAAGGCTAATAATTCAAGAGCAAAGAGCTAACAGTAATAAACAGCTTTACAGGAAAGGAGGAATACTGTGACAGCAGTTAATTATTGAATAAAAGGAAAACAATTATAGAATCCTTGGAAAAAATGACTATTGGAGACTAAAGCTGTAATTGGATAGGCTTCTAAAAGCGTGGATGATGTCACTTTCTTGTTTGTGATTAACTGGACGATTTTTTTGACATCTGAAATGACCTTCTGGATACCCTGCAAATGTTTGGACTGTCTAAAATATACCCTTCATATTCATTTCTT
The DNA here is from genome assembly GCA_022984855.1 of Dimocarpus longan. Taxonomy (NCBI): domain Eukaryota; kingdom Viridiplantae; phylum Streptophyta; class Magnoliopsida; order Sapindales; family Sapindaceae; genus Dimocarpus; species Dimocarpus longan. The sequence goes on from CM041020.1 coordinate 12,875,494, forward strand.
CTTCGACTGGAATTTAGACCATCTCCGACGAATTTGATATCAAATTTTATAACATTTTATTTTTACACCATTTTAGACCATCTCCGATGAATTTTATATCAAATTGTTTTGCCCTTGATTTATGACACCAAATTTAATTTATTTTATATTAATATATTATTTATAATATATATTAAAATATATTCAATATTATACTTATTTTAAAGATATTAATAAAATATTTTCAACGGTATATATTTTTTATAATAATTTAACTTATATTTAATAAATGACACAAATTGAACATATATTATTGCGGTTATTATAAGAAGGTATTGTTGAAATTTTGAAAAAGAAAAAGATGAGCACATAGCTGAACATTCCATTTAGTGTGAACTACAATATGACTTCAAATTTGGTGTTATACTGTAGCTAGTGCATCAAATTTTACCTCAAAAATTATAAAATGATGTTACGTTGGAGTGTGTTTAAATATTAAATTGGTGTTTTCTCTTCATTTGGTGTTACATTGGAGTTGCTAGTTCTTAGCCTCTTATTCTATCTCTCTTTCTCTCTGCATAAGCTTAATCAAGAAGAAAACTTTGGCAATGAGGGGTAAGATCTTGAAGGGTATATTGAGATCATTGGTATCTCTAATCTACCAATTGTTACAGGTAATATCGTCATATCTGCTCATGTTTTTAAAAAAGATTGTCGCTTTGACAATGAGGGGTGCTGTCTTGAAGGGTATATACTACTTACTCGTACCTCCACTCTACTCATGGATTTGCGAGGTAATATCATTATTTCTACTTGAAAATTTGTCTACTATATTCATGACTTGCTTGAATGATTTAGTATGACCCCATTATTTTTTCTATCTTGTTTAACGTATCTGTCTCATGATTTTGAAAACAACAGCTTGACAATATTTTCATATAATATTCTGTTAAATTAATTTGTCGGAAAGATATGATAGGTTTGCAGTGGTGCTTACTTTTGAAATATGTTTCAGGGTTATACGAACGAGGACCGTAGATACGCATTTCTATTCCTTGCATTGGAGACTCTGTCATTAATACTGGACCAATTAGGAGGAAGTCACTGGGGTTATCTTCTGGCTTCATGTCTCTTATCAGCTTTGGTTCTTGAAACAACCATATATGCTAACTTTATCAGCAGATCAAGAATCAAACCACAAGATCAGCAACTTATTGTTCAGGAGATCGTCTTCTCTGTTCTCCAGTTTATTGTTTCATGTTTTTGCTTAATTAAAACACTATCTGGTGCCAAAACTAATTATAATCCATCGTTGTTTCCACTAGCTTCTGCTATAATTTCTGTTGTCTTCACTTTTAAAAGCAAAAATGATGTTTCGCATTCGTCCTCCGACCCTCCACCTAATGATTCATCAAATGAGTATGTTTCTATTCCTATGCCTACTGGTGATGCTGAGGCACGTCCATTGGATAAACCACTTGATTCTGTGCATACAAGTGATGCTACGGAAGATGAGTCGGATAAATCACCTGTTTCTGTGCCTTCAACCTCTGCAATCGTTCCACAAGCTAACACGTTGCGCCAACGCAGGAAGCAATATCATTGTCATGTATGAATGTGAATTTGATTTTGAACTAATTTCTATGAATTCTTTAACCAAGAAATCCAGAATTAATGTCCACAATAGTGATTATTGTGATACTTGATGGTCGCTTTAAAACTAGTGTTACCTTGCATGACTTTGTCTTCAATTATAAACAAGTCCTGGATAAACACTACGGCCATAGCTTACAATTACAAAATATAGAGTTCATTTGCCGTTTGCGATAATTGTGCATTGGACATACCAGAAATTGAGGAATGCATAATACGTACATGGTACGTTTTCCTGCATCTGCTTTGTAACAACCTAGTTTGAACTTTGACTGGAATTTTATGATTTGGTAATGCTAAGGTTGACCCATTGAATCCAACACTTGATTCTGCACCTACAAGCCCTTCTGGTGTCTTCAATCTTAGAAGCAAAGAAGATGTTTCAAATCAGTTTGTTCTTGTTTCTGCGCCTACAAGTGATGCTGAGGTTGATCCATTGGATGAGTCACTTGTTTCTGTGCCTACAAGTGATGCTCAGGTTGTTCCATCGGACGAATCACTTGTTTCTGTGCCTAGAAGTGATGATCAGGTTGATCCAATCGACGAACCACGTGTTTCTGGGCCTACAAGTGATGCGCAGGTTGATCCATTGGATGAACCACTTGTTTCTGTGCCTTCAAACTCTGCTAGAGTTCCACAAGCTAACACGTTGCGCCAACGCAGCAAGCAGTCTCATCTTCAGGTATGAATATATATATTCTTTACTCATGAAATCCACAATTAAAGTCTGCAATAGTGATTATTGTGATACTTGATGGTTGCTTTAAAGCTAGTGTTACCTTGCATGACTTTTATCTTCAATTATAAACAAGTCCTATTCCTAGATAAACACTACGGCTATGCCTTACAATTACAAAATATAGAGTTCATTTGTAATCTGCTATAATTGTGCATTGGACATACTGGAAATTAAGGAATGCATATTACATGGTATATATGTTTTCCTGCATGTGCTTTGTAACAATTTAGTTTGAAGTTATGATTTGGTATTGGACTCTAATTATTTGTTACTTTTATATGATACGATTTCGATAAAGCTCTTAATGAATCTAATGTTGTCTTTTCTTATCACAGAAATTCGTGTTCAAAGTGGACCTACCCAATGACAAAGCCAAGCAGAAAGCCATTAAAACTCTCTGGCATTTCAGGTATTAAATATAATTTTTAGTTCTTTCTTGATCTCAATTAGTTTGCCTACTGGGAAAATGAAGGAAAAAGGGAAGCATTTATCAATTTAATCTTTGTTTTGCGGGGTGTGGGGTTTAATTCAACAGGGGTTGAGTCGGTTTCAGTGGACATGAAGAAGCAAAAGCTGACAGTGATAGCCACAAAAGAGGTTGATGCAGTACGCGTGGTTAAGAAACTGAGGAAGAAATGCTACGCTCACATAATCACAGTTGAACCCGCAATACAGCCAAAGACGAGTGAGGAAAAGCAGTCGGTAGAAAAGAAGACTTTAGAGGAAGATCCACATCCACGTGAAGGTCGTTGTATTATTATTGATAAATCACATCCACATTTCGGTCGTGAATGTCGAAAAGGTTGCGTTATTAGCTAACCATTTTGTCTTATGAAGCAAACTGCCAGGGAAATATATGACAAAAGGGAATTCTTTGCAGCCGTCAGTGGCGGACCCAGAAATTTATGTGAGGGGGGACACTTTTATATATGAAATTTTCTTTATAATATTTCCTTCAATTGCTAAAAAAATATTATATGAAATAAAAAGAATTAAAATACATAACCAGTAGAGAATATGTAGTTTTACTCTTTATAAAATTGTAAGCAAAATTTTTGACAATAATATTCTTAATACAAGCATAAAAATAAAAGTATACTAATTATGAGTTGATTGTACATTAGTTCTATTTTTCTTAGTAAGCGAAGTTCAAATTTCATATTACTAAAAAAATAAATAAAAACTTAATTTAGGGATATGTCTTCTTTATGATGATAGTTGCTATTCATATTGTAAATAAATATATATAATCAAACTACATATATTTGTTATTAAAGTTACCAATTAAGCTGCATTTATAGTCTTTTATTTAATAAATGTAAATGATTTATAATAAAATAAAGTAAAATACAAATAAAAGATAAAAATAATTATAATTCGTATGAGTATTTTTATTTTTGAATTTTATCGTATAAGATAGTTTATTTAAAAGAAAAATAAGTCACACCAATAATCGTGAGTAAATTAAGAATTATTAATACTAAATAACTCAATATATTTTATTTTTTAGTTTGTATAAATATGATATAATTTATAATAAAAAAATAATTTGAAATTAGTATAATAATTTATGAAGTATAAATATTTTAAATTTGAAGATCAGTTTATAATAATAAGGGGAAAAAAAGACAAAAAAAAAAAAAAAAAAAAAAGCAAAGCAACTATAATGAATGAAAAAAAAATAAAAAATAAAAGATTAATGAGGATCAAGGGAATCGAACAAGTAACATCAGAGTGGAAAACAAGCGTGAAAGTGACCAGCGGCACCAATCTACAGATGTGCATCAAAGTAGCATTGAAAATATTTAATTAATTTTTTAAAAATTTCAGGGGGGGCACGTGCCCCCCCTGGCCCAATGGTGGGTCCGCCCCTGGCAGCCGCTATCTTCAATTTGAATATTTTTATAAGTTAAATATGAATCTTTTGTATGTAAGTAGTTTGTATGTACTCTAAACTGGAAAAATATGTTTTGATTGTATTAGAACATTACAGAACAAGTTATGGTTAAAGTGTTGTCAAGCTAGATTTTTCGTATTATATCTGTAGCTGGGTTAAGAATCAACCATGTTTGCATAACTTGTTGATGCCTTATCATGACTTCTAGATACCTGATCTTGATTCCTGTTAGTAATAAACTGCCATTAGAATAGCATACCTATTTTAAAATATATTTATATTTTTTGAAGTTATATTATGTAGTCTATGTTTATGCTATAAAAGGGGCAACATGGATTTGTGTGCAAAATAATAAATTTAGGGTAATTTAAGGAAGTATAAATGCAAAATTGGCCAGTTTCAAAAAACAAAAATCGGCCAACCTTGTTTTGATTTATTCTCATAAATATAAACCACCACCTTTAAATTTTTGTTGGCTTTTGTAAATTTTGTAATTAAAGAAAACTATATAGTTGACAATATTTTGATTATTGTAGTATTTAATCAACCAAACAATATCAATATCAAATTAGTGAGCATATGTTTTATACCCAGATCCAATTCGCACAAACAAAATTACAATTCACACACAAACACACAAACTCAAACAACACTAGTATCAAATTTGAAATTGTTTTAAGTTATTTATTTGTATCCAATTCACAAAAATGAAATTACAAACATAGATACATTGTTTAAGTTCTTTACCCACTCCAATTCCAACAAATGATATTACTGATATAGATTTGTATAATTCAATTCAGTCAAGCACATTCACATACACATACGCTATTTAAATTTTATTTATTCGGGTCACTCTCTTCCACCACTTGCAAATACAATTCATGCTAAAATATTATATTATCATATCATTTGTGATTAAAACCAACCAAACAAACAAGCCCCCTATAACAAGAACGAAAAACATTAAATTTGAAGAAAAGGAAGACATTTTCAAAAAGAAAAAGAACTATATTTTGACCAAAAAAAGGGTTCTATCATAAGAAATGCATCGTGCTTGATTGTTTCCTCTTCTTGTACGGCGGCAAGTCCTAATAACTTAGAGAGTGCGGTTGTAGTTGATCACCCTTGTGGTGTTGTTCTGAAGCTTATTTACTAGAAATGTCAAAGTAATGTTTATTTGTTCCCATATATCCAACTACAACCGATAAACTATATAAAGTAAATATATTTTTAACATAACTACTAAAAGTAATAATAATAAACAATTTCTTAAGGCAATTTCAATTAAGTAAGTATTCAGAATAGTAATTTTCGGGTAAGGACTTTTTACAATACATATTTCAAACACTTTTGATGATATCTAATGGATTTCATTAATGTGATTTTTCTTATGAATGATAGAAAGAGTGAAATAGACTTACAAAGAAAGTTGAGAAATTTTTAGGTTTACGAATTATTTTTTTCAACCTTTTTGAAGATAACATATTTAAAAAATAGGGATATATATCGGAAAAATAATTCAAAAATTCAAAAAATTTTCAATATTTTTCCAATTGTGTATTTTAATTTCCCTACAATGCACACAAAAAATTGTAATCAAAGTATATAAAATTTGTTAGTCTACTACTAACAAAGCATAACGTTTAGAATTTATGAAGCATAAATGATACGGTAAAAGAAGAAGTTTGAAATGATGCATTCTAAAAATCTGCTTGTAAGTGCCTTCATCAAATTTCTTTTAATTATTATTTGTTTTAGTTGTTTTCTTATGAAACAATCTATCAAATTTTACAAATGAATAATGCTATACTTTCCAAAAATTTACCCAAAATTTTGTCAAAATGATGCATATTGATTTGTAACTACCATATTAATTTTGGGTTGATATATTGATGATGTTGTAATTACACATAAACTTGTCACATCATTTGAGCAGTAAATTTGGATAATATAGTATTCTTCTTTACAAATACTAACGTACATTAGGATTCCTAAATTTCACTTCACTATTTATCTTCATTAGTTTAATTAAGGGATATTATGAAAAATCCTCTTAAAAAGTAAACTATTCGTGATTGAACCCTGGTTTTTTTTTTTTCTTATTAGGTGAATCACCTCCTACCATTAACTTTCCATCCAAAATGTCAATATTTTCTGTCCAAAATCGTGAAATGACCAAAATATCCTTATCAAAATTTTATAAAATCCTAATCATATCCTTCAAACTTATGTAATGACTAAAATACTCTTTAAACTATTAATTATTAATAATATTAAATAAAAAATAACACAAAATAAAAAAAGGAAAAACTATTAATTAAACTAAAATAAAATTAAAACCAAATTAAAACTCTTGCTCCCTCTCTCCTATTTTCCTTTTCTCTCTCTATCGCTGGCTGGTGATGACAATGGTGGAAGATCTCTACAACGGCGTTGTTGATGGATGGTGGTTGAAGACCTCTCTCCTTTGCTCTCTTTTTGTCTCCTCTCTTTCTTCTCTTATCCTTTTTGGGTAATGTTGGTTTGATTTGGGATTGATGTGTTTTGTGTTTTGGGATTAATGGTTTGAGATTGATGTATTGAATCAATGAAGGGATGATGATTTTGGGTTTAGGGGATGATGAATTTGGGTGTTGGAACCTGTTTCTTTCTGGGTGCATAAAACAAAAAAATAAAATAAAAAATAAAAAGATAAGAGATGAGAAAAGTGGAGATGATTAATGGATGTGGGTTGTATCTAGTTGACGTTGATGATTAATGAAAGTAGATATATATATTTTTGAAACAGGGTTGTTTTAATGTTGATGATTAATCTCCAGATTAGATCTCCACATTCCATTAAAAATGATAGATGGTGGAGATCTAAATTGGAGATTGGATCTCTACCCCTAGAAAAGTATAATTTTTTTAACTTAAAACAAAAAACTTTTTTATTTTAATTTTTTTTAAATGATGTCCACCCCATCATGATGATGGATGATATAAATCATTTTATGTTTTTTTTTTTAATGAAAATTATTAATTTTTTTTTTTGTTTTGTTTTTAAATTTTTTACATTCTTTTTTATTTTTAAAATTATTTTGATTTTCACCATCCATCTCTAAGATGGACAATGGAGCTTTTATTTTATTTTATTTTTTAATTTTTACAAAATTTTAACAAATTTACTAATTTTAAAATTTTAATTTTATTAGATTACCATTTTTCCCTCAAATTTTAACACCGGTTGAGTTTTTTAGATGGTAAGGAGCGATTCCCCTAATAAAAAAACCTGTACAAGTCAAACAGCTTTATGATTAATAATATTTTTTGATATGAAAGTCAATCTCAAGAGATCTAACAACCTGTACAAGTCAAACAAATAGAATAGGTCACCTTGACACTAAAGGAGTGTCGATAAATGACACTTCAATGCTCAAGTTAAAAAAAGAAATATAAAGCAAATGGAAACCAGGACTTAAAGCTACGACTAGCAATTGCAGCGACGTTCTTCGACGAGTTAGGAAATGAGGTTTATTGGATCTGGTCGTCAAATGGGTACGTGAGAACCTTAGAGTGTGAGGGTAGTTATCCGTTTAGGTAAGGACAACTATCTTACTGAAAGGAAGTGTCTAAGAATGCTGGAATTTCAGAATTTAGGTGCTTAAAAGCGGCAGGATAAGAAATGAGATCCTCTTCCTTTTGGTGGCTCTTCCCTTTTATAGGTAGGAAGAGAGTCGTTGGTGGGAGAGTTACTGTGACTGAGATCAAGGGATACGTTTCCTTGATCCCTACCCTAGCGTTTAATAGAGGAATCTCTAAATTGGTCGCCTTCCCTTACATACGTCACTGCCCATGATTCCCTCTCTTTTAATATAGTCAACTCTTATTAAGCAAATCGTGAGCTCGCATACACTGATAACGCAACTTGGGCTTATGGGTTTTGGGCTTGGGCTAGACCGACTCAAGGGCTTGTCGTTTGGGCTATTATCTTGGGCTTATTCAATTCGCATATTTACGAGGCTCATATGGGGCTGATTTTTACTACTACAATGATATGATCAACAACTTTAATTATAACTTCAATATTAATTATCTTCTCTAATTAATCACATCAAAACCCATATATCTACCTTTTTATGTATGCTTTGCATTTGTGTCACGTCCAATAATTTATATTAAAATTATTATGCTTACACAATCTTACAAATGTCTACATTATATTTTCGTTTGCTATGATGTCAAAACTCAACCATTGAAAGACTTAATAATCTATTTCTTATTAGATTTATTAAAAACATTAAAATCTTACTATTAATTGGAACAGAAAATGCTCAATACTATTTATAAATATATTAATGCATACTTCGTTGCTTATATCTAATAGTTATCAACACAACATTTTCTAGGCTTTCATAAGGGGCTTATCTACACTCTTCAAGAGGGACTAAGCTAGACTCCTCTCAAGCATAGAGAACTTTATCCTTTTTAATTGATTCCCTTTTATACCATACAATTACTACGCTACAAACTTCATCCTTTATTTACAATGATCAGTGGGAAAATAATATGAGTCAGTATGATACAATAATGCGCGTGTGTGGTGTGTCAATATGAAATATGGATGTTTGGTTAATATATAAGTGTGTGTAGTACACACAAAAAAAAAAAAAAAAAAAAAAAATTAGAAGTAGCTAATGTGTCTGTGTTACTGAATTAGAATGCTAGAAGGAATTATAATGAATTATTGTACCCAAAAATAGTACATGTGCTTTCAGCTCATTAAGGCCCAACGAAAGATAAAAGAAACCAAAAAACCCAAAAGAGTTTGAAGTATCATAAAGGTGGTGAGACAATGCCACATTAGAATAAGCCACATCAGTGCGAAATATGCAAAGCCTATTACTTTGATGGTGTGTTTACTTCATGGATTGAAAAATGAGAATAAAGAATAAGATTGATTGATGATGTTTACTTGTTTAAAATTTATTCCGTAATGGGAATGAAAGTGTAGGTTTTGCATTAATTTGGGGTTATGGAATGAGAATCTCATTCTCCCCAATCCACTTGGGAATCCTATTCCCATTCTTTTTGTCGAAACAAAAAGTCTCTTATACGTTTCTTTAAAAAATAAAGAAAAACTTATTTTGTTTGATGTTAAAAAAATGTATATTGTAATAAAAAATTGCATATTATTGATTTTTCATCACCGATTTCTTAATTATCATAATAGACTAATAAAATAACATGCTATTTTTTTTTTATTATTATTATAATATGTAGTTTTTTATTTGATATTATAAAAAAACACATTACAATAAAAAACTGCACATCAAGTTAATAGACTATTAAAATAATATTTCAAATTTTTTTATTATAATATGCAGTTTTTTATTTGATATTAAAAAAATATATATATTATAAGAAAAAATTGCATATTATTATAATTAATCCATAATTTTAATTAAAGACATTTTTGTAACTTATAATTAATTCATTCCGATTCTAAAGTAAAGTAAACAGCTTAATGGGAATACTGTTAATTCCGATACCTCATTTCGATTTCAAGTTATTCAAATTCCTGATCATTCTGATTCCTTCAAGTGAAGTAGATGCACCATGAGTGTCGAGTAGTAGAGAAGCTTAAATCAGGTAGATTGCAAATGAAGTTGCTTGAGTTTCCTTCCCCTTAAATTAGGTAGATCGCAAATGAAGCAGCACGAGCCACGTTAGTGCGAAATATGCAAAGCCTATTGCTTTCAGTGTCAATTAGTGGGGAAGCTAAAATTATGTAGATTGCAAATGAAGTTGCTCGAGTTCCCTTCTCGAATCATTCTTCTTCCCCCTACCCCCCTCTCAAAAAAAAAAAAAAAAAAAAACACCACTAAAATGGTAGTCTAAAGTATCGCAACTTGCATTTTCCCCTATCACCACAAAATTTAAAAAACGAAAATAATTCTATATTGGTCAGAGACACTTTAAACAAGAATTTTTCATAAGTGCAATTTGACTCGAATACAATGTATTTAATGTAGTTTGATGTAAAATAGGAAAGGAATCTTAGGATTTCCTACAGTTTAGTGATCTAATTGTACATAAATGAGGAACCCTAAAAATATATGAAGGATCAACATATATAAAACACATTAATTAGGTGTTGACTGATTTTTGACATCAACAATTATGAAATACGGATAATTGATATACGAATTTGTGTTGTTGTGTATGTACAATAAATATAAAAACTTTTAACATTTACTAATATCTGTAATTTCTATATATAAGGTATGGATGACAATTGAGTAGATTTGGGACCCATCCCTGTATCCATTATCATTACTGTATGCAGGAGAAATATGAGAGTTTATCTAATTAAATTTAGATAGGGATTGCCATCCTCTCTCTATCCACTTCCGTAATCGATAAATAATAATAAGTTTTCATATTTTACATGCGGAAAATATATCTAACATCTAGTCATAATTTATAACTAACATCCACAAATTAATTTAAATAGAATAGCTTTTTTGACTTAGCTTTTAGGTTTTAGGTGAGAAAAAAATAGAAAATAATCTGTATAAAAATGGTTACATAATTAAAATTATATTTATTATATTTATAAAATGTTAAAATTATTAACGGATTTGGAAGGGGATGGATATCCATAGACAATATCCAACCCCATATCCAAAATTAAAGTGGATATTAGAATTATATCAATTTTTACCCCATCCTCAATATAATAGTGTTCATATATGTTTTAAATGTAGCTAATTCTTATTGATATTTGTATCTGAAAGATTTCAAAGCAATATAAAATTCGATATAAAACAATAAAACGGAATCGAAAGCGTACACGTTTTTATGCAGCGGAAATTCCTTTGGATTCTTTGAATTGTTCAACTGGTCGGATTCTAATCACATAGACAGAAAGGAACCTCAAATCACAGTGTAAAAATCTTGCCATATATTCTCTCTAAATTGTGTTTGCTCTATTCTGTGTTGTACAAGCAATTTCTCATCCTCCTCTACAAAAGGAATATATCAAGTATTTATAGGGGTGATGGTTATTTTCTGATAATCGTCAGTAACCACCGGTAACCGTCAATAACCGCTAATAACCACCAACGATTATTTATTTCTATCCAAATCCTATTCAAATTGAATTGGATCGGGTCATCGGTTTGGGTCATTTTAGGTGGACCCGACCCAACAACCCAATAACCGAACATCTCTCACTCACACAAGATGAGCGAAACAGAACTAACAAAGAAAACACTGGTGATCATTTTTATGATAAGGAGTACAGACATTCATACAGGCAAATACACTATGTGACCTATAAACAATAATATATACAATGTGACTTATCTTTCAAATCTCAATTGTACTGTTATACAAAAGATTATAAATATGTTCATTATTATGTCTTAGATTTAATAGAATTTTATTTGCTCGAGCACATTTAATCCCTTAACGTAATATGCTTAATCCTTCAATATTCCATATAATCACAATTGCAATTCCAAATTGCAATTAGTCGCGACTAGTAACTATAGGAACAAAATAAAAATTCATTAAATCTTCCTATCTCATTTTCTTCCCTCGGTCAACAAAATGACTGACACCATAGTAATATCCCTTAGGCCGTATTATCATAGCCATAGAAGACACACTAATGATACAAACATCACCTTGTTACTTTAAGATAAAGTAAACAGTCACTGAGGATATATGTAGAAGTTTTACAAACTTCAATGAAACTTACACAATGAGGAATCAGAGATAAATTCACTCATTTTTCATGTCAATAAGTACACGCAGTATGAAACGCATGTTACAGTGAATCTTGTCCTTCAATAAGGACGCGTATGTCTTTTACAATTAGATTATTCACTATACATATCTTAATTCAGATGCTTTCCTAGCACCTAAACTGAGTTTCTAAAAATTTGCCTTTCAAGCGTTTTTATCAAGAAACTCACATCTGGCTTAATCAGGTTCTCATGATAGTGGGGATACATCACGAGCGGTTCAATAATTGATTTAGATAGAACCTCATCTTGATTACAATCAATGCGATATTTCATATATTTCAAGCCCTTAAGAGAATAACTTCATTTTTTTTATCCTCTAAAAATATACGTGTCTTATCTTGGCTTGCTCTCCTAATAACCAAGGCGACTGTATGTGTAAGAATACCAGTCTCAAAACCTGACCACATACTTTCATATATAATCTATGTGAAATGAATATGTGCTAGTTTTATATAACCATAATAACGTATCTAATCATAAAGTAAATATAGCTTAACGTAATAATTACAACATTACAATCTACGCAAACTCAAAGATTCAGCATGTGACATAAATAATCTCTTGTCACAACTTTTGTGAATGGATACACAACCATCTCATACGTAGATACACATTTAATTGTTACATTATTTTCATCACTATATCCTTGATGAAATTCTAGTTAGTCTCTATGTACTTCGATTTACTATGATATTTTGTATCTTTAGTATAGGCAGTTGCTACCTGAGTGATACAGGGAGTAATCAACAGTCTTTTCCAGATATGTCAATATACCTTTCACAGCAATCTAATGTTTCTATTTAGAATTGGATCAATATCTACCTATCAGTCAAACTGCATAGTAGATATCAAGTCTCATATATATCATAGTCTATATGAGACTTCTGATAGTACCATCAAATTTAGTATTTAATACGATGAAACCATCCATTAGGTATCCAGTACTTAATCATCATTCAGTTTGTCACCAATATTTAGTTTAGCAACTATATTTTCGAAGCACATGTTATTTTCCTAAATAACATTGATTCTAGTTAGAGACTTATAATCTATATATTTCTACGTCTATATTAGCACATTCATTATCATTTCACTAAAATATTGCAGTAACTATACACTCATAAATATGATAAAAGAATCTTTCGGTAGGAATCGAAAAAGTAGTCAAGCTACCCATCATCATTCAATTTCCAAATATTTACTAAACCATATATGTAAGTGTTTTGCGCAAATCAGTTCTAATATCATGCTTTACAAGATTTTAGGACACTCACAATTTAAATAGTATCATTTGAGATCTTTATAACCTCAGACATCTCATCATCGAAATCTCTACAATCTCCAATATTTTATCGTCTACGATTTCTATGATCTCAAAATTCTACTACTCATATGAGATTTATTTAATCTCAAAGTCCTGATCGACAATTTTGAGATTTCAATAATCTCCTCGTCATCTGATAGGATAGCGATCATAATCATGTCATCAGATAGTTCATCATTAAAATCAGTCGACCCAATTAAAATGCCTGTTATAATTTAAAATATAAATATACATGCATGATAAATTTTAAATTAAACAAAATTTAATATAAAATTAAGGTATTTAAATTCAGCTCACAATTAGAGTGAATAAATAATTGAAATGAAAAGAAGAGAAAAAATAGAATAAAAAAATTTTTTTTTGCCAAAAAGTCGCTAGAAACCGTCGTCGACAGTGGCAGTGGCACTCACGCTCCGGCTCCGTCGACGCCATGTTGCGGCGATCGTAGCCGCATGCTCGCGCGTGCAGCACAGGCGTGCCTGGACTTCCGACTTCAGCGTGCCACGTGGCAGCTTGTGGTGCTGCCACAATTCCATGCGATGTGGCTATCCCAAACGCTGCCATGTCTGGTCACAAGTGTCACGTTCCAGTTTGTCCATTTTGACGATACGTGGCTTCTCTAGATGTCCCCACACGTTTCACACGTGGCCCAATTATATTCTGCCACATGATGAGACACGTGCACGAATGACATCACGCCACACTATTAATACATGGCCTCACTTGATTGGCCACTTTAGTGCACATGTGGTTTCACCAGAATCTAACACGTCGTTAGCACGTGGCTTCACTACAGGTCGCCACGTGGATATGCTACTGTTCACACTTCTTCATTATAATATTTTCAGATTTCAATTTTATGGATTGAACTTTAAATACGTTTTTCTTACTCATTTTTCATCCAAATTGCTTATATAATATACCGTTGAAAAGCTCTTTTGGAGCCTTATCTAATGGTGTAATAATCGCATGAAGAAGAAAAACATAAGTTTGCATTAATCCCTAAGAATAGATTCGAAATTTTCTTCTATTCCTTATGTTTTTCAAAATATAAGTTTTCAGGGCAATTTAATTACTCAAGCATGATCAATAACCAGTAAATAATTCAACTTGAGTCTGATACCATTGAAAGATTTCAAAGCAATATAAAATTCGATATAAAACAATAAAATGGAATCGAAAGCGTACCCGTTTCTATGCAGCGAAAATTCCTCTGGATTCTTTGAATTATTCAACTGATCGGATTCCAATCACATAGATAGAAAGGAACCTCAAATCACAGTATAAAAACTTGCCATGTATTCTCTCTAAATTGTGTTTGCTCTATTCTGTGTTGTAATAGCAATTTCTCATCCTCCTTTATAAAAGGAATACATCAAGTATTTATAGGGGTGACCATTATTTTCTAATAACCGTCAGTAACCACCGATAACCGTCAGTAACCGCTAATAACCGCTAGCGATTATTTATTCCTATTCAAATCCTATTCAAATTGAATTGGATCGGGTTATGGGTTTGGATCATCTTGGGTGGACCCGACCCAACAACCCAATAACCCAATAGTATCGATGGATAATTTTATCACCTCTAATATAGCATTACACACATGTGCATTTAGATCTTTTAAACACAAATAAATTAACACGAATGAATGAAGGTACTTCATTATTGTAGTCGAAGATAAAAAAATATATGGAGGTAAAAGAGTTGCAAGAGTCAAGGGTGGTTTAGGGTCGTAGTGTCAATCTAAAGAGTTTAGTATTTTTCTAAACATATGGGTCGGCTAATCCAGTTGTTTATGAGGTTGTTGTATATTTGATTTTTATTTTTTTTGGTAACTTTTGTCTCTTATTTTGGAGCTTCATCGTGTAATCTGTATCATGCTATTTATATTACAATTCCATTTCACCAAATTACCTAGTTTCTAAATATCATTTGTTTTTATTTTTTAATTTAATTTAATTTTTTTCTTTTGAGAAAGATATGACATGCTTTTTGAAAAAAGAAAAATCCTGTAACATATGGTGATGAAGATCAAGATCACAATCATGAAGGATAACGAGACAATTGAATAACAAGACAATTGAAGGCAATCGGATCGATTCGTGAAGACAATTGAACTTTATTGGGCTTTAATTGGAGATAAATTGGAACTTTAAACTATTGGGGGATGTGTTTATTTTATTAATTTGACCTTAGTTAATTTATTATGTTTAGTTTATTTTATTATTTCAGTTTTATATTATTTGGGTTGATACATTTAATTTAATTTAAGTCCAAGTGAGTGTGTTTATTAAACTTGGCTGTTAAGGGGCCAGGGGTTTCATGTTAAGATTTTATTTATTTGTTTATAAAAAGACTTGTAATCTTAAGTAAATATAACAATGATGAGGAAGCCGATTATGTTTAATTGCAAGAATGAATTTTCTCTTTTATTTATTGTTGAACATGTGATTTTATAAATCTATACTTGCGGCAATCAAACATAACTTATTTCTTATCTTCTCATTTATGTATTGGGAATGATGTCAATATCATTCTTTTATAATTTTGGTTCATGATTGAGTTCTAATTATTAAAAAAAAGTTATTTCTAATATTAGTTTTTGATTGACATATAATCAATAAGTTAAAATTCATTTTTATAAATTTGTTTCAATATTTCTTAAGGTTCTGTTTTGATTTGATTGAAGGTGTCACATATTTATATATGATATTCATATTAGTTGATATGAGAGCTTTGATATTAATTTATGTTTGATTTATCAATTTATTTTTTATTTTAATTTTTTTGATCGCATATCATTAGTTTATTTTGAGTTTTTTATTCATTAGTTTATTCTGCCTCAATATCATCAATCCTTTACATTTATATACATATATTTTTTTATTTCCGTATCTCAGTTTGCAGCATCTCAAAAAATATATATTTTCTTCAGTTTTACAAGTCAACGTATCACCGCCCTTCATTCATCATCAATTATATTTCCTTTGTTTTCTTTTGCTAAATAAGTTTTCTCTTGTTTCTTGTGTCGGCAATCGCCATCCAACATCAGTTTATTATATATATATTTTTTCTTTTCTTTTGTTTCTCATTGACCCGAGATATTGACGTCATCTTGGGTTCGTCATCTTCTACTGTCAGTATCTGCTCACATTGTTTCCATCTGTCCAATCATCTTGGAATTTCCGCAGCACCAAATTTTTTTTTTTAAAGTAACGCATCTTGTTTACTGGCAGGGGTGGACCTACAGTTGGCCGGTGGGGACACGTGGCCCTCCGGCCCCCTCCCCCACTCCGGCACGCGTGCCGCGACATTTGAGAAAAATCCCTTAGGTTTGACTAAGGTCAACTGCAACGTTTACACCAAAAACACCAGATTGCTGTCACAAAAGCCTCCAACGTCAGCATCAATTTGGTGCATGGGTTTGCTCCCGATAAAATGTTTGATGTTTTTGTTATCGTTGGACACCAAATTTATTTTTGGTGGGCCAAGCGGTTACTTTTTCTTTAAAACTTTTAATATTACCCCTCCATTAATAAATAAAATAAATTTTATTTTTTATATATTTTAATATATTTAATATATTTATATAATTTGAATAATAATTATAAATAAAAATTAAATTATTATAAAAAATATATACTATTTAAAATATTTCATTAAGATCTTTAAAATGAGTATAATATTAAATATATTTTAATATATTTTTAAATTTTTAATATGTATTATAAGTAATATATTAATATAATATTATTTAAATTATTTAATATATATAAAAATTTATTATTAGATTTTTGTGTCATACCTTGGACATAAATAATTGTTAGATTTTTTTTATATTATTGTGTCATAGCTTGGACACAAACCGTTGGAAATATTTTATACCTTGGGTACAAATAATATATTGTTAGATTTTTATATTATACTTTGGACACAAATAATTAGATGGATAAATAATTAGTTAGGTAAATATTATATAAGAAATTAATAATTTTTTTATATTATGCATAATTATTTGATAATACGATTTAATAATGACTTGGATAATAAAATAGTTGGATAAAAAATTAGTTGAAAAAATAAAATGGATAAAAAATTAGGTGGATAAACAATTAATTGGATAAAAAAGAATTAAAAAAATATTAAGTGACAAAAAAATTAGGTGAAAATATAATCAAAATAATATTTTATAAAAAAATACAAAAAAATGTAAGTATTTAATAATTTTGTAATATATTATGAGTAATTATTTGAAAATAAAATTATATACCAAATAAATTAATTAATATTAGTTAAAGAATTATGTATGAAATATTGTGTGAAAATACATTTTACACCAATTTGGTGTCATGCACATTGAAGTTAAAAGAAATTTAGTGTCAAAAAATTTGGTATTGACACCAAAATGGTATCAAATTTGGTGTCAAACATTGAAGTTGGTCTAACTATTTGCATTTTCGAAAAACAAAAAATTGTCGGTATACAAACAACAAACATAAAAGAAAACTGCAGCACGTAGATGACAGACTCGCAGTACAACTTACACACTAAGTAATTTTTATAATTACTAAAAGGTGTAAATTTTATTAATTATTATCATTATAATATTAATTTTTTTAAAAACTGGTTATATATATATTTTTTAAGGTGAAAGACTGCTTATATTGTTAATCTATTGAAGTGCTTTAACTCTATTATTTGTTCTTTCTATTTCTATTATAATTACCTTCATTTTTTACTTAGTTTTCCTATTTCAAATATTTTTACTACTTCTAATTAATTAATATTTTTATTTTTTTTTAGTTTTATCATTTTAGTTATCTCCAATAAGTATTATTCACTTCTATTTTTTATGTGCTACACAAAATCCATTAGCAATTTACAATTTTAGTAAGTAACTTTTTTCTTTTTTTTTTTTTTAATTTCTCTCCATCATTATTTAGCATCTTGTTATCTTCACTTTAATATTTTATCACTTACCAAGTTAACCCACTAAATTGATTACTTTTTTTTTTTAATTAATTTATTTTTTAATAATTTAAACTTAATACACATTTCATCAATAAACCCTAAAATCTTAAACTTTAAATTATTACATTAAAATTATTAATGTATTGTTATAATTTAATTTTATATTTCAAGATATAAAGACTCCTCGAGAAAAATTATAACTTGACCTATTTTTTTTTTTCATTTTTATTTATTTTAATGAATTCATTTGAATTTTTAAGCACAAGACTATTTGTTTTAACTAAATATTATGTATGTTTCATTTCATTTAAACTATATAGTGTCAACGAACATTGTTTTATATAAAAACATTATATGTTTAGTATGTTTTTAATTTTTGATATTTTTAACATCTCTTGTCGCCGTTGCAATACTTGTAGACTGACGAGTAGGAAAAGGAGGCATACCTTGAGCATCCCTTGCTATGGGCACATTGGCTATCCTTATACCAACATCGGGTAGCCTTCCAATAGACACAGTATGCTGTTGTTAGTCTAAAGTTTTTGGGTGGTCATCCACCACGTTAAAGTTCCTAAGAATCTCCCCTCTGACCATGACGAATAATAAACGAGCTCTATAAGCTAAGAAGAAAAAGGTGGAGAAATTAGAGATGAGCCCCTCCTTCTAGAGCCAGAAATGTTGACGTTTGGATTTGGATCCTAGTCAACGAGGTTCGTTTTTGGACCCAAACTACAACTTCGGATCGTAGATATTCAATATGCGAGGTAAAGAAGTAAAGGAGAAGAGGTCAGAGGAAAGAAGAAAAAATACAAGGAGATTTTAGAGTGGTTCGACCTAATTGGATGCTTACGTCTACTGTTCACTCTCTCACTATTTTGACAGAGTATCGGCTTTCAAAAGATTGTACATGTCTTTCTACAATGAAAATCCTACCCTATTTATTGAGAAAGATGAGGTGTTATAGTAAAACAGAATAAGATAAAAGCATACAGCAAACTGAAATTACAATGATGAACTACATTTAATGCGCCGGGATCTCATTTAATACGGCTGACAGTGCATTTAATGCAGCTGAAACTGTTACCTCTGAGCTCTGCCCGAGTGTGATTTCAGGCGGCTAATCTGTACGGGTTAAACGAGATCACCGTAATTTTGACTATAGTGTCTGGTAGAGATGGCGTGCATGACACGTCTTAAGTTGCATTTTGTATGGTATCTTTGACTTCTGTTGACTAGCGGTTTGTGAGGCGTGGCGAAGATGGACTCTCCAACGAACAGAATATCTAGTTAAGCTGGCGAACAAATGAAATTCTGATGAATTGGACACTTTGAGAGTTAATGGAACAGATCATGAATAAGTTCTTCTGTGACCAGACATAATATTAGGCAAACAGTTTAAGCGAATAGATCTAGCGAACAAGTCTAGCGATCAGCTCAGGTGAGCAGCTTAAGCGAACAGATTTGGTGAACAGACATAGGGATCAGCCCAGGCGAACAGACATAACAATTAGCCTTGACGAACAGACATAATGATCAGCCCAGGCGAATAGACATAGCGATCAGTATTAAGGACCGGTATTGACCACAACAGTATGTAGGACCACGAACAGATCACTAAACAGACTACCAAGTCTATTCACGAGTAGGTTGACGATCAGTGGGGACATTTGGGATACGAGCAACATGGCGAGTCAGTCTAGCGAATCAGATTAGCGATCAGGGGGTCGATCAGAAAGAAGGACAGATTGCTGAACCTTTGGATTGTTAGGCCTGTATTGTAGATCTTCCCTGGCCCAATCGCCTTGATCGTTAAATCACCCATAACACCCATGTATGTTTATTAAGAAATCAAATTATGGATTTGCTATTATCGTAGTTTATATTGATTATTTGAATATCATCAAGGATCATGAAGAGATGTAAAGACGATAACATTTTAAAAAACTAGTTTGAAATGAAAGATTTGGTTCAAACAAAATTCTGTCTCAACTTGCAGATTGAGCATCTATCTAAAAGAATTTTTCTTTACCAATCAACTTATACCGAAAAGGTATTAAAACACTTTAACATGGATAAGTTTCATCAAACAAGTTCTCCCATGGTTGTTCGATCTCTTGATGTGAAAAAAGATCATTTTCATCTACGAGAGGATAATGAAGAAATTCTTGGTCTAGAAGTACCATATCTTAGTACTATTGGTGCACTAATGTATCTTGCTAATTGCAGAAGACCTGATATAACATTTTCTGTTAATTTACTATGAAGATATAGTTCTTTACCAACTGGAAGACATTGGAATGGTGTTAAACAAGTGCTTTGTTATCTTTAAGGAACATCAGACATGAGTTTATTTTATGCAAATGACTTAAAGGTAGAATTAGTTGGATATGCAGATGCTAGATATTTATCAGATCCATATAAAGCACGATCTCAAACATGTTATTTGTTTACATATCGTGGTACTGCTATATCTTGACGTTCTATAAGGCAAACTCTAACTGCCACATCTTCAAATCATGCTAAAATATTTGCATTACATGAGGCAAGTTGAGAATGCATATGATTGAGATTTCTGATTCAATATATTCATAAAGCATGTGATTTTTCATTCGTTGAAGAAAGTCCAATAATTTTATGTGAGGATAATACGGCTTGTATCGCCCAAATCAAAGGAGGTTATATAAAAAGAGATAGAAATAAGCACATTTCACCAAAGTTTTTTTTCACACATGAATTTCAGAATAAAAGAGAGATCGATGTTCATTAAATTCGATCTTCTAACAACATGACAAATTTGTTCACAAAGACACTTCTTACAACAACATTTGAGAAATTAGTGAATAAGATTGGTCTGCATCAGTTCAAAAAATTTTATTAACATTGACCAAAAGAAGACATATTAGCATGAGGGGGAGGTTATTACGTATAAGAATTATGTACTTTTTTTTTTTTTTCCTATATTAGGATTTTTTTCTCATAAGGGTTTTCCTTAATAAAATTTTTAATGAGACATATTCTTTGTACAGTTAACATCCAAATGGGGAGTGTTATAAATCAATTAGATACCACCCTTTACTATTCTATAACCTCCATAAGAATAACTTTTTGTTTACTTAACTTAGCTTTTAGGTTTCAGGTGAGAAAAAATAGAAACTAATCTATATAAAAATGCTTACATAATTAAAATTATATTTATTATATTAATAAAATATTAAAATTATTAATGGATTTGGAGGGGATGGATATCCATAGACAATGTCATATCCGAAAATTAAACATAACATAATTCTATCAATTTGTACTCCGTCCTCAATATAATAGTATTCATATATGTTTTAAATGTAACAAATTCTTATGGATATTTGTATTCATGGATAATTTTGTCACCCCCAATTGAGCATTACACAAATATGCATTTAGATCTTTAAACACCAATTAATTAGCCCGAACGAATGAAGGTGCTTCGTTATTGTAGTTGAAGATAAAAAACCCAGAGATAAAAGAGTTGAAAGAGTCAAGCGTCGTTGTATCAATTCGAGTTTTGCATTTATCTTATCGGTTTTTTATTTTTAATGACTTATCGGGTTGTTGCATCTTTGATTTTTTTTTTTTTTTTTTTTTAACTTCTTATCTCTTGTTTTGAACTTTATCATGTTATCTGAATCTTTCTAAATATATTACAGTTCCATTTCACCAAATTGCTTAGTTTCTAAATATATTCACAAATGATATGACAATTTTTTTTAGAAAGAATCACATGCTTTTTGAAAAAAAAAAAAAAATCCTTTATGTATATATATATATTTTTGAGAAAGAATCACGTGCTTTTTGAAAAAAAAAAAAAATTCCTTTATATATATATATGGTTTTGTGTTATATGTCAATTATGGAAGAGCATAATTAAATTATTTTGAAAATCTACCATTCGGTTACAAATTTCAAGGTCTTTCATTGGGTGGAATAGGCCTTTTCCCTTGTATTTAAGAGCAGAAACTCATGAATATATTAGTTGTAGTTTGTAAAATGTAAGATAGAAGAATGGATGAGAAATAATTAATCCAAACTATCTTGCTGATGAATGAGTTGATAGGAGAGCGATCAAGCAGCATATATCCCTCAAAGTATCATTCCTTGTGTGGCGGTGAGCTCTCGAATTCATCCTAGATTGCCAAACACACTGTCACTGCTCAGGATTCAAGAAGTAAAAGTAAATAAATAAGTAAAAATTAAGCATCAGACACAATGATGGACGTATAATTCCAATCCCAAGTTAACGCCACATTTCCAGGAACTAGCAGGCTCTTCTAAATTAGACGTCTAACGGTCAAATCTTATAACTCTAGAGAGGTCAGAAATTTCGGGGGAATGAGGCCCTGTGGGGAGCCACACCATTTGGGGAGCTTTTGCTTGCTGATAAGATTGTCAATTTTTGTATCTTTTAAAATTTGTATGAAAAACTATGGGGTGTATTTAATCTAAGTTTTTACGGGTTTTTTTTTTTTTTAGTTTAATGAATTATTATTATTTTTTTTAGAGTTCATAAATTTTTATTGGATTTTATATAGTTTACGTAACTGTAAATGATAGTCATAGACTTTCATGGAAATCATTTAAAAATGTTTTTATAAATATTAATAAATTTTCATAAATTTTTATAGATTTTTTATTTATACAACTTTCATTTTACTTATTTGTATAGATTTAAAAAGTTATAAAAGATTTCTATAGACGTTCATGTTAAAAGAAAAATAAAAATATTGAAAGATTTTTATTGATATCTATAATTAATATAGCATAAACCTCCTAATTAAATTTGTCAAAAGAAGATTTGCAAGGATCCAAGTTAAATTTGCGTTGATTTGTCAAAAGAAGATTTGCAAGGAGCGAGATGAAAACCACAAGTTACTGGCTTGGCTCTTGATTTGCGTTGTGGGTGCGGGTTTGAATTTGATGGTTCCTTCATCTTGCTTGGTTTGTTTGGTTGAATAGAATATCTTTTTTGTTTACTTTGTAACTTAGCTTTAGGTTTTGGTTGAGAAAAAATAGAAAATAATCTATATAAAAATGATTGCATAATAAAAATTATATCACTTCAAAATAATTAAAAATTGTTTTTGTTATATTTATAAAATACTAAAATTATTATGGATTTGAAAGGGGATGGATATCCGTAGACAATATTATTGATCCCCATATCTGAAACTATAGTGGACACTAGAATTATATCTACTTTCACTCTATCCTCAATGTAATAGTGTTCATATATGTTTTAAATGTAGGAAATTATTATGGATATTTGTATCCACGGATAATTTTGTTACTCCTAATGTAGCATTATACACATATACATTTAGAACTTTTCATGGATTGCAAGTTGAACCTACTTCTATTTAAATGATTATGAAAGCCTAAATTGTTCCTAGACAAACTTTACTAAGTCTTTTCTTTTTCTCTCAAAAAATGTTTTTATTTTTTATCTTAAAAATTTCAAATGAGAAGGCTTTTGAAAAGATAAATAATGGAAAATGACTTATTTGTGAAAATAATATATAACAAATAATGATTTTTTAAAAATAACATGTAAGGGTTTTAAAAATAACAGGGTTGGTTTCTCTAAAAATAACTGTTAATAAACATTTTCATTTCACTAAATTATTAAAACGCCAATAAATTAATGCAAACTAATGAAGGTACTTCATTATTGTAGTTTTTAATCAACCAAAGGATATTAATATTAGATTTGAGAGGTGTGTAAGTTTTATACCAAGATTTAATTCACACAAACACACACAAATGCGCAGATAATATTAGTATTAGTTTGAGATTGTTTAAGTTTTTTACGCATATCCAATTCACACAAATAACATTACAAACACAGATTTTTTTTTTTTTTTTTAATATCCAATTTAGAGTAAACAAATGATATTACAAATTTATAAGATCCAATTCATTCTAAGATAGACACACACATATACATTGTTTTAAGTTTTTATGCGTTTGATATTTACAGGGCTAAAGATACTCCAATACGCAAAGATACAAATTTTCAGTTACGCTGGTATACGTGCATAATTCGTTATAAGGCGTTCCGGGAACCAGCTCTATGATGGCTTTCCAGGAACCAGCTCTATGGCAATGAACCTGGTCTAATTATTCAAAAGCAAAGAGCTAACGGTAACAACAAACTTTCTACGAAAGGAGGAATACTTAGAAAGCAAGTAATTATTGAATAAAAGGAAAAACAACTATTGTGTGTAAAGAATCTTTGGAACACGAAGATGATGACGGTAGACTAAAAAGGATCTTTGGAACACGAAGATGATTACGGTAGACTAAAAAGGATCTTTGGAACACGAAGATGATTACTGTAGACTAAAAAGGATCTTTGGAAAACGAAGATGATTAGTAGACTAAATAAGACTTCCAGAAGCGTTCTGTGGCAGTTTGTGATTGGACGCAGCTTCTAAGCTCCGCTTCGCAATCACTGTGAGCGAAGTGTAATCTGGCTGTTTGTGACTGGACTTTCTCAAGTTTACCTGCTGGTTCAATGTGAGTCCAATTTGATTCTTTGCAAATGTTCGGATTTTTCTTTTTCTTTTGTTTTGGAGTAATGGAGTTTTTTTTTTTTTTTTTTTTTTTTTTTCCTTCTTTGACTAGGATTCAGCCTCTTTTTCTATCTCTTTCTCTCTGCAGAAGCTGAATCAAGAAGAAGACTTGACAATGAGGGATGATATCCAGAATCTAGAAGAAGACTTGACAGTGAGGGATGTTATCCAGAATCAAGAAGAAGGCTTGACAATGAGGGGTGCTATCTCGAAGTTGAAGGGTCTATTCCGGTCATTGGTATCTCCAATCTACCCATTGTTCAAGACAATATCTTTAATTTTATCTGCTCATGTTTTTCAAAATTTGTCTACTATATTCACGACTTGCTTGAATGATTTAGTATGACCCCACCATTTTTTCTATCTTGCGCCTGTCTCATGATTTTGAAAACAAAAGCTCGACGATATTTAATTTGTCGGAAATATATGACAATTTTGCAGTGGGGAACTTTGACAAGGTGGATTGTTATCTTGAAGAGTGCGATCTACTTATTGGCAACTCCAATCTACTCATTGCTTTGCGAGGTAATATCATTATTTTTACCTGCTCATGTTTTTGAAAATTTTTTAATTTGTCTGACAGATATGATGGATTTGCAGCGGTGCTTCCTTTAATTTTGAAATATATTACAGGGTTATAGCAACGAGGACGTTAGATACGCATTTCTATTGCTTGCCATGGAGGTAGTGTCATTTACACTGGATCTATTAGGAGGAAGTCACTGGGGTTACCTTTTGGCTTCAGCTCTTTTATCAGCTTTGACTCTTGGAACAACCATATATGCTTATTTTATCAAAAGATCAAGAATCAAGTCAGAAGCTAAGCAACTTTGTGCTGTGGAGATCTTCTTCTCTTTTATCCAGTTGATTATTTCATGGTATTGCTTAATTAAGACACTATCTGGTGTCAAAACTAATTATAGCTCATCGGTATTTCCACTAGCTTATGCTATAATTTCTATTTTCTTCACTTTTATAAGGAAAAATGATGTTTCACCTTCGCCCTCGGACCCTCCACCTGAGGATCCATCAAATGAGTCTGTTTCTATTCCTATTCCTACTGGTGATGCTGAGGTAGATCCATTGGATAAACCACGTGATTTTGTGCATTCAAGTGATGCTAAGGAAGATCCATCGCACAAATCACCTGTTTCTGTGCCTTCAACCTCTGCTAGCGTTCCACAAGTTAACACGTTGCACCAACGCAGCAAGCAACCTCATTTTCAGGTATGAATTTGAATTTGATTTTGAACTAGTTTCTATGAATTCTTTAGCCAAGAAATCCAGAATTAATGTCCACAATAGTGATTATTGTGATACTTGATGGTTGCTTTAAAACCAGTGTTACCTTGCATGACTTATCCTCAATTATAAACAAGTCCTAGATAAACACTACGGCTAAGCTTACAATTACAAAATATAGAGTTCATTTGCAATTTGCTGTAATTGTGCATTGGACATACCAGAAATTAAGGAATGCATAGTACAAACATGGTGCGTTTTCCTGCATCTGCTTTGTAACAACCTAGTTTGAACTTTGACTGGAGTTTTATGATTTGGTAATGCTAAGGTTGATCCATTGAATCCAACACTTGATTCTGCACCTGCAAGCTCTTCTCTTGTCTTCAATCTTAAAAGCAAAAAAGATGTTTCACATTCGTCAGTAGACACTCCACCTGATTCTCCATCAAATCAGTTTGTTCTTGTTTCTGCGCCTACAAGTGATGCTGAGGTTGATCCATTGGATGAACAACTTGTCAGGCCTACAAGTGACGCCGAGGTTGATCCATTGGATCCAACACCTGTTTCTGTGCCTACATCCTCTGCTATCTTTCCAAAACCTAGAACATTGCGCCAACGCAAGAAAAAGTCTTAGTTTCAGGTATGAATGTGAATTTGATTTTGAACTAGTTTCTATGAATTCTTTAACCAAGAAACCCAGAATTAATGTCCACGATAGTGATTATTGTGATACTTGATGGTTGCTTTAAAACTAGTGTTACCTTGCATGACTTTATCTTCAATTATAAACAAGTCCTAGATAAACACTTCAACTATAACTTACAATTACAAAATATAGAGTTCATTTGCAATTTGCTGTAATTGTGCATTGGACATACCAGAAATTAGGGAGTGCATAATACAAGGTGCGTTTTCCTGCATTTGCTTTGTAACAACCTAGTTTGAACTTTGACTGGAGTTTTATGACTTGGTATTGGAGTCTAATTATTTCTTACTGTGATTTTAATAAAGATCTTAATGAATCTAATGTTGGCTTTTCTTATCACAGTTCAATGACGAAGCCAAGATGAAAGCCTCAAAAACTGTCTCTAGCATTCCAGGTATTAAATAGAATTTTTAGATCTTTCTTGCTGTCAATTCGCTTGCCTACTGAGAGAATGAACGAAAAAAGGAAGCATTTATCAATTTAAATTTTGTTTTGGGTGTTTAAATTCAACAGGGGTTGATAAAAATTCGATTCAAGTAGACACGGAGGAGAAAAAAGGGCCATTCTCAGCAAAGGGTGTTGCAGAGCATGTAGTTGATGAACCAAAGACGAGTGAGGAAATGCAATCCGTGGGAATGAAGAATTCCGAGCTTTTTGGTCCCAAGAAACACATCGGCTAGGTTTTAGTTTGAAATTGGATTCTGTGATGGTGTGATATTTTATAAATTGTTGAATTTACAGCATCCCTGACTGCAGCATGTGAATCGGTTATATGAAAGTAGTTTGTATGTACAGTATCTAAGCTTGCAAAATATGTTTTGATTGTATTACAACATTACAGAACAAGTCATGGCAGTGTTGCCAAGCTAGATTTTTCATATTATATCCCTTCGCAACCACATTTTGTCCAATCTCCCAAAGTCTCGTAGCAGCCAGTCTCTTCTTTTTTATCCAAATTTCACAAACTCAATATTTATCTCTAAACCTTACCAAATTCTCTTGGCAGTCAATCTAACGCACATGAATCTCCACTTTGTCCCTTAATGGTCATTGTTTGCGTATAATTTGCTGGTTGCAGCAAAAGTTAATTGGTGATCAAACTTTCGTGCTCTACGATAAAAGTCGTCCCCCACTATGGCCTTGAAATTTGCCACTCGGTCGATACTTTCGTGCTCTACAAATGTCCACTCGGTGGACACTTGCCTCTCATGCAAATGAAAAAAAATTAAATTAAATAAATGAGAAAAATCAAAGCAAGCCTCTCATGCAAATAAAGAAACCAAGGGCTATCTCTAAGAAACTAGGTCTTCATTATTGTAGTTTTTAATCAACCAATTATAATATTAGTATTAGATTTGAGAGCTGTTTAAATTTTATACCCAAATTCAATTCACACAAACACAAACAAAAGTGCAAATACTATTAGTATTAGATTTGAGATTGTTTATATCTTACTCATACCCAATTCACATAAACGAAATTACAAACACAGTTTTTTACCAAGATCCAATTTAGACTAAACAAATGATATTATAAATTTACAAGATCCAATTCATTCTAACATAGATACACATATACACAGTAATTTTAAGTTTTTATGTGTTTGGATTACTCTCTTCCATTACCAGCACTGAAGTTAGATTAAAATATTATATTATCATATCATATAGGATTATCAAACCAAACCACACAAATAAACCCTATAGCAAAAATGAAAGATATTACATCTGAAAAAAAAAAGAAAAACCAAAAAGAAAGGAAAAAAAAGTATATTTTGACAAAGAAAAAAAACGATGATCCATATATTTCTCCTCAACCACCCATCCGGGTAGGAGCCAGCCATAGCTTGGGTAAGTTGTCATAAAACATGCACCGAGCTCGATCGCTTCCCCTTCTTGCATGGCGATGACTCTTAATAATTTTGAGAGTGTCACTACTATTGATCGCCATTGTATTTTTGTTGTTGATAAGATTTTAATTTATGCATGGGCTTATCAGAAACAAACAAAGATCTTATCAGAAACAAATGAGATTTTAATTTGTACATCCAGTAAAAAAAGCTGATGAAAAACAAAAAATCTAATTTGAGAAGATTACTTTTAGTTTTAATTTTTAATTTTAATTGATGTGAGAGAGGATAAAAATTTTAGTTTTAATTTTTTAATATGTTATACTATTTTTAATTATAGATATTTAGAGATGATGTAGTTTACATATTTGCCTTTTTTATCTCTAGTATCTAGAGAGAAAATGAGAAAGGCTATCGGTGTCCAAATTGTGTTATGAATCCCTAGATTCTATTAATTGGGTCCAAAGTGAATAGAAGTTCTGTGTCCAAAATATTTGGATGCAAATGATTTGGTATGTGTTGCTAGAAAATACCAATAAATTAGGTGTTGAATAATAAAAATGTGAGCATGACATTAACTGCCATCTTTTAAAAAAAAAAAAAAAAAATCAGATTTTAATTTCTTTTTTCATTTAGTTTGATCAGTTGATGGCCACTATAGTTATAGGGTAGCAACACCTAAATATTACATAAATTGTTATAAAATTTGCTAATTGTTGAATTATAATGATTTGAATCACTAGAGCACTTATATTAGAGGTGGCAATTTGGAACCCGACACGACGGGTCGACACGAAACCGACACGATAATTACGGGTTAGGGTTGAGCATAAACGGGTTGGGTAAATTAATGGGTCAACTTGTTTAACCCGTTAACTAATCGTGTCGAGTTCGTGTCGGGTTAATCGTGTCACGGGTTGACCCGTTAAACGAGGGTAAAAATGTAATTTGTTATGTAGAGGGGCATTCATGTAATTTGAACGAGAGCTATATATACTCTTCAATCTTCAGATTCCAAACCCTACCCATTTGTTACAGCCGCCGCACCCATCACTCCACGTCTCCACCAGTCCACTGTCCACATACAGCCGTCGCAACTCCTTCCGTCTAGCGTCTCGTTCAGTCGCCGCCACGCCGATCTCCTTCGGTCGCCGCCACGTGTCTTCTTTGGTCGCCCGCCGCATCTCCTTCGTCACCCATCGTCTCCTTCGATCGTCGCCACATATCTCCTTCTGTCGTCGCTGCATCTTCGTCCGTCGTTCATCTCATTCGGGTCGCCGCCAAGCTGATCTCCTTCAGTAGCTGCGCTGCATCTCATCCGCACGTCGATCTCCTCTAGGTCGCTACCATCCAACTCATTTGGTCACTGTGCCGTATCCTGTTCGTCACCCATCGTCTCCTTCATCACCCAGCCTCGCCGATCTGCTTCGTCACCCAGCCACGCAGCACCCCACACCATTTCTTCATCTCGGGCGCGGTTCATCAGCTGTATATAGTCATGTAGATTTGTTTTAGTTTTGATTTTTGATATTGAAACTGTTTAGTGGAGATGTGTGAAATGCAATATTGTGATTGTGTTAGGAAATAAGTGTTTCTCCTTGCAGAATGTAAACATTATAAGAGACTCCTGCATATTGATGTTCGCGCTGGTATGCAGAATGCAGTCAGGAACTCCATCGAGACTCCTGCATATTGATGTAAATGAGAATATAAGAGAGAAATTTATTCTGTAATAATTTAGTCTGTAATTATAATTTATTCTGTAATCCTCAAAATGCAGAAAAATTTTGATATTGAAACTGAATACTATTTTCTAACAACAGATCAATAATAAGTGTTAAAGATTTTTGTTTTTGTTTTTGTTTTTTTTTTTTTATATTGAAACTGTTACTAACGGGTTGATAACATATCGGTTAAACGAGTTGATAACGTGTCGGTTAAACGAGTTATTAAATCGGTCATTAACGGATTGATAAACAATCCGCAAATAAACGGGTTGTTTTGGTGTCGACCCGTTACGAATCGTGTCGTGTTTGTGTTGGAGGGGTTCAACCCGTTTACTTATTGTGTCGTGTCGTGTTCGTGTCGTATCCAACCCGACCCGTCAACTCGGATTGCCACCCCTAACTTATATAATCATATTTGTATGCTCCAAATTAGTGTGTTCTCTCTCCTCCATCTTTATCATTAGGTTGTCTCTCCACTCTACTAACCATTTATGTTTCTCTCTCCTCTCTCCCTTTTCACCAAACATATAGTTGTCTCCCTTCTCTCCTAATTATAAATCTCTCTTATTTTTTATTTTTTATTTCTTTTACCTTTCCTATTTCATGTTTATTTAACTATATATATATATTGTCATTTTTCTCTTTCCATATCCTATTTTCAGTTTTCTTTTTCTCTGCTTCTTTATTCCTTTCAGGGTAAAAAAGAAAAAAAAAATTATCATTTAGACTTTTACTATTGCCACAAAGCCTATTTAATACTTTAACCTCTAAAGAAAAATAATATGTATAATTTTAAACTTATCAATCTGAAGTGATATCCAAAAATAATTATTTGGTTCCAAGCTAAGTTTCTCTTTTCAGTAGTTAAATGGTTTGGTTCGAATCGATTTGTTTGAACGAAAGCTTGTGTACGTGAATTGAATTTCGATGCATGTTATAAAGAGTGCTTAAGGATATGTATTCCAAAGCCAATTTATTGTGAATAAGAAACATGAGAGAAATGGTGATGTTGAGAGAAAGAGGAGAGACAATAAAGGGCGAGTTTTTAGTTTATAATGAGAAAGGAGAGATAATATAATGATAAAGACAGAGTTAAGAGAACACACTAATTTGGAATGTATAGATATGGTAGTATTTAAATATATGAGTCCATCTAAATCATTGAATCATCATCACTTGAAGTTAAGAAGTTGCAATTTGTGTAATGTTTAAGGGCTATCGATCCCATTCTATAAATACTGATATATTTAAAATTAATATACATCAATTGAAATATTTGTTTCATCAAATTGTTATTAAATTTTAAAATAGTAATATACATAGTCAAATTTCATGTTTTATAAAACAAATTATAATATTAATTTAGTTGAGTATCATGTTTCACTGAATAAAGCATAGTTCGATTTGATGCAATCCAATCCAATTTCAGACCTATTCAATCCCATAAAATAGTCTAATATATTTCCCTAGAGCAAACTCAGCCTAATAGTTAATAATAGTCCCATGTCTACGAGATATTGAAATCTGCTGTAAAGGTGTGTTACTAATGTTGTTATTCTAGTACAATCGGAAAAGGCTACAAAATCTCTCATTAAATTCCGTCAAGAATCTCTCTTCCTGTTTGTATTTTCCTTCTGTTTGACGATACAAGAATGGTTTTTTTTTTTTTGGTTATGTGAACAAGTAGAGATAGTTCTTCGAGAACTCTTGAAATTCCTTGATCTATTTATAAACATTTTTCTTTAGCTCTCCAAAGGATGATGGCATTTCTGTGTAATGTCACTTTATGGGGGTTTGTTGGGTTTGTTGGCTTTGCTTCACGAATGTACAAGATCCTGTGATTTTGTTTTGTACTGAAACCCGTAATTTGTGTGTTATCTACTATAGGTTGATGTGGGTAAGAGGCCCGTGACTGGCCTCCGGCTTTATCTAGAAGGTAGAAGCAGTAACCGCTTGGCCATTCACTTGCAGCACCTTTCCTCTCTTCCGAAAGATTTCCAACTCATAGATGATCCAAATGGCAACTTTCGACGAGAGAGTTACGATCGAAGATACTATGAGAAAATTCAGTGGAAGAACTACTCTCATGTCTGCACTGCTCCTGTCGAGTCTGATGAGGATCTCTCAATTGTAACTGGAGCCCAGTTGCAGGTTGAGAATCATGGGTTCATAAGTATTCTTTTCTTACGACTTCGCTTCTCAACTGTTTCGGGAGCTACAGTGATAAAGCATCCGGAGTGGGATGGATCACCAGGCTTGGCGCCTAAGTCGGGGCTCATTTCAACACTTATCAGCCACCATTTCACAACTGTACAGAAGCCACCTCCGCGGCCAGCTGATGTCAATATAAACTCCGCCGTGTATCCTGGGGGTCCTCCGGTACCTGTCCAAGCCCCGAAGCTTCTAAAATTCGTTGACACAACGGAGATGACCAGAGGGCCACAGGATTCTCCTGGGTATTGGGTTGTTTCCGGGGCAAGACTAGTCGTTGAGAAGGGCAGGATCTCTCTACGCGTCAAATATTCTTTGTTGACTGTAGTAGTACATGATGAAGATGAAGAGTTAGAGGACGAATAGCAGATTTTTCTCGCGTTGAAGAAAGAAATCACATATATAGATAAGAATGTAACAGAATAGGAATGACGAAATGAAAATTTGACCGAAGAATCCAAAAACCGATAAAAAAATGGAAGTCTCTCTGGACAGAAAGAGAGACACGAGTGGTCTTGCAAAAATTCATCGTCTTGCAAGGAATGGAATCCTGTATTCTTCTTGTAGATTCTTGCTAGTGCTGCTTGCAATCTATCTGGTTATGAGCTATTTTACATCATAAACCTTGCAAATGGTGCTGATTCTTGTGTATTTTCCAAGAGAAATTTTAGTCGATAACACTGAAATGAATATCTATTCAAGTTAGCATCAAACTATAACAAACTTTTTTAACTCTGGATTTAACTGTTTTAGTCACGAAGACCAACAAAGTCATTGATGTATGGACTAGTATATAGATAGTTAATTATCAATTGACCTCAATGTGAAATATGAAACATAATAGTAATAAACTGCCATTAGAATAACATACCTATTTTAAAATATATTTATATTTTTTGAAGTTATATTATGTAGTCTATGTTTATGCTATAAAAGGGGCAACATGGATTTGTGTGCAAAATAATAAATTTAGGGTAATTTAAGGAAGTATAAATTCAAAATTGGCCAGTTTCAAAAAACAAAAATTTGATTTATTCTCATAAATATAAACAACCACCTTTAAATTTTTGTTGGCTTTTGTAAATTTTGTAATTAAAGAAAACTATATAGTTGACATTATTGTAGTATTTAATCAACCAAACAATATCAATATCAAATTAGTGAGCATATGTTTTATACCCAGATCCAATTCGCACAAACAAAATCACAATTCACACACAAATACACAAACTCAAATAGCATCAAATTTGAAATTGTTTTAAGTTATTTATTTATATCAAATTCACACAAATGAAATTACAAACATAGATACATTGTTTAAGTTCTTTACCCACTCCAATTCCAACAAATGATATTACTGATATAGATTTGTATGATTCAATTCAGTCAAGCACATTCACATTCACATACACTATTTAAATTTTATTTATTCGGGTCACTCTCTTCCACCACTTGCAAATACAATTCACGCTAAAATACTATATTATCATATCATTTGTGATTAAAACCAACCAAACAAACAACCCCCCTATAACAAGAACGAAAAACATTAGATTTGAAGAAAAGGAAGACATTTTCAAAAAGAAAAAGAACTATATTTTGACCAAAAAAAGGGTTCTATCATAAGAAATGCATCGTGCTTGATTGTTTCCTCTTCTTGTACGGCGGCAAGTCTTAATAACTTAGAGAGTGCCGGTTGTAGTTGATCACCCTTGTGGTGTTTTTCTGAAGCTTATTTACTAGAAATGTCAAAGTAATGTTTATTTGTTCCCATATATCCAACTACAACCGCTAAAGTAAATCTATTTTTAACATAACTACTAAAAGTAATAATAATAAACAATTTCTTAAGGCAATTTCAATTAAGTAAGTATTTAGAATAGTAATTTTCGGGTAAGGAATTTTTACAATACATATTTCAAACGCTTTTGATGATATCTAGTGGATTTCATTGAATTTTAATGTGAATTACAAAGAAAGTTGAGAAATTTTCAGGTTTACGAATTATTTTTTTCAACCTTTTTGAAGATAACATATTTAAAAAATAGGGATATATATATCGGAAAAATAATTCAAAAATTCAAAAACTTTTCAATATTTTTCCAAATGTGTATTTTAATTTCCCTACAATGCATACAAAAAATTGTAATCAAAATATATAAAATTTGTTAGTCTACTACTAGCAAAGCACAGCGTATAGAATTTATGAAGCATAAATTATGCAGTAAAAGAAGAAGTTTGAAATGATGCATTCTAAAAATCTGCTTTGTAAGTGCCTTCATCAAATTTCTTTTAATTATTATTTGTTTTAGTTGTTTTCTTATGAAACAATCTATCAAAGTTTACAAATAAATAATGCTATACTTTCCAAAAATTTTTCCAAAATTTTGTCAAAATAATGTATATTGATTCGTAACTATCATAATAATTTTGGGTTGATGTGTTGATAATATTGTAATTTCACGTAAACTTATCATATCATTTGGACAGTGAATTTAGATAAATTTTTGGGTAATATAGTATTCCTTTTTACAAATATTAATGTACATTAGGATTCTTAAATTTCACTTCACCATTTATCTCCATTAATTTAATTAAGGGATATTGTGGAAAATCCCCTTGAAAAGTAAACTATTGGTGATTGAAACCCGGGTTTTTTTTTTTTTTTATTAGGTGAATCGCTTTCTACCATAAACTTTTAATCCAAAATGTCAATATTTTCCGTCCAAATTTATGAAATGACCAAAATGCCCTTATTAAAATTTTATAAAATCCCAATCATACCCTTCAAGCTTTTATAATGACTAAAATACTCTTTAAACTATTAATTATTAATAATATTAAATAAAAAATAACACAAAATAAAAAAATGAAAAACTATTAATTAATTAAACTAAAATAAAATTAAAACCAAATTAAAACTCTTGTTCCCTCTCTCCTCTTTTTTTCTTCTCTCTCTATCGTCGGCTGGTGATGACGGTGGCAGATGATCTTTACAACAACATTGTTGATGGATGGTGGCTGAAGACCTCTCTCATTTGCTCTCTTTTTGTCTCCTCTTTCTCTCCTCTTATCCTCTTTGGGTAATGTTGGTTTAGTTTGGAATTGATGTGTTTTGTGTTTTGGGATTGATGGTTTGAGATTGATGTATTGAATTGATGAAGGAATGATGATTTTGGGTTTAGGGGACGATAAATTTGGGTGTTGGAACCCGTTTCTAGGTGCATAAAAAAAAAATAAAAAATAGAGGAGAGAAAAGAGATGAGAAAAGATGGGATGATTAATTGATGTGGGTTGTTTCTAGTTGATGTTGATGATTAACGGAAGTAGTTTTTTTTTTTTTTTTGGAAACAGGGTTGTTTTTTATGTTGATGATTAATCTTCAGATTAGATCTCCATATTCCATTAAAAATGATGGGTGGTAGAGATCTAAACTGGAGATTGGATCTCTACCCTTAAAAAAGTATATATTTTTTTTAACTTAATTTTTTTTAAAATTTTTTTAAATGATGTCCACCGTCCATCATGATGATAAATGGTATAAATCATTTTTAACTTTTTAAAGAAAATTATTAATTTTTTTTCTTTTTTAAATTTTTTACATTCTTTTTTATTTTTAAAATTATTTTGATCTTCACTGTTCATCTCTAAGATGGGCAATGAAGTTTTTATTATTTTTATTATTTTCTTTAATTTTTACAAAATTTTAACAATTTTCCTAATTTTAAAATTTTAATTATTTTATTAGATTACCATTTTGCCTTCAAATTTTAACACCTCATAAATTAAATTTGTCAAAAGAA
Organism: Dimocarpus longan; assembly: GCA_022984855.1. Taxonomy (NCBI): domain Eukaryota; kingdom Viridiplantae; phylum Streptophyta; class Magnoliopsida; order Sapindales; family Sapindaceae; genus Dimocarpus; species Dimocarpus longan. The sequence goes on from CM041020.1 coordinate 12,912,002, forward strand.
GATTTGCAAGGATCCAAGGAGGAGATGAAAACCACAAGAAGTTGTTGGATTGGCTCTTGATTTGCGTTGTGGGCGCGGGTTTGAATTTGATGGTTGCTTCCATCTTGCTTGGTTTGTATGGTTGAATAGAGTAGCTTTTTCGTATACTTTGTAACTTAGTTTTTAGGTTTTAGTTGAGAAAAAATAGAAAATAATCTATATAAAAATGATTACATAACAAAAATTATATTACTTAAAAAAATTAAAAATTGTATTTATTATATTTATAAAATACTAAAATTATTATGGATTTGGAAGGGGATGGATATCCATAGACAATATTCATCCCCATATCCGAAACTAAAGTGGATCCTAGAATTATATCTATTTTCACTCTATCCTCGATATAATAGTGTTCATAGACGTTTTAAATGTAGAAAATTTTTACGGATATTTGTATCTGCGGAGAATTTTGTCACCCCTAATATAGCATTATACACGTATGCATTTAGATCTTTTCATGGACTGCAAGTTCAAGCTTGAACCTAGTTTATTTAAATGATTATGAAAGCCTAAACTGTTCCTAGACAAACTTTACCAAGTCTTTTCTTTTTCTCTCAAAAAATGTTTTTATTTTCTATTTTAAAAATTTCAAATGAGAAGGTTTTTGAAAAGATAAGTAATGGAAATTCTGAAAGTAATATATAACGAATAATGATTTTTTTAAAAAAATAACATGTAACGGTCTTAAAAATAACAAGGTTGGTTTCTCTATAAATAACTCTAAATAAACTTTTTTAATTCACTAAATTATTAAAACGCCAATAAATTAACGCTAACTAATGAAGGTACTTCATTATTGTATTTTAATCAACACAAGAATAGTAGTACTAGATTTGAGAGCTGTGTAAGTTTTAGACCCAAATTCAATTCACACAAACACGCATAAAAGCGCAAATAATATTGGTATTAAATTTAAGATTGTTTAAGCTTTTTACCAATATCCAATTCACACAAACAAAATTACAAACATAATTTTTTTGACCAAGATTCAATTTAAACTAAACAAATGATATTACAAATTTATAAGATCCAATTCATTCTAATATAGACACACATATACACTGTTTTAAATTTCTCTGTGTTTGATATTTTCTGGGCTAATGATTTTCTAATACGTAAAGAGACAAATTGTCAGTTACGCTGGAGAAACATGCGTAATTCGTTATATTTTTTTCTAGGAACCAGCTTTCTGGCAACGAACCTAGGAGAAAAACAATTATTGTGTAAAAAGATTCTTTGGGAACAAAAAGACGATTATTGGAGACTAAGTCTCCAAGACTGAAGGCAAAGTACTAGCATAAGTGCTATGTGGTAGTTTGTGATTGGACGCTGCTTTGAAGCGCCGCTCTGTAATTTATACTGTACAATGATGTCACATATTTTTAAAATATTTTTAATATTCATATGGATTATATTTTGAAAAAAAATAATATTATCAACGTCAAAAAATTTATTTTTTATATGATAAATATATCATTTAATAGATAATTAAATTAATAAATTATTCTTCAATACTTCTATGTATTTTCATTTAGTATTTTCATATTTGCTATTTAATGCTTCCATATATTTTAATTTTTAATTAAATAATTATTGATTTGTTATCATAGTTATTTAATACATTTTTAAAAAATAGATAGTCATATTGATAATATATATATTTTTTAACATCTTGATTTGATATTAATGAGTGATAATTATATCAAAAATTTATTTTAACTCAATTTCTATTCATTCTATGTATCATCTAATTTTTTCAGAGTCTATAAGAGAATTGAAGGTGATCTTAGACCAACTCCAATGTGCTACACCAAATTTGACACCATTTTGGTGTTAACACCAAATTTTTTGACACCAAATTTTTTTACACTCCAATGTACATGACACCAAATTGGTGTAAAAGGTATCTTCACAGAATATTTCATACATAATTCCTTAATCAATATTAATTAATTTATTTAGTATAAAATTTTATTATCAAATAATTATTCACAATATATTACAAAATTATTAAATACTTATATAGTTTTTTTTTTGTTGTTGTTGTTATTTTTAAGTTATGCTGTTGTTGTTATTTATATATTTTTTTTATCATGTATTTTAAATTTTAGGTAATGGTAATGTGAATGTTATTACTTTTTAGAGCAAATTACAATTTAGCTACCCGGTTTAAACGCTTTCACAGGCGGAGCAAATGTTTCCATGTTATTGCAATTTACCCCCCTCCCGTTAGTAAGATTCGTTATATTTGACGGTAAACGATATCAAAACGGTGAAAAGACGAAATTACCATTTGACTAAAATTGACCAGTTGACCAAATATATATCTGGTCAACTCCTCACTCACTCACTCACTCAGCTGTTCCCTCTCTTCCTCTCATCCTTCTTCTTCCGCTTCTCATCTTCTTCCGCTTCTTCTTCTTCTTTCCTTCTCCTTCTTCTTCTTCTTCTTCTTCTTCTGTTGTTCTTCTTCCTCGGATCGTCTGGATTCTCTCCGATCTGGGTTCGCTGACGAACCCAGCTGGGTTCGTCAGCGAACCCAGATCGGAGACCCAGACACTCCGATCTGGGTTCGTGACGAACCCAGCTGGGTTCGCTGCCCAGATGGATTCGTCACTGGGTTCCTGACGAACCCATCTGGGTTCGTCACGAACCCAGCTGGGTTCGCTGACGAACCCACATGGGTTCTCAGGAACCCAGATCTGGGTTCCTGACGAACCCATCTGGGTTCGTCACGAACCCAGATGGGTTCGTTGACGAACCCATCAGGAACCCAGATCTGGGTTCCTGGGTTCGTCAGTGAACCCAGAACCTGGATTCATCAGTGAACCCAGTCAGGGTTCACGAACGAACCCAGCTGGGTTCGTTCGTGAACCCTGATTGGGTTCACTGACGAACCCAGATTCTGGGTTCACTCTGGGTTCGTCAGTGAACCCAGTCTGGGTTCGTCCGTGAACCTAGACTGGGTTCACTGACGAACCCAGATTCTGGGTTCATCGTATGTATTTTTTTCAGTTTGATGGTTTTGATTTAAGATGATATTGGGTTTGATGCTTTTGAGATTGATAATGTTGGGTTTGATGGATACATTTGAGGTCATTTTTTGGGTTTTCAGAAGTTGTGACGTTGGCTAGTTGATTGAAGATGTTTGGAATCATTTTATGGTTGCTGGTTGACAATGGTTGCTGGGTGATGGACTTTGAATTGATGATAGATCGCATATTTTGGGATAAAATTTAAAATTAAAAAAAAAATTAATATGAAAAGATAATTTTACCCCTGGCTCAGTTAAATGTAACTGAATTCATTAACGGGAGGGGGGTAAATTGCAATAACAAGTAAATATTTGCTCCGCCTGTGAAAGCGTTTAAACCGGGTAGCTAAATTGTAATTTGCTCTACTTTTTATTACATTATTAAGTTTTTGTATTAAAAATATTATAAATTATATCAAGTAATTATTAAAATAATAAATTTTTATATACAAAAATAATTTAAAATGATATTATCTTAATATATTACTTATAATATATATTAAAAACTTAAAAATATATTAAAATATATTCAATATTATACTCGTTTTAAAGATCTTAATAAAATATTTTTAACAGTATATATTTTTTATAATATTTAATTTTTATTTATAATTATTAATTAAATTATATAAATATATTAAATATATTAAAGGATATAAAAGAAATTAGATTTGTTGTATTTATTAGATCAGGGTCATGTTGAAATTTTGAAAAAATAAAAAAGTAACGACCCACCATTTTTGCAAATGATGTTAGCTACAGTAGAACATCAAATTTGGTTCCCTACTATAGCAGCAACACCAAATGTTGCATTGGGTTTGCTGCGGGACACGTCCACATTGCAGCCTGTTTTGGCACCAAAATGGTGTTGGTGCTACGCTGGAGTGGGTCTTAGCAGCTTTCTATGCATCTGTAATGTGACGAAGTGTGATGTGGCAGTTTGTGATTGGACACTTTTTACTTCTCAAGTTACCTGTTGGTTTGAACATGATTCCAATTTGATTCTTTGCAGATGTTTGGACTGTTCTTCTCTATTTCTCTCTTTCTCTCTGCAGAAGCTGAATCAAGAAGAAAACTTTGACAATGAGGGGTGATATCTTGAAGGGTATGTTGTGGCCATTGGTATCTGCAATCTACCAATTGTTCAAGGTAATATCGTCATTTTTATCTGCTCATGTTTTTTTGAAAATTTGTCTCTTTGACAATGAATGGTGCTATCTTGAAGGGTATATACTGCGTATTGGTACCTCGAATCTGCTCATTGCTTCGCGAGGTAATACGGTTATTTTTATCTGCTCATGTTTTTGAAAATTTGTCTACTATATTAATGACTTCCTTGAATGATTTAGTATGACCCCATTATTTTTTCTATCTTCAAAATCTCGACAATATTTAATTTGTCGGAAATGTACGATAATTTTGCAGTGGGAAACGACGAGGAGGAATGTTATCTTGAAGTGTGTATTCCGCTTATTCGTACCTCCAATCTACTCATGGATTTGCGAGGTAATATCATTATTTCTATCCGCTCATGTTTTTGAAAATTTGTCTACTATATTCATGAGTTGCCTGAATGATTTAGTATGACCCCATTATTTTTTCTGTCTTGTTTAACGTATCTGCCTCATGATTTTGAAAACAACAGCTCGACAATATTTTCATATAATATTCTGTTAAATTAGTTTGTCGGAAAGATATGATAGGTTTGCAGCGGTGCTTACTTTTGAAATATGTTACAGGGTCATGCGGACGAGGACCGTCGATACGCGTTTCTATTCCTTGCATCGGAGATAGTGTCATTAATACTGGATAGATTAGGAGGAAGTCGCTGGGGTTACCTTCTGGCTTCATGTCTCTTATCAGTTCTGATTTTTGAAACAACCATATATGCTAACTTTTTCAGCAGATCAGGAACCGAATCAAAAGATCTGCAACGTATTTTTGAGGAGATCGCCTTCTCTATTCTCCAGTTGATTGTTTCATGTTATTGCTTAATTACCAAAACTAATAATAATTCATCGTTGTTTCCACTAGTTTATGCTACAATTTCTTTTGGCTTCGCTTTTACAAGAAAAAATGATGTTTCACATTCGTCCTCCGACCCTCCACCTAATGATCCATCAAATGAGTCTGTTTCTGTTCCTATGCCAACTGGTGATGCTGAGGCACGTCCATTGGATAAAGCACTTGATTCTGTGCATACAAGTGATGCTACGGAAGATGCATCGGATAAATCACCTGTTTCTGTGCCTTCAACCTCTTTTAGCGTTCAACAAGCTAACACGTTGCGCCATCGCAGGAGGCAATCTCATTTTCAGGTATGAATGTGAATTTGATTCTGAACTAGTTTCTATGAATTCTTTAACCAAGAAATCCAGAATTAATGTCCACAATATTGATTATTGTGATACTTGATGGTTGCTTTAAAACTAGTATTACCTTGCATGACTTTATCCAGTGGCGGATCCACTGTTGGGCCAGGGGGGGCACGTGCCCCCCCCCCCCCCCCTCAAATTAAAAAAAAAAATTGCTAAGTTTAGTATACAAAAGAAATAATTAAAAAAAAAAAAACTAAACTAGCAATCGCTGCACTGTTGCGGTCTGCAGCGCTGGACTGGTGCATATGCTGACTGCACAGCATCCACCTTTTGTTCAACATGCCTTATGTCTCTTTTTTATTTTCTTTTTAATTGTTTATTACTTTTATTTATTTTCTCCATTTCTAATAAAATTAATTTACTTTCCTATTTTTTTACTTCAATGAGACTTAATTTTTCTACTTTTAATATTTTTCCTACTCCTAATTAATTAATATTTTCTTTTTTCAATTTTATTCTTTTAATTCTTTTCTATATAAATACTATTTACTGTGATAATTTATAATTTTAGCGAATAATTTTTTTTCTTTTTTTTCTCATCTTTATTTGGCATTTTTTTATTTTCACTTTAATATCCTGTGACTTATCAGGTTAGTTTCCAAAATTAATTATTTTTTTAATTTATTTATTTTTTAGTAATTTAAATTTAATATATATCTCATCGATAAATCCTAAAATTTTAAACTTTAAATTATTGTATTAAAATTATCCATGTATAATGTATTGTCATGATTCAATTATATATATATATATGTAATATTATTATTATCATGATTCAATTATATATATGTAATATTGTTTACTTTATAGTTTTATTTTATTTAGAATCAATAAATTATTATTAAATTTTAAAAAAAAATTATTATGTTTTCTGCTATGAATATTGTGAAGACTGAATTACGTAATCGAATGGGAGATAAATAATTAAATGATAGCTTGCTTGTGTATGTGGAAAAAGATATTTTTGATAAAATTGGTAAAGTAGTTATCATGAAACGATTTCAAAATATTAAGCCTCATCGATGAAGATTATAATTTTATGTAGTTTATTTATTTTAATGATTTCATTATGATTTTTAAACATATGACTATTTGTTTTGCCTAAATATGATGTATGTTTTATTTTATTTAAATTATATAGCATTATTAAATATTGTTTTATATAAAAACATTACACATTTATTATATTTTTAATTTTTGATATTTTTATTATTTTATTTATGTGTCCCCCTTGAATAAATTTTCTGGGTCCGCCACTGACTTTATCTTCAATTATAAACAAGCCCTTGATAAACACTACAGCTATAGCTTACAATTACAAAATATAGAGTTCATTTGTAATTTACTATAATTGTGCATTGGACATACCAGAAATTAAGGAATGCATAATACATACATGGTACATTTTCCTGCATCTGCTTTATAACAACCTGGTTTGAACTTTGATTGGAGTTTTATGATTTGATAATGCTAAGGTTGATCCAATGAATCCAACACTTGAATCTGCACCTACAAGCTCTTCTGTCGTCTTCAATCTTAAAGGCAAAAAAGATGTTTCACATTCGTCCTCAGACACTTCACCTGATTCTCCATCAAATCAGTTTGTTTCTGCGCCTACAAGTGATGCAGAGGTTGATCCATTCGATGAACCACTTGTTTCTGTGCCTACAAGTGATGCTGAGGTTGATCGATTCGACGATAAACCATTTATTCCTAGGCTTGCAAGTAGTCGATGGGATGAAGAATTTCTGTTTGCTCATAGAAGTGATGATCAAAAGCGTCATTCTAGGAGAGAAAGCGATACATTGCGTATTTTTGGTCCAAGGCATCGTTTTGGGCGTATAGGTCCTCCTAAGGTTGATCCATTGGATCCATTGCTTTTTTCTGTTGAACAAGTTTCTATGAATTCTTTAGTCAAAAAATCCACAATTAATGTCCACAATAGTGATTATTGTGATACTTGACGGTTGCTTTAAAACTAGTGTTTCCTTGCATGACTTTATCTTCAATTATAAACAAGTCCTATATAAACACTACAGCTATAGCTTACAATTACAAAATATAGAGTTCATTTGTAGTTTGCTATAATTGTGCATTGGACATACCAGAAATTAGGGAGTGCATAATACATGGTGCGTTTTCCTGCATTTGCTTTGTAACAACCTAGTTTGAACTTTGACTTGAGTTTTATGATTTGGTATTGGAGTCTAATTATTTCTTACTGTGATTTTAATAAAGATCTTAATGAATCTAATGTTGGCTTTTCTTATCACATTTCAATGACGAAGCCAAGATGAAAGCCTCGAAAACTGTCTCTAGCATTCCAGGTATTAAATAGAATTTTTAGATCTTTCTTGCTGTCAATTCGCTTGCCTACTGAGAAAATGAACGAAAAAAGGAAGCATTTATCAATTTAAATTTTGTTTTGGGTGTTTAAATTCAACAGGGGTTGATAAAAATTCGATTCAAGTAGACACGAAGGAGAAAAAAGGGACACTGACAGCCACAAGAGAGGGTGTTGCAGAGCATGTAGTTGATGAACCGAGGAAGCTATGTCACCCTGAGCTAACCTCAGTTGAACCAAAGACGAGTGAGGAAATGCAATCCGTGGGAATGAAGAATTCTGAGATTTTTGGTCCTCGCAAGAAACACATCGGCTAGGTTTTAGTTTGAAATTGGATTCTGTGATGGTGTGATATTTTATAAATTGTTGAATTTACAGCATCCCTGACTGCAGTATGTGAATCGGTACAATGTTTTTGCAGGTTCTTTGAAAGTTCCCTTTTTGTTCTTGACTAATGGTGGGCTGTTTAACTGCTTTGTCGATTATTTGTTTATGCTTATTTCGATTGAGTTATGCTATAAAATGTAATGCTATACTTTAGATTAAGAAGAAATTGAATTTATTGGCAGTGCTTCTGTTTAAATTGAGACATGTCAAAGTCAGAATTTTTGAATTTTTTACGAGCTAGATTGACTGGTTCTTCAAATTTCCAGCAGAATAAGAATGTACTTTTTATTTACGTAAGAAATCGGTTTTATTGATTGAAAAATAGAGGAATAAATTTAAGAAGTGAATTAGTTGTAAAGAATAAGAAACAATATAAACAAATTCAGTGGCAGTATATTAGTGGGATGTACTTGCAATGACAAATTCAATACAATTAGCCCTCTCCTGCTGTCAAATTTGCATCGAAATGCTTGTGTTATTCGCTAACTTTTTTGTCTTATGAAGCAAATTGGGAGGTAAATATATGACAGAAGGGAATTCTTTGCCACGATATCTTGAATTTGAATCTTTTTATAAGTTAGAAGAACTCAATTCTGTCGTTGTAGGAAAGTTTCCATGAGAAGGAAAGGATACCCAGTACTACCAACTGACGTCTGATGCTTTCAAATTGAACAACTCTGTTATATGAAAGTAGTTTGTATGTACAGTATCTAAGCTTGCAAAATATGTTTTGATTGTATTAGAACATTACAGAACAAGTTATGGCAGTGTTGCCTAGCTAGATTTTTCATATTATATCCCTTCACAACAACATTTTGTCCAATCTCCCAAAGTCTCATCGCAGCCAATCTCTTATTTGTTATCCAAATTTCACAAACTCAATATTTATCTCTAAACCTTACCAAATTCTCTTGGCAGTCAATCTAACGCACATGAATCTCCACTTTGTCCCTTAATGGTCATTGTTTGCGTATAATTTGCTGGTTGCAGCAAAAGTTAATTGGTGATCAAACTTTCGTGCTCTACGATAAAAGTCCCCCACTATGGCCTTGAAACTTGCCACTCGGTCGACACTTTTGTGCTCTACAAATGTCCACTCGGTGGACACTTGCCTCTCATGCAAATGAAAAAAAATAAATAAATAAATGAGAAAAATCAAAGCAAGCCTCTCATGCAAATAAAGAAACAAAGGGCTATCTCTAAGAAACAAGGTCTTCATTATTGTAGTTTTTAATCAACCAATTATAATATATATTAGTATTAGATTTGAGAGCTGTTTAAATTTTATACCCAAATTCAATTCACACAAACACAAACAAAAGTGCAAATAATATTAGTATTAGATTTGAGATTGTTTATATCTTTTACTCATACCCAATTCACATAAATGAAATTACAAACACAGTTTTTTACCAAGATCCAATTTAGACTAAACAAATGATATTATAAATTTATAAGATCCAATTAATTCTAACATAGATACACATATACACAGTAATTTTAAGTTTTGATGTGTTTGGGTCACTCTCTTCCATTATCAGCACCGAAGTTAGATTAAAATATTATATTATCATATCATATAGGATTATCAAACCAAACCACGCAAATAAACCCTATAGCAAGAATGAAAGATATTAGATATGAAAAAAAAAAAAAAAAAACCAAAAAGAAAAGGAAAAAGAAGTATATTTTGACAAAGAAAAAAAATATGATCCATGTATTTCTCCTCAACAACCCATCCAGGTAGGACCTAGCCATAGCCTGGGTAAGTTGTGTCATAAAAAATGCACCGAGCTCGATCGCTTCCTCTTCTTGCATGGCGGTGACTCTTAATAATTTTGAGAGTGTCACTACTATTGAACGCCATTGTATTTTTGTTGTTGATAAGATTTAATTTATGCATGGGCTTATCAGAAACAAACAAAGATCTTATCAGAAACAAATGAGATTTTAATTTGTACATCCAGTAAAAAAAGCTGATGAAAAACAAAAAGTCTAATTTGAGAAGATTACTTTTAGTTTTAATATTTAATTTTAATTGATCTGAGAGAGGATAAGAATTTTAGTTTTAATTTTTTAATATGTTATACTATTTTTAATTATAGACATTTAGAGATGATGCAGTTTACATATTTGCCTTTTTTTATCTCTAGTGTCTAGAGATAATGAGAAAGGCTGTCGGTGTCCAAATTGTGTCATGAATCTCTAGATTCTATTAGTTGGGTCCAAAGTGAACAGAAGTTCTGTGTTCAAAATATTTGGATGCAAATTATTTGGTATGTGTTCCTAGAAAATGCCAATAAATTAGGTGTTGAATAATAAAAATGTGAGCTTGACGTTAACTGCCATTTTTTTTTTAAAAAAAAAAATAAATAAATAAAAAATAAGATTTTAATTTCTTTTTTCATTTAGTCTGATCAGTTGATGGCCGCCATAGTTATAGGGCAAGGTCAGCAACACCTAAATATTACATAAATTGTTATAAAATTTGTTTATCGTTGAATTATAATGATTTGAATCACTATAATCATATTTGTACACTCCAAATTAGTGTGTTCTCTCTCCTCGATCTTTATCATTAGGTTATCTCTCCACCCTACTAACCATTTATGTTTCTCTCTCCTCTCTCCCTTTTCACCAAACATACAGCTGTCTCCCTTCTCTCCTAATTATAAATCTCTCTTATTTTTTATTTTTGATTTCTTTTACCTTTCCTATTTCATGTTTATTTATCTATATATATATATATTGTCATTTTTCTCTTTCCATATCCTATTTTCAGTTTTCTTTTTCTCTGCTTCTTTATTCCTTTCAGGGTAAAAAAGAAAAAAAAAAAATTATCATTTAGACTTTTACTATTGCCACAAAGCCTATTTAATACTTTAACCTCTAAAGAAAAATAATATGTATAATTTTAAACTTATCAAATCTGAAGTGATATCCAAAAATAATTATTTGGTTCCAAGCTAAGTTTCTCTTTTCAGCAGTTAAATGGTTTGGTTTGAATCAATTTGTTTGAACGAAAGCTTGTGTACGTGAATTGAATTTCGATGCATGTTATAAAGAGTGCTTAAGGATATGTATTCCAAAGCCAATTTATTGTGAATAAGAAAAATGAGAGAAATGGTGATGTTGAGAGAAAGAGGAGACACATTAAAGGGCGAGTTTTTAATTTATAACGAGAAAGGAGAGATAATATAATGATGAAGATAGAGTTAAGAGAACACACTAATTTGGAATGTATAGATACGGTAGTATTTAAATATATGAGTCCATCTAAATCATTGAATCATCATCATTTGAAGTTAAGAAGTTGCAAATTGTGTAATGTTTAAGGGCCATCGATCCCATTCTATATATTTATATATATATATATAAGAATAATTTAATATATTTAAAATTAATATACATCAATTGCAATATTTGTTTCATCAAATTGCTATTAAATTTTAAAATAGTAATATATATAGTCAAATTTCATGTTTTATAAAACAAATTATAATATTAATTTAGTTGAGTCTCATGTTTCACTAAATAAAGCATAGTTCGATTTGATCCAATCAAATCCAATTTCAGACCTATTCAATCCCATAAAATAGTCTAATTTATTTCCCTGGAGCAAACTCAGCCTAATAGTTAATAATAGTCCCATGTCTACGAGATATTGAAATCTGCTGTGAAGGTGTGTTACTAATGTTGTTATTCTAGTACAATCGGAAAAGGCTACATAATCTCTCATTAAATTTCGTCAAGAATCTCTCTTCCTGTTTGTATTTTCCTTCTGTTTGACGATACAAGAATGGTTTTTTTTTTTTTTTTCGGTTATGTGAACAAGTAGAGATAGTTCTTCGAGAACTCTTGAAATTCCTTGATCTATTTATAAACATTTTTCTTTAGCTCTCCAAAGGATGATGGCATTTCTGTGTAATGCCACTTTATCGGGGTTTGTTGGCTTTGCTTCACGAATGTACAAGATCCTGTGATTTTGTTTTGTACTGAAACCCGTAATTTGTGTGTTATCTACTATAGGTTGATATGGGTTTTTTGTACTGAAACCCGTAATTTGTGTGTTATCTACTATAGGTTGATGTGGGTAAGAGGCCCGTCACTGGCTTGCCGCTTTATCTAGAAGGTAGAAGCAGTAACCGCTTGGCTATTCACTTGCAGCACCTTTCCTCTCTTCCGAAAGTTTTCCAACTCATAGATGATCCAAATGGCAACTTCCGACGAGAGAGTTATGATCGAAGATACTATGAGAAAATTCAGTGGAAGAACTACTCTCATGTCTGCACTGCTTCTGTCGAGTCTGATGAGGATCTCTCAATTGTAACTGGAGCCCAGTTGCAGGTTGCGAATCATGGGTTCAAAAGTATTCTTTTCTTACGACTTCGCTTCTCAACTGTTTCAGGAGCTACAGTGTTAAAGCATCCGGAGTGGGATGGATCACCAGGCTTGGCACCTAAGTTCGGGTTCATTTCAACACTTATCAGCCACCATTTCACAACTGTACAGAAGCCACCTCCAGTACCTGTCCAAGCCCCGAAGCTTCTAAAATTCGTTGACACAACATAGATGACCAGAGGGCCACAGGATTCTCCTGGGTATTGGGTTGTTTCCGGGGCAAGACTAGTTGTTGAGAAGGGCAGGATCTCTCTACACGTCAACTATTCTTTGTTGACTGTAGTAGTACCTGATGAGGATAAAGAGTTAGAGGACGAATAGCAGAATTTTCTCGCGCTAAAGAAAGAAATCACATATATAGATAAGAATGTAACAGAATAGGAATGACGAAATGAAAATTTGACCGAAGAATCCAGAAACCGATAAAAAAATGGAAGTCTCTCTGGACAGAAAGAGACACACAAGTGGTCTTGTTAAAATTCATCGTCTTGCAAGGAATGGAATTGGAAGTGAAAGATGGATGGATGAACGGTGGTTGTATTATTGTATTCATCATCATTTGTACTGTCTCTGTAATGTAATTTTTTTTTTTTTCCTGTATTCTTCTTGTAGATTCTTGCTAGTGCTGCTTGCAATCTATCTGGTTATGAGCTATTTTACATCATAAGCCTTGCAAATAGTGCTGATTCTTGTGTATTTTCCAAGAGAAATTTTAGTCGATAACACTGAAATGAATATCTATTCAAGTTAGCATCAAACTGTAACAAACTTTTTTAACTCTGGATTTGACTGTTTTAGTCACGAAGACCAACAAAAGTCATTGATTTATGGACTAGTATATAGATATTTAATTTTCAATTGACCTCAATGTGAAATATTAAACATAATAGTAATAAATTGCCATTAGAATAACATACCTATTTTAAAATATATTTATATTGTTTGAAGTTATATTATATAGTCTATGTTTATGCTATAAAAGGGGCAACATGAATGTGTGTAAAATAATAAATTTCGGGTAATTTAAGGAATTATAAATGCAAAATTGGCCAGTTTCAAAAGAATAAAAATTGGCCAACCTTGTTTTGATTTATTCTCATAAATATAAACAATCATCTTTAAATTTTTGTTGGCTTTTGTAAATTTTGTAATTAAAGAAAACTATATAGTCATTATTGTAGTATTTAATCAACCAAACAATATCAATATCAAATTCGTGAGCATATGTTTTATACCCACATCCAATTCGCACGAACAAAATCACAAATCACACACAAATACACAAACTCAAACAACACTAGTATCAAATTTGAAACTGTTTTAAGTTATTTATTTATATCTAATTCACACAAATGAAATTACAGACCACATTGTTTAAGTTCTTTACCCACATCCAATTCAAACAAATGATATTATTGATACAGATTCGTATGATTCAATTCAATCAAGCATATTCATATACACATACGCTATTTAAGTTTTATTTATTCAGGTCACTCTCTTCCACCACCTGCAAATACAATTCACGCTTGATTATCAAAACCAACCAAATAAACAACCCCTATAACAAGAATGAAAAACATTAGATTTGAAGAAAAGGAAGACAATTTCAAAAAGAAAAAGAACTATATTTTGACCTAAAAAAGGGTTCTATCATAAGAAATGTCTCGCGCTCGATTATTTCCTCTTCTTGTACGGTGGCAAGTCTTAATAACTTAGAGAGTGCGATTGTAGTTGATCACTCTTGTGGTGTTGTTCTGAAGCTTATTTACTGCAAATGTCAAAGTAATGTTTATTTGTTCCCATATATCCAACTACAACCAGTAAACTTTAAAGTAAATATCACTACAACAAATATTGCCTATAGCAACGTCTGAAAGGCAACATGCATCAGGTTTACGTTTCCATAAGTCATCTACGGCAACGTGCCACCTTGCACGTCGTGGAAACAGTCTATAGCAACGTTTAGTCGTATGTTGTCGAAAGTAAATGACATATAGCAACATGCAAGATTGTGCATGTTGCCAAAAATCTAGCTTTTGACAACGTTCAAGGATGCACGTTGCCAAAAACCTAACTTTCGACAACGTGCAAGCTGAACATTGCTCAAAACTAATATTTTGGCAATGTGCATAGTCGCAGGTTGCCAAAAACCATTATTGTGGTAACGTGCACTGCCACGGGTTGCCAAAAACCAATATTTTGGCAACGTGCAATGTTGAAAGTTGCCAGAAAACCAACTTTTAGCAACATGTACAACTGTAGGTTGTCAAAAACCCATATTATGACAATGTGCAAGGCTGTACGTTGCCAAAAACCCAGTTTTTGGCAACGTGTAGTGCTACACGTTGCTAAAAATCTCTATTTTAAATTGATATAAATGAATTTAATTTTAATTTTATTCTATTTAATTTCATAATAACTAATCACATCTCATCTCAAACATAAAAAGATAATTTTTCTTTGACTTAAATACAAATTACTTACCTAACGTGTAAAGTATTTAAATTGATAAAAATAAATTAAATTTTGAAATTAATTTTATTTAATATCATAATGAAAATATAGTGATTATATATCAGGAAGTTATCTGAAATAATAAATATAATGGTGTGTTTACTTCAATTAGAGAAATCGGAATGGAAATTGGATCCTGAATCAGAATGATTTGAAATCGAAATTATATGTATGTACTGAAATCAGAATAAATTGTTTACTTCAACTATATATAGAAATTAGAATCCAAATCAGTAGTATTCCCATTGAACTGTTTACTTTACTTTTGAATCGGAATGAAATAATTACAAGTTTTAAAAATGTCGTTGATTAAAATAATGAATTAATTACAAAATATAGAATAATATTTAAGATGCAGTGCCATGTTTTTGTCATTTAACTCGTTATAATAGGCTAAAAAATGAACTTTTTTAATTATATTATTGTAAGCATAGACTAAAATTATGAATTAATTATAATATGTATGTTGTCGGCTAGGTTAACTAGGTTAGATTAGGGTAAGTTTTCTTTATTAACCACTTGAAAAATAAATAAAAATAATGTAATCGATTCCATTAGTTTCCAAATTCAAATGATTCTTGAATCATGTTATATATTCTACATGCCAATACCCTTTTTCTTGTATTTTATGATCGTATCTTTGATTCTTTATCTCATTGTTTACATAATTAGAAATTCTTTTATTAATAATTTATGTAATTAAAACATTTGTAGATATGTTACTTAGAGATTATTTTGAGATCATTCAAATCAATCCTTTTGGATCAAGGAGAATATAATTTAATTCATATTTTGTGAAACACAAGGTAAAATATCCACATTAAAGTTTAATTATGACCAAAATATAAATATAAATATAAATATAAATATATATATTTAAAGATATTAAAATAAATTCTAAAGAGTAATCAATCAATTTTCTATCTTATATTTTGTTATTTAAATTGATTTTCGAAAAATATTGTAAACATCTAGCCCATTCCGTTTTTATAATAAATCAAGGTGTCTCTCATTATCAAAGTTGAAATTCCCACTAATTACGACAAATAGGTTTACACAATTGCTTTTTAATATAAAATGCTATCATGAATGAATGGTTAGTAACACTTTATTTTTTATTATTTTTTAATAGAAATAATATAGCATCCCATGAATGCTAGACAATAGTTAACGAATTTACTAGTTTAATTTGAATATTATGGCATTTTAGATATGCTATTTAGCTAGCTCTCAAAAACCAAACAGCAGGAAACAAAATGACAAACCTGCTTAAACTTTCACACACGCTTAAGCTTTCCCCAATTTTTCAGTTTTTCCTAGTCTCTTATTTTTTTAATTTCTTAAAACTAGGAAACCATAAGTTTGGAGGTGGAGTCTGCCAACACCATCGACAACCTCAAGGCCAATATCAAGGACAAGCAAGGAATTTCATCGGACTAGCAGTGCTTCATCTTCGTCAACAAGAAGAGGATAGCAGAACCTTAGCCGAGTATAACATCCAAAAGAAGTCGGCGCTCCACCTCATCCTCCATCTTCGTGGTGATGCCAAGAAGAGGAAGAAGAAGACCCTACAGTCTTACACCAAGCCTAAGAGGATTAAGCACAAGAAACAACGCCATAAGTTGCTCTGTTAGACCTCCACACCACATTCGCTTTCAACTTGTAAAAAGCTTGTGAAAAAATATTTATATGAACTTGCAAGAAGGCCAGAGGTGATTTTCATGTACTTTGTCTGTCGGTTTATCATTTATAGTTGTCGTTAGTGTTAACAACTTGTATGTTGATTTCATTGCTTGATTGTTAATGGTTGAATATATTTTGAGTGTCGTGGTCTGTTAAGACAAAGAAAATATTTGACAACTTGATTATAGATTTGATTTGAAGATTGTTTGTGAATATATAATTGATGAATAATCTTTGTTATTGTTCAAGTTATTGTCTTTGTTACAAAATGTGTGCTATTAGTTCCTATGAATATTATGTGTATGGATATTGTGGTGAAAGTAATGGCATTTCCATTTTATAGATATATGATTACTTGTGAGTAGCATTTCCATTACTTTTTTGACAAATGCATACTAGAATAATTTGGTTTTTTGGTAAATTCAAAGGAATTTTTGAGATCTTATGGGCATATTTGTTAGAAATTGATATAATAAATTTTAATTTGTATTGAGTCTTCAAACATGGCAATGAATCAACTCATCCTAACATATATATATTTGGTAAATTAGTACTTAGGTGGCACAACCCTCTAGAAGTTTATGTGCATCAGTAGCTTCTTAACTCAACTCTGTCTCCAAAAGCGTACCTTCTCAACCCAACTTTGGTTGGTTTGCAATGTTCAATGTTCTTATTTTGCTCAACTCAATTGTTTTCTATAATGCCACTGTTGTCTGCTTGTATAAATATTATGATGGTAGATGGATTGTCACATCGACTCAAGGTCCTATCGACACTATAAGATGATTTTTCTAAGTAGCAATTACCAAAGCACTCTGTCAAATATCTACTTCATGTTACTGGTAATATTATCGCAAAATTTTCATATAACCTGGCAATACCTCTTATTCCTTAACATTTTATTTCTATATTTATTTTTATTTGGAGCCAAATGATAGTAGCCACTGTCCGTAAGATCCCTAAAGCCACATGAAATGCAAAAGAGAGGTCTCTTTCCCATTAGTTTTTAGATGTTGAAGTAGAACCAGGTTTTGTATTTTGGTGTAATTTTATCACTTACTTTTCCATCTTCCAATCCAAGGATTTCGAAAGCATTCTTGAGGTTGCATTGGTTTGTTTCCTAATGAGTTGGTTCTCTCTTTTTTTTTTTTTTTTTTTGATGTATTAATTAGCTATTAACAAATCAGGCCTTTCATAACATGCAAAATGTGTTGCTAAAAGTTTTAGCAACATGCATATGTATGTTGTTGAAGCCTATGTTGCCAAAAGTGTCACATGCTTTTGTAACAGTCAATGCATGTTGTCTTAGATATAATTACAACAGACGATACATGTTGCCTTGCACGTTTATGACAACAGACTATGCATATTATCTTAGATGTTTATGGCAACATATATAACAAGTTATTTTAAAACATCAAAACAACTAACAATGCATGTTGTCATAAATATCTACGACAACATAACTTGTGTGTTGCTATAGAAGTGCATGACAACATTTTTTTGCCTGTTGCTATAGAAGTGCATGACAACATTTTTTTGCCTGTTGCAATAGACATTTAAGACAACACCAATTATATGTTACGATAGATAATTAGTGTGTTACAATAAAGACTTTTTGTGTGTTGCTATAACCTTGTATGACAATATTTTGTGTTTGTTGCAATAAATATTTCAAACAACATTATTTGTATGTTGTGATAGATGTTTAAAGTGTGTTATGGTAGATGTATTACACATTATTCATTAATTGTATAAAAACATTTTTTTTTTTATAATTTTGATAAAAAAAACCAATAGCTTTTTTGAAATGATTGAGGGCTATAAAGAATATAATTTACAAAATTATGTTAAAAAAATGATACTTTACAATTAGTTAATTAAATAGAATAAAAAAATTAAACATCTACCAAATCTTAATTATCAACCAACCATCCATACATCACCATAACCATAGTCTCTATTTTATTAATACAAACTACAAGTCATTAAAAAAAAAAAAATACTTATAAGCATCATCTCATATTAAAATAAAGACATACAACTTTTTTGCATTACGTAACAAATGAAACCAAATCACAAATAAACATATCTAAAACAACAATCCCCTATCAACCATATATACTTCAATCATTTCACTATTTCTAAAGATGTATGTCCATAAAGGTAATACTAGACAACTTATCTATACATTCTCCTACTATAAACTTCATGTCCTTATATTTATCTAGCATTTCAAACAAAATACACATATGTATTTTCTACAGTAGTTTGATACAATCTTGAAGTCAGGCAACAGTACTTCCAGTTGCTTGATTAAGTGTTTCAAACTTATCAGTTGGTCTACATACTTTAATATCATGAAAGGTCACATCCACCCAAACTTTCTAATATCCTATTCCAAGAGGCATATGATGGATTTTTTCTTTGGGATTTGTACCTGAAATTCTTCCTTCAGCCACAACATGATCTTCAGAACCATCATCTGGGTACCAATGCAATAATTGACACCGAGCATTTTGAAGTTCTGATATATCTTCTATCATAGGAACAGTCAGTGTTCCAAAACTCGCTACTCGGACCTGACTCGGCGAGGCAGCAAGCTGGGAGTACTCGGCAACTCGGCGAGTACTCGGGGAGTACTCGGTTTGACCATCGGTCAACGGTCAAACCGTTGACCCACGGTCAAACCAGGTCAAACTTGTAAAAAAATAAAATTTAATAATTTTCTATAGAATAAAAATTTAATCATATGATCACAAAACCCCTTAAAATCTATCTCATGCAACTTTCAAAGCCATTTTAACACCTTAAAAATTTCGACAGCATAACTACTATTTTTCCAACAATTTCACCTGTAATATACCAAAATAACAATACTTTATAAATTTATCATATGATTCATATCTAAATTACTTATAGTTAAAGTCTCTCATCATTCTTTCATTCTCAAACACAAGTACACAACCAAGTAACCAAAATAACAATATGCACTGCACTCTTTCCATAACGTTTGGATCAACCAATTTTCCATAATCCCATCCAACATCATTTGAGTTTCGTTTGAGAGATGGGGTAACGGAAGCTCCCGAAGATTCATTATCCATAATTGATGAATATATAACAACCTAATCATCAAATATAGCTTTGAGCATAAAAATTTTTATACAACAACCATCAATTATCAAACAATCCATTGCTTCTAAATTGATAATATAACATAAATCACACAATATATTTCCAATCATATTCAGCCAATCTCATTTCCATCAATTATCAAACAATCTATTGCTTCTAAATTGATAATATAACATAAATCACACAATATATTTCCAATCATATTCAGCCAATCACGAAGGTGTCCCACAAAGCCAGTGCACACAAGAGAAAGCAAAACAAAGTCATTTTGCTGACCTTGAAACTTATCAACCGTTGTGACCTAGAGCAGACATACACCAAAGCAGTTACATGAAGGAAAATCATTTTACAATTTAAGCCTAATCACTGATAATCATCAACCCTAAACAAAATGAAGTAAATGAATGATGATGGCGAATCTGTGAAAGTAAAAAACATAATGAAAAAACAAAAACAAAATTGAAAACACTCGGCGACTGAAAGAAAAAAACAGAATGAAAAATCTGTGAAATCACAGAACTCACAGGGACGGACGACACCGACAGCAGAAGTCGCACCCCACTCGGCGTCGGCGAAAGCGGCAGCAACACAGCACGACAGCAGACGTCGCACACGTTGGATCAACGAACGACAATGGTAGCAACGCAGCAGAAGATATGCACCCAATACTCCAACCGGCGACAGCACACCAACCGGCGGCAGCAAAACTCAGAGGCAGCACGGCGGAGTGGCGGACAGAAGCGACAGCGGGTTGAACTTGAAGCAAAGTGGAGAAGCAGAGCTGAACGCAAAAGCAGATGTCTTCAGATCTGAGTCGCTCAGATCTGAAATAACTACGCCAAAACGGCGTCGTTTTGGTGTGCCAAAACGACGCCGTTTTGGCAAAAACAAAATTAAAAAAAAAAGAGGCAGACTCGGCCCAGCTCGGATCGGCCGAGTCGTCCCGAGCTGGGCCGAGTTGGGCCCGATTCGGGCCAATTTTAAACAGTATCCGAGTCGAACCCCCCGATCTGGGGGTTCTCGGCTTGGCACCCGGCCGAGCGGCGAGTACTCGGCCGACTCAGCCGAGTTTTTAAACAATGGGAACAGTACTACTATGTTGTGACTGTTACAATACATAAAACATATAATAATGTAATGGTTTCAACTTCATGTATGCTATTAAATAATTCAAACTGAATGTGACGAGTTTATAAACCTGAGGAGTAAATCCATTAGGAGTACATGCTTGAGAACCCGTGATATCTTCCATTGCACACCTACTTAACAACTTAACAAAATAAAAAAAAAATAATATAAACATATTATATAATAAACCACTATATGAAATAGTATATTTCTAATATATATGCGTCATATATTACCTGCTCATTTGTTTCATCATTGCATTCATCCTCTCTTCAAGTCTTACCAGTTTATCAGTTGCCACTTTTAACTCTCCCTCAAGTTGTTTCACTTTTCCTACAGATTGAATTTGTGCATTTAAATGTGATGGAATAATTCCAAAGCTAAGGCCTCTCACTACCCCATGCTTCTCTGGTCCCAAAACTTTTGAAAGAGAATCTTCATTGATGTCGTTGTCATTAGGAGCGCATGTTGATGTTCATAATTGATTGATTTCATCCTGAAAATATGGTTAATTAATAGCTAACTCTTAGAAATAATTAGATATTAAAACTTGTAGGAAATAAATTTTACCATAACATTTTGCGCTGCTTCACTAAGAGACTTATTTTTTTTTCTCTTATGTCCTTCAATCCATACATCAACTCCTGATATTTTTTCTGGATCTATTCCTTGTTGTTCAGCTTCACGTTTCTGCATTATAAGAATAAAATTATGAAAATGAAAGGAAAATATAATGTAATAATAAAAATAAAGTGATAAAAAAGCTATTTGTCTTCGAAATTATTTAGATTAGAAAATTTTAACCATTAAATGATGTAAATGAGCATAGCCTCTTCTTCCTGTTGTGTGCTGGACTTTTTGACTAAGTTGTACTTCTCGAAGCCTTTTACTGCTTGCCTGCAACATTGTAATTTCACAATTTTAAAACCAAAATGGTAGAAAATAAACTAATATATCATTAATTTTTTGAAATTTTGAAGCATTACTCACTTCAAACTGTTCAGATGTTCTTTGTTCAACAAATGCTTTCCACTAATTTACATTTGTTACATTTCGAGGCTTGAGCAACTTCAATGCATGTTTTTTTCTCTTTGTTTTGCTTGCTTCTCTAATTTTTCTAGTGATAACACACTTGTGTTGCCTCCATAAACTCCCCATTTTCTTAAAGATATAATCTTTACTAGAGTCATGTAACTTGAAATATTGCTATGTCATTTAGAATAACAAATATACAATTAATGAAATAAAAGACAAATAATAAAAACATAAATTACTATATTAGGAAAATAAATAAATAAATAAAAACAAAGAACATACCAAAAGAGATGACCACAGCATATCTTTCATATGGGTATCAATTAGTTTCCAACTCTCAAGTGTGACGGGTACATGCTCTCTTACGAGTGTTCCAATATATAATGCAAGTTTATTGGAAGAATCATCAACCATTTGGCCATGCATATTGCAATCAACTTCAATAGGGTCCTTACTTTTCAAATTTGCCATATGAGTTACACCGCGAGTCTTCTTTTTTGCTGCATTGTTACTAATTTGTGTCTTTTGTGTATGTTGCTTATTTTGAGTACTTGTATGACTTGCAAGTTCACTCCTAGAATTTGGTTCTTCATTTGTAGTTCAAGTTATGAAGGCATAAATTGCTTGGCGTTGCTTTAGTACTCTTTTCTTTGCCTTTTTTTAAGACTGTGAATGATAAAAATGAATAAACACATTAAAATTATGTATAAAAATG
Source organism: Dimocarpus longan (assembly GCA_022984855.1). Taxonomy (NCBI): domain Eukaryota; kingdom Viridiplantae; phylum Streptophyta; class Magnoliopsida; order Sapindales; family Sapindaceae; genus Dimocarpus; species Dimocarpus longan. Next base: position 12,934,804 of record CM041020.1, read on the forward strand.
AATAAACACATTAAAAATATGTCGACATAATTTGAAATTAATATTTGAAAGAAAATTCATATGGTTGAGTTTTACTTACTTCTGCCATTGTGATGTTCTTTACGAAGATACTTCCTTCAAAATAATGTATTGCTTAAATATACCTGTAAAATTAAACAGCCAAATTCCAATGACCTAACTCCAACAAAAAATACAATACTAGTGGCTGCTAACACATTAAAGAGCTTCTATCGCATAAACAAAAAATATTTATAATTCAGAGCTGAACTCTGATAGTAATTTCCTATATCAATTTCTAACACACCATTATGAATAGGAATATACACAAGTACTAGTGTATACACATGTTCGAACACATATATCAAGATGAGATGACTCTTTCCCCAGCTCATCAGTTGCTTAGATATATAATAATGTAAAATTGTGTAATGAATGCTATTTTCTATGATTTTCTTTGTGTTACAGTATCGTAAAGCATAATGCATTAATGATACTTGGTTATTGACTTTTGGGTTTTCATTTTGCATTTTTTCTATTAATGACAAGACACCAAAGAGCTAGTTGTAGTTGATCATGCAAATTCCATGTATGTTTAAAATGCCAAGAAAATCTATATGAACTGAGTCAACATTTATATATGTACACGCCTTTAATATTCCTTCAAATGGCACATGGACACATGAACACATTTTAATTAAGGATGGAAAAAACACATAGAATAAGCATAATTGTATTAAGAGAACTGCTATATATGTTTTGTTACATTACTGGAATTAAGTGGACCTAACTCTATACCCTTTTAACACTAGTGCTTGTGTAAATATTTTGGAGGTAATCTAGTGGCTGCTAACATGCTAAAAAATATTTATAATTCAGAGCTGAGATCTGATAGTAATTTTCTATATCAATTTCCAATACACCATTATAAACTTGTACGTATATATTTCCACTACCAACTTTAAGAATTAAAACACTCAGTTGAAAAAAAAATAAAAAAAAATTAAGACACTCAATTGATCTTCTTGATTTCACCGATTCATTATCATTTATCACATACCTTATTTTGACTAAAAGAAACAATAGCCTTCCCACTTTTTTTGACCTTCATTTTGCTTTAGGTTGGATATATATATAGTTTGAATTTTGAATATTTATATGTATGTATTTGACCTTCATTTTGCTTTATGTTGGATGTATATATAATCTGAATTTTGAATATACATACATATTTATATATGTATATATATATATTCGACATTCATTTTGCTTTATGTTGGATATATAAATATATATATATTTGACATTCATTTTACTTTGACGCTCATCAATGTGTAGTTGTGGGTTGGAGGACATGGACATTGCCGGTTGTAGAGAAGACATGTTTCTGATGTTTTTATTTTGAACGAGGAGTTTATTAGTTGTGAGCGTTTATGATGTTTTGATTTGAAGGAGGAGTTTATTAGTTGTGACCAATTTCAAATGGGTTGATCCGTATTTCATGTCTGTATTAATTACTTACTTCATATGGTCACTTGATGAGTTCAGTAAAAACACAATCTTTATCTAACAAACCAACAAAAATCCATCAAAAGCTGAGCAACAAAATCCACAAAAAACACAATACAAACACAAAACAAAACCACAAAACCACAAACTCACATAACACAACACAAAAACTCTACAAAAACTAATAGAACTGCAGACATAAATACTGTATTCACGACAAGATGAGAACATACCTGGCAACGAGAATTGAGCAACTAAATCCACCAAAAACACAATACAAACACATTTCAAACACAAACCAAAACACAAACTCATATAACACAACACAAAAACTCTACAAAAAACCAATAGAATTGCAGACATAAATATTGTATTCACGGCAAGCAAGATGAGAACATACCTGCAACAAGATGGCTTTGTATTCACGGTAAAGGAGAGGAAGTGTGTCGGCTGTGAATGAGAGAAGCTGGCCTATTGGAGAGAGTAGTTATGAGAGAGGGAGAGGGGAGTGGCATGTTGGCGTGTGAGATAATGGCTGTGAGAAGGGAGAATTGATAGTGGGTTGTTTAATATTTGATCAATTTTTAATTTAATTTTATTTTTTTTTAATTTTAAGCATTATCTTTTGGTTTTATATCTGACTGCTACATTATTAATTTTTTAATTTTAAAGTATTGCCTTTGGTTTTAAAATTAATTATTAAAAATATGATTTTAAAAAAATATGGATGGTCTACCTTGTGTTTCACAAATATGAATTTAATTATTTTCTCCTCCAAAACAATTGGTTTCAATAATCTCAAAATAATCTCTAAGTAACATCTTTACAAATGTTTTAATTAAATAAATTACTAATAAAAGAATTTCTAATTCACAAAATAAAGCTTGTTTACGAAATTAAATGGAGTATGTATTTTTTAAAAAATGTTGATCTTATATATTTCTTATTTAATTGCATGTATTATTTAAATAACAATTTTATTGCAGGGTGAATAATGTCAACTATTTTATTAGGATCAAATTAAAAATTTATGATCTTACTAACACATATAGATTAGACATATTATCTATAGGTAACTTTATTTGCCTTGATAATTTAAAATAAATAAATAAATTGGTCATGGATTTATATGATTGGACATGTGCCATGTATATGTGTGTGTTTATAACCGATAAAATAGTTATTAGAGAAGTAACTATATATAAATAAATATATATAACATTAATTTTTTTTGAGGTATTGGGACAAACCCATGAGATAATCAAGATCAGACTGGTTTGAGTTTGATTAGGGTTGATAATCGTGGTGGAGTTGTTTTTTATTTTTTTGTTTTTGTTTTGTTGGTGTTTTCTAGTTAGTTTTTAGGTTGCTAAAAATTCAGATGGGTTGACAATGGCGGTGGAGTTGTTTTTTTTTTTTTTTTTTTTTTTTTTTTTTTTTTTTCTGTTAATGGTGGATTTGGTTGATAACAGAGAGTAATGGTGGTTCTTTTTTTTTTTCTTTTTTTTTTTTTTAATAATTTGGTTTTTTAGGTTACTGGAAACTCAGATGGTGTTGACTATGGTGGTGGAGTTGGTTTATTTTTTTAGTTAATAGTATTATTAATTAATAATGTTACTATTTTTATTCAATTTTTAAGTGGTCAATAAAGAAAGCTTGCCCTAATAACGACCCGGTAACCTAATCGACAACATGTATTGATAATATAAATACATTGATAATACATTAGTATTATCAAATTATGTTTTTAAGTTATTAAGAAAATGATTAAAATAAATAATTGTGGAATCTAATTCGACATATCAATACTTTTTATCAAAATATGATTTTCAAAATCATGCTATTAAATAATTCAAACAGAATGTCACGAGTTTATAAAATGTAAGGAGTAAATCCATGAGAAGAAGTATGTGCTGAAGAACCCATGACATCTTCCCTTGCACACCTACTTAACAAAAACAAAAAGAAAAATTAATAAACATATCATATAATAAACCCATATATGAAATAATATTCTTTTAATGTAATATCGTATATTATCTGCTAATTTTTTTTACTACTAAACTATTTATCACATAATATGCCTTCAACATCGGCCCTCATAAAATCTTCATCTTCATCATCAATAATTGTTTCAATACCATTCCCATTACTTGATGTTGATGGAATATAACTCTCGTCATAAGTTTCCAACTCATGATAATAACCTCTAGGTGGTGCTTTCCCGACAACATACCAATTAGATGTTTCACTTTCCCTACTATAAAACACTTGTTTTGCTTGTGAGGCCAATATGAAAGGATCCTTTTCAAATTGGCTTAGACCTTTATGGAGATTAACCAAAACAAACTCATCATCAATTTTAACACCACGGACAATATTTGCCCAATCACACTTAAATAAAGGGACTTGAAACATATGATAATCAAGAAGTAGAATATCCTTTAAAACTCCATAATATGCAATTTGTCCAATGATTTGAGTACAGTCTTTTGCAGTAGATCTACACATTGTGTTTGCTTCAATGGTCACACCACTATTTTGTCGACTCTTCTCTGCCTCTTTAATGTGAAATCGAAGATCGTTAATAATATATCCATTGTATGAAAGGACAAGGTCTCTAGGTCCATATGCAAGCCATTTTAGGGTATCAGAGACACTTGATGAGTTATGTTTGATTTCATCATTAATCTATCAAAAATGAGAAAATGAAAATCAAAACAAGTCAAATAATAGTATATTAAATAAATAATATATATTAAGTGAAATATTTTATAACCTTTTCAGTAAACCATGAACTAAATGTGTCAATATGTTGCTTTTGTAATTGATTATGATTTCTTGAGGGTTTTCTATTCAAACTTTTAAGTTCCTGCAAGTGTAATCTAGTAGTTGAACAAAAAAGATATTAGGTCAATAATATTCCATAATTTAATAAAACAGAACAAGTACTACATAAATGCAAAGATAAGTCTTACTCCACGTAAGGTTGAACTTCAGACATATTAAACAAGCTGTAGCGATGAGCAATTAGAAACAATTCATCTGAAAGAATTATGGACTTTGCAACAGATATTGGACGCCCTTCAAACAACAAGTAGTCTGCCATCTCTTGATTACGACCATATCGAATTCCTACTTCAAAAGCTTGTTTAATATACTACAAAACAATGTGTATTCTTCAGCAAGGTAACGCTCAGCTATACACCCCTCAGGTCGTGCTCGATTTTTCACATATCCTTTCAAAACCTTCATAAACCTAAATGATGCAAATATAAATATAAATACAAATATATATATATATATATATATATATATATATTAGTTAGCATAATCCAAACTAGTAAAAAAAGTAAAGAAATAAGAGTATTAAAATACCTCTCAAATGGGTACATCCAACGATATTGAACTGGTCCACAAAGTCGTGCTTCTCTTCCTAGATGAATTGTGAGATGTACCATTATATCAAAGAATAACGATGGGACAAATCTTTCCAACATGCACAATGTCTCAACAACCTCCTCCTCCAATTTCTCAATTCTATTCCTATCTACAACTCGGTTACACAATTCATTAAAGAATGAACATATTCGAAAAATTGTTGTTCTTGAGCCTTTTGGTAATAAACCTCTTAAGGCAATTGACAAAATTGCTACATTAGAATATGACAATCGTGAGATTTTAGACCAATTATGCATGCCCTAAGATTTGAACTACAACCATCTGGCAACTTCATATCAACAAGTCGTTGACAAAACAATTTTTTCTCTGTCTTTGATAGAGTGTGTGATGCAGCTGGTAGGTAAAATAATGAATTACCTCTTTTTTCGGGATATAACTCCTTTCTAATGCTCATGTTTTCCAAATCTCGATGAGAACTAAGACCATCCTTTGATTTTTATTTAATATCCAATAATGTCCCAACTATGCTATCACAAATGTTTTTCTCAATATGCATCAAATCCAAGTTATGACAAACAAGCACATCCTACATAGGTATTATGAAAGATACTTAGAATGCAAATCATTTCAATCTACTATAGAATTCAAAATATGCAAAATTTTTTAAAATAAAAGAGCAACTTCATACCTTCCAATATGGTAATTCGAAGAATATAGACTTTTTCTTCCAAAGTAATGAGTTATGTAGTCGCTTCCTTTTTTGTTTGTCGCTTTTCCCCCAGTCATTAACTATTTTTTCAACTTCCATGGAAATTTCAATACCATTAGATAACTTTGCCGACGTTGTTCATATTCTCCATTAAACCACGCTCGTTTTGTCCGAAATGGGTGATGAATATCAAGAAACCGTCTGTGTCCCATATAAGAAAATTTTCTACTATGCTTTAACCATTCAGAACATGTGTTTCCACGACACACGGGACAGACATATTGATAACTCTATTTTTATAGAGTTATTTTATCTTTTTAAACTTGAATTCTTGTTTAGTTCTCGATATTTTTATTTTTATTAAGTAAATTATTTCATATTTTTGTATTTTTATTTTCAGAATAAAATTGGTGAAAAAAGCACACGTGGACCCCACCAAATATTATTGTCCGAGACAAGATCATCGTTACAAAATAAATGTCATTCGAAGCAGTTCATCGCCTCAAGAATTACTCGAATCAGAAATCGTATCAAAATGTTATCGCAATTTAAAGATCGAGTATTCTAGAAATAAATATTATATCATGCTGATGTAAGAAATGATGTAATCAAATTATGATGTAAGCAATGATGTAATATTAAAGTTGACTTGAATGAGGTAGGTGAACGATGATGCAAGTGATGATGTAATATGAAAGTTGACTTTGAATGAGGTAGGTGAATGATGATGCAAGCGATGATGCAAAATGGTGGAAAATTAGGAAACGATGATGCAATCGATGATGTAATTGGAGGTGAACTTTGCCTATAAATAGGCCTTAGAATCACCATTCCAAACATCTCATTAAACACCAAAATAATAAGTAGTTTAGAGAAAGAAAGAGAGAGCTTGGAGAGGAGGAGCAAAGCAGAGGAAGAAATTCTACGGTGAAGCTTCAATCCACTAAGTTTTCCTATCTTTTGTTATATTTCATCTTTTAGTTTTTGTAATCTTTAATTTAAGTATGGAGTAATTTTGTTTTCGAAGGTTATGATGTAGCCTAACTTTGATGTTCCAAACCTTTGTTCAATTCAATTAAGAGTTTTCTATCTTGGTTGATGCATTTAATACTTTTCTTAATGCTTCTAAATAACTGGCCACTATTTAGTTGAATTGTTAATCATAATGATAGCGGAAGCTGATTTATGTATCTAGTTCATTGTATTTAATGTCATAAATTATATGTAGGATAGAAATATACTTGCATGGTTTGTGTAGTCTATAAAAGAGATCCATAAATCTTAATGAATCCATTAATGTTTTAACTTGCATAGGGATATAGCAGTTAAGCTTTATAGGGTATTTTCCTTAGACCTCGGGAGGGGCTATGTGAATAATTCAGGGAATCTCGAGTAGCAACCGGATAATTAATTTTTGATTAAAAAGAACAAAGGGGAGGAACAGATTAGTTATGGTGAAATCATAATCTTAGAGTTTTAATTTATTGAATTAATTTCATTCATATTTATAATTAAATTTAGTTTTAGTTATCAGCTTTTCAATCAAATTGCTTTTGCCAAATAAAAAGTGAGTTATTTTAATTTTAGACATTAATGAACAACAATCCTCGTGGGACAATACTTATCTTATCACTTTATTACTTGTTCGGCTCGTCCACTTGCAATTTTGCACAACAAGTTTTTGGCGTCGATGCCGGGAATTGTTTGTTTCAATTAATACTAATACTACGTAACTCATTTTTTAATTTGGTCATTTATTTATTTATTTATTTATTTTATTTGCTTTATTACTTGTGAGTTTTCTGGTGTATGAGAAAGTCTGGGGGCGAAGTTTTACAATTTGATCCAAAAATTGAAAGAACTTGCCGTAAGAACCGAAAAGAAACAAGGAAGGCTACAAGTACTGCACTCATGGATATGGCTGAAGGATCCAACAACACATAGAACATTGTACCAATAGATGCTGAAACTTGAGCATTATGAGATTATGCTCTACCCACAGTGGGTAATGTTTCAGCGATACGGCGACCAACTATTGCTGCTAACAACTTTGAGATTAAGCCAGTAGTCATCCAGATGGTACAAAACAATCAGTTCAGTGGGGCTCCGAACGATGATGCAAATGCCTACATTGACAACTTTTTGGAGATCTGCGATACTTTCAAACATAATGGTGTTACTGATGACGCCATCCGATTGAGATTGTTCTCATTCTCTCTTCGAGACAAAGCCAAAAGCTGGCTTAACTCGTTGCCATCAGGGAGTATAACCACATGGGACACCTTAGCACAAAAATTTCTAGCCAAATTCTTTCCACCAGCCAAGACTGCAAAACTACGAACTGAGATTGCCACATTCAGACAACTTGAGGCAGAGTCATTATACGAAATATGGGAAAGATTCAAAGATTTGCTAAAACGGTGCCCCCATCATGGAGTTGCTGACTGGTTGCAGCTACACACATTCTACAATGGTTTAGGGAGTTCCACGAGAACATTGGTAGATGCCGCCACTGGTGGAGCACTTTTAGGAAAACCCCATCAAGTCGCTTGGGACTTACTAGAAGAAATGGCTGCAAATGCCTATCAATGGCAATTAAAAAGAGCAGTTCCAAAAAAAGTTTTCGAAATACAAGAAAATGATGTTTTAACAAAACTTTCCACTCAGGTCGAGACATTAGCCAAGCAACTCGGAAACTTGACAGCTAATGTCATTCATACTCAGTCAACATCCTGTGATTTTTGTGGAGAGGACCAATCCAACGGGCAATGCAATGAACACCAGACAGGTCAAGCATTTTTTGTGGGCAATAAACAACCAAATAACCCGTACTCCAACACATATAATCTAAGATGGAGGAATCATCCAAATTTTTCATGGAAAAACAATGATCGACCCAGACAACCATATCCGCCACCACTTCAACAGCAATAGCCCAACAAACCGTTGCTTGAAGAAGCACTTGCTCAGCTTACTGCAAGCATTACTCAATTTATGACAAGAACAGACACCATGCTTCATAATCAAGCAGCTTCCATTTGAAATCTGGAGGTATAAATGGGTCAAATCTCCAATTTGCTGACTGCAAGACCTCAAGGATCCCTACCAAGCAACACAGAGACCAATCCTAGGGAGCACCTGAAGGCTGTCACGTTACGAAGCGGTAAAATACTGAAAGAGCCTATCAAAAGAACAGACGAGAAAGAAGGATCTAGCAAAATAGAAGAAGAAGTGATGGTTGAAGAAGCAGAGAAGCCAAAGTCAAAGTTATTTCCAGACAATCCACCAGCATACAAACCACCATTACCCTTCCTTCAGAGATTTCAGAAGCAGAAACTAGAAAAGTAATTTTCTAAATTTTTGGAAATTTTTAAGAAACTGCAAATTAATATTCCTTTTACAGATACTCTGGAACAAATGCCTAGCTATGTGAAGTTCATGAAGGAAATCCTATCAAATAAAAGGAAGCTAGAAGAACATGAAACGGTAGCTTTGACCGAAGAATGTAGTGCAATCTTGCAGAAAAAACTACCACCCAAACTCAAAGATCCAAGGAGTTTCACAATTCCTTGTACCATTGGTGATTCATTCTTTGATAAAGCATTATGTGATCTTAGTGCAAATATCAACTTAATGTCATTCTCCGTTTTCAAGAAACTTGGCTTTGGAGAAGCAAAATCCACTACAGTATCGTTGCAGCTAGCTGATCGTTTAATTAAATATCTAAGGAGAATTATAGAAGATGTACTGGTAAAAGTGGATAAGTTCATATTTTCTGTAGATTTCATTGTGCTAGACATGGAGGAAGATCAAGAAATACCCATCATCTTGGGTAGACCATTCCTAGCAACAGGAAGAACCCTTATTGATGTACAGAAAGGTCAACTCATACTCAGAGTTCAAGATGAAGAGGTAACCTTTAATGTGCTAAAAGCTCTCAAACATCCATATGATGTTGGCAACTACATGAGGGTAGATGTGGTTGATGAATGTATCAAAGAAATATATCAAACCATCATTCCAAAAGATCCACTTGAAGCTTGCCTAAATGGAGCACCAAGCTCAGAAAGTCCAAACATCATGGAATGTGTTAACCAACTGGAAGCTTTACCTTCCATCTTCATCAGATGACCTTTCGAGGAGCTTGGAGCAAGTAAGAGACAACCGGTACCATCAACAGAAAAACCACCAGAATTGGAGCTCAAACCATTTCCAGTTCATCTCAAGTACGCATTCTTAGGTACTTCATCTACACTACCTGTCATTATTTCATCTTCTTTAAGTAGAGAACAGGAGGAAAAGCTTTTGAGAGTACTACGAGAACACAAGATGGCTATTGGATGGTCGATCGTAGACATTAAAGGAATCAACCCATCTTTATGCCAACACAAAATTCTCATAGAGGATAAGTACCGGCCATCCATCGAGCACCAACGACGTTTAAATCCAAACATGAAGGAGGTTGTCTGAACAGAGGTACTTAAACTTTTGGATGCAGGTATCATTTATCCTATTTCGGACAGCACATGGGTAAACCCGGTGCAAGTGATACCAAAGAAAGGAGGCATGACAATAGTCACCAATGAAAACAATGAGCTGATTCCAACACGAACAATAATCGGATGGAGAGTGTCCATTGACTACAAGAAACTAAATAAGCAACCAGAAAAGATCATTTCCCTTTACCCTTCATCGATCAAATGTTCGATAGATTAGCAGGTCACCCTTACTACTGTTTCCTAGCGGTTATTCTGGTTACAATCAGATTTCTATAGCACCTGAGGACCAAGAAAAGACTACATTCACATGCCCATATGGAACGTTCGCGTTTCGGAGAATGCCGTTTGGTCTATGCAATGCACCAACCACCTTCCTACGGTGCATGATGTCAATTTTTTCAGATATGGTGGAACGCTTCATTGAGGTATTTTATGGATGATTTTTCAGTATTTGGCTCATCATTTGATTCTTGCTTGGATAACTTAGCACAAGTACTGAAAAGATACGAAGAGACAAACTCGATTCTTAATTGAGAGAAATGTCATTTCATGGTACAAGAAGGGATCGTCTTAGGTCATAAAGTTTCAGCTAAGGGCATCGAGGTTGGTAGAGCCAAGATTGAGGCAATTGAGAAGCTACCACCACCAACATCTGTTAAAGGCATCCAAAGTTTCTTAGGGCATGCAGGGTTTTACAGAAGATTCATCAAGGACTTCTCGAAGATCACAAAGCCATTATGCAATTTGCTCGAGAAGGGTGTTTCATTCCACTTCGATAATACATGTAGAGAGGTATTTGAGATACTGAAAAAGGCCCTTATGACAGCCCCAGTCGTTATTGCACCTGACTGGGCTTTGCTGTTCGAGCTTATGTGTGATGCTAGCGATTAGACCATTGGAGCCGTGCTAGGGCAACGTATTGGTAAGGTTTTTCATACCATTTATTACGCTAGCCGTACACTAACCGATGCACAGGTCAATTATGCTACCACTGAGAAAGAGCTTCTAGCTGTAGTTTTCGCATTCGATAAATTTCGGCCATACTTGATCGGTTCCAAAGTCATTATATTCACGGATCACTCAGCCATCAAGTACCTTCTGGAGAAAAAAGATACAAAACCACGCCTGATCCGATGGGTCCTTCTGCTACAAGAGTTTGATTTAGAGATTCGAGATAAGAAGGGAAGTGAAAATGTGGTGGCCGACCATATTTCTAGACTAGAGCAACGAGGGGATAAGGAGGATCTTGACATAGCAATTAAAGAGACATTCCCTGATGAACAGCTCTTTGTTCTGGATACAAGTAATGTTTCATGGTATGCTGATTTTGTTAATTTTCTTTCTCACAAAGTTTATCTACCTGACATGTCATGGCAGCAAAAGAAGAAATTCTTGGCAGATGTAAAATATTACTATTGGGATGAGCCGTTCCCATACAAGTTATGTCCAGATCAGATACTTCGACGATGCGTTTCAAAAGATAAAGCACGAGATATTCTCCACCATTGTCATTATTCTGATTATGGTGGACATTTTGGGGCCAATCGAACTGCAGGCAAAATTCTTCAATTCGGATACTACTGGCCCACCATTTTTAAGGATGCTCAAGTGTATGTTGCTGCATGCGATCAGTGCCAACGCACAGGTAACATTTCGCGAAGGCATGAGATGTCCTTAAACAATATTTTGGAAGTGGAGCTGTTCGACGTTTGGGGTATTGATTTCATGGGACTATTTCCATCGTCTTTCAAGAATCTCTACATTCTGGTGGTCGTGGATTATGTGTCAAAATGGGTTGAAGCCATTGCTGCGCCAACTAATGACTCTAAAGTGGTGGTGAATTTTCTGCGTAGAAATATCTTTACCAGATTTGGAACTCCTAGAGCAATCATCAGTGATGAAAGAAAACATTTTTGCAACAGGTATTTTGATGCTCTTCTAGCCAAATATGGGGTCAAACATAAAGTTACTACAGCCTACCACCCACAAACGAATGGACAAGCTGAAATTTTCAATCGAGAATTGAAATGGATTTTGGAAAAGACGGTAAGTGCATCTCAAAAAGACTGGTCGAAAAAGCTTGATGATGCATTATGGGCCTACAGAACAGCATTTAAAACGCCGATTGGAATGTCTCCATACAAGTTGGTATTCGGAGACGCATGTCACTTACCCATTGAACTAGAGCATCGTGCATACTGGGCTATCAAAAAATTGAATTTTGATATAGGAGCATCAGGAGCTCTGCGAAGATTGTAACTCAATGAGATGGATGAACTTCGTCATAGTACATATGAAAATGCTAAGTTGTACAAAGAACGCACCAAAAAGTGGCATGATCAACGTATCCTAAACAAGGATTTCACTCCAGGATAGAAGGTTCTTTTGTTTAATTCGCGATTACGTTTGTTCCCAAGTAAGCTACGCTCTAGATGGTCTGGGCCTTTCACAGTTATTCAAGTTTTTCCACATGGTGCTGTTGAAATTCAAAGTGCAGATCATCGATTCAAAGTCAACGGACAACGACTTAAAGTTTACATGGATGGTAGAGAACCTCAACAGAAATCCACTATCGCGCTTTCAGACCCAACTTAAGGCGTTTTTCAACAGTCAAGCTAACGACTATAAATTAAACGCTTCTTGGGAGGCAACCCAAGTTTTTCTCTTTTTAGCTAGTTTTTCTTTATTTGTGTGTTATTGTGTTCTTTGCGTGTTTTTGTTTTTTTGTTTTTATAATTTTCTTTTCTCTTTCAGAGATGGAGACAAGTCTTGTAGCACTCAAAAATCATTTCCCTACTTTGCCTCAAGATGTACTTAAAAAGATTTACAAGTGCAGAATCGAAAGAATGATGGCACTAACATGTTTGGGTTTTCCAGAGCATATTCATTGGATTATTGAAGCTAAGGTACGTTTAGCAAGTGAGTTGAATGATTCATTAATTAAACGTTTACCAGGATTGAGAAGAAGTTCTTACTCAAAGAAAATGAGAACTAAGAGAATGGGAGTCTGCCATAAGTGTGTAAGATAGAACTATGACACACGCTGTAAAAATCCTAGATATTTGTCCATAAATCTAAAAGATAAAATTAAATGCATAAAGGATGGGCTGAGTAAGGAGTCTCTGGATAATATCCTTGAGACTCTTGAGACACATCCTTGTGAGAAAGTTCAACGCATTCTTTTAGATTTATGGGAGTTATTCAGCAAAGAGAAAGAGTGTTACAGTCTTGGGAATCAGACTTTAAAAGACCCTGTTTGCCAGTTTATAAGAAAACTGGATGGGAAGTCAATCCTAAATTCATAGAAGTTGTTTAAGCCGTTTGTGGACGTAAAACCAGAGGAAGATGTGAGCCACAATCATAACTACTATAGCATCATTTTTTTTTCTTTGTTTAGCAGCATGTTTAAAACATTTTCGATAATTGTGTTTACTTTTTTGACATTTCTGTACCTATCATTTTGGATTTTTATCTCGTTTCAAACTTTTTCGATTATTGTGTTTACTTTTGACGTTTCTTCACCGACTATTTTGGATTTTTGTAGCGTATTTCAAACTTTTTATATAAATGTGTTTACTTTCTGACATTTCTTTACCTAACATTTTGAATTTTGTATTCTTAGCGGCTTGTGTTAATTGTTTTTTTTGAAGATTGTGCTTTCTTTTTGATATTTTTACACTTAACATTTTATTTTCCCCCTGATCAATACTGTTCAGCATCGTAAAACTGTTCTTTTACTCTTTCTTTTTTTCTTTAAAGTAGCGTTCGTTGCTGATAACAAATAATTAGTTTTAAATGAAAAAAAAAATGGCAGAGTCCTCGAGCAGTAAATTCAAAAACATCTGTGTTTTTTGTAGCCCAAAGTCTGGCATGAGTATACAATATTCAAAGGCAATTGCTAAATTTGATACGGCTTTAGCTACCCGAAACATAGATTTGGTGTATGGAGGAGCAGTTTAGGACTGAGGGGTTCTATCGCAGTAACTGCAACTGTTGGAGGCAAGCAAATCCTTGGTATTACAGTAAAACATTTGGCTGAAAGGAGAGATATCATCGGTATGAGTATAGGTAATGAGTTTCAGGTCACGAGTATACACGGGCGAATGATGTACATGTTACTCAATGCTGATGCCTTTATCGCGTTACCTGGTGGTTTGGAAACAATTGAGAAATCTTCAACATTGCATCCTGGGCTCATCTCAACATTCACAAAAAGTCATTAGGTTTGCTTAATACTAACGATTTCTATGATGGTTTATTGGCTTTTCTTGATCATGCTGTGGAACAGGGTTTTATGACTCAAGCAAACCGGCGTATTCTAGTCTCAGCTTTAAGTGCTGATGAACTGATTGACCAACTGCAAGACTTTGTGCCCGAAGTTGATCCAATCATATTGCAGGTGGTTTGGAATTCTAAAGCAAGCGATAACAAGAAGCGTGCACTGAATCTTAATCTCCGGTTGTAACTTTCTTATCCTATGGTTTTATTAATAGCATTTCCATTTGAGTTTTTCTTCTTTTTATTTCACTAGACATTGGGGACATTGTCCCAAATAAGTTTGGGGATAGAGTTTGCTATTATTAAAACCATAAGATTCAAAAACTTGTTCGAGTTAAAACCAAAAGATGGCAGAGTAAGGAGTACTTTTGTGCTCCTGATACGCATCTTGGTTTTCATTTCAAAAAAAAAAAAAATTCATTATTTGTTTTATTATTATTATTATTATTATTTCTGCCCTAACAAGTCGACTATTTACTTTGTGTTTATTAATGGAGTCTTAATGCATGTTTTTGGTTAAATATCTTTACTAATGAATAGCCATGAATATCTTTGCATGATTTGAGACTTTTGAATGTTATGATCTTAGTTAATTGAGTGGATAAATATCATGTTTACATGAATTGTGGACTATTAGTGGAAATTATCCTTGGTGAAGATTTGAGCTTTTTAAACGTTTCATTTTGAGAGATTTATTTGTTTCTATTCTTAAACACTCTTCACTTTGTTCTTAATAGATGATCTCTATAGGTTTTGTATTGAATACTAAAGAACAAATCATTATTGTAGATAACATGAGTTGCTTTGATTTGAAAATTGGATCGACTTCTTAGAAGTAATATAGGTCATTTTTACTCCACAAAAGCCTACTTTCATACTTTAAATTGAAACACATCATAAAACCTTTGAAGCCAAACACTTTAAACATTTTTCTCTGTTTACCTTTATTAAATAACCCTATTGAGCCTTTAAATTTAGTCATACCTTATGAAGCTTGGGATCATGCTATGAAGTAAAAGAGGAAAAGGGAATTGAAGTGTTAACATTTACATTATGTGTTTCTAAAAAAAAAAATTGTGAAAAAAAAAAGTTGTGATGAATTAAAGAGAATAAATGAAGTACTTTGGTATGATCATAAGTTCTTGTTGAACTTATACCTTAAAATTTCTTACATGTCAATTAACCATAACCCAAATACAATCTTTAATAAAGCCTATTGATTTTCAAGAGGAAGTCCAATTTGAGAGTTGAAGTCTGTCATCATGCTCTATCTACGTTCTTAGTATTTGATTCCAATCATGAGATCTATTCACTTAAAAGTGCGGTTCTTTTTAAACGTCTATATTCATATGTGATGTAAATGACGCTTGCTATGTCTTTACATAACCTCTATCACATATGATTGCATGAGTGTTTGCTTTAGGATTCATGAGGGTTATGAGAGATATCTTGTGAGGATTAGAGTCGAAGCGAAATAAGTCCATAATATGTGAATATAATGTTTTGAAATGAAATTGCTTTGAAAGTGGTGTGAGATTGTTAATGATTATGTTTTAGATCATTAGTGACTTATCCTTAGTCCTGATTCAAGATCATACATGTATGAGACTTCTGTTAATCTGTATTTAGTGAGATGTTGATGAGTTATGGGTGGAATCTTTTAACGTTTGTGGGTATCATTGTTGATAAACCCTCAGGAGACACAACTCCTCCTACTAGGGACACCTAGGGGTTTAAAGGCTTGTGGCATACGCTCAATGTCATTGTGTTTACCTATGAAAATAGGTTGTGTTTTTTATTTTTTGTGCTTTTAGCTTATGTTGTTATTTTTAGTTTTGCTTGAGGACAAGCAAATCTTAAGTTTGAGGGTGTGATAACTCTATTTTTATAGAGTTATTTTATCTTTTTAAACTTGAATTCTTGTTTAGTTCTCGATATTTTTATTTTAAGTAAATTATTTCATATTTTTGTATTTTTATTTTCAGAATAAAATTGATGAATTTCAGAATAAAATTGATGAAACAAGCACACGTGGACCCCACCAAATACTATGGTCCGAGACAAGATCATCGTTACAAAATAAATGTCATTCGAAGCAGTTCATCGCCTCAAGAATTACTCGAATCAGAAATCGCATCAAAATGTTATCGCAATTTAAAGATCGAGTATTCTAGAAATAAATATTATGTCATACTGATGTAAAAAATGATGTAATCAAAATTATGATGTAAGCAATGATGTAATATTAAAGTTGATTTGAATGGGGTAGGTGAATGATGATGCAAGCGATGATGCAAAATGGTGGAAAATTAGGAAACGATGATGCAATCGATGATGTAATTGAAGGTGAACTTTGTCTATAAATAGGCCTTAGAATCACCATTCCAAGCATCTCATCAAACACCAAAATAATAAGTAGTTTAGAGAAAGAAAGAGAGAGCTTGGAGAGGAGGAGCAAAGCAGAGGAAGAAATTCTACGGTGAAGCTTCAATCCACTAAGTTTTCCTATCTTTTGTTATGTTTCATCTTTTAGTTTTTGTAATCTTTAATTTAAGCATGGAGTAATTTTGTTTTCTAAGGTTATGATGTAGCTTTAATGTTCCAAACCTTTGTTCAATTCAATTAAGAGTTTTCTATCTTGGTTGATGCATTTAATACTTTTCTTAATGCTTCTAAATAACTGGCCACTATTTAGTTGAATTGTTAATCATAATGATAGCGGAAGCCGACCTATGTGTCTAGTTCATTGTATTTAATGTTATAAATTACATGTAGGATAGGAATATACCTGTATGGTTTGTGTAGTCTATAAAAGATATCCATAAATCTTAATGAATCCATTAATATTTTAACTTGCATAGGAATATAACAGTTAAGTTTTATAGGGTATTTTTTTTAGAACTCGGGAGGGGCTATGTGAATAATTCAGGAAATCTCAACTAACAATCAGATAATTAATTTTTGATTAAAAAGAACAAAGGGAAGGAACAGATTAGTTATGGTGAAATCATAATCTTCGAGTTTTAATTTATTGAATTAATTTCATTCATATTTATAATTAAATTTAGTTTTAGTTATCAACTTTTCAAATCAAATTGCATTTGCCAATAAAAAGTGAATTATTTTAATTTTAGGCATTAATTAAAACAATCCTCGTGGGACGATACTTATCTTATCACTTTATTACTTGTTCGGCTCGTCCACTTGTGATTTTGCACAACACATATTTTCCCTTAGTAGGCCATCCAGACATGTTTTCGTACGCTGGAAAATCATAAATTGTCCACAATAAAATTGCTTTTAAATTAAATGTCGACTCGCTAAATGCATCATACACATCCATTCCATTTATCCACAAGTCTTTCAAATCATTTATAAGGGGTGCTAAATAGATGTCAATGTCATTACCTGGTTGCTTTGGCCTTGGGATAAGTAAGGTCAACATCAAACTTTCCTTTGACATGTATAACAATGGAGGCAAGTTATATATAGCCAAAATCATTGGCCAAAAACTATACCTCGAGCTAAGATCTTGAAATGGATTGAAACCATCAGTGGCAATACCGAATCTTATATTTCGAGGATCTAATGCAAATAATGACCATTTCCTATTAATTGTTTCCCAAGCAACTGAATCAACTAGATGTCTCATTTTATCGTCTTCACTCTTATGTGAATCATGTCATCTTAAATCTTCTGCCATCTTAGTTATTCCAAACATTCTTCTAAGTCTTGATTTTATTGGAAAATAATGCAAGACTTTAGTAGATACCCCTTTCTGAATTTTTTTGTGCATGGATTAACTTTCCAACGTGATGCATGACATTTGAAACATTGTTGCAAGTTTTCATACTCTTTTAAAAAGACAACAGTCATTAATACAAGCATGAATCTTCTCATAACCAAGGTCAAATGCTTTTAATAGTTTCTTAACTGAGTAAAAGGAGTCAGGAAGTGTGTTTTCCAAGGGAAGCATATCATGAAGTATTTGAAGCAACTCATCAAAATCGTTGTCAGATAGCCCATAAGCAGCTTTATGCTTGGTTAAAGCTATTGTTGCAGACATTTTTGTGTATGTTGTACAACCAGGATATAAAGGAGTTTCAGCAACAAAAACTACATTCCTAAGTTCTTCCTTATCAATATCTTCATTAACTTCACTTGTTAATGTCTCATTATTATCTAAAAATTGATCTCTAAACATCATATATGCCTCTGTCCTCTTTATATCTTTGGATCTAGAAGATGAACTACCAACATTTTCTCCATGAAATACCCAACTAGTGTATGAAGGATCCATCCCCTTTATCACTAAATGCTCATACACAATATCATAATGATGTCATTGTAAATTTTTACAATCTACGCATGGACATATTACCAAATCTGACTTTAAGATATTTGTGTGAGCATTATCAACAAAGTTACGTGCCCCTTCTTGATACTCTAATGAGATTCTACAAATAAGAAGTTCGAAACTTAAAATTAATTTTAACAAGAATATATTGTTTTTTCACATCAAAAGATATATTAAAATAAACATGAAAATAATATAATTTAAAAAAAAAAATAACTAGAACGAACCTTGATAAGTGGATCCAACTCTTATCCATGGTGACCTATACACAACAAAAATGAAAACTGATTGATTAATACACAATAATTTACAATCTTTGAAAAATATTATACAATAATAGAAGTCATGTAACAATCTAAATAAGGTGGTTCCAACTTTGTAGTCCTAAAGTGTAATATATTAAAATTAAACAAGTTTATTGCCTTTTATATATTAGATGCACCTTGCATTTAGTAACTACTATAAAAATAAAAAGCAAACATTTAAATCAGACAATGAACAATAGCAACTTGCATTCCAATAAAACTATAAATTCATTGTTGACATGTGAGTGCATGTTGGTCATTGTTGATATGGACGTACTGATAAGGACCACATGCCCGTTATAAATATTCAGTTGCTATAAGATTACTGAAAATTCCAAACATTTAAAATTGCTAATTGGTTTGAATATCTGTTGGCGTCTCCCTTGGCTAAGCCTTCGCGTAAACTCAGCAGTTTTAACAGTCAACTAGAGACATGCACAAACAATTATTTCTTCTATAAATAAATAATAAAAAAATTCAACCAAAAAAAAAAAAAAAAAAACCTAGTCATCAGAGAGTGTTTCCGCATGTGTGGCTCGAGGGCATTAACAGCAACTACCAGGCGATAATAGACCCTGACAACACAAGGAAGAATGGAAAGGTAAGCAGCAATTCGCACAAGCATAATATCATCAAACAGATGGCAGACAATGAGACCTTAATACAAGCAGCAACAGGCAGACTATAAGAGCGTGGATGTGAGAGAGAGGGGAGGGGAGTCGTCTGACTTAGGGATGGATGTGCATAAATGAGGACTGATGGAGTCAGTGGTTGCTTCATCCATACGGCGGAAGGCGAGCGGCGATGCTGAATTGCTGGGTATTGTGAGCTGATGAGAGTGAAAGTGAGAGAACCAATTATAGGGATTATGAAAAAGGGAGAGGGGAGTGTTTGTGAGAGAGTACGTGGTTTGACTTAGGGATCGTGAGGGGTATTGAGTTTATTTATTAGTTTAATAAATAAAGTCGATCAAATAGTATTAAAAACTAATGAGTTTATATATTAACATTAAAGAACTAAAGTAAGTTAATAAATATTATTAAGTTATGAATGAGACATTAGAGAGATTTAAAGATTAAAAAATTAAAGAAAAAGTAATTAGTAGTTTGTACAAATACGATATAATTTACAATAAGAAAAATAGTTTCCGATAATTGTGAAAATAGGAGTAATAGTTCATAGTTTATAATAAGATGTAAACTTAAGTTACAACACAGCAAATTTGAGAGACTGGCATGGTTGGTAAGTAACTATGTTAACTCCTCTTTTCAGCTCAGGTTTGGGGTTCGAACACCATCGAGCCAACTCTGTGTATTATTTTTTCTTTAAAAAAAAAGGGAATTTAGTAAAATTGCCCTAACTACAAACTAAAATGACAAAATTGCCATTTGATGTAATTCAATTGCAAATGTGCCCCAAAATGACTAAAATGGCCTTATCACATCACAATTTGCATCAGGGTAGACCCTCCCCTTCATCTCACGGCAAACCCGAAATCACAAACTCTTCTTGCATCTCACTCATGGCAGACCCAAAACCACAAAACCTTCTCCCCTTCATGGCAACAAATTCCTCCCCTTTACAGCAGCAATTCCTCCCCTTCACGACGCCTTTCATAATGCCTCTCACAGCACCCCTTCTCCCTTTCATGGCAGACCACTCACAGCAGCCATTTCTCCCCTTCACGGCAGACGACAGTCACGATAGCCCTTCCTTCCATTTCAGACCAGTCCACGGCATCTCAAGCTGTATCAAAACTCTTATCTCCATTATCCCCCTCACATTGTCTTCTTCAATATATCCATGAGGCAGTGGTGGTAGTTGAAGGTGAGTTGAGAGAAGAAGTGGAGGAGGAAGAGGCGGAGGTTATTGATAGAATGGAGAGTGGGAGTGAAACCTCTTTTCAGGAGAGTTTGGAGATTGTTGTTATTGTGAGGAGGAGTAGATGAAGTGGTTGATAGAGAGTGTTGTTGTTTAAGATAGTTGCAGAAATCAAGTCCAGACTGCCGGAGAAACAACATCGGACACTTCATAATGCCTCTGTTGCACTCCTCCCATCAACATAGGAAAAATTTCTCTGACCTGATTTCGGGTCAGCCTCTGACCCGAAGAGGAAAAAAATCCTCTTCGGGTCAGAGCTGACCCGAATTCAGGTCAACCTCTGACCCGGAGAGTAAATTCCTTTTCGGGTCTGAGACTGACCCGAATTCAAGTCAACCTTTGACAAGAAGAGCAAATATATAGAATAGAATATACAAACTAACTCATTAATAATCAAACTAACTCATTTCGTCCATCATTAATTACTTACTAACCAACTTTTAATAAAATCAACAAATCAAAGCATCAAATAAAAACTCCCACTTCGTCCATCTTTTTCTCTAAAACAATCACCTATTTTTCGTTTACAAACAAATAAACCACCAAACAAAATCAACAAATGAAACCATCAAATAAATAAACACATTTCCCCTATCACAAATTTTCTCCAAAACAATCACCTTTTTGTTGTTAACTTTAGTTTAGAATAGAAAATTATGTGAAGAAAGTTGAAGGAATTTCGGCATTAAGGTTAGTATATTTAATGTTTGAGTTAATAATTTCATTTCATTTGATATATTTAGGGGAAAAAGAGACTGACCCGAAGAGGAAAAAAATTCCTCTTCGGGTCAGGGAATTCCTCTTCGAGTCAGTCATCCAAAGAGGAATTTTTCCTCTTCAAGTCAGGGGCTGACCCGAAGAGGATTTTTTTCCTCTTCGGGTCAGAGGAATTTTTCCTATGTTGATGGGAGGAGTGCAACAAAGGCATTATGAAGTGTCCGATGTTGTTTCTCCAGCGGTCTGGACTTGATTTCTTCAACTATCTTAAACAACAACACTCTCTATCAACCACTTCATCTACTCCTCCTCACAACAACAACAATCTCCAAACTCTCCTGAAAAAAGGTTCCACTCCCACTCTCCATTCTATCAACAACCTCCGCCTCTTCCTCATCCACTTCTTCTCTCAACTCACCTTCAACCACCACCACCGCCTCATGGATATATTGAAGAAGACAATGTAAGGGTGATAATGGAGACAAGAGTTTTGATGCACCTTGAGATGCTGTGGACTGGTTTGAAATGGAAAGAAGGGCTGTCATGACTGTCATCTGCCGTGAAGGGGAGTAATGGCTGCTGTGAGTGGTCTGCCGTGAATGGGAGAAGGGGTTACCATGAGAGGCATTATAAAGGGCGCTGTGAAGGGGAGGAATTGCTGCCGTAAAGGGGAGGAATTTGCTGTCGTGAAGGGGAGGTTTTGTGGTTTCGGGTCTGCCGTGAGTGAGATGCAAGGGGAGTTTGTGACTTCGAGTCTGCCATGAGATGAAGGGGAGGGTCTGCCCTGATGCAAATTGTGATGTGATAAGGCCATTTTAGTCATTTTGGGTCACATTTGCAATTGAATTATATCAAATGGTATTTTTGTCATTTTAGTTTGTAGTTAAGGCAATTTTGCTAAATTCCCTAAAAAAAATGGGAGCAAACAAATGTGTAAAACATTTAGATGAATCGAACACGGGCCTTGTAAGAAGGGATGCCTCACACTATCAGAACACTTCAACGTCATATAAGCATATTAACTTCGAATCTTATATCTTAATTAATATGTATATAACCCCATAAACTTAATAAATTTTCATAAAATTCCGAAGAATCAATTCAACTAAAATTGTTACATATATAATTTTTATTTTTAGTAGGACCTACAATTGAACTGGTGTAAATGATAAAAGCTGGGTCATATAAATGCTTCGTCATGGAGGACCATTACTCATGATTTCACACCCCCTAAAAGACTGCACATAGCTCAAATAACCATTATCAACTAATGGAGAAAAAAAAAAGGGTGCCATAACCAACGGTGTGTGTATGTGTGTGTGTGTGTATGTGTAAACTTCTTCTTGTTTGATAATTTGTTGTGTAAAATAATGCATGATGATCCAAATAGGAAAACCATTTGAATATATTTTATTTTGGATCATTTACTGATAATCATTATATTTTATTTTAGATCAAATCAAATTCTTTATAAAATTACCTTTATGCCTTCTTAATTAAGAAGACAATCTTCCACTATCTGAATTATGTTTTTTTTATTCAAATCTCTAATTTCTAATAATTAAATCATAGTAACATAATGTGTGCTTAAATCTTAATTTAAGTAATTTTATTTATTTATTTATTTTACTTATACCTTAATTTAAGTTATAAAATATCTTTTTTCAAAAAGTCAAATTTTCTTACTTATATCTTAATATCAAAAAGTCTTATATTAAATATATATATACATATTAGTTTCCTAAATTAACCTCTTATTATTATGTTTTTACTAAAAAAAATTTCAATATGAGGGACAAATTAAGGTCACAAGCCTATATCGCCGCTGCAAGAGGGGGCTCTTCCTTTGTCCATTATTTTTCTTCAAAAAAAAAAAATAAATTAAATTATTATATTATTAAATAAATTAAATAAAATATTTAAAATATTAAATATTAAAATAAATAATAAATCTTAGATTAATGATAATCTATTTAAAAAATAATATCTTGGTAGTTTTTTTTTTTTTTTATTTTAATTTGGGAGGTGTGGGATGGAATATCTTAATAATTAAGTTTAGGAATTCTAACAAAAAACAAACAAAAATCAATTTCTTAAACGTAAATTCTTGTTAATTATTCATTTAAAATAATATTAGTTTATTGTGAAATATAAACTTTTTTGCAGCATTCAATATATATGTCATCGTATGTAGCATTTTTAGCGACATACTACTCTGTGTGTTGCAAAATACAAGTTTTTAGCAACATATGAATTTGTCTGTTACTTAAATTAAATATGTAGTAACATTAAAAAAGTATGTGTTGCCATATGTAGCATTTTTAACAATATACTATTTTATGTGTTGAAAAAAACAAACTGTTTTACCAACATCCATAAATTATGTGTTATTATATGTACCTCATTCATTGCAACACTAGTGTGCAAGTTACTGTAAGTTTCTTTCACAACATGCATTTTTTGTATGTTATGATCGATGATAATAGGTAACACGCGCCTATTGTGTGTTACCTAATGTGTGTTGCGAAAAGTCATTTTTCTTGTAGTGATATAAGATGCTTACATTTGATGAGCTGCTTCCAAAATGATTACATTTGACATTTCCAACAACAGTGCATAATTCTTCTTTATGTTTGCCTAGATTTGTTTTAGTTTGGTGGCTTTATGACTCTATTAAGGTTTAAATCAATTTATTACTTTCTTATATTTAGTAAATCTATAACATATAAATATTAAGAACTTTGTTGCCTTAAAGAGAATGCATTTTCGACCTTGTTGCCTTAACATATATTTAGAAAATGAAGTGACAAGTCTTAAAGAGATGGTGGCTATGGTTATGAAGCAAAATCAAGAAGTATGCATTTTCAACCTTATTTTTTTTTTTGAGAAAATTTTCAACCTTATTTTATTATAGATATATGCTTATTAGAATATATGTTTTAATGAAAACATTTTCTATTATTATTTTTTTTAGTTATTGAATAAATGTGCAATGGTGGATGCAATGGCATCTCGTGAACTCCTTTTCGTGAATATACTCTGGTTGAGTACATGCCTTCTCATGAATATACTTAGGTTAGTAGTGCTAAATATTTTTGTTTTAGTTAATTGCATTTTTTAAATTATCAATAATATATTATGTTTATTATTGCAGTCACAACATGGAAGTGTCCCTACAACACAAAGTAACTTCCAACTAGAGAATGCAAAATGCCACATCTTACATTGGTATCCAACTGAAGATGAAGTTGCTGCAGAATGGAGGATTTCATCAACAGACCCTTCGGTTACAATACATAATATACCTCTTGGAAAATATTATTGGAAAATTTGGGTAAAAGTGATATTTGAAGATATAAAGCTATGTAGACCAACCGATGAGCATGAAACTTTAAGTCAAGCTATTAGAAGTACCGTTGTTTGGATTAAAGACTGCATCAAGTTAATGTAAAAAAAGATAGATTTGAAACTTCCATGGTTTTTTTAGTTACTTGATGTTCTTCTTGATTCATTGATATCAGGTTGACATGAGTTGTGACATTAGACTTGATTTAAACAAGTTTTAGATATTTTTTGGAAGCATTTTGATTATGACATTATTATGAAAGTGATGTAAACATTATATATATTAATGAAATTTTAGTTTGTAAATACAGGTTTCATAATTAGTCTCTAAAAAGTATTGTTGAGCATTTTGTATAAATTGGAAAAATTATTTGCGAAAAAAAAAATGAAAATGATATTTAGCAACGTGCATTTGATTTTGCCATAAGCAACCTATGGCAACTTGCAGGTAAAGTTGCCTTAAGCATCAATGGCAACGTGCACTTGATGTTACCTTAAGATCAATAGCAACGTCCATTATAGGTTGTCGTAACTGACTAACGGCAACGTGCAGCCAATGTTGCCTTAAGGCCAATAGCATCTTGCGCGTAATGTTATCTTCCACATCTATGGCAACATGTAGCCAATGTTGCCTTACGTTCTATAGAAACATTAGTTGCAAGTTGCTGTAACCTATTGCAACATGCAGTCCATGTTGCTATAAGAAGTAAGATAACACGCAGCACGCATTACCAAAGACTTGATCACTATGGCAACATGCTCATCGGTTATTTGCTCCTGCATGTTGCGAACACCTATGGCAACATACTATGCACGTTGTTATAGGCCAAATTTCTTATAGTGTATATTTTTAACATAACTACTAAAAGTAATAATAATAAACAATTTCTTAAGGTAATTTCAATTAAGTATTTAGAATAGTAATTTTCGGGTAAGGACTTTTTACAATACATATTTCAAACACTTTTGATGATATCTAATGGATTTCATTGAATTTTAATGTGATTTTTTTTCTCATGAATGATAGAAAGAGTGAAATAGACTTGCAAAGAAAGTTGAGAAATTGTCAGGTTTACGAATTATTTGTTTCAACCTTTTTGAAGATAACATATTTAAAAAATAGGGACATATATATGTCGAAAAAATAATTCAAAAATTCATACAAAAAAATGTGTATTTTAGTTTCCCTACAATGCATACAAAAAGTTGTAATCAAAATATATAAAATTTGTTAGTCTACTACTAACAAAGCATAGCGTTTAGAATTTATGAAGCATAAATTATGCAGTAAAAGAAGAAGTTTAAAATAAAGCATTCTTAAAATCTGCTTGTAAATGCCTTCATCAAATTTCTTTTAATTATTATATGTTTTAGTTGTTTCTTATGAAACAATCTATCAACTTTTACAAATGAATAATACTATATTTTCCAAAATTTTATTCAAAAATTTTACTTAAATGATGTATACTGATTCATAACTACTATATTAATTTTAGATTGATATATTGATGATGTTATAATTACACAAAAACATGTCATATTATTTGGATAAATTTTTAGATAATGTATCATTACTCTTCACAAATATTAAAACACATTAGGATTCGATTGACAACTCTAAATTTCACTTTGCTATTTATCTCCATTAATTTAATTAAGGAATATTATGAAAAACCCCATGGAAAGTAAACTATTCGTAGATCTTTTTTTCTTATTAAATGAATCACCTCATACCATTAATTTCCCATCCAAAATATCAACATTTTATATCTAAAATTGTGAAATGACCAAATATCCTTATTAAAATTTTATAAAATCCCAACTACACCCTTCAAACTTGTGTAATGACTCAAATACTTTTTAAACTTTTAATTAATAATAACAATAAATAAAAAATAAAACAAAAGAAAAATACTAAAAACTATTAATTAAACTAAAATAAAATTAAAACCAAATTAAAACTCTTGCTCTCTCTGTCATCTTTTTCTCCTCTCTTTATCGTCAGCTAGTGATGATGGTGGCGAAAGATCTCTATGTTGACGTTGTTGATGGATGGTAACTGAAGACCTGTCTCTTTTGCTCTCTCTTTGTCTCCTCTCTCTCATCTCTTATCCTCTTTTGGATAATGTTGGTTTTGTTTGGAATTGATGTGTTTTGTAATTTGGGGTTGATGGTTTGAGATTGATGTATTGAATCAATGAAGGGATAATGATTTTGGGTTTAGTGGATGATGAATCTGGGTGTAGGAAACACCCATTTCTAGGTGCATAAAATGAAAAAAAAACAAAACAAAAAAACAAAAAACAAAAGAAAGAGAGAAAAAAGATGAGAAAAAAGGAGATGGATAATGGAAGTGGGTTGTTTCTAGTTGATGTTGATAATTAACAGAAGTAGAATTTTTTTTTATTATTATTTTATTTAAAAGAGGGTTGTTTCTAATGTTGATGATTAATCTCCATATTAGATCTTTACCGTCCATTAAAAATGATGGATGGTAGAGATTAGAACCCATACTTAAAAAAGTATAATTATTTTAACTTAATTTTTTTTTTTAAATGATGTCCATTGTCCATCATGATGATGGACCGTGGAAATTATTATAATTTTTTTGGAAAAATTATTACTTTTTTTCTTTTTTATTTTTAAATTTTTTTACATTTTTTTTAATTTTTAAAATTATTTTGATCCTTATTGTTTATCTTTAAGATGAACAATGAAGTTTTATTTTTATTTTTTTTTAATTTTTACAAAATTTTAACAATTTTTCTCATTTTAAAATTTTAATTATTTTATTATATTACTATTTTTCTCTCAAATTTTAACACCAATTGGGTTGTTTTAGACAATAAGGGGTGATTCACCTAATAAAAAAGGGAATCCAATCATGAATAGTTTACTTTTCAAGGGAGTTAGTCATAATACCCCTTTAATTAATTGCATCAAAACCCATAAATCTACTTTCATATTCGTGTCAATGTTAGATCCTAGTAGTAGTAATTACTTTTACAATATCCAGTTCAAAATGTAAAATCTTCAAGTAAGTCACTTACATGCAAAACTAAATAAGAAAACAAAATAATTGTGCAAAGATGTATTTGTGGCTCTTTTGTTGCATTGGATTGTGTACAATGGTTTGATATTCTATCACAATCCCTGCAAAGCTACCAAAAATTGTTGCACAGTATGATATGATCGACAACTTTAATTTTAACTTCAATATTATCTTCTCTAATTAATCGCATTAAAACCCATATATCTACCTTTTTGTGTATGCTTTAATCATGTCGGATAATTCATATCAAAATTATTATGCGGACACAATCTTACAAATATCTACATCATATTTTTATTTGTCATGATGTCAAAACTCAACCATTGAAAGACTTAATCATCTATTTCTTACAAGATTTATTAAAAATATTAAAATCTTACTATTAATAAGAAGCTACTAATATACTATTTATAAATATGTTAATACAGACATCATTGCTTATATCTAATAGTTATCAACACAACATTTTCTAGGCTTTCATGCGGGCTTATCTACACTCTTCAAGAAAGACAAGCTAGAGTCCTCCTAAGCATGGAGAACCTCATCCTTATTATATATTGATTCCTTTCTGTATCATAGAATTACTACACCACAAATTTCATGCATTGTTTACAATGACAAGCGGGAATAATATGACTCAATATGATATACAGATACGTGTGTGTGGGGTGCATCAATATGATCCAAACCAAAATTGAAAAACCAAGATCAACACCACCAATTGCCAGTTCACAAGGCCAAAATTTTCAGTTCATGACCAAAACCAATATCACCAAATCTATGAATTATAAACACATGAGACAAGAAAACAAATTAAAATATATATATATATATATATAAAAATTTAAAAAAAAAAAAAAAACTTTTTTAATTGTCTATCACCTCTAGCCTTTTTATACTTGCCTTTCAAAATATACCCACCATCACAGAAAATGACGATCATCAGAGAGCTTGGTGGAGTTGATAAAGTTGAAGGTGAGAGCGTTGAACTTGAAGAAGATGAAATCAAAGATGAAAGCTTTGAGCGAACAATGATGAAGGACAGGAAACCCACCACAAACTAGAGAGCCACCACCGCAAACTAGAAACCACCAAAGAAGAGGGTGAGAGGAGGAGAGTGACGAACCAGTGAGTGGAGGAGTGACAAACAAGAGAAGAAGTTGATTGGGAGGAAAGAGACGAACTAGAGAAAGGAAATGAGAGTGAGAGTGAAAGAAGAGGTTCGGCGACTAGGGTTGAGAATGAAAGTGAGAGTTTGGCAGAGATGAGAGATGAGTTTTTTATACTAAGTATACCTTTTTTAAATATATATAAGTTGTTTGTTGGGTTCAGGTCATTTTTTCAATCCAAAATCGATTCGAAATAAAAAAAATTGGTTTTGAAGGTTAAAAATCGACTCGACTCTCAAAATAAAATTGAAAATCCACATTTTTGGGTCCATTCGGATCAGGTTGATCCCCATTTTTTTGCCCACCCCTACTCAAAAGTTGTTAACAGTAGAGCTTTATCAATTTCATGTCATTCTTTCGCTCAAATTCACTTGGATCTGGCCTTTATTTTTGCTTGGAAGACCATTTTCACGTTTCTTGTCTTCACTTTCAAAACAATCTTGCGTCTCTATATTTTATCTTTTATTTTAGTAATAAAATTTCATTGGATAACATTTCGTGACAAGTTCGAAATCTAACAAACTTTGCTATAGTGGAACAGCTTTATGATTAATAATATTTTTTGATATGACAGTCAACCTCAAGGGATCTAGCAATCTATACAAGTCGAACAAATAGAATGGGTCACCTTGACATTAAGATTGTGCCGGTGAAAGATACTCCGACGTTCAAGTTAAAAAAAAAAATATATATATATATATATATAAAGTAAATGGAAAACAAGACTTAAAGCATACGACAAGAAATTGCAGCAACGTTGTTCGACAAGTTAGGATATGGGTATTATTAGATCTGGTCGTCGAATGACTACATGGGAACCTTAGAGTGTGAGGGTAGTTATCCATTTAGGTAAGGATAACTCTCTTACTAGAAGGAGGTGTCTGAGAATGCTGGAATGTGAGAATTTAGGTGCTTGAAAGCAGCAGGATAAGAAATGGGATCCCTTTTCTTTTCGTGGCTTTTCCCTTTTATAGGAGGGAAGAGAGTCATTGGTGGAAGAGTTATTGCAACTGGGATCAAGGGATACATTTCCCTGATATCCACCCTAACATTTAATTGAGGAATCTCTAAGCTGGTCGCCCTCCCTTAATTACATACATTACTGCCCGTGATTCCCTCTCTTTTAATATAGTCAACTCTTATTAAGGAGATTGTGAGCACGCTTACATTGTAACACACCTTGGGCTTCTGGGTTTTGGGGTTGGGCTAGACTGACTCATGGGCTTGTCGTTAAGGCTATTATCTTGGGCTTCTTCAAATCGCATATTTACGAGGCCCACATGAGGCAGAGTTTTACCACTACTATGATATGATCAACAACTTTAATTTTAACTTCAATATTAATTATCTTCTCTAATTAATCACATCAAAACCCATATATCTACCCCTTTTTTATGTATGCTTTGCATATGTATCACGTCCAATAATTTATATTAAAATTATTATGCCCACACAATCTTACAAATGTCTACATTATATTTTTGTTTGCTATGATGTCAAAACTCAACCATTGAAAGACTTAATCATCTATTTCTTATTAGATTTATTAAAAAAATTAAAAGCTTAGTATTAATTAGAAGCAGAAAATGTTCAATACTATTTATAGATATATTAATACATACTTTGTTGCTTATATCTAATAGTTATCAACACAACATTTTCTAGGCTTTCATGAGGGCCTTATCTACACTCTTCAAGAAAAACTAAGCTAGACTCCTCCCAAGCATAGAGAACCTCATCCTTTTTAATTGATTCCCTTTTGTATCTTACAATTACTACACTACAAACTTCATCCTTTATTTACAATGATTTATGAGTCAGTATGATATACAAAAGTAATACTTGTGCTTTTAGCTCAATGAGGCCTAGTGAAAGATAAAAGAAACCAAAAAGCCCAAAAGGGTTTGAAGTATCATGAAGCTCGCGAGACAGTGCCACATTAGCATGAGCCACGTCAGTAAGAAATATGCAAAGCCTATTGCTTTGAGTGTCGAGTAGCAGAGAAGCTAAAATTAGGTAGATTGCAAATGAAGCTACTCGAGTTTCCTTCGCCGTGCCTCCACCCCCAAAAAAAACACACCAAAATGGCAGCCTGAAGTATCGCAACTCACATTTTTCCTTGTCACCACAAAATTTAAAAATGGAAATAATTCTATATCGATCAGATAATTACTGTTAACATGAATTTTTCATAAGTGCACTTTGACTCAAATACAATGTATATAATGTAATTTGATTTAAAAATAGAAAAAGAATCTTAGTCTTTTATATATTTCAATGACGTAATTACATAAACGAGGAACCCTAAAAATATATAAAGAGTCCTCCACACAAACAAAGGAATGATTATCTTTCAATCCTTTAAGGCCCTGCTAAAAATCAAGTAATAACAAAACCGTAGACGTAGGTTTTGTTCAAATAAAGTTGAACCACGTTAAAAATCTTTTTGCGTTGTTTATTTATTGTTCTTCCACCTTTATAGTTTTGTTATTACACTATTATTGCACTCATTTGATTGTCAATCAATATAAAACACATTAATTGGGTATTAACCGATTTTTAACATCAACAATTATAAAATATGGATAATTGATATATGAATTTGTGTTGCGTATGTGCAATAAATATAAAAACTTTTAACATTAACTAATATGTGTAATTTCTATATATAAGGTAGGGATGACAATTGAGTAGATTAGGGACCCCCATCCCTGTATCCATTATCATTACTATATGTGGGAGAAATCTGAGAGTTTATCTAATTAAATTTAGAAAGGGATTTCCACCCTCTCTCCTTCCAGCTCCGTAATTGATAAATAATAATAAGTTATTATATTTTACATGTGGAAAATATATCTAACATCTAGTCATAATTTTTAACTAACATCCACATATTAATTTAAATAGAATAGCTTTTTTGTTTACTTTGTGACTTAGTTTTTAGGTTTTAGGTGAGAAAAAAATAGAAAATATATCTTGAGTTCAAGGGTTGGAGTTCAATTTACATTTATTATAAGTTTTTGAGAGGGGATGTGCTTGCCGGATTTTTCATTATGATGATTTGTGAAACACTATGTAGCCAACTTTGGTATAAATCATGTTTCTTGTATATGATTTTTGCTACTAATGCATGGGCCATTAGAGATATAAACTAAGAGCACACTATGAAGCTACAAACCAGAGAAAGTGGACCATGTACTTATTTTTGTGCACATACGGAATTCAGACCATTTAAAAAAAACCACAGCACCTTCATCTCTACCACCCCATATCAACCATGATGCAGCTTTTATGGGAAATGTGATCTAACTACAATGAGAAATATGATTGATTAACACTGGCTCATATTCATTTTTACTAACAATAAAATATTTTCGGGTTAAAAGGCACTCTTCCTACATATCTTGTACTACAAAGCATCTCAATCACGTATTCAAAGTTATCGATGACGATAAATATTTCAAATAAAATCTTAAATGATAAATTGACAATGATATATGGCATACAAAATCATGAATTTGGTACTTACAGCCATTTACATTTCAATCAAACTACTCAATGACCGAGCATGTATGCATATGGTACTTCGGTCATCTACATTTTAAAGACTACAACAATAGGGTAAAAACAAGACTAAATAAACTTGAAATACACAAATATTCTAATAGTAATCATCAAAAAGTGTGAAATACATGAATATTTTATATAATGTGAAATACATTGTACATCAATGTTTTACACTATGGCATACATTACTATTTTATACTACGTAAAATTTGCGGTGCGAATTAAATCAATACTTCAAGCAGCATATTCGAGTCTGCCTAACACCTCAATTCGTGTTAATATTCTCACAAAGGTGTGAGTAAACCTCTTCCGATGTCCGGGAACAATCATCCGAGCTATGCTACTAAAATTTTATCTGGACTGATCTCGATAATCCCCCTGTCCTGAAAATATGTCAGCTAATAAAAAACTATATGTACACCCCTTGTTACATGCACCCCAATAAATGTTTTTAAAAATATTAGATTTTGTAAGAATACCCAACATATTACTAATATGTCGTTTCTTTTACTTATAATAAAAATAAAGCAGGATCAAAACAGAATAACTTAAAAAATAAAATCGAAACAGAGTAACTTAAAAAAAAAAAAAAAAACTAATAAAAAATTTTAAGACAAAGAACTTTGAAGAAGCATAAAAGATTATGCTTATAACAATTGCAGATGTTGGTTGGCTTGACGGTGTAGATGCAAGAAACAAACACTTTGGAAAACAGAAACTGATTAGATTATAAAAAGAAACATAGGGAAAAGCAGGCTGATTCAATTTGATGACCTTTGACCTTTAACAAAACTTTCATTGTTCTAAATTCAATCTAGTTGGTTTGTTTATTTTTTTTATTTTTTTAATTGTTATTATTATTATTTCTTTTTTTGTAAGTTTATTTCTATAAACATAGACATGTCGGAAAAAGATTTCAAAACGAAAACCTCTAACCGAAGTCGGATTGCAGGGGGAAGTGAGTCTATTCAATTTGATCATAATAATCCAAAGTTCAATAAATATGCGAAAATGACTAGCCCTTTTTTAGTAAAAACCTGGCGGTGGAGGAGGCCATACTTGTGAAGAGAGTTGCTGCTCTGTTTTTAGGAGGCTACCAATGTGGCCAATGTTAGAGGCCATAGGAAGATAACATTGGAATTTAATAATAAATAATGATTTAGCTGTACATTGAAAATTTTGAGGGGTTGAGACATCGCCACTCTATAAAAAACAAAAAAACAAAAAAAAATTGATGCTCTGTGATCAGATTTGGACTTGGCTTGCACTGTACTCTCCTAAAGCCCAGTCTTATTTTTCGCTTCTCGTTGGGAAGTCCAAAACCACATGTTGGTTGTTTACAGTAAAGAGTTGGGCTGCGTTGGAAACCTTGCCAGCTAATTGGGTCGGATTAGCCCAACTCTTTTGGCAATTGACATCCTTACAAGTATGTCCACATAAACATGTCTTTAATGCGTATCGAATTTAATAAAATCGTGCAAAACTTGCGATTCATTATTCAAGCATAAGTGAATGATAATTAATTTAAAGTAAATGAATCTAACTATTAATAGCTAATAAATTGAAGTTATTATGCGGATGCATATTGAGAAAAAAAAGGAGCGATGCGAGTATATATGATTATTTTTAATAGTTTAATATATATTTTTTGGGAAATAATAGATTTAATTTTTAAATATATGTATATGATAAATTATTAATATACATTTTGACTTCATTTAAAAAAATATATAAGGAGTGTGTGTGTGTAATAAGCTATTAGTGACAAGTCAATATCTTTATGCCATTGGTGAGGGGAGTCAGAGTGGGTCTTCCTATCAATTTATAGATAAACTTCACTCGGTTTTATTTTTCTAATTTGCAGGTGACATGAAAAAACAAGGAAAATGTAATGAGAAAAATACCTCTATATTATTCTTTCAAAAAAAAAAAAAAAAATCCTGTATTATTGATGTGATTTTTATTGAGAGAACATAGAAATTGAGATAAATAATTAATGTTGGTACTGAAACATCAAGGATGTTACGTACAAGTAAACTCTATGGCGTTTTTTTAACCCCCCTAATTTTAAGGTAATATTAAAAACCAAAAGACAATCATGCAATGAGAAAAGTAACCCTCCATTTGATACTACATTTTTGTCAACTAGTGACGTGACTATTATTTGTTAATTTTTTCCCTGAATGGTTCCTGGTTTTTATAAGAGTGGAAGACGAAGAAATGATGAATTTTCATTATATAGATTCAAATAATTAATGATGAAATATTAGAGCCTTTTACATGTATACATATATTCTCAAAATAAGTTTTTAAGGAGGTGTTTCTCTTGTACTTATGCTTTTTTGCTTTTTTTCTTTCTTTTTTTTTTTTTATTTTTTTTTCGATGTTTCTTATTAGCTAAAGTATGGTATAATTGGTATTCCGAAATATACACTTTCTTAATTATAACCATATATTTTTAAAATAGTTTAGATCGAATCGTAAATTCGGTCGCTGTCTTTTTAAAATTAGTAATTTTACAGTAATATCACTTTTTCTAAATTTCGCCATTAAAATTCTTCATCCTCCTCAGCTTTCTTAGTGGTAGGGTGTACATAATTAATCACCGAATTTGGATTCACGTACTTTTATTTTCTTCTGAAACTCAAAAAAAGAAAAATAAATACCATGAACAAATAGAAACAAAAGAACCTCTTTTCTCTTAAAACAATAATGATACTAATAATAATCTTCGAAGAACAAGTTGCGAGACTGCGTATAATAGGAGTTGGGAGATTGAATTTACCCAACTTGACTATTGTTGAATATGTGATAGATGAGTCGGGATCAAAGAAAGAAAGTGATGTGCCAAGTGAAGCCTATATATATGCCACTTAAAGTCCAACGACTATTCATTTATTAATTATTTTCACATTAAAACAAATACATATTTGTTCTAAACCTAGCTATTGTAGATCGCAAATGAAGCAGCTTGAATTATCTTCTCTAATCAATCACATCAAAACCCAAATATCTACCTGTTTATAAATGCTTTGTATTTGTATTATGTCTAATAATTTATATCAAAATTATTGCGCCTAGACAATCTTACAAATGCCTACATTATATTTCGTTTGTTATGATGTCAAAACAAAACCATTGAAAGACTTAATCATTTATTTCTTACAATATTTATTAAAAACATTAAAATCTTATTATTAATTGGAAGCAGAAAATGCTCAATACTATTTATAAATATATTAATACGTACTTCGTTGCTTGTGTCTAATAGTTATCAACACAATACTTTCTAGGCTTTCATAAGGGGCTTATCTACACTTTTCAAGGTTTGTATCATCTAATTACTATGCTGCAAACTTCATCCATTGTTTACAATGATAAACGGAAATATAATATGACTCAATATGATATACAGATGTGTGTGTGTGGTGCGTCAATACGAAATATGGATGTTTGGGCAATATATAAGTGTGTAGGACACCAAAAATGTAACTAATATGTGTTTGTTATAGAATTAGAATGCTTTGAGTAGCGGAGAGGCTTAAATTGGGTAGATCACAAATGAAGCTACTACACTTACAAAACCCAACACCCACCACCAACCCCGCCCTCTAAACTCCTCTTTTTCATTATCACCGTAAAATTTCAAAACCGGAAATAATTCTATATAGAGCAAAGAATCACTCTAAACATGAAACTTTCAGAAGTGCACTTTGACTCGAATACAATATATTTAATGTAGTTTGATAAAAAATAAGAAAAAAATCTTAGTATTTCCTATATTTCAGATCTAATTGTACATAAACAAGGAACTTTAATATTATATAAACGGTCCTCCACACAAACAAAGGAATCTTTCAAACCCTTCAAAGCCCTCCTAAAAATCAAGTAATAACATAACCGTGGACGTATGCCTTATTCAAACACAATTGAACCATATTAAAAATCCTTGTGCCTCATTTATTTATTGTTCTTCCACCTTCACCGTTTTGTTATTACACTATTATTGCACTCATTCAATCATCAATTGCATACAAAACACATTAATTGGGTGTTGACCGATTTTTTACGTCAACAATTATGAAATACGAATACTTGATATATGAATTTGTGTTGGGTATGTGTGATAAATATAAAAACATTTAACATTAGCTAATATGTGTAATTTCTATGTATAAGGTAGGGATGACAATTGAGTAGATTAGGAACCCATCCCCGTATACATTATCATTACTATATGTAGGAGAAATCCGAGAGTTTATCAAAATTTCGATAGGGATTTCCATCCTCTCTCCATCCACCTCCGTCTTCGATAAACAATAATAAGTTATTATATTTTACATGTAGAAAATATAACTAACATCTAGTCATAATTTATAACTAACATCCACAAATTAATTTAAATAGAATAGCTTTATGCTTACTTTGTGACTCAGCTTTTAGGTTTTAAGTGAGAAAAAAATAGAAAATAATCTATATAAAAATGGTTACATAATTAAAATTATATTTATTATATTTATAAAATATTAAAATTATTAATGTATTTGGAAGGTGATGGATATCCATAAACAATATCCATTCCCATATTTGAAAATAAAGACATTAGAATTATATCCATTTTTACTCCATCCTCAATATAATAGTGTTCATATATGTTTTTGTTGGGTTACATGGGCCTTAGGCCAAGTTCACCCAAGATGACCCAAAACTCGAACCCGAATCTAATACCCGGATCCAAGATCCATCAGAGAAGTTGATAATGCAGATTAACTGCCTTTGGCAGTTGTATGGATGATTAGATAACTGCTCATGTAAATAAAATTGCAGTTAGTGGTTTTGCAAAAAAGATTGACGTGAATATTTGCAAAAAGAAAAAACAAAAAGACAGTGTAAGAACAAAAGCAGAGAAAAGAGTGGTGAGATACGGAGAAAAAGCAAGGTTTTTATATTGTGAATTGTGTTTTTTTCCAATTTTGTGATTGAAATCCGACCACTGGTTGAACAATGTGAACTGTGTACTTTCTGCTCCATTCCAAGTTCAGTTTGAACTTTGTTTTTACTGTTTTTACATATAATATACTACCATTTTATTAATCTTAATGATTTGAAGACTACAACATTGGTATCAGAGCCTAGTTGCGTTATTTGTTGTTGGAATAATGATAAATGATATAAAACTTACATTTTATGTCAAGTTTAAGGTATTTAGAATATTGTTTTTGAAGAATATTATGAACTTTAGAAAATACCTGAATTTGTTCTTAGTCTTTAAATGTCATTAAACTTGTTGTTTTGGCATGATTATTAAATCATTGGATGGGACTCGAAAAGAGTTTTTCAACGATATATTATATGAGCGATTTGAAAGAGAAACGAGTGAGAAAAACACTTTAAAAATCTACCCATGAAAACTGAAATTCTGGAAAATTGATTTTAAGAGGTTGAAGACGATGAACAGTGGTGTGCCACATGGCGACCAAGGGAGAGGCCATGTCACATATGCAATGTGTCATTTTCTGGTGGAGCCATATCGGTGTAAGTGTACCCAATCAGAGTAAGCCACGTGGCAAGAGACATGATGCAATATTATACTACTACGTGTACAACCATGTGGCTAAAAATAGATGAGACACGTGTACGAAGTGTGGTGACATATGGTATAGCCATGTGCCACACTGAATGAGCGAATCAGATTGTGCCATGTATACACGACTTGACAACATATGATTGAGCCACATGGCATAGATGTGGCAATG
This sequence comes from Dimocarpus longan, assembly GCA_022984855.1. Classification (NCBI taxonomy): domain Eukaryota; kingdom Viridiplantae; phylum Streptophyta; class Magnoliopsida; order Sapindales; family Sapindaceae; genus Dimocarpus; species Dimocarpus longan. The sequence continues at coordinate 12,973,347 of CM041020.1, forward strand.
CCAAAGCCTGCCATGTGTCGCACTGTGAACATGTGCAACTCGAGTTTGTGCTGCATATGCTGTCGGTGAGCCACGATCACCAACTTGTGATCGCGACAGTCACTGATGCATGAGACCCACGAGCCGCCACCGACGGTTTTTGGCGAACAAGAAAAAAAATTAAAAAAATTAAATTAAATTAATTTTTTTATTGGTCTATTAATTTAATCAAATTTAATCTTACATTTGATTTATTTAACTAAATCGTGTAATATGTTTAATGTGAAAATTTTTTATAGATGACTTGTCATGTTATTAACTATTTTACCAATTCTGATAAAGAAATTACGGAAGTTATCGAGATAGTTAAGAGTCTTGACATCATCGACATTTTTGATATTGTCATCATCGACATTATTGATGATTCAGGTGATATCATAGTTATTTTTGATGATGAGGAGGGTGTTGAGCCTCCAAATTATGTGCCTTCTGATTATACGATCGATGTTATAGTCATTTCTGATGACGAGGAGAGCGTCAAGCCTACAAATTATGTACTTTTTGATTATTTGACTGATGTTATAATCATTTCAAATTATGAGGATGGTATCATGCTTCCAGATTATGTGCCTTCTGGTTATTTGGCTAATGTTATAGTCATTTCGGATGACAAGAATAATGTCGAGGTTATTGAGATATCAGACAATGATGTGGACGTCGATGTTATGGATACTCTAATGATGAGATGGTTGAGTTGATAGACATCTCATTCGACGATGAGGATTCAGAGATGACGATTGATTTCAATCGATATATGAGAGAGTATTATGAGAAGATTGATTCTCGTACCCCTTATCTGCCTGACTGATGTTATCTTTCTTTTTATTATTATCGTTTTGTATATAATACTTATATTTATATTGGATATTTCATTTTATGCATTGACTATGGATAGTGTAACTTTTCTTTATTTATCATTTATAAAATGTTGTTCCATTAATATCGCTTTTATGTATAATGGTATTTATGTGGGTGTCCTAATTCAATTAAGGAACGACCTTAGGAGTGTTTTACACAAATACACTTACAAATATCGTTTAGTGAGTAATTGGAAGTGGATGGTGATAGGTGACTTGACTGTCTTTTCGATTCCTGTCAAATGATTCATTTTTCATATTTATGAGTGTATAGTTGCTGCAATATTATAGTGAAATGATTGTAGATGTGTTAGTATAGCTATAGAAAAACATAGATAGTAAGTCTTTAAATAGAAATTAATATCATTATAGGAAATAGCTTCAGCATCAAAGAATATAATTGCTAAACTAAATCAAGGAGATAAACTGAAAGGTGACAATTATGATATTTGGTACCGAAAGATTCGGTATATTCTTGAAGAGCAGGATACTCTTGAGACCTTGACAAATACTGTGGTACTGCCCCAATCAGGTACATTTACTCAAAGCAAAAGAGACATGGAGATTATCAGACTTGGAAAAAGAAGAATAGCATTGCTCGAATTACTATCTTGAGTAGCATGGACCATGATCTTATGTGCATGTATGAAGATTATAAGACTACCCAGGATAAGTGGATAGTCCTAACAGATAAGTATGGTGGTACTTCAACCACTAAATTGAGGAGGCTTGCCATCAAGTTTAACGCCTATAAGAAATGCTAAAATCATACCATGAGGTAGCACCTTAGGGAAATGTCAAACATGATTCGTGAGTTTAAGACTGCGGGGCATAATCTCACTGATGAGCAGTAAGTACAGGTTGTGATCTGGTTTCTTCCCTCTAACTGAGAGAATATAAAGATTAACATGACGAACAATGACAACATCAAAACATTTGATGACATTTCGAGTCATGTTAAATTAGAAGGCTAGGGCTTATAAGCGGCTAAGGCTTTCGGTTAGCTTTACATGGCTGAATCCAGCAAATGCAAAGGTTTAGGCATTAAACGCAACCAATGGAAGAAGAATTTCAAGAAAGGAAATGGAAATTTCAAGTTTAAGAAGAATGAGATCTGAAAGCGCAAGAAGGGTAAATGGGCTAGAGCTAGGAGGGACAAAGCCAAAATGATCTATTTCAATTACGACCAGTTGGGCCATTTTACTTGTGAGTGTACTAAGCAAAAGAAGGAAAACATACAATGTTACTTCAACACATAAAATCATGCTTATGTTTCTAGCTCAGTATTACTCACTAAATCGTGTTCTCTGTGGATTGTAGATTTAGGAGCTATCGATCATGTAGCTAGAGATCAAAGAGCGTTTGTGGAGTATCGTCAAATAAGTCAAGGATCAAGATGGATATATGTAACGAATAACTCACGTGTTAAGGGGAAGGGTATTGGCACTTGTAAGCTTTTCTTGAATGGTGGCCAAGTATTCTATCTTCGTGATATATTATTTGCTCATGATATTTGATGAAATTTGGTTTTTGTACTAGTACTTTTTAAATTAGAATATGTTTTAAAGTTTCATGACGATTGTATGAATATTTATTTGGATTCTATTAGGATTGACATTGAATATTTATTGAATGGTTTTATTGTATTAGATACTGAGATGAACGGTTATTATGATGATAATGATTGTTTTTCATTAATTATTTCTTCTGACATTGTAAATGTCGATGTTAATATTTGATATGCTAGACTAAGGCACATCGGCCATGATTGAATGAATAGATTAGCCAAAGAGGGACTTTTAGGTTCCCTCAATAAAATGGATTTGCCCATATGTGAAAATTGTTTATCAGGAAAAATAACTAAAAAGAAACTATTTAGAAAAGAAATTAGTGCTGAGAATCCATTACTGTTAGTTCATTCTGATATTTTTAGATTTATGAATGTTAGAGCTAGAAGTATTGCTTCATATTTTATAATTTTCATAGATGATTACATTCGTTATAGTCATGTTTATCTAATCTCTTATAAATCTAAAGCATTAGATTGTTTCAGATTATATCTAAATATGATAGAGAATCAGTTAGATAGAACTGTTGAAGTTTTACGAACTGATCGATGACGAGAATATCTCTTTGCACAATTTAAGACGTTGTGTCAAGAGAAAGATATTGATAGACAATTGACCATTCTAAGAACTCCACGATAAAATGGTGTAGCAGAAAAAAGGAATAGAACTTTATTAAAGCTGGTAATATCTATAATGACACAAACAAACCTTCCAATATCTTATTGGGGAGATGCATTAATGACAAACTGCTTATATTCTGAATAAAGTCCTTACCAAGTCAATATCTTCCATACTTTATGAAATATTGATAGATAAGAAACCTTATCTTACTTATATGCTACCTTAAGAGTGCATAGGATATGTACATGATTTGTCCAACAAATATGAAAAGTTGGGTGATCGAAGAAAAAAATGTATCTTTATTAGATGCTCTGAGTACTCGAAAGAATATGTATTCATAAGAGATAATTCAGATGGAAGTATAACTGAATTGGAGTCACGTGACGTAAATTTTTTGGAGAATAAATTTCCTAGCAGGGGTAAGGTTGAAAAAGATTTTTAATTTACGAATTGAGCAAATCATATGATGTTGTGCATTCGAACTCTTAACTAGAGAAAGATAGAGAGTTACCTGAATACTATGTCCCTACTAGGAGTAATAGAGCTATTGAGAGAGCTCCTTTATTTGTTCCTAATGGGAGCATAGAAACTATTGAATTAGTACCCTCAAAATCTTTAATTCATAGAAGCGATTGTAAAGTTGTTTCCCATCGTCGATTTGAGATCAAAGCGGAAGTTTTCATGCTTGCTTTATATGATGATGATGAACCAAAGAATGTTAATGAAGCTTTTAACTCACCTGCTAAAGAATTTTGGATTAAAGCTATGCGAGAAAAGATAGAGTCAATTAAAAGCAACTTCTGGGACTTAGTTGACTTACCATGTGATCGGAAAGTCATTGGAAACAAATGGGTTCTCCGTATCAAACGTAAGGCAAACAGTTCAATAGAAAGGTATAAAACAAGATTAGTAGCAAAAGCATACACCCAACAGGAGGATATATATTATGAGGAAACCTTCTTCCTTGTGGTAAGGTCTGCTTCAATTCACCTTATATTAGCTATCGTTACACACATGGGTCTGGAATTACATTAAATGGATATAAAAACAGTTTTTTTCAATAGAAAACTAGAGGAAGAAATTTAAATGGAATAGTTAGTGAATTTCATTTTAAAAGGTCAAGAGCAAAAAATTTGTAAGCATAAGAGATCTATTTATAGTCTAAAACAATCCTCTAAATAATGGTACCTTCGTTTTCATGAGATAGTAATGTCCTATGGATTTTAGATGACTAAAGAGGATCATTGTATGTATGTTAAACTGGTAAAAGACAAGTTAATAATTTTGTCTTTATATGTGGATGATATTTTATTAGTAAAAAATGACAAAGAGTTTATAATGATCATAAAGGAATGATTATTCTTAACTTTCAAGATAAAAGATATGGGAGAAGTTGTCAATATTTTAGGAGTTAAAATTAACAGAGATTGTTTTAGGAAAATTCTGGCTTTATCACAGGAGCCTTATATTAAAAGATTCTCGAACGATTTCATATAGCTAATTGTAAGCCCATAGATACTCTCATCTTGAAAGGACAAACTCTTAGTCTCAAAATATGCTTTAAGACTTCGTAAGAGCGTGAAAGAATACAAAGAGTTATTTATTTTAGTGCTATCAGAAGTCTCATGTATGCTATAATGTGCACGAGACCTGATGTCTGCTATGCAGTTAGATTAATTTGTAGATATCAATTCAATTCTAGTAAGAAACATTGGATCGTTATGAAAAGAATATTAGCATATCTGAAGGGGACAAAGACTACTTTCTATGTTATTAAAGTGGTAACATGTATTTGGTTAGGTATACAGATACTGACTTGGGATAACTTGGATGAACAAAAATCTACTTCAGGTTATGCATTCTTGCTCAGCTAAGATGCTATTTCTTAAAGTAGCAAGAAATAGTCATGTATTGCATTGTCCACCATGAAAGCTGAATTTATAACGTGCTCAACAACAATTCAAGAAACAGTGTGGCTTAAGAGATTTTGAAGAGATTTGATTTTAGAAGCTGATGCGGAGAAGTTAGTTACCATTTACTATGATAGTCAGGTAATCATTGCCTACACCAAAGATGCAAAGTATCATAGTAAATCGAAGTATATAAAGACTAAGTACAATTTTATCAGAGATATAGTGACAAAGAAAAATGTAATAATTAAATATATATATTTATGCTTGAGATGGTTACAGACCTGTTCACAAAAGTTGTAACAAAAGATGTATATAAATCACATGCTAGGTCTTTAGGTCTGCGTAGATTATATTATTGTAATTGTCACTTTGAACCTTATCCATTTATGAATAAATACATTGGATTTATTATATGATATTGGCACGTACTTATTTCACTTGAATTATATAAAGTATGTCATTAGGTTGGAAACTGGTATTCTTACACATCCAATCGCTTTGGTTATAAGGATGATAATATAAGATGAGATGCATATATTTTAAAGAATAAATTGGAGTTTCTTCTCTTAAAGATTTAGAATATATGAAATATCGCCTTAGTCATAGCCAAGATGAGGTTCTACACCAAACATTAATAATAGAACCGCTCGTGATGTATCTCTACCATCATGAAAATCTGATTAAACTAGATATGAGTTTCTTAATAAGAAATGTTTAGAAAGCAAACTTTTTAGAAACTGAACTTTTTAGAAACTTAGGTTAGACGTTAGGAGAGCGTCTGAACTAAGATCTGTACAGTAAATAATCTAAATATAATAGACATAAGCGTCTTTGTTGAAGGGCAAGATTTACTATAACATGCGTCTCATACTGCATGTGCTTATAGTGATCGATATGGAAAATGAGTGAGTTTATCCCTAATTTCTCATTGTGTAAGTTTCATTGAAGTTTGTAAAAACTTCTATCTATGTCATCAGTGACTGTCCACTTTATCTTAAAGTAACGAAGTGATACTTATATAATTAGTATGTCTTCTATGGCCATGATAATACAGTCTATGAAACATTTCTATGATGTCAGTCATTTTTGTTGATTGAGAGACAAAATAGGAAGATTTAATGAATTTGATTTTTCATACATTTATATGCAGATAAATTGTGATTTAGAATCACAGTTATAATTATATGAAGTATTGGAGGATCAAACATACTGTGTTAAAAGGATCAAATATGCTTGAACAAATAAAATTTTATTAAATCTAGGACATAATAATGAACAAATATATAATCTCTTTTATAGAAATACAATTGAAATTTAAAAAGTTAGTCCTATCACAAATTTGATTATTCATAAGTCACATAATGTATTTTTCTGTATGAATGTCTGTACTCCTTATCATAAAGGGATCACTAATGATTTCATTGTGAGTTATGTTTGGTTTATCTTGTGTGAATAGGAGATGTTGGGTTATATGAGCCTTAGGTTGAGTTCACCCAAGATGACCCAAAACCTGAACTCGGATTCAAGATCCATCAGAGAAGTGAATAATGTAGATTAACTGTCTTTGGTAGTTGTATAGATGATTAGATAACTACTCAATGCATTTATTCCCATGTAAATAAAATTGCAGTTAGTGGTTTTGCAAAGAGACCAACGTGAATATTTGTAGAAAGTAAAAACAAAAAGATAGAGTAAGAACAAAAACAAAGAAGAGAATGGTGAGATACAGAGAAAAGGTAAGGTTTTTACATTGGGAATTGTGTTTTCTTTTTAATTTCGTAATTGAAATCCGACCACTAGTTGAACAATGCGAACTGTGTACTTTCTCTTCTATTCCAGGTTCAGTTTAAACTTTATTTTTACTGTTTTTACATATACATAAATATACTACCATTTTGTTAATGTTAATGATTTGGAGATTACAACAGTTTTAAATGTAGCTAAGTCTTATGGATATTTTTATCCATGTATAATTTTGTCACCCCTAATATAGCATTACACACATATGCATTTAAATCTTTTAAACACCAATTAATAACGCGAACGAATGAAGGCACTTCATTATTGTAGTTGAAGATAAAAAATCTAGAGATAAATGGGTGGTTTAGTGCCTGTTTGGCATAGCTTATAGGGGGTCCAAAAGCTCTTCTTGAGCCCAAAAGTGATTTATTAGAGTGTTTGGATGAATTCTCAAAAATAGCTTTTGGCTTCGGAAAGAGCTTCCAAGTGTACCGGCTTCTCCTAAAAGAGCTTTGGAAGAAAAACCGGGAAGCCAAAATTATTTAATGAATCTTTCATAATACCCATTTTACCCTTTAAACTATATATACCAAAATAAAATTCCTCCTTATATTCTTCCATATGTTTTGTTCTTCTCCTTTCCTTTACCGATCATGTTCTCCTTTCTTACCAGATCTCGCTGAAGAAATTCGCTTGAATCGATCTCCTTCTAGCTTTGTATCTTCGCTCGACAGCATGAATCTCGAGTATTAAGTGCCTCTTGTCTTGTTTTGTTGCAGTTTGTTAGGCTTTTTTTTTTATTTGATTATGATATATTCGATAAACCTCAGATTTCAGCTCTCTAACTGCTCATCTTGTTAAAATGTGTCTTTCAGTTGATTCATTGTAAGTTTGTAGGGTTTTAGGTACTTATGTGGACTAGATATGAGTTGGGTAATGTTGGTTTTTTCTATGTAGGTATATTCATTTATTAGAATTTAATACAAAGTATGTCATTGAAGGTGTAAAGTGACATTGTTAGAGGCTAATCACTGCCCTGGTGCAGCTTGTTGATGATTGCATCTGATTCTTGTATTCTGTTTACTCACATTTGCTAATTAAAAATGGCATTCTTGCCGTCTTGTAAATGTTGTAGGTTAAAATTTATGCAAATGCTTTGAGGGGATGGGTTCTGAAGTCTTTTGATTGACTTGAGCTTTTTGGGGGTCTTTGTATGCAGGGAAAGAAGATGCTTCTTTATGTGCTCCCTATATCTGCTCTGCAATTTGAGGTTTGGTTCTGAGCCCTTCTCCTATTTTTGCAAATAGATTATTTTGTTTTAATTTATCATCACCACGTTTTCCAAATTATTGTTTTCTTTTTCTTTAAGACTTTGAAGGATTACTTGAGGACCTACACGAATTAGTATTCAGCAATATTGGCATTTTGGCCAATAGGTGAATACCATGTGTTATTGCACTTAACTGGATTTGATTTTTAATAATTTTCATAAAGTTCAAAATTTATGAATAATTGATTAACTTATTGATTTATTCCAGGTTGGACTTACTCCGAGAGCTTAGGCAACCAAATAGATTTCATTAAATCCAGTGTTAAAGGCAACAATATCACAATTTATGGTGAGATGATTTGGATATATAGTTTGTAGTTGATGCATATCACTAATGGTGCTTGGAGACTCAATTTTATTATGACTCTTGGCAGAAGCTAAGATGTCTGTATTTCACTAGTTTTCTTCTAATTACTTGAGATGCTGGACCTTCTTTCTATCTTTTGTTTCTTTTAGCTTTTTTGTGTTGTTGTGTTGTAATGGATTTTGTTGGCAAAGATGATCACCAATGCTTGAATTGCTATGTGTGCAGGGGTTCCATATAGTGAGCACTCGATCTCCACTGAACTACGACAATTTGTTTAGGTGTGGTTTTGGAAAATTTAGAAGTACATGTTATATATGTTAGTATTTAGCATGGATTTTGTCAGTTGTCCAGTCAGTGAGTTATTTGATTTTTGCCATAACCCAGATTTAAGGTTGACAAGATAATTTCTATCGTCAGTGTCTGGAATGTTGTTAATCGAGACAAGATGCAATCCTATTTCTCGAAATGGCTTAAAGGTTGATATTCTTGCACAAATTTGATGACTTGAGATTTTTGTCATGCATCTTTCTTTCGGCTCAGACAACACTATCAACCAAATTATTACACTCAAAATCCACTACAGAGTTACTGCTTTGTGCATCTTCTGAATAAGATGAACTTGAATTGATGGTCAATTTCAGCTACCTTTTTGTGAGTTCTCACCAGCATAGAATCAATGGCTTACTGGATCTCAATATCCATTGGCAGAGTTGTTGTAAATTTGTAATTTTATTGATTATCATTCATCTAGACTTTTGTTTATTGATTTCTCACAACTCTTTGAATTAGATTTATTATAAATTTTCTTTATTGTTTTGATGCAGTTATTATTTTGGGAAACATAGGAAAAGAATAGAACTTTACCTAGAATCTTAAATCTTTTGAAACTCAAAGCAACGGAAGTTATTAGTTTCAGTCTCTCATATCATCATCAACCGGTTTCTTTCTTCCTACCCTTGGCATGTCAGGTATCATGAGAGCAAAAAGGATCAACTGTTTGCATAATTGAACCAGCTCTAAATCATTTAGATAATAGTATTTAAAAGATCATAGAAGATTGATATACTTGCATTTAATATGGTGTTTGTTTAACCTTATATAATCCAATGCCGCTACCTAATATAATCAAATTGCGAGAGAATTAATGTTTAGATAAATTATTTTTATTATCTTTATCATTATAATTTCTTGTAAAATTATTGGCATAATTTGTATGAATTATTATGCATGAATGTATGTGTAATTTTAATTTAACTTTTATTACTTATTTTATTTTAATAAACAATGTTTAGGTAAGTATAATTTAAAAAAAAAAAAGTTACATACATGTCTATGTAGTAAATTATTTAAAAATAACATATAAATATAACATGTAGTAATAATTTGAAATAGTTCAATTAAACATATTTTAAAGTTCTTCTAAAAGGGCATAACAGTCATATTATCACAAAAGATATTTCAATAATATCTCAACCAAATAATTATAAAAGCTCTTCTAGATCTAAAAGCTATTCTGAAATTTATAATCCAAACAGAATTTGAAAAGCTCAGACTTTTACTTCTCATATTCTACTGTCAAAAGTCAAAAATAAAAGTTATCTCAAACGGGCCCTTCGAGTTGCCGTGTCAATCTAAAAAGTTTTGTATTTGTTTAAACATATGGGACCACTTATCAGGTTGTATCTTTGATATTTTTTGTAACTTTTATCTCGTATTTTGGAGCTTTATCATGTAGTCTGTATCTTGCCATTTATATTACAGTTCCATTTCACTAAATTGTCTAGTTTCTAATATTTACACATGACATGACATTTTTTTTAAAAAAAAAAAGATATTACATGCTTTTTGAAAAAAAAAAATCCTTTATATATATATATATATATATATATATATATGGTGTTGTGTTATATGTCAATTATGGAAGAGCATAAATTATTTTGAAAATCTACCATTCGGTTACAAATTTCAAGGTCTTTCATTAGGTGGAATAGGCATTTTCCCTTGTATTTAAGAGCAGAAACTCATGAATATATGGTTGTAGTTTGTAAAATGTAGGGTTATTATCAGTTTATCCCTTGAAATTGAAAATAATATCAAACCACCACTTATTTTGAAAATATTAACTAAAAAGACCTGATCGTCAATTGGAATAGTAGAATAGTAAACATTGTGACGGTTCCGTGAATTTGAGAGGGTAAAATTGTCATTGGGTCTTGATAAGAGTGATGGATACAGCCGTAAAATTATTTGTAATTTTTTAATTAAAAAAAAAAGAAAAGAAAAATAAAAACCACTTAAAAACCAAATTAAAAGAAAAAACAAATTAAAAAACAAAAACAAAAACTCTCAGTCACTTTCTTTCTCTCTCTCTCGGTCACTATCTCTCTTTCTCTCTACTTTAGCCATCTCCTTCACTCTCTCTGTCACTCACTCTTTCTATCTTTCTCTCCGTTTCATCCATATCTTTCACTCATTTGTCAATTGCAATGAAAGCTATGAGGTTCTACGATTGATAGCCATGAGGTTGTAAGATCTTGTTAGGAGTCTGATCGGCGAACCAATCAACGGCCATAAGGTTCTCGCAAATCTGGAGGATAGATTCTCTGACGATGAAGAGGTGGTTAGGGTGCTTAGAAGAGGTGTCAAGGTCGGTTTTGGAGTTGTAATGGCTGTGGCGCATGTGAGTGAAGGTGATGATGGAAGATCTGGTTATGGGTTATGATGGGTATGTTTAGGTGGTATGGGTATAGGTGTGTGGTGGTGACGATGTTCTTTATGTATGTGTCTGGTTGTGATTCCCACTTTATCTTATTTGCTTGATCTTCGCAGGTTTCGTTTGTGGATTCCGGCATTGCCATTGATGCTGCTTCATAATCGTTCAAAAATCTGGTGGTGCTGGGGCGGCAGCAAAAGTGGAGACAGAACAGAGGTATTGGGTGTTCTGAAATCGCACCAGATAGGTAGACTTTTCTTTGCCACCCCTGGTTCCTGTTCTCCTCCGTTGACGTTTGGTTTTTGAAAAGTGAAGTCGTTGGAGTGTTTGATGTTCCAGATCGATTCCAAAACCGCATCGGATAGGGAAACTCGTCTTCACCGCCTCTGGTTCCTGGTCTCCTCATCTGACGTTCTATTTTGGAAAAGATAGTGCCATTGGAGTGTTTAATGTTTGATTTGCTACTAATGCTTGGATATAAGAATGTATTTTTCTTGACTTGATATTGAGTATTATACTGATCAAAATCTTTGTAGTTGTGTTTGAACATGAGCCACCATTTATTAGATCCTTCTTTGTCGCAAATGGTTGACAGAGGATTAGATATTCAACAAACCCAGATGCTTGGGTTCTTCAACAAACCCAGATGCTTGGTTTGTTTTTTTAATTTATCATTTTTTAATTTTTTAATTTTTTTTTTTTTTATTTTGATTCGGGATAAGAAATTGGCTGAATATACAAAACCTTGATGATTGATTACATATTTATTTTTAATTTTTATTTAATGATAATAATTATTTTAATTTTTAAAAATTATAATATATTTATTTACTTTTATATAAATTTAATTGTGAATTCTCAAAATTTTTATTTTTATTTATTTTTTAATTTTTTTAATTTTGATTATGAAAGAGTAATTCGGTAATTGATTAATTTTTTAATTGTTATTTTTTAATTTTTCAATATGGTAAGGGTATTTTGGTCTTTTATTATTTTTGTTACAAAACCACTAAAAGTTTAGATGGAAACCGCTTTTGATAGACGGTAGGAGATTTTTTAGTTAATATTTTTAAAAGTTGAGGTAAATTGAGGTTATTTTTATTTTCAGAGTGTTTTTTAGGATTATCCTAAAATGTAAGATAAAAGAATGATGAGGAATAATTAATCCAAACTATCTTAATGATAAATGAATAGATAGGAGAGCCATCAAGCCGCATATATCCCTCGAAGTATCATTCCTTGTGTGGCGGCGAGCTCTCGAATTCATCCTAGATTGCCAAAGACCACTCTCATTGCTAAGGATTCAAGAAGTAAAAGTAAATAAATAAGTAAAAATTAAGCATCAGAAACAATGATGGACGTATGATTCCAATCTCAAGCAAACGCCACATTTCCAGGAAATAGCAGGCTCTTCTCTTCATTAATATAGAGAATTGTATATATTTCATCAACTTAAATAAGATGTCTAACGGTCAAATCTTTTGACTCTAGAGAGGTCAGAAATTTCGGCGGAATGAGGCCCTGTGGGGAGCCACACCACTTGGGGAGCTTTTGCTTGCTGATAAGATTGTCAATTTTTGTATCTTTTAAAATTTGTATAAAAAAATTATGGGAGTGTATTTAATCTAAGTTTTTACAATTTCTTTTTTAATGAATGATATTTTTAGAGTTTATAAATTTTTATTGAATTTTATATAGTTTACAAAACTGTGAATAATAGTCATTGACTCTCGTGAAAATCATCTGAAAATACTTTCATAGATTTTAATGAATTTTCATAAATTTTTATAGAATTTCAATTTATATTACTTTCATTCTATTTATTAATATAGATTTTAAAAAATTATAAAAGACTTTTATAGACTTTCGTCTTAAAAGAAAAATAAAAATATTGAAAGATTTTTGTTGATTTCTAAAATTAATGTAAAATACACCTCATAAATTAAATGTGTCAAAAGAAGATTTGCAAGGATCCAAGAAGGAGATGAAATTGGCTTGGCTCTTGATTTGCGTTGTGGCTGCGGGTTGGAATTTGATGGTTCCTTCATCTTGCTCGGTTTGTTTGGTTGAATAGAATAGCCTTTTTGTTTACTTTGTAACTTAGCTTTCACGTTTTAGTTGAGAAAAAATAGAAAATAATCTTATATAAAAATGATTACATAATAAAAATTATATTACTTCAAAAAATTAAAAATTGTATTTATTATATTTATAAAATACTAAAATTATTATGGATTTGGAAGGGGATGGATATCCATAGACAATACTCATCCTCATATCCAAAACTAAAGTGGACACTAGAATTAATATTATATCTATTTTCACTCCGTCCTCAACATAATAGTGTTCGTATATATTTTAAATGTAGCAAATTCTTACGGATATTTGTATCCATGGATAATATTGTCATCCCAAATATAACATTATACACATATGCATTTAGATCTTTTCATGGACTGCGAGTTAAAGCTTAAACCTATATTATTTAAATGATTATGAAAGCCTAAATTGTTCCTAGATAAACTTTACTATGTCTTTTTCTTTTTTCTCTCAAACAAAAGTTTTTATTTTCTATTTTATAAATTTCAAATGAGAAGGTTTTTGAAAAGATAAGTAATGGAAAATGACTTTTTTTTTAAAAAAAAAATAATAATATATAATGAATAACGGTTTTTTAAAATAACATGTAATGGTTTTAAAAATAGTATACAACAGGGTTTCTTTAAAAATTACTCTAAATAAAATTGTTATTTCACTAGATTATTAAAACACCAATTAATTAACCCGAACGGATGAAGGTACGTCATTATTGTAGTTTTTAATCAACAAATAAACGGAGCAAGATGAAGAAACCATCAAATTCAAACCTGCACTTATAGGCCGTTTATTTTAACAAAATCTGAACAAAACAAAGTCAACAATATAATAGTGACTTCCAAAACCTGGAAACAACAAGGCAGTAACATAAATGAGAAACAAGTTTTTTTTTTTTTTTTTTCCTTCTTTTTTTTTTTTTTATTAAATTACATTTAGCCTACTGACTTGAAAATAATGACTTGAAAATAATTACAAGGGGAGTTACGTTTTACAGTTAATTATAATTTAAACTATTGCCGTTAGAAAATCTCCTTTAAAATTAATTGAGACAGAGAATCTTCTTTAAAATTAATTGAGACATAGGGAAAATTGTCTTTCAATATTATTTTTCATTTTCTTTTAAAAATATTTTTTATTTAAAAAAACAAAAAACAAAAACTTAGAACGTCTCTCTCTCTCATTCTTTTTCTTCTTCTTCTTTTTCTCTCATTTTTCTTCAAACCAAATTCATCTAGATTCGAATCGAATTCAGATGAAGATGAAACTCATTCATTTGGGTTCGGAAAGTCGAACCCAAATTCATCTAGATTCGAGTATCTTCTTATTCTTCTTCTTCCTTTCCTTTGAACCCAAATTCATCTGAGTTTGAATCAAACTTAGATGAAGATGAAACCCATTCCTCGGGTTCGTTTCAAAACCCAGATGAAAATGAAACTCATTTATCTAGATTTGTTTTAGAACCTAGATGAATCTAGGTCTTCCCCCCATGCCACTCTCTATCTTTTATGGGTTCGCTCCATGTCTGATTGAGCTTGATATTTTTTGAGTGTCGAGTAGTCGAGAAGCTTAAATTAAGTAGATCACAAATGAAGCTTCTTGACCAACCCCACGCAAGCCGCGCCTGCGAGCAGCACCGCCCCCCCTCCCCTCAAAATGGCAGCTTAAAGTATTGCAACTTGTATTTTGCCTTATCACCGCAAATTTTAAGAATAGAAATAATTCTATATTGGGTAGAGAATCACTTTATACAGAAAATTTCTCAAACACAATGTATTTAATGTAGCTGGATGTAAAATAAGAAAAAAATCTTAATTTTTCTTATATTTCAGTGATTTAAGGAACCCTAATACTATATAAATGGTCCTCCACACAAACAAAGGAACAATTATTTTTCAACCCTTTAAAGCCCCGTTAAAAATCAAGTGATAACATAACTGTGGACATAGGCTTTGTTCAAACACGGTTGAACCACATTAAAAATTCATTTTGCCTTGTTTATTTATTATTCTTCCATCTTTATCATTTTGTCATTACATTATTATTGCACTCATTTCATCA
The DNA here is from genome assembly GCA_022984855.1 of Dimocarpus longan. Lineage (NCBI taxonomy): Eukaryota > Viridiplantae > Streptophyta > Magnoliopsida > Sapindales > Sapindaceae > Dimocarpus > Dimocarpus longan. The sequence continues at coordinate 12,988,590 of CM041020.1, forward strand.
TCAATAGCATACAAAACATATTAATTGGGTTTTACGTCAACAATCATGAAATATGGATACTTGATATATAAATTTGTGTTGCATATGTGCAATAAATATAAAAACATTTAACATTAACTAATATGTGTAATTTCTATATATAAGGTAGGGATGACAACAGAGTAGATTAGGGACCCATCTTCGTATCCATTATCATTACTATATGTAGGAGAAATCCAAAAGTTTATTTAAATTTAGATTGGGATTTCCATCCTTTCTCGATAAAAAATAATAAGTTATTATATTTTTCATGTGGAAAATATAACTAACATCTAGTCATAATTTATAACTAATTAACATCCACAAATTAATTTAAATATAATAGCTTTTTTGTTTACTTAACTTAGCTTTTAGGTTTCAGGTGAGAAAAAACAGAAAATAACCTACATAAAAATGCTTACATAATTAAAATTATATTTATTATATTTATAAAATATTAAAATTATTAATGGATTTGGCAGGGGATATGATGGATATCCATAGACAATGTCATATCTGAAATTAATGATAATAGAATTATATTCATTTTTACTCTGCCCTCAATATAATAGTATTCATATATGTTTTAAATGTAGCGAATTCTTATGAATATTTGTATTCATGGATAATTTTGTCACCCCCAATGGAGTGCATTACACACATATGCATTTGGATATTTTCAACACCAATTAATTAGCGCGAACGAATGGAGGTGCTTCGTTATTGTAGTTGAAGACAAAAATCTGGAGATAAAAGAGTTGAAAGAGTCAAGGGCGGCTTAGAGTTGTCGTATCAATCTAAAGAGTTTTGTATTTATCTAATGGGACCACTTATATTTTTTTTATCAGGTTGTTGCATCTTTGATTTTTCTTGGCAACTTCTGTCTCTTATTTTGGAACTTTATCATGTAATCTGAATCTTGCTATTTTTATTACAGTTCCATTTCACCAAGTTGCTAAGTTTCTAAACATATTCATAAATGATATGACAAGCCTTTTTTTTTTTCCTTAAGAAAGAATGACATGCTTTTTGAAAAAAAAAAAAAAAATCCTTTATATATATATATATGGTGTTGTGTTATATATATGTCAATTATGGAAGAGCATAAATTATTTTGAAAATCTACGATTCGGTTACAAATTTCAAGGTCTCTCATTGGGTGGAATAGGCCTTTTTCCCTTGCATTTAAGAGCAGAAACTCATGAATATATTGGTTGTAGTTTGTAAAATGTAAGATAAAAGAATGATGAGGAATAATTAATCAAACTATCTGACTAATAAATGAATAGATAGGAGAGCGATCAGGCAGCATATATCCCTCGATGTATCATTCCTTGTGTGGCGGTGAGCTCTCGAATTCATCCTTGATTGCCAAACACACTCTCATTGCTCAGAATTAAAGGAGTAAATAAATAAGCAAAAATTATCAGAAACAATGATGGACGTATAATTCCAATTTTAATATTTAGCGGAAATTGACTCAAGTGAGCGCTACATTTCGAAGAAATTGCGGTCTCTGGTCTTATCGAAAGGAAGACTTGTATATAATTCATCAACCTTTTAACAAGACGCCCACCGATCCAAACCTTTTAACTTTTGAGAGGTCAAAAATTTCGGCGGAATGAGACTCTGTGTGGAGAGGAGATTTTGTTTACTGATAAGTGATAAGATTGCCAATTTTTTTTTATCTTTTAAAATTTGTATGAAAAACTATGGGGTGTATTTAATCTAAGTTTTTACGTTTTCTTTCTTTCTTTTTTTTTTTTTTTTTTTAATGAATGATTTTTTTTTTTTTTATAGAGTTTATAGGTTTTTATTGTATTTTATATAGTTTACGTAACTTATAAGCTTTCATCGAAATCATCTAAAAATACTTTTATAAATATTAATGAATTTTCATAAAATTTTATAGAGTTTTAATTTATACGACTTTCATTTTACTGATTTGTATAGATTTAAAAAGTTATAAAAGACTTCTATAGAGTTTCACCTTAAAAGAAAAATAAAAATATTAAAAGATTTTTACTGATATCTATAATTTATATAACATACACCTCATAAATTAAATTTGTCAAAAGAAGATTTGCAAGGATCCAAGAAGGAGTGTGATGAAAACCACAAGTTGTTGGCTTGGCTCTTGATTTGCGTTGTGGGTGCGGGTTTGAATTTGGGTTCCTTCATCTTGCTCGGTTTGTTTGGTTGAATAGAATAGCTTTTTTATTTACATTGTAACTTAGCTTTTACGCTTAGTCGAGAAAAAATAGAAAATAATCTATATAAAAATGATTATATAATAAAAATTATATAACTTCAAAAAAATTAAAAATTATATTAATTAGATTTATAAAATATTAAAATTATTATGGATTTGGAAGGGGATGGATATCCATAGACAGTATTCATTTCCATATCCGCAACTAAAGTGGACACTTGAATTATATCCATTTTCAGTCCGTTTTCAATACAATAGTGTTTATATATATTTTAAATGTAGCAAATTCTTACAGATATTTGTATCAATGGATAATTTAGTCACCCCTAACATAGCATTATACACATATGCATTTTGATCTTTTCATGGATTGCAAGTTAAAGCTTAAACCTATATTATTTAAATGATTATGAAAGCCTAAATTGTTCCTAGATAAACTTTACAATGTCTTTTCTTTTTGGATAAATTGCACAAACCTCCCCTGAGATTTGGTAAAATTGCACAAAAATGATAAAGTTTGGGTAACTCACACTGACCTCCCTTGAGATTTCAAAAACTCAACACTAATCTCCACTGCCGTTAGTGAACCATCAGTCAACCTTCATCAAGTCAAAATTATCAGGGGCATAATGGTCAATACACACCTTTTAAAAATTTTAATTTGATATATATTAAATTAATAAATAAATTATTAAAAAATATTTATTTTTAATTATTTTTAAAAATAAAAAAAAAAATTGAAAACCAGATCCGGCGGCTGGGGACCAGATCTGGTCTCCTGGAGACCAGATCTGGTCTCCTGGAGACCAGTGGTCTCCCTCGGGAGACCGGTGGTCTCCGACGAGGGAGACCACTGGTCTCCGCTTGTCGACGCGGGGAGACCGGTTGTCTCCATCGCCGGAGACCACCGGTCTCCAGGCGCGTCTCCAGCCATGGAGACACGCGACGGAGGCGACCGCGCTTCTCCATCGCTGGAGACCTCCCGTCTCCAGCGTCTCCAGCTGGAGTCCCCATCGCTGGAGGTCTCCATCTCCATCGCTGGAGATCGTCTCCAGCGATGGAGATCGCTGGGTCTTCACTGGAGACGATCTCCAGCTATGGAGATGTCTCCATCTCTATCGCTGGAGATCCAGGGATCTCCAGCGATGGAGATAACTGGAGACCAAAGGTCTCCGGTTGTTCTTTTTTGTTTTTTTTTTTTAATTTATAAAAAATAAAAATTTTGACTTTGGGGGTATTTTAGTCTTTTTGTGTTTTTAACTGGGTTTGACTAACAGTAGGGGATGTTAGTGCTGAGTTTTTGAAATCTCAAGGGAGGTCAGTGCGAGTTACCTAAACTTCACCATTTTTGTGCAATTTCGCCAAACCTCAGGCGAGGTTCGTGCAATTTACCCTTTCTTTTTTCTCTCAATAAAAAATGTTTTTATTTTCTATTTTAAAATTTTCAAATGAGAAGGTTTTTGAAAAGATAAGTAATGGACAATGACTTATTTCTGAAAATAATATATAACGAATAATGATTTTAAAATAACATATTGTAATGCTTTTAGAAATAACAGGGTTGGTTTCTTTAAAAATTACTCTAAATAAACTTTTTTATTTCACTAAATTATTAAAACACTGTTGTACGTATTTTTGGGCTACCCCAAGTGGGCTGGTAAAAGCCTAGAGGCCCAATAAGATAACCTGCTAAAACCGCCCCAACAGACAAAGGCCCGGGTTACCAGTCCAAAGAAATTGGCATAACTTTGTGCTCGGTTGTCAGAATGTCTATTATAATATGTTTTCGGAAAGGGATTTTCGTGCTCTATAACGTGGCAACCAGGGGTACCCCGGTTGATGCCGTTTACATCCTCAAAGTTGTTGTTTTAATAGATGTGTTCTTGAGGTTTACATTTACTGTCAAAAAGCACTGAACAAACAGTCCGCGAATAAGCGTACGAACGAGCTGATGAACAAGCGGATGGACGAGCAAGAATTCAGCTAAGACCAAAGCTCAGACAATCAGCTCGCGAAGGAGGCAATATCTGAACGCTGAAGTAGTCTGCTCGCTGGTGCAACATCTGAACGCGCCCAGACCAGAGTCTGCCCGCTGGAGGCAATATCTGAACGCTGAAGTAGTCTGCTCGCTGGTGCAATATCTGATCGCTGGAGTAAGCTGTTCAATGTGCTCGCTAGAGTTAACCAGTTGACCTTCTAGAAGGCAAATCAATTCAATTCAGGAAAGGAGTCAACTTACCTATTTTCATGCAAATCGAATCGCGACATTCTTGGCAATTGCTGCATATACGGTGGAGATAATCTTGGGAGATATTATATCAATTAATGTATATTATTTTTTGCCTTATCTGTAACATTCCGAAACCTATTCAAATTGTAACATCTCCTCTATAAATAGGAGATCAAAATCAATGTAAAGGGGACTTCCTCTCGAGATCTCTCTCACACTGTAAAGGCAGAACAGATATAGTAATAGTGACTGCCGCCCCTAACCGGAGCCGGCGCCGTGGACGTAGGCCATTCTTAAGGCCGAACCACGTAAATCTCGTGTGTTTCTCTTCTTCCTCTTTGCCTTTCTTTTTGTTTGTTTGTTTGTATCTTTCACAGATCTGCAGTCTTGGGCTTGAACGAATCAGCAAGTTGACCGAACCAGTTTCAGACGTCAACAAACACCAATAATTAACGAAAAAGAAATAAAGGTACTCATTATTGTTGTTTTTAATCAACCAAAGAATATAAGCATTAGATTTAACATTGTTTTAGTTTTTTACCCGTATCCAATTCACACGAAATTACGAACACAATTTTTTACCAAGATCCAATTTAGACTAAATAAATGATTTTACAAGATCCAATTCATTCTAACATAGACAGATACATATACACTTTTTAAGTTTTTATGTGTTTGATATTTATAGGGCTAAAGATATTCTAATATAAAGAGACAAATTTTCAGTTACGCGGGATATATGTGCATAATTCGTTAATAAGTCTAATTATTCAAGAGCAAAGAGCTAATACCAACTAACCAAGTTTAGATGACGTGTAGGATTGTATTACATGTGTGTTTTAAAGAAAAAAAAAAACCAACCAACTTTCCGGGAAAGGAGGAATACTACGAAAGCAATTTATTATTAAATAACAGGAAAAACAATTATTGCGTGAAAAGAATCTGGAGGCTAAACTAATAGCATAAGTGCTATGTGGCAGTTTGTGATTGGACACCCCTTCTAAGAGCCGCCCGTAATTTACACTGTACACATGATGTCACGGTGATGTGTTGGGAGCGCCTTTGGCAGCCTTCTATGCAACTGCGATGTGATCGAGATATGATTAGAAACTCCTCAAGTGGTTTGAACATGTGTCCAACTTGATTCTTTGTAAATGTTTGAACTGTTCTTATTTATTTCTCTCTGAAGAAAACTTTGACAATAAGGGGTGGTATCTTGTTGCAGGGTATGTTGTGGCCATTGGTATCTGCAATCTGCCGATTGTTCAAGGTAATATCGTCATGTTCATTTGCTCTGTGTTTTTGAAAATTTGTCTCTTAGACAGTGAATGGTGCTATCTTGAAGGGTATATACTGCTTCTTGGCACCTCGAATCTGGTCATTGCTTCGCGAGGTAATACCCTTATTTTTATCCGCTCATGTTTTTGAAAATTTGTCTACTATGTTCATGACTTCCTTGAATGATTTAGTATGACCCCATTATTTTTTCTATCTTCAAAATCTCGGCAATATTTAATTAGTCGGAAATGTAAGATAATTTTGCAGTGGGAAACGACAAGGAGGAACGTTATCTTGAAGTGTGTATTCCGCTTATTCGTACCTCCAATCTACTCATGGATTTGCGAGGTAATATCATTATTTCTATCCGCTCATGTTTTTGAAAATTTGTCTGCTATATTCATGACTTACTTGAATGATTTAGTTTGACCCCATTATTTTTTCTATCTTGTTTAACGTATCTGCCTAGTGATTTTGAAAACAACAGCTCGACAAAATTTTCATATAATATTCTGTTCAATTAATTTGTCAGAGAGATATGATAGGTTTGCAGTGGTGCTTACTTTTGAAATATATTACAGGGTTATACGAACGAGGACCGTAGATACGCGTTTCTATTCCTTGCAATGGAGACAGTGTCATTAATACTGGATCTATTAGGAGGAAGTCACTGGGGTTATCTTTTGGCTTCATGTCTCTTATCAGTTTTGATTCTTGAAACAACCATATATGCTAACTTTATCAGCAGATCAAGAATCAAACCACAGGATCAGCAACTTATTGTTCAGGAGATCGTCTTCTCTGTTCTCCAGTTCATTGTTTCATGTTTTTGCTTAATTAAAACACTATCTGGTGCCAAAACTAATTATAATTCATCGTTGTTTCCACTAGCTTCTGCTATAATTACTGTTGTCTTCACTTTTAAAAGCAAAAATGATGTTTCACATTCGTCCTCCGACCCTCCACCTAATGATCCATCAAATGAGTCTGTTTCTATTCCTATGCCAACTGGTGATGCTGAGGCACGTCCATTGGATAAACCACTTGATTCTGTGCATACAAGTGATGCTACGGAAGATGAATCAGATAAATCACCTGTTTCTGTGCCTTCAACCTCTGCTAGCGTTCCGCAAGCTAACACGTTGCGCCAACGCAGGAAGCAATCTCATTTTCAGGTATGAATGTGAATTTGATTTTGAACTAGTTTCTATGAATTCTTTAACCAAGAAATCCAGAATTAATGTCCACAATAGTGATTATTGTGATACTTGATGGTTGCTTTAAAACTACTGTTACCTTGCATGACTTTACCTTCAATTATAAACAAGTCCTAGATAAACTCTACAACTATAGCTTACAATTACAAAATATAGAGTTCATTTATAATTTGCTATAATTGTGCATTGGACATACCAGAAGTTAAGGAATGCATCATACATGGTATGTTTTCTTGCATCTGTTTTGTAACAATTTAGTTTGAATTTTGATTGGAATTTTATGATTTGGTAATGCTCAGGTTGATCCATCGGTTCCAACACCTGTTTCTGTGACTCCAAGTGATGCTAAGGTTGATCCATCGGATCCAACACTTGTTTCTGTGCCTACAAGTAGTCAATCGTTTGCACGGTTTGGTCGTGGTAAGGCAAAGCCTCATTTTGGGAGTAAAAGTGAAACTAAGTCTGCTTTTGCTCGTGTTTTCAATCCAACGTCTATTCGAACATCTCTTTTTGGACTTTTTGAGGGTGTAAGTGATGTTAAGGTTAATCCATTGGATCCATCGCTTGTTTCTGCTGAACAAGTTTCTATGAATTCTTTAGTCAAAAAATCCACAATTAATGTCCACAATAGTGATTATTGTGATACTTGACGGTTGCTTTAAAACTAGTGTTTCCTTGCATGACTTTATCTTCAATTATAAACAAGTTCTATATAAACACTACAGCTATAGCTTACAATTACAAAATATAGAGTTCATTTGTAGTTTGCTATAATTGTGCATTGGACATACCAGAAATTAGGGAGTGCATAATATATGGTGCGTTTTCCTGCATTTGCTTTGTAACAACCTAGTTTGAACTTTGACTTGAGTTTTATGATTTTGGTATTGGAGTCTAATTATTTCTTACGTTGATTTTAATAAAGATCTTAATGAATCTAATGTTGTCTTTTCTTATCACAGAAATTCACTTTCAAAGTGGACCTACCCAATGACGAAGCCAAGATGAAAGCTTCGAAAACTGTCTCTAGGATTCCAGGTATTAAATACAATTTTTAAGTCTTTCTGGCTGTTAATTCGTTTGCCTACTGAGAAAATGAATGATAAAAGGAAGCATTTATCAATTTAATTTTTGTTTTGGGGGTTTAAATTCAACAGGGGTTGATAAAAATTCGATTCAAGTAGACACTAAGGAGAAAAAACTGACACTGACAGCCACAAGAGAGGGTGTTGCAGAGGATGTAGTTGATGAACTGGGGAAGCTATGTCACACTGAGCTAATCTCAGTTGGACCAGCAGAACAGCCAAAGACGAGTGAGGAAAAGCAGTCCGTGGAAAAGGAGGTTTTCAAGGGTTTTGGTCCTCTCAAGGAACACATCGGCTAGGTTTTGTTTGAAATTGGATTCTGTGATGGTGTGATATTTTATAAATTGTTGAATTTACAGCATCCCTGACTGCAGTATGTGAATCGGTACAATGTTTTTGCAGGTTCTTTGAAAGTTCCCTTTTTGTTCTTGACTAATGGTGGGCTGTTTAACTGCTTTGTCGATTATTTGTTTATGCTTATTTCGATTGAGTTATGCAATAAAATGTAATGCTATACTTTAGATTAAGAAGAAATTGAATTTATTGGCAGTGCTTCTGTTTAAATTGAGACATGTCAAAGTCAGAATTTTTGAATTTTTTACGAGCTAGATTGACTGGTTCTTCAAATTTCCAGCAGAATAAGAATGTACTTTTTATTTACGTAAGAAATCGATTTTATTGATTGAAAAATAGAGGAATAAATTTAAGAAGTGAATACGGTATGATCACACCTAGTCCTAAAGAATAAGAAAAAATTCAGTGGCAGTTTATTAGTGGGATGTACTTGCAATGACAAATTCAATGCAGTTAGCCCTCTCTTGCTGTCAAATTTGCGTCCAAATGCTTGTGTTATTCGCTAACTTTTTTGTCTTATGAAGCAAATTGGGAGGTAAATATATGACAGAAGGGAATTCTTTGCCACGATATCTTGAATCTGAATCTTTTTATAAGTTAGAAGAACTCAATTCTGTCGTTGTAGGAAAGTTTCCATGAGAAGGAAAGGATACCCAGTACTACCAACTGACGTCTGATGCTTTCAAATTGAACAACTCTGTTATATGAAAGTAGTTTGTATGTACAGTATCTAAGCTTGCAAAATATGTTTTGATTGTATTATAACATTACAGAACAAGTTATGGCAGTGTTGCCAAGCTAGATTTTTCATATTATATCCCTTCGCAACCACATTTTGTCCAATCTCCCAAAGTCTCGTGGCAGCCAATCTCTTCTTTGTTATCCAAATTTGACAAACTCAATATTTATCTCTAAACCTTACCAAATTCTCTTGGCAGTCAATCTAACGCAATGAATCTCCACTTTGTCCCTTAATGGTCATTGTTTGCGTTTAATTTGCTGGTTGCAGCAAAAGTTAATTGGTGATCAAACTTTCGTGCTCTACGATAAAAGTCCCCCACTATGGCCTTGAAATTTGCCACTCGGTCGACACTTTCGTGCTCTACAAATGTCCACTCGGTGGACACTTGCCTCTCATGCAAACGAAAAAAAAATAAATAAATGAGAAAAATCAAAGCAGGCCTCTCATGCAAATAAAGAAACAAAGGGCTATCTCTAAGAAACAAGGTCTTCATTATTGTTGTTTTTAATCAGCCAATTATAATATTAGTATTAGATTTGAGAGCTGTTTAAATTTTATACCCAAATTCAATTCACACAAACACAAACAAAAGTGCAAATACTATTAGTATTAGATTTGAGATTGTTTATATCTTTTACTCATACCCAATTCACATAAACGAAATTACAAACACAGTTTTTTACCAAGATCCAATTTAGACTAAACAAATGATATTATAAATTTATAAGATCCAATTAATTCTAACATAGATACACATATACACAGTAATTTTAAGTTTTGATGTGTTTGGGTTACTCTCTTCCATTACCAGCACTGAAGTTAGATTAAAATATTATATTATCATATCATATAGGATTATCAAACCAAACCACACAAATAAACCCTATAGCAAGAATGAAAGATATTAGATCTAAAAATAAAAAAATAAAAAAATAAAAAAATAAAAAAACAAAAGGAAAAGGAAAAAGAAGTATATTTTGAAAAGGAAAAAAAAAAAGATGATCCATGTATTTCTCCTCAACAACCCATCCGGGTAGGAGCCAGCCATAGCCTGGGTAAGTTGTGTCATAAAAAAATGCACCGAGCTCGATCGCTTCCTCTTCTTGCATGGCGGTGACTCTTAATAATTTTGAGAGTGTCATTACTATTGATCCCCATTGTATTTTTGCTGTTGATAAGATTTTAATTTATGCATGGGCTTATCAGAAACAAACAAAGATCTTATCATAAACAAATGAGATTTTAATTTGTACATCCAGTAAAAAAAGCTGATGAAAAACAAAAAGTCTAATTTGAGAAGATTACTTTTAGTTTTAATTTTTAATTTTAATTGATGTGAGAGAGGATAAGAATTTTAGTTTTAATTTTTTAATATGTTATACTATTTTTAATTATAGATATTTAGAGATGATGTAGTTTACATATTTGCCTTTTTTTTATCTCTAGTGTCTAGAGATAATGAGAAAAGCTATTGGTGTCCAAATTGTGTCATGAATCTCTAGATTCTATTAGTTGGATCCAAAGTGAACAGAAGTTCTATGTCCAAAATATTTGGATGCAAATTATTTGGTATGTGTTCCTAGAAAATGCCAATAAATTAGGTGTTGAATAATAAAAATGTGAGCATGACGTTAACTGCCATCCTTTTTTTTCAAAAAAAAAAAAAAATCAGATTTTAATTTCTTTTTTCATTTAGTCTTATCAGTTGATGGCCGCTATACTTATAGGGCAAGGTTAGCAACACCTAAATATTACATAAATTGTTATAAAATTTGTTAATCGTTGAATTATAATGATTTGAATCACTAGAGCACTTATATAATCATATTTGTATGCTCCAAATTTGTGTGTTCTCTCTCCTCCATTTTTATCATTAGGTTATCTCTCCACTCTACTAACCATTTATGTTTCTCTCTCCTCTCTCCCTTTTCACCAAACATACAGCTGTCTCCCTTCTCTCCTAATTATAAATCTCTCTTATTTTTTATTTTTTAATTTTTTTACCTTTCCTATTTCATGTTTATTTATCTATATATATATATATATATATTGTCATTTTTCTCTTTCCATATACTATTTTCAGTTTTCTTTTTCTCTGCTTCTTTATTCCTTTCAGGGTAAAAAAGAAAAAAAAAATTATCATTTAGACTTTTACTATTGCCACAAAGCCTATTTAATACTTTAACCTCTAAAGAAAAATAATATGTATAATTTTAAACTTATCAATATGAAGTGATATCCAAAAATAATTATTTGGTTCCAAGCTAAGTTTCTCTTTTCAGCAGTTAAATGGTTTGGTTCAAATCAATTTGTTTGAACGAAAGCTTGTGTACGTGAATTGAATTTCGATGCATGTTATAAAGAGTGCTTAAGGATATGTATTCCAAAGCCATGAGAGAAATGGTGATGTTGAGAGAAAAAGGAGATACATTAAAGGGCGAGTTTTTAATTTATTACGAGAAAAGAGACATAATATTATTATGAAGACAGAGTTAAGAGAACACACTAATTTGGAATGTATAGATATGGTAGTATTTAAATATATGAGTCCATCTAAATCATTGAATCATCATCATTTGAAGTTAAAAAGTTGCAATTTGTGTAATGTTTAAGGGCTATTGATCCCATTCTATGTATTTATATATATATATATGAGAATAATTTAATATATTTAAAATTAATATACATCAATTGAAATAGTTGTTTCATCAAATTGCTATTAAATTTTAAAATAGTAATATACATAGTCAAATTTCATGTTTTATAAAACAAATTATAATATTAATTAAGTTGAGTATCATGTTTCACTGAATAAAGCATAGTTCGATTTGATCCAATCCAATCCAATTTCAGACCTATTCAATCCCATAAAATAGTCTAATATATTTCCCTGGAGCAAACTCAGCCTAATAGTTAATAATAGTCCCATGTCTACGAGATATTGAAATCTGCTGTGAAGGTGTGTTACTAATGTTGTTATTCTAGTACAATCGGAAAAGGCTACATAATCTCTCATTAAATTCCGTCAAGAATCTCTCTTCCTGTTTGTATTTTCCTTCTGTTTGACGATGCAAGAATGGTTTTTTTTTTTTGGTTATGTGAACAAGTAGAGATAGTTCTTCGAGAACTCTTGAAATTCCTTGATCTATTTATAAACATTTTTCTTTAGCTCTCCAAAGGATGATGGCATTTCTGTGTAATGTCACTTTATGGGCGTTTGTTGGCTTTGCTTCACGAATGTACAAGATCCTGTGATTTTGTTTTGTACTGAAACCCGTAATTTGTGTGTTATCTACTATAGGTTGATGTGGGTAAGAGGCCCGTGACTGGCTTGCGGCTTTATCTAGAAGGTAGTAGCAGTAACCGCTTGGCTATTCACTTGCAGCACCTTTCCTCTCTTCCGAAAGTTTTCCAACTCATAGATGATCCAAATGGCAACTTCCGACGAGAGAGTTATGATCGAAGATACTATGAGAAAATTCAGTGGAAGAACTACTCTCATGTCTGCACTGCTCCTGTCGAGTCTGATGAGGATCTCTCAATTGTAACTGGAGCCCAGTTGCAGGTTGCGAATCATGGGTTCAAAAGTATTCTTTTCTTACGACTTCGCTTCTCAACTGTTTCGGGAGCTACAGTGTTAAAGCATCCGGAGTGGGATGGATCACCAGGCTTGGCACCTAAGTTCGGGTTCATTTCAACACTTATCAGCCACCATTTCACAACTGTACAGAAGCCACTCCGCGGCCAGCAGATGTCAATATAAACTCCGCCGTGTATCCTGGGGCTCCTCCAGTACCTGTCCAAGCCCCGAAGCTTCTAAAATTCATTGACACAACAGAGATGACAAGAGGGCCACAGGATTCTCCTGGGTATTGGGTTGTTTCCGGGGCAAGACTAGTTGTTGAGAAGAGCAGGATCTCTCTACGCGTCAAATATTCTTTGTTGACTGTAGTAGTACCTGATGAGGATGAAGAGTTAGAGGACGAATAGCAGATTTTTCTCGCGCTAAAGAAAGAAATCACATATATAGATAAGAATGTAACAGAATAGGAATGACGAAATGAAAATTTGACCGAAGAATCCAGAAACCGATAAAAAAAATGGAAGTCTCTCTGGACAGAAAGAGACACACAAGTGGTCTTGTTAAAATTCATCGTCTTGCAAGGAATGGAATTGGAAGTGAAAGATGGATGGATGAACGGTGGTTGTATTATTGTATTCATCATCATTTGTACTATCTCTGTAATGTAATTTTTTTTTTTCTGTATTCTTCTTGTAGATTCTTGCTAGTGCTGCTTGCAATCTATCTGGTTATGAGCTATTTTACATCATAAGCCTTGCAAATAGTGCTGATTTTTGTGTATTTTCCAAGACAAATTTTAGTCGATAACACTGAAATGAATATCTATTCAAGTTAGCATCAAACTGTAACAAACTTTTTTAACTCTGGATTTGACTGTTTTAGTCACGAAGACCAACAAAAGTCATTGATGTATGGACTAGTATATAGATATTTAATTTTCAATTGACCTCAATGTGAAATATTAAACATAATAGTAATAAATTGCCATTAGAATAACATACCTATTTTAAAATATATTTATATTGTTTGAAGTTATATTATATAGTCTAAGTTTATGCTACAAAAGGGGCAACATGAATGTGTGTAAAATAATAAATTTCGGGTAATTTAAGGAATTATAAATGCAAAATTGGCCAGTTTCAAAAGAATAAAAATTGGCCAACCTTGTTTTGATTTATTCTCATAAATATAAACAATCATCTTTAAATTTATGTTGGCTTTTGTAAATTTTGTAATTAAAGAAAACTATATAGTCATTATTGTAGTATTTAATCAACCAAACAATATCAATATCAAATTCGTGAGCATATGTTTTATACCCACATCCAATTCGCACGAACAAAATCACAAATCACACACAAATACACAAACTCAAACAACACTAGTATCAAATTTGAAACTGTTTTAAGTTATTTATTTATATCTAATTCACACAAATGAAATTACAGACCACATTGTTTAAGTTCTTTACCCACATCCAATTCAAACAAATGATATTACTTATACAGATTCGTATGATTCAATTCAGTCAAGCATATTCATATACACATACGCTATTTAAGTTTTATTTATTCAGGTCACTTTCTTCCACCACCTGCAAATACAATTCACGCTTGATTATCAAAACCAACCAAATAAACAACCCCTATAACAAGAATGAAAAACATTAGATTTGAAGAAAAGGAAGACAATTTCAAAAAGAAAAAGAACTATATTTTGACCAAAAAATGGGTTCTATCATAAGAAATGTGTCGCGCTCGATTGTTTCCTCTTCTTGTACGGCGGCAAGTCTTAATAACTTAGAGAGTGCGATTATAGTTGATCACCCTTGTGGTGTTGTTCTGAAGCTTATTTACTGGAAATGTCAAAGTAATGTTTATTTGTTCCCATATATCCAACTACAACCGGTAAACTTTAAAGTAAATATCACTACAACAAATATTGCCTATAGCAACGTCTGAAATGCAACGTGCATCAGGTTTACGTTTCCATAAGTCATCTACAGCAACGTGCCGCCTTGTACGTCGTGGAAGCAGTCTATAGCAACGTTTAGTCGTATGTTGTCGAAAGTAAATGGCATATAGCAACATGCAAGATTGTGCATGTTGCCAAAAATCTAGCTTTTGGCAACGTTCAAGGATGCACATTGCCAAAACCTAACTTTCGGCAACGTGCAAGCTGAACATTGCTCTAAACTAATATTTTGGCAATGTGCATAGTCGCAGGTTGCCAAAAACCATTATTGTGGTCACGTGCACTGCCACGGGTTGCCAAAAACCAATATTTTGGCAACGTGCAATGTTGAAAGTTGCAAGAAAACCAACTTTTAGCAACATGTACAATTGTAGGTTGTCGGAAACCCATGTTATGACAATGTGCAAGGCTGTATGTTGCCAAAAACCTAGTTTTTGGCAACGTGTAATGCTACACGTTGCTAAAAATCTCTATTTTAAATTGATATAAATGAATTTAATTTTTAATTTTATTCTATTTAATTTCATAATAACTAATCACATCTCGTATCAAACATAAAAAGATAATTTTTCTTTGACTTAAATACAAATTACTTACCTAACGTGTAAAGTATTTAAATTGATAAAAATAAATGAAAATTTGAAATTAATTTTATTTAATATCATAATGAAAATATAGTGATTATATATCAGTAAGTTATCTGAAATAATAAATATAATGATGTGTTTACTTCAGTTAGAGAAATCGAAATGAGAATCGGATCCTGAATCAGAATGATTTGAAATCGAAATTGTATGTATGTACTGAAATCAGAATAAATTGTTTACTTCAACTATATATAGGAATTAGAATCGCAATCAGTAGTATTCTCATTGAACTGTTTACTTTAATTTTGAATTGGAATGAAATAATTACAAGTTTTAAAAATGTCGTTGATTAAAATAATGAATTAATTACAAAATATAGAATAATATTTAAGATGCAGTGCCATATTTTTGTCATTTAACTCGTTATAATAGGCTAAAAAATGAACTTTTTTAATTATATTATTGTAAGCATAGACTAAAATTCTGAATTAATTATAATATGTATGTTGTCGGCTAGGTTAACTGGGTCAGATTAGGGCAAGTTCTCTTTATTAACCACTTGAAAAATAAATAAAAATAATGTAATCAATTCCATTAGTTTCCAAATTCAAATGATTCTTGAATCATGTTATATATTCTATATGCCAATACCCTTTTTCTTGTATTTTATGATTGTATCTTTGATTCTTTATCTCATTGTTTACATAATTAGAAATTCTTTTATTAATAATTTATGTAATTAAAACATTTGTAGATATGTTACTTAGAGATTATTTTGAGATCATTCAAATCAATCCTTTTGGATCAAGGAGAATATAATTTAATTCATATTTTGTGAAACACAAGGTAAAGTATCCACATTAAAGTTTAATTATGACCAAAATATAAATATATTTATTTAAAGATATTAAAATAAATTCTAAAGAGTAATCAATCAATTTTCTATCTTATATTTTGTTATTTAAATTGATTTTCGAAAAATATTGTAAACATCTAGCCCATTCCGTTTTTATAATAAATCAAGGTGTCTCTCATTATCAAAGTTGAAATTACGCACTAATTACGGCAAATAGGTTTACACAATTGCTTTTTAATATAAAATGCTATCATGAATGAATGGTTAGTAACACTTTATTTTTTATTATTTTTTAATAGAAATAATATAGCATCCCATGAATGCTAGACAATAGTTAACGAATTTACTAGTTTAATTTGAATATTATGGCATTTTAGATATGTTATTTAGCTGGCTCTCAAAAACCAAACAACAGGAAACAAAATGACAAACCCGCTTAAACTTTCACACCCGCTTATGCTTTCCCCAATTTTTCAGTTTTTCCTAGTCTCTTATTTTTTAATTTCTTAAAACCAGGAAATCATAAGTTTGGAGGTGGAGTCCGCTAACACCATCGACAACCTCAAGGCCAATATCTAGGACAAGCAAGGAATTCCGTCGGACTAACAGTGCTTCATCTTCATCAACAAGAAGAGGATAGCAGAACCTTAGCCGAGTATAACATCCAAAAGGAGTCGGCGCTCCACCTTATCCTCCATCTTCGTGGTGGTGCCAAGGAGAGGAAGAAGAAGACCTTACAGTCCTACACCAAGCCTAAGAAGATCAAGCATAAGAAACAACGCCACAAGTTGCTCTGTTAGACCTCCACACCACATTCGCTTTCAACTTGTAAAAAGCTTGTGAAAAAATATTTATATGAACTTGCAAGAAGGCCAAAGGTGATTTTCATGTCCTTTGTCTGTCGATTTATCGTTTATAGTTGTCGTTGTTAGTGTTAACAACTTGTTTGTTGATTTCATTGCTTGATCGTTAATGGTTGAATATATTTTGAGTGTTGTGGTCTGTTAAGATGAAGAGAATATTTGACAACTTGATTATTGATTTTATTTGAAGATTGTTTGTGAATATATAATTGATGAATAATCTTTGTTATTGTTCAAGTTATTGTCTTTGTTACAAAATGTGTGCTATTAGTTCCTATGAATATTATGTGTATGGATATTGTGGTGAAAGTAATGGCATTTCCATTTTATAGATATATGATTACTTGTAAGTAGCATTTCCATTACTTTTTTGACAAATGGATACTAGAATAATTTGGTTTTTTGGTAAATTCAAAGGAATTTTTGAGATCTTATGGGCATATTTGTTAGAAATTGATATAATAAATTTTAATTTGTATTGAGTCTTCAAACATGGCAATGAATCAACTCATCCTAAAGCATATATATTTGGTAAATTAGTACTTAGGTGGCACAACCCTCTAGAAGTTTACGTGCATCAGTAGCTTCTTAACTCAACTCTGTCTCCAAAAGCGTACCTTGTCAACCCAACTCTGGTTGGTTTGCAATGCTCAATGTTCTTATTTTGCTCAACTCAATTGTTTTCTATAATGCCACTGTTGTCTGCTTGTATAAATATTATGATGGTAGATGGATTGTCACATGGACTCTAGGTCTTATCGGCACTATAAGATGATTTTTCTAAGCAACAATTACCAAAGCACTCTGTCAAATATCTACTTCATGCTACTGGTAATATTATCGCAAAATTTTCATATAACCCGGCAATACCTCTTGTTCCTTCCCATTATGTTTGTATCTACCACTATGTGAATTTAACATTTTATTTCTATATTTATTTTTATTTTGAGCCAAATGATAGTAGCCACTATCCGTAAGATCCCCAAAGCCACATGAAATGAAAAAGAGAGGTCTCTTTCCCATTAGTTTTTAGCTGTTGAAGTAGAACCAGGTTCTGTATTTTGGTGTAATTTTATCACTTACTTTTCCATGTTCCAATCCAAGGATTTCGAAAGCATTCTTGAGGTTGCATTGGTTTGTTTCCTAATGAGTTGGTTCTTTTTTTTTTTTTTTTTGATGTATTAATTAGCTATTAACAAATCGGCCTTTCATAACATGCAAATGTGTTGTTAAAAGTTTTAGCAACATGCATATGTATGTTGTTGAAGCTTGTGTTGTCAAAAGTGTCATATGCTTTTGTAACAGTCAATGCATGTTGTCTTAGATATAATTACAACATACGATGTATGTTGTTATTGTTAAACACAACAGACGGTACATGTTGTCTTGCACGTTTATGACAACACACTATGCATATTATCTTAGATGTTTATGACAACATATATAATAAGTTGTTTTAAAACATCAAAACAACTAACAATGCATGTTGTCATAAATATCTACGACAATATAACTTGTGTGTTGCTATAGAAGTACATGACAACATTTTTTTACCTGTTGCAATAGACATTTAAGACAACACCAATTATATGTTACGATAGATAATTGGTGTGTTACAATAAAGACTTTTTGTGTGTTGTTATAGCCTTGTATGACAATATTTTGTGTTTGTTGCAATAAAAATTTCAAACAACATTATTTGTATGTTGTGATAGATGTTTAAAGTGTGTTACGGTAGATGTATTACACATTATTCATTAATTGTATAAAAGCATTTTTTTTTTTTTTTTATAATTTTGATACAAAACCAATAGCTTTTTTGAAATGATTGAGGGCTATAAAGAATATAATTTACAAAATTATGTTAAAAAAATGATACTTTACAATTAGTTAATTAAATAGAATAAAAAAATTAAACATCTACCAAATCTTAATTATCAACCAACCATCCTTACATCATCATAACCATAGTCTCTATTTTATTAATACAAACTACAAGTCATTAAAAAAAAAAAAATACTTATAAGCATCATCTCATATTAAAATAAAGTCATACAACTTTTCTGCATTACGTAACAAATGAAACCAAATCACAAATAAACATATCTAAAACAACAATCCCCTATCAACCATATATACTTCAATCATTTCACTATTTCTAAAGATGTATGTCCATAAAAGTAATACTAGACAACTTATCTATACATTCTCCTACTATAAACTTCATGTCCTTATATTTATCTAGCATTCCAAACAAAATACACATATGTATTTTCTACAGTAGTTTGATACAATCTTTAAGCCAGACAACAGTACTTTCAATGGCTTAATTAAGTGTTTCAAACTCATCAGTTGGTCTACATACTTTAATATCATGAAAGGTCACATCCACCCAAACTTTCCAATATCCTATTCCAAGAGGCATATGATGGATTTTTTTCTTTGGGATTTGTACCTGAAATTCTTCCTTCAGCCATAACATGATCTTCAGAACCATCATCTGGGTACCAATGCAATAATTGATACCGAGCATTTTGAAGTTCTGATATGTCTTATATCATAGGAACAGTACTACCATGTTGTGACTGTTACAATACATAAAACATATAATAATGTAATGATTTCAACTTCATGTATGCTATTAAATAATTCAAACTGAATGTGACGAGTTTATAAACTTGAGGAGTAAATCCATTAGGAGTACATGTTTGAGAACCCATGATATCTTCCATTGCACACCTACTTAACAACTTAACAAAATAAAAAATAAAAAATAAAATTAATATAAATGTATCATATAATAAACCACTATATGAAATAGTATATTTCTAATATATATGCACCATATATTACCTGCTCATTTTGTTTCATCATTGCATTCATCCTCTCTTCAAGCCTTACCAGTTTATCAGTTGCCACCTTTAACTCTCTCTCAAGTTGTTTTACTTTTCCTACAGATTGAATTTGTGCATTTAAATGTGATGGAATAATTCCAAAGCTAAGGCCTCTCACTGCCCCATGCTTCTCTGGTCCCAAAACTTTTGAAAGAGAATCTTTATTGATGTTGTTGTCATTAGGAGCGCATGTTGATGTTCGTAATTGATTGATTTCATCCTGAAAATATGGTTAATTAATAGCTAACTCATAGAAATAATTAGATATTAAAACTTGTAGGAAATAAATTTTACCATAACATTTTGTGCTGCTTCACTAAGAGACTTATTTTTTTTTTCTCTTATGTCCTTCAATCCATATATCAACTCTTGATATTTTTTATGGATCTATTCCTTGTTGTTCAGCTTCACGTTTCTGCATTATAAGAATAAAATTATGAAAATGAAAGGAAAATATAATGTAATAATAAAAATAAAGTGATAAAAAAGCTATTTGTCTTCGAAATTATTTAGATTAGAAAATTTTAACCATTAAATGATGTAAACGAACATAGCCTCTTCTTCTTATTATGTGCTGGACTTTTTGACTAAGTTGTACTTCTTGAACCCTTTTACTGCTTGCCTGCAACATTGTAATTTCACAATTTTAAAACCAAAATGGTAGAAAATAAACTAATATATCATTAATTTTTTGAAATTTTGAAGCATTACTCACTTCAAACTGTTCAGATGTTCTTTGTTCAACAAATGCTTTCCACTCTTTTACATTTGTTACATTTCGAGTCTTGAGCAACTTCAATGCATTTTTTTTTCTCTTTGTTTTGCTTGCTTCTCTAATTTTTCTAGTGATAACACACTTGTGTTGCCTCCATAAACTCCCCATTTTCTTAAAGATATAATCTTTACTAGAGTCATGTAACTTGAAATATTGCTATGTCATTTAGAATAACAAATATACAATTAATGAAATAAAAGACGAATAATAAAAACATAAATTACTGTATTAGGCAAAAAAATAAATAAATAAAAACAAAGAACATACCAAAAGAGATGACCATAGCATATCTTTCATATGGGCATCAATTAGTTTCCAACTCTCAAGTGTGACGGGTACATGCTCTCTTACGAGTGTTCCAATATATGATGCAAGTTTATTGGAAGAATCATCAACCATTTGGCCATGCATATTGCAATCAACTTCAATAGGGTCCTTACCTTTCAAATTTGCCGTATGAGTTACACCGCGAGTCTTCGTTTTTGCTGCATTGTTACTAATTTGTGTCTCTTGTGTATGTTGCTCATTTTGAGTACTTGTATGACTTGCAAGTTCACTCCTAGAATTTGGTTCTTCATTTGTAATACTAATCCCTCGATTTCTAGTTCGAGTTATGAAGGCATAAATTGCTTGACGTTGCTTTAGTACTCTTTTCTCTACCTTTTTTGAAGACTGTGAACGATAAAAATGAATAAACACATTAAAAATATGTCGACATAATTTGAAATTAATATTTGAAAGAAAATTCATATGGTTGAGTTTTACTTACTTCTGCCATTGTGATGTTCTTTACGAAGATATTTCCTTCAAAATAATGTATTACTTAAATATACCTGTAAAATTAAACTGCCAAATTACAATGACCTAACTCCAACAAAAAATACAATACTAGTGGCTGCTAACACATTAAAGAGCTTCTATCGCATAAACAAAAAATATTTATAATTCAGAGCTGAAATCTGATAGTAATTTCCTATATCAATTTCCAACACACCATTATGAATGGGAATATACACAAGTACTAGTGTATACACATGTTCGAACACATATATCAAAATGAGATGACTCTTTCCCCGGCTCATCAGTTGCTTGGATATATAATAATGTAAGATTGTGTAATGAATGCTATTTTCTATGATTTTCTTTGTGTTACAGTATCGTAAAGCAAAATGCATTAATGATACTTGGTTATTGACTTTTGGGTTTTCATTTTGCATTCCTTCTATTAATGACAAGACACCAAAGAGCTAGTTGTAGTTGATCATACAAATTCCATGTATATTTAAAATGCCAAGAAAATCTATGTGAACTGAGTCAACATTTATATATGTACATGCCTTTAATATTCCTTCAAATGGCACATGGACACATTTTAATTAAGGATGGAAAAAACACATAGAATAAGCATAACTGTATTAAGAGAACTGCTATATATGTTTTGTTACATTACTGGAATTAAGTGGACCTAACTCTATACCCTTTTAACACTAGTGCTTGTGTAAATATTTTGGAGGTAATCTAGTGGCTGCTAACATGCTAAAAAATATTTACAATTTAGAGCTGAGATCTGATAGTAATTTTCTATATCAATTTCCATCACACCATTATAAACTTGTACGTATATATTTCCACTACCAACTTTAAGAATTAAAACACTCAATTGAAAAAAAAAATTAAAAAAAAATTTAAGACACTCAATTGATCTTCTTGATTTCACCAATTCATTATCATTTATCACAGACCTTATTTTGACTAAACAAAACAATAGCCTTCCCACTTTTTTTTACCTTCATTTTGCTTTAGGTTGGATATATATATAGTTTGAATTTTGAATATTTATATGTATGTATTTGACCTTCATTTTGCTTTATGGTGGATGTATATATAATCTGAATTTTGAATATACATACATATTTATATATGTATATATATATATATTCAACATTCATTTTGCTTTATGTTGGATATATAAATATATATATATATATTTTTGACATTCATTTTACTTTGACGCTCATCAATGTGTAGTTGTGGGTTGGAGGACATGGACATTACCGGTTGTAGAGAAGACATGTTTCTGATGTTTTTATTTTGAACGAGGAGTTTATTAGTTGTGAGCGTTTCTGATGTTTTGATTTGAAGGAGGAGTTTATTAGTTGTGACCAGTTTCAAATGGATTGATCAGTATTTCATGTTTGTATTAATTACTTACTTCATATGGTCACTTGATGAGTTCAGTAAAAACACAATCTTTATCTAACAAACCAACAAAAATCCATCAAAAATTGAGTAACAAAATCCACATAAAACACAATACAAACACATTTCAAACACAAAACAAAACCACAAACTCACATAACACAACACAAAAACTCTACAAAAACCAATAGAACTGCAGACATAAATACTGTATTCACGACAAGATGAGAACATACCTGGCAGCGAGAACTGAGCAACTAAATCCACAAAAAACACAATACAAACACATTTCAAACACAAAACAAAACACAAACTCACATAACACAACACAAAAACTCTACAAAAAACCAATAGAACTGCAGACATAAATATTGTATTCACGGCAAGCAAGATGAGAACATACCTGGCAACAAGATGGCTTTGTATTCACGGTAGAGGAGAGGAAGTGTGTCGACTGTGAATGAGAGAAGCTGGCCTATTGGAGAGAGTAGTTATGAGAGAGGGAGAGGGGAGTGGCATGTTGGCGTGTGAGATAATGGCTGTGAGAGGGGAGAATTGATAGTGGGTTGTTTAATATTTGATAAATTTTTAATTTTTTTTTTTTTAAGCATTATCTTTTGGTTTTATATCTGACTGCTACATTATTAATTTTTTAATTTTAAAGTATTGCCTTTAGTTTTAAAATTAATTATTAAAAATATGATTTAAAAAAAATATGGATGGTCTACCTTGTGTTTCACAAATATGAATTTAATTATATTCTCCTCCAAAACAATTGGTTTCAATAATCTCAAAATAATCTCTAAGTAACATCTTTACAAATGTTTTAATTAAATAAATTACTAATAAAAGAATTTCTAATTCACAAAATAAAGCTTGTTTACGAAATTAAATGGAGTATGTATTTTTTAAAAAATGTTGATCTTATATATTTCTTATTTAATTGCATGTATTATTTAAATAACGATTTTATTGCAGGGTGAATAATGTCAACTATTTTATTAGGATCAAATTAAAAATTTATGATCTTACTAACACATATAGATTAGAAATATTATCTATAGGTAACTTTATTTGCTTTGATAATTTAAAATAAATAAATAAATTGGTCATGGATTTATATGATTGGACATGTGCCATGTATATGTGTGTGTTTATAACCGATAAAATAGTTATTAGAGAAGTAACTATATATAAATAAATATATATAACATTAATTTATTTTGAGGTATTGAGACAAACTCACGAGATAATCAAGATCATACTGGTTTGAGTTTGATTAGGGTTGATAATCGTGGTGGAGTTGTTTTTTATTTTTGTTTTGTTGGTGTTTTCTAGTGAGTTTTTAGGTTGCTAAAAATTCAGATGGGTTGACAATGGTGGTGGAGTTTTTTTTTTTTTTTTTTTTTTTCTGTTAATGGTGGATTTGGTTGATAACATAGAGTAATGGTGGTTCTTTTTTTTTTTTTTTTTTAATAATTTGGTTTTTTAGGTTACTGGAAACTCAGATGGGGTTGACTATGGTGGTGGAGTTGGTTTATTTTTATAGTTAATAGTATTATTAATTAATAATGTTACTATTTTTATTCAATTTTTAAGTGGTCAATAAAGAAAGCTTGCCCTAATAACGATCTGGTAACCTAATCGACAACATGTATTGATAATATAAATACATTGATAATACATTAGTATTATCAAATTATGTTTTTAAGTTATTAAAAAAATGATTAAAATAAATAATTGTGGAATCTAATTCGACATATCAATACTTTTTATCAAAATATGATCTTCAGAATCATGCTATTAAATAATTCAAACATAATGTCATGAGTTTATAAATGTAAGGAGTAAATCCATGAGAAGAAGTATGTGCTGAATAACCCACGACATCTTCCCTTGCACACCTACTTAACAAAAACAAAAAGAAAATTAATAAACATATCATATAATAAACCCATATATGAAATAATATTCTTTTAATGTAATATCGTATATTACCTGCTAATTTTTTTTACTACTAAATTATTTATCACATAATATGCCTTCAACATCGGCCCTCATAAAATCTTCATCTTCATCATCAATAATTGTTTCAATACCATTCCCATTACTTGATGTTGATGGAATATAACTCTCGTCATAAGTTTCCAACTCATGATAACCTCTAGGTGGTGCTTTCCCAACAACATACCAATTAGATGTTTCACTTTCCTTACTATAAAACACTTGTTTTGCTTGTGAGGCCAATATGAAAGGATCCTTTTCAAATTGGCTTAGACCTTCATGGAGATTAACCAAAACAAACTCATCATCAATTTTAACACCACGGACAATATTTGCCCAATCACACTAAATAAAGGGACTTGAAACATATGATAATCAAGAAGTAGAATATCCTTTAAAACTCCATAATATGCAATTTGTCCAATGATTTGAGTACAGTCTTTTGCAGTAGATCTACACATTGTGTTTGCTTCAACGGTCACACCACTATTTTGTCGACTCTTCTCTGTCTCTTTAATGTGAAATCGAAGGTCGTTAATAATATATCCATTGTATGAAAGGACAAGGTCTCTAGGTCCATATGCAAGCCATTTTAGGGTATCGGAGACACTTGATGAGTTATGTTTGATTTTATCATTAATCTATCAAAATAAGAAAATTAAAATCAAAACAAGTCAAATAATAGTATATTAAATAAATAATATATATTAAGTGAAATATTTTATAACCTTTTCCGTAAACCATGAACTAAATGTGTCAATATGTTGCTTTTGTAATTGATTATGATTTCTTGAGAGTTGTCTATTCAAACTTTTAAGTTCCTGCAAGTGTAATCTAGTAGTTGAACAAAAAAAGATATTAGGTCAATAATATTCCATAATTTAATAAAACAGAACAAGTACTACATAAATGCAAAGATAAGTCTTACTCCACGTAAGGTTGAACTTCAGACATATTAAACAAGATGTAGCGATGAGTAATTAGAAACAATTCATCTGAAAGAATTATGGACTTTGCAACAGATATCGAACACCCTCCAAACAACAAGTCGTCTGCCATCTCTTGATTACGACCATATCGAATTCCTACTTCAGATGCTTGTTTAATATATCTACTGCAAAACAATGTGTATTCTTCAGCAAGGTAACGCTCAGCTATACACCCCTCAGGTCGTGCTCGATTTTTCACATATCCTTTCAAAACCTTCATAAACCTAAAATGATGCAAATATAAATATAAATACAAATATATATATATATTAGTTAGCATAATCCAAACTAGTAAAAAAAGTAAAGAAATAAGAGTATTAAAATACCTCTCAAATGGGTACATCCAACGATATTGAACTGGTCCACAAAGTCGTGCTTCTCTTCCTAGATGAATTGTGAGATGTACTATTATATCGAAGAATGACGGTGGGAAAAATCTTTCCAACATGCACAATGTCTCATCAACCTCCTCCTCCAATTTCTCAATTCTATTCCTATCTACAACTCGATTACACAATTCATTAAAGAATGAACATATTCGAAAAATTGTTGTTGTTGAGCCTTTTGGTAATAAACCTTTTAAGGCAATTGACAAAAGTTGCTGCATTAGAATATGACAATGTGAGATTTTAGACAAATTATTTTGCAATCATCTACTAAGATGCATGCCCTAAGATTTGAACTACAACCATCTGGCAACTTCATATCAGCTAGTCGTTGACAAAACAATTTTTTCTCTATCTTTGATAGAGTGTGTGATGCAGCTGGTAGGTAAAATAATGAATTACCTCTTTTTTCAGGATGTAACTCCTTTCTAATGCTCATGTTTTCCAAATCTCGATGAGAACTAAGACCATCCTTTGATTTTTATTTAATATCCAATAATGTCCCAACTATGCTATCACAAATGTTTTTCTCAATATGCATCACATTCAAGTTATGACGAACAAGCATATTCTATATAGGTATTATGAAAGATACTTAGAATGCAAATCATTTCAATCTACTATAGAATTCAAAATATGTAAAATTTTTTAAAATAAAAGAGCAACTTCATACCTTCCAATATGGTAATTCGAAGAATATAGACTTTTTCTTCCAAAGTAATGAGTTCTGTAGTCGCTTCCTTTTTTGTTTGTCGCTTTTCCCCCAATCATTAACTATTTTTTCAACTTCCATGGAAATTTCAATACCATTAGATAACTTTGGCCTCCGACGTTGTTCAGATTCTCCATTAAATCACGCTCGTTTTGTTCGAAATGGGTGATGAATATCAAGAAACCGTCTATGTCCCATATAAGAAAATTTTCGACTATGCTTTAACCATTCAGAACATAAGTTTTCATGACACACAGGACAGACATATTTTCCCTTAGTAGGCCATCCAGACATGTTTCCGTACGCTGGAAAATCATTAATTGCCCACAATAAAATTGCTTTTAAATTAAATGTCGACTCGCTAAATGCATCATACACATCCATTCCATTTATCCACAAGTCTTTCAAATCATTTATAAGGGGTGCTAAATAGATGTCAATGTCATTACCTGGTTGCTTTGGCCTTGGGATAAGTAAGGTCAACATCAAACTTTCCTTTGACATGCATAACAATGGAGGCAAGTTATATATAGCCAAAATCACTGGCCAACAACTATACCTCGAGCTAAGATCTTGAAATGGATTGAAACCATCAGTGGCAATACCGAATCTTATATTTCAAGGATCTGATGCAAATAATGGCCATTTCCTATTAATTGTTTCCCAAGCAACTGAATCAACTGAATGTCTCATTTTACCGTCTTTACTCTTATGTGAATCATGTCATCTTAAATCTTCTGCCATCTTAGTTGTTCCAAACATCCTTCTAAGTCTTGATTTTATTGGAAAACAACGCAAAACTTTAGTAGGTACACCTTTCTGAATTCTTTTTGTGCGTGGATTAACTTTCCAATATGATGCATGAAATTTGAAACATTGTTGCAAGTTTTCATACTCTTTTAAAAAGACAACAGTCATTAATACAAGCATGAATCTTCTCATAACCAAGGTTAAATGCTTTTAATAGTTTCTTAACTGAGTAAAATGAGTCAGGAAGTGTGTTTTCCGAGGGAAGCATATCATGAAGTATTTGAAGCAACTCATCAAAATCGTTGTCAAATAGCCCATAAGCAGCTTTATGCTTGGTTAAAGCTATTGTTGCAGACATTTTTGTGTGTGTTGTACAACCAGGATACAAAGGAGTTTCAGCAACAGAAACTACATTCCTAAGTTCTTCCTTATCAATATCTTCATTAACTTCACTTGTTAATGTCTCATTATTATCTAAAAATTAATCTCTAAACATCATATATGCCTCTGTCCTCTTTATATCTTTGGATCTAGAAGATGAACTACCAACATTTTCTCCATGAAATACCCAAGTAGTGTATGAAGGATCCATCCCCTTTATCACTAAATGCTCATACACAATATCATAATGATGTCGTTGTAAATTTTTGCAGTCTACGCATGGACATATTACCAAATCTGACTTTAAGATATTTGTGTGAGCATTATCAACAAAGTTACGTGCTCCTTCTTGATACTCTAATGAGATTCTACAAATAAGAAGTTTGAAACTTAAAATTAATTTTAACAAGAAGATATTGTTTTTTCACATTAAAAGATATATTAAAATAAACATGAAAATAATATAATTTTTTTAAAAAAAAAAATGACTAGAACGAACCTCGATAAATGGATCCAACTCTTATCCATGGTGACCTATACACAACAAAAATGAAAACTGATTGATTAATACACAATAATTTACAATCTTTGAAAAATATTACACAATAATAAAAGTCATATAACAGTCTAAATGAGGTGGTTCCCACTTTGCAGTCCTAAAGTATAATATATTAGAATTAAACAAGTTTATTGCCTTTTATATATTAGATGCACCTTGCATTCAGTAGCTACTATAAAAATAAAAAGCAAACATTTAAATCAAACAATGAACAACAGCAACTTGCATTCCAATAAAACTATAAATTCATTGTTGACATGTGAGTGCATGTTGGTCATTGTTGATATGGACGTACTGATAAGGACCACATGCCCGTTATAAATATTCAGTTGCTATAAGATTACTGAAAATTCCAAACATTTAAAATTGCTAACCGGTTTGAATATCTGTTGGTGTCTCCCTTGGCTAAGCCTTCGCGTAAACTCAGCAGTTTTAGCAGTTAACTAGAGACATGCACAAGCAATTATTTCTTCTATAAATAAATAATAAAAAAATTTTTAAAAAAAAACCTAGTCATCAGAGAGTGTTTCCTTATGTGTGGCTCGAGGGCATTAACAACAACTACCAGGCGATAATAGACCCTAACAACACAAGGAAGAATGGAAAGGTAAGCAGCAATTCGCACAAGCATAATATCATCAAACGGATGGCAGACAATGAGACCTTAATACAAGCAGCAACAGGCAGACTATAAGAGAGTGGTTGTGAGAGAGGGGAGGGGAGTCGTCTGACTTAGGGATGGATGTGCATAAATGAGGACTGATGGAGTCAGTGGTTGCTTCGTCCAGACGGCGGAAGGCGAGCGGCGGTGATAGCTGGATGGCAGCGCTGAACTGCTCGGTACTGTGAGCTGATGAGAGTGAAAGTGAGAGAACCAATTATAGGGATTATGAAAAAGGGAGAGGGGAGTGTTTGTGAGAGAGTACGTGGTTTGACTTAGGGATTGTGAGGGGTATTGAGTTTATTTATTAGTTTAATAAATAAAGTCGATCAAATAGTATTAAAAACTAATGAGTTTATATATTAACATTAAAGAACTAAAGTAAGTTAATAAATATTATTAAGTTATGAATGAGACATTAGAGAGATGTAAAGATTAAAAAATTAAAGAAAAAGTAATCAATAGTTTGTACAAATACGATATAATTTACAATAAGAAAAATAGTTTCCCATAATTGTGAAAATAGGAGTAATAGTTCATAGTTTATAATAAGATATAAAACTTAAGTTACAACATAGCAAATTTGAGAGACCGGCATGGTTGGTAAGTAACTATGTTAACTCCTCTTTTCAGCTCAGGTTTGGGGTTCGAACACCCACCGAGCCAACTCTGTGTATTATTTTTTCTTTAAAAAAATGGGAGCAAACAAATGTGTACAACATTTAGATGAGTGGAACACGGGCCTTGTAAGAAGTAAGGGATGCCTCACACCATCAGAACACTTCAACGTCATATAAGCATATTAACTTCGAATCTTATATCTTAATTAATATGTATATAACCCCATAAACTTAATAAATTTTCATAAAATTCCGAAGAATCAATTCAACTAAAATTGTTACATATATAATTTTTATTTTTAGCAGGACCTACAATTGAACTGGTGTAAACGATAAAAGCTGGTTCATATAAATGCTTCGTCATGGAGGACCATTACTCATGATTTCACACCCCCTAAAAGACTGCACATAGCTCAAATAACCATTATCAACTAATGGAGAAAAAAAAAAAAAAGGGTGCCATAACCAACGGTGTGTGTATATGTGTGTGTGTGTGTGTGTGTGTAAACTTCTTCTTGTTTGATAATTTGTTGTGTAAATTAATGCATGATGATCCAAATAGCAAAACCATTTGAATATATTTTATTTTGGATCATTTACTAATAATCATTATATTTTATTTTAGATCAAATCAAATTCTCTATAAAATTACCTTTGTGCCTTCTTAATTAAGAAGACAATCTTCCACTATCTGAATTATGTTTTTTTTATTCAAATCTCTAATTTCTAATAATTAAATCATAGTAACATAACGTGTGCTTAAATCTTAATTTAAGTAATTTTATTTATTTATTTATTTTACTTATACCTTAATTTAAGTTATAAAATATCTTTTTTCAAAAAGTCAAATTTTCTTACTTATATCTTAATATCAAAAAGTCTTATATTAAATATATATATATATATATACATATTAGTTTCCTAAATTAACCTCTTATTATTATGTTTTTACTAAAATATTTTCAATATAAGGGACAAATTAAGGTCACAAGCCTATATCGCCGCTGCAAGAGGGGGCTCTTCCTTTGTCCATTATTTTTCTTCAAAAAAAAATTAAATTAAAATATTATATTATTAAATAAATTAAATAAAATATTTAAAATATTAAATATTAAAATAAATAATAAATCTTAGATTAATGATAATCTATTTAAAAAATAATATCTTGGTAGTTTTTTTTTTTTTTTTTTTAAAAAAAAAAAATTTGGGGGGTGTAGGATGGAATATCTTAATAATTAAGTTTAGGAATTCTAACAAAAAACAAACAAAAATCAATTTCTTAAACGTAAATTCTTGTTAATTATTCATTTAAAATAATATTAGTTTATTGTGAAATATAAACTTTTTTGTAGCATTCAATATATATGTTATCGTATGTAGCATTTTTAACGACATACTACTCTGTGTGTTGCAAAATACAAATTTTTAGCAACAGACAAATTTGTCTGTTACTTAAATTAAATATACAATAACATTAAAAAAGTATGTGTTGCCATATGTAGCATTTTTAACAATATACTACTTTGTGTGTTGAAAAAAACAAACTGTTTTACCAACATCCATAAATTATGTGTTATTATATGTACCTTATTCATTGTAACACCAATGTGCAAGTTACTGTAAGTTTCTTTCACAACATGCATTTTTTGTATGTTATGATCGATGATAATAGGTAACACGCGCCTATTGTGTGTTACCTAATGTGTGTTGCGAAAAATCATTTTTCTTGTAGTGTATAAGAAGCTTACATTTGATGAGCTGGTTCCAAAATGATTACATTTGACATTTCCAACAATGGTGCATAATTCTTCTTTATGTTTGCCTAGATTTGTTTTAGTTTGGTGGCTTTATGACTCTATTAAGGTTTAAATCAATTTATTACCTTCTTATATTTAGTAAATCTATAACATATAGATATTAAGAACTTTGTTGCCTTAAAGAGAATGCATTTTTGACTTGTTGCCTTAACATATATTTAGAAAATGAAGTGGCAAGTCTTAAAGAGATAGTGGCTATGGTTATGAAGCAAAATCAGGAAGAATGCATTTTCAACCTTATTTTATTATAGATATATGCTTATTAGAATATATGTTTTAATGAAAACATTTTCTATTATTATTTTTTTTAGTTATTGAATAAATGTGCAATGGTGGATGCAATGGCGTCTCGTGAACTCCTTTTCGTGAATATACTCTGGTTGAGTACATGCCTTCTCATGAATATACTTAGGTTAGTAGTGCTAAATATTTTTGTTTTAGTTAATTGCAGTTTTTAAATTATCAATAATATGTTATGTTTATTATTGCAGTCACAACATGGAAGTGTCCCTACAACA
The DNA here is from genome assembly GCA_022984855.1 of Dimocarpus longan. NCBI lineage: Eukaryota > Viridiplantae > Streptophyta > Magnoliopsida > Sapindales > Sapindaceae > Dimocarpus > Dimocarpus longan. The sequence continues at coordinate 13,020,854 of CM041020.1, forward strand.
CAAAGTAACTTCCAACTAGAGAATGCAAAATGCCACATCTTACATTGGTATCCAACTGAAGATGAAGATAAAGTTGCTGCAGAATGGAGGATTTCATCAACAGACCCTTCAGTTACAATACATAATATACCTCTTGGAAAATGTTATTGGAAAATTTGGGTAAAAGTGATATTTGAAGATATAAAGCTATGTAGACTAACCGATGAGCATGAAACTTTAAGTCAAGCTATTAGAAGTACCGTTGTTTGGATCAAAGACTGCATCAAGTTAATGTAAAAAAAGATAGATTTGAAACTTCCATGGTTTTTTTAGTTACTTAATGTTCTTCTTGATTCATTGATATCAGGTTGACATGAGTTGTGACATTAGACTTGATTTAAACAAGTTTTAGATATTTTTTGGAAGCATTTTGATTATGACATTATTATGAAAGTGATGTAAACATTATATATATTTATTAATGAAATTTTAGTTTGTAAATATAGCTTTCATAATTAGTTTTTAAAAAGTATTGTTGAGCATTTTGTATAAACTGGAAAAATTATTTGCGGAAAAAAAATGAAAATGATATTTAGCAACGTGCATTTGATGTTGCCATAAGCAACGTATGACAACTTGCAGGTAAAATTGTCTTAAGCATCAATGGCAACGTGCACTTGATGTTACCTTAAGATCAATAGCAACGTCCATTATAGGTTGTCGTAACTGACTTACGGCAACGTGCAGCCAATGTTGCCTTAAGGCCAATAGCATCTTGCGCGTAATGTTATCTTCCACATCTATGGCAACATGTAGCCAATGTTGCCTTACGTTCTATAGAAACATTAGTTGCAAGTTGCTGTAACCTATTGCAACGTGCAGTCCATGTTGCTATAAGAAGTAAGATAACACGCAGCGCGCATTACCAAAGACTTGATCACTATGGCAACATGCTCATCGTTTATTTGCTCCTGCATGTTGCGAACACCTATGGCAACGTACTATGCACGTTGCTATAGGTCAAATTTCTTATAGTGTATATTTTTAACATAACTACTAAAAGTAATTATAATAAACAATTTCTTAAGGTAATTTCAATTAAGCAAGTATTTAGAATACTAATTTTCGGGTAAGGACTTTTTACAATACATATTTCAAACACTTTTGACGATATCTAATGGATTTCATTGAATTTTAATGTGATTTTTTTTTTCTCATGAATGATAGAAAGAGTGAAATAGACTTGCAAAGAAAGTTGAGAAATTTTCAGGTTTACGAATTATTTGTTTCAACCTTTTTGAAGATAACATATTTAAAAAATAGGGACATATATATGTCGAAAAAATAATTCAAAAATTCATACAAAAAAATGTGTATTTTAGTTTCCCTACAATGCATACAAAAAGTTGTAATCAAAATATATAAAATTTGTTAGTCTACTACTAACAAAGCATAGCGTTCAGAATTTATGAAGCATAAATTATGCAGTAAAAGAAGAAGTTTAAAATAAAGCATCCTTAAAATCTACTTGTAAGTGCCTTCATCAAATTTCTTTTAATTATTATATGATTTAGTTGTTTCTTATGAAACAATCTATCAACTATTACAAATGAATAATACTATATTTTCCAAAATTTTATTCAAAAATTTTACTTAAATGATGTATACCGATTTGTAACTACTACATTAATTTTAGATTGATATATTGATGATGTTACAATTACACAAAAACATGTTATATTATTTGGATAAATTTTTGGATAATGTATCATTACTCTTCACAAATATTAAAATACATTAGGATTCGATTGACAACTCTAAATTTCACTTTGTTGTTTATCTCCATTAATTTAATTAAGGGATATTATGAAAAACCCCATGGAAAGTAAACTATTCATAGATCTTTTTTTCTTATTAAATGAATCACCTCATACCATTAATTTCCCATCCAAAATATCAACATTTTATATCTAAAATTGTGAAATGACCAAATACCCTTATTAAAATTTTATAAAATCCCAACCACACCCTTCAAACTTGTGTAATGACTCAAATACTTTTTAAACTATTAATTAATAATAATAATAAATAATAAATAAAAAAAAGAAAAAAAAAAACTAAAAACTATTAATTAAACTAAAATAAAATTAAAACCAAATTAAAAATCTTGCTCTCTCTGTCCTCTTTTTCTCCTCTCTTTATCATCAGCTAGTGATGATGGTGGCGAAAGATCTCTATGTTGACGTTGTTGATGGATGGTAACTGAAGACCTATCTCTTTTGCTCTCTCTTTGTCTCCTCTCTCTCATCTCTTATCCTCTTTTGGATAATGTTGGTTTTGTTTGGAATTGATGTGTTTTGTATTTTGGGGTTGATGGTTTGAGATTGATGTATTGAATCAATGAAGGGATAATGATTTTGGGTTTAGGGGATGATGAATCTGGGTGTAGGAAACCCATTTCTAGGTGCATAAAATGAAAAAAAACAAAAAACAAAAAACAAAAAACAAAAGAAAGAGAGAAAAGAGATGAGAAAAAAGGAGATGGATAATGGAAGTGGGTTGTTTCTAGTTGATGTTGATAATTAACGAAAGTAGATTTTTTTTTTTTTTTTTTTTTTTAAAGAGGGTTGTTTCTAATGTTGATGATTAATCTCCATATTAGATCTTTACCGTCCATTAAAAATGATGGATGGTAGAGATTGGATCCCATACTTAAAAAAGTATAATTATTTTAACTTAATTTTTTTTTAAATGATGTCCATTGTCCATCATGATGATGGACCGTGGAAATTATTATAATTTTTTTGGAAAAATTATTACTTTTTTCCTTTTTTATTTTTAAATTTTTTTACATTTTTTTTTAATTTTTAAAATTATTTTGATCCTTATCGTTTATCTTTAAGATGAACAATGAAGTTTTACTTTTATTTTTTTTAATTTTTACAAAATTTTAACAATTTTTCTCATTTTAAAATTTTAATTATTTTATTATATTACTATTTTTCTCTCAAATTTTAACACCAATTGGGTTGTTTTAGACAATAAGGGGTGATTCACCTAATTAAAAAGGGAATCCAATCATGAATAGTTTACTTTTCAAGGGAGTTAGTCATAATATCCCTTTAATTAATTGCATCAAAACCCATAAATCTACTTTCATATTCGTGTCAATGTTAGATCCTAGTAGTAGTAATTACTTTTACAATATCCAGTTCAAAATGTAAATCTTCAAGTAATTCACTTACATGCAAAACTAAATAAGAAAACAAAATAATTATGCAAAGATGTATTTATGGCTCCTTTGTTGCATTGGATTGTGTACAATGGTTTGATATTCTATCACAATCTTTGCAAAGCTACCAAATATTATGGCACAGTATGATATGATCGACAACTTTAATTTTAACTTCAATATTATCTTCTCTAATTAGTCGCATTAAAACCCATATATCTACCTTTTTGTGTATGCTTTAAATTTGTATCATGTCGGATAATTCATATCAAAATTATTATGCGGACACAATCTTACAAATATCTACATTATATTTTCATCATGATGTCAAAACTCAAACATTGAAAGACTTAATTAATCATCTATTTCTTACAAGATTTATTAAAAATATTAAAATCTTACTATTAATAAGAAGCTACTAATATACTATTAATTTATAAATATGTTAATACAGACATCATTGCTTATATCTAATAGTTATCAATACAACATTTTCTAGGCTTTCATGTGGGCTTATCTACACTCTTCAAGAAAGACCAAGCTAGAGTCCTCCCAAGCATGGAGAACCTCATCCTTATTATATATTGATTCCTTTTTGTATCATAGAATTACTACACTACAAATTAACTTCATGCATTGTTTACAATGACAAGCGGGAATATTATGACTCAATATGATATACAGATATGTGTGTGTGGGCTGCGTCAATATGATCCAAACCAAAATTGAAAAACCAAGATCAATACCACCAATTGCCAGTTCATAAGGCCAAAATTTTCAGTTCATGACCAAAACCAATATCACCAAATCTATGAATTATAAACACATGAGACAAGAAAACAAATTAATATATATATATAAATTAAAAAAAAAAAAAAACCTTTTTAATTGTCGTCACCTCTAGCCTTTTTATACTTGCATTTAAAAAAATACCCACCATCACAGAAAATAACGATCATCAAAGAGCTTGGTGGAGTTGATAAAGTTGAAGATGAGAGCGTCGAACTTGAAGAAGATGAAGTCAAAGACGAGAGCTTTGAGCAACAACGATGAAGGACAAGAAACCCACCACAAACTAGAGAGCCACCGCCGCAAACTAGAAACCACCAAAGAAGAGGGTGAGAGAAGGAGAGTGACGAACCAGTGAGAGGAGGAGTGACAAACAAGAGAAGAAGGTGATTAGGAGGAAAGTGACAAACTAGAGAAAGGAAATGAGAGTGAGAGTGAAAGAAGAGGGTCGACGACTAGGGTTGAAAATGAAAGTGAGAGTTTGGCAGAGACGAGAGATGAGCTTTTTATATTAAATATACTTTCTTTTTAATATATATAAGTTGTTTTTTGGGTTCTGGTCATTTTTTCAATCCAAAATCGATTCGAAATAAAAAAAAATTGGTTTTGAAGATTGAAAATCGACTTGACTCCCAAAATAAAATTGAAAATTGATATTTTCGGGTTGGTTTGGGTCAGGTTGGTCCCCTTTTTTTGCCCACCCCAACTCATAAGTTGTTGACAGTAGAACTTTATCAATTTCATGTCATTCTTTCGCTAAAATTCACTTGGATCTTGCCTTTATCTTTGCTTGGAAGACCATTTTCAGGTTTCTTGTCTTCACTTTCAAAACTATCTTGCGTCTCTATATTTAATCTTTTATTTTAGTAATAAAATTTCATTGGATGACATTTCGTGACAAGTTCGAAATCTAACAAATAAAATTAGTCACCTTGACATTAAGGACACCTTGACATTTCGTGACAAGTTCGAAATCGAACAAATTGAACGAGTCACCTTGACATTAAGGTGATGCTAGTGAAAGAAACTTCGACATTCAAGTTAAATAAATATATATATATATATATATATATAAAGTAAATGGAAAACAAGACTTAAATACGACTAGAAATTGCAGCAACGTTGTTCGACAAGTTAGGAGATGGGTTTTATTGGATCTGGTCATCGAATGACTACATGAGAACCTTAGAGTGTGAGGGTACGTAGTTATCCATTTAGGTAAGAATAACTCTCTTACTAGAAGGAAGTGTCTGAGAATGCTGGAATGTGAGCATTTAGGTGCTTGAAAGCAGCAGGATAAGAAATGGGATCCCCTTTCTTTTGGTGGCTTTTCCCTTTAATAGGAGGGAAGAGAGTCATTGGTGGGAGAGTTATTGCAACTGGGATCAAGGGATACATTTCCTTGATATCCACCCTAACATTTAATTGAGGAATCTCTAAACTGGTCACCCTCCCTTAATTACATACATTACTGCCCGTGATTCCCTCTCTTTTAATATAGTCAACTCTTATTAAGGAGATTGTGAGCGCGCATACATTGTAACACACCTTGGGCTGCTGGGTTTTGGGCTTGGGCTAGACTGACTCATGGGCTTGTCGTTTAGGTTATTATCTTGGGCTTCTTCAAATCACATATTTACTAGGCCCACATGGGGCAGATTTTTACCACTGCAATGATATGATCAACAACTTTAATTATAAATTCAATATTAATTATCTTCTCTAATTAATCACATCAAAACCCATATATCTACCTTTTTTTTTATGTATGCTTTGTGTATGTATCACGTCCAATAATTTATATTAAAATTATTATGCCCACACAACCTTACAAATGTCTACATTATATTTTCGTTTGCTATGATGTCAAAACTCAACTATTGAAAGACTTAATCATCTATTTCTTATTAGATTTATTAAAAACATTAAAAGCTTACTATTAATTAGAAGCAGAAAATGCTCAATACTATTTATAAATATATTAATACATGCTTTGTTGCTTATATCTAATAGTTATCAACACAACATTTTCTAGGCTTTCATGAGGGCCTTATCTATACTCTTCAAGAAAAACTAAGCTAGACTCCTCCCAAGCATAGAGAACCTCATCTTTTTAATTGATTTCCTTTTGTATCATACAATTACTACACTACAAACTTCATCCTTTATTTACAATGATAAGCAGAAAAATAATGAGTCAGTATGATATACAAATGCCTGTGTGCGGTGCGTTAATATGAAATATGGATGTTTGGTAAATATGTAAGTGTGTAGGACACAAAAAAAAAAAAAAATTCTAAAAGTAACAAATGTGTCTGTGTTACTGAATTAGAATGCTAGAAGGAATTACAATGAATTGTTGTACCCAAAAGTAATACCTGTGCTTTTAGCTCAATGAGGCTTAGTGAAAGATAAAAGAAACCAAAAAGCCCAAAAGGGTTTGAAGTATCATGAAGCTCGTGAGACAGTGCCACATTAGCATGTGCCACGTCAGTGAGAAATATGCAAAGCCTATTGCTTTGAGTGTCGAGTAGTAGAGAAACTAAAATTAGGTAGATTGCAAATGAAGCTACTCGAGTTCCCTTCGTCGTGCCTTCCCCCCCTTTAAAAAAAAAAACCAAAATGGCAGCCTGAAGTATCGCAACTCACATTTTTCCTTGTCACCACAAAATTTAAAAATGGAAATAATTCTATATCGATCGGATAATTACTTTAAACATGAATTTTTCATAAGTGCGCTTTGACTCAAATACAATGTATATAATGTAATTTGATTTAAAAATAGGAAAAGAATCTTAGTCTTTTCTATATTTCAGTGATATAATTATACATAAATGAGTAACCCTAAAAATATATAAAGAGTCCTCCACACAAACAAAGGAATGATTATCTTTCAATCCTTTAAGGGCCCTGGAAAAATTCAAGTAATAACAAAACCGTATACATAGGTTTTGTTCAAATAAAGTTGAACCACGTTAAAAATCTTTTTACCTTGTTTATTTATTGTTCTTCCACCTTTATAGTTTTGTTATTACACTATTATTGCACTAATTTGATTGTCAATCGATATAAAACACATTAACTGGGTATTGACCGATTTTTAACATCAATAATTATAAAATATGGATAATTGATATATGAATTTGTGTTGCATATGTGCAATAAATATAAAAACTTTTAACATTAACTAATATGTGTAATTTCTATATATAAGGTAGGGATGACAATTGAGTAGATTAGGGATCCATCCCTGCATCCATTATCATTACTGTATGTGGGAGAAATCCGAGAGTTTATCTAATTAAATTTAGATAGGGATTTCCACCCTCTCTCCTTCCAACTCCGTAATTGATAAATAATAATAAGTTATTATATTTTACATGTGGAAAATATATCTAACATCTAGTCATAATTTATAACTAACCTCCACATATTAATTTAAATAGAATAGCTTTTTTGTTTACTTTGTGACTTAGCTTTTAGGTTTTAGGTGAGAAAAAAAATAGAAAATAATCTGTATAAAAATGGTTACATAGTTAAAATTATATTTATTATATTTACAAAATGTTAAAATTATTAATGGACTTGGAAGGGGATGGATATCCATAGACAATATCCATCCCCATATCTAAAATTAAATTGGATATTAGAATTATATCCATTTTTACCTCATATTCCTCAATATAATAGTGTTTATATATGTTTTAAATGTAGCTAATTCGTATGGATATTTGTATCAATGGATAATTTTATCACCCCTAATATAGCATTACACACGTATGCATTTAGATCTTTTAAACACCAATAAATTAACGCGAAGAATGAAGGTACTTCATTATTGCAGTTGAAGATAAAAAATCTGGAGGTAAAAGAGTTGAAAGAGTCAAGGGTGGCTTAGAGTTGTAGTGTCAATCTAAAGAGTTTAGTATTTTTCTAAACATATGGGTCGACTTACCAGGTTATTTATGATGTTGTTGTATCTTTGATTTTTTTGTAACTTTTGTCTTTTATTTTGGAGCTTCATCATGTAACCTGTATCATGCTATTTATATTACAATTCCATTTCACCAAATTGCCTAGCTTCTAAATATATTCACAAATGATATGACTGTTTTATTTTATTTTATTACTTCTTTTGAGAAAGATATGACATGCTTTTTGAAAAAAAAAAAATTCCTTTACACACACATATATATATATACATACAAGACAATTGAAGGCAATCTGGTTAATTTGTAAAGACAATTGGACTTGATTGAGCTTCAATTGGAGGCAAATTGGGCTATAAAATATTAGGGGATGTGTCTATTCTATTAATTGGATCTTAGTTAATTTATTATGTTTAATTTATTTAATTATTTTATAATTATATTATTTGGGTTGAGACATTTAATTTAATTTAAGTCCAAGTGAATGTGTTTAGTTAAGTTCGACTATTAGGAGGGTTAGAGTTTCATGTTAGGGTTTTATTTTTTTACCTATAAAAAAACTTGTAATCTTAAGCAAACATAACAATGATGAGAAAAACGATTATGTTTGGTTGAAAGAGTGAATTTCCTCTTTTATTCATTGTTGAACATGTGATCTTATTAATTTATTCTTATGGCAATTAAACATAAATTATCTCTTATCTTCTTATCTATATCTTTGGAGTGATGTCAATATATTTATGTTATAATTTTAATTTTTAATTGAGTTTTAATTATTAAGTCAAACTTCTTTATAATATTGATTCTTAATTAACATATAATTAATATATCAAAATTCATTTTCATAAACTTATTTTAATCTTTTTTAGAGTTGTATTTCGATTTAACTGTTATATATGGGATTTGTATTAATTGGTATAAGAGATTTGATATTAATTCATATTTAATTTATCTATTTATTTTTTTTTATTTTAACTTATTTAGTATTTGTTTAGGATTTTTTATTCATTAATTTATTCTTCTCATCGATATTGTCCTCGCATGCGTCTAACATCATCAATCCTTTATATTTATATACATATATATTTTTTATTTTCGTTTCTTAATTTGCCGCATCTCACGCGCGGTCCACCATCAATCCACGATATATATGTTTTTTCTTTGTTTTTTTTTGAAGTCTGCGCATCAACATCATTCATCCATCAATTATATATATTTTTTGTTTTATTCTGTTTCTCGTTTTTGAAATAAGTTTTCTTCCATTTCTTGTCAGCATATCACCATCCAACATCACTTTATTATATTTTTTCTCTTTTCGTTTGTTTCTTTGACCCCACCATCTTGGTACTGTCCATATCTGCTCACAGTGTTTTCATTTGTCCAATCATCTTGGACTGTCCGCATCATCAATTTTTTTTTTTAGGTAACGCATCATCAACTCTTGTTCACATCTTTTTTACTGGTCTTGTTTTCTGATCTGCATTTGCTCGTTTGCTTCATCAAGTTTTTGAAATTCTTGAAATTGTATACTGACCAAATTCAACTAGGACTTTGGCATTCTTTTGGCCGCATATTATATTGGTTCCATTAGTACTTGGTCAAGATCTATCTACTGTTTTATTGTGATTCAATCCACTAATTCTATATTAAAATTATTAAGTGTGTTCTAGTTTGATAAAAAAAGAAAAAAGTGAAACATGTAAGGGAGTGTTGTGAGGTCTTCTAACATTTTTTTTTTAAGGTTTAATCATGTCTTTGAACAATAATAAAGATGGGTTAATAAGACAATTAGATAACAAAGCAATTAAAGATAATCAGACTGAATCATGAAGACAATTGGATTTTATTGGGCTTCAATTGGAGGCAAATTAAGCTTCAAAATATTATGGGATGTGCTATATTTTATTAATTGGGCTTTAGTTAATTTATTATGTTTACTTTATTTTATTATTTTAGAATTATATTATTTAGGTTGAGACATTTAATTAAATTTAAGCTCGAGTGAGTGTTTGGTTAAGTCCAGCTGTTAAGGGCTAAAGTTTCATGTTAGAGTTTTATTTATTTACCTATAAAAAGACTTGTAACATTAAACAAATATAACAATGATGAGGAAGTCGATTACATTTAATTGAGAAAATGAATTTTCTCTTTTGTTCATTATTGAATATATGATTTTATCAAGTTATGCTAGTGGCAATCAAATATGATTTATCTCTCATCTTCTTATTTATGTCTTAAGAACATCATCAATATCTTTCTTTTATAATTTTGGTTCTTGATTAAATTTTAGTCATTTGGTCAAAATTTTTTTATAATTTTGGTTTAATTGACAAATAATCAACGAGTCAAAATTCATTTTTTTAAATTTGTTTTAATCTTTCTTAGGATTTTGTTTCAATTTGACTGTGAATATTGTATCTTTATATATAAGATTCACATCATATAATGTTGTATTATATGCTAATTATGGAATAGCATAAATTATTTTGAAAATCTAGCGTTCGGTTACAAATTTCAATGTCAACTTTGGGTGGAATAGGCCTTTCCCTTGTATTTAAGAGCAGAAACTCATGAATATATTGGTTGTAGTTTGTAAAATGTAAGATAAAAGAATTATGAGGAATAATTAATCCAAACTATCCGACTGAGAAATGAGTAGATAGGAGAGCGATCAGGCAGCATATATCCCTCAAAGTATCATTAATTCCTTGTGTGGCGGTGAGCTCTCCAGTTCATCCTTGATTGCCAAACACACTCTCAACTCTCTCCAGATGGAATTGCTCAGAATTCGAGGAGCAAAAGTAAATAAATAAATAAAAATTAAGCATCAGAAACAATGGGGCCGTCTAATTCCAATTTTAATATTTAGCGGAAATTGTCTCCAAGTAAACGCCACATTTCCAGGAAATTGCAGTCTCTTGTCTTTATTGATAGAGAGAATTGTAAATAATTCATCAACTTTAATAAGGCGTCTAACGATCAAACCTTTAAACTTTAGAGAGGTCAGAGTTTTCGGCGGAATGAGGCCCTGTGGGAGCCAGACGCATCCTGTGGGCAGATTTTGTTTGCTGATAAGATTGTCAATTTTTGTTTCTTTTAAAATTTGTATAAAAGAATTATGGGGTGTATTTAATCTAAGTTTTTACAATTTTTTTTTTTTAATGAATGATTTTTGTAGAGTTTATATATTTTTATTGAATTTTATATAGTTTACAGAACTGTGAATGATAGACTCTCATGGAAATTATCTGAAAATACTTCCATAGATTTTAATGGATTTTTATAGATTTTTTTATAGAGTTTCAATTTATTTGACTTTTATTCTATTGATTTGTATAGATTTTAAAAAATTATAGAAGACATTTACAGACTTTCATGTTAAAAGCAAAATAAAAATATTGAAACATTTTTGTTGATTTCTAAAATTAATATAATATGCACCTCATAAATTAAATGTGTCAAAAGAAGACTTGCAAGGATCCAAGAAGGCGATGAAAACCACAAGAAGTTGTTGGCTTGGCTCTTGATCTGCGTTGCGGGTGCGGGTTTGAACTTGACGTTTCCTTCATCTTGCTTGATTGTTTGGTTGAATAGAATAGCTTTTTTGTTTACTTTGTAACTTAGCTTTTAGGTTGTGTTGAGAAAAAATAGAAAATAATCTATATAAAAATGATTACATAATAAAAATTATGTTACTTCAAAAAAATTAAAAATTGTATTTATTTATTTATAAAATACTAAAATTATTATGGATTTGGAAGGGGATGGATATCCATAGACTATATTCATCCCCATATCCGAAACTAAAGTGGATACTAGAATTATATCCATTTTCACTCCATCCTGAACATAATAGTGTTTATATATGTTTTAAATGTAGCAAATTCTTATGGATATTTTTATCCGTGAATAATTTTGTCACCCCTAATATAGCATTATACACATATGCATTTAGATCTTATTGATATTTTTATCTGTATTCAGTGTCTCTCTTTTACAATGAATTTCAACCTCTATTTATAGACGTAGAGACTACAGTTGTATATAATAAGATAGAAATGAAATTATGATAAACTACATTTTCAAGAAAGTCATTTGTCAGGTCAACTCTATCAAAGTATGGTTTAGACGTTAACCTCATATTGGTTAGGTGAGATTTTTCTTAAATCAAGTTGTTATCTTTGAAAGGATTAGTGTGTATGATATGCTTTGCTGAATTTGGTCTGACAGTTCTGACAGTAACTGTCCCATAACTTGTGAGTTGAAATAGTAGAGAGCTCGTTTCTATGAGCTGGAATATCCGTGATTTGACTATGAGCTTGCTTATGCGGATTGAACATGCAAAGAGTTGAAAACCTAAGTTCACGAGCTGTTTACCTGATGAGTTAGACATTTGACGAGCTTGACCCTTAATGAGCTGGGCCTTAGCCAATTGGGCAATCTTACTGGATCAATCTTGAGCTTTTACCAGCCCATTTAAGTAATCTTAGAAATGCCCATAACATGACTAAAATACTCTTTAAACTATTAATTATTAATAATATTAAATAAAAAATAACACAAAATAAAAAAATGAAAAACTATTAATTAAACTAAAATAAAATTAAAACCAAATTAAAACTCTTGCTCCCTCTCTCCTCTTTTCCTCTTCTCTCTCTATCGTTGGCCGGTGATGACGGTGGCGAAAGATCTCTACAACGACATTGTTGACGGATAGTGGCTGAAGACCTCTCTCATTTGCTGTCTTTTTGTCTCCTCTCTTTCTCCTTTTATCCTCTTTGGATAATGTTGGTTGGTTTGGGATTGATGTGTTTTGTGTTTTGAGATTGATAGTTTGAGATTGATGTATTGAATCGATGAATGAATGATGATTTTGGGTTTAGGGGATAATGAATCTGGGTGTTGGAACCCGCTTCTGGGTGCATTAAAAAAAAAAAAAAGATAAAAGAGATCAGAAAAGTGGAGATGATTAATGGATGTGGGTTGTATCTAGTTGATGTTGATGATTAACAAAAGTAGATTTTTTTTTTGAAATAGGGTTGTTTTTTATGTTGATGATTAATCTCCAGATTAGATCTCCACATTCTAATGGATGTGGAGATCTAAACTGGAAATTGGATCTCTCTACCTCTGAAAAAGTATAATTTTTTTAACTTAAAAAAAAAAAAAGAACTTTTTTTTTTTAAATGATGTGCACCGTCCATCATGATGATGGGTGGTATAAATCATCTTAATTTTTTTAAGAAAATTATTAATTTTTTGTGTTTTTAAATTTTTTACATTCTTTTTTATTTTTAAAATTATTTTGATTTTCACCATCAATCTCTAAGATGGACAATGGATTTTTTTATATATTTTTTTAATTTTTACAAAATTTTAACAAATTTCCTAATTTTAAAATTTTAATTATTTTATTATATTACCATTTTGCCTTCAAATTTTAACATCAATTGGATGTTTTAGACGGTAAGAAGCGATTCCCCTAATAAAAAAACCTATAAAAGTTGAACTTTTTTATGATTAATAATATTTTTTGATATGAAAGTCAAACTCAAGAGATCTAGCCACCTGTATAAGTCGAACAAATAGAATAGGTCACCTTGACACTAAAAGAGTGCCGATAAAAAACACTTCAATGCTCAAGTTAAAAAAAGAAATATAAAGCAAATGGCAACCATGACTTAAAGCATACAACTAGCAGTTGCAGCGACGTTGTTCGATGAGTTAGGAAATGGGGTTTATTGGACCTAGTCGTCGAATGGGTACGTGAGAACCTTAGAGTGTGAGGGTAGTTATCCGTTTAGGTAAGGACAACTATTTTACTGGAAGGAATTGTCTGAGAATGCTGGAATCTGAGAATTTAGGTGCTTGAAAGCGGCAGGATAAGAAATGGGATCCCCTTATTTTTGGTGGCTCTTCCCTTTTATAGGTGGGAAGAGAGTTGTTGGTGGGAGAGTTATTATGACTGGGATCAAAGAATACATTTCCTTGATCTCTACCCTAGCGTTTAATAGAGGAATCTCTAAATTGGTCGTCTTCCCTTACATACGTTACTGCCTGTGATTCCCTCTCTTTTAATATAGTAAACTCTTATTATGGAAATCATGAGCTCGCATACATTGTATCACACCTTGGGCTTATGGGTTTTGGGCTTGGGCTGGACATACTCATGGGCTTGCCATTTGGGCTTATTCAATTCGCATATTTACGAGGCCCATATGGGGCTGATTTTTACCACCACAATGATATGATCAACAACTTTAATTACAACTTCAATATTAATTATCTTCTCTAATTAATCACATCAAAACCCATATAGCTACCTTTTTATGTATGCGTTGTATTTGTATCACGTTCAATAATTTATATTAAAATTATTATGCCTACACAATCTTACAAATGTCTGCATTACATTTTCGTTTGCTATGATGTCAAAACTCAACCATTGAAAGACTTAATCATCTATTTCTTATTAGATTTATTAAAAACATTAAAAACTTACTATTAATTGGAAACAGAAAATGCTCAATACTATTTACAAATATATTAATGCATACTTCGTTGCTTACGGCTAATAGTGATCAACACAACATTTTCTACGCTTTCATAAGGGGCTTATCTACACTCTTCAAGAGGGACTAAGCTAGATTCCTCTCAAGCGTAGAGAACCTCATCCTTTTTAATTGATTCCCTTTTGTATCATACAATTACTACACTACAAACTTCATCCTTTATTTGCAATGATAAGCGAGAAAATAATATGAGTGTCAATATGAAATATGGATGGATGTTACTGAATGGTGTGTCAATATGATATACGAATGTGTGTGTGTGGTGCGTCAATATGAAATATGGATGTTTGGTTAATATATAAGTGTGTAGTACAAAAAAAAAAAAAAAAAAAAAAAAATCTAAAAGTGACTAATGTGTCTGTGTTACTGAATTAGAATGCTAAAGGAATTACAATGAATTGTTGTACCCAAAAGTAGTACATGTGCTTTCAGCTCTATAAAGCCTAATGAAAGATAAAAGAAACAAAAAAGCCCAAAAGGGTTTAAAGTATCATAAAGGTCACGAGATAATGCCACATTAGCATAAGCCATGTCAGTGCGAAATATGCAGAGCCTATTTCTTTGAGTGTCAAGTAGTAGAGAAGCTTAAATTAGGTAAATCGCAAATGAAGCTGCTCGAGTTCCCTTCCCCTTAAATTAGGTAGATCGCAAATGAAGCTACATGAGCCACGTTAGTGCAAAATATGCAAAGCCTATTGCTTTCAATGTCGATTAGCAGAGAAGCTAAAATTAAGTAAATTGCAAATGAAGTTGCTCGAGTTCCCTTCTTGAAACCCCACCCCCACCCCCAACCACCCCCCCCAACCACCATATCACCACAAAATTTCAAAAACGAAAATAATTCTATATCGGTCAGAGAATCACTTTAAATAGAAATTTTTCAGAAATGCACTTTGACTCGAATACAATGTATTTAATATAGTTTGATGTAAAATAGAAAAGGAATCTTAATCTTTCCTATATTTCAGTGATCTAATTATATATAAACGAGGAACCCTAAAAATATATAAAGGGTCAATGTATATAAAACACATTAATTGGGTGTTGACCGATTTTTGATATCAACAATTATGAAATACGGATAATTGATATATGAATTTGTGTTGCGTATGTGGAATAAATATACAAACTTTTAACATTTACTAATATGTGTAATTTCTATATATAAGGTAGGGATGACAATTGAGTAGATTAGGGATCCATCCCGGTATCCATTATCATTACTATATGTAGGAGAAATCTAAGAGTTCATCTAATTAAATTTAGATTGGGATTTCCATCCTCTGTCCATCCACCTCCATAATTGATAAATAATAATAAGTTATTATATTTTACATGTGGAAAATATATCTAACATCTAGTCATGATTTATAACTAACATCCAAAAATTAATTTAAATAGAATAGCTTTTTGGTTTACTTTTTTACTTAGCTTTTATGTTTTAGGTGATAAAAAAAAAGAAAATAATCTGTATAAAAATGGTTACATAATTAAAATTATATTTATCATATTTATAAAATGTTGAAATTATTAATGGATTTGGAAGGGGGTGGATACCTATAGATAATATCCATCCCCATATCCAAAATTAAAGTGGATATATATTAGAATTATATTCATTTTTACCCCATCCTCTATGTAATAGTGTTCATATATGTTTTAAATGTAGCTAATTCTTATGGATATTTGTATCGAAGGACAATTTTGTCACCCCTAATATAGCATTACACACATATGCATTTATCTTTTAAACACCTATAAATTAACACGAATGAATGAAGGAACTTCATTGTAGTTGAAGATAAAAAATCTGGAGGTAAAAGAGTTGAAAGAGTCAAGGGTGGTTTAGAGTTGTAGTGTCAATCTAGAGAGTTCTGTATTTTTCTAAACATGTGGGTCGACTTACCAGGTTGTTTATGAGTTTGTTGTATCTTCGATTTTTTGGTAACTTTTGTCTCTTATTTTGGAGCTTCATCATGTAATCTGTATCATGCTATTTATACTACAATTCCATTTCACCAAACTGCCTAGTTTCTAAATATATTCACAAATGATTGACATGTTTTTATTTTTTTCTTTTGAGAAAGATATGACATGCTTTTTGAAAAAAAAAAAAAATTCCTTTATATATATATATATGGTGATGAAGATCAAGATACTAATCATAGAAGACAACAAGACAATTGAAAGCAATCGGATTGATTCGTAAAGGTAATTGGACTTTATTGGGCTTCAATTAGAGGTAAATAGGGTTTTTAAATATTATGGAATGTGTTTATTTTATTAATTGGACCTTAGTTAATTTATTATGTTTAATTTATTTTATTATTTTAGAATTATATTATTTGGGTTGAAACATTTAATTTAATTTAAGCCTAAGTGAGTGTGTTTAGTTAAGCCCAACCGTTAGGGAGTTAGGTTTTTATGTTAGGGTCTTATTTTTTTGTCTATAAAAAGACTTATAATCTTAAGTAAACTTAACAATGATGAGGAAGTCGATTATGTTTAATTGAAAGAATGAATTTTCTCTTTTGTTTATTGTTGAACATGTGATCTTATCAATCTATACTTGTGATTATGAAACATAACTTATCTTTCATCTTCTTGTCTATGTTTTGGAGGTGTCATCAATATCCTTTTTTTTTATAATTTTGATTTTTGATTGAATTTTAATTATTAGGCTAAATTTGTTTATAACTTTAATTCTTGATTGACATATAATCAATGAATCAAAATTCATTTGTATAAAATTGTTTTAAATTTTCTTGAGGATGTATTTCAATTTGACTGTGAGTGTCATATATTTATTATGAAATTTATATTAGTTGGTATCAAAACTTTGATATTAAGTTATGTTTGATTAATCAATTTATTTTCTTATTTTTATTTTAATTTATTTAGTCGCATAACGTTAATTTATTTAGGGTTTTTTATTCATTAGTTTATTCTGCTCACCAACCTTCTCCTTCGTTTGCGTCATCAGCATCAATCCTTTATATTTATATACATATATTTTTTTATTTTCGTTTCTTAATTTGCCTTATCTTACAGACCACCATCAATCCACTTTATATATATATATATATTTTTTTTTTCTTTGTTTTTTTGAAGTCTGAACATCACCATCTTTCATCCATCAATTATATATATTTTTTTGGTTTCTTTTGTTTCTCACTTTTGAAATAAGTTTTCTTTTGTATCTTGTCAGCGTGTCACCATCCACCATCACTTTTTTATATATTTTTTATTTTCTTTTGTTTCTTACTGACGCCACCATCTTGGTGTCATCTTAGGTTCATCATCTTGGACTGTCCGTATCTGGTCACATTGTTTTCATCTGTCCAATCATCTCGGACTGTCCGCATCATCATCTTTGTTTTTTTCTTCTTTTTTTGAAGTAACGCGTCATCAACTCTCGTTTACATCATGTTTCCTGCTCTATTTGCTCGTTTGCTTCGTCAAGTTTTTCGAAATTCTTGACATCAAATACTGACCGAATTTAATTACGACTTTGACATTCTTTTGGCCGCATATTATATTGGTTCCATTCTTATTTGGCCGAATATCATCAATTTTTTTTTTTTTTCTTGGTCGTTGAATTCACATCACCTAAGGTTTCTTTATTTATAAGATCTATCTATTATTTCATCGTGATTTAATCAATAAATTCTGTATTGAAATTTTTATTAGGGTTACATTTTTTTCAAGGTTTAATCACGTCTTTGAATAATGATAAAAGTAGATAAATGAGACAATTAGACAACAAAGTAATTAAAGACAATCAGACTTATTCATAATGACAATTGAACTTTATTTGGCTTCAATCTCCAATTAAACTTCAAAATATTATGGGATGTATTTATTTTATTAATTGAGTCTTAGTTAATTTATTATGTTTAGTTCACTTTATTATTTCAGAATTATTTTATTTGGGTTGAAACATTTAATTTAATTTAAACTCAAGTAAGTGTCTAGTTAAGCTCATTTATTAGGGGGCTAGAGTTTTATATTAGAGTTTTATTTCTTTACCTATAAAGAGACTTGTAACTTTAAGTAAACATAACAATGATGAGAAAGCCTATTATACTTAATTGATAAAGTGATTTTTCTCTTCTGTTTACTGTTAAATATGTGATCTTATCAAGTTATGTTTATGACGATCAAATATGATATATCTCACATCTTTTCATCTATATCTTAGGAGTGATGTTAATATCTTTCTTTTGTAATTTTGGTTCCTGAAATTCTTTATAATTTTGGTTTGATTGATAAATAATCAATTAGTCAAATTTATTTTTTATAAACTTGTTTTAATCTTTTATAGGATTGTGTTTCAATTTAACTATGAGTATTGTATCTTTATATACGAGATTCACATCATATGGTGTTGTATTATATATCAATTATGGAAGAGCATAATTCAATTATTTTGAAAATCTACCATTTGGTTACAAATTTCAATGTCTATCGTTGAGAGGAATAGGCCTTCCCTTGTATTTAAGACAGAAACTCGTGAATATATTGGTTGTAGTTTGTAAATTGTAAGATAAAAGAATGATGAAGAATAATTAATCAAACAGCATATATCCCTCAAAGTATAATTCCTTGTGTGGCGGTGAGCTCTCCAATTCATCCTTGATTGCCAAATACTCTCTCGACTCTCTCCAGATGTAATTGCTCAGAATTCGAGAAGTAAAGTAAATAAATAAATAAAAATTAAGCTTCAGATGATGACGTATAATTCCAATTTTAATATTTAGCGGAAAATGACTCCCAGTAAACGCCACATTTCCAGGAAATTGCAGGCTCTTCTCTTTATTAACAGACAGAATTGTATATATTTCATATAATCGGAAGTTGACTCCAAGTAAACGCCAAATTTCCAGGAAATTGCAGTCTCTTGTCTTTATTGATAGAGAGAATTGTATATAATTCATCAAGTTTAAGAAGACGTCTAACGACCTAACCTTTTAACTTTAGAGAGGCCAGAAATTTCGGCGGAATGAGGCCCCGTGGGGAGATTTTGTTTACTGGTAAGATTGTCAACTTTTGTATCTTTTAAAATTTGTATAAAAGAATCATGGGGTGTATTTAATCTAAGTTTTTACAATTTTTTTTTTTTTAAATGAATGATTTTTTTTGTTGAGTGTATAGATTTTTATTGAATTTTCTATAGCTTACAAACTATGAATGATAGTCATAGACTCTCATGGAAATCATCTTAAAATATTTTCATAGATTTTAATGGATTTTCATTGACTTTTATAGGATTTCAATTTATACGACTTTCATTTCATTGATTTGTATAGATTTTAAAAAATTATAAAAGACTTTTATAGATTTTCATCTTAAAAGAAAAATAAAAGTATCAAAATATTTTTGTTGATTTCTAAAATTAATATGACATACACCTCATAAATTAAATGTGTGAAAAGAAGATTTGCAAGGATCCAAGGAGGAGATGAAAACCACAAGAAGTTGTTGGCTTGGCTCTTGATTTGCGTTGTGGCTGCGGGTTGGAATTTGATGGTTCCTTTATCTTGCTCGGTTTGTTTGACTGAATAGAATAGGTATTTTGTTTACTTTTTTTTTTTTTGAATACATGGACTGCAACTGGGATGGATCCAGGAATGATCGGGACTTACCGAGATAGGACACGAGAGACACGGTCTGGATGACAACTACTAATTGGAAGGGAGCCACCCGCACGGAGGCAAGGGGAGGTGAGAAATCAACGAACCCATGGATGATCGAGACCAACCGAGATAGGATACGAGGGGTACGGCCCGGATGACAACTCCTAATTGGGAGGAAGCCACCCACACGGAGGTGAGAGATCAACTCACACACAAGGGTGGGAGACCAAAGAGTAGTATATTTATAAGTATTATGATATTATATTAGAAATTAGATATTATTTTTGGATATGAGGGAAATGGGTGTCAAACCCATGCCTCTAACAAAGGAGGCATGGGTTGGTGGCTAGCAACCAAGTGACTGCTATTTTGTTTACTTTGTAACATAGCTTTTACGTTTTAGTTGAGAAAAAATAGAAAATAATCTATATAAAAATGATTACATAATAAAAATTACATTACTTCAAAAAAATTAAAAATTGTATTTATTATATTTATAAAATATTAAATTTATTATGGATTTGGAAGGGGATGGATATCCATAGACAATATTGATCCCCATATCCAAAACTAAAGTGGACACTAGAATTATATCTATTTTCACTCCGTCCTCCACATAATAGTGTTCATATATGTTTTAAATGTAGCAAATTCTTACGGATATTTGTATCCATGGATAATTTTGACACCACTAATCTAGCATTATGCACTTATGCATTTAGATCTTTTCATGGACTGCAAGTTAAAGCTTAAACCTATATTATTTAAATGATTATGAAAGCCTAAATTGTTTTTAGACAAAATTTACTATGTCTTTCCTTTTTCTCTCAAAAAAATGTTGTTATTTTCTATTTTATAAATTTCAAATGAGAAGGTTTTTGAAAAGATAAGTAATGGAAAATGACTTTTTTTTTTTTTTTTGAAAATAACATATAATGAATAACGGTTTTTTAAAATAACATGTAATGGTTTTAAAAGTAGTATACAACAAGGTTTCTTTAAAAATTACTCTAAATAAAATTGTTATTTCACTATATTATTAAAACACCAATTAATTAACCCGAACGGATGAAGGTACGTCATTATTGTAGTTTTTAATCAACAAATAAATTGAGCAAGATGAAGAAACCATCAAATTCAAACCCCGCACTTAGGGGTGGGCATTACCATGTTCGATCAGAATCGACCCGAACATGATAAATTCGCAGATGGCATATTTTGGGTCCAAACATGGTCCAGTAAAAAAGAGGAACTGACCCGAACTGGACACCCAGTGTTCTGTTCAGTTCGGTTCGGTTCGGTTCGGGGTTTCATATTTGGGCCCAAATTTGAGCTTCATTTTTGGGTCAAAATTTTTATTATCTTTTAAGTGTTTTTTGAGCATATTACTGTTAGACCTTTAAATTTAAGTGTTTTTGGACTCTTTAGGTCTACTTTATGTTGTGGATGATACCAAAAAGATTAAATGAATGAAGAAAAATATTAGATGGATATAACATACTAAGAAAAAAATTAAGTGGGTGCAACATACCCTTAAATATAAATGCGGCCTATTGCCTTCAATATAAAGGAAAAAAAAAATTAACATGCTTTTAAATTTTGCCCATAATCACAACACACATTACACCATTAATTCAATCTCCACATTCACACATTACACAAAAAATTAGGTGGATGCAAAGATTAACCTGTCCATTGCCAAAGAAAAAAAAATAAATTCCAACATATCCTTAAGTTCTCAATACCATCCAATGTTCACATCAACACATTACACCCTTAAGTCCTCAACAATATCCAATGCCCACATCTATATATTACACAAAATAGTAGTCATAAACATACAACAAAATACATTTTTGTTACTGCTCTGCTTCAATGTTCAAAACAGATTGATGAGTAAAACTATAAAAGACTGAAAATAAAATACTAAAATGGAAACTGATCTGAAATATTTAAATTGAAACAGATATGAAATATGTAAAAGATTGATGAGTACTGAGTTGGTGATGGCGACGACAAGAAGAGCTGACAGTGACTTTTGCTTCACGGCCACGGCTTTAAGGTGATGCCGACGAGGAGAAGGGATTGACAGCCACGGCTACGATGCGGAGTACTCTACGACAGCGATAGAGGCAAGAAATGAGAGATGAGAGATAGGAGAGGCTTCACCGCGACGACGCTAATGAGGAGAAGCTCGGCCACGACGACGACAAGGAAAGGGTGACGGTGATGAAAACGGTTAGAGCCTTAGAGGTGACAGACGACGTTGATAGAAACGACAAGGAGAGAAACTGTTAGAGATGACTCACGGTGACGACGCAGCCACGACAACGGCGACGAATGGAGAGCGATAGGAGGAAGAAGAGAGATGCGGTGCAGCGACAAGAACTAGGAAGAAAACTAAGAACGAGTGGATTTTTTTCAGCTAGGGTTTGGGTGTGACATTATATAGGGGTAGAGGTGGCAATTCGGGTTGATGGGTCGGGTTGGACACGACACGAACACGACACGATAATTTTTTACACGACCCGAACACTACACGATAAGTAAACGGGTTAAACCCCTCCAACACGAACACGACATGATTCGTAACGAGTCGACATGAAAACGACTCGATTAACCCGTTTATTTACGGGTTGTTTATCAACCCGTTAATGACCCATTTATAACTCGTTTAACCGACACGTTATCAACCCGTTTAACCGATACGTTATTAACACGAATCAACTTGTATCATCAACCCGTTATCAACTCGTTATCAACCCATTAGCATCAGTTTCAATATCAAAAAACAAAAATCTTTAACACTTATTATTGTTGATCTGTTGTTAGAAAATACATTTTCAATATCAAAATTTTTCTGTATTTTGAGGATTACAGAATAAATTATAATTACAGACTAAAATATTACAGAATAAATTTCTCTCTTATATTCTAATTTACATCAATATGCAGAGTCTCAATGGAGCTCCTGACTGCATTCTGTATACCAGCGCGGACATCAATATGCAGGAGTCTCTTCTAATGTTTGTATTCTGCAAGGAGAAATACTTATTTACTAACACAATCACAGTATTGCATTTCACACATCTCCACTAAACAATTTCAATATCAAAAATCAAAAATCAAAACTAAAACAAATCTACATGACTACATACTAGAAGCTGATGAACCGCGCCCGAGATGAAGAAATGGTGTGGGGTGCTGCGTGGTTAGGTGACGAAGCAGATCGACGAGGCTGGGTGACGAAGGAGACGATGGGTGACGAACGGGATACGACGCAGTGATCAAAGGAGTTGGATGGTAGTGACCCGAAGGAGATCGACGTACGGATGAGATACGACGCAGCTACTGAAGGACATCGGCTTGGCGGCTACCTGTAGGAGACGATCGACGGACGAAGATGTAGTGGCGACAGAAGGAGACGCGTGGTAGCGACCGAAGGAGACGATGGGTGACGAAGAAGTTGCGATGGGCGACCAAAGAAGACCCATAGCGACGACTGAAGGAGATCGGCGTGGCGGCGACTGAACGAGACCCTAGACGGAAGGAGCTGCGGCTGTGGAGGTGGACAGTGGACTGTTAGAGTGATGGGTGCGGCGGCTGTAACAAATGGGGGTAGGGTTTGGAATCTAAAGATTGAAGAGTATATATAGCTCTCGTTCAAATTACATGAATACCCCTCTACATAACAAATTACAATTTTACCCTCACTTAACGGGTCAACCCGTGACACGATTAGTTAACGGGTCAACCCGTGACACGATTAGTTAACGGGTTAGACGGGTTGACCCGTTAATTTACCCAACCTGTTTACGCTCAACCCTAACCCGTAATTATCGTGTCGGTTTCGTGTCGACCCGTCGTGTCGGGTTTCAAATTGCCATCCCTATATAGGGGCATATGAAATTATGCATGTATCCCTGTTCATGGGTCGGGTCGGCTTTAACCCTATAGAACCAACCCGATCCGTTAAACACCATGTTTTCTGATTTGATGATCCGAACACATTTAGATTTAACATGGAAACCGACTCGAACAGCCACGGATCAGGTCGGTTCAGGTCGATTCTATGTTTTGATGCACACTCCTACCTGCATTTACAGGCCATTTATTTTAATAAAATCTGAACAAAACAAAGTCAACAATAGTGACTTCCAAAACCTTGAAACGACAAGGCAGTAACACAAATGAGAGACAAGTTGTTTTTTTTTTTTTTTTTTTTTTTATATATTATATCAAGCTACAATTTAGTCTACTAGTTTAAAAATAACTACACGCGGAGTTATATTTTACTGTTATTTATAATTTAACCTACTGCAGTTAGAGAATCTCCTTTAAAATTAACTAGGACTGAGGCAAACTTGTCTTTTGATAGTATTTTTAATTTTCTTTTAAAAAATATTTTTTTATTTTTTTTAAATAACAAAAACCTAGAATCTCTCGCTCGTTCTTCTTCTTTTTGAAACCCAAATTCATCTAGTTTATAATCGAACCCAGATAAAGATGAAACTCATTCATTTGGGTTTAAAAAGTCGAACCCAAATTCATCTGGATTTGATTATCTTCTTCTTCCTCTCTTTTGAACATAAATTCATCTGGGTTTGAATCGAACTTAGATAAAGATGAAACTCATTCATCAGGTTCGTTTCAGAACCCAGATGAAGATGAAACTCATTTATCTAGATTTGTTCTAGAACTTAGATGAATTTGGGTTTTCCCCCCATGCCACTCGCTCTCTTTTCTAGGTTCGCTCCATGTCTGATGGAGCTTGATATTTTTTGAGTGTTAAGTAACGAAGAAGCTTAAATTAAGTATATCACAAATGAAGCTTCTTGACCAACCCCACGCCCCCCACCCCCACCCCAGTGGTAGCTTAAAGTATTGCAACTTGTATTTTTGTTTATCACTGCAAATTTTAAAAATAGAAATAATTTTATACCGGATGGAGAATCACTTTATACTTAACTTATATGTAGGAGAAATCCGAAAGTTTATCCAAATTTAAATTGGAATTCCCATCCTTTCTCAATAAAAATAATAAGTTATTATGTTTTCCATGTGGAAAATATAACTAACATCTAGTCATAATTTATAACTAATTAACATCCACAAATTAATTTAAATATAATTGTTTTTTTGTTTACTGAACTTAGCTTTTAGGATTCAGGTGAGAAAAAATAGAAAATAATCTATATAAAAATGCTTACATAATTAAAATTATATTTATTATATTTATAAAATATTTAAATTATTAATGGATTTCGAAGGGGATATGATGGATATCCATAGACAATGTCATATCCGAAATTAAAGATAATAGAATTATATCCATTTTTGCTCCGTCCTCAATATAATAGTATTCATATATATTTTAAATGTAGCGAATTTTTATGGATGTTTGTATTCATGGATAATTTTGTCACCCCCAGTAGAGCATTACACACATATGCATTTGGATCGTTTAAACACCAATTAATTAGCCCGAACGAATGAAGGTGCTTCGTAATTGCAGTTGAGGATAAAAAATCTGGAGATAAAAGAGTTGAAAGAGCCAAGGGTGGCTTAGAGTTGTCGTATCAATCTAAAGATTTTGTAGTTGTCTAATGGGACCACTTATCACGGTTTTTTTTCTTCTTTTTTCAAATGACTTATCAGGTTGTTGCATCTTTGATTTTTTTGGTAACTTCTATCTCTTTTCTTGGAACTTTATCATGTAATCTGAATCTTGCTATTTATATTACAGTTCCATTTCACCAACTTGCTTAGTTTCTAAATATATTCATAAATGACATGACAGGCTTTTTTTTTTTTTTAAGGAAAGAATGACATGCTTTTTGAAAAAAAAAATCTTCGATATATATATATATACATAATACATGTATGTATATGGTGTTGTGTTATATGTCAATTATGGAAGAGCATAAATTATTTTGAAAATCTACCATTCGGTTACATATTTCAAGGTTTTTCATTGGGTGGAATAGGTCTTTTCCCTTGTATTTAAGAGCAGAAACTCATAAATATATTGGTTGTAGTTTGTAAAATGTAAGATAAAAGAATGATGAGGAATAATTAATCCAAACTATCTGAATGATAAATGAATAGATAGGATAGCGATCAAGCAGCATATATCCCTCAAAGTATCATTCCTTGTGTGGCGGTGAGCCCTCGAATTCATCTTAGATTGCCAAAGACACTCTCATTGCTCAGGATTCAAGAAGTAAAAGTAAATAAATAAGTAAAAATTAAGCATCGGAAACAATGATGGACGTATAATTGCAAAGCGGAGATTGACTCAAGTAAACGCCACATTTCCAGGAAATAGCAGGCCCTTCTCTTTATTGATAGGAAGAATTGTATATAATTCATTAACTTTTTAACAAGACGTGTACGATCCAAACCTTATAACTTTTGAGAGGTCAAAAATTTCGGCGGAATGAGACCCTGTGGGTAGCCACACCATTTTGGGAGATTTTGTTTACTGATAAGATTGTCAATTTTTGTATCTTTTAAAATTTGTATGAAAAACTATGGGGTTTATTTAATCTAAGTTTTTAAGGTTTTTTTTTATTATTTTTTTTAATGAATGATTTTTTTTTTAATTTTTTTTAGAGTTCATAGATATTTTTATTGGATTTTATATAGTTCACGTGACTGTAAATGATAGTCATAGACTTTCATGTAAATCATCTAAAAATACTTTTATAAATATTAATGAATTTTCATAAATTTTTATAGAGTTTTAATTTATACGACTTTCATTTTACTGATTTATATAGATTTAAAAAGTCATAAAAGACTTCTATTGGCTTTCATCTTAAAAGAAAAATAAAAATACTGAAAGATTTTTATTGATATCTATAATTAATAGAACATACACCTCATAAATTAAATTTGTCAAAAGAAGATTTGCAAGGATCCAAGAAGGAGCGAGATGAAAACCACAAGTTGTTGGCTTGGCTCTTGATTTGCATTGTGGGTACGGGTTTGAATTTAGGATAAAGATTCTCTATCAATGTTGATATAATACTAATTTTTTTATGAAAATAATTTGAGTTTGAGTGATGTATGAGAGAGAAAAAATTAATCAATATTTATCATTCATTTTTTTTAAATGCTGATGTGTCACTCGATTATAAAAAGATTAATAAAAAAAAAAAAATGGTAAAGAATCTTTACTCTTGAATTTGATAGTTCCTTCATCTTGCTTGGTTTGTTTGGTTGAATAGAGTAACTTTTTTGTTTACTTTGTAACTTAGCTTTTTGGTTTTAGTTGAGAAAAAATAGAAAATAATCTATATAAAAATGATTGCATAATAAAAATTATATCACTTCAAAATAATTAAAAATTGTTTTTGTTATATTTATAAAATACTAAAATTATTATGGATTTGAAAGGGGATGGATATCCGTAGACAATATTATTGATCTCATTCTGAAACTATAGTGGACACTAGAATTATATCTATTTTCACTCCATCCTCAATGTAATAGTGTTCATATATGTTTTAAATGTAAGAAATTATTATGGATATTTGTATCCACGGATAATTTTGTCACCCCTAATATATCATTATACACATGCATTTAGATCTTTTCACGGATTGCAAGTTGAACCTACTTTATCTAAATGATTATGAAAGCCTAAATTGTTCCTAGACAAACTTTACTAAGTCTTTTCTTTTTGTCTCAAAAAATGTTTTTATTTTTTATTTTAAAAATTTCAAATGAGAAGGCTTTTGAAAAGATAAATAATGGAAAATGACTTATTTCTGAAAATAATATATAACAAATAATGTAACGGTTTTAAAAATAACAGGGTTGGTTTATCTAAAATTAACTCTAAATAAACATTTTTATTTCACTAAATTATTAAAACGCCAATAAATTAATGCAAACGAATGAAGGTACTTCATTATTGTAGTTTTTAATCAACCAAAGGATATTAATATTAGATTTGAGAGGTGTGTAAGTTTTATACCCAGATTTAATTCACACAAACACACACAAATGCGCAGATAATATTAGTATTAGTTTGAGATTGTTAAAGTTTTTTACGCATATCCAATTCACACAAATGAAATTACAAACACATTTTTTTTTTTTTCAAGATCCAATTTAGAATAAACAAATGATATTACAAATTTATAAGGTCCAATTCATTCTAAGATAGACGCACACATATACATTGTTTTAAGTTTTTATGCGTTTGATATTTACAGGGCTAAAGATACTCTGATACGCAAAGAGACAAATTTTCAGTTACGCTGGTATACGTGCATAATTCGTTATAAGGCTTTCCGGGAACCAGCTTTATGGCTTTCCAGCAACCAGCTCTATGGCAACGAACCGTGTCTAATTATTCAAAAGCAAAGAGCTAACTGTAACAACGAACTTTCTACGAAACGAGGAATACTTAGAAAGCAAGTAATTATTGAATAAAAGGAAAAACGAATCTTTGGAAAACGAAGATGATTACTGTAGACTAAAAAAGACTTCCAGAAGCGTTCTGTGGCAGTTTGTGATTGGACGCAGCTTCTAAGCTCCACTGTACACAGGATGTCACTGTGAGCGAAGTGGAATCTGGCTGTTTGTGACTGGACTTTCTCAAGTTGACCTGGTGGTTCAACATGAGTCCAATTTGATTCTTTGCAAATGTTCGGATTTTTCTTTTTCTTTTTTTTTTTTTTTTTTTTGGAGTAATGGAGTTTTCTTATTTCTTTTTTCTTCTTTGACTAGGATTCAGCCTCGTTTTCCATGTCTTTCTCTCTGCAGAAGCTGAATCAAGAAGAAGACTTGACAATGAGGGGTGCTATCTTGAAGTTGAAGGGTATATTGTGGTCCTTGGTATCTCCAATCTACCCATTGTTCAAGACAATATCTTTAATTTTATCTGCTCATGTTTTTCAAAATTTGTCTACTATATTCACGACTTGCTTGAATGATTTAGTATGACCCCACCATTTTTTCTATCTTGTGCCTGTCTCATGATTTTGAAAACAAAAGCTCGAAGATATTTAATTTGTCGGAAATATATGACAATTTTGCAGTGGGGAACTTTGACAAGGAGGAATGTTATCTTGAAGAGTGTCATCTACTTATTGGCACCTCCAATCTACTCATTGCTTTGCAAGGTAATATCGTTATTTTTACCTGCTCATGTTTTCGAAAATTTGTTAATTTGTCGGACAGATAAGATGGATTTGCAGCGGTGCTTCCTTCAATTTTGAAATATATTACAGGGTTATAGCAACGAGGACTTTAGATACGCATTTCTATTGCTTGCAATGGAGGCAGTGTCATTTACACTGGATCTATTAGGAGGAAGTCACTGGGGTTACCTTTTGGCTTCAGCTCTTTTATCAGCTTTGATTCTTGAAACAACCATATATGCTTATTTTATCAAAAGATCAAGAATCAAGTCAGAAGCTCAGCAACTTTGTGCTGTGGAGATCGTCTTCTCTGTTCTCCAGTTGATTATTTCTTGTTATTGCTTAATTAAGACACTATCTGGTGTCAAAACTAATTATGGTTCATCGGTGTTTCCGCTAGTTTATGCTATAATTTCTGTTGTCTTCACTTTTATAAGCAAAAATGATGTTTCACCTTCGTCCTGGGACCCTCCACCTGAGGATCCATCAAATCAGTCTGTTTCTATTCCTATGCCTACTGATGATGCTGAGGCACGTCCATTGGATAAAACACTTGATTCTGTGCCTACAAGTGATGCTAAGGAAGATGCGTCGGATAAATCCCCTGTTCCTGTGCCTTCAACCTCTGCTAGAGTTCCACAAGCTAACACGTTGCGCCAACGCAGGAAGCAATCTCATTTTCAGGTATGAATGCGAATTTGATTTTGAACTAGTTTCTATGAATTCTTTAACTAAGAAACCCAGAATTAATGTCCACGATAATGATTATTGTGATACTTGATGGTTGCTTTAAAACCAGTGTTACCTTGCATGAATTTATCCTCAATTATAAACAAGTCCTAGATAAACACTACGGCTGTAGCTTACAATTACAAAATATAGAGTTCATTTGCAATTTGCTATAATTGTGCATTGGACATACCAGAAATTAAGGAATGCATAATACATACATGGTGCGTTTTCCTGCATCTGCTTTGTAACAACCTAGTTAGAACTTTGACTGGAGTTTTATGATTTGGTAATGCTAAGGTTGATCCATTGAATCCAACACTTGATTCTGCACCTACAAGCTCTTCTCTTGTCTTCAATCTTAAAAGCACAAAAGATGTTTCACATTCGTCAGTAGACACTCCACCTGATTCTCCTTCAAATCAGTTTGTTCTTGTTTCTGCGCCTACAAGTGATGCTGAGGTTGATCCATGGGATGAACCGCTTGTTTCTGTGCCTACAAGTGGTGCTGAGGTTGATCCATTGGATGAACCACATGTTGCATTGCCCACAAGTGATGCTGAGATTTTAGTGCCTACAAGTGATGCTGAGATTGATCCATTGGATGAACCACTTGTTTCTGTGCCTACAAGTGATGCTCAGGTTGATCCATTGGATGAACCACTTGTTTCTGTGCCTTCAAGTGATGCTAGCGTTCCCCAAGCTGACACGTTGCACCAACGCAGCAAGCAGTCTCATTGTCAGGTATGAATATACGTTCTTTAGTCATGAAATCCACAATTAAAGTCTACAATTGTGATCATTGTGGTACTTGATGGTTGCTTTAAAACTAGTGTTATCTTGCATGACCTTATCTTCAATTTTTTATTTTTTATTTTATTTTTGAGATACCTTATCTTCAATTATAAACAAGTCCTAGATAAATTACACTACAACTATAGCTTAAAAATATAGAGTTCATTTGTCGTTTGCTATAATTGTGCATTGGACATACCTGAAATTAAGAAAAGCGTAATACACATGTTACATTTTTTTGCATTTGCTTTGCAACATTGAACTTTGACTGTAGTTCTATGATTTGATATTGAAGTCTAATTTCTTCTTACTTTCATATGATATGATTTTGATAAAGATATTAAGGAATCAAATGTTGTCTTTTCTTATCACAGAAATTAGTGCTCGAAGTGGACCTACACGATGGCAAAGCCAAGAACAAAGCCATGAGAACTGTCTGTGGCATTTCAGGTATTAAATATAATTTTTAGTTCTTTCTTGCTGTCAATTCGTTTGCCTACTGGGAAAATGAAGGAAAAAGGGAAGCATTTATCAATATAATCTTTGTTTTGGGGGTTTAATTCAACAGGGGTTGAGTCGGTGCAAATGGACATGATGGACAAGAAACTGAGAGTGATAGGAGATTTTGATCCAGTAGACGTAGTTAGTAAACTGAGGAAGCAATGTCACAGTGAGATAATCTCAGTTAGACTACGAGAACAGCCAAAGACGAGTGAGGAAAAGCAGTCTGTGGAAAAGAAGAATTTCGAGGAATATTCACATCCACCTCGACCTGTTGAACCTGTTGAATTTCCAGCTGATTGTGTTATTTGCTAACTTTTGTGTCCTATGAAGCAAATTGGGAGGAAAATGTATGACATAAGGGAATTCTTTGCCACTGATATTCTTTTTATAAGTTGGAAGACCTCAATTCCATCATTGTAGGAAAGTTTCCATAGGAAGGAAAGGATACCGAGTATTACCAATGATCTGTTTACAAGTTAGCTTGAGTGCCTATTGATACATGATTGGCTTCAGCAACTCTCTTTATCAACGATCTTTCATAAAAATCTCATTTGTTATTTGTTTTTCTTCATTTAGGTGCACTTCTCATATAATTTTCGGGAGAATTACCCATAACCTACCTGCAAATTTGATATTCACAAGCGCGTATAACATTTAGGTTTTTTTGCAGCGGCCTCCCTGACTAACGGATTGACTAGGTTTGATCGTTAATATTAGGGAGAATTACGAATAACCTACCTGCAAATTTGATATTCACAAGTGCGTATAACATTTTGGTTTTTTTGCAGTGTCCTCCCCTGACTAACAGATTGACTGAATTTGACCATGATATGGTCACTTTGACCGTTTAAAAAATGTTGAAAGACGAAACTGTCCCTGAGTACAGTCAGATTGTTGTGTGTTGATTTTGCAACCAAATGAAATTACCAATATGCCCTTGGCATGAAAGAGAAACATAATAAAAAAATGTGCGAATGGCACGAAGGAATAGTGTTGTTATAAATGTATGTGGACAATATTGCCCTTAATGTAAATGTTGAAAAAAAATAATTTGAAACTTTTTAAGAAAAAAAAAAAAATTAGATTGCCCAAAATGTTATTGTTGGTGAACCATAACATTTTGGGCAAGAAGCCTATATAAAGGCTAGCTACAACACTTGAATTGCTGCAAGTAGTGTTTAATTTTTTTTTTTTTTTGGTCCCTTCAAATTTTCTTGTTGATTATTTCTTCTCATATCAAATGATTTTTCATCTTTTGGGTGAGGTAGATTTTGGTTAAGTTTTAGAGTGCAATGGAAGGATGGAGCAATTCAAATAGTGAAATAAATGGGGGTATAATAAAGTTCAAAAAAAAAATTAAACACTACTTGCAGCAGTTCAAGTGTTGTAGCTAGCCTTTATATAGGTTTCTTGCCCAAAATGTTACGGTTCACCAACAGTAACATTTTGGGCAATCTATTTTTTTTTTTTCTTAAAAAGTTTCAAATTATTTTTTTTCCAACATTTACATTAAGGGCAATATTGTCCACATACATTTATAACAACACTACTCCTTCGCGCCATTCACACATTTTTTTTATTATGTTTCTCTTTCATGCTAAGGGCATATTGGTAATTTCATTTGGTTGCAAAATCAACACACAACGATCTGACTGTACTCAAGGACAGTTTCGTCTTTCAACATTTTTTAAACGGTCAAAGTGACCATATCATGGTCAAATCCAGTCAATCTGTTAGTTAGGGGAGGACACTGCAAAAAAACCAAAATGTTATACGCGCTTGTGAATATCAAATTTGCAGGTAGGTTATTCGTAATTCTCCCTAATGTTAACGGTCAAACCTAGTCAATCCGTTAGTCAGGGGAGGACGCTGCAAAAAAACCAAAATGTTATACGCGCTTGTGAATATCAAATTTGCAGGTAGGTTATGGGTAATTCTGCCTATAATTTTCATATCAAATTTTGAGGGTCTAGTGGCAAATAATAAGTTCAAAATTAGGCAAATTGAATTCATTCTTTTATTTATGTTTGATTTAATTCCTTCACATACACATTTTGTCCAATCTCCCAAAGTTTCATAGCAGCCAAACTCTTCTTTGTTATCCAAATTTCACAAACTCAATATTTATCTAAACCTTAATTAATGTCTTTGAATTCATTGTTTGCGTTTGATTTGCTGGTTGCAGCAAAAGTTGATTGGTGATCAAACTTTCGTGCTCTACAACTATGGCCTTGAAACTTGCCGCTTGGTGGATAGTTAATTTCGTGCTCTACAAATGTCCACTGGGTGGACACTTGCCTCTCATGCAAATGAAGAAACAAAATAAATAAGAAAAGTCAATGCAAGCCCCTGTTGCAAATGAAGAAACAAGGGCTATTTTTAAGAAACAAGGTCTTCATTATTGTAGTTTTTAATAAACCAAACCATATTAGTATTAGATTTGAGAGCTATTTAAGTTTTATATCCAGATTCAATTCACACAAACGCAAAAAAGCGCAATATTAGTATTAGATTTCAGATTGCTTAATTTTTTTATCCATATCCAATTCACACAAACGAAATTACAAATGCAGTTTTTTACCGGGATACAATTTAGACTAAACAAATGATATTTACAAATTTATAAGATCCAATTCATTCTAATATAGACACATATATGCATTGTTTTATGTGTTTGGGTCACTCTTTTCCATTACCAGCATTGAAGTTAGATTAAAATATTATATTATCATACCATATAGGATTATCAAACCACCCACCCAAATAGACCCTACAACAAGAATGAAAGGCATTACGTTGGAAGAAAAAGAAACCAAAAAGAAAAGGAAAAACAAGTATAAAAAAAAAATAGGTTTTTTTTTCTTTTTTCGTTTTAACCTTATAAACTCTACCATGAATTTTAAACAACATGCGTAAACCACCTCAAGCACTTGCACTAGTGCTTAATTATGTCATCACTTGCTCATTAGTCAAAAGACTTTTACGTTGATAGTTTCTAATACGTAAAGAGACAAATTTTGAATTACATCGGATAAAACAAGCATATTAAGTTATTCCGCTTTCTACGAACCAAACATAATCTATGTAACATGTTGGATTCTAT
Organism: Dimocarpus longan; assembly: GCA_022984855.1. Taxonomy (NCBI): domain Eukaryota; kingdom Viridiplantae; phylum Streptophyta; class Magnoliopsida; order Sapindales; family Sapindaceae; genus Dimocarpus; species Dimocarpus longan. Next base: position 13,055,277 of record CM041020.1, read on the forward strand.
CATATTAACAAATTTTCATCCGGCGTGTTCTCTTTCAAAAATAGTACAACAGCACCCTCTTCAATTGTGATAAGATGTGCCTGGTCAAATGGAAATATACACATCTTTATTAAAGAGAAGACATTGATTTTCACTTCTAATATTACCTAAATTATAGTATCCATTGACAGAATCAAACATTTTTCAGCTCCATCAAAAGGAGCCAAATGTCCATCACAGATTCACAACCAATCCACTTCTTCTCATGTTTGGCTCAGTACAGAGCTTAGTGCCTGTTTGAGATAAGGGAAAGCTTATTTTGGCTTTTTAAAGTCAGAAGCCAATTTTACATCTGCTTGGAGGGATTTAATATAAGAGCTTCTTGTCTTTGGAAGCTTTTCTACCCAAAGTTATTCCACTCGGCTTCTCTTGGAAGCTCTTCCTTGAAAACACAGGAAGCCAAAATTGAGTTTAATGAACTTTTCATATTACCAGTTTTACCTTTCCTATGATAAACAACAAAACAAAAATTCCACTTGTACCTTTCATCTCTTCTCTGCTCTGACAAATAACACCACGAAAAATTCATTTTCCTAAGTCAAAAATTCATCTCTTCTCTTCTCTGCTTTAACAAACAACACCACCTAAAATTACTTAATTCATTATCAAAACCACCCTAGCAACAGTCCCTTCATCACTGAACACCCAAACCATTGAAGCCAGCAACACCATCAACCCCAACAACACTATCAAACTCAATTACTTCACCGACCGAATACCTACATTATCAAATCCAACAAAACCTAGAACATTCAAAAAGAGGAGAGAGACATATTAAAGAGAGAGATAGATTAAAGAGAGTGAAGGATTTTGAAAGAAAAGACGGAGGTACCTGGAGTTCTGGATGCCGTTCGTGAAGTAGGAATGAAAAGAGAGTGTTGATCAGTAGGAGAAGAAAGTGAACAGTGGGAGCTTTGAGAAGAGAGAGACGACAGATGCAGAATAAAGAAAACTGAGAAGAGAGAGAGAGTTTCCGATGGATCTAATTTAGACTAAACAAATGATATTATAAATTTATAAGATCCAATTTATTTTAACATAGACACACATATATACTGTTTTAAGTTTTTATGTGTTTGGATCACTCTCTTTCATTACCAGCATTGAAGTTATCAACAATTTGCTCTCTGCTTCTCTTTGAACAATTATGTCACAAAGGTGATAAGAATGGTTGTGGTTTCAAGCTTAGTTAATGTTACTTTTTTGTTTGTTTTGTTTTCATTTTGACCCTTCTGATTTTATTTTTTCGTCATAATCCATTAAGAGTTATTTGCTTTAGTGTCCTAGATTTTTTTTTTCTTTTCTTTTTACATTTCGAATTAAGCAACCTACGTATTAGTTTTATTTTTCATATTTTTAATATTAAGATAATTATATGATTATTAAATAACTTTTACCTAATGTTTAGATAGTTAATACTCGCTCATTTGTAATTATTGATATAAAGATATGAATTGATGTACATAAACAAGTTGCACAAAAAGTGAAACATACCATGTAACTCTGAAACCACATACATTAATTGGTACATACGTGCTCATAAATAATGCTATATATTATATTTTGACAAAAAATTACTATATTGATAACTAATCTCAACAGCTTATATATATATATATATATATATATATATATGCAACACAAGGCTCATTGAATCAACTGATTTAATTAAAGATTCGTAATCAAATAATCAAATGTACATGCGATCTTTTTTTCTTAATTTTATAAGAAAATGATAATGTAAGCAGTAATGATCAAATATAGCGTCAATAATTTCTATTATGTATAACGCATATCATAGTATTTGAGATTCTTGATATATTAACTGCATATATATATAGTCAAGGCTTACTTGGTATATAACTTCTTTACTTTAAACCATTATTGATATTACAATATATATCTAAATAATGTAACTTTTTAAGGGAAGAGTTTGTGATAGAAGAATCTTTTATTTTGTGAACTAAACTAATTATTAGGAAAATGTGTTAGAATATATTATTTTAAACTTGCTTTTCTGTTGTTTCTTTTATGTTTCATAATTCCTTAACATAATTAATGAAACAAATTAAAATAGAAATTTGCTAGAGGCACTTGCAAGCAAATTTTTATAATATATTATTTCAAACTTCTTTTTCTGATATTTCATTTATGTTTCAAAATTCTAAAACCTATGCTTTATTATTAGTAGTGGTTAAATTTATAATAACTCAAATTTAAAATCTTCAAATAAATCTTTTGTTCCTGGATCCATAAGTTCATTAGATCCGTACTGTGGTTTGACATTCTATCACAATCTACACATATTTTACAAAAATTATTGTACATTAGGATCTGATTAACAGCCTTAAATTTCACTTCACTATAATCTACTTTAATTAGTTGCATCAAAACCCATAAATCTACTACTTTCATGTTTGTGTCAACATTAGATCCTAGTAGTTGTAGTTTCGTTTTTCAATACCTAGCTAGAAATGACAATCTTCAAGTAAATCCCTTGTTTGTAGTACTAAACAAGAAAACAAAATAATCATGAAAATATGTATACGTGGATCCTTTGTCACATTGAATTGTGTACAGTGGTTTAATATTCTATCAGAGTCTTTACAAATTTTAGAAACATTATCGTACATGTCAACAACTTTGATTTTCACTTCAATATCATCTCCTCTAATTAATCTTATCAAAACCCATAAATCTGCTTTCATGCTCTTGTATTTTGATTTTTATAAACCGACCTTTTTATAACATCAATTTTGATTTTTATAAACCGACTTTTTTATGTATACTTTGTATTTGTGTCATGTCTAATAATTTATATCAAAATTATGAGGGCTATTATCAACTCACCTATAAAATTAAAAATAATATCAAATCAGTACTTATTTTAAAAATATTAGTTAAAAACATCTAAACTCAATTGAAATGGAAAAATAGTCTAAAAAGAGACGGTTTCACAAATTTTGAGGATAAAAGGATCATTGGACTTGATGCCAGTGATGGAATACAGTTGGATGTAATTTTTTAATTTAAAAAAACGAGAAAAATAAAAACCACTCAAAAACAAATTAAAAGAAAAAAGGATACAAAACAAATTAAAAACCCAAAAAAATCAAAATCTCTATTAGTCCATCTCTCTTTCTCTCTGGTGCTCTTTCTCTCTCTCTCTCTCTCTCTCTCTCTCTCACCATCTCTCTTTCTCGCCGCTTCATCCATCTCCTTCGCTCCTTTGAAAATCGCAATGGAAGCTTTGAGGTTTTACCGACGGCCATGAGGTTTTGCGATCCTGTCAGAAGTCTCTTGTCCCACTTTCTTGCTTTATCATTTTTTTTTTTTTAGTTGCATAGAAGTGAGGTGTGATTTTATTGTTATGGCTGGGTACAAGCCTAAAGATGACTATGATTACCTGTTCAAGTTGGTTTTGATTGGTGATCCTGGTGTTGGAAAATCTAACTTGCTTTCGAGGTTCACAAGGAACGAGTTCAATCTGGAGTCCAAGTCCGCTATTGGTGTTGGATTTCTACTATGAGTTTGAAAATTCATGGTAAGGTCATCAAGGCTCAGATTTCGGACACTGCTGGTCAGGAAATATTTGCTTTTTCTATTATTATTTCATCTAAATTGGGTATTCTCTTTAGTTTTTTTTTTTTTTTTTTTTTTTTTTTGAGGTCAAGATAGATTCGTTTTTGGTCTTTATGTTAAGGGTTTTGATGCTTTTGTTTGGTTGGTTGATGGGTTTGTTGTTGTAGGTGATTTTATTTCTATTTTGTTTGGATTCTTCAATTGGAACTTCATGGTGCCACTTGTTTTTCTTAATTTCGTAGTTATGATGTTTGGTTTCATTTAATGTCTTGAAAGATTTTTCAAGTGTTTTGAATGTTTGTTTTGGTTTCTTGAAGATGGATTTGGGTCTGGTTTTTGAGGGAATCGACATTGAGAAGGAGAGAAAGCTTGAAGATGGATTCTGGGTTTTGGTTTTGGTTTTGGTTTTGGTTGATGTTTCTGTTGCTGGTGATTTTGGAAGTTTTTAAGTTTTGTAGTGTGAAGGATTGTAGTTGTTTGAAGTAGATATAGTAGGGTGTGTTCATGGGTGGTGAATTCGGAATTGGATCAAAGTAGATAGTGTTTTGGTTTGTATTGGCTTGGCTTGGCTTGTTGAAATTTTTGTGGACTTAAATATTATGCTATACATGTTTTTGAAGAGATTATTGGTAGGATTATGGTGATCATGCTGTTAACAATTGTGGAGAATTTTAAGTTTCGTGAGGTAAAGGATTGTAGTTGTTTGGAGCATAGGTGATGATTTTGATTGAATATGTAGGCACTTGTGGCTGGATTCCTCCTTCAACTAACACAGTTGCCTGGCTTGATTTTTACTTTTTATTTTTTATTTTAATTTATTTAATTTTTTTTTAAAAAAAAATTAATCTACACCGTTTATTTTAATAATTCTTTAATTTAATTTAATTTGATAATAATTCTTATTTTAATTATTTAAAATTTTATTTTATTTATTTTTTTAAATTCTAAAAATGTTTTTTTTTATTTAATTGTTTTTTTTTATTTTAGATATCAAAGGGTAGATTGTTAATTGATTAATTTTTTGTTTTTAATTTTTAAATTTTTAATATAATAAAGGTATTTTGATCTTTTATTATTTTTATTATAAAATCATTAAAAATCTGGATGGAGACCACTTTTGACAATAGGAGGACAATAGGAGGTTTTTTAGTTAATATTTAAAAAGTTAGGGTAACTGAGGTTATTTATGTTTTCAGGTTTTTAGATTTTATCCAAATTATTATGCCTACACAATCTTACAAATGTCTACATCATATTGTCATGATACCAAAACTCAGCCATTGAAAGAACATAAAAGTAGATTAATGGGAACATTAAAAACATTAAAATCTAACTATTAATCGGAAGCGAAAAATGCACAATAGTATTCATAAATATATTAATGCATAATCTTATATCTAATAGTTTCAAACACAATATTTTCTAGGCTTTGATAGGGGCCTTAATTTCACCCTTCGAGGAACACCAAACCAGACTGCTCCCAAGCGTTGAGAACCTCATTCCTACAATTATATCGGTTCCCTCTTGTATCATAGAAATACTGCCCCATACAGTTCATCTATTGTTTACAATGATTGACAAGAATATAATATGACTCAATGTGATATATAGATGTGTGTGTGTTAATATGAAATATGGATGTTTAGTCAACATATAAGTGTATAGAATGTTAGGTTTTTTTATATATATATATATTTCCTATTATGGACATATTTAATAACAATTATATTATGGGTTATCTATTTTAATATGGTCAAATAAGTGATCTATTAATTGGGTTCTAAAAATATCTATTGAATATGAGCTTTAATGTGTAGAAACCTAATATTAATAGAATTAGGGTTAATAAGAACCTAATTAGATTAGTATATAAAGAATATTATAAAGAGTTACGGTCTCCAAGTCAAATCAACACAATATTGCTCTCTCTCTCTCTTTCTCCTTACCCATTCAAGAAGAAGATTATTGAGCAACTAAAGATATTTGACTGTAGAAGATCCGATCTTATTCAAGTTTGTCTCTATGGATTCATGTATGTTTTATCTATAATAATTCTTAATGATTTAATATGAGTTTCAAGATTATGGTATAGGTTTATATTTATTAAAAGATTTATCCAACATAGAACACACAAAAACATCTGAAAGTAACTAATGTGTGTCTATGTGTCACAATGCCAGAGGGAATTACGATTAGATACATTATGAAATATGGATACTTGATAGATGAGTGTGTGTTTTGTGTTTGTGTGTACAATAGATATAAAAACATGTAATATTAACTAATATGTGTAATTTCTAAAAATAAGGTTATAATTAACACACACATATACATGGGCTACAAGTTAAAGCTTGAACTTAGTTTATTTAAATAATTCTAAAAGCCTAAATTGTGTTTGAATAATTTTACTATATCTTTTCTGTTTTTCAAAAACAAAGTTATCGTTTTTTATTTTAAAAATGGCAGATGAGATGGTTTCTGAAAAGGTATATATATAAAGGAAAACTACTTTCAAAAATAATGTGTAATGAATAACGGTTTTTTAAAATAATACATAACGGTTTTTCAAAACAATATATGACAGAATTTTAAAAATTGACTATAAGGAAAGTTATCATCTTACCAAAATTTTAAAACATTTGTACATTAACGTAAACAATACTCCAATATTGCATTATGTAATCAACTAAATGCTAATGGTATCTGTATCAAATTTGAGAGCTTTTTAAGTTTTATTCCCATATCCAATTCACACAAATGAATTCACACATATAAATACAAAAACACAAATAGTATTAATATTAGATTTGTGATTGTTTAAGTTTTAAGCCCATATTGAGCTGCTGCAAACGAAAAAACATAGACACTGTTTAAGATTTTTACTTAGATTTAATTCAAACAAATAGATATTACAAATTCATAAAATCCAATTCATTCAAACACACACACACACACACAACCATTGATTTAAGTTTTTTTTTTTTTTTTTTGTGTGTTTGGATTACTCTCTTGTCTCTTCAATTACTAGTATTGTGGTCAGACTAAAATATTATATTAGCACATCATATAAGATTATCAAACCAAACCAAACAAACAATTTCTAAAACAAGAATGAGAAGCATCAGATCTAAAGAAAAAGAAACCAAAAGAAAAAGGAAAATGAACTATAATTTGACAAAAAAAGGGGGGTTTTGTTTGATTTTCTACCTTGTAAACCCTGCCATGATCCAGATGGCGTTCTTCTAATTATATGTTTTTGCCATAGTCCATTTCGAGTTATTTACTTTTGTATCCTTAGATTTTTTTTTTTTCCTTTTCGAATTAAGCAACCTAAGTATTTGTTTAATTTTTTTTATTGTTAATATAAAATAATTATATGATAATAAAATAACTTTTGGCTAAAATTTAGATTGTTAGTATTAACTAATTTGTAATTAATACTTTGGAAATATGATTTAGAAGAACATAAACAAGTTACTGATCAAACAGTGAAACATATCAAGTAAATTTGAAACTACATACATTAATTGATAAATATGTGCTCATATACTACTTATTATATTATGACAAAATATTACTATATTGATAATTAATCTCAATAGTTTAGGTATATATGCAACGCATGCAATCATTGGATGAAATTGATTTAATTGATTGGCCCATATGATTTTTTTTTTTTTCCTTAATTTTATAAGAAAACGACAATGCAAGCAATAATGGTTAAATACAACGTCAATAATTTTTAATATGTTTTCGTAAATTATTGTATTTAAGATTCTTTATATATAAAATTAAGAAGTTGTATATAGAGTAAGCTTGACTAAATAGTTAACTATGTAGTCAATCAAGCTTACTCTATATACAACTTCTTAATTTTATATAACTATTATTGAAATTACAACATTTATCAAAATAATATAATATTTTGTAGGGAAGAGTGAGCTATAGAAGAATCTTTTATTTTGTGAACTAAAACTAATTACTGGGAAAAGGTGGGGAAAAGTTTGAAATAAAAAAAATGTCAGAATGGCAGGTGATAAGAAATAAAAATATAGAAAAGGTGGTCGGTATGCAGTATAGATAAATAAAATATATGGGACTAATTTGAAAGTAAAATGGCTAGAAATGGAACTCTATCCCATGAATATAAACGGAGGATTTATTATCATTTTTTTCCCTAACGATTAATAAATTATCATTTTCTTCGTTGATGATTTTAAAAAGCTCAAAAAATCATTTGAGCTGGTATTAATTCAAGTTAAAAGAAAAGGGTAAAATGATATTTTTTGAAACAATAGAGAAAAAAATAATAAATCATTAATCATTAGGAGAGAAAATGATATTAACTTTATATATATTGTGAGTGTTTTAACCGTTATTCTCACACAAACTAGAATATTGTGTTCTTTATCATACCATTTGTTATGGGTATTTTCGTGACCTGAACAAATGAGCCGCTAAAAGCTAAAGAGATGGGTCCAATGGTCAAAAGCCCAGTAAGCCCGGCAATCAGGTCGCTGTATAAGAGTCTGACAATCAGGTCGTTATATGTGAACTGGTTAATAAAGTCACTGTATAGAGTTCATTATGTAAAGCACGTTGTTTCTTTCATCAGCTCGTGCTTTAAGACTCCCATTCAGCTCGTTGAATGGTATATCAGCTCGTCAAATTATCAATTCACTATGATTGATCCAGTTGACCTTCTAGAAGTTTGAAACAGCCTAATTTGAGAAAAAGTCAAGTTTCCTAGTTTGAAACAAATCAAATTTAGTGATTCTCGGGATCGGTTGTTGATTCGGTGGAGATTATTTTGTAATCATAATTAATGTAAATATTTTTTATCTTATCTTTATGCAATTCAAATTAACTCAAATTATATCACCCCTTACTCTCTAAATAGAGGTGCAAATTCATTGTAAGACGTACACAGAAAAATAGATACTGTTACTCTATCAAATTTGAGGGGGACAGTCGTGGACGTAGGCATTATTGTGACCAAACCACGTAAAAAATTATTGTGTGTATTTTGTTCTTCCTCTCTTTATTTTATTATTATTTGTTTTGTTTTCAGTGATTCACAGGTATTGGGCTTGAAGAACCAGGTCGACTAAAAAACATCGGCGACACTACTGTTTTTATGTAAATCTGTACGGATTTCGTTTAAGATGTCTCAACATTAAATCATAGGTCGTGAAATAGTGGAGATAGTGTTGTCAGTATAACTAGAGTATTAATTATTAATAAATATAATAGGTTGGATATTTAGTTAACATTTTAAATGAAATACATCAAATATATATTTAGGTCAAAAGGAAATAATTGTACTACCAAATGTCGATTGTTCGGTTACTTATTCAAGTCAAAAGGAAATAATTATACTAGCAAATTTAGATTGTTTAAGTTGTATATTGCCTTTGTTTAAAATTTTTGCTTACCTTGAATTGGCTTTGAATGGAGAAAAAATTAATTTGGGGTTAATTTAAGGAACCTTATTTACAGAAAATGCCACGTAATGTTTTATTTGTTCCTATATAAATTAATGCCACCCATAAAAGTCTTGTTACACCCAATTTCATTTTACACCCGTATTAAAAAATTAAATATTCATTTTTTTTTATCTCTACACCCATTAATATATTAAGACTATGCTTATATGTTAGTAACTCGGAGAAAAAAAAAAAAAAAAAGCCCTGACATAAAAAAAATAATAATAAAATAAAAAAATCATGCCAGTTTTCTAATTTTTTTCACAACCAAAGACTTCAATTTGTACTCAAAATTTCAATTTTTTAATTCTAATTTAGAGGCTAATGTTTGTTCTCTTTCTGAATAAATCTATCAAATTTAAAAATTTTAAACATAGCAAGAATTGTTTTTATAATGGTTGTAAGAAAAGAAAGTGTTTGATGAAATATATCAAATAAAGTTTTGTTATATGAAACATAACAAAGCAACTCATTAAACGAAGTCTAAATTAAAATTGATATTTTTAATTTAATTAAGAAAACCATATATACACAAATTATAATACTACACTTTTTTAAAACCAAAAACAAAAACGTAATATTTTTCTTTGTTACAGATTTGATCTTTATTCAATAAGAAAATAACAGCAAAAATTAGAACAAAAATATATATGTATTTAAAATTCATCTTCTCAATTTCATTCATTCACTGATTACAAGTGAAAATTAAATTCTTTTATTGCAACATTAATTTTGATTTTATATAAATTATTAAGATTTATAATAAATTGAGTATATATGTCAAAAAAAAAAAAAGTGTAGTTTGTTGATTATATAGTTATATCCTTTTAACTAATTGTATTTGTGGTTATTTTAGTAATAAAAATTTTTATTAAAACATAGGTGTGCGGCCAAGAACTTTTTGTGTGGCAATAGAGCCACCCATAAATAAGCTACAGCCTGTCAACTTAAAATAAAAATCTATATTTAACACAAGTACGTACTTCTACTAATAATAATAATTAATCATAAACCTAAAATTTGTTTTGGTGGTGGAGGAGGTTGAGAGCATGCATGAGAGGATTTTGTGTTTTCTAACGTTTGTTTGGAAAGACTGAAGGTGGAAAGAGTGTGATGAAATATGAAGCGAGACGAAAGGTGAAAAGATGTATGAAGAATTCAGTCAAGGGATAAGGTACGAAGAAAGAGAACTGGAACTAATTGGCTGGTGGTGCATGTGTATGGTTTAGAACTTTAAATTATGCAATTATGATTTGTCCTCTTAGTTTTTCCTTTTTAAACTTATTTATCTTATTGGTTTTTGGGGAACTTGAAATTTAGAATTCATAGAGAGATTTTAAAATTTTGAAAAATAAGGAATGTTCGTTAATAAAATGGTCTAGTGGTATTGATGGATTTTTATGAAACTGTAAAATAATGCTAGATTGTTGAAAACTGTCAAAATATATATACAAGCACTAAATAGTTTCTAAAAACAAATAAATCATAAATTAGTTACCTCTCGCTTGAAATTGTTTACGGACGGGATAAACTATATAAGTTTATTATATTAATTATTTGGCTACTCGTCATTAGTCAACCTGGGTTGACACCTTTAGGGGTATTTTTGTTTTTTTATTTATTTTTATTTTATTTTTAAAATAAATAAAATTTAAAAACAAGTAACAGTAATAGCTCCAATGTAACCAGCAGTGGCACTAAGTTACATACCAACAACTCATTCTTTAAGAACAACTTATTTTTAGTTACAGACCAGCAGTACTGTTGGAAGAGGCTCGTGCCTCTGTTGAAAATGATGGAAGGAGGTTCGTGCCTCCGCTCTATCCATGGGGAGTCTCGAATATCTCCTCCCATCACTCCAATGGGGAGGCACAAACCTCCCCAGTTTGCAAGATTGAGATCGGTCTCACAACACAAGAGAAGCTTAGGCCTCCCCTGATATATACGATCTCCTACGACGGCTTTGTCTTCTTCACTGCATCAGGTCTTTATTCAAAATCACTTCTTCGTAAATCGAGTGGTGGCTCAGATCTCTGCTTTGAGAGTTTACTTTATCGGCAGCGATGCCGTTAGGTTAGGCTTCAAAATCCAGCGATGGAAAGGGTTTTGATTGGAAACCTAGAAATAGGTTCTATCCAATGGTTTCAAGCCATGGAAACTGGCTGGAAACCAATGAATGGTTATATATTTTCCTATTTAAATGGACTTGAGGCAGTACATTAACATGGTTTTTTTTATCTTCTTCATCAGCTTAAACTCATTTATTTTTGTTATCGTTGTGCAAATATTGTTGTTACCGTGGATTTATCAGAAAGTTGCAGTAGTGAAGTTAAATTGAAGCCGGAACACAATAAGTCGGCAAAAGACAACATCTTTTTGTCTTCTATGAATGGGAAACAAAAGATCGAAAACCATATGCAGTAACTGCATCCGAATCAATTAACCCAAACAATAGTGTAGTTATATCCCAACACAACACACAAACCACATAATGTTTAACATCCAACACAAAATAGAAACTTAACATTCAACAAAGCAGGACGGTTAAATGAAGCAAGAAGCCTACCCTAAACGCTCCCAGGTCTTGTTCTTCCAATGCTCAGCGGTAGGATGCAAATCAATCATAACACCAATAAAAAAAGGCAAATGCTTAACATACTCAACCTTAAAATAATGGCCTCACATTTCATGAATCCACTACAGAACCTTCAGAAGAACCCGCGAAACCCTTTTCTTTAAAACATCGTCCAACCACTTGCTAGCAACAGCCGTGTTCAACACCACCAAATCAACTTTAAGAGTTGTAACCATTTGTTGAACTTTGGCATTCGCCACTTATCAACCATTCCATAACCCATACAAGAAAACCAACCACTAACAATAATTAAGCTGGTAAAACACAAAATTCAAATCGGAAACGAAACCTGAACCCCACGATCCAACATTTTACGCTCCAAACTATAAACAAGCTCATCAGGTACAATTGGTTTTTGGTTGGTTATCCAAACACCTCGGCTCCAACTCCTCTTAATGGAAATGCCAATTCCATTTACAACAAAGGCCTACCTTTACATTTTCCATATATAAAAAAAATCTCGTTTTCCCGAGAAACGAACAGAGACTAGTGAGTATAGTAATGAAAATGAAGAAAGTGAATTTTTTGATACTAGAAAGAGTACTGGAGAGGGAAAGTTCATGGGGTACCACGAGGACGAGTTTTGACTTCATGAAATTCAAAGCGGTGGAAGATGTTTTGTCTTTGGTGTTGAATCAAGTGGTTGAGGTTGCGGTGGTGGGGGAGAGAAGGGTGCAAGGCGTGGAAGTGGACTTTAGGATGAAGAGAATGGCAGTTGATAGAGAGAGAGGAGAGCGAGGATCTTCAATGGCCATGTCTTCTTCTTCGGCTACTGCATTGGGATCCACGCGCTTGACTATTTTTGCCATTTTTTTAAAATTGCCAATGGAAACTGGTATTTTCACAGAGATCTGTTTTCGGCTCCGCACTTGGTCATCGTCGTCATTGGCATCTCTCTTGTTAGTGAGAGTGTTGGTTCATGCTTAACTTATAATTAGTTCATGGAAAATCGCACATATATTGACTTCTCACAATTACGCATGACTTATTATATTCACATACATGTTTTTGCCAATTTATCCCTAATCAATTACACTTAACGACATCTCACTAACAATTGGTTAACGACAAGGATATTTATGTTTCACTTATGAAAGGTCAGAGGAAGTTGTTATCATTATAGCCAAAGTTGTCATATTAGTACAATTTCATCAAATATCTAGAGATGTTTATACAATTTTTCCTTTTTTAAATTCTGTTTTTTTCTTTAATTCAACGGCATTATAGTTTTTGTGCCACTTTATCTTTATTAACTATTAACTTTAATAGTTTGTGTTTAACAATGGGTAGTGAAATTGTAATAAACTTATGAAGTTTACTGCATCTGTAAACAACTTCAAATTATATATGTAATTAATTTATAATTTACTCTACTAAAGACTGTCAAAAACTAACTGTCGACAAAATTATTATATGTTGTAGTGTTTCGTCCTTATACAAGCACATTAGTTATTTAGTTTAGAAGAAAATAATTATACTACTAAATTTAGATTGTTTTGTGTAATTAATTACTTATGTATGTATACGTTTAAAGGTTTTGTTTATCGTGAATCGGATTTTAATAGAAAAAAATAATTTAGAGTTTATTTAGGAAATTTTATTTACTGAAAATGCAATGTAATGTTTTATTTATTCCCTATAAATAAGTTATAAGTTACAACTCGTAAACTTCAAATGAAAATCTATATTTAACATAAGTACTAAAATAATACTAATAATAAAAACTTTTGTAAGTGCTTAGAATATATAATTTTAAACTTGCTCTTCAGTTGTTTTATTTATGTTTCATAAGTTTTTAATGTAACTACTATAACAAATGATAATTGAAATTTGCTACTAAAGGCATTTACAAGCAAATTTTTAGGATACATTATTAATACATACTTCGTGCTTATATCTAATAGTTATCAACAAAACATTTTCTAGGCTTCCATAGAGGGCTTATCTGCACTCTTCAAGAAGGACTTGTTGGATCAAAATTCTCACTAAAACAAAAATAAAACTTTTACAACACTCAAAACACCTCACAATACAAAACTTTGCTTTGTTTCTCACACACTTACTAGAAGCTTTGCTTCTCTTATGTTTTCTTCTTCTTTGTGATGATTAAACCTCATGCAAGAGGGGCTATATATAATGCTAGAAAATTAATCTAAACCATTCAAATTAACAAATACAAATAAATCCTAACCACACAATTTCACCAACCAAACAAATACTTTTAAATTGCATTATTGACTCACCTAACCTTACACCTAACCTTACACCTAACCTTAGAAGGTTCTTCTTGATGGACTTGGACTTGGGCTTGGTAATGGGCTTGCTCAAAACAAGTTTATATTTTCAACACACCCTCTTAAACTTGTTTTACCATGCCAAGCAAACTTCTTAATCTCGCAAAATCTTCAAACTTTAGTGGTTTGGTGAAAATATCTGCGATCTGATCCTTTGACCTTACGTATTCCATTTGCACATTTCTTTTTGTTATGCATTCTCGTATGAAGTGATAACGAGTATCGATATGTTTGCTTCTGTCATGGAACACCAGATTCTTTGCTAAGGCGATGGCTGACTTATTGTCTACACAAATCTCAGTTGGTTCTTCTTGTGGCAAGCTTAATTCCTTCAATAAATTTCTGAGCCAAATTGCATGACAAACACACGAAGTAGCAGCTACGTATTCGGCTTCACAAGTGGATAGTATGACAATCGGTTGCTTCCTTGACATCCATGTGAAAGCTGTGTTTCCCATGAAGAATGCAAACCCACTGGTGCTCTTTCTATCATCTGTATCTCCACCCCAATCGCAATCGCTATATCCAACAAGTTTGAAGTCATTTGAAATTGAATAAAACAAGCCAAAGTCAATTGTACCTTTGATATAGCGAAGGATTCTCTTAGCTGCCTTGAAATGTGTAGTTATTGGATTCTCCATATAACGACTCACCAGTCCAACTGCATAAAGGATGTCAGGTCTTGTACAAGTCAAGTACCTCAAACTTCCAATCAAACTCTTAAAGAGTGTTGGATCCACCTTTTCTGCTTCATCATGCTTAGACAGTTTGACTCCACATTCCACCGGTGTGCTTATTGGATTGCAATCATCCAACTTGAATTTCTTAAGTATCTCCCTTGCATAGCTTTCTTGGGAGATAAAGATGCCATCTTCATTTTGCTTGACTTCGATACCAAGGTAGTATGCCATCAATCCGATGTCGGTCATCTCGAATTCCTTGGCCATTGCTTTCTTGAATTCTTCAAAAAAACATGGATTATTACCGATGAAGATTAAATCATCCACATACAAACATACAATCAAAACATCTCCATCTTTGAATTTGACATAGAGAGCATGTTCATGAGGACATTTGGTGAAGCCATTCTCTTTGAAGTATTTGTCAATCCGATTGTTTCATGCCCTTGGTGCTTGCTTCAACCCGTAAAGAGCTTTCTTTAGTTTTAGAACTTTATCTTTGTGGCCTTTGACTTCATAGCCTGATGGTTGTTGAATGTAGACTTCTTCTTCAAGGATTCCATTTAGGAAGGTGGATTTTACATCCATCTGATGAATCTTCCACTTATGTTGAGCTGCCAAAGAAATTATTAGTCTTATAGTTTCTAATCGAGCAACAGGAGCAAATACCTCATCATAGTCAATTCCAGCTTTTTGACTATAGCCTTTTGCAACAAGTCTTGCCTTGTGTTTTTCTATCTCTCCCTTAGCATTTTTCTTTATCTTGTACACCCATTTGACACCAATTTCTTTGTGTCCTTTTGGAAGTGTTACGAGCTTCCAAATATCATTCTTTTCAATGGATTTGATTTCTTCATTCATTGCATCTTTCCACTTCTTATTTTGTACAGCTTCTTCAAAGCTCACTGGTTCGGAATCAGCAAAGAGACAGAAAAGTGTGAGATTATCAGGTTGTTCAGTTACCTCATAAAGATCTTGCAGGTTTCTTGTACGCTCCACATCTCTTTCATTCAGAAATGATGGTGGTGAGTTTCCATTATTTGTTGAGGCTGGTGATGCTGGTGGTGTAGTGGGTTCTTGTTCTGCTTGCTCCATTCTTGGTTGCTCCTCCTTCTCTTCTTCAAAGTAGGGAAGGAAACTGTAATCTTCATCATGTGTTTTCCAATTCCATGTGCTTTCTTCATCAAACACAACATCACGGCTAATGATAGTCCTTCCATTGTTTGGATTATACATCTTGTAGCCTTTAGAATAATTATCGTACCCAATGAAGATGAACTTCTCACTTTTGTCATCAAGCTTACTTCTTCTCTCGTCTGGTACATGTACATGAGCTATGCTTCCAAAGACTCTCAGGTGGGAAATACCTGACTTCCTTCCATTCCATGCTTCTTATGGTGTCTTTCCCAACACACTTCTTGTTGGAGATCGATTTGATAGGTATACTGCGCAAGCTACAGCTTTCGCCCAAAATTCCTTCGGTAATCTTTTGCTTTTCAGCATACTTCGTGCCATATTGAGAATTGTTCTGTTCTTTCTTTCTGCAACACCGTTTTGTTGAGGGGATCTCGGAACGGTTAGAGGACGTCTGATTCCATTTGCTTCGCAGAACTCTCGGAACTCTTTTGAGGTGAACTCTCCTCCTCGATCAGATCTCATTGCTTTTATCTGGTAGCCACTTTCTTTCTCCACAGCAGTTTTAAATTTCTTGAATACTTCAAAGACTTCTGATTTCTGTTTCAAGAAATATACCCACGTTTTTCTTGAAAAATCATCAATGAAGAAAAGGAAATAATTACTGTTACCGAGAGAGCTTGGCTTGATTGGACCGCATACATCAGTATGGATGAGCTCGAGTGGTTTCTTGGCTCTTGATTCTGACTGTTTTGGGAAACCTTTTCTGAATTGCTTCCCAAGTAGACACCCTTCACAAAGTTGGTCAGGATGATCAATACGAGGTAGTCCTCTCACCATTTCCTTCTTAGACAACATTTCCAATCCTCCAAAATTGAGATGCCCAAATCGAAGATGCCATAACCATGATGCATCTTTGTAACAAGCTTTCAAACACTTTGCAACATCATTTTGAATGTTCAACGAAAACATTCTATTCTTTGACATTTTCACCTTAACAATTAAATTTCTTATGTCATCTCTTATAAAAAGACTACAATCTTTCATGTGAATATCATAGCCTTTTTCTAAAACTTGACCTAAACTCAAGATGTTGCTTGTCATGTTGGGCACATAATAAACATTTGAAATCAATTGGTGACTACCATCTTTAGCACGAATAAGAATGTTACCTTTTCCTTCCACCGAAATTTTAGAACTATCTCCAAATGAGACATTGTCACTCACAGATTCGTTGAGCTCTATGAACATGTTTTTCCTTCCACACATGTGGTTGCTCGCACCAGTGTCGAGATACCAAGTATTCTCTTGGTCACCATCATTGCCTCTATGTGCTAATAACAGAATTTCTCTCTCCTTTGCTCTTGCTTTCACAAAATTAGTCTTTTCTTCAACCTTGTTCTTTGGAGTTCTACATTCTGAAGCATAATGTCCAAACTTCTGACAATTATAACACTGAACTTGAGATTTTTCGTACCTCGTGTTCGAATTGGCTCTCCCACGACCTCTTGTTGAATTTTCTCCTCTCCCATAGCTATTGTTGGAATTGTTGTTGTTATAATTCCAACCTCGTCCACGACCACGACCTGTACCTCGTCCTCGGCTTCTTCCTCTGCCTCGACCACGTTGGTATCTCTCATGGCGTTGGATTTCTTCCTTCTCTTTGAGTTGGGACTTGAGGAGTTGTTCATTGATACCTTGCTTCCTTTTATGCTTTTTTTCGTAAGCTTGCAACGATCCTTGAAGTTGCTCAATTGTCATGGTTGTCAAATCTTTAGTCTCTTCTATCGTCACAACGATATATTCAAATTTGGAATCCAACGAGCGGAGTATCTTCTCCATTATTCTGGTATCTTCCAGTGTCTCACCGTTTCTTTTTAATTGATTAGAAACGGTTAACACTCTTGTGAAGTAGTCAGAAATAGATTCAGATGCTTTCATATGTAATGATTCAAACTCACCTCTTAAAATCTGAAGACGAACTTTCTTCACTTGTTCAGATCCTTTGCAAGAGGTTTGTAGCTTATTCCACGCTTCTTTAGCGGACTTTGCACTTGAAATTTTCTCAAAGCCATCATCATCTAATGCTTGATAGATGAGATAGAGAGCCTTTTTATCTCTCTTCCTTGAGTCTTTTAAACTATCTTTTTGAGTTTGGGATAGTGTCGACTCATCTTCTGATTCGGTGTAACCCTTTTCTACGACCTCCCAGACATCGTGTGCTCCAAGAAGTGCTTTCATTTTGATACTCCAATTATCATAGTTGTCGTTCTTGAGTGTTGGAACTTGAAAGGATACCATACCATTAGCCATACCTTTTAATATGTTTAGAATTTCGAAATTCTGATTGCACGGATGGATTCAGAACGTCGAGAAACTTCAACCGGAACTTGAGCCAAAAAGTCAACTTTTGGTCAACGGTCAAAGTCAACGGGACCTGTTTGGCTTTTGTCAGCAGCGGCTCAGCTCGGCTCGGCTCGGCTCGGTCTGGCTCGGCTCGGCTCGGCTTGACTCGGCTCGGCTCGGTCTATTAACCCGGTTCAACTCGTTTGAGTTGACTCAGTTTTTTGCAGCGATTTTTCGGCGGCGCATGCGGGCGCGTGGGACCTCCGATTGGGATGATTTTTGCGGCGTTGTGCTCCTCTCGTCGAGAGCTTCGATTTGGTATATTATAAGACACTTAGCCTTGCTCTGATACCACTTTGTTGGATCGAAATTCTCACTAAAACAAAAATAAAACTTTTACAACACTCAAAACACCTCACAATACAAAACTTTGCTTTGTTTCTCACACACTTACTAGAAGCTTTGCTTCTCTTATGTTTTCTTCTTCTTTGTGATGATTAAACCTCATGCAAGAGGGGCTATATATAGTGCTAGAAAATTAATCTAAACCATTCAAATTAACAAATACAAATAAATCCTAACCACACAATTTCACCAACCAAACAAATACTTTTAAATTGCATTATTGACTCACCTAACCTTACACCTAACCTTAGAAGGTTCTTCTTGATGGACTTGGGCTTGGTAATGGGCTTGCTCAAAACAAGTTTATATTTTCAACAGGACTAAGCCAGACTCTTGTTAAGCACATAGCACCTCATTCTTACTATTATATCGCTTCCCTCTGGTATCATACGAATACTACACCACAAAGTTCATGTATTGTTTACAATAATAGACGAGAATATAATGACTTAATATAATATGCAGATGTCTGTGTGTGTGGGTGAATATAAAATATGGATGTTTAGTCAACATATTAGTGTGTATAGACACACAAAAACATCTAAAAGTAACTACTCTGTGTGTGTGTGTTACAATTTTTATTATGCTGGCCAAGGAATTACAATAAGACACATTATGGAATATGGATATTTGATACATGAATGTGTATTGTGTGTGCGCAGTAGGTATAAAAACATTCAATATTAACTAATATGAGTAATTTCTATATACAAGGTTCGACATATATGTATTCAGATCTTTTCATGGGCTGCAAGTTAAAGTTTGAACCTAGTTTATTTAAATGATTTTGAAAGCCTAAATTGTGCTTGAACAACTTTACTATGTCCTTTTTTTTTGTCTAACATGTTATTGTTTTCTATTTTAAAGTGAATCTTAAAAATGTTTACATCAAATTTTCGTTTGTCATGATGTCAAAACCCAACCATTGAAAGAACATGAAAGTAGATTAATGGGAACACTAAAAATAAAATTAAAAAAAAAAAATTAAAATCTCACTGTTATTCAGGAGCAGAAAATGCTCAATATTCTTCACAAATATATTAATACATAGTTCATGCTGATATCTAAAAGTTATCAACACAACATTTTCTAGGATTGCATAGAGGGCGCGCTTATCTTCAGACTTCAGCCATCAAGTATGACTAAGCCAGACTCTTCCCAAGCATAAAGAACCTCATTCTTACTATTATATCGGTTCCCTCTTGGATCATAGAAATACTGCACCCAAAAATTCATCTATCACTTACAATGGTAGGCGAGAATATAATATCACTCAATGTGATGAACAGATGCACGTGTATGTGTGTTAATATGAAATATGGATGTTTGGTCAACGTGCAAGTGTGTATAAGACATATAAAAACATCTAAAAGTTACTAATGTGTGTGTGTGTGTTACAATGTTTAGAATGATGGAAGGAATTACAATGAGATGATGAAATATGGATACTTAATATGTTGTGTGTGTGCAATAGATATAAAATCATTCAATATTAACTAATATGTATAATTTATATATATAAGGTTAAACATATATGTATTCAGATATTTTCATTGGGTGCAAGTTAAAGCGTCAACAAATAATTCTGAAAGACTAAATTTTACTTGAACATCGTTACTATGTCTTTTCTTTTTCTCTAAAAAAATGTTATTATTTTCTATTTTAAAAATTGCAAATGAGAATGTTTTTGAAAAGGCATGTAAAGGAAAACGGCTTTCAAAAATAATATATAATGAATAATGGTTTTTTAAAATAATATATAACAGTTTTTCAAAATAATATATGATGATATTTTTAAAAATGAATATAAATAAATTTATTATTTTACCAAATTTTTAAAATACTCGTAAGTTAACACAAACATATGCAGAAAATACTCCATTACTGTAGTATGTAATCAACCAAATAGTATTAGTATCAGATTTGATAATTGTTTAAGTTTTATTCCTAGATTCAATTCACACAAACGAAATTGCACATATGAACACAAAAATACAAATAATATTAGTATTGTATTTGTCATTGTGTAAGTTTTTAACCCATACCTAATTCACACAAATGAAATTACAAACAGAGACACGCTGTTTAAGTTTTCTGCTCAGATTTAATTAAAATAAATGATATTACAAATTCATAAGATCCAATTCATTCAAACACAGACATACACACACAAAAACACTGTTTTTAGTTTTTATGTGTTTGGATTACTCTCTTCCATTACCAGCATCGCAATCAGTCTAAAATGTTAGATTATAGATCAAATCAAACCCAAAAAAAAACAAATTTTATAATAAGAATGAGAATCATCAGATCTAAAGAAAAAGAAACCAAAAGAAAAGGAAAAAGAAATATACTTCGACAACAACCAAAAAAAAAAAATTAGGGTTTTCGTTTTATTTGCTACCTTGTAAAGCCTGCCATGATCCATATGGCGTTCTTCAGCTATCCAGCCGGGCAATAGCCAGTCATAACCTGGGTAAGTTCTGTCATAAAAAACGCACTGTGCGCGACAACTTCCTCTTCTTGGTCGGCGGCGACTCTCAACCATCCTGAGAGTGCGGAGGCTGTTCACCTCCATTGTGTTGTTGCGATTGTTGTTGTGGACGGGCTGTTGATCTCTGTTGTTGTTGTGGAGTAGCTGGTGGTCAGCAACCCCTGTGCTCCTGTTTGCACGATTATGTTCCATAGTTGATAAGAGCTGTTCTGGTTTCAAGCTTCAGTGGAGAGCTTGTTTTTTTAATAATGGGCTTGATGTGGTTTTTCCTTTCAAATACAATGTGGATTTATTTGGTGGTTTCAAGGATCGTTCTATGTGATGTTACCTTTTTGTTTATTTTGTTTTCATTTTGACCCTTCTAATTATTTGTTTTTGCAACAATCCATTTAGAGTTGTTATTTGCTTTCGTGTCCTTAAATTTTTTTTCCTTTTTGAATTAAGCAACCTAGGTATTTGTATAATTTTTTTATATTGTTAATATAAGATAATTATATGATTATAAAATAGCTTTTAGCTACTATTTAGACTTTTAGCATTAGCTAATTTGTAATTATTAATTTGAAAATATGAACTTAGACAAACATAAACAAATTGCTTAAAAAGTGAAACATACAAAACAAATCCACTATACATTACTTGATAAACATGTGCTCATAAATAATGCTACTTATATTATTATTACAAAAGATTGCTATATCGATAATTACTCTCAATAGCTTTTATATATAAATATGCAATGCATTGGGCCATTGGATCCTATTGGTTTAATTCAAGATTCATAATTAAATAATCAAATACCCATATAATTTTTTTTCTTTTAATTTTATAAGAAAACGACTATATATATATACGCAACATATCGGGTCATTGGATGTCATCGGTTTAATTCAGAAGTCCTAATTAAATAATCAAACACCCATATGATTTTTCTTTCTTTTAATTTTATAAGAAAACGACTATATCTATATACGCAACGTATTGGGTCATTGGATGTCATTAGTTTAATTCAGGAGTCCTAATTAAATAATCAAATACCCATATGATTTTTCTTTCTTTTAATTTTATAAGAAAACGACTATATTTATATATGCAACGTATTGGGTCATTGGATCCCATTGGTTTAATTTAGGAGTCATAATTAAATAATCAAATACCCATATGATTTTTTTTTTCTTTTAATTTTATAAGAAAATGATAATGCAAGCAATAATGAACAGGTACAATGTCAATAATTTTTAATATACATGTTTATAGGAATTCCTAAGATTTAAGATTCTTGATTTATTAACTCAATTTATGGTCAAGACTTACTCTATATACAACTTCTTAATTTAATAACCATTATTGATATTACAATATATATCTAAACAATATAATGTTTTGAAGGGAAGAGTGAGTTATAGATGAACATTTCATTTTGTGAACTAAAACCTTTTCTTTGAATTTTACAAGAAAACGACAATGCAAGCAATAATGATCAAGTACAATGTCAATAATTTTTAATATGTTTATAATAATTCATAGGATTTAAGACTCTTGATTCACTGATTACATATATAGTCAAGACTTACTCTATATACAACTTCTTAATTTTATAATCATTATTGATATTACAATATATAATATCCAAATAATATAACGTTTTGAATGGAAGAGTGAGTTATGGATGAGCCTTTTATATTGTGCACTAAAACTAATTATTGGGAAAAGGTATAGGAAGTTTGAAATAAAAAAATTTGGTATGGTAGGTCATGCTAAGAAATAAAAATATAGAAAAGGTGAAGGGTATGCACTATAAATAAATAAATATATAAGACTAGTTTGAAAAGTTAAATCGATAGAAATGGAAGTCTATGCCATAAATGGAATGTGAGTGTTTTCTCGTTGTCTTTAACCGTCATTCTCACGCAAACTACAATACCATGTTCTTTGTCACACCATGGTTTTTTATGCAACAAATCTGTACAGATTTTGTTTCAAATATCATAGGTCGTGAAATTCAGCTGTTCATTTACTTTTAGATTAGTAGTGGAGATAGTGTTGTCAGTATAACTAGAGTATTAATTAATAATAAATATAAAAGGTTGGATTTAATTAACATTTTAAATGAAACACATCAGATATTTATTAAGGTCAAAGAGAAATAATTGTACTACCAAATGTAGATTGTTCGGTTACTTATTCAAGTCAAAGGGAAATAATTATACTACTAAATTTAGGTTGTTTAAGTTGTGCATTGTCTATGTTTTAAATTTTTGCTTATCTAGAATCGGATTTGAATGGAAAAAAATTAATTTGGGGTTAATTTAATGAACCTTATTTACAGAAAATGCCAAGGAATGTTTTATTAGTTCCCATTTAAATAAAGGGTGGGATTATTGCCACCCAAAAAAGTTGTCACACCCAGTTTCTTTTTATACCCAAATTAAAAAATTAAAAGTTCATTTTTTACTTTCGTACACCCATCAAATATTAAAACTATCCATATATATAAGTAACTGAAAAAAAATAATAATAATAAATAAAATAAAAGAAAACAGCCCTGACGTGGAAAAAAAAAATTAAACAAACCATACGAATTTTCTAATTTTTTTTAGAACCCAAGACTTCAATTTGTGCTCAACTTTCAATTTTTTTTATTCTAATTTAGAGGTTAATGTTTGTTCCCTTTTGAATAAATCTATCAAATTCAAAATTTTTAAACATAGCAAGAATTGCTTTTATTATGGATGTAAAAAAATGGTTGATGAAATGTATCAAATTTTGTCACATGAAACGCAATAAAGCAACTTATTAAACAAAGTCCAAATTAAAATTGATTTTTTTAATCCGACTAAGAACCATATATTGCACAAATTATAATACTACACTTTTTAAAACCAAAAACAATAACTGACTATTTTTCTTTTTACATATATGATTTTTGTCCAATAAAAAAATAACAGTAAAATTTATATAAAAAATATATTTGTATTTAAAATTCATCTGATCATCAATTTTCATTCATTCATTGCAAGTGAATGTTATATTCTTTTATTGTGATGTTAATTTTGATTTTATATAAATTATTAAGATTTATAATAAATTGAGTATTTATGTCAAAAAAAAATGTTTAGTTTGTTGATTATATAGTTTTATCTTTTAAGTAATTGTATTTGTGGTTATTTTTGTAACAAAAATTTTTATTAAAACATTGATGTGCGGCCAACTTTTTGGGGTGGCTCTAAATAAGGTATAGCCTATCAACTTTAAATAAAAATCTATATTCAACACAATTACCTACTACTACTATTAATAATAATAAACCTAAATTTCGTTTTGGTGGAGGAGATTGAGAGTGTGAGAGGATTTTGTACTGTCTGAAGTAGAATGTTTGGAAAGATTAAATGTGGAGAAAGGCGTGATGAAACATAAAGTGAGAGGAAAGGTGAAAAGATGTATGAAGAATTCAGTTAAGGGATAAAGTGCGAAGATAGAGGGCTAGGACTAATTGGCTAGTGGTGTGTATGTTTTAAATTATGATCTATCCTCTTAGTTTTTCTTTTTTAAACTTAACCTATTAGTTTTTGGGGTAATTGAGATTAGAATTGATAAAATTTTGAAAAATAAATAATGTTTCTTAATGGAAAGGACTAGAGGCCTTGATGGTTTTTTATAAAACAATCAAATAAAGCTAGATAGTTTTAAAAGCTGTCAAAATGTACAAACACTTGACATTTTAAAAAAACAAGCAAATTATGAAGCAGATACTTGGTTTGAAATTGTTTATAGAATGGATAAACTTGGTAAGTTTATTACAATTTAGATACCCCTAGTTAGTCAACGTTAGTTAACTTTAATAACTTTAGGGGTAGTTTTACCTTTCTAACTTATTTTTATTTTATTTTAAAATAAAATTTAAAAATAATAAACAGTGATAGCTCCAAATGTAAGCAGCAGTGGTATTAAATTACAACCAACAACTTGTTCTTTAATAGCAGCTCATTTTCAGCATTGAGTTACAGATCAGAAACACCGTTAGAGGAGGCTCGCGCCTCTATCGACGATGATGGAAGGAGGCTCATGCCTCCCCTCTATCAATGGGGTTGCTCAAGCATCTCCTTGCCATCAAGGGGGAGGCTCGAGCCTCCCTTCAACTCTAATGTGCCTCCCCTGATGGTCTCCCTCGACAGCTTAGTCTTCTTCACTATATCAAGTCTTTATCCAAAATCACTTCCCTACGATACGAGTGGTGGCTCAGATCTTTCCTATAAGAGATTACTTTATCAGTAGCAGCGCCGTTGGGTTGGGTTTCGAAACCCAGCGATGGAAACGGTTTTGAAACTCATTTCTGGGTTTTCAGTCGGAAACCGAAAAATGGGTTTCTATCCATCGTTTTCTAACCATGGAAACCTGCTGGAAATCAAGGGATACACCATCGCCTACATCAACCTAACCACACAACTTCATCTTCAACATCAACCTAACCCAAATCTTTATCACCAACATCAACCCAACCTTAGAATTTATATATATGAGTTTGAGTTGCTCCATTTTAACAATTTGTGGTAGATGAGTTGGATATTGTCATCATTGATGCTGGTTTGGTTTTGTTTCATGATCGTTTCATCTTTTGGGTGGATGGAGGGATTGGATCTCCAATATTTTTTTTTTAAAATTTTGTCTAAATTTTATTTTTTTCTAAAAATTTGACCTCCACCATCGATCAAGAGTGATTGACGGTAGAGATTCATCAATTATTTTTTCGTAAGTATTTTACTGTTTTTGTTTCTTTTTTTCTTATCTTAAAATTTTTTTTAAAGGGTAAATTACACAAACTTCCCTGACCATTTGATGAAATTGCATTAATAAGATAACTTTGACCATGATAAGCAACTTTCCCTTACCTTTCATCAGTGAGACACAAATACCCTCTAACTTTATTCAAACGGTCAAAGTCAAAATGGTTTAAAAGACTAAAATACCCCTGATATGATGTGCCCAACGTGAGACGTCACATGGTTTGGTTTTGAATGAGATTATTCTTCATTGAAAATGACTAATATGCCCTTGACAGTAAAAAAAATTGGAAGGCCATAATTACCATTTTGCCATCGAAGGAATATGACCCTTCTTTTGCAACGGATAATTTTTTTCCTATTTAAATGCAATTAAGGCGATGCATTAACATAGTTTTTTTTTTTTTTTTTTCTCTTCTTCATTAACTTAAACTCATTTATTTTTGTTATTGTTGTGCAAATATTGTTGTTGCCATGAATGTATCAGAAGGTTGCAGTAGCAAAGTTAAATTGAAACTGCAAGACCAGTGTGGGCAAAAGACAACATCTTTTTGTTGTCTATAGAAGGGACACAAATGATCAAAAACCGTATGCAGTAGCTGCTTTCGAATCTGTTAACCTGAACGATAGTGTAATTATATACCCAACACAACACACAAACCATATAATTTTTAACATCCAACACAAAACATGAACGTAACATTCGACAAAAGAGGACATTTAAACGAAGCAAGAAGCCCACCTTAAACGCTCCCAAGTCTGTTCTTCCAATACTCAACAGTAGCATGCGAATCAATCATAGCACCAATAACAAAAGGAAAATGCATAACATACGAAACCTTAAAATAATGGCCACGCATTTCATGAATCCACTACAGAACCTTCGGAAGAACCCGCAAAACCTTCTCCTGTAAAACAACATTCAACCACTTCCTAGCAACAGCCCTGTGCAACACCACCTAATCAGCTTTAGGAGCTGTATCCATAGCTTGTTGACCCTTGGCGGACACCACCTATCAACCATTCAATAACTCATATCAAAAAACCAACCACTAACAATAATTAAGCTAGAAAAACACAAAATTCAAAACCAAGCCTGAATCCCACGGTCCAACATTTTACGCTCCAAACTATAAACAACCTCGTTAGATACAATTGGTTTTTGGTTAGCTATCCAAACCACTTCAGCTCCAACTCCTCTTAATAGAAACGCCAATTCCATTAACGACAAAGGCCCTTTACATTTTCCATAAAAAAAGTCTCATTTTCCCTAGAAACAAATAGAGACTAGTGAGAACGGTAATGAAAACGAAGAAAGTGAATGTTTTGATGCTAGAAAGGGTACTGGAGAGGGAAAGTTCACGGGATACCAAGAGGACGAGCTTCGACTTCATGGAATTCAAAGCGGTGGAAGATTTTTTATCTTTGGTGTTGAATCAAGTGGTTGAGGTTGTGGTTGTGATGGCGGTGGAGTGGAAGTGGATCTTCGGAGGAAGAGTTTGGCAGTTGAGAGACACAGAGGAGAGCGAGGTCATCAATGGCCGTGTCTTCTTCTGCATTGCGATCCACGCTCTTGACTGTTTTGCCATTTTTTATAAAGATTGGTGATGGAAACTGATATGTTTCACAGGGATCTGTTGTCGACTCCATGCTTGGTCATCGCCGTCATTGGCCTCTCTCTTGTTAGTGAGAGTAATGGATCATGCTTTACTTATAATTATTGACTTCTCATCATTGCACCTCACTTTCTATATTCACATACATGCTTTTACCAATTTATCTCTAGTCATTTACACATAACGGCGCCTCACTGACGGTTGGTTTACAACAAGGGTACTTGTGTTTAACTTACGAAAGGTCACAGGAAGTTGCTGCCATTGTGGTCAAAGTTATCATATCGATGCAATTTTATCAAACATCAAGGGTATGTATGCAATTTTTCCTTTTTTAATTCTAATTTTTCTTTAATTTAAGATTATTATAGTCTTTGCATCATCTTATCGTTATGAACCGTTAACTTTAACGGTTTATGATTAAGGATGGTAAGCCAAATTGTACTAAACTAATAAAATTTACAGCGCTTATAAATATCTTTAAATTAGATAGCTAATTTGTTATATACACTTTTAAAAACTGTCAAAATTAAAACAATCAACAAAATTAATATTTGTTGTAGTATTTTCTTCTCATACAAATGCATTAGTTATTTAGGTCAAAAGGATGTTCTACTAAATTTAGATTGTTTTATGTTATTAATTATTTTTGTATGTTTACGTTCAGAGGTTTTGCTTATCATGAATTGGCTTTGAATGGGAAAAAATTAATATAGAGTTAATTTGGGGACATTTATTTATCGAAAATGCTTTGTAATGTTTTATTTATTCCCCTGTAAATAATTTACAACTTGTAAACTTCAAATAAAAACCTATCTTTAATGCAAGTACTAAAATAATATTAATAATTAAAAAAAAAAATTCAAAGGCACTTGCATTTAAGTGCTTAGAATCCATAATTTTAAACTTGCACTTCCGCTATTTCATTTATGATTCATAATTTCTTTTTGCTACTAAAACAAATGACAATAGAAATTTGCTAAACGCATTTACAAGCAAATTTTTAGTAAACATTATTAATACATACTTCATACTTATATTACTTATATCTAATAGTTATCAACACAACATTTGCTTATCTTCACTCTTCAAGAAGAACCAAACGAGACTCTTCCCAAGTGCAGAGAACCTCGTTCTTACTATTATATCGGTTCCCTCTTGTATCATAGAAATACTACACCACGAAGTTCATCTGTTGTTTACAATAATAGACGATAATATATGACTCAATATGATATATAGACGTGTGCATACGTGTGCGTGTGTGTGTTAATATGAAATATGGATGTTTGGTCAACATATATATTAGTGTGTATAGGCACACATATTAGTGTGTACATTATGAAATACGAATATTTGATATATATGAGTGTGTGTTGTATGTATGTTATAGATATAAAAACATTTAAAACAAATATTAATTTATTTTTCTATATATATAAGGTTAGACACATATGTATTCAGATCTTTTTATGGGCTGCAAGTTGAAGCTTCAACCTAGTTTATTTAAGTAATTTTGAAAGCCCAATATTTGCTTGAACAACTTTACTATATCCTTTCATTTTCTCTAACAAAATGTTACTGTTTTCAATTTTCAAGTCAGTATAAGGAACGTTTACATCACATTTTCGTTTGTCATAATGTCAAATCAAAACTCAACCACTGAAAAGTCATGAAAGTAGATTAATGGGAACACTAAAAATAATAAAAACATTTAATCTTACTACTAATCGGAAGCAGAAAATGCTTAATACTATTCATGAATATATTTATACATATTTCATGCTTACATTTAATAGTTATCAAACAAAACATTTTCTCGGATTGCAAATAGAGGCTTAATTATCTCCACTCTGTAGTACTAAGCTAGACTCTTCCTAAGCATAGAGAACCACATTATCACTATTACATCAGTTTCCTCTTATATCATAGAAATACTACACCATAAAATTCGTCGATTGTTTACAATGTGACATGCAGATGCATGTGTGTGTTAATATGAAATATTGATGTTTGGTCAAAATGTAAGTGTGTATAAGACACACAAAAACATCTAAAAGTAACTAATGTGTGTGTGTTACAATGTTTAGAATGCTGGAAGGTTTTACAATTAAATACATTATGAAATATGGATACTTGATATATGAGTGTGTGTTGTGTGTGTGCAATAGATATAGCAATATATTTAATATTAACTAATATGTGTAATTTCTATATATAAGGTTAAACATATATGTATTCAGATCTTTTCATGCGCTGCAAGTTACAGCTATGAACCTGGTTTATGTAATTGATTCGCTGAAAGATTAAATTGTGCTTGAACAACATTACTATGTCTTTCTTTTTTCTCTAAAAAAAATGTTATTGTTTTCTATTTTAAAAATTGCAAATGAGAAGGTTTCTGAAAAGATATGTAAAAGGAAAACGACTTTAATAAATTATATATAATACGGTTTTTTAAAATAATACAAAACGGTTTTTCAGAATAATATATGACCAGATTTTTAAAAATGATTATAAATGAAGTTATTTTTTTACCAAATTTTTAAAAACACTTGTAAATTAACACAAACAAATGCAATAAATACTCCATTGTTGTAGTATGTAATCGACCAAATAATATTAGTATCAGATTTGAGAGCTGCTTAAGTTTTATTCCATGATCCAATTCACACAAACGAAATTAAACATGTACACACAAAAACGCAAAAAATAATATTACTAGATTTGTGATTATGTTTTTAACCCATATCCAATTCACACAAACGATAAAACAAACACAGTCACATTGTTTAAATTTTTTACTCAAATTTAATTCAAATAAATGATATTAAAAATTCATAAGATCCAATTCATTCAAATATATATAGACACATACACAAACACTGTTTTAAGTTTTAATGTATTTGGATTATTCTCTTCCATTAGTGGTATTGCAGTACTCTGACTAAGATATTATATTAGCATATCATATAAGATTATCGAACCAAACCAATGTATAACAAGAATGAGAAGCTTCAGATCTAAAGAAAAAGAAACCAAAAAGAATAGGAAAATGAACCCTGCCATGATCCATATCAAAATTCCGATTTCCAGACAACACTACTGCAGCAACAATATCTGGGGTCACAAAAATGGAAAAATGATCACCATGATATATAAATATATTCTTTGGATGAGAATTTTAGATGCACTGTCTATCAAGAAAGTTACCATTATCAGTAACAGCTGCAGCCACTGCTTAAATGCACTGTCTATCAGGAAAGTTACCATTATCAGTAACAGCTGCAGCCACTGCTTCATCCATATCTCCAGAACTTCCAATGCATGTGGTGCATGATCCATACCGATATTTATTGAATCCTAGCGCATTCAAATACTTGTGCAAGCCACCGAAGAGACAAACATTTGATTCAGGATTGCAAAATATTTTACAAACGATGGAAGCATAGCGTTGCAAATTCTTGAGAATAGATGTTTTTGTTGTTTTGAGTCAAATGCCGTCCACCAATCTGAGTGGCGGTCGAGATGGACTAAACGGTGTCGTTGTTCCTTCTTCTAGGAAAGTGCGCTGTCGTATCAAATAGAGTTGTTTGATACGACTCTGCTATTTGTTTGTTTTGTAAGATTCATTTAGGAAAGACTGCCAAATAGAGTTGGAAATACAAGCAAATAGAATTCAATAGCAAGAGTCAAATAAGTAACTCATCCGATGCTTTTATCTTATCACCTCTATAAAGGGCAACATAACATCATCAATTGTCTAAAAAAAATGTACTATTGCGTTTTTGAAATCTCTCCTCCTCCTGTACTGTAACCAAACACCCCCGAATCCAACACAAAAAAATGGAGTCAACAGATCTACTCCTGCACCGCGTGTGGGGCCAACCTGAACCTGAACACGGACGACCTCTATCCGGCTGACATCCATTTCCAGGCAGGCAACAGAGGAACGCTGTCGTTCTTGGAGATGGACATCACCAAGATCAGGTTCGTGGATGAGATCAAGTACAGGCCCTTCTTCGAGACTGTCAAATACTGGGGGATACAGAGAACCAGAATCAAGATCAATTGCAGAGGCTGCGGCCGCCTCCTCGGCCACGTCTACGAGGACGGGCCGCTGATCACCGACTGCCTCGGGCATTTCGGTACAGAGATCAGTAGGACTTCCAGGTATAGATTCAAGCTCCAAGGATCTTAAAATCTCGTCGGAGACTTGAAAAGATTTTTATTTTGATGTTATTAGAGGGTTTGTGATGTCTGATCGGTTGTGTTTGAACCATCTATGGATTATAATTCGTGTTTGTTTAGATTTTGTTGATCGCTGGTCGGTCATATGTTTTCTTTTCTTTTACATTATGCTGTTTTTAATTACTTTGATTAATTACATTATAGAAAGCTTGACTTACTTATTTGTATCATCCGTACATTAGTTGGTACGTAGTTGTCAACTTCACTAAACCATTCTATATTAATACAAATTTCTAAAACCTGTTATTCTAAATCTCTCATTTATTTATAAAATCATCAAGTTTACTAAAATTACATTCTACCATACTTGTAATAGTTGAGTGTTGATTTAGCATCTAATCCAACTGGATAGATGCACGAGTTTTCCTCATAACAAGCTCATGTGAGGTTTTTCAAAGGAATAAACTTAAGGATCAATCAATCAAGCATAATAAAACATAAAGGGTGAGGTAGAATCACATAGAGACAAATAGGGTTGGGAGAGACGAATGGGGCTGGAGAGCATCTGAATTGCTGAAGCGAGTTTGTGTTTCCATGAATAACATAAGAAACTTGAGAAAAGAAATGAAATCTCCACTGCAATTTCATAGATGGAAGTAGAAACAACCAAACAAATTAAAACCTGAAGACCCTAATCATCATTTTCATGTTTTCGGATGCATTTTTCAGTTTTCATTTTCAAAGTAATGTTATCAAACATGGCTTCAAGATATGAAAATAAAACCAAAAACATTGTTTTTATTTTCATACGTTTTTAAAAACAAAAAATATCGGTCAGATGCACCAGTAGTGTTTTTCTAAATCACATTTGCAAATGCTAGTGAAGCATTTTGGATAATTATTTATTTCAGACAAACGTAAATTTAAATGAAAAGAAAACTATTTAATAAGGCCAAAATACCTTTTATGTTACTTTAAAACTGCAGCCATTTGTTAAATATTTAAAATTTTAAAAATGTTTCAAAGCAAATTTGCAGACAGAAAAGAGTCCAATAACAGTAAAAGGTGGGAAGCACTAGTAGGTGCCATGCCGAGTTGACCTATTAATTTTTGTCACATTAGAGAAGTCATCTAACAGTAAATATAATCATTTAAGTAAATAATGCCCATGTTAATTTTAATTATGAACATGTGCAATTCATATATATGATTTTTGTACTATTTGTGATTGATTTGCTTTCATGCTATATAGTGCACACAAATTATTGAAACCATCTACATACCCAAAACTCAATTTAATCATTTCGTTTACAATATATCTTTAAACAGTAGTTTGAGTTTGTAGGACTAACAGCAATATTTAATATGCGTCTAGTATCAAAGTTAATTTTACCAAATTTTACTTGCTTCGAAATTTTTATGTGTGAATTTTGCACTTCTAACTTTGTTTATTTTAGATATGCAGTTATATTGCATTGTTTTATGTTACAAGTCGGTTAATTTTACATGTGAGAGATGGAGGTAGAGATGTCAACGTGGGCAAAAGGGGGCTAGGGGTTGGGTTTCCTCATCCCCATCCCTATTCCATCCTTCCCATCCCCAATCAAATCCTCGTTCCAGAGAAATAGGGATGGGGTATTTGAGGGCAGTGTTGTAAAAGGCACTAAGTACTAGTAGGGGGGCAGCCTAGGCCATCTGGGCGCTGCATAGGCGGTCAACCGACAGCTCAAAAAAATACATATTAACACAAATTAATCGGCCGCCTAGGCGGCACTAAAAAATATATTGAAAAAATTAATCTGTCACCTAGATGGCCCAAGGCGTCCTTAAGCAAAGACTACCAAAAGCCACTGATTAAGGGGTTTTTGGGATTGCCGGCCGATTTTTAGAACCATGTTTGAGGGTAGATTCCTCATCCCCATCCTTGTTTCTCAATTTCTTTCTTTGTTTTTTTTTTTTTTTTTCCATTTTGTCACTCACATTTCACTCCATTTGACCTAAAATTAAATAAATAATTAACAAATTAATTCTCAGAATAATTTTATAGTATTTCATCATACTAAATATACAACATTTCAATATACAAAATCTACACTATTGTATCACAATTACAATCCTTTTACATAAGTCATAATATATGATAAAAGTTCAAACAATATAAAATTATTACATATGATGAAGTCCTAAAGGGGGGAAATGGAGAAACTTATTAGAATTAATGTAACTATTAAACATACATATTTTTATGTTTTTGTATTATAAATGGGAGTACCAGGGATAGGGGTGGCTTCTCCCATCCCCATTCTCATTTGGATTTGAGAATGGATTTTCATTCCTATCCCCAACCCTAATTCCCAAATAAATTTTCAAAATTTTTCCCCAAATGGGATTGGGGATTTGGGGTCTCATTGATAACTCTAGGTGAAGGTTAAGACAAAGTTAGGGTAGAGCCTACAAAGATGTAGCCGACAGTCCAAAATAATTTACTATATATCCTTCAAAAATTATAAATTAATCTCTAAATTTATTTATTTTATTTTAATCACTGACTTATTATATTTCTACTATAACTCCTTAATAGGGATGTTAACACAAGTCAATGACATGAAACATGACACAAAATTAGCGAATTTACGTTACATTTTATTGGATTCAGATCACTAACAAGTCAACGCACTAAACCTGTTAAGTAAACCGATCATATTTGGGTTGTACCCCATCTAACTTCTTTAACTCATTTAACACAATTAAATATCAAGTACGTTAATTTAAATTTTATTTTGAATCAATATAACATGTTTGATTATTTCATTTATTAAACAGGTTTAGGAAATTACATTATGTAATTTAATTTAAAAAGTCAAATTATCCTAAGTTTTTAATGGATCAATAAATTATTCGAATTGTGTTATATAACACAATTGACATGACCTAAAAATTAATAGGCTAAATGAGTCATATTAGGTAACTCATTAATTTAATGGGTCATATTTAAGTTTAAACTTGTGACACAATAAACTTGATGGGTTGTGTTTCAATTGGGTGAGAAATTAACAAGTCGTGTTCAGAGTAACACAAACAAGGCATAATAAGCCGTATTGTCGTCCCTACTCAAAAATTGAAGTGTTGGGTGTAGTTGAGAATCTAACACATTTTTCATTTGACTTCTAGCCCAACACATTTCTCATTTGGAAGAATCAAAGTAAGAAAACAGAAGTTAAAAACAGAGTTCAAGAACAAACCATATGGAGCACAAAAATTGGAAAAGCAAAATTCCCAAAACATCATATCTCTAAATTTACTGCATATGGTAAATTTTCTCTTGTTGAAAACAGAGTTCAAGACATGATAATACTTGACTTGATTAGATGATTTGGCTATAGAACATGTGGAAACTGATTGTTCTGTAGGTATACATTGGACCTGAGTAATTATTATGATGCTTCAAACGCAAGAAATCTAAGGATGTACAAAACTATGTTCATGGGAAGGCCAATATATTCCTTCCCTTTGGCATGGGAGAGGCGCCGGTTGGGCAATGTAGGTCGGATACTGCTGTCCAGGCATCAGAACTGAGAAGTCCGATGCATACGTTGTTGACACCTGTCATCATGAATGGTCGTATTAAGATCATAAATTAAGTGAACTAGTATGCATACTTGCTAGTAATAAGAGCAATTGATCAGGGCAGCAGTGCATCAAGAAGAGTATAAACAAGAGTAGAAAATAGATTTCACTTAATTGCATTGCTTCAGTTGTGTTTCTTTCTACAAATTTAAGAGAAATACGGTTTCAAAATATAGATAAAAACAAACGCGAAGAGCAGCTTTGCCTAATATATGGAAAATAAACGAAATATGGGGCAGTTGATGTGTTAGAAACTTACTGTTTGAGAGTTGCCAAGTTTCTTCTTTGTTCCTGATTCTAGAGAACCGTTGTCCATTGCCTCAGGTGAAGAAAACGAAGGACCAGGCCTAAAAAGATGTTCGAAAATGGCCATGATAAGAAACATTGAAATCAAAATAGCCGTGGCAACAAAACCAAAAGAGATGGCATTCATTGAGGTGCCAAAGTTTTTCCATGGAGCTTCCTGCACTGTTTGAGATGGACTAGGGTCTGAATTGGTGTATATGCTCCATGGCTTCGATCTTTCAGGACCAAACTCGTTCGTGCTCATGCTATGCGGGGTACTTTTTTGTAGTTTGCTTCGAGAAGGTAGGAGGGTGGGGTGCAGAGGATCAAAATAGGTTTGATGATTAATCAGACTTGTTGCAGTAAGGGAATCTCTCGGAACATTTGTTGATGCCCTGAAAAGAAAATATAACAACATTCGTCATTCAAATGTTTAATTAAAATGTACAGATATGATAACATGAAACGCAGAAAATGATGTGATAAAATGATTCATACTAGGCTCATTTGTGACTACAATTTCATCAACCATGACCACATCTAGTGAAGAAGTAATTCGATAATGCCCTTCTGTAACTAATACAAAATCATACAATATGCCATGGAACAGCATCTCATTGGAGCAGTTGTGAAGTGGAATTTAATGGAAAAATCTAATATGATTTCGGACAACAAGACCTATAACTCGTCTGATTTCAATCATGGCAAGTATTGATACATCGCGATCGGATAGAAGATGTAGTCATTATCTCTAAACGGATTGCAAATGAAGCCACTAGAAAAGAATAAGATCATTTATCAAAAATTTAATTAGTATTTTACTTTTCAGCTAAGGTAAAGAGGAAGAAAATCTAAGAAATTGGAAGTTGATCAAGTCTAAAATGAAATAAAAAGATATTGTTGAATGATTCCATCAATTAGTCCTTTGCAAAAATGACACAAAAATTGAAGAACATATGCAATCACAATAGCATCAAGTCTGTCAATTGACCAAATCCAATTCATGACTTCAAAACATTATTGACACACACAAAACACCAACACACCAGCACATATATATTAACATACACCACCAACCACATGAGTGGAGTAGAGTAACCCCAGCTGCATTCTATTCATGCAATTTATTTTGAAATCATGGTCACAAAAGAAAGGCCATTCCGTAAGCATAATAGAACAAATGGAACAAGAGGAAATCAAACTCAAAAGTTAAAAACTAGAACATGAAGTCAGAGTCTTTAGATGCATACCAGATGGAAAAGGAGGAGATGTTACAGACTCTTGAATGATATGTACCCTCTTCTTGTTAAGTGCTTTTGTGGGGTGAGTTGATAAGTCAGGACCAAGGTGTAATATAAACTAAGCAGCAAAAGCACTTGTAGGGAGAAGCTAAGAAGGAGTACTTCTCATTTGGTCCTGAGAAGTAGGAGCACACGTTATCTTAGTATACCTATAACCTATAGCTAACTGCCATGGAAAAACATGACACCCACACTTCTCAATGAATTATTTAAACAATGCAAATTTTGAGACCAGTTAAGGCTTTTTATATATATACTTTTATTTAATTTAATTTAATACCCCCAATAGAAAATGTAAAGACAAAGTTATATAATAATCCATTTAGTGCCACCACTACACCGCCCTATCTCTCTCTTTTTATATATTCTTTTTATGTTTTCATGTTCATGATCTTTGATGCCTAACTTAATGAATACTATACCTTGTCTGGAGAAGCAAACTTAAAGAAATCAAAACAAAAGAGAGTGGACCTATCTGTCTGAAGAGCCAAAACAAGAGTGACCCCAATTGGTCCTTTAAGAATTTTTAGTCAATTTTTTATGTGCTAAAATTTATTGAGTGAGCAGCTGGCAATTTTTCTCTTTTTTTTTGGATTAATTTTGTAACTCACTTGCCTTGATGAACCTCTCTCTCTCTTGCTTGACTAAGACTTGCACAGATTATGATTTCCCAACCAATACTATGATTAACATCAAACAAATAATTATCTGCACTAACTACTGAATAATATTCACTGGAATAGCAATTATAACCATGATTAAGAGTTAATGTATCATATTAAAGGGGATGCACACGGATGTAATTAATTTGTTCTAGAACAAGTACTTTTTTACCTTGTGGTATTTAAAGGGTCTTAGAGATTTCCGAACCCAGATAACTTATGGTGAAAACGATGGCCTGAAAAATCGATATCGATTAATAAAGTAAAAGTCTATTGAAAATTTAAAAATCTGGACAGATTTTTTATTATTTCACAACTCTATCAACTCTTGTTTCAAATCATCCAAATCTATAAGTTATTTTCAAGGTTTGAACTAAATTATGACAATATGACCCTTTGATTGAAGTTTTGAAAATTTAGACTGATTCTATTGAGACTTTGGAAGCTACAATGAAGACGTTTTAGATTGTCTGCACCTGAAAGTTACTCCTAAAGGTTTTAAACTAAGGACTGTTTTGGTGGCATCAATACCCTGACCAAATTCAATTCCAACAGAACCATTTAGATGTAATCATGGCAAAGGTGGCAAAATCTCACACAATCTCTCACCAAGCAAAAGAAAGCGATAGATAAAGATAAAGCTGCGGGAGAATAATTAAAAAAAGGAAAATTTAACAAAGCCTACCTGCTAGCATGAGTATAAACTACATATACATTTATATAAAATCTTAGATGGGTGAATAGGCATGTGATCAAAGGCTACACACATAACAACAAGTGGAGATCAAAGCACTAGAAAGAAAATAAAATTATCAAAAAAAAATTGAAAATAAGAAAAGCAAAAAGTGGGAGAAAATCAATGTTGGATACCTTACAGCTATGCAGTACCAGAAGTGCCATGATTCATGAGAAGAAAGAAATGGGACTAGTGTGTTTGAGTGACCAAAAAAATGAAGGGAGCGGGAAAAGTGGGTGATGTAGACCACAATTATTCCTCATAGATTTTTTCCCTAATTAAAAAACCACCACCAGGTTGAGTGAGTGAGAGAAAGCATGCAGCAGTTGCAACCCATAACTTTTGTCAGAAACACTAAAGCCAACTAGCTGTGTATGTATGTATTGTTTGCAAAGTGGTTCATGTGCAACAATAAGAATGAAACCAAAAATTGTAAACTCTCTCTCCTTGTCAAAGACCGAAAAACAAACACATCAACACATGGAGATTATCATGAAGCCAATTGAGTAACACTTTTAGTTACTGCAGTAGTATCTGTAGTGTAGTGTAGAAAATGAAATGAAGTAATAATTACAAACAAATATGAGAAAAAGACAGAGACAGACAGAGAGAGAGGGAGAGAGAGAGAGGATCTTTGCTGATAATGCATTGAGTGATACCCTTTTGTCAACAAGACAATCAACATGTCTGAGAATGATAAGAAAGCCTATCTGAATACAAACCAATCCCACCAAAAAACTTTAAAAAATAAATAAATAAATAAATAGAAAGTTTGATGTTACAAACCACCTGTGACTGTCTGTTGCGATACTTATAAGAGAATAAATTCTGACATATAGTTTTTACGGTGTCTATGTTTATGATTGAAGAAGAATTAACAAGAGTTTTAAATTAAAATATATATATCTATGATAATGGAGGCAATTGATCATGGAAAAAGGTCAATGTCAAGGAAAGATTGTTGTCTTGGTATTTTCCATGTAAGACATTTTTGTAAAAGAAAAAGGGTCCCATGACATGACCAGAAAGCACAATAAAGCTAAGGTGTCTGAAAATAGAGTGGAGCATATGTATCTTTTTTACTTTTCTTTTTGGAACCAAGTCTTCAACTCAAGCAACCTCTTTTCCTTTTCCAACAATATATTTACCATCGGATAGATACACTTCTCTCTTTTTAGCAGCACAAAATCAAATGAAAATGAGACGAAGATTGCTTGGATGTAATTCTATAACAATAAATTATATGTCTACAAAATGTTACTATTGACACCAAATATAATAGAATAGGGATTCACTGAGATCAATCGATATCAAATCAACATTTATATGGTTTAAATATTTATTTTCATAATTAGAAGATAATTAAATTATTCATATAAAGCTTGTAAAATGCATTTAATGAGAATTAAACTCCCACGATACTTCAAAATATATCATGATGAAAATAATCCGAGATTTTATACCTTAGAAAGTACTAATTAATTCAATCAGTGAAATTTCTGATTGTCTTGATGTTCTGCGTTTTGGGAGAATCTTCTGTATATTTCAGTTGCATAGTAATTAATACATATAGATAATTACAGACCTCCTTTTTAAGGTTTGGTAAACTTTATCAGAAAAACCTTCAAAAAAGTCATGTTTATTTTAAAGGAAACAATTTTTCTTATAAATAATTATGGATTAAGTAATATTAATGCCACACTTTATGAACATGATTTACGTGTTTTATCAAGTTTTTTTTTTTTTTCCTTCTTTTGGCTTATTCTTAGGAGAACTCCCACGTTTCTAGGCTCATTCATCGGTGACATCCCCATTTTATTAAACATGTTCATGCTCTTGAAATGATGGGTATGTTGAATAAAATAAAAAATTGAATCACTTTAAAGTGAGTGTGAAGTTCTTATGATGGATATGTTTCAGTAATATAAGAATTAATCTTCCTTGTAAAGAGGTAAGAGGTCTTTAAATTTGAATCTTTTAACCTACAATGTCTAGTGTTCAAATTACAATCAAGATAATTTTTTTTTTTTCAATCTTACATAATTATTGATTGAAATATATGAACTAGGTCTCTTCACATCTACTTTTTATGAGTTGAGACTGGAATCCGGTTACCTCTGTGTTGAATAGCATAAGTGAAAACCTAAATCTCAATCCATGTAGTACAGTAGAAAAAGTATGTACAATTAATCAAGAGATTTTATAAATAGACATTAAATTGCATTGTACATCATTTTTTTTTTTTTTTTTTGCTTTTGAATGTCATTTTTGTGATTAAATGGAAAGTGGTTCAAATGATTGATAATTTGGTAAGTAAGTTAAAAAATTATAATATGTATCACCACCACAACCGTTCTCTTTTAATGACATTATCATTTTTTTTAAACTCATTATCATAATTAAATTAAAAAATATTTTGAATGATTAAAAATTTGTAACTAAATTAAACAATGATTGGTTTGTATCTCCATAAAAGTTGCAACTGTATTTAACAAACCTCATTTGTATCAAATTTTTGAGGACATACGGTTAATGATTAAAAAAGAAAAAAAAAAGTGATATCCCTTGCCATGGCTTGAAATGATAGGAATGACATAATAACAAATCAATTGAATTACACAACCACTCCCTTAGTTAAGTGGTTGTGCACCGCTCCTTTTATATATTTATGACAAGGGTTCGATTCTCATTTGTTTCATAATAGAAGTTAATGAAGAGGACCTTTTTCTAAGTTGTGAGAGTACTTTATTACTTTATAGCTACTCTCACAACAAATACAAACGGAGTGGTGTAAAACTACTTAATTAAGAAAATATATTTTATAATTTTTTAAAATAAAAATGAATTTTTAATTGTATTGCATGACCTTTCAATTAAAAAAATATATACATTTTCAATTTTTTTCAAATAAAAATAAATTTTTAATTATATTGTACAACCACTTGATTAAGAAAAGAAACACTATTTTATAATTTTTTTCTTAATGGATTATTTTTGTTAGAAGTTTGAATAAAAACTCTATCTCACAATGATGGATTACAAGTACAAAAAAACAAGTGAAAATCCACTTGTAATGCAATAAGAGAGCATTATGGGGTTATTGTCAAACACTAACCTCGTGACATTATGCTTGGTCTAACCAATACATTTATATGTCAAAAGATTAGTTTGGGTAGGATGTCAATTTCACCCCTGAACCTGAAACACAAGCATCTCTCAGGTAATTCAAGTTCGATGCTAAAATTCAAGAAAAAGATAGTAGAATCTTGGAAGGTAGCCATCAAATGTCTTGTAAGCACAAGGAAAGGATCAATATTTGTCTTTAAGACATTACTTACAAGAAGCCTTTATCATACGTTTCAAGTCAATGAATTCTTTCTTTTCACTTCTATTTCGAATTCTTATTGTATCATCAAATTTGTTGTGATTGAAAAGGGGGAAAATAATATTGCACTCTAAATAAATTAGTTTGTAGTACACTTATAACTTTTTTAGTCCTTCAGACTCATTTTAATTTAGGTTAAAATTACAATTAATTAAAAAAAAAGTAATAATAAATTAACTATACAAAGATATTTGATGGATTGTCAATAATATCATTGTATGTGACTTTTTAGTTTTGATAAAGGTTTTTTAAATAATTATTGTTAGTTGTGTTAAAGAAATAATTTGATATAAAGTAAATTATACTAATATTTGATTAATTTTGTTATTAAAACTATTATAAACCTCAAAAGCACTGTACATGCATTTGGTAAATTTTATGTTAGTTGTTGTTAATATATAAAATACTTAAAGTAGATATATATTTTAATTTATATTTTGTATAAATATAATTTTATATAATTAAAGTTAGAATGTAAATGTCTTTTTATTAAAGCTAATAGGGATGATTTAATCATTAAAATTCCAGAACAGATTATTCATAATCATTTTACATAAATAATTATATTTGCTTTTTAAAATTGTTATCAAATATATTCAAATTATTAAATAATCACTTTTAGAAATTTTATCAAACACTTTTTTAATATCAAAATTATTAAATATTTAGATTTTAACTTTCTAAAAATAATATCAAACAAGGTCTATATTTGACATAAATAAAACAAATTTCTAATTTATGAAAGAAGTCTTCCTATATTTGTATTAATGGGTTGAGACTTCACCTTAGATATAGGAATGAAGATGTACATAATTAACCAAAGCATTTCCTAAATAAACATTAAATTGCATAATACAATAAATCATATTTTCCTTTTAATATATATATATATATATATTTTTTTTTTTTTTTTTTTGTGATTACAGAGAAAATAGTTCAAATGATCGCTAATTTTGTAATTGAATTAGGAAATAACTAACTTGTATCACCACCATAATCGTTCTACTTTAGTGACATTAGGAGCTCTTTTTTTTTTAGCAATATCTATCGAGATGGATCACTACTCCCACAACTAAAAGATAATAACTCTTTATCAAGAGGACAATACTCCCCACACCTTATATTTTAATAGAAAAATAGTGAGACTAAAATTCTTGACATCTTAAAATAAATAAGATACTCCACTACTCTTACTAAAAAATAGCATGCAAAATGATGAATGTTTTGAATGATAAAACCGTTGTAACTAAATTAAACAAATTAATGATTGGCTCATATCACCATCAAAGTTGCAAATGTATTTAACAAATCTCATTTGTAGCAATGTTTTGAGCATTTGATTTACAATTATTATATATATATATA
Organism: Dimocarpus longan; assembly: GCA_022984855.1. Classification (NCBI taxonomy): domain Eukaryota; kingdom Viridiplantae; phylum Streptophyta; class Magnoliopsida; order Sapindales; family Sapindaceae; genus Dimocarpus; species Dimocarpus longan. The sequence goes on from CM041020.1 coordinate 13,098,318, forward strand.
TATATATATAGAGAGAGAGAGAGAGAGAGAGAGAGAGAGAGAGAGAGAGAGAGAGAGAGAGAGAGAGAGAGAGAGTGATTTTTCCCTTATAACATAATAACAAATAAATAAGGGCGCACAACCGTTTACTTAGTTGAGTGGTTGTGCATCTCTCCGTCTGTATTTATGTCTAAGGTTCGATTCCCGTCTATTTCAAAAAAAGTAGTATGGAAAATATTTTCATGAGTTATGAGAGTAATTATTTGAATCGAGCAACAAATATAATCCGGATAGCTACTCTCACAATCAATACAAAGGAGAGGATATACAACTACTCAACTAAAAGCAAATATGTCTTTTTCCAATTTTTTTATAAAACAAATAAACTAAAATAATAATGGATTATAACAATAACTATTCTTATTTCTTTGGTACAATTTGATACTACTACTACTACTTTTTTGTTATTTTGAAAAATAAACGTTTGCTTTTTCTTTTTTTTTTTCAATATTTTGTTGGACTTGAAAAAGTAATGGACTATAACAATATAATCTTAGGACCAATTTAGTACTACTACTACTTTTAAAATAACAATACAAAGGGGAAAGCACACAACTACTCAATTAAGTGCAAATATGTCTTTTTACAATTTTTTGTTATGAAAAAAAATGAACTTTTACCAATTCTTTATGTTAGACTTAAAAAAAAATAATGGACTATAACAACTATTATTAGGACCAATACAATATTACTATTTCAAATATATGTATATATATAAGTAGTATTACTACTACTTTTAAAATAATTATTTATTAATGATAAGATAATTTTGAACTAGTGATATATCCCTTACAATAATACTATACAAGGTATTAGATTCAACTTATCCCCCAACATTATAAGGTGGTGATTTAATTGTAATATTACTAACAATAATAATTATTATTAATTAAATTAAACAAATAATCTATTATTTAATTAATTATATGTTTCATTTTGTTAATTATTATTATTATTATTATGATGGGAATGTTACCGCTAAAACTATTGTGGGCGAGTGAAACTCAAGTTGTATGTTTATGTTCAATTAATTTAAGTACTACTTGTAAATTTATATAATAAAATGGACGTCAACAACATATCTATAATTCCATTTATTCAAACAAAACAAAACAAAACATATATTTGAAGAAAAAATATATAGTTTCATAATTATATTGAACATAAAACAAAATGGATTTATCTATCAAATATCATTTCTTCATATACATTTCTTTCGTAATATAGGAAAGAATGTTTTTTCTTAATCATTACAATGACAAATAAGTCAAGAAATAAAAATACAAGCTAGTTACCTCCAGAACAAAACTCAAATAAACTTAAGTTCTAAAAAAGAAAAAAATCTCAAATAAACTTAATTACCATTTATTTATCTGTGACAAAAGTCTTAGATTGCATCAATAATTTTTTTTATGAATAAAACCAGAACTAAATCTGGTTTCGTGAGGTACAAGGGGGTCCATATTTGTTGAGAGAATTTTCAATACAAAACAAGTAGCCTCTAATTCAAAAAAAATAATTATAACTGCAATAATAATGAATTGACCACTAAATCTAGTATCATTATCCATAACATAAAAGGTAATCTAGTATCACTTTCAAAAGAGACTTGCACAAAAAATCCCAAGCAGTGACCAAACAAAAACTCAGATATCTCAAACCAATAATTGAGGCTTAATACCCTGAAAATAAGCAAATTGTCTAAAACAAAATTTTCCCTAGTCCAGCAAATGAACGCTCAAGCCTTAAGCCTTCCATAAAACTTGCCCTTCTCCTGGGTTGTCTGGAACCGACCATGACCGAACTTGGAGGATGTATCGATGAACTTGAGCTTAATCTCCTCCAATGCCACCCTAGATGTCTGCTTCAACAATGACTGCCTCAAGGTCACGACACGCTTCTTAGGTCCAACGCAGCAACCCTTGATCAACAAGTAATCTTCCTTCACCACACCATAGTGGGGGAATCCTCCCATTGGGGTAATATCCTTCTCAGTCCTGGTTGACACAAAAGCAATGAGAATGTGTCATTCATTTGGAAATATAGAAAAAGCTTGAAATGTCATATGGCCATGTAACAAAACACCAACCTGTCATATTCAGTCATAGCAGAATGAGACTCCTGGCCAGCCTTTCCAAGCTTGTAAACTTTCTTGTTCATCTCAGTACGGTGATGGTAGCCGTTCTGCCCAGCCCTGGCAACAGTAAAGGAGACCCTAGCTGGATGCCAGGCACCAATACAAGCCACCTTACGCAGACCACGGTGAGTCTTGCGAGGGAGACGAGTGACACCCCAACGAGTAACCACACCCTCATATCCCTTACCCTTGGTCACGCCAATGATATCAATCATCTCATCTTTTGTGAACACAGTGTCAACGGGAACCTGCTTCTCAAAGAAACTATAAGCATACTCGACCTTCTTGGCAACATCCCCACCGTTGACCTGGATTTCCATCAGGTGGGCTTTCTTCTGCTTCAGTCCTGGCATTTTTCTAATCTACAAAATCAAATAAAAGACCAAATCAATAAGATTTAAATACAACAGCATCAAGAACAGATGCGAAAATGGAAGGAAAATAAAACACGTGTTCAAGCACAAAGATGTCAATAGCCAATGATGGCAAGGCATTGCACATCTAAAAGAATGATCAGATATCTTATTATGAAACGAACACAAAAACCGTTTAAAACAACAAATTAATAGAAGAAAAGAATACCTGGGTATGGGCCAAAACACGAATGACAGAACAATACTTCTTCATTTTCTCCAGCTGAGACTCAATGTCCTTTTTCCCCTCCTCAGTTTCAAACTTCTTCGAGTACTTGGTAAAAGCCTTCTTCTTAGATTTGCACCAGTTCTTGTAGAACCTCCTCTTCACCTCCTCATTGAGATGTTGGGCCCAGACGGTGCAAAGAGATCGAAGCCCACGGGGTGTCTTCACATAACCAACAACTCCAACAACCACAAGGGGTGGAGTTTCAATAATTGTTACAGCTTCACATGTTTCTTTCTTGTGGAGCTCTGAAAGGAAAGGACTCAAAAGGTAAGACATTCCAGCAAACCTTCAGATAATGACTAAAAATAAGAACGAGCTGCCAATCCTTATTTTTAGCACAAAATACGAAGATGGAAAAGATAAAAAAGGCTCACTCACTTGATCCTGGTTTCTCAACATCTCTGACAATGTGTGTCATCCCAGCTTTGTATCCCAAGAAAGCGGTTAATCTGCACGGCTTTGATGGATCGTCTTTAGGGAAGGCCTTCACTGAAAATACCAAGAACAGAAAATCAAAAGACAGAAAACAAATCACCACTATAAATCCAAAAATAAACCATCCATAGCACAACCACAGCACCACAGCATACAAGTTGAGTTTACCCTATTTGAACAGAAAATTTCTGTACTTTATACATAAATGAATTTCGACAGTGATTTGGGCAAGAGCCACCTTCACAGAAAGAAGCATAGATAAAAGGAACATCAGGCATGAGAATGGCTAAAAGGGATGTGGTCGAAGAACATTCATATTAACGAAAAGAAAAAATTATCTTAATACACACTAAACTTGTTTTTGACACTTCGTGTAAGCTAACAAGGTTGGTAATAATTAGAAGTTATGATACATCATACACAGCACTTATTAAAGGCTTATCTAAATCTCACTTGAAAACATAAATGGTAAAACAAGTTATGTTTTGAAGATCATCAATAATGGTAATAAAGGGATGCACCATCACACATTTGCTTTTTAAAACATTAGATAAGACATCACAGTGTGATACAGTAACTGAAAATCATAATTCAAATTTTCAACATATCACAAGGACACTCAAGAAATCTCATCTCAGCTAAATATATCACAGCTTCATTGTTAGGATGTAAGCACAAACAATTCATAAATAAAGAACAATAAGACGTCAATAGCCAAAAAAAAAAAACCTTTTCCTCTGTGGCGGGCAGCTCTCTTTCTTGGGAGAAATCCCAAAGAGCCGTGTCTTGGGTGTTCAAACTTGCGATGAGACATCCTTGGTAACTTTCACTGCAAAACTTGATATTACTTCACCATAATAAGACAAGAATCAAGTTTACTAATGAAACCAATTTAACACAGAGTACACACCACACATAAAAAAAAAAAAACCCTAACTTTGCATGTAGATTTCACTTATTAAATAAATACCAAAATAAAATCATTAAAATCTTTAGACACAATTAAGCAAAAACATGACATTTTGGACAATATTAAACACATCTCACAAAATCCCATTTTCTGCAGAACATTGAATAACATACAACAAATGCCAATTATATAGTCAACACGTAGCATTATAGGTAACAAATACCATGTTAAAAAAATCTAGGGAATCAAAAATCGTAAAACTTCAAAAATAACTGTACACATAAGTATAAACCATCAAAATTAATGAAAACTCAATAAACTCCACAGGAACAACCATGACAAGTTGAAAGAGACTCATTTCCTATTACTTTCAATCTCAAGAAATAAAGTGGTCCCTTTTTTTACAAGAAACCCTTTGAATACCACGAAAATATACATATAAAATAGTCCATTTATTGTTTTTGATGCAGGCCAAAAATACAATCAAAATTATCAGAAAAGTATATAAAACTTAAGCAGATTTTAAAATTTACATGAAACACCAAACCTAATTAAAACCAAACAAAACAGCAAAAATTTTCAAATTCACTTGCTTTAAGGAAACATGTATAATATGTCCCCGCAACGAAAACAGCTGATGAAACAGAAAATCTCTCGTTGGATGATCAGATTCAGTCCCCAACCAAAGGCCTATGGCAGATCAGAGTTATGCCAATTCTCGGGCTCATTTGGTATTCCTGTCCAAACACCCTTAAAAAGGGTTTCTGGCAAAAAAAGAGCCCTTCTTCGAGACTCCAGCCTTGATTCTCACAGATCTATTATTCTTGGGGGTTCCAAATCAAACCATCCATCAAAAGACCCCACAACACCAACATGTTCCACTTGACAAGAACACTAAAATCCCTTTCCAAAATAAATAAAACTATAGACCATATCATGAACTTTAAACTAAAACATATCAACAAAAACACTGATAAACCTTTTCAAAACACATACTTATGCATTACATAAACAATCACAAAACCATTCCAAACTAGAACAAATTTACAAATCAACAAACACACTAAAAACCACCCTTTTCAAAACACATTATACACACACACACACAAACAGCATAAACCATTAAACAAAATAAAATAAACCCACGTTCAAAACTCAAAAATATTCAACTTAGGCAAAAAAATATAAGGTGTTATCGAAACAAAATCAGATCTGCGATACCCAGAACAGAAACAGCATACCAAGTAAAACAACAAGTACATGAACATGTATGAGAGAATTATATAGATGGGTTTTTTGTACATTGAACGAGTGTACCTCTGGTTATGATTAGCGAGAGATGTCGCAACGAAAATGAGAGCTCTGCTGCTGCAATGTAAAACCCTAGTTTGGTGTATGTTGTTTTATAGTGAGGGTTAATAGAATTTCAACGGCTAGGATTGTTTTGGTGGGTTAATCTTGTCCGTTGGATTATGACGTGCTAGGGTTTGTGTAAGTTGATTGCCGAGATTGGATATCGGGTATGGGTTGTATTTTAAGCCGTTGATACGGGAATGGTGGAATCTAAGCCGTTGATTCAAAATAGAAGTGGCTTACACAATTAATCATGTTTGTGAGGTTGTTTTTGACGAGGCCTGCGGCTGATATTGGTGGCTACATTTTGCTCCAAAATTTTATTCTTGTAACACTGAAAGAACAAAATCTATTTACGGAAGTATTGATACATATAGTAAAATCATTATAAAAAAATTAAAAATTATTTTCCTAAAGGATATATGTACTTAAACTTAATGGTTTTTGGAGTATTTTTGTGTTTAAGCATTAATACCCCATGTCTTAATATAATAAAAAAGAGTCTTTATGCCGTTAATAAAATTAATATAAAAAGAAAAGGAAACAAATTTAAATTGCGATGAAGATTTATTTCTATAATGTTATATAGATTAAATGAAAAATTCAAAATTAAAAAAAATAATATTAATAATAAGAAAATAAAAGTTTTAAGAACTTTGATTTCTACCATCTATTAAAAAGGAGAATGAAAATAACTTTTCAATTAAAAAAAAAAAAAGGCAAAACAAAAAATTCATGCTCATGAACTGAATCTCTACCAGAGATAGGTATCCATCATTATGGTGAAAATCTATCCAAAAACAATGGACTTCCATAACTGAAATGGATGTTTACTAATGATAATTTTGTTTGATCACTAGATCAAATGTCCATCAAGTGGGGAATCAAAATTAATTTGATATGGTAATACACCATATCAATGTTCGACCTTATCTAACTAGATTAACTTAGATATAGTTTTTGGCCATTCGATCTCTCTAGCTCTTGGTAGGGGTGGTCAAACTTTTTGTTTATAAATTATTTTTTATTTTATTTTTCATTTATCTTTTTTGTTTTCCACAAGTTTGTTACTTTATTTTTATAACTATACTTTTTACATATGTAAATTTGACGGTTTGAGCTTTTGATCAGGGTAAAATCATCTTTTTATTATTATTTTTTATTACATCCAACATATAAAGAACCTGATTAGAGAAACTAAATAAATGGAATTTTGAAATATTAGAGACTATTCATGACAGAAATACATTCGTAGTTAAAACATGAAATTTCCTTTTAACTTAGAGACCAAAATGAAAATATCTCTATAAGATAAGATTACCACTATAGTTAAAGTTAGTTTATTTTATTGTAACGTCAAGTATATGATTTTGCATCTATTTTAGACCTAGGTAATCATGAATGTACCTTTCACTGATTTTGAAATGAAGCACCAATGGGTCCGTTTTAATGCTAACTTTAGGGCTAAGGCCCAACTTCTGTGGATGATCCAAAAGCAGGCCCAATTGGATTGGATATTGTGGAGGGCCGAAGGCTCTTCTATCCCCACCCCCGACAAAAAGAGTATCGGTAATTTCACCCTACTAAAAGTTTGTATTCGCTCTACTAGAATTTAAAATATTTTAATAGTTTTGGTGTATTCAATATAAAATTAAAATAATTCGATTGAAATTTATTCAATTCATATTTGTAATTAAATCCATTAAAATCAAAGTATATTCAATTCAAGTTTGTATAAAATCTAATTAAATTTAAGTATATTAAATTCATATTTATAAGAAATTCAATAAAAATCTATATATATTAAAACTTCACAGATTTTATTTAAGTTATGGATTCGGATAGATTTTATAGTGATTTTTGTGAAAAGAAAAAAAAAATCAATATAAATCTAACCATTCTCCCAAATATTTCATTGGATTTCAAAGTATTTTGACAAAATCAATATGAAGTCTACAAATTCTATTAAAAGCTAACATTAATAAAAAAATTCATGAGTGCTTATAACTAACCACCTCAATTTTGAAATAATTTTTCTGAAGGAAAACCCAAACATTCCAAGGATTACATGATTGGGTCATCGTGAATGATTATTGGGTCTAGGAATGCTTATGGGGATATTTCTTGGGGCATGGATACTACACCTCTTTAAAATGATATATACATTCCACTGGTAAGCACACTTAATTAAATATTTTAAAAAATGTTAAATTACCTTAAAAATAGTTTTGATAATATTTATTTATAAATATATAATACAATAAAATTAAAAATATATATATTTTCAATACTAAACGGATCATAATTATAAATTATAATATTTTAAGACAATTCTTAGTAGGGTGTGCATACAATTTTAGGGAGTGTATTCAACTTATAGTTAATTGATTGCCCTCCCAGAAATCCCAAAGTTTTAGTTGGAAAAAAATGTTTAAAATTGTGTTCATCCCAACAGTGCAGATCCTTACAATTATCATTCAATATTCACAATTCTTGAAGAAGTACAACCTCCAAATTAATGTTCTAACTGTAAGACTCAAATCCAAATGGATCCAGTAGAATATTAAAAATAAATAAATAAATGGGACTTGAATGAATAAGTTAAAGGTGCCAATTAAAGAGCTCAATTGGAGTTATAAAAATAGCTCAATTTTATTATAGAGTCCAAAATTTAGGTGAACCCCAATTGGATATTGATGCAGCCCATTTTTCTTACTAAATGGTTCATTATTATTTGTAAGTAGTAATATTTTTACATCAATGTATATTATTTTTAATTAACTATATTTCTTAAATGTGTTTTCAGAATAGTTTTACAAATAAAATTCATTTTTTTAGATATTTTATTAATATTTTATATATTCTATACATGGGTCCAATATGAGAAATGTACAGCTTTTCGATTTATTTAGATTAAAGTTTATAAAACAACTTTGAGATTTATGATAATTTTTTTAAAGGATTTTTAAAAAACTCCAAATTCCAATCAAATTGATCATAGGTTTCTGGGGACTCGAGAGAAAAATTAGGATAAATCCTGTTACTAACTCAAATCTCATTACGTTTTAGTTCGTGTGTAACTAAGTGTTTATTTGGTTAAACTTTCTACTAGTTTAAAAACTCTACTAAACCCTATTTAGTTTTTTCGGAGATGCTTGGTTGGGCTTTTAAAATTGTCTATTTTAATTCGAGAAGGGGTCAGTAAAGGTTATAACTTCTACCAGCAAAAGCTCATGGAAAGGAGTTTTTTCAAATAGATATTTATTAAAAAAAACATATTTGACATTAATATCTTTAAATTTTTTTGATTGACATAGAAATACCCTTACTAAAACAAAATATTTGAATTAATAATATTTCCTTCTAGGTAATTTAATATTTTAGTAGATCTTTTCACATGATTCAACCAAACACTCTATTGTTATAAAAGTGTTCTTTTAATTACCAACCAAACTTCCTAAAAAAAAAAAAAAATTACCAACCAAACAATTGTATATATATATTTTTAAAAGCTCTATTTCTAATAGATACCACAAGTAAACCTTTTATAAATAGATATTTTTCGAAACCCAACCAAACATACTCTAAACTCAATTTCCACGACAAAATATAAATTGTTTTGCGCTTGAATTTTGTAGTGCAGTTGGTGGCTTACTGCACAATTTAACTTTCCAATAAGTCCCAACATATGTCCATGCAAAGAGTGAAAAAGACCATAGATTGTCTATTATGTTTTCTTTCACCTGTTACAGAATTTGAAAGTTGCAATAGGGAAATATAATTTGATCCCTTAATCTTAATAATGTGAAAAATTTAATATTGGATCATTTCAACTTCCATAAATATGATAGGGCGATTTCTTTAAAAAATATCATGAGAGGCTTGTTTCAATTTACTCATAAATTTCAAACAACCGAGTTAGGTGTGTATTTTAACCAAGTCTGGATAAGATTAACTGTATACAATGCAAGCCATAGAATCTAAATTAGTATGAGATTCAAAATTAGTGTGACTTTTTATTGAAGTCGTGGGATATAAAGATCTAAATTAATTTCCAAGTCATAGAATTTAAATTAATATGAGAATTTATAATCAAGCATTTTCCTTAGCTTCAGATTTGCCAACTGTTTGTTGTGTAAACTAAGTTGTAAGTCTATTCATGCAAGCTATTAAAAACCATTTACAATGAGAAAGACTTTTATATTTCAATATCAACAGTCTAATACGATAATGGATAGCGATCATATATTCATGGCTCTTATTTCCTTCGTTGACATCTTCTTTTCTTTATTTTATTTAACATTTTTTTTTCGATTGTGCCAAATGGGTTGATTTAGCTAATACTTATTTAAAATTTTAGCACTAACGTACGATGGTTTTGGTGAATTAATCTCTCTCTCTCTCTCTCTCTCAACCAACCATACCCACTCTCTTTCTCTTTCTCTCTCTCACCTATCCATCTCTCTTTTACTGCATGTGTTTCTCTTTCTCTCTAACATTATCTAAACTAACGGTTGTTCCCTTGTTTGGAGTGCAAAATGGTGTAAGATGTGAAATATAGGAAAAAATCTTTTATGGGACTGTCCTACGACTGATATAGTGTAATAGACCAATTAAATGGTATCATTTCATTTTCTCTTACTATTTCCATTAACATGTTGCATCACATTAGTCGTATGACAATCCCATGAAAGATTTTCTCGAAATGTAGAGTGTGACAAGTCATACTTAAAGAAACTACATATGTTCATCAAATTAAACAATTAAATATGTAATTGGGTTCTAGAAACTACATCCCATGGAAGAGGATTATAGAGAGGACGGACGTGGGTTCTAGAAATCTTTAGAAACTACATATGTACATCATAATTAAATGAGTAATTGGGTTTAACTACCTTATCCAACCACTAATCTTACCTTTCCATCGGAGTACTTGGATTAGTTATAAGGGTGGTTATTGTAGTCAATCTAAGGACTCTAATTGAAAAGTAAAATTAGTAGTTAGCTAAGATAGTTAAATTCTAATGTAATTTATTAATAAAATAAAAGTGTTTTATGTGTGAATGGGGTGGGGTGTCACTGACTTCGGCCTTTTCCAAGGTGAATGCTCGAAAGAGAGAAAACTATGGAAAAATAGAAGTTATTAAATTAACTCTTACTTTAATTACAGTACTATTCTTAATTAATTTGATTATCAATTTATGAGCAATCGTATGAATAACTTGGGTGTTTTATAACTTTTTTTTTTTCAAAATTTGAGCTCCTGGACAATGGTCAACGTCTATTTAAATAGTAAACTAATTTATTTAATTAAAGTTGTTAATCTTGTTGATTAAAAATGGAAGTTATCAAATTAATTCTTACCTTAATAACAGTACTAGTCTTAATTAATTTGATTCTCAATTTATGAGCAACCGTATGAATAACTTGAGTGTTTTATAACTTTTTTTTTCCCCAAAATTTGAGCTTCTGGACAATGGTCAACATCTATTTAAATAGTAAACTAATTTATTTAATTAAAGTTGTTAATCTAATTAAATAGTTAACCAATTTATTTAATTAAATAGTAAACTAATTTATTTAATTGAAGCTGTTAATATTATTGATTAAATCTAATAAAAGCTTCAATGGAGGTACAAAGATGCTTGTATAATACTCAATCCGTGAGTTTCTCTCATGAAAGTCAGCCAGTTCAAATTAGCAGAAGAAGAAGTTTGGTCTAACTTAGGTTGACTGATGGGCTATAAAAATGGGCCTCATGGTATGGTATGGAAATTGGGTCAACTGTTATTCACTTGTATTAGGTTTGAAACCAAGAATGGTTCTGATGGCATGGAAATCGCTTCATATTAATTATTAATATATTAATGCTTAGTTCTTTTCTTTTATCTTTTATAATTTATTATTTTTTGGGTAAATTAATGAGAATAAATTTATTAATGTGTTTGATATTAAAAAACAAAAAACAATTTTAATTTGTAAATATTTTAATTTTTCTTTTTTTAAATTTGTTTTATTTTATTTAAATTTAATTAAAAGAAAAATAAAATGATTGAGGGCATTTTGGTCTTTATACATTTTCTGTCACAGTTGACTGTTAGTTTTTTGGTTAAATGAATCAATTTGATGAATTTTTCAACTTAACCCACGTTGGGTTAGGGGATTTTTAATCCCACTCGATCCGAATCCAGAACGCTCACCCATTGACTCTTGTGGGTCCCCGCTCCTCTAACATTGTTAGGATTTCACTTTAAATTCCATCACGACATCACTAAACAAGTGAAAACTTTCTAAAGAGCTTCAAGTAAAAACTAAACTATAATATATTCACAACTGTTTATGCTAAATTTTAAGGTGGTAAGAAGACATATTTATTATAATAATGTAAACCTCAGGAGATACATGAGGATGACATCTATAACCTCCTTTAGTGTTTTTACATACTAGAGGTGATGGGCACATAATATTTTTTAGGCTACATTCACCAATATCTTAAGTGTAATAAATAAATATAATAGAATTCAGATTACGAACAAAATAATATAAATTAAAAAAATAAATACAATAGAACTCATATTATGAACCAAATAATATAAATTTATAAAGTATAATTCATACATATAGACATATGATATAAAAACAAATTTATGTTGCTAAATTATGTTGTAGAAAACGTTTGAAGAAGAAAAAATAGCTTAAAATTTGAAGAATATTTGTTAATGAAATAAAAAAACTAATGTGGCTAAAATCCAATGAGGACAAAAAAAAGGGATTGAGTTTAACAAAATAGAGATTTGGGCACAATTTCACAATATTCCCATAATGTGTATGCAAAAAAATAAAATAAAACAAAATTACAAAAATTCCGACCAATCAAATAGGTAGAATTGTTGAAGTTCATCACTATGCCGCTATGTATGCATACTTACTCTTCAATAAATATACAAGGAGACATGATTTCTACTAATGAGTAACAGGATAAAAATATCCAGATATAAAAAACCAATGAACCACATCACAACTAATATATGAAAATTTGAATTATCTAACAAATGTGAAAGGAATTTTTTTTACTTTCACATCCATCATAAAGAAATGAATTTCCTTAGTAGTTGTCTCCGATTCCAAATAGAAATGGAATTTTAACAACTCCATAACTTGATAGACAATTGAGTTTTGATATAGGTAATGATGAATTTACTAATAAAATTGACGAAAAAGGATGATAATATGAAACATAAGTTGTAAAAACATTTTTAAATCTCACTGACGCAAAACCTTTCATGTTGATCTTCTGAGGAAAACATTTTTTGTTCTTTAACAAAACCTTATCTGTTTTTTTGCTTTATTATCAATCTATAGTCAAAAGAAAACACTTATGTTTCGAATTGAAAAGAAAAAAGAAGTGAGTTAATTACAAAGCCTCTTATGAGGAAAATGAAAGTTGTTAACATTTTTAATCTCACTTACCCGTAACCTTTTTTGAGCAAAACCTCTCCCGTTCTTTTGCTTTACTATCAATGTATAGTCATAAAGAAACACTTATGTATTGAATTGAAATGAAAAGAAAAAGTGAGTTTATAACAAAGCATTTCGAACATTTTTTATTACAATTCTAATTTGACACAATGACCTAATTTGAGAAATGGCTCAATTATGAGGAATCTTTCTTGAATCCCAATGTTTATTATCAACGTATAATACCACGACCTTTTTGGCTTCCATGAGCATTGTTACCCTTTTTCTTCCCAAAGTAAAGCCAATGCCAAAACAAGAAGCCAACTTCTTTTACCCATTTTCTTTCCAACATCTCCTATTCTGCATCCGTAACGTTTATGGGTATGGGTGCTGTGCAACATGAAGTGGTTCGAGTGGAACCCCCACTCCATTCAAACGCACAAAAATTCAACAAAATTTTTGTTTGTTAGCCAAGATCCACTGGTCCCATACACACCAAAAGGCCTCAACTTCAATATCGAATGGATCTTCAGAAAATACAACAATAATAATAAAACATTTGATCAATAAGAACAAAATACTAAAACAAAACCTCGAGAAAAAAAAATCATAAATACACCAATTTGAATATCTATCAAAATATATATTTTTTTTACTCTATTGATTAACTCATCACAATCAAATGAAGATTCAAAGCATAGTCATATACAAATAACTGCAACAGCAAAGAGCAGCTTCACAAACTTTCCCTTCTGTAACATTTCCGCGTGTTCACTACCATTGAACAGAAACTTCACAAAAATTTCATTTAAGAAACATAAATCCAGTTAATCATGAAATATTCAAGAATAAATCTCTGAACTATTTGTCACTGACCGAAGAGATTTTTGAAACAATCTTAAACATTGCAAAAGCTCCAAACAATGCTACGAATTACAATCTCCCAAAATTACGCTAATATTTTAGAATAAAAACAAAACAGGTAGAGAAAGTTATAATCCATAATTTCGATTTGGTTCGGTTCCAATTGGGCCCTTCAAAATGGGTTTTTCTCTGAAGCTTTGTAAATAAAAAGGAAACACAAGAAGCAGGCAGAAAGTCATAATCCAGTCGTAAATTCTCGAGTATCCAAGGCATATCAACAGCTCATAATTTCTCGAAGGACAGCAGAAGCAGAATCTTGGCTAAAACAGAAATATACAAGAACAAGAATTGTTGCATAAAACCAAACCAAACAAAACAAATATTAAGATTTGTAGACATGTTAACCAAAAGCCAAAAAAGCTACATACCCTTCAGATTTCAGAGTGTTTAAAGTTGTGGATTACTGTATTTGCTGAAAGAAATTTTCAGAAGAATAGACAACACACAAACAAACAGATTTTGAAGTAAAAAGCAAGGAACGTCATTATGATTTTCTTGTTTTGCTTTATTTTCACTATTACATAACCATTTGGATTGTGTCAGATGGCAAAGAACTGGATGGAAACATTACAGGGCAGAAACCTATACACAAGCACAGACACACACACACACACCCAGTTTATGAAATCAAATCTTCTAATGAGAATAGACTAAACAACAGTCAGTATTTGAAAAGAAGGAGAACAGTAAGATTTTGCAAAACAACAGTCAGATACCTCAAGACCAAGTACGAGTTTGCACGTGGCAAGCTGGTTGAAGCCGAAGCCGAAGCCGAAGCAGCTTGAGTGTGAGAGAAAGACAACAGTTGGTAGTGGTGTATTTGTGAGGAGGTGTAGAGAACAGTTGGTGGCGGAGGAGGGGCCGTAGATTAGTGAAAGAGAAAGTGTAGGTGTAAGAATGGTTAGGGTTGAACCGGATTTTATAATGGGTTGATCTCATATGTTGTATAATGTGAATGTGAAGTAGAGAGATCAGAGAGAAAAAGAAAGAGAAAAAATCGATGTGTGAGTTAGAAAGGGATAGTCAGACAAGTTAGCAATCTAAACTCTCTGAGAGGTTCATCTCTTTCTTATAAAGAAATAGCATTTTGAGCTCAGAAGTTATTCTTGTAGCTGACATGACATTCAATTTATTGATGTCATGACATTGCACTCTAAGACAAAGATCTGCATAAAATTTGTCCAAATCCATGAATGTGTACAGCTATAGGCTTCAGAAATAAAAAAATAAAAGTATTACTGAACTGTGAACATGCATTGTGCAGCAATTGTAAGTTTCAGAACTCAAATTGCTAGATTGGTAATCGGATGAGTATATAGAACTTTCAACTGAGCGGTCATGCATGCATCACAAAAAATATGCAAAAATGGAAACTATGCCAAAATAAAACCAACATTAACAGTGGCAACCCATTTCAGAAGAACCATTTCAAAGAGGTGGTGTTTTTTAATGCATCATCGCACAAATGATGTAAAACAATCAGAATAGCTCTTAATTTATAATTAAGATTAAATCAACCATTAACCATCATTAAGCTTCAAAATCACTTTCGTGAAGGTTGTGTTTTTATAAATTCAATTTAAGACACTAAAACCATTTTATAATGTTACATCAGTTCTATTTAATAGTAATTTATATAAAATTTCTCTAACATATTTGGTTCAACTTAAGTAGCACGAGAGTGTTTGACAAAAGAAAAAATGTAGATTATTTGATTATCAATTAAAAGAATTATTTTGATTTTGTAAATTGTTCAATTAAATAACTTGACAGATTATTAGATATCATTAAATTACTAAAATGGGTTTATTACAGTTTTACATTTGAAATTGTATCGCGAAATTTGTCTATGCATACATCACAAAAGATACGCATTGTATATCTATCATAAAACTCCCAGTGGATTACAACTCCACCTGGTAAATTCTGTATTAATCAGCCAAAAAAAAGCTCTAGAAATGGAAAATATCCCCAAAAAGAATGGCAGCCCATTTCAAAAGATTAATGGTGTGATAGAGAAGGCAGTTAGAAAACCAATGGTGGAAGGCTAGGATATGAGAGAGAGAATCTTGTATCTTAAGGAAAAAGTAGAACTTTGTTTAAGGCAAGAAGAATCTTCACATCAGGCTCTACAAAGCTTCATCAATTACATAATGTCATTATAAACTTGATAATCTTCTCTTGATTGACTCTCAAGTAAATAATTTATAATTTATAACCAAATGTCTAATTTGAATTCACTAGTTGATTGACGGATCATTTACTTTGCACAGGAATGTAGCATGTAGTATCTTTTGAATAATTTTAAAATGTCTTCGAAGATAAATTGAATAAACTTAAAATTTACATAAACTCTTTTCTTGTATAATTATTATTTTTTTCATTCTTTAGGTCTAAAATTGTAAAAGGGTTGTTTGGTTGTATAATTTAAAATTCTTTAATTTTCTTAAATTACTGAATTGAGTTTATTTTCCTGTATTTTTTATATTGTAAAGTTTTTGCTTTTAAAAGAGAAAAACTCAAAAAACAAAGGGTTCTTTGAAGAAATCTAAATTTGAGATTTTTCCACAGATATAAAACACCATTTTTAGTATTCAAAAGATTTTATTTATAGCTACAACCAAATGAAAGAAAAAACACTAGGGATATTCATTTAAAAAAAAAAAAAAAACACTGGGGAAAGCTCTTTAATTCTTTTTGAAAAAACATAAAAGAGAAAATAAAAAGAAAAAAATACAACAAATAGTAAGATAGACATCTCTTATGAAGATGGAACCTCTTCTAACCACGCTTTTTCACCCTAAATAAGACATGCAAAATTGATTATTTCATCACCTCCTTTGGCTATTTAAAGAAATACAAAGTTGAGAGGGGATCTAGCTACTACATTAATAAACCAAAATTACTTCCTTACCCTTTTCGTTTCATCAATCACTACAGATATAAGTGTCAATTTCAATTATAATAAAATTAAATAAAAATATAAAAATTAAATGACATATATACCCTTCAACCGATAAGTTGGACAAGTAACTTACAAATCTACAAGGATAAAAATGTGATTTCCAAATACCAAGGGAATGAGTGAAGGGCAATCAACCATGGGAACAAACACGGGACGCTGGAGTGGCATACAAATACACAAGAAAATGAAAAATAAATAAATATACGCATGTGTGTGTGAGAGAGACACGAGTTGGACGTTTTAATTTTCCTAAGACCATCTCCAATGTATAAAACCAAATTTCACACGATATTAATGTCAACACTAAATTTTTTAATACCAATTTTTTTTGTACTTCAATGTGTTTCACATCAAATTGGTGTAAATGACATCTTTAAAAAATATTCTATACAAATTCTTTAACTCATATTAATTAATTTATTTGGTATAAAATCTTATTCTCAAATAATTACTCATAATATATAAAAAAAAAAAAAAATTATTAATTACTCACATAATTTTTTTTTTTTAATTTTTGATAAGATATTATTCTCATTAATTTTTCAACTAATTTTTTGGTCACTACATTTTTTTAACTAATTTTTATCCAACTAACTGTTTATCTACCAAATTTTTTCAACTAATTTTTTATCCACCCCACCAAAAAATCTTATTGAGTTTTTGTATTAAAAGTATTACCCTTTCTATCAAGTAATTATAGAAATAATAAATTTTTATATACATTAAAAAATTTAGTTAATATTATATAAATATATTATTTATAACATATATTAAAAATTTTAAAATTTATTAAAGCATAATCAATATTATATTCATTTTAAAAATCTCAATGAAATATTTTTAACTGTATATATATTTTTATAATATTTTAATTTCTATTTCTAATTATTAATCAAATTATACAAACATATTAAAAATAATAAAGGACATAAAGCGAATAAATATTGCTATAGTTACTATAAGGGGGGCATTGTTGAAATTTAAAAAAAAAAAAAAAGAGTCCGTAGCTCAACACAAAAAATTTGGAGTTGCTTGTACAATGCAACGCCAAATTTGGTATAAGCACCAAATTTTCATCTTGGAGTTTGCAAATGGTGTTTACATTAAAGTGAATGTTTATACCAAAATAGTGTCACATTGGAGATGGTCCAAGACTCTAAGAGCAACTCCAATGTAGCACTATTTTAACAAAAAACACCAATTTGGTGCTCACACTCTCTTCAACGTAGCACCATTTTATAATTTTTAAGGCAAAATTTGATGCATTAGCTATAATATAACACCAAACTATAGCTAACATCAAATGGGCTGTTGAGCCACGTGCTCTTCTTTTTCTTTTTTAAAATTCCAACAATGGCTCCCTTATGTGTAATTATCTGAAAATAAGATTTTATAATGGGGTCAATAATAAAATAGTGGGATAAAAAAATCAATTGAAAAAATAAGATGGATGAAAAATTTGATAGATAAATAATTAGTTGGATAAAAATGAGCTGAAAAATATGAAGTGTGTAAAAAATTAAATGAAAATTTAACGAGAACAATATTTTGTAAAAAATTAAAAATATATGTGAGAATTTAATAATTTTTTAATATAGTGAGTTATTATTTGAACATAAAATTTTATACTAAATAAATTAATTAATATTGGTTAAAAAATTATATATAGAATATTCTTTAAAAATATCTTTTACACCAATTTGGTCTTACATACATTGAAGTACAAAACAATTTAGTGTAAAAAAATTTAGTATTGATACCAAAATAATGTAAATTTTACTATAAAACATTGGAAATGGTCTAAGACCTTATTTAATGTAAAACCAATTTGGTGGAAACACCAATTTAACGTCAAAATTCACTCCAATGTGAGCACCAAATTGGTGCTTCTGTAGTTTTTCAAGACACGTTTTAGTGTTCAAGCTACAATTGAACACTAAGTTTGGTGTTCAACTGTAGCTCGACACCAAAAATTTATGGTCCCACATTATTTTATTTTTTTAAATTCCAAAAGTGCCCTCTTGATGTAAGATCAGCTCCAATGTATAACACTAAATTTCATACCATTTTAGTGTCAACACCAAATTTTTTTACTTTTCAATGAATTTTATATCAAATTGATGTAAATGACATCTTCAATGAATATTCTATACACAATTCTATATACCAAATTTCTATCAAATAATTATTGAAATAATAAATTTGTATATGCATTAAAAAATTTAGTTCCTTTGATAATCTCATAATCCTTTAATATTAATATACTATTTACAATATATATTAAAAACTTAAAAATATATTCAATATTATACTTATTTTAAATATCTCAATGAAATATTTCTAATATTATATATTTTTTTTATAATAATTTAATTTCTATTTCTAATTATTAATCAGTTAAAGGATATAAAGGGAACAACAATTGTTGCAGTTACATCAAGAGGCATTGTTTGTAATTACGACTACATATGGCCGCATATACGTTGGTATGGACGTATCAGCAATGAGATATACTAACACGCCCTTATTGGTGCCAAAAACTACCAAAATCCATCACATGCATATGAGACAGCCGTATATAGCCGTCTCATACCGATACGACTATACATAGGTATATACGATAGGTCGAGGTAAATTAAAAAAAAAAAAAAAAAAATCATATATATAAACCAAAAAACTCTAAAATCCCTTAAACCAAAATTGATCGACACTCTCCTCTCCTCACCAATGACTTTAGCTTTCATTTCCGACAACTTCTCTCATATGCAAAAACTTTCCGACAACTTCTCTCACATGCAGAAGCTTTCCGACGACTTTTCTCATGTGGGATAGGATAGCAATAAAAAACAGAGGAGATGAGGAGATAAAGAAGAGGAAAGGGATGAGAGAGACGAGTAATCAAAGAGGAGGAAGTAATTAGAGAAGAAGAGGAAATAGGTGATAAGTATTAAAGCATTTGACTTTAGATTTCGTTTTTTGTGTGTTAATAAATTAATTTTTTTAACACCGAGTGCTCATACTATGCATTGTCATGTGTAGCAAAAACTTCAATTTCATTTTGGCTGAGAAAAGTAGACACTTAACTTACTGAAAGATAAAAAGTTAGTCATGTGACATAAATATTAATTTAAGTAAAATAAATAATGAATATTAAAAGTAAATATTTATTTAATACAAAATAAATATTAAAAAAATAAATATAAATAAATAATATTTTTGAGAAATAAATATTAAAAAATTAATTTTTTAAAATCCTTTTGATCGATATATCTGTACCAACTATACCAACGTACCGTATAACATCACGAAAATGTGCCCATACCGCACCATATCACATATTTACGAACATTGTCACGAGGTGCACTTTTGAAATTTTAAAAAATAAAATAAAATAAAGAGAAGCCACAGAATTTGTATTAAGCTATAGCAGAATTTGATGTTCAACTATAGCTTACCAGAAATTGTCTTAAAAATCTACAAAACACCAATTTGATGCTCACATTGGACAAGATTTGGACATAAAAATGGTGCAAAATACCAAATTGATGTCTCATTGGAGATGGCAGACCATCTCCAATATATGACACCCAATATATGACACCGAATTCCACATTATTTTGGATATCAAATTTTTTTATACCAAATATTTTGCACTCCAATGTATTTTACATCAAATTGGTATAAATGACATCTCCAAATAATACACAATTTTTTAACCAATCTTAATTAATTTATTTGGTATAAAATCTTATTTTCAAATAAGTACTCACAATATATAAAAAAAATTATTAATTACTCACAAAATTCATTTTTTTTAAATTTTTGACAAAAAATTATTCTCATTAATATTCTAACTAATTTTTGAGTCACTTCATTTTTTTCAACTAATTTTTATCCAACTAATTATTTATTCACCCCATTATTTTCAACTAATTTTTTGTCCACCCCATTATAAAATCTTATTCTCAAATAATTACTCATAGTATACATAAAACTTAGTAATTACTCATAATTTTTTTTATTTTATCATAAAATATTATTATAAAAGTGGTTTGATTCTAACATTTAAATGGTATTTGTAACTTTTTCACAATTGATCTATAAATAATGACTCTTTCTCAAAATTAAAACATTTCTCTCTTTTAGATCCATCCACTAAAGATATATCTATACAAAACTATCATCAAGTAGGAATTTAGGTGATAAGTCTAAAAATACTCTACGAAGTGGAGATGACCTTCCAAATTTTTAAATAGTTGTTTAGAAGTATTTGTAAGCATTTTAAATTTAACTTACGTTGTTGTCAATGTTCGTAAATACATGTTACAGTACAATACGGTATGGGCACCCCACCGTGGTACGATACAATATAGCCAATACGCATTATGTGAGATGTATATACGGCTAACGTTAAAAAAATAATAAAAATAGTAAGAAATATCATAAATTTCTAGAACAATGTATTTAAAAACCAAACAAAAAATAATATAAGAGTCACGAAAGCAAAATATGAACAACAATGTAGTGCTAGTAAGTAGTAGCAATACGTTAATACCAAACCAAACATAATACAAAGTCACAACAACATAAATATAAATTTTAATCTTAAAATTACTTAAAACTTCTGCAAACAATCAAAGGTTCAAAACAAACAAAATAAAGTAATAAAAACAAACAAACAAAAAAAAAATAAACAAACCAAACATAATACAAAGTCACAACAACATAAATATAAATTTGAATCTTAAAATTACTTAAAACTTCTGCAAACAATCAAAGGTTCAAAACAAACAAAATAAAGTAATAAAAACAAACAAACAAAAAAAATATAAACAAAAGGACAAACAAACAAAAACATCAAACAATATATTAAAAAAAAAAAAAAACACAAACAAACAAACAATATAAAAACAATGCAAGCTACTGCCAACTTCAGCCAAGTTTTATTTTTCAAAAGAAAAACAACCCTTCAAGGCTTCAACAACAAACTGACCAGAAATGGAAGAGAAAGCACCGTTCAAGAGAAGAGAAAGAATGAGCTGAAGAGAAGAGAGAGAAAGCACCGCTCAAGGAGAAATACCTGCCAGAGATGGAAGCTCGACAGCCTAGACTCGCCGCAAAGCTTCTGTGTCACCGGAAATGGAAGCTTTTGGCGGCAGTAAGGCGAGAGTTTGGGAGAGAAACGACCAATCGGAGAAGATTTGTGAGTTTTTAAGGTTGTCACACTTTTATACTGGTTTTTTTTTTTTCCTTTTTGCCCTCAACCCGACCCGACCCGACCGTATTTTGCAATATGCGGCCGCACCGATACACATTATATGCCCAAAAACTCGCATACAGCAGAGATACAGCCATACGGGTTCATTCGACTGTCGATACGGTCGTATCAACGTATATACAACCTGATACAGCTATATTTATTGGTTGTTGTAGAGTTTTTTTTTTTTTTTAATCATATATGTTTAATTTAAGGTAATGGTAATGTTATAGCTTTTTATTATATTATTAAATTTTTGCATTAAAAATATGATCTTTTCTATCAAGTAATTATTGAAATAATAAATTTGTATATACATTAAAAAATTTAGTTCATTTTATATTAATATATTATTTATAACATATACTAAAAACTTAAAAATATATTAAAATATATTCAATATTATACCCATTTAAAAGATCTAAATAAAATAATTCCAACAGTATATATTTTTTATAATGATTTCATTACTATTTCTAATTATTAATCAAATTATACAAACATATTAAATTTATTAAAGGACATAAAAGGAATAGACATTTTTGCACTAGCAAATGAAATGAAGAAAATTCTGGCGTATCAGCCGTCAGGTGTCTCTTCCGCGGTATCCTCGATTCTTGCCGGCTTGCCCTAAATCTTTATTGATGTGCTCTCTATTTGTAAGGTTTCTTTAATCTATTTCAGTGCATCTTAGATTTTTCTTCCGTTATTATATTAAAATCTTATTAAATTTCAAAAAAAAAAAAAAATTATTCCCATAAAAATCAAGTTATTTGAAACTTAAATAAGATATACGTAACATTTTTAAAAAAACAGATATATGTAACAGCAGATCAATATTATACAATTATATTTTAAAAGTTGTAAGTTTAGTCATATTTCCCTCCTCCAAAATCCAATTATAATAGTTTTTTTTTAAAAAAAAAAAAACCAAAACATACAAAATGGTAGAAATGATTGGTTATCGAAATTTTTCAAATTATTATTTCGTGTAGGACATTTAATTTTTATCAGCAAAAATTTAATTTTACTAATAAAAATTCAATTATCACCTATAGAATTTGGACACCATATATAAAAAAAAAAAAAAAATGCAGAATTTTACCACATAATACCACTTCACGAATTAGTATTTATACAATGATACTATTATAAGCTTATGAGAGGGTTTTGATTCACTAAGCAAAATAAATAAATAAACCTGTTAGACTCGATCATCTTTCCAATTGCGTTACAAAAATTGCTTCGTTGGTAACAAAAATTATTTTTGAATAACTGAATTATATCTAATAATTAAAATTTGATTGATATATTACATATACCCATACCATTGATAACTCATAATGATATACATTATTTACATTAAGGTCCTTTGTTATGTATTAATAGATAGGATAAATTTCATAATTGTTTGTTGTGTTACTTGTGTATATTAACTATTTTGAAAATTAAATATAACTTTTTATTAGTTTTTAAACCTTTGAACAATTTTTTTTTTTTAATTTTACAATGGTTGTTGTCTGTTTACCGTGTTTCAGAAGATGTGCTTTGTTATATCTACTACTACTACATTCATTCGGCACCACAAAAACAGTAAAAAAATATAATAAAGGAGGACTTATTCTGCTTTGTTTTGTTTCTCCTTTTTTCACATAATCTACCTTAACAACTGGATTTGCTTTGATTTAATTGAATTTCAATGAATCTCTTTTTCAATTAGATTTTGACTTTTGGTTCACAATCATTTAATATTAGTACAACTTAAAACGACATACATGTTGATGACTTTGATTTAGAATCTCAATAGTCAATAATCCATCTTAAAGGTAATGGAGCTAATATTGATAGAACTTTTAGAAAGAGAATTTGATTGTAAAAATTTGAAGGTCTTGTTAGTTGTTACAACATGGTTATGAGATACAATGACTGATTTATTTTTATTTATTTATTTTGAAGTCACAATTGGACTGAATTGTATTATAAAGTTTAATATATTATTTTTCCATTCATGTAGAATTAACCCTCTAAAGTACAAATTTTTAATAGCAAGAGGATATATACATGTTATAATTTAAACTTTAAGATAACTCAAGATTCATGTTATTAGTTGAGAATTCAAGACTTACTGTGTCTAAATTTTTTTATCAAAATTCCATCCTAGATATATTACAAATTATGTCTACTGAGGTCATTTGAAATAAGTTGGGCACAAATTTAGACTACCTACTGATATTATAACCAAATAAAAGTTAAAATTTGAAAGACACATAAGATCTTTACCTTGGGACTTGGGAGTTTATCACGATAAACAAATCGTTCACAAAACAGCCAACAAAAATCAATGTTAGATGTAAAGTGTGTGTGTGTGTGTTTTAATTTATACTCATTTTCGTGATAGTCATTACATGTAATCCAGATATACATATATGTACCACTAAACAGTAGTCTAGACTTGTACTATCTAAAAAAGTATAGCTACTTTTTCTATGAAAGATTTTGATTCAACAAAGTAGCATAAATTTTAGGTGCTTTAGTTTTCGAATGATAGATGGATGGCCAGCTATTAAATAAGGAGGGGAAAAAATGTGAAAGAGACACATTAAGCTGGTTCTTTCCTTCAATTTCATTCTCTCTCTCTCTCTCCCTCTCTCTCTCTCTCTCTCTCTATCTATATATATATATATGGAGTCAATTTTCGTAAATCAAGGTTAGTTGTACTATCATGTATATATATGTACATACCATTTTTTCGGGTGAGTAACAAATATTGCAGCTCTCTTCATTGCCTCAGGTTAGTTGTATCATGTATACATGTACGTACCGTGTTTTCTGGTGAGTGACAAATACAGCAACTCTTTGCATTGCCTCGCATTTCTAGCATACACAAATTTAAATAAGATAAATGAGTCAAAGTCTCAAACTCACAATTCAATTGATGCAGTTTCATGTATGGTACAAGATTAAGTATCCAAATATTTAGCAAATGTTTATTTAATTTTTCAATTCCAACCATTTTTTTGTATTCTGTCCAAAAGATATAACCAAGCACGTTTCTTTCTGTTATTGCTTCCATTATATTTTTCAGAGAAAACAAAGAAACATATCAAAGGCACCACAAAATTAGCATGTCTCCCTTTTGGTCCTAAAAGATTTAAAGATCAAAGCACTTCACACCGACCTCACAACAATAGACTCCTGCGTATATGATTATATTGATTTGCCTAGTCTTTCCACTTTTAGTCTCTAACTCTTTAGTCTCTAATCTTTACATCATACTAGTTACCAGCATAGCAAGTCTACCACGTATACATCAACTTCTTTTAATTTATCATGTTTAAACTCTGAAATAAACTCTAAATCAAACTGGCATATCTTAATTCTTGTTGAACCTGTGCAAGCTAACCATAGACCACCTACTGGTTCATCAGTGCATCCTATCATTACTAGGTCTAAAGTGAGCATATTCAAACCTAAAAGTTATTCTGCAATTGGCAAGTCTCATTCTACTTTTACCGTAGACATTGAACCTAAGACTGTGAAGTGGTTGAGAGCGATGCAAGAGGAGTTTCATGCATTGACAGTCAACAAAAACATGGCAATTAGTTCCTTACACAGCAAACATGAACGTAGTTGGGAACAACTGGATGTTTATTGTCACACACAATCTAAACGTGGCTACAATAGGGTTCCATTAGTAGTGGGGAGTTGATTTTCAAGTCCTTGACCATAAGGATCATAATCACTCTTACAATTACTTCAATGTGGGAAATTTAGTAAGTTGATATAAATAATGCTTTCCTAAATAGAGAGATTAATGAGTTGGTTTACATGAAACAACCTAAAGGGTTTGTGGATTCTTCCAAGAGTAATCATGTGTGTCATCCGAATGAGGCACTTTATAGCGTTAAACAGACTCCAAGGTCCTAGTTTCACAAGCTCAAATCAACCCTATTGAGCTATAATTTCATCAATGGAATGCTCAAGCTGACATTTGTTTTTTTCGTTTCCCAAGCATACAAGACAACATGTATCTATATATATATAGATATAGACACATGTTTATCATTCATCTATGTTGATGACATTTTCTCATTCATCTTACAATCACCACTCTTCATCAGACTTTCACCTTGAAGGACATATAAGTTCTTTACCTTGGGACTAGTTTATCATGATAAACAAATCATTCACAAAACGGCCGACAAAAATCAATGGTAGATGTAAAGTGTGTATGTGTGTGTGTGTGTGTGTGTGTGTACACTCATTTTCGTGATACCCACCAGAATACACAACACTGAAATCGAAAGCTTCCTTGACCTCGATCTTCAAAACCAAACTTTCTACCGTAACATCACCTCCCCAAACACCTACAAAAACAAAAAAAGAAAATCACAGATTCAGCCACCACCACGCAAATCCATTATACACACACCTTCCATCAACACTCAAACCACCAAAAAAAAACAAAAACAAACAACAAAACCACCGAGATCCGCCACCCATCACTGAGCTGTACCTGAACCCGACGCCGTCTGGTCGAGCCATACCTGTCTCATCTTCGATCTTGCTCTCTCTCTCTCCTCCAAGCCATTTTCCTTCACTTTCTCTCTTCCGTCTTCTCAGTCTTTTATTTTTTCGTGATATGATCGGCTGTCACAAATGACTGTATGAGGGTTTTAATTGATCTCGTTGTGACCAAACTACCCCCAATACTTTCCAACTTCGGACAAAACTACTCTTCATTGTTCCCCATTATTTCAAAAAAACCAGTGACTTTTTTAAATTTATCCAATAAAAATACGGTCCAATCAAATTTGGTTTTCACTTTCCATGAGTAAAATATCAATTTAGTTCTTTTTGCTATTTCCATCAAATATCAATTTATTTCTTTTTAATTATTTCGATTTAGACCTTTTCTTTCTGACATTTATAATTTTATCCTGAATTAAAAAAATAAAAATAGGAAAAAAATTGAAAATATAAATATATAAAGAGAGACATTTGTAAAAAAAAAGAAATTCTAGCTCAAAAATTATGGAGGTTAGATTTGCATTCAAGAATGATTTGATCCAATTAACCAAACAAGTACAAAGTTATGATTTTTTATCAAGGATATACGACGTAACCAAAGCTCTTCATAACATGCTAACCTCTAAAACATTAGAGTGAAGCCTATTCCTCAAAATGCTGCTCCAGATAATGATTCAACTGATGAAGATACAAAAAATGTGATTTTAAGGAATCAACAACGAATAATCTTAATACCAAAGAAATGAATACTGAATGAAGTTGGAACTCCTCACATTCAACGGCTATTTGGAAATAAAATATTGTTTTACTGAAAATAAGAGATCGAATGTTTCTTTGAGTACATGAAGATCATAAATGATAGAAAAGTCAAGCTAGTTGCTGACAAATTAAAAAAGGTACCTTAACTTGGTGGGAACAATTGCAACTTATTCAATCTCGACAAGAAAATTGTCCGATTAGAACTTGGCATCGGATGGGTAGTTTTTAAAAGCAAGGTTTCTATTTGTTGATTATGATCAAATTATATTCCAACAGTGTCAAATTTATAGGCAAAGATCTCAATCTATTTCGAAGTACGTGACAGAATTCCAACATTTGTCAACTTAAAATGATCTGATAAAGATGGAAGGTTAGATAGTAGCAAGATTTAGAAATTATTCACAGCCCAATATTTAAGAATAAGCAGCTTTGCAAACCACTTCTATATTACAAGATACTGTATTTTTTTACTATTCAGGTTGAGTTCCAATTTAATAGGCGAAGCCACAGTAGTATATAAGACTCTGCAATAATCCTGTTTGCTAATGTAAAATCTTGGATGGAGGTCCAACTTCAAATTCGTGTCAAGTCTTGCATATTATTTTACTTTATTCTACATTATCACTACATTAAAAAAATTGAAATTATCAAATCAAGAAAAGAGTTAAAAGAAAAAAAAAATCAAAACTAATTTTTTATTTTTTATTTTTTTATATTGATAACATATCATAGTTGGAAAAAATTAAACTATTTAATAACAATTAGAATCACAGTTACATATATATATTATGATGACGATTTATGGCTACTCAGTACTGTTAATTTTTAAAGTTCTTGTGGTTAATTCTGCTCTTTATTGTCAAAATTTTCATTCTTTTTCCATGATTTACGTCTTCAATGAGCAGCACCTAGCAACTTTTAATTTACTAGTGTCCATTTCAGGTATCAGGAAGCAAAAGTGAGATTGCTTTCAATTCTAGGAATCCAGCTTTTAATTATATATCCTTGGAATATTAAACCAATACAAATTACTAAATTGTTTAAACAAAATGAATTTCTCACTGAAGCATGAATTGAAGTTTTGTTCCTTCATTTAGCTATTATTAATTTAAAGTATTAAACTAATACAAATTACTATTCCCCAAAAAATACAGATAAGTAAAACATAAACAACCAAAATTTAATAAAAAGCAGTTAAAAAGAAGTAATTTGCTATAATGTAAAGTAAAAAGTGCGTTCTATATTGAATCATTTGTAATGTGTTAACATAGACGTAACCTACTAAACCCGAATCAAAGTGATGCTAATCGAAACTAAAATCAACTTGACTCCATTAAAAACCAACACTTGCCTTCCTCGATTGAGGCGCAGCTTCTTCTCAACTGGGTCATACCATTTAGAGAGAGACTGTCACTCGAGACTTGGAATTTGGATTGTGACCCAACCCATGTTGGCTTACTGACCAAATATGAGCCTGCTCTAGGCCCAATCTGAAAAAGTGCATTATGAGCATACATAGTCTTTCTATTTTACTTTTGAAAGTTAATTTGAAATTGGTCACTATTCTATCAGAATCCATTCGAAATCAATCATTACTTATATGACCTTCTATAATTAAGAGACGATTACTCTCAAACCAATTCTGGAGGTAAAACTTGTAAAATGCGTTTAATGACATTTTAAACCCTCACTACTAAAATGAAATGAGAGGTGCGGTACCATCTATGTTAAAATGCGATGTGTTTTATTTTTTTAATCTGTTTCACTTGTAATCCTTAGAATGTTCGGGTTTTCGTTTAAAAAGAAAAAAAATTATTTCAAAGTTGAGGTGGTTAGTTACAAGCTCTCCAAATCATATTGCCCTCCCCGAAATCCCAAAGGTTTGGTTGAAAATTAGAAAGTGTTCATCCCAACAGTGCAGATCCTTACAATTCTCATTCAATTTTCTGTGTTATTGAAGAACAACAACCTCCAACTTAAAGAGTATTTATTATTAATGGGTCTAAGGACTCTAAGCCCAATCTTATTACTTTTTAGATTGTGCGAGACTAAGTGCATGTTTTGTTGGACTTTCTACTAGCTTAAAAACTCCACTAAACTCTATTTAATTTTAAAATAATTACAAAAATAACCCATTTTTACATGACCCACCTCAAAAATAACTTTTATATTCAAATCATCTCAATTCTAAGGTTGAGATAATTTGAATTTATATTAGAATTTACAATCTGAAAGTTGGGATTTTCTATTTTGAAGTTGAGATTTTCTACCTTGAGGTTGAAATTTAAATAGGTTATTAAAAGTGGGTTAGTTTTCAACAAAATCCTTTAATTTTTAAGAGATGCTTGGTTGGGCTTTTAAAATTGTCTATTTTAATTCTATTAAGGGTTGGTATTGGCTACCTCTACTAAGCAAAAGCTCATGGAGAGGAGTTTCTCCAAATAGATATTATTATTATTATTATTGGGACCAGCCAAGGGTGCTATCGGAATGAACTGTGACACATAACTCCGAGGTGTGGCCTAGAGACTAACTCCTAAGAGACGGAAGAGAGCAACCCACACATGTGAGAAAAATTATCCACATAAAATGAGACTTACGAGTAGAACCGATAACCTCTAAAGACAAAGTGAGCAGATTATTAGTTTATCACTACATCACAGTTACTTTCTCCAAATAAACATTTTTTTTAAAAAGATGCATGTGATATAAATATCCTTAAAATTTTATGATTGAAATGGAAATACCCTTATTAAAACAAAATCCTTGAATTAATAATATTTCCTTATAGGTAAATTTTAGTAGATCTTTTGACATGATTCAACCAACATTCTATTACTATAAAAGTGTTCTATTAATTATCACTAAACAATTATACATACATACATACATACATATACACACACACATATATATATATATATATTTCAAAAACTCTATTTCTAATAAATCTACTACAAGTAAATCTTTTATAAATAGTGGCTTTTCGAAACCCAATCAAACATAATATAAACTCAATTTCCACGACAAAATAGAAATTGTTTTGCGCTTGAATTTTGTACTGCAGTTGGTGGTTCAATGCACAATTTAACTTTCCAATAAGTCCCAACATATGTCCATGCAAAGAGTGAAAAATGGCCATAGATTGCCTATTATGTTTTCTTTCACCTATTACAGAATTTGAAAGTTGCAATACGAAAATATAATTTGATCCGTTAATCTTAACAATATGGATGTGAAAAACCTAATATTGGATCATCTCACCTTCCATAAATATGACCAAAGATTGTTCAGTGATAGATGTAGACAACTGTGAATGCAGACTTGTATAGTTTGGAAAATAAAGTTTGGAGACATCCAAATCCTGTAGGGTGGTTTTTTTTTTTTTTTTTTAAATAAAGTTATGAGATGTTTGTTTCAGTGTAGTGATAAATTTCAAACAAGTGAGATAGGTGTGTATCTTAATCAACTCTTGATAAGATTAACCTTTTCTTTAACAAACGAGAAATAGCATATTAATTCTTCTCATATTTATTTTCTTATTTTATGGAGCAATCCTTAATTCTATTCCACATACATAATTATGGTTTCTTAATATAAGAAATAGTTAAACATCATCATGATGTCGATTGTGAGCTTTTATAACCAAGGTTTTAAATATCAATAGTAGAATCGGTATCGGACTCTCAAATTTACGGATAATATCAATATCGGTTGGATATCTAATGCGAAAATAAAAATAAAAAATGATAGATATTTGCTTTTAAAGTTTACATTTTTTTATAAAACTTTAAGCTAAGTTAAAAGAACTAATAATGTATCCAATGAATTACTTTTAATATAAAATTAATATATTTATAAGTAATTATAATATAAATAATGAGTATATACACTATAGCCTGTAGCGCAATAATAATAATAATAATTCATGAATAATATATTATTTTACACTTTTAATTTACTTTTATATACATAAAGAAAATTAAATAGTTATTTCCTTAGTGATTAGTACATGCTGGCAAAGTCTCACAGAAACAAAAATCAATACCAGAATGAGTTCCTTAGTGATTCAAAGACATAAGACACATTTTCATCTTGCTTTGCAAAATAACTTTGCCATGAAAAAGTGCTTGCACAATTCTGAAAATAGTTATTAATATGCCACATATATGTTGTTTCATCTTTTCCAATTGATACATAAATTGGGTAATTTGAATTAACCCAATTGGATGGACATCCTAGTTTGGTATGCATTGAAATTTCTTATGGCATTTGTCGCGAAGGATAGTCTAATATATTATAGCCTCCATAACTACCACACACAAATAAATTTAATATACAATTAATCAAGAATAAAACCTTAATGTGTCCAAATTCTAATATAACAAAAATCAGATAATATTTATACAAGTATAGAAGTTTCAGAAATTAAAAATCACAAACATACAGAAATATGTAATCTACATTGAATTATTTTAACTAAAAATGTTAAAATAAAAAAACTAAAAATTATAAAACTTTGTTAAAGAATGAAGACTTACCAAAGAGTGGAGAGTGGAGCGTGCTTTTTGAGTTGAGAGTAAGAGTGGATAGTAGAGACTGTGATAAGGATTTATATAAGAGAATGAAAAGTAAAATGTAGAAGAGTGGCAGAGAATCTAATGATTAATATTTAAGAAATTAAATTTATTATATAATACATACTATGAATCAATATGAGAATTCACAAATTATTCTACATTTGATTTTGTAATATTACAAAGTCAATTTTCTATAGTGACAATCACTATTCCTAATGTGATATCATAAAGTGGAAGTTCAGTACGGAAAAATTGCTGAATCTAACCCCTTATATCAATAATCTGTATATGCTTAACTACCTCAATGGAGATTAGTTGAGTTTAACCGAACCTCATATTTTTGGAATCAACTGACGAAAGCTGCTGTATTTCTGAGAGTAGAAAAATGTTAGTGCGTGTGTTGATATATATATATATATAGATATAAAAGAATTATAATGTTATTTAATGAATCATTTTGATTCTGCACTGTTGGTAATGATGATGGTGGTGTGAATCATGTCATTTAATAGTGGTAATATAATGAGAGATTATGATAATAATTAGTTCTTAAACACCACGTGCCATTACATATAGAAATTAATGCTCCATTTGACTAATTAAGACTAATTTTCCAACTCATAAACGATACATACAAAGGATTACTTTAGCAGGGGATCGATGGCCCCACTTGCACGACCTTTCAAGGATGTCACTTAAAACTATTTGAGTAGCCCTTGGATTTTGGATGCTATCAAAGATTCTTTTAATTATGATACATAAGATCTATTCACAATTGTATAATTTACAATAATATTACTGAACCTACATCTACTCCTTGAATCGCTGGATTTCAATTTAATAGTGTCATTAATCTATAATCTATATACTGATATGTCTAAATACATAACTAAAATTATACAGAGAGAGGTTATTAATATCGTTTTTAAATCTATTTCATTTCGTCTTTTTTTTTTTGGATAACAAAATGAGGCAAAAACTCATGCTCAAGCCTTACAAAATTTAGAAAAGCTAACTCTTATAACATCCTCAAAAATAATTTGATGAACACTATTGAAAAGAGGATGAAACACATGACAGTCAATAGACAAAGATATATACTGCATAATTGGCCAAAGTGTCAGCACACCGGTTCCCTTCATAGTAAACATGTATGATATAGATATCTTAATTATGATCAAGCATACGACGGATATCTAGCACCATGCTAAGATTGGCATTCCTACAATCATCCCAACTTGTGATGAAGTTGAACATATATAAACTATCAATCTCCAAAATGGTCTTCAATAAACATTGGGAGCTGTACTTCAGTGGTTGTCGAACCATGGGGCGTATGGCAAGTGCTCAATCTAGATTGGGATTTGTTACATTTCGTCTTTGAATCATTTTATACCCAACAACTGTTAACTTCTAATAGTATTACTAAATCTAGATATGTTGTGTAACTTGTTGTAATGTCATGATCTAGGTTTTTACCAAAACAAAGATAGAAAGATAGAAAAGTTGCTATAATTCCTTTAAAAGTGGGAAGGATTAATAAAGGTCGAATGGGGGTGAATGAATGTCTACATGTAAGCATGTATATGTATATTATTATGATGACTGACAATGATATCTAAAAGATAAAGAGTGGACAAACCCACTTGAATGTGACTTGGATTTCCACCAATGCCACGGCGATAGAGCCCCACAAGAGGAAGGTCAGTCCCTCTGATGTTATATGTAGGTCCCATGCCCCCATATATATCTATACTTATATAACCATCATCATAAACCTATATATATACGCACACGCAAACAGGGGTGTAGGGTAAGGCCCTCGCTAGAAAAAAATAATTGTGCATAACAACATGCATCGTGTGTCTTCCGTAGTTATCATTCTGCCACATAAAAACTTTCACCATGTAATATATATATATATATATAGAGAGAGAGAGAGAGAGAGAGATGCAGTACCTAAGATTCTCTCTCCCTTAATGCATGCATATCGTCTAGTCTTTGTTTTCACCCATTTAGGTTAAGTCCTCCATCATTTCCTATTGTGATTAGATTCTTTCTTGTAGCATTATCATGACAAGAGACTGAATTGCTCACCTCACATGCATGTATTGGATTTTTAGCAGCAAGCACATTTTTCTCCTTTTGAAGCTAGTAGCACTTATTTGTGTTAGCTAAAGACAACAAAAACAAAACCTTATTATATGTAAAGCCAGCTAGTGTGTTTGGCATATTTAATATAGTAGTGGAAAAATCTTATGCAGGAGGAGGTAGTTCAATTGTTAAGGTATTTTATAGTTGTTAAAATACTATTGAACTTCTCGCTCCCACAAGAATTTAAAATGTTGGGTTTATAAGGTTATATTATAGTATAAATCTTGTGGTTATTAAAAAAATTAGTATGTAAAATATCCTTTTAACTAGAAGAACGTGAGGGATTACTAAATAAAATAAAGTAATGTATACTTTGTCTAATTACGTGTTTGAGAATACTTTTGACGTGATTAAAAATGCTTTCAAATAATAATAATAAAATGTTTCTATACTCGCGAATATATAGATGAAATAAATAAAATTGTACTTGACACCTAGTTTATTGAAATTAGACTGAAAAACTTGAAGAACTTGATACCTAATTAAACTCAGTTTTATAGATTTGAGAGAGAGACAGACGGACAGACAGAATCATGTCTTGCAAGAACTTTGGTTGTGTAACTTTGATAAAAATAAAAAGTAAAAATTGCAAATTATTTTTCTAGAAAACCTATAGAGGTGATTGTTATCTTGAAAGTTAAAAGTCAAAAGCTGCAGTTCATAATTCACAAACCTAATGAAGACAAAATTTTGTAAAATTTTATGTATTTGAATGATATAGAGGTACATCACATTAACCCACATTGCAAGCAACAACATCCATACGCACTTTATTAATCTGTCAACATTCCATAAACAAATGTAATGATATTTCCTAGATAATCTTTCAAAGTGATTTTGATGTCAAAAGTGCTTTTAATGGAACTAAAAGATAATGACGACAAAAAATTTGCAGATCAAGAGGCTTTCCATAAGTTCATGATGTTATATTCTTGCATGTAATTTGGTGAGAGATCTTCCAAAGTGATATCGCTCTTGGAAGTATTTGAAGACAAGTAGACAATTAAGAAAGTTTTTATTGCATTTATTTTTGAGAAAAGTGTTTACAGTCACAAAATCTAAGTGACAGTTGATACGAATTTTTGTCTTGTTAACTGAAAATTTACGAAGGATTTATGCTTTTAAGACATTGGATTTTATTTTAATCAACAAAGGTTTTGAATAACAAAAATCATGTTAAATAAATAACAGAAAAAAATTATTTAAAGCAAACCAACAATTTTTTAATCAAACTTTTCTGCAGAATTTGCAAATGCCGTTCATGGACACCCAATAAAAAAAATAAGAAGAGGTTAGCCACCCAAGGATCAAAATTTTGTCTAGATTAAGGATAAAATCAATGATTTTGGATTAAATTTAGCATCCAATGTCATTAATCAATAAATGATTTATTTATTTTTTACCATTTTCCCATATGTTATTTTAGAATCCATAACAAATTTACTTCGTTATGGAAACATATCATAAATTTTGTTGAAAACCTTTTATACATAGAAGATTGTCAATAAAAATTATGTATGAAGTGATCACTAAACTTTTAATTAACTCTAATGTTGCAATTATATTTGAACGTTTTGAGTTCAATCCAGACGTGACATCATTACGACGTAACATCACTTATGTTCATTTGACGCACGCACGGTTTAGAAATCATAATATATTTTCAAAGTTGATGATTTGGATTGTTCCAACCAAAAGTAAAAATCCAAAACTCTACCATCATTTTACAGAATTGGGTGGAATTTATGATTGAACATTATTGGACAGGTTGCTTGTAAATTTGGTCATTGAAGGGATTGTAATGATATGGTGGGGGGCGAAAGCAAAAGGTTGATACGATGGAGAGAGACGGGTCGCTTTCGTACCTGCAAAAATAAGTGCTTTTGAACTGGCAAATAGCTTCCAAAGCTGTATTGCTGGCAATGGAAGTGCTGGGGAGCATTGATTCAAAAGAAGAACAGAGAAATAATAGCAGAACAGAAGCAGAAGCAGAAACCACAAGCCGAAATGTCTTATTTGCTTTTTTTCTATTGTGTAATTCATTTGAGAACTACAAGTCACTGAAATCGTACTAGGGAGTTGTGCGCTTTTATTTTATTTTATTTTATTTATTATTATTATTATTATTATTATTTTATTCTTATTGCTATGTGTTTTGTGGGAGTTGTGAGCACTCTAAGGTTGCTTTGTTGAGTAGTTTGTGCAACACTTCAATCTAGGAGAATGTTAGATCGCCCCTCATTGTGGAGTGTGAAGCCCACTTCCATATTATATATCTATATATATATTTGAAGGTCTTAAATAAAAATATATATTTAAAAGTCTTATATATTTTTATTTATCTCCATTTTATTATATGTGGGAGCGAGGTCACATGACTTTTAGGTTGAAATTGAATGTATCCCAATGATTTTAAGATCCGTTAAAAACTATACGTGTAAAAAGTATGTGTAAGAAGAGTACTTTTAATGAAATTCAATCAATAAATTTTGATATAATTTCTGATGAATTTTTAGAGAGATATCTTAAAGGATTTCAAAAGTTTTTTCAAGAAGAAATTACAGATTTTGAAACCACCAAAATCTATTAGTATTTAACATAGATTTCATTTAAAAGTTTTCTCTCTAATTATTTATGAAATACTCTTTTGAAGAGATGGACGATACATGATCTCATACTTTATGACACTAAATCTCTAATGAAGATTTCAAAACTTTATAAAGGCAATTTTATGAATAGTCTTACTCGAATCGAATTTAGAATAGTTGGATTCACCATTTATTCTAAATTTAAAATCTATATTTTATGACAATGGATAGATCGATAGAAAGCTTTTTTTTTTTTTTTTCTTTTTCTTGAGTTCCTTTTCACATTCTTATAAATTTCACACCCTCCTTACTTTCTTCTTTCTCCAACGGCTGCATAATAATAAGAGAGAGAGGACCATTTTGCTTCCAAAGAAACAATTGCTTTGTGCTTTTCAAGTAAATCACAAGGCAGCTAAGGCTGCTATCATCTTTTAATGAGAAAAGCACTTTGGAGCATAGCCAAAGTTTTTCAAAGGGCTTTCAAGCATGAAAACTTTGAAATCTCTTAGAGCATTGTCTTTATAGGGTCTTGCTTTGTTCTCTTTCATAAAATGGAGCCTCTCCCTCTCCCTTAGTCAAAAAGCATAATTATATATGTTCTTTCTAGAGAGGCCATTGTTTATTTCTTATTATTATTTTGATATATTAATTATGTTATCTACACAACTACTATCCTTAATTACCCAAAACCTATAGTGCCCCCCATGTTCATTAGTGCCCTTACCTTTTCTTCTTTTTATATGTTTTTAATTATTTAATTTGATCCTTTTAGTGTATATATTAATGTTAATTAAGCAACCAAGCCTAGGATACTTGTTTAAAGACTCTACAGACTCATAATATGAATTTGGGTTAATGGTTTAAAACATTAATGATTAGGTTGAAGACTTGAGTAACAAATGATTAAGAGAGAAAATCAAGATATAATTGAGACAAATCAAGATATAATTAAGACACCATATGTTGATTTTGATAGAATAATATGATTATGTGCTGAAAAGCAATTTTCAAAAGCATAGCATGTTTATAATATTTCATTCATTCTATTTACATATAAAGACTTGTATTTAAATTATATATTCTATATTCTTGAAAAAAAAAAATCAGTCAAATGTATCTAGTTGATTTATTTATTTATTTATTTTAAAAATATCAACATTAATTTTTATTTTGAAAAATATGAACAAATAATATGATAAATTTACTGTAACAAAGTACGTGATATGTGAAGAAAATAAATACTAATTAACTACACATAGACCATAGATCATAAAAAACTACCTTTACTGCATGTGATAATGATGATTTTACCTCTCATAATGAATCATTCCCAAGCTAATTATGAAGGCAATGAACTTTGAAAATTGAAGATCTGTAATTGAGTATTATTTGCTTTCTTTTTCTTTCTTTTTTCTGAAAAGGTTATAAATAACTTTTTAAATTTTATTTTCTTAATTAAAGTTGAAGAATTCAACTCTCATGATTTTTGAAATTGATAGTGGATTCAGATTGATGTTTTGGGTTAAGAAATCTTAATTGGGATGAGTAAATTTTTGGATTTTCTATTTAAGACGGTGTTTATTTTTATTTGCTTTTTAAGATATTGTTTAATCATTCCATATCATTGCAAATTTATCTCTTATAGTGACATTAAATAGAATCCTCTCTATATGCACGAGGGAAAGAAAAATAAGTTAACTAATCATTTTCAATAATTATAAGGTCACTTCGAACTATGTACTTTAAGAAAATCCATCTGTTTGATTCTCGTTTGTATTACATAGAAAAACCAGAAAAAAGTACAATCAAACAAATGTTGGTTTAATTTTTTGAAAAAAATAAATAATTAATAAATTATCATATATATTTTTAATAATTGTAAGGTAACCTTTCGCAAATGGTTTGACATTTATTAAAATTAAATATTACATATGCGGTTCAAAAATTTATTTCAGTAACATATTTGGAAGAAATTTACTTCAATAATATG
The DNA here is from genome assembly GCA_022984855.1 of Dimocarpus longan. Classification (NCBI taxonomy): domain Eukaryota; kingdom Viridiplantae; phylum Streptophyta; class Magnoliopsida; order Sapindales; family Sapindaceae; genus Dimocarpus; species Dimocarpus longan. The sequence continues at coordinate 13,137,039 of CM041020.1, forward strand.
AGGAAAAAACACTCGAATCTTAATTACGAATATGAAGGAAAAATACACTAATCATTTAAATAATGAGTATATGTATAAATTATAATATTTTTACAAATATTTTGAAAGAAATTTTTTTTTAAAAAAAAAAAAAAACTAGTGAATCAAGGTAAATATAGTAAAACCCATATTAGTCGTTTTCTTTATGACTTTTATTAAGATAATTAGAAATTTGATTTATTAAAAATTAATTAGATAATTAGAAATGTGTGTATTTAAAACTAAAAGAAAATTAATTTTTACTAACCTCTTCTAAAATTCTATAAAAATCTATCCCAAGAAAAAAAAAATTATGTAAAAATCTAGCCCATAGCCCCATACCCTATACAGTGGTTATTAAAATTATTGCATCCAGATTCTTAAGATTGTCATAATCTATACAATCTTACCGAATATAAGAAAGGTTTCTGACTACGTTCTAAATTAGGAGTGTTTGCCACATAGTAAAAGCCAAATGACTAAATTTTACAAATTCAACATTACATCTTAATTTATGAAACTGCTTTTTTTTTTTTAATTGTCACAGATTTAAAAATTTTGAGAGGGACATATACCATAAAAAAAGTAAAATACATTTATATACACTAATAATAAGAAAAAGGTCAATCCACATATATAATAATATATATAAATTTGACCGCCTAGACGTACTAATAATATTTTCTTAAAGCATAATTCAAGTATATATAATATGTAAAATTTAATAAATAAGTTTGCTTTTAATAAGGGCGTAGACATTGTCACCCAATGATATAATTTATCACCCAATTTGTGTATTGTGTTAAAAATCAGTCTAGGCTACGGCCATCGATTGATCTAAAAACAGGCAAATCGAGGTTTGTCAGCTTCAAGTTCTTCAACCCTTCAAGTTGGTCACCAAACTCTTCAATTCAAAAGACTATTCATCAAACCCCGATTCCCCAAATTCCCCACCCATCAAATCTGGTACCGCAATCGCACTAGTCGCTGCTACTAAACCTCGATTGTTCATCATTGCGCTCACACGACAGTCGCACCAATCAAACGCCGCTCGTTGCCTTCGATTTTCTCTCTTCTTGGAAAAACCTAGAGCTTCTTCTCCAGTTTTCCCACAACGTCAATCACCAGTCCTTAAGCTCGACCATGATGTCACCACTTACTAGTCCACACCGTTTCACGATTGTTTGTAATTTTTCTGCTTTCATTACGTTTTTTATTTTTGTTGGATTGTTTGGTTGATTGTCTATTTTCCCTTGTTGAGTTTTTGTGTTTGTGACAAGAACGGACCTAACTTAGAGCCAGATAGGGCACGTAACCGTCGTTGTCGCCCCCCACCCAAATCTATAGATGATATTATATATGTTTCCGAGTGAATAATTACAAGAATGGATCATGTGCTCTGGTGGTATAAAGTGTCCTTTTGTTTCGATCAGACTATGAGTGTAAACCGAAATTTACCCACATTTATATTTTTCCCTTATTTTAAAAGTATCAAAAACTTGCATCTTGTGGCGTTCGAACTGATTGAGATGACGAACCCGCTTGCCAACATGATGTTGACGATTGGCATTTGGTAACTTCGAAAGCTTTTATATTTGATGTAACTTGTTCCCTTTTTTTAGCATTTCATTATTATTTTTTAACCCTATTATTTATTCTTTCTATTTCTAATATAATTAACATCATTCCCTTTTATTACTTCTATTAAAACTAATTTTCCTATTATTAATATTTTTCCTACTTCTAATTAATTAATATTTTCTTTTTTTTTTAATTTTTTCTTTTTAGATCTCTCCTATATAAGCACTATTTATTTCTACTTTTTGTATGCTATACAAAATTCATTGACAATTTACAATTTTAGTGAATAATTTTTTTTTTCTCTTCATCTTTATTTGATATTTCTTTATCTTCACTTTAACATTCTATCACTATCAGGTTAGCAAACTAAATCGATTATTTTTTTAAAAAAATAATTATTAATTTTAATGTTCATTAAGATTTTTTAGTATAAAATTATTTGTTTTACCTAAATATTATATAATTTTATTTTATTTAAATTATATAGTGATATCTAACATTGTTTTGCAAAAAAATATTATATATTTAATATGTTTTTAATTTTCGATAATTTTATTAATTTATTATGACCTTCCTAAATAAATTTTCTGAATCGCACTTATGAGATATATATATATTGTAAAAAAAATTTCAAATCAGATTTGACCGGTGGTCCATTGACCATCGGTCAAACCGCATATGCACTATATGCTAGACTACCGACCGTATGATGTCTAGCGATTTCTAATTCATTGCAATTTGTAGTGGTGAAACAACATGGGTTCAGGCCCCACCTCAAATATTAGAAAAAAAAAATTAAACTATATTTTTTAAAAAAATTAAAGTTTTATTTTTTAAATGATTTTGTATGTATATATTAAATTTTTATTCTTCACCTTTTTCCATACAATAATATATTTATACTTTTATTGGTACAAATTAGTGAATTCTTAATTATTTTTATTAAATTATTACACTCTATTGTTACCTTTTTTTTTTTCCTAAAACTTGTTGTTTTTGTAGATTATAATGTATATATATTCATATTTAATCTAACTAACTTTCAATTTGTAAACTTTTTTGATCTAAATTTATAACATCAAAATTGCCAGATTTAGATGTTTTAATTATTTTTATCTCTCTTTTTTTTTTCTTTTTTGTACAATTGTGTTGATTTTGCTACTTTATTGATTTATTTTTTAAAAATATTTTAATTACAATATAAGTGTAACATTATAAAAGTTCATTGATCAAGTATTGTGTTATTTTCATTTGATATAAATTTTCTCATTCAATATTTTTTATAAATTTTCTCATTCATATATATTATGCTATGATAACTTTATAATCATGTTTTTTTTTTCAGTAAATAGTAATATTTTGAAATTCACCGATGAGATAATTTATTCATTCATTAGAAAGCATTAATTTAAGTAATTAATGCACGTCTCATTCATGCATATTTATGAGTATATAGTTTTGTTTCCCTTTATTGTGATAATCTCATAGTGTTATGCAAGTTTATTTTCAAGTTATACATATAGTATTTAAGATCGATAAATTTTAATAGACCACTGGTGTGATTAACTTATAATTATTTATACGTTTAATTTTAACATGTTCTAATAAACCCTAATTATTGATGTGATAACTTTGTTATATATATGTGTGTATGTGTGTGTGAAGCATATTATAAATCAGCTACTCAATCCTAAAATATATTGAAGTGAAGTAAACATTTTAGTTTTATTACAGATTGTCCACCTACCATTAGTCCAAGTCCGTTAACATCCGCTGTTTGAGGGATAAAATTGTCTTGTGACTTTATTAACCTTATTTATATTTTCTCTTTTAAAATTTAAAATAAAATTTAAAAATTTAAAATAGATTAGATAAAAATAGTAATAAAAATTCATTTGATCTTTATCATCCATCATAAGATAGAAGAGGAGATTAATTTGAAAAAAATTAAAAAAATTAAAAAAAAATTAATTCATTAGATTTTTACTATCTATCTTAAGATGAACGGTAAAAATTAATTTAAAAAAAATTAAAAATTAATCTCTACCTTGTTCATCTTCCACATCATCCATCACCTAGATCCACCATCACCATCATCAAACTTTCTCATATCCATCTCTTTCTCTCGACACCCGTGTCTCTCCATCTTCTCCAGCGTTGGTGGTCTCTGTCCCTCTCTTTCTTATCATCACATACGGGAAAATAACAACGTTATATGATGTCCACTGAATTGGACGTAGTACACAGTACATGTTAACATTTTATGGTGCCGTGATTGGGCTGTGACATACACGCGCCACATGTTTATCACATGACAGTTATTTTATTTTTATTTCTTATTTTTGAAGTATATCACCTGACAGTTATTTTTTAATTTTATTATTATTATTAATTTTTTTTGAAATGATCACATGACGGTTATTGTTCATGATTTTGCATTTGGAAATTGTTTTATGGCTTGGAGTATTTGCATTGTATAGTACTGAAAACAGACTGGAGGAGTGTACCCTGATCACAACCCTGAGAAAGTAATGTACAAAAACACTATCAATGCAAATCTTTGCTTTCTGTATGTCATTCAGGATGACAGCAGCCCTTCTCACTATATAATTTCAACCATTGATTTTTAGCAGTCTATATTTTGGTATCATGTACCAAATATTTCATTTTATAATCATTACACATTTCCCTAGTTTAATACTTTTATTGATTTATTCAAACCATATTGATACCAGACAACAATTCCTTAGGATTAATTATGATGAAATACTACTTGTATGGTCGGTAGAGCTACTCTCACCGCATATGACAAAACATAAAAGAGATTTTTGAACAGTTTAATTATACAAATAAAATATGACTTGAATCTTTGTGACCGTTATAAAAGGAAAGTTACGTAATCATTCAATTAAGAGTTGATGTATGTATCATACATATATTTACATTAGGATTGTAGTAAAACATATGTAAGAATATATGAATTGAATTTGCTTGATATTTATGACTAAAATATAGATAGACCTTGTAAATTTGAAGATTTGTTTGAAACTTTCTTGACATTTGAAAATGATTGTAACACTTCTATAGTCTTCATCAGTATGTAATCGGTGAATTCATCTTGAATAAAAATTTATTTATCAATGAGAATTAATTTACTTTGGAGAATCTTTCGCTCGAGAGTCGAGACCAATACATATAAATTCCAACATTATAATTTTTTTTGAGAGAAGTAATGTATATTAACCACCAGAAGAGGATACAACAGCTGATACTTCAGCAGAGGGTGCACAAAAATTATCCCTCTCTGCAGAACTTAACAGCCAAGGAGGAAAGGATTGCCTCCAAACCGTGGGACAATTAAAACCCAAAGCCCACTGAGCTATACAATGAGCAACATTGTTGCTTTCTCTATGCACAAAACCAATGGGACCTAACCTATGAACTTTTAAAATGGATCTAATATCAAAAATAATATTTCCAATATCCTGAGAAGAGGAACTTTCTCCATTACAGAGGTTTACTACTGAAAGAGCATCTGACTCTAGGCAAAGGGGCAGTAGATGATTTTGGGCCGCGACAGACAAGCCCTTCAGAATAGCATAGGCTTCAGCAATGTCTACCTGAGAAACATGATGTAGAGGAAAGGCAGCTGCAAGCTGGATATGCCCCCAATGGTCTCGAATCACAACACCCAGACCCACCTTCTTTTTTGCCTTGTTCACGGCAGCATCGCAGTTTATCTTGAAGACACCAAGAGGAGGAGGAGACCAAGCTGACAGAGGAGAGGGGGGGACAGTGTTGGAAGGGGAGGAATTTGCTTGCTGAAAATCTTGCAAAAACAGACCCGCACGCCCCCAACAATCAGCAACCGGAGGAAGCGAGCTGCCGTGGACCAAAGCATTCCTATTGAACCATATAAACCAAGCAGCCACTACAAATTGAGCAACAAGGCTAATATCCAAAGCAGAGTAGACAAAAGCTAATCTATCCATGAAGTCGACAAAATTTATGGCACAGAAGCTATCATCATGGCGAAGAGGGCAGGAGAGCCAGCTGCTCGAGACAGCATCACATTTCCACAAGGCATGATCGACAGATTCTGAGGCAAGAGAGCACAGAGGACACAAACCATTATCAGTTACCTTTCGATGATGAAGAAATCCCATCGTCGGGAGAATTTGCTTGAGAGCTCGCCAGCAGAACAATTTGATTTTGCCCGGTATAGGAAGAGACCAGAGCTTCCTCCACAGAAAGAAAGGACCCGATGAACAAGAAGCGACACCTGAACCCAAAGATTGGAAAGCTACCTTGTAGGCGCTTTTGACAGAGAAGATACCCATACGGTCATAGTGCCACAAAATCTGATCTTGACGAGGAGAAGAGCTGAGAGGGATGCTCAAGATTAATTCGGCTTCTTCAGGGTGGAAATTCGACCTCACTAACGACTCCGACCATTTTCCAGGCTCTGACAGTAGGGAGGACACAGAAGTTCCATCTGGAAGAAGCTTGGGGGAGATGACTTTGAAGGTAAATGGACGCGGAATCCACTGGTCATCATAGATTGATACACTAGTTCCATCACCGATCCTCCATCTAATGCCTCGCTTGAGAGTATCCCGGCCCCATAAAATGCTTCTCCAAACAAAAGACGGGGAGGAACCTGCACCACAAGAAAGGAAAGAAGAGTGGGGGAAGTATTTTGCTTTGAAAGATCGGGCCACCAAGGAGGAAGGATACTGAAGAAGGCGCCAGCCTTGCTTGGCAAGCATGGCCTTATTGAAAGCTGAAATGTCACGAAAGTTAAGACCGCCATCTTCTTTTGGGCTGCACATCGATTTCCAGTTTGTCCAATGAGCTTTTTTGTGATCAGCTGAGCCACCCCACCAGAAATTGGCACAGAGCCGGTGGATGTCAGAACAGAGAGAAGAAGGCAAGCGGAAACAACTCATCGCATAAGTGGGAATTGCCTGCGCGATAGCCTTAATTAAAACTTCCCTGCCAGCTTCTGAGAAGAATTTATGTTTCCAACCTTGAAGCTTCTGCCAGACTCTGTCCTTAATACCTGAGAAGAGGGAGCGCTTGTTTCGATGATTGGCAGCAGGGAGGCCAAGATAGATACGGTGGGAAGGAACTTCTAGCATGCTAAGCTTATCCAAAATGAGGGATCGGGAAGCCGGGGCCACACAAGGGCTAAAAGCTACGGCAGATTTTGAGTAGTTTATGGATTGACCAGATGCGCTTTCATAAGATCGGAGGATAGATTTCAAAGTAGCAGCTTCAACCTCAGAAGAGCGAGCAAAAACAAGGCAGTCATCCACAAAAAGAAGATGAGAGATAATAGGAGCACCGCGAGCAATACGAATACCATGTAAGGAACCCTTATCAACAAAACTTTGCAGAAGCAAGTTAAATCCTTCGGAGCATAGCAGGAAAGGGTAAGGAGAGAGCGGGCAGCCCTGACGAAGCCCTCTGGAAGGAACCACATTACCTTTTGGAGCCCCATTAATAAGGAAAGAGAAGCGGACGGAGGAGATGCATTTAACAATTTTTCGAGTCCAAGAGGAGGAGAAGCCCAGCTTTTCCATCATATGAGAAAGGAAGCTCCATTCAACCCTGTCAAAAGCTTTGCTTATATCAAGCTTGAGAGCCATAAGACCAGCACCAACTCTTTTATTGCGAAGAGAGTGGAGACATTCAAAACCAAGGAGAACATTATCAGTTATGAGACGACTAGGGACGAAAGCAGATTGGGCTTGGGAGATAATGTCTTGAAGAAGAGGTTTTAACCTGTTGGCGAGCATCTTGGCAATCAGCTTATACACAACATTACATAGGCTAATGGGGCGGTAGTCGGAGACACACAAAGGGGAGGAAACTTTAGGAATGAGAGCAATCAAAGTGTCCCCAATATGAGACATATCAGCGCCTTCATTAAGAATCTGGAGGATAGCTTTACAGGTTTGGGGCCCCACTACATTCCAGAATTTCTGGTAAAATAAGGCAGGGAGGCCATCAGGGCCAGGGGCCTTTGTAGGATTCATTTGCTTAAGAGCTTCCACGACATCGGCTTCAGAGAACGGTTTGTCCAGGAAAGCATTCATCTCCGCAGTGACTTTCTTAGGAACCTCCTTTGTGATATATTCAATGTCAGAAGACCGGGGGGATGAAGAAGAGAATAAGGAGAGGAAGTGAGAGGAGATGACTTGTTCCATACCATCAACAGAGTCCTGCCAAATGCCCTCAGCATTAAAGACCCCAAGAATCCTATTTTTCTTCCTACGGGCAGAGGCTTTTAAGTGAAAGAATCTTGTGTTTCGATCCCCCGATTTAAGCCAGGACACCCTGGAACGTTGTTTCCATTTAAGCTCCTGTTGAAGTAGAATATTGTCCATTTGAGCTTCAAGCTCCCTTATGCGATTCTGATTGTGAGCTTCATTTTCTTGAAGAGCTTTTAAGCTATTACGGATGGATGAAAGATCTCTAAGCCCCCTTCTCTTTTTGCTCAGGTGCCAAGAGGTTAAGGCTGCCGATACCTTCTGAGAGTTGGATAGAATGTCCCTGATTACGTCCCCGCTTGAATTTGGGTCCCAGTTGCTTTCAATTACTCTCTTACAATCTTGATCCTGAAGCCATGCTTCTTCGAAATGGAACCTGGATCCCCATTGAGGTATGCCTGCATTCGAGCGAAAATGGAGGGTGGAAAAAGTAGTAAGGATGGGAGAGTGGTCAGAACCTGCTCGAAGAAGATGAAAGACTTGGTGCTCTCGGAAGAGGAGTTTCCAGTGAAAGTTGCAGAGCATACGGTCCAGCCTTTCTTGGATTAAATTCTGACCTTGTTGACGGTTAGACCATGTGAATTGGCTACCTTTGAAGCCGAGGTCTGAAAGCTTACAGTCGTTAACAGCTTCTCTAAAGTCTGACAGAGCGTTGTTCCTCTTGGGGGCTCCACCAGCTTTCTCCTCAGACTTCAAAATCTCGTTGAAATCCCCTCCAATCAGCCAAGGGAGAGAGTTGCTGGCACTAATCCTGCGAAGGAGCTGCCAGGACAAAAACCTTAATTCAGGCTTGGGGTCGCCATAGAAGCCAGTGAAGCGCCACCTTGAGCCAGAAGCTTCACGGATGATCGAATCAATATGCCCCACAGAGAAGGACTGAACAGAGAGGTCCACATCTTCTTTCCAAAAAAGGGCAAGACCTCCGCTTAAACCTCTTCGGTTGACCACAAAAACTCCAAAAAAACCAAGCATAATTCGGTATCTTTCCAATTGAGATTTATCAACTCTAGTTTCTGACAAAAAAACAATGTTGGGGTTGTTAGAGCGGACTAGCTCCCTCAGAATTCGGAATGTTCGAGGACTCCCCAACCCCCGAACATTCCAGCAAAGGCAACTCATTGTGAAAGGCGGGGCTGGGATCCAGCCACCGCCAAAGCAGACTCAGAGACAATAAGCTTTCCTTTTTTTGATGGGCCTTCGGAGATTGGAGCAGGGGTCGCAGTTCTCTTTTTAAATTCCAACATTATAATTGTAACATGAAACTCGTAAATGTATCTAAAACTTGAAATCGAGTAATAAAACAACCCAAGTTTTATATGATTTTTTTTTTTTTTGAGAAAAATACAAAATTAACCAAATTAAAAAAAAAAAATAGCCCATTCCAAAGAAAAATCCGTTTTTAACCCCTTTAACAAATTAATTACATACAGTACCTCCTACCGACCAAAATTCCCTTAAACGTGACGAGATAGTCTCTCGTCATGCTTAGACATGACAGGAGAATATCTTGTCACACTTAGCGTGATAGAAGGCAAACGTAACTGGAAAGTCTCTTATCATGCTTGAGCATGATGGGGGATCCTCTCCCGTTGAGCCTCCCATCATGCACAACGGGAGAGTTTTCTATCACGCTTATCCTATTATAATATTTTTGAAAACTTATGAATAAAGGTATTTTGGAAATCACAAGGTATTGGGTGAAAACAAATTTTACTTTGAAAAGGGATAAAAACAATTTTTGATTTTAAAACGACGATAGTGTTTGAAATTTCCACTTTTTTTTTTGAACCCCGATGGAACGAGGAAGTTTCGTTATGGAATCTGAGTGGTACTACTTCAACAATAAAAAAACAGTAGAAAACTGTGTAAAGAATAAGCTTAAAGTGGAATGGTATTCATCAACATTCAACAAGATATTGCCGATCAAATCGAAATATGTAAAAGAAGAAAGTTTGAAATTGAAAGTGTTTGATAAATTTTTCAACAGCTGGGAGATGCTTATATTCTTTGAGCTCTGTAATTGATGTGAAGAAGGAATAACACAGTGACATCCAAAGCTGCTTTTAAATCAAAATGTATAACAAAGATAGAGAGAACCTGGTTCTCTGCTTTCAGTTTTTTATTTTTTATTTTTTTGATTTTTTAATATAAATTTAAAGTTTGATAGAAAGTCTCCTATTGTTCTTTGTTATTTCTACATTAATTATCTCCCCCGATTGTTCTTCTATTATTATATTTTCTTTTCATAAGTTTTGGTATATTTATTCTCCTCTTATAGTATTAAATAATTAATTCTTATTGACTTCTTTTTTATGATAGTTTTCTATAAGTCAATTGTATTAAAATTTTCATTTAATGATGTGGGGAATTAAATTATATGATATATAAATGTATGCCATTTGATTACTTATCAATTCTAGTTTAATGTATAGTTAATTTATCACAATACAAGAAGCCCTTTCCTTTTCTCTTTGTTGCCAATCTTAGAATCAGCTACCGCCTCACCTTTTTTGTTTCTGAATTCAAACATTTATACTTGTATTTCAAATTAAAAAAATAATAATAAAAAAGAGAAAAGAGAAAAGAGAAAAAAAAAAAAAGGCAAAGGCTTCTAAAGTTGAGTGGTGCATGTTGTGACTTTTGATAATAGTTAGGGCATGAATGATACATTGGAGACAAAAGTGAAGTCGAGATGTTCTGTCATGGACTCTACCTACCTAGAACATAAGACTCTATATCAAAACATGTTATTACTATGCTAAACATTGAATGACCGCATTTGGGGTTCTTAGCTTATGATAGAGCCAAGCCATAAGACAATGACCCTTCGATAGGGTCCACATATCAGCCGATCAATACAGATAGAGACTCCCCAAAAGAGCACCTCCCCTGCCTAAAGCCCTCCCTTCAGCACTGCAAAACTTTAATAGGAGAGACATATTTACCTATCTACATTTTTTGAAAATTTATCAATTTATTATCAAAGCTTATAAATATAAGTCATATATAAGGGATAATTCCAAAAAATATATTGTAGTTTGCTTTTGTCTATTTTACTATCTACAATTATATTTTTATCCAAAATCTCCTTTGACGTTAATAAATTAACAGAAAATATTCATTTTAACCCCTATGATTTCATTATCAATCTGTGATCATTAAAGATATTGTCATTCTTTCACACACCTTTATGAGGTATTTTGAGTATTTTCACTAACATTAATAGAGATTTTAAACAAAAATGAAACTATTGATAGCAAAATAGATATTTTTATAAAATATAATATGTTTTTTGGGATTATCTCTATAAATAATATACGACATGATTTTAGTTAAATATATGTACATGTAAGATTATATGTTTCGAAAAAAAAAAAAAGAAGATGATGTGTTTAACCTAGCTCCCTCTTACATGCCTTTGAGATCAATCTCCAAGTTGAAGTGGAACCACCATGACTTTATGACAAAAGCCAAGGAAAGAGAGAGGGAGAGAGTTTAGTTTTCATGTTCATACAAGAGCACTCTTTCCCATGTATAAGGGACCATGGATTTTTCTTTAGAGAGAGATGGAGAGATGGAGATTGAGTTCAAGTTAATACAAGAGCACTCTTTTCCATGTGAAGAAGAGGGGTCATGGATTTTCTTTTCCTTTATTATTATTTTTTTTTCTTTTTCTTTCCAAGTGGAAGATCAAAAAGCAAATAAATCTACACAAATATAAAGATCTCTCTCTTGCTTTTACTTATCAACCCTCTCTTTAAGACTATTCCATCTTCTAATAAAGCTAGCTAGCTCTCTCAAAATGCACATTTAACATATACAGAGAGAAAGAGAAATAGAATTTGGTTTGGTCTCCGGTCCCATTCCTGTAGGGCAACGAAGGAGAAGGAATAAAGTTGATCAAAAAAGTGCTTCCACTCGTTGCTTCTTCCCCTTCTTCCCATGCAACCTATCCATACAACATAATTATATATTGATCATTCAAACCAAAACATTGTAATGATATATTAATAATCATCATCTTTTTTCGCTTCTTACACAACTTCTGTTCTTGCAGGCGCATGTTTCCAACTTGAGTTATAAAAAAAAAAAAAAAACTCAGCATCTAGGTAACTTAAAACTTTAAATATAAAAATACCCATTTTTGATTTAGATGATTTTGCATAAAAGTACTCAATGCCCTGATCACCATATTCTTGTATACATTCAATAAAATCTATTTATGGTCCAACCTATGGTTAACTACATGAATGATTCTGACTGTATGATGACAGTGATTGAGATTCTAATCAAGACTACATCTTGAATAATATTTGTAGTTATATATTCTTTTAATTAATGGGACCGCTATGCATCATCTAGGTCTTATTATGCGTTTTATCCCCACCAAAAACCATCCTTTATCAAGTCATTGGCAAATTAAAAAATTGGCAGCTAGTTTAATGGAGTTTCATCGGTGCAAATCCTATTGCATCAGATTTCTGATACTTATCTTGGACTGTCCAGTGTAATTCTCTCTCGGACCATTTTTCAAGAAAAGAATCATTCTCTCGTTATTGTCAACAATAATACTTTATGTCAAAATTCTAATAGAAATTAACAAAAACTAACTCTTAATATTATTGCTCGAACCCTTACCTATAACGTAAAGTCTTTAAGTTTGATGTTCTTATGACGTATGGATATAAGAATCAGTTTTATTCGAAAAATTCTCATTTCGAATCCTTCATGTGACAGTTGAAGTCTCTGTATGTATACACATTTGTTATAGGCTAACTTTTTTAATTTTACTTGTATTAGACAATGAGCACAATGACATCACTTTAATGGTATGCATCAATTACTTTCTCCTACTTTTACATGAAAACCACAATTATATATGAATAGCTATATATTGGACAAACCATAGACATATATAGTTGTCATTGATCAAAAGCAACAGGACAATTCAGCCATTTTAAATGATTGAAAGTGCAATTCCATCATCTCTCATTCAAAGCAATAAAGAGCACCCCCCATCCTCCCTTTGATTAAAGCTAAAGGGTATTTTTGTCATATGAATAAAGAAAAAAATATATAAAGAAGTAAAGAAAGAGAGAGAATCATCAACTTTACTTTTGCTCCCTCTAATCTTCACTTTAATTTTCTGTTATCCAACTGCTTTTACTGTTTCTTTATTCACATTTTACATTGTTTATTTTTTTCCCACTATATTATTTAACACCATTACCATTTCTATCAAAATTTTCTCTTCTTCTTTCAAAGAGAGATCATAAAGGAGCAGAAAAGCAAAGGGAGGGAAAAAAAAGGAAGAAATAAAAGAAAAGGAGAGGCTTATAGTTTCTTCCTTGTATTTGAAGACTCATGTATTTTTATTTTTCTGTGAAGATGTTTGAAGTTTCTCATCAGATTCTCTTCACTTTTCCTTGCTTTCTCAGAAAATCTTTACTCACTCATCAAGTGTTTAAATCTCTTTGTCTTTGCTTCAAGTCCTTCCAAACTCAAACTCAATCCATTTGAAAAACAAAAAATTGTTGTTTCCCAAATCAAAAACATGGTCTATTTCATTGTTTTGACACTCTTCACTCTTCTAAGTGCTACTACTAGTACTACTACTACTATTACTTCTTTGTTCACTGATTTTCACGCTTTGGTTGCACTAAAACATGGATTTGAGTCCCCTGAGCCAGCCTTGAGCTCCTGGAATACTTCAAGTCCAACCTCAGTTTGTTCCTGGGCTGGAATCATTTGCTCCGGTGACCGGGTTGTTTCATTGGACTTGACAGATTTGAATCTCTGTGGCTCAGTCTCACCTCAAATTTCCAAGCTTGATATGCTCACAGACCTGTCTCTTGCAGGGAACAACTTCACAGGCGGCATTGAGATTGTCAACTTGAGTGGTCTTCAGTCACTTAACATCTCCAGCAACCAGTTCAGCGGTGACTTGGATTGGGACTACACAGGCCTGTCTAGCTTGGAAGTGTTTGATGCTTATGACAACAACTTCACTGCTCAGCTTCCTCTTGGGGTTGTCAGCCTGAAGAAGCTCAGACACTTGGATCTTGGAGGCAACTATTTCTATGGCGAAATCCCTCCAAGCTATGGACAGTTAGTAGGGTTGGAGTATCTTCAGCTTGCAGGAAATGACTTGCGTGGAAAAATCCCTGGTGAGTTGGGCAATCTCACCGACCTGAGAGAGCTTTCCTTGGGGTATTACAATGCTTTTGAGGGTGGTATTCCAAAGGAGTTTGGTAGATTGGTCAATTTGGTTCGCATGGATCTCTCAAGCTGTGAACTGGATGGTCCAATCCCTCATGAGCTTGGCAACCTGAAAGAGCTTCAAACTCTTTACCTCCACATCAATCTCCTCTCAGGTTCCATCCCTAGGCAGCTTGGCAACTTGACAAGCTTAGTCAATCTTGATCTCTCCAACAATGCACTCACCGGAGAGATCCCGAATTCCTTCATCAATCTCAACCAACTCAAGCTCTTCAATCTCTTCATGAACAGGCTACACGGTTCAATCCCTGACTATGTAGCAGACTTAACAAATTTGGAAACATTAGGCCTCTGGAAGAACAACTTCACTGGTGTCATCCCCGAAAACCTTGGCCGAAACAGGAAGCTTCAAGTACTTGATTTGTCCTCCAACAAGCTCACTGGTAGAATCCCTCCAGGGTTGTGCTCATCAAATCAGCTAAGGATACTTATCCTCCTCAACAACTTCCTTTTCGGGCCGATCCCTCAAGGGTTGGGAACATGTTACAGCCTCACTAGAGTCAGGCTGGGGCAGAATTACTTGAATGGTAGCATACCAAATGGGTTCATTTACTTGCCTGAGCTGAATCTAGCTGAGTTCCAAGACAATTACCTTTCAGGATCATTGTCCGAAAACGGTAATAGCTCATCAAATCCAGCTAAATTAAGCCAACTCAATCTGTCCAACAATCTCCTCTCAGGTCCCTTGCCAGTGTCCCTTTCAAACTTCACTTCCCTCCAAATTTTTCTCCTTAGTGGCAACAAATTCTCTGGTCCAATCCCTCCTTCCATAGGTGAACTCAGGCAAGTACTAAAGCTTGATCTTAGTCGGAATTCACTTTCTGGTGACATCCCACCGGAGATTGGAAACTGTTACCATCTCACTTTCCTTGACATGAGCCAGAACAACCTCTCTGGCTCAATACCACAAGAGCTATCCAATGTACACATCCTCAATTACTTGAACTTGTCAAGAAACCACTTGTCCCAAACCATACCAAAATCAATAGGATCCATGAAGAGTCTCACCATTGCTGACTTCTCCTTCAATGATTTCTCCGGTAAGCTACCGGAAACAGGCCAATTCGTGTTCTTCAATGCCTCAGCTTTCGCGGGCAACCCTCAACTTTGCGGCTCTCTCCTCAACAACCCTTGTAACTTGACTGGAATACCTCCAACGCCTGGAAAAGCCCCCCCAGACTTCAAGTTGATTTTCGCGCTAGGCCTGCTGATATGCTCTCTGATTTTCGCCACTGCTGCCATAATCAAGGCAAAATCTTTCAAGAAAAATGGCTCGGATTCTTGGAAGATGACAGCTTTTCAAAAGATTGAATTCACAGTAAGTGACGTTCTTGAATGTGTCAAAGATGGCAATGTGATTGGCAGAGGAGGAGCAGGGATTGTTTATCATGGCAAAATGCCAAATGGGGTTGAGATTGCTGTCAAGAAACTGCTCGGTTTCGGTACACACAGACATGATCATGGATTCAGAGCAGAAATTCAGACACTAGGCAACATCAGGCACAGGAACATAGTGAGACTCTTGGCTTTTTGTTCAAACAAGGAGACCAATCTCTTGGTGTATGAGTACATGAGAAATGGCAGCCTAGGGGAGGCATTGCATGGTAAAAAGGGTGCATTCTTGGGGTGGAATTTGAGGTACAAAATTGCCACTGAAGCAGCCAAAGGCTTATGCTACCTCCATCATGACTGCGCCCCATTAATTGTTCATCGTGATGTCAAATCTAACAATATCCTCCTCAATTCCGCCTTTGAAGCGCACGTCGCCGATTTTGGACTTGCGAAATTTCTTATCGACGGTGGTGCATCGGAATGTATGTCCGCAATTGCCGGCTCCTATGGATACATCGCACCAGGTATGTATATCTTTACTTTTTTACACATAATTTGATTTTAAAATTCGTCAAAAAATCATAATAATTTCTATAACGAAATTGTTGGATAAAATTTTAAAAAAATATATTTGAATTTGTTTGTATTAAACACAAAATCTAAATTTAATTTTCTTTTTTATGTGTTATCATGCTTGAATGTTATTTTCTATTGTAGTGTTGATTGTACTGCGGAGGTTGCCTGGTAGTTACATTGTTAGTTAAGTTAGTTAATTTGGGTGTATCAAACTGTCAAAAATTGCGGGCCATGTTAGTGTTCTTTGCCGTTTGATTGTCCTTAAAAGGTCAGTGATCAAAGAGGGTGATAGAATGGACACTTGAGTTTAGTATATCTATGATCATAGCCGTCCACTGACTAACACAGTAAATCTAGTGGTTGTAATTGTCTTAGGACTTGACTTTTATTATAGTGACATATAGAAGTAAATATTATAAAGAGAAATTTGATTCAATTAAACTATAATTTAGTTAAAAAAAAGAGAAGCTATAATTAGCTATAATAATCGTTAATTATTATAGAATTATTTATAGAATATTATAATAATTAAATCTCATCATATATATATATTTCATTAATTTTTGTTCTCATCACCCCTTTTTGGGGCATCATCATGACAACCAGCTGCAAATAATTTTCATTGCAGGTCATCCACTTGTCTTTGAATAAAATAAATAATTGTGTTTTTGTAAAACCATAATATCTTTTGTAAAATATTCGATTCTTTTTAAAGATATATATGATGCTATTAAAAAATATATATATAATAGTCTCTTTTATACATTCTATACCGTTTGATTTAAATAAGTAATCATTTTTAAAAGAATTAGAGAATATTTAAAGCATATTTTTGAATTAGTATGTGTATATTTTCAATATATATTATAACATATATACATGTACTATTATATAAAAATAATAATAATAGTTTTAGAATATAAAATATATATAAATTAAAAAAATTAATATATAATTACATAAATAAATAAACTATTTTGAAAACTTAATAATTTTAAGAATTATAAGCAAACTATCTATATATTTATAACTTTCAATTTTGATTATACATAATGTTTGATTTTGATATATTTTGATAGACTATTGAATTATTGATATAAACTTTTTAAGGCAAAAGAAAACTATTTAAAAAAAAAAAAAAAAGAATGAAACTATTTGATAAAAAAAAAATTTATTTATTTTATTTTCTGCATCAATAGACTTGTTGCAATGATTTTTTGACCAACTATTCCAAGTATGTCTTTCCTTGTATTTTATACGGTCTCCCTTGGCTTGTAACCTGAAAAGAGCAAGGTACGCATCGTACAGGATAGCTACCCTCCCACTCATTCTGCTAAAGTGACAGCTCGAAAAACCACCCGTGATTTATGCAACTGGAATTTTATAGGTAATCACACCCGCAAACAAATTTTAATTTTCTTGATTTGGAATCTGTGACTGTGGGATCGGCCAAGTGGGGTCCCTTCATGGTCAGAAAATCTAAGAGGTCAAAATGTGACAAATGAGAGACTGACACCACTGACAATGATGTCTAACGTAACAAGGCGTTGAGTTTCGTGAAAGGTGACCGACATCTAGCATGCAAAGGACAAAAATTTGTGTGCGTTTTTGTTAACAGTGTGTTATTTGATTTCATGTAAAGTCAGTTTTTTTTTTAATTTTTTTTTACTTTTTTATGCTTTTTATCTAGTAATTTTTTTGACTGCTCTTTTTCTTTTTTGACTGATTTTTGTTTTTGAATCTTTTTGAAATCATTTTTTTGGTTGAAGTGATTGATATATTAATACATGGTTTGTGGCAGTTTTACTAGTGAATTAATTAACATTCTGATCAAATTGTAAACTTTAAAAAAAAAAATGCACACTAGGATTGATGATTTTGGTATCATACAAGACTAGTAGATAGTTGTAGTTAAGAGTTTAAAGAGTTAAATTTTAATATCATAAATATAAACTGTCTAGTAACATTAGTGTGCATGTATTGTAGTCTTAAATTTAAAATGAAATTCATTGGACTCTCTGTATACACCATAACATTTTGTAAATTATCCATGAAATTTTATAATATATAGAAGAGCTAAAAAGTGGATGAGTTATAATTTGTGCCTCCGCTCAAACTGGCCCAACTTGTCATTTTGTTAGTTAGACTTTAATCACACTACAATAGACCCATTTGGATCTTGTGATATTTCAAAATTCTTATGTTTGATGTTTTCATTTGATAATTCATTTCAATTTTAATACTAAATTGATTTGAATTGAATTATATGCTATTGTTACTAAAAGAGTTCCAAATTTTCTTGTTGTAGAGTATGCATATACATTGAGAGTGGACGAGAAAAGTGATGTATATAGTTTCGGTGTTGTCCTTCTAGAGCTCCTCACTGGACGTCGTCCTGTAGGTGATTTTGGAGAAGGTGTCGATATTGTTCAATGGGGCAAAAGGACAACAAATTGCCGCAAAGAAGACGTCACATGCATTCTTGATCCAAGACTAACAGTAGTTCCCAAAGACGAAGCGATGCACTTACTCTTCATTGCAATGCTTTGTGTCCATGACAATAGCATTGAGAGACCAACGATGAGGGAAGTTGTGCAAATGCTATCTGAATTCCCCCGTCCCTCGCTAAATCAATCTTCATCTTCTTCATTGAAGAATCTTGAAAAAGAGAAAAGTTGCCCTAAATTGAAACAAGATTTTTGGGTTTAAAATACTATTCATATATAAATATATATATTTTTTTAAACTTTCTTTTTAGGATTTTCGTTGGTGTCTTAAATTAGCTTTGATTTTGATATTATAGTCTCGTTATGTGCAAAGTATATTTTTCTTCTTTATTATTATTATTTTTTTAATTTTTAGATTAGAGAGAGAAGATATTTTGGTGGCCAAATAGATAAATTAAATGTAGTAATAATTTATGGATGCACCTCTTTTTACGGAGTAGTGCTTTTGTTAAGACAGAGCAATTGCAAGGTTAATGGTGTCATGCATGCTCTCTTTGTATTATATTATGGTAATATTACACATCAATTTTATATTTTCATTACTAATTTATATATTTCTCAATTTTTTTCTAATTTTTTAATCTGACAATTAAAGAAACATCAAATATATTATATATGCGCATACATGTGTCAAAATTTTCTTTTTAGTTAGAAAAAAGAAAACACAAAATTTATTGTCATGATTAATTATATTTATCAGTTTAAATCCAAAAATTTGCTCATATCATTTATAAATACATCCATGCGCTAATTATTACATCATTGATTAGGATGCAAATAAGATATAAAGTAGCATAACTAATATAATGGTATGCCTTAAAAAAAAATAAAACCTAATATAATAGTATGAACAATACTAGGTATTGAATATTAGATATTTGATTTTTGAAAAAAAAAATTATGGGGAAAAAGAAACCATAGAAGTCTTTCTTTGTTAAAGATCTCCAATATAATTTGAGATTAGTTATTTACATGTGGCCCTCTAATCTTTTAGAATGACTCCTCCTTTCTTGAGACTTGATTTAAACCTATAAATGTTAATATGTAGAGCAAGGGCTAATATCGACAAGCATCAAGGTTTGGTCTAACTAGAACTATTTAGATTAGACACATAAATGTCATCAAGTTGAAATATAAGGGCCAACTGAAACAATTGAGTGAATTGAGATTTTAATTCCATGGAGTTTGAAGTTAGACTAGAGTGAATTGAGATTGTTATTCCATGGAGTTGGAAGTTAGTCTAGTAGGCGATGTAAAGGATTGCTTTGTAAGACACCCTTTTCACTTTATTCAAAACCATCAATCCACTCCCATTCGCTTTGCCTCCACAGTTCTCCACCTTCCCTTAATCCTTTGGTTTGAATAGGTCATTTATCTAAAATAATTATCGATTTTATTTATGAATATATCCATTCATTAATTATCACATCATTAATTAGGATGTAAAATGAGATATAAAGATGGATGTCTAGCATGACTGGTTGATAATGCCATGAACAATTTTTGGATGTATGGGATACTATTGGATATTTAAAACCAGATATTTAAAAAAAAAAAAAATTATGCTAAAAAATAAATCATAGAAATCCCTTTATGTTAAAGATCTCCAACATAATTAGAATTTGGTTATCTATACATGGCCCCCTAATTTTAGAATGGCTCTTCCACTTTCTTGAAACTTGTTTTAACTTTATAAATGTTATAGTGTGTTAGCAAATATATCCATTCATCAATTATCATATCATTGATTGAGGTGCAAGTGAGATATAAAGATGGATATCTAGCATGACTAGTTAATAATGCCATGAATTATTATTATTTTGTGGACGTATGGAATGTACTACACATTTAAAACTATTTTATTTCAAGTAAAACTAGATCCTAGCGGCACATGTTTTATTTTATCTAACCTTTTTTTTTCTATTTGCAGAGTAAAAAAGAAAAGTCGAGATAATATTTTATCCAATTGCCAATCAATATAATTATGGAAAGTTAGCGTGACTCTGTTCACTTCACATCATGTTATATGTCAAATGATATGAAAACCATACGTGACATCTATTCTATGACATGCTTTTAGAGAAGTATGTTATGGTTTCACCATTTTTTTTTATCTTTTTCTTTAAGATAAATTACACAAATTTACCTTAAGTTATGGGCAAAAGGCAAAATATTAAACCTTTGACCTTAATTACATAAATATATTCAATTTAGTGCTTTTGCTGATCTCTTAGCTAATGAGGATCTTTAAGTTTCTAGGGCTGTTTGGTGGGATTCCCTTCCTAGTTGTATTCAAAGGTAACTTCTCATGGATTCTTAAGAAGTCCTTGCTTTCATTTTTCATTGATTCCTTATATATATATATATATATATATATATTAGTTGTTTATTTATTTTTATGAAAAGAATTTTTTCTTTTATTAAATTTCCTTTTTCCTTTTTTTTTATATTAATCAATGGTTAATCAGATTTAGACAAGACTATTGGAGTTTGAGAATAGAATGGCTCGCCCAAACCCCACACTACACAAAATTATATGGCTCACTTGTCTTGAATGAGGAGGGGCTCAAGAATTGGACTTTTGGATCGCGAGACAAGTGAGATGTTTTTTCTTAAAAAAATAAAAATAAGGGGAAATTTTAATTTAATCCCTAATGTTTGGTAAAATATTACTTTTTTACTAACGTTTGTATTTCGAATTTTCGTCATCCCTAATGTTTCGAAAATGCATCAATTTAGTCCTTCTGTTAGTCAAATGTTAGTCAATGAGAGTTAATTTGGTCATTTTAACTTAAACATATTTATATAATTTTAATATATATTTTTATATTTTTAATTTAATATATATAAAAAAATTAAGTTAAAAAAAAAAGGAGGTCTCCACTCCTCCCGACGATGGAGACCAGCTGGTCTCCATCGTCGACCGGAGGCCAAGTCTCCGGCCTGGTCTCGTTGGAGACCAGATTGGTCTCCAGCTCGCTGGAGACCTGGTGCTGGTCTCCAGCCACTGGAGACCAGTCTGGTCTCCATCCCGCTGGAGACCAGAAACTGGTCTTCAGCACCAGTTTTCCAGTCTCGAGCGGGGCTGGAGACTGGAGACTGGAGACCTTCTGGTCTCCAGCCCAGTTGCTGGAGACCAGAAACAACTGGTATCCAGCGGGGCTGGAGACTGGAGACTTCTGGTCTCCAGCCCAGTTTCTGGTCTTCAGCGACCAGAAGGTCTCCATCGCCGGAGACCAGATCTGATCTCCGGCGATGGAGACTAGAGGAGGGTCTTTTTTTTAAAAAAAAAAAAATACATAAACTTTTTTTTTTTTTTAATTTGAATAAACATTTTTTTAAAAAAAAAAATTTGGAAGATGTTGGGTTTGATATTAGATATTTAATTTGGGTGATATTGATTTGATGAAAATAATGAAGACGATGATTTTGATGAATGTAGAAGATGAAATTGAAGATGAGGAAGATGATGAGCGGTAGAAGATGAAGACGAGGGTCTCTTTTTTTTTTTTATTTACATAAACTTTTTTTTTTTTTTTTAATTTGAATAAACTTTTTTTTTTTTTTTTTTTTAATTTGGAAGATGTTGGGTTTGATGTTAGATATTTAATTTGGGTGATATTGATTTGATGAAAATAATGAAGATGATGATTTTGATGAATGTAAAAGATGAAATTGAAGATGAGGAAGATGATGAAAGGTAGAAGATGAAGATGAAGAAGATTTTTTTTATTATTATTTTATATTAAAAATATTATTTTTTATTAAAATATTTATTAACAATAAATTAAATTAAAAAATTTGATTTAATGATGTGTCACAATTTGATTGTAAGGTGATTAATGGCAATTTTATAACAATAGGTATGGTTATTTTGTAATTATTAGTTTTTAAAAAGGTAATTACGTCATTTTAACTATTTTAAATTATATTAGGGGTAAATTCGTCTTTTTATCTCGTCTAGTTAGTTTGACTGTTATCTTTTTTGTCAGAGTGACTAAATTGATGCATTTCCGAAACGTTAGGGATGATGGGAATTCGAAATGCAAACGTTAGTAAAAAAATAATATTTTACTAAACGTTAGGGATTAAATTAAAATTTCCCCTAAAAATAAAACAAAAACTTGAGCTAGAGCTGCCCCAAGGCCTAAATGTTGGGCTTGGGTGGCCATTTGGCTACTTAGATGGGTAGCGGGCAATCGACCCGGTACCTCCAAGCGAATTTGACTACTTAGTTGGTCAATGTCCTGTTTTTCTAAGTTTTTTCCCAGTTTGATTTCCAAGTGGATTGGAAATCTCGCAAGTAAGGAATTAGATTCCTTGAGAAAATATAATTCATAATCAAGAAACTCTAAGGGATCATTTGTGATATAACTCTGAGATGCAGCTCGAAAATTTGTTCTCAAAAAGTTAGGGGGAACAATTCACATCAAGTAAAGAAACAATCCACATTAGGTAAGAGAAAATTGTTCACAAAGCAGAACTTAATGAAATTAAACTCACAACTTTGAAACCGAGGTTGTAAGTGGGCAATGGTCTTTCCACCTGACCACCATTCTTCTCTTTTCTTCATTTATCGATTGGTCTGTGCAGCATTTTAATTTTAGTTGTTTGATTGAAGTGGATGACGTGATAATATATATTTTTGGTTAATTCTATTATAATAATTTATTTTTGTTAATTTTATAGCTATTTCAACTTTTCTACATAAATAATATTTTTATACGATTGCATTAATTGAATTAGATGAGATCGAGCTTTAACCTAGGATTAGATTGAATTGAATAATAATTCTTCGATCCAATTGGATCACATTGAACTTGAATTATGCAAAATCCAATGAATCCGATTCGTTGCCACACAACCCTAGCTCAATGTCAAAAGCATAAAGCTTCTAGAATTGTTTGTGGTTGCGGCTGCAAGCCTAATGTCCAAAGCATAAATTATAAGGAAATGTATTTTGTACGTTGTCGTAGGTTTAATTTTTTATTCTGCGGATGCAAAATTAACTCGACTGGCCTATAATCAATCCCACTCATTCTCTCAAAACCAAAAAAAAAAAAAAAATTCATTCCCAGTCATCATTACCTTAACACAATTAATGAGCATAGTTGAAGATGTTAAGCTTGTAACAAAATTAGGAGATTCTTTTTTTCTCTTTTAACAAAATTAGCAAGATTCTTTTGTAACTAATTTAGCTGACAGGACAAGGCGATTGGCCCTCAATGATTCGAGGAGAATTAATTACATAATTATAGCTAGCGGTAGGAGGCCATTTTCAAAGCAGCATATAAACTAGTTTGTAACCATTATCTTTTTCAATGAAAAGCATTTTTTTTAGTCTCCATTGCTGAACAGAAAGTTCTTTCTGAAATCTAAGTTTAGAGTGTTCAAGCTTGCCATCAACCATCTGTATCTATAGGTTCTTGAGAAACTTATATAATGGTTTCTACCAATCCATTCATTCTCATAATTCTACACATTCTAATGATCTTCATTAAGACATGTAACAGCAAAAAGTTGCCATCTACCCTTCTCATATTTGGAGATTCAACAATGGATACAGGCAACAACAATTACGTAAGAACCATATTGAAAGGCAACCATCCTCCATATGGCCAAAACTTTCCTGGTAGGATCCCCACAGGCAGATTTTCTGATGGGAAACTTGTGCCTGATTTTTTAGCCTCCACTCTAGGCATCAAAGAGACAGTCCCTCCTTTCCTGCAGCCAAATCTCTCTGATGAAGAAATTCTATCCGGGGTTTGTTTCGCGTCGGCCGGATCAGGGTTGGATGACATGACGACTGCTGCAACTTCAGTCATCCCAGTTTCTAAGCAGATTAATGGTCTGCTTACAAATTATTTGAGGAGGGTTAAGGGGATTGTTGGTGATGAAGAAAAAGCTAAGAAGGTGATCAATGATGCTTTGGTTGTATTAAGTGCAGGTACTAATGACTTTGGTTTTAATTTTTATGGTGCTCCAACAAGGAAATTGGAGTTCAAGACTATTGATGCATATCAAGATTTCTTGCTGGACAGGTTACAATCTTTTGTTAAGGTATTTTTGCTTTTTCTTTATTGAATATTTTTTAAGGTAATTAAGCATGAGATTGTTTTGATACTTTATTTCAATTTCTTGTTATTTACAAAGGCAGAAGCGTACACAAAAAAAAAAAAAAAGCGTTTTGTATTCTTTTTGAAAAATGGGCTTTAAAGAAAAAAATTTATTTTCTATAGGTAATGTTCAATTCTTTCAAAAAAATGAAAAAAAAAAAGTAGTATTAAATTTAAAGATGGCTATAAAATGTTGTGAATAATTTAAAAATAATATGCTACCACCATGTGTAAAATCATCCTTTATTATCTTGTTTTCTATTTTATATAGCATTTTCTCACAAGCTGATATGAAGTCAATACTAAACAAAATTCTATAAAGATGTTCTTGACATTTTGTTAGTTTTATGAGATTAAATCCAAATTAATTTGTAGAATTTCAAATTCTGTTTTATATAGCATAACAATTAGAATAATTTATGAATTATATTATTAACAATCCATTGATAATTTATTCATACTCTAATTTAATTATTTTTGGTAATAATAAATTTTATCCTTAATTAAAACTATTAAACAAAAGAATTCTAAAGACACTTAAAATATAAATCTTTAGAAGGGTAAATGATGCCAAATAACATCAGGGAATTGGTGTCATGTTTAACAAGCATTAAAGAATTAAAGTGAGTTTTATTAGCATTTAACTGAATGAAAAGAAACTAATACACTTCTTTAAAAAAAAAAAATTAATAAAAAAAGTTTCACCTCTCTCTCTTTCTCACTCCTCCATCTTCCTCTTATTGTCGCTCCCACATCTTCCTCATCAGTAGAAGCCAATCAACAACCACCATTGATGAACCCGGTAGTAGTAACACCTTTCATCTCCTTCAATTTTTTTTTTTCTTAGTGTTGAATTTGGTTTTGGGTTCGACCAGAATTATCTGGTTTTGGGTTCGTTAGTAAAATGTCATGTTATTTATTTATTTATTTTTGGATGTTGTTGTTGAAGTTATTGATAATATTGTTGTGAAAGAATGAATGAAATGGATGGTTGATAATGTTGAAGACAGTTGATGATATTAAAGATTAGGACGCGATTCGTGTCTTTTATATTTTGGTTTGCGTGGTGTTTTTTTAACATTTTAAAGTAAGAGTATTTTTGTCATTAAAAAATTAAACAATGAAATGATGCTAGAAAAACTAATTTCAGTTTTTGAGTGCTAGTAAAACATAGATCCAGTTATTTAGTGTTAAAAAAAATAATGATAAAATAAAGGATCTTTAGAATACATATATTTTATGTGTTCTTTGTCTCTTTAATATTTTATAAACCTAGAACCCAACAATTTTTTTTAGCATATTTTTTTATTCTTTACTTGATTGGGAAGTGATAATGATTAATATTATATATGCCACAAAAGACTGTTAATAACTAAGAAGTAAGTTTTTAATTAAGTGTAAACTCGCAATCTTTAAATTTATCTTTATAGGAAAAAATCAATTTTTTTTTTTCAAATGAGTCTATTTATTTATTTATTTATTTTTAAAATTCATTGTCTTATAAATTTCTTCTTTTTTTTAAAAAAAAAAAAAGTTTCCAAACACGTCACTTCCAAATTTATTCTTTTAAATGAAAGGTTTATGAAAACAATACCTACTTTATTCTTTTAAAGTGAAATATTTGTGAAAAATGAAGTATGCCGGAGATCGATAAAAGGGTATTCTAAAACAAAATAGAATGTTTTTAGCAACTAAAGAAATGTAATTATTTAAAGTCTCATAATTTATATTATGTAAATTATATTGTAGGAACTATATGAGCTAGGATGCCGCAGGATGATTATATCTGGTTTACCTCCAATGGGTTGCCTGCCCCTACAAATTACTACGCATCATCATGATCACTTCACTAGGAAGTGTTTGGAAGATCAGAACACAGAAGCAAGATCTTATAATCTCAAACTCTCAAAAATGCTTACTCACTTGCAAGACTTGCTTCCACATAGCATAATTGTTTATTCAGACATATACACTCCGATGATTAATATGATCGATCATCCTGAAAAATTTGGTAAGCTAGCTAGCTATCATATATTTTTTTAGACTTTATTAGTTGGGTAAAGTTACTCATCAATAACAACTCTTTAATATTTTTTAATAATCATCCTTACAACCAACTCAAGAGTCATTATTGATGGGTAACTTTATCCAACCAGTAACTTAGTAAACTATTTTTTTTTTCAGTATTAATTAGTAGAACTTTTATATGAATAATTTTGTGTTGCATATGATAAACAGGATTTGTGGAAACAAAGAGAGGGTGTTGCGGGACTGGACTGATAGAAACAGCAGTGTTTTGCAATCCAACCACGCCGAAGTGTCGAAATCCTTCACAATTCATATTCTGGGACTGCATTCACCCTTCTCATTCTGCCTACCAAATCATTACTGAAAACTTGGCCGCTGAAATCTTTCCCAAGTTGTTGTTTAATCAAACCCTTTGATCTAATTCGTTTTCATGTATTGATTTATAACTTTGTAAGGTCACACAGATCATTGTCTAATAGCCATCTAGAAATAAAAGTTATCATAATCACCTAATTACTTGGCGTCAAAATTTTTGTAGTTATGATAAATTATTTTCGATCGAATTTGTCTCCTGCAACATAAATTTATTTTAGCTTCACTTTATTAGTAGGTGTTGGGTTATATGGGCTTGGGTCGGGTTCACTCAAGATGAAACCCAAACCCGGATCCAACATATTGTTGGATCAGATTAATTAACTGCTATTAACAGTTTTATAATAGTTATTTGGGTGGTTTTATAACTGCACATGACAGTTATATATTGATGTAAATATATTGATGTGCATCAGTGTGTATGTGAGTGTGAAAAACAAGCATGCAGTATAAACCAGACAAAACAGAAACTAGTGAGAATCAGGGCAAGGTAATTTACATTGTGGATTGAGTTTTCTTTCCATATTCTGTGATTGAATTCCAACCCAGTTGAACAACACGAAATCCTGATCAAATTTGTCACAAAAACGGGTACGCATTACAGTTTTTGCCTATTGTTTCTCATGCTTTAATTTTAATATGTATAATGTTAATGCATGATTATTGATCTACAGTAGGGTTTGACTATCTTACTGGTTTAACTTCAGTTTGACTACCTTACTGATTTAGTAATATTACTATTCATAATAACATTTGGATTAATTGTAAGAGTGATTATTAAAAAATATCTAATAACTGATCTTATTATAAGTAATCTTACTTAACAAGTAAGGTAGCCAAATCTTTGTTGCTAATATCTAATTTCCAATCACAACCGCACATTATCTCTAATTGTAAAGGTTGTGCTAAAAAAAAAACAAAATAACCAAACACACACACCTCTTGGTTAATTTTTATAACATTTTCTACATCTTTTCCTTGGGAAACAATTGCTTAGGGTTGGTCTGAAAAGAATTTTTTCCCGCGTCATTATTTTCAAGGGAGACTGATGGCTTGTTGCCATCAAAAGTATCCATTTGTTTGCGCTTTTTTCACATTCCCGACATCTTGTGGCCCTTCGAATAGGCCCCCTTTTTTTTTTCCTCGTAATATTTTTACGCACTTTTTGAAAATCAAAATCAAAATTCGAAACAATTATACATGAAAACCTATTTTGAGTTTTCTTAAATTTAGGTTTTCAAAAAGTTCTGTTGGGAATAAAAGAGAACGTGTGAATCAAAATTGCTTGTTTTGCGACTTTGAAGCTACATTAGATTATATAAGAATTTTATTCCTTATGTCCCTACATTAAAGTATAAGAATTTATTCCTTACTCTTCAATCATATTCTGACGTAGCGCTATCCTCACCTGTTCATATTGGTTAGTCTTCCTGACTCTTCCAAATTTCAATCCATTTCCAATTTTCCATAAACCAGTTTCCAATTTTCACAAACAAAAGTCAAAAACCAGGTGCTTGTTTCACCGGTTCAGACCACTTTGGCGCCGGTGTGGGGGACCCAGTGTCGGAGCCATCTCGTTGCTCTCTCTTCCCTCGCCACCCTCCCTCGTCACTCTCTCTTGGCTCGATCTTCAGACTTTCAAGGTCTCCAACACCACCTCAAAAACAAACTGGAATGGAATTGAAAATGTAAATGAAGTTCACATTTTCCGTCAATTGCCCCCTTTGCAGGGAAAAGTTTTCGGATGATCCACATCTTTATAGTTTATAATCAAATTTACCCCTGTAGTTTGAATTAATATTTAAAATCCCTTTTATTTACTTAAGGAAGACTTTAAGTATTTTCCCATATAACTCTTATATATATATATATATATAGATCCATTTTTGTTTGGCCCAAATCTTAGATGAAGCCGACGAAGTTATCCGTTTATATAAATAATGAGTAAATTACAGTAATTGAATAGAAAATGGACGAACATATGCATATCAAGATCATAAAGTAAATTAAAATTTTCAGTCGATACTGGTTTCAGTTAAATTTGTATTTTCTAAATTCTAATAAATAAAACAAAATCAATCGAATTCACTTGTTTGTGCATGTGTGGCTGATTCTTGTTCTTAAACATGGATTTATTTTTCCATTTTTCAATATTTTGATTGATTTAATGTTAATGATTGTAACATATTGATGGCTACGGTTATTTCTGGTAAACCTACTCCAAATTCAAAGAAGAAAAACGACCAGATTGCTAAGATTAAGAATGCAAGCAACTCGTCACCGAGATTGACAAAGGACGAGCGAGTTGCAACCTTTAGATGTACTGAAGGTGTCATCCGCGACTGCCTGCCCCGCCCCGGAAGCCGAGGCTAGAGGAATGCAATGAACTATCCAGGAACTATGATGTTCATCAGCAAGTGGTGTTCACTTGATACAATACTAGCAGACTATGTAAAATCCACCGGCAACAACAGCGCCGAAAATGCAACATAAATGAACTATGTTTTAATTTAATTTTTATAAAAAATTCTTCCTTATTTTGATGTACTTGTTACGAGTCCTACTTATTGTGCTTCTTCAAGTCATGCGTTATTTCATATATTACAGCACTGAGACTGCTCTGCCACAGCTAATAAATTGCAAGTTGTGGTACTTCAAGCCAGAGAAACTGCTAACAGAGTCGATAAACCGTTAATCTCTACGTTAATATAACATAACTTAGTTTAATGTATGTAAAACTGGCGTTTGTTGGTGAATTGGGTCACATATAAAGTTGGTGAATTGGGGTAAGTGTCTTTGGCAATGTTTTAAATGTTTATTGGGAAACAACTTTGACAATTGACACTAAATGTGTCAATAATTTATTAAAATGTATCCAAATTAAACATTACATAAACGGACGAAATATTTGTTATCACATTGGCACTTACATACGAAAAAAAAATATGATCAGACACTAGCGAAGTCATGTTGTGACCTGAGGGACCCCTTGCCCCCAAGCCACTAAGTTGTTTAACATTCAAGTAAAATTTAGAAAAAAATTGCAGAATGCCCATTTGAGGTTTGCTATTAGCAAATGGATTGAAATTTACCTTTTGATTACACTTGAGCTCCCTTCCCTTAGTCAACGAAAATTAATTTTCACGTTTGACCATATTTTTCAACCGTAATGACTAAAATACCACTATATATAAAAATAGATCTTAAGAAATTAATAAAAAATATATGGACCTTCACCATTTAATTAACGGTGGAGTAATTGGAAACATATTTTCTATTAAAAATGAAAAATAAAAAATTAAATTTAAAATGTAAAAGTTCTTAAATTTTAAAAATAAAATGTTTTCTCCATTATACATCAAGCGTGATGGATGGTGGAAATAATTTTCTTTTAGAAGAATCCAAAAAAAGAAAAAATTATTAAAATACGATGGAAAAACCAATCTGAATGTTGGATCTCCGCTGATGGAGATCTCGATGATTAGACATTCCATCGTTGACCTCTACCTTCATCAATGGAGGTCAACGTCCATTTTTTTGTTGCCAACCTCCATCATCGAATATGGTGGTATGTGATAGAGACGTGGGTGCTCTCCATCATAAGGAAACCCATTTCAATCCTTCGACAATAAAGGTCAGCGATAGATCCATTTTTAGATAGTAGAGATATAAATTGAATCTCCATTTTATTTTTTTTTCTTCTAATTTTTTTTTTTTCATAATTTTGAATAATCTCCACCAACGGTAGAGGTGGTTGTTTTGTGAAAATATTCCCCACTAATTAAGTTTATCTTATAAACCAATTCAAAATTCGTTTTTCATACAAGAATAAACGAATGTGTGAATTATAAGCTTGTTTTGTGACTTTAAGACCTCATGAGATATGAGATGTCCAAGAATTTAAAAGAGCCTCTTCCTCATCTCTTCTGAAATTTGATACTTTGTTCTTTAATATAAGAACTTTTCTAAGATTTCTTGAGGAAAATCATTGATGGTTGACTGTGACCGTAACTGCAACAACTCTGCTTCCATTGGTGTTGTTGCTTCTCTTTTAAATATGTAAGAATTAATCCATTCAATTTTCACTTCGAACTTTATTGCAAAGATTAACTTGTCCTTCTATGTTTTTGTGGAGTTCTATTCTTGCTAAGTCTTCATGGTCATGGCTGATTTTTACATATATTTGTATCTATGCATAAAAATGAATTTTTTTTTTTTTAGTACATGAACTGTAACCGGGACGGACTCAGAGGATTATCGGGATCAATTCAGATAGGACACTAGTGGCACGGTCAGGATGACTACTTTCAATTGAAAGAGATCCACTCACACAGAGACGGGAGGAAACTCACACAAAAGTGGGAGATCAACCCACATAAAATGAATTTTATACTTTGTTCTCTAATATATATATATATATATATATATATATGGAATCTTGATTTTGTAGCATGTAATAATTTAGTTTATGTTTATGTTGTGCAATTTATACACAAGACTTGTTCAATGATAAGTTGTGATATTACATTTAATAGTTATCATCCAATCTAAAATTTCAAATTGATCATAGCTGAAAGTTGAAGAACACTATTAAAGCTCTCATATAAGGCCTCACATAAATCAAGTTTATGTGTTTTGCCAATTTTAGATTGCATGCATACCATCTGTTGCCCTTTTTGTGGGCAAGGTTTCTGGATGAATGACCTATAAAGATTATAAACTCTCACATCAATCAGAAGCTTAGATGAGGTCAACAAAAGTTACACAAATACGCAAATAAATTTGCAATTTTTAACAAATTAATAATTAAAACAAAATTCATCGATTGATCATGTGTTTTTCTTTCTTTCTTTTTTTTTTTCTAATATCATTTTTATTGATTTAATGTTTAATGGTTGCAGCGTTTTGATAGCTGTCTTAGTTGTTGCTCTGGTGATGAAACTCCAAACCCAAAGAAGAATGAATGATCTGAGCATGTAAAGAAGTCGAAGAAAACTACAGGGCATGACCCTCCCCGTCCTTGGGAAATTATTACCATGAGTGCCGGGACCCACATGAGTCATGGTCCCCCAGTAAAAATGATTTTTGGAAGGGTAGAAATTGTAATTTGCATTATACCATATGATAAATGTGGTATTTTTCTTTAGAGCTTTTAACTTTTTTTTCCCCAATTTAATAACATATTACATTAATATAGATAGAATATAGGTAGACATATCTTCTCCAATCTCTCTCTCTCTATATATATATATATTACTTAATAGCTCTTTTAATTTATTTTAATAGTATGAGTTATTTAAATAATTTATCCTTTTTTTTTTAATATGAGACAATATCTATCTATTTTCTTTTAAATAGTTTCATGTATTATTTGATTGGTTAATATTAAGAAAAATTTGATTTTTCCTATTTTCCTCTGCATTCTTAATATTAAACTTGTTTTGCAAGTTGTGGTATCCTGACTGGCTTAACTTGCTTTGATTTGAGTTTAAAAGTTAAAAATATTTTAATTTTTTTAAACTTAGTTTATTTATATTTTTTGTGATATTAGATTATTAACATGATTTGACAAATTTATTTTGATAGTTTGTCCTTTAAATTCTTGTTAATTTAAATTTGTTCGTAGTTGTTACAAGTTAGTTTGGTATGTGAATACAATAAAATTAAATTTTTTAGGAAGTACGTAAGAACTTGAGATTTAAATATACTAATTGTTAATGGTATTTTTATATATTTTTAAAAAATTGATAAATTCTATTTTGATTCATAAAGTTAAAGTCTAGTTTAGTTATTAATTTACTTTATTTAAAAAGTAAATGGCAATATAATATTTATTTTTTTTAATATCATATATGTTATACCTCAACTCCACTTCCCCAATAATATAGATCCTGGCTTCACGCTCGAGATAAAACTCTCGTGTCCTGTAAGTATCTTTGATCCTACTGGAAGGGTAGAATTTAGTATGTGTTTGGATTTTTTTTTTAAATTTTTTTTTTTTTTTTTAAAAGGGAAAAGCTAATGAAACATTGTTTGTTATTTTCATGTTTTTCAAAAACAAATCCATGTGGTTTTGTTTTTAAAAGGCCAAATTATACAAATACCCCGACATTTGTTAATATTACATAATCAAGTTTGATTTCCAAGTGGATTGGAAATCTTGCAGGTAAGGAATTAGATTCCTTGAGAAAATAGAATTCATAATCAAGAAACTCTAAGGGATCGTTTGTGATAAAACTCTGAGATACAGCTCGAGAATTTGTTCCCAAAAAGCTAAGGGGAACAATTCACATCAAATAGAGAAACAACCTACATCAGGTGAGAGAAAATTGTCCACAAAGCGGAACTTAATGAAATTAAACTCACAACTTTGAAACCAAGGTTGTAAGTGGGCAATGGTCTTTCCACCTGACCACCATTCTTCTCTTTTCTTCATTTATCGATTGGTCTATACAACAATTTAATTTTAGTAGTTTGATTGAAGTAGATGACGTGATAATATATATATTTTTGGTTAATTCTATTATAATAATTTATTTTTGTTAATTTTATAGCTATTTCAACTTTTCTACATTAATAATATTTTTATACGATTGCATTAATTGAATTAGATGAGATCGGACTTTAACCTAGGATTAGATTGAATTGAATAATAGTTCTTCGATCCAATTGGATCACATTGAGCTTGAATTATGCAAAATCCAATGGATCCCATTCGTTGCCACACGACCTTAGCTCAATGTCAAAAGCATAAAGCTTCCAGAATTGTTTGTGGTTGCAGCCGCAGACCTAATGTCCATAGCATAAAGCATAAGGAAATGTATTTTGTACGTTGTCGTAAGTCTAATTTTTTATTCTGTGAATGCAAAATTAACTTGATTGGCCTATAATTAATCCCACTCATTCTCTCAAAACCCAAAAAAAAAAAAAAAATCATTCCCAGTCATCGTTACCTTAACACAATTAATGAGCATAGTTGAAGATGTTCAGCTTGTAACAAAATTAGGAGATTCTTTTTTTCTCTTTTAACAAAATTAGCAAGATTCTTTTGTAACTAATTTAACAAACCCAAAGAAGAATGAATGATCTGAGCATGTAAAGAAGTCAAAGAAAACTACAGGGCATGACGCTCCCCGTCCTTGGGAAATTATTACCATGAGTGCCGGGACCCACATGAGTCATGGTCCCCCAGTAAAAATGATTTTTGTAAGGGTGAAATTGTAATTTGCATTATACCATGTGATAAATGTGGTATTTTCCTTTAGAGCTTTTAACTTTTTTTTCCCCAATTTAATAACATATTACATTAATATAGATAGAATATAGGTAGACATATCTTCTCCAATCTATCTATCTATATATATATATACATATATATTACTTAATAGCTCCTTTAATTTATTTTAATAGTATCCCTTTTTTTTAATATGAGACAATATCTATCTATTTTCTTTTAAATAATTTCATGTATTATTTTATTGGTTAATATTATGAAAATTTTGATTTTTCCTATTTTCCTCTGCATTCTTAATATTAAGTTTGTTTTGCAAGTTGTGCTATCCTGACTTGCTTAACTTGCTTTGACTTGAGTTTAAAAGTAAAAAATATTTTATTTTTTTAAACTTATTTTGTTTATATTTTTTGTGATCTTAGATTATTAACATGATTTGATAAATTTATTTTGCTAGTTTGTCCTTTAAATTCTTGTTGATTTAAATTTGTTCCTAGTTGTTACAAGTTAGTTTGGTATGTGAATACAATAAAATTAAATTTTTTAGGAAGTCCGTAAGCACTTGAGATTTAGATATACTAATTGCTAATATATATTTTTTAAAAATTGATAAATTCTATTTTGATTCATAAAGTTAAAGTCTAGTTTAGTTATTAATTTACTTTATTTAAAAAGTAAATGGCAATATAACATTTATGTTTTTTAATATCACATTTGTTATACCTCAACTCCCCTTCCCCTATAATATAGATCCTGGCTTCACCCTCGAGATAGAACTCTCATATCTTGTAAGTATCTTTGATCCTACTGAAAGGGTAGAATTTAGTATGTGTTTGGATTTTTTTTTTTTTCAAAAAATTAAAAAAAAAAAAGGAAAAAGCTAATGAAACATTGTTGGTTATTTTCATGTTTTTCGAAAACAAATCCATGTGGTTTTGTTTTTAAAAGGCCAAATTATACAAACACCCCGACATTTGTTAATATTACATAAATATGCTATGGCTCTTTTTGCACTAAGATCACATGAGGTTTTACAAACTAAACAATAACACTTCAATTGTTAATCTATTAACTGTTGGCTAAACTTTAAAATAACCATTGAGGAGCAATTTGATCTTTTTATACTATATTAATTAAATTTAAAGTCAACCAATCAAAGTTTCTCATCATCCATTAAATGCAATTTTGTCTTTTAACCCTAAAAAATTAAATCTTAAAAAATTAATTAAAAAATAAAAAAACAAAAAACAAAAAACCGGGATGGAGACTATGGTCTCCATATGTGAGATGAAGACTGCTGGGTGGAGACCCAAATGGTCTCCAATTGAAGGTCCAAGTGGGGACCCACACGAGGCTTTGACAATGGAGACCCAACACTGAGTCTCTCCCGATTCTAAGTCTCCAAAATGGAGACCCAATTCTATGTCTCCACAATGGAGACCCAATTCTGGTGGATGCCCAGATACTTTTTTCATTTGATTTTTTTGACTTTGTGATGGGTGTGGTGCTGTGAGGGATTGATTTTGTTATGGAGATGGATACGATGATGAAAAAAGAGGGATGGAGATGATGTTGGTAGTTACATAGTACAATCTAGTAAAATGGGAACACACTCTAGTGTACTACATACGTATCTTATAGATTAAAGATATGACTAACTATAGAACATTATATATATATATATATAAAGCTACCGTGTCCTTAAACTTCATTGGTTGAGATACAAGTGGAATATAATAAGTGAGATGTGTAGCATTATTGATTTATATAATTCTTAATGTTAGTTTCTTGTTGGGTTAATAGCGAAAAAAGTACCTTCCATGAAAAAGAATTGCATAACTACCACTTGTGGAAACAACGTTGCAATTTCTCGAAAATTATTAAATTGCCCTTCTAACAATAACAACTCCCTTGGTTGAGATGTAAGTCGTGGAGTGTCAACATTATTGATTTACATAATTCTTAATCTTTGTTTCTTTTTTGGGTAGCAAAAATGCACCTTCCATGAAAGAGATCGGAATTGCATAACTATCGTTTATGGAAACAACATTGCAATTTACCCCGAAATTATTAAATTGCCATCAAACATTACACTGGCATTACCCTTTCAGCGCCTAAATATATACCCACCCACCACCCTAAGTGAACTATTGTAGCTTAAAGATTTGTCAACCTGAAAAAGTGTCGGTCGCCACTGCCACCTACCACCATTGATACCGAGGGATCGACAAGAAGAAAGCCACTGCCGTTTTGTGGTGGTTGCTTGCTATTGATTTGTGTTTTCCTTTCCATCTCCTATCTTCATAGTTGTGCCAAAAAGGTTAGTTTTTACCCATTTATTTTATATATTTTTTGTTATTATGTTAAATACTTTGACTTGGTGTGTTTAATTCTTGCAAAATTATATTGAACCTTAACTTCGAATTTTAGGATTTTGATTTTTTTTTTTTTAATTAGTTGAAGAACCTTCCTTCATCATGGCATTGTTAAAGAAAACCTATTGATTTGTGCTTCTTTTAATCTCCAATTTTCATTGTTGCGTGAAAAAGGTTAGATACTATTCGATATTGTTTTCTGCATTCGTTTTTTTTTTTTCCATAAATAAAAAATTGATATTATATTTTTTGGATTTAAAAACACGTTTCGTAACTGTTGGAACCTCAATTCAATCCTTCGCTTATTTGTCCCCATAGAGTATTGGCCTTTTTACCTTATAGGGTATGTAGCGTCTTTCGGTTTAAATCTGAAATCTTAATTGTCATATGCGTGCAAAACTCCTATCATATTTGAATCCAAAGGATATTTAAGGTCTTAAGTTCAAATCTCAAATACACGACTATGAGGGAAAAAAGGCAAAACCCTATAAGGAGAAATGACAAGAGATTGGATTGAAGTCCCAAAACAAAACGTAGCATTTTATGTTGGGGTCGTAGTTTATCTTTTTGTTATTTGTCCCAGTAGAGTTCGAACATTTTGCCTCGTAAGGTAGGTAATGTCTTTGAGGTTTGAATTATGGATCTTAAACCTCTTCTGGTTGCAAATCTCTTATCAAACTAGCAAGTTGCATAAAATGTGAAACATACATAAAATTTATTCACAATTTAAAATCACAAACATACATAAAATGTATTCTATATTGAATTGTTTTAACTAAACATGTTAGGAAAAAAAAATTATAAAACTTTGAAGACATACCAAAGAGTGGATATTGGAGTATGTTTATAAAGTTGTTGAGTCTGAGGGTGAAAGTGGAAAGCAACACATAAGACAGTGAAATGTAAAAAAATGTAGGGGTAAGCATGGAACATGGAAACCGACCACCTGAACAACCCAAACTGAACCAAATAAAGGGTGTTCAGTTCAGTTCTCATGTTCAATTCAATGGTGTTTGGGTCGAGAGTCTAATTGGTTCTAGACCCAATACCGATCCGAATTATAAAACACTCAGTATAAGAGGCACATGTTTAATTTATGAAGGGCACATGCGTAATTTCACATGTGCCCCAATATAAACGAAACCCATCGCTTTTAGAGCCTTTAAAAGTCTCACTCCCTTACCACTGCTGTTCTCTTCTTCTTCCATTTTCTTCATTCTTCTTCTTCCTTGTCCAGTCCTTGATTAAATAAGTCTCTGTTCGCGTCGTTAATCTAGTCCCTATCATTGCTTTTATCCTTTATCACCATTGCCAATGTCATCCATCTTGATAAGTTTTGTAATTGTTTGGTTTGAGATTTATTCTGTGGTGAATTATTGGGTTTGTTGCTTTTTGTTAAGTTTGATGTGTTTTTGAAAGGTGGGTTACTGGGTTTGTTGCTTTTTGCTTTAGTTTTGATCAAGTTTAAGTTGCGGTCAATAGGTTTTGAATATGAGATTTAGGAATTGTGGTGTTAAACATGGAACTGACTCAAACCGAACCGACTTGATCTTGTTTAGTTTAGATTGGTTTTAGTCTTTCGAATATACATGTTCGATTCACGATTTTATTGATCAAGTTTGGTTCCAATAAGAATCGAATTGAACACGTAGCTGCCCACCCCTAAAAAAATTAATGGGTGGCTCATAAAGAATTTAGAGAATTGTGATAAGGTTTTTACTTTTTATCCTTTTACAAAGTTATTATATTACCCTTAAAATGTAAATTACCCTTAAACCTTATTAATAGTAATAGTTCTAAATGATAAAACCTTATTAATAGTAATAGTTCTAAATGATAAGTGGATATATAAATTGTACTTTTAATCTATTATATTATAGTTATAAAATTACCTTAAAAATTTAAAGTGACAATTTAACCCTATTAAAATGTTATCATGTTATATTAAGTAACATATTTTTAAGCTTAAAATTTTAATAAGATAAAAAAAATCAGTCTAAATTTTTCATTTTCGAAAATTTGAGATATTTTAGAAAATATCTAAATATTTCAAGAATATTAAAATAGTTTATAGATATATTGGGATACGTACAGAAAAGAACAAAATACACAAAGCCCCCTTCAGGTAAGACCTAAATCAGTTATAAATAAAGATTGTGTTTAATAACACAATACCCCCGAATCAACAGTATCCGTTAACCAATTCTCAGTTGATCAAGGGTAATTTCGTCATTTACATAACAAAAATTATTAAAAAATTATTAAAACCATTTTTCCCACCTGATCTCCCACCACTTCTTCTTCTTCTTCTTCTCCTCTTCTTTTTCTTCTCTGCCTCTACCTGATCTCCACTACCTTCTTCTTCTCCTCTTTTTCTTTTTTTTCTCCCGATCTTCACTACCTTCTTCTTCTTCTTCTCCTATTTTTCTTATTTTCTCCCTGATTTGGGTTCGTGGAACCCAAATCAGATCTGGGTTCGAACGACGCGAACCCAGATCAGATCTGGGTTCGTCGTCGCGAACCCAGATGATCTGGGTTTGCGACGGATCTGGGTTTGCGACGACGGGAACCCAGATCTGATCTGGGTGCGCGACGACGCGAACCCAGATCCGCCGCGAACCCAAATCATCTGGGTTCGCGACGACGAACCCAGATCTGATCTGGGTGCGCGGCGACGACGAACCCAGATCAGATCTGGGTTCGCGTCGTTCGAACCCAGATCTGATCTGGGTTCGCGTCGCCGCGCACCCAGATCAGATCTGGGTTCGTCGTCGCGAACCCAGATGATCTGGGTTCGCGGCGTCGCGCACCCAGATCAGATCTGGGTTCGCGTCGTCGCGAACCCAGATCTTATCTAGGTTCGCGACATCTAGGTTCGTCGTCGCGAACCCAGATCTGATCTGGGTTCGCGACGACGAACCCAGACGTCTGGTTCGTCAGACTTGGGTTCGGCGTGGTTCTCTGAACCTAGATCTGGGTTCGTCATGGTTGGACGAACCCAGACGTGGTTCGACGAACGCAGATCTGGGTTCGTCTGAGTTCGAACCCAGATCTGTTTGAAGATGATGTCTGGACTGGATGTGTTTGAAAATGATATCTGGATGTGTTTGAAAATGATATCTGGATGTGTTTGGATTTTTGCAGATGATTAATGATATGTTTGGATTTTTACATATTGATGTGAGTTTTTGCAGGGAGTGATCATTTATATTTGGATGCAGATTGATATTTGGGAGATGAAGGTTTCTGGATGAGTAGAAACCTTCATGATCTCCTGATGAAGATGAAAGTTGAATGAAAATGATGAAAATTGAATGAAGATGAAAGTTGAGATTGAGTGTTTTAAATTTTAAAAGAAAAATAAATTAATTTAAAAAATGAAGGGTATTTATGTCTTTACACTTTAAATTAAAGTTGACTGTTAACTTTAACACATTTTGACCGTTAAAATGGGGTTATTGTGTTATTAAATTTAATCTTTGATTATAACTGTATTTATGTCTTACCTGAGGGGGGTTTTATGTATTTTACTCTACAGAAAAACACATGAAGATATTGAATATTTACCACATCTATACTGGTCCCGCTAAAAGTTGGATAATATCAAGAAAACATAGAGTATCGTGTTGACATTTAAAACTTTGGATAGATATTAAATGACATTCATTAAATTAATTCGATGATTAAAGAAAATAATAGAAAAGAGTTATCAATAAATTATTACAAACTAATAGAGACACTCTACAACCTTGGGAAGCATACACATAGCATTTCCTTGAATCTCGATTTGAGTTAATTAATAATAATTAATTAATATTTTGACAAAAAATAATAAAAAATTATAACGTCACCATTATAACATTTTATTGTGATGTCAAAAAAAAAAGTTTTTTGTGTTCTGCACTAAGTTTCATCTTAGCTTTTTCTTCTTAAGTTATGATTTGAATTTTATTTGTGTTTTTCACTTTTTCTTAATTAAGGCATGATTCAAAGTCAGCCTTTTATTATTACTTTTTTTTATCCCCTTTGATTAAGTCCTCATTTGAGCTTATATTTCCGGATTACGTCTCGATTTGAGTTTTATTTGAGTTTATATTTCCTAATGAAATCTTATTGAGTTTTATATGTCTAATATGTGCTTTTTCTCTTTTCGTGATTAAATAATTATTCGAGTGTCATGGTCCTTTCCTAATCCAAATTTAACATGAGTTTTCTTCTTCTTCTTATTATTATTTTATTTCTATTATTTTAATCACATGTTCATCCAAACTTTCTCAAATTTGAGTTCAGATTCTTAAGTTTTTGTTGATAACTTTTTCCATCCAGTTCCAAATATTTAATATTTTCAATAAAGAATAAGATTAAATTCAAAGAAAACTATCTATACTTTATATTATTTTAAAATAAATATGAGACTTGAATCGTTGATTTGTTAAGATTATCAATCACTCTTACTAAGAGATGATATAAAAACAAAAACAAAAACAAATACACTTATTAATAACATGAATTCTTATAAAAGTCATGGATTGGAACCCATCTATTCCCACAAAATTAGTGTGGGCATTTCCCTATCACTTTTGTGAACTGCTCTTCACTTTTTGTGGCATGATATCTCCTATTTCTTAAAAGTTGATTATTGAACTCTACCACAAGGTTTATCATTGTTGATTCTTATTGTTCTCGATCTAATTCTAGTCATAAAAAAAAAAAAAAACATACATGAATTTTATCTACAAACACAATATAATAAAACAAAATATCAAAATTATCGAGAAAACAAAATTGAATTTGCTCCCGAAATCATGGAACGGTAATATAAATATAAAATATATATATATATATATATAAAACAATAAAAAAAAACACCGCAGTTTCCAACACACAGAACACAAAGTAGCAGGTTACTTTTGACCTAACCTAATCGGACGGTGAATACAAAATCTTTCCAAAAGTAGGAACCAATCTCGTCCGTCCATTCTCTCCATTATAATCGCTATCTTCTCTTCCACTTCCTTCTCCGCTCCCTCTCTCTCAAAGTCACACTCTCCGCCTCTTTAACTACCCTCTCTGTCTAGCTCTCTCTCTCTTATCTCCTCCGCCGAAAACCGCTCCTCCTCCGTCCACAGCGGCTCCGACCTGTTTCACGGCGGTCCCAGATCCATCCCCCGGCGGCGGCTCGGAGCGGTTTCTCGATCCCGGCTTTCTAGGTCTGCCTTCTTTCTCTTTCTCTCTCTCTCTCTCTCTCTCTCTTTTGTCGCCTTCAATTTCTCTTTCTTTTGTGTTTTTCTTTTTTTTTTTTTGCAAATTTTGATTCCATTAAAAATATTTTTTTTCTTAAAAAAAATTATTTTTGAAAGTTAAAATATTTGAATTATAATTACAAATTTTAGTTTTCGGTTATTATTATTATTATTTTGAATTTGGTTTGCTCTGTATAAAAATAGAAACTGTTTAAATAATTTTGAATTAAAACCTAACTGTTTATGATAAAAATATCTCAACTTTTATTTTTTTTTTAAAATTATTTTTAATATATAAAGCTTTCACTTTAGCATATAAAAAAAAATTTAATTTCTGTTTTTTCACCTATTACAATTATACATACATATATATGATTTTATTTTACTATTTTTGGTCAATTTTTGAACTGGGTCAGCTATGCAACTGATAAAAAAGGAAACTTTTAAAATAAATATTACTAAATATCAGATTTTTTTATGATAAAAATATCTAAACATTAATATTTTTGTATTCCAATTTATTTTTATTTGTCATGGCTTGGATTTTTTATTTTTTTGGTAAAAATAGACAAAATTCCAGTTTTGGTTTTATTTTATTTTCGACTAAAAGTCATTAAAAAAAAAAAGAAAAAAGAGAATCTTGTACTTTCTATAAATATATAAGATAGTAGTGGGAATCGAATCTAGAGTGGTGTCTGCTAGAATGCGCCGTGTGCATTTGTTATCCTCATCATCATCATCATTATTTTAATGTTATTATTAAATAAACATTAAAAACATTGTCGTCTTGGTAGATATCTTAGCAACTAAGGATTTTACTTTGTATTTATATGTAGGAGGAGTTTTATTCGATTGGGTTCTTCTTCAACAACTCTAATGGCTGGTGGAAAGATTGTTGAAAAAGGTGAGTTGTTTTATTTACTTATTTTGTTAATAATTGTTGTTTGTTTGTTGGTGTTAGGTTTGAGTGTTGTTTTACTATCAATGTTGCTATTTTTGGCAAAAGCCAAACAACCCAGTTCGGGAATTGTGGAAAGTTGGTGGCTTTTCGTTCAGGGAGCTTGATTTGGTTCTGGGGATGTTGATGACCAATCAGAAATTCACAAACCATCCACTACTTACCAACAGGATGGTTTTGCTTTAACCAAAAGTAACAGCATCTAACATAAAAAATCAAACCTCAAACTCCACAGCAACGCCCCCAGAACCAAAACAATCCTCCCAAACAAAAAGCCACCAACTTTCCACAATTTTCCAAGTGGATTGTATTATGATAACATGATGCTATTTTTGGCAAAAGGAAAATAACCCACTTGGTAAATTGTGTTACTTTTTGTTTAGTGAGTTTGTTTTGGTTCTAAGGATGTGGATGTTGAGTTGGCGCTTTGTTTTATGATTGGTTTTGCTATTTTTAGTAAAAGCTAAACAATCCAGTTGGTAGTTTGTGGATAGTTTGTGGCTTTTTGTTTAGTGAGTTTGTTGTGGTTCTAGAGATGTTGATGTTAAGTTTAACTTTGTTTTATGCTGCTTGTTGCTATTTTTGGCAAAACAAAACGACCAAGTTGGTAAATTGTGAATACTTAGGGGAAGGTTAGTGGCTTTTTGTTTAGTGAGTTTGGTTCGATCGTTTTGGTGTGTTGAATTGATGACTAATCGACAATGCAAGTTGTTGGGGATTCGAGTGTTTGAGATGGGTGTGTGTATGGTATTATCTGGGTTTTGTGTTGTTTGGGCATGCTTGTGGAAAGTTATGCCTTTTATTGTTAAACAGTTTCTAGTCATTGTTATTGCCTTTCATCTGAATTGGGACTTCTTGATGTGAATGTTTTTGTATATTGACAAGAAATTTTTGTAGTAGCCTGAATATCTGGAGGTCACTCCTGTCATGCTATCTAGGAATGTTTTTTCTTTTTTAATTGCTGCTGTTAACTTTATCATATGACCAAGATGGGAGTATCTAATGTATATTTTTTGACTGTATAATGTAGATGAGACCGTGACTGCAGTATTGAAGTCTGATCCTATCAGCAAACTGGCTGAGCATGATGTGGTATGCAACAAAGATCTTTTACAAGTTGATGACTATTCTTTTATATAAGTAACTAATTGGTTTTTTATTATACAATTTTGTGATCTTAACATTCTTGACTGTTGGAAAAAAGTTAAAATGAAGTTGATATCGTTGGTTGGGATAAAAACCTTGCTCACAGGTTTTTTGTGTGAAGTTTGTGTTAATAGTATATGCTGAAACTGTTTCTTTGCCTGCAGTGAATATTGCTAAGAGGTTGAATTCTTTAATGAATCTGACACTGAAAGCTCCTTCTTATATCTCTACTTAATGAGGATCACTGAAAATCTATTTACTTGTTTATTCATATTTTATTAATATTAATATGGTTAACTAGGTTCTACCATC
The DNA here is from genome assembly GCA_022984855.1 of Dimocarpus longan. Lineage (NCBI taxonomy): Eukaryota > Viridiplantae > Streptophyta > Magnoliopsida > Sapindales > Sapindaceae > Dimocarpus > Dimocarpus longan. Next base: position 13,181,388 of record CM041020.1, read on the forward strand.
ATTCAATATATATAAGTTATGGTCTATGTCTATGAAGTTTCTGCTTCCTATTGTTCTATTAAAGTCACAGCATCTGCAACTTTTGGCCTTTTGACTTGTATAAATATGCAAAAATAGAAGTCTGTTCCTGACTATATGCATCAGTAAAATGATATATAAATATTCATTAATTTATTTTAATGATTACCTTTTTTTTTTGGGTAGGCTTCTGGTAAAGATGGATTACCAGCTGATTCAACACCCTCCATGGCCTCTCCAGGACATGCAACTCATAGCATGAAAGGTGAGACTGAAAAAGAGTCTGTTGCTGAGCATGCTTCTTACAATCCACCTACTGGCTGTTACAATTATTACTATCCAGGTTAGACATTGGAACAATCTTTTGACTGTAATTTTTTATTGAAATAGGCTTAAAAGTTGGCCCACAGTGGAAAAAGAATTATACACAACAACTAGGATGCCTTTAGTGTTGTTAAACACCAAGATGCTGGGAGAATACTTACTTCTGTTGTGGAAAACCTTTTAGCTTCTATCAATCAGACCCAGTTTCTTTGATTAATAGTTTTGAACTTAAGGTTGCTACGTTGCAGGATACAATGGATCGTTCACTCCAGTGGATAATAATGGTTATTTCCAAACAGATGGTTCACATAAAGTATGTTCTTCCTCTAGTTAGTTTTTGTAAAGTATCATGGAACATATATTTGCATCATTTTTTGATAATGTTTAACTGATATGCATCTCAGTTCTAATCTATAGGTATTTTGTGAATAATACTGCGAATTTACTAATTTAATTTGGTGGCCATTGCATTCTTTGTTGGATGCTTACTCCAGGGTATGCAATCCGATGATGGATCGCTTTTCTATTATCTCCCAGGCTATAATCCATATGCTACCGGAAGTCTGGTTGGTGTTGATGGGCAGTGTGTTGGTCAACAACCATATTTTTCTTCTTCGGGATATGTTCAACCTCCTGTTTCTTATGGATCTGAAGCTGTGCCATGTTATTCATGGGATTCAACATATGTTGGAGATGTTCAAAATGGAAATTCTGGTGGGTTTGCAAATGTAAAGTATGGTGGTTCTGCTCTAGGAAAGTCGAATGGCTTGAACTCAACTAAAACAAATGGAAGTATTAATAGCAAGTTTTCTAAGTCTTCATATACTCAACCTAACAAACCAGTAAGCAAGGTGAGCAACGGAAGCTTCTGCATCTCGGTATCATATTAATTTTCTTGTTGCTTGTCATCTCTTGATCTGGTGCTTGGTTTGATTCTCAATATTTGTTGAAAGTGGGGCACCGATGCATAAACCCATTATTCATGCAACTGTGTTCTCTTGCAATTAAAATCTGGTTGGTGTAAAAACCTTTTGTTCTATTACCTGATATTTATTTATTTATTCGTATTCAGTTGCGATATATATTTATTGTTTCATTATTCTATCTGTCTAAATGAGGAAAACAGCCTTCTTATTGCCTTAATATGAGAGTATTTCTAACTGTTACTGTATGTTACTTTTTCATTCTCCCATTTATTTAACACTGGTATTATTGAGTCATTAAACTATTTTTCACTTCAGTGACAATCTCTCATTTTTATGTACACATACAAGCTTATTATATATTACGTTTGGTGCCCTTAATCTAATCTTACTTTCTATTTTCTCAATCTACTTGTCTTAATTCCTATTTGTCGGCATAAATTTATCTTCAAAGGTTTTGAATGATACCATTAAACTATGATTTACCTGTTATCTAAAGGATTTGATGTTCTGAATCATTTATGTTGTAGGTGCCACAACTGGGTGATTTTTCAGACGTTTGGAAAGCATACTACCCAGCAGGAAAGTTATCATCATTTTCTAGCCAAAAACAAGGTCTTTACCCACATAATGGTCAGATGTACTATAATTCAAATGGGAGGCTATGGAATGGAAATGACAGATACACAAGGGATAAGTTTAGCAGAAATGGAGATATGCAAACTTCAACTGAATTAACTCGTGGTCCAAGAGCCCAGAATAAGAGTGCTCCTTTGGATTCTTCAGTTGGGAAGGAAGATATGGGTACAAAAGTACGTAAAGATCGATATAACCTACCGGATTTCCAAACTGAGTATGAGAAAGCTAAGTTTTATGTCATTAAGTCCTATAATGAAGATGACATTCACAAGTCCATTAAATATAGTGTATGGGCTAGTACTCCAAATGGCAATAAGAAACTGGATGCAGCATTTCATGAAGCTGAATCAGAAACAGACGAGGCAGCTGCCAAATGTCCAATCTTCCTCTTTTTTTCGGTAAGCTCTACGCTATCTTTTTACCAGAATTCGAATAGAATATTTTGATTCCTGATTGTAGCATTGTCGGTTAAGGGGTTCAGATAAAATCTATGATTTAGAAAATACTTATCCCATACAGTCCAATTTTCCTATCTTGCACTAGTAGCTAAGTTTGTGTGCTATTAGTGTGTTTTGAGTGTGGCAATATGGATTTGATTCCTCTACATATGTTTTGAGTACCTGTCTTGTAGTGACTATGTGGGTGAATGAAGCATTTAATTTAAATTGTCATGCATGGAGTTGAATGAGTTGAAAAAGGTTTTGATGAAATCTATGTGCACTTGCTATATGCATGTTCTGTATAATATACAGTTTTGTAGCTGCAAGTAGCAGAAGTGTACATTGGTAGTGCACTTTTTGTTCTTTCATTTTCCTTATTGTTGCTACATCTTGGCTGATATTTATTGTGGAAAGTGTTGTAACTTTTGTTGATCAGTTACTTTTATATGACCAACTGGTGTTTTATATATTTTCATCTAAATAGTTGTAGCAAATTTCAGGTCAATGGAAGTGGACAGTTTGTTGGCTTAGCTGAGATGGTTGGGAAGGTGGACTTCAACAAAGATATGGACTTCTGGCAAATTGACAAGTGGAATGGGTTCTTCCCAGTACAGTGGCATGTAGTAAAAGACATCCCTAACAATCAGTTGCGGCATATTACCCTTGAAAATAATGAAAACAAGCCTGTCACTCATAGTAGGGACACACAAGAGGTATTTTGAATATCTCTCTTGTTTTACAGCATTCTACTTGCATTTTGCAAATTGACTTTCTGATCTCTTTCTTTCCCTCTATTGATGTTTCTTCAAATTGAGGCATGCGCAACCAAACTGGAAGGAAAAGTAACGGTCTTTATTCTTTGCAGATAGGATTAAAGCAAGGCCTAGAAATGCTCAAGATTTTCAAGAGTTACTCAGCAAAAACGTCGTTGTTGGATGATTTTACCTTCTATGAAAATCGAGAGAAGTCTCTTAGTGGCAAAAAGAACAAAGCTACTCTGCGAATGGAATTTCAAAAGGATGATGATTATGATAATGATGATTTCCCTGTAAGCTCCTATCCTTTTTATTAAAGTGCTGAAACTTATATATTGTTCAATTCTTTCAACTGATATGGAGCCTTACCATATTTGGATTACATGCACATTATGCATCATCTTTAACTGATTCCATACGCATGACTCCCTGCATTCACATTTTCAATGTACAATGCATGCATTTATATAGTATTTTACTTCCTACTTTGCTGTAGTGTCCTGTGTTGGTTTTTGCGTGCATTGTTATTTTTAAACCATTGTCAGTGACCCTGTTGTTATAATCCGATGCAGAAATATCAAATGAAAGCCGGAGAAAGGAAATTTGAAGAAGACACATTCAGGGTAAAGAACAGTAACAATACCAAGTCTCTTATCAATCTCGCAAAAAATCTCTCCCTCAATTCGCACAGCCAGAAAGGCGATGCTGTAAAGAAGCCGCCCATTGATAACACGATACCCTCTGTCGCAGCACCATAGGCATAGGCTTTATTTTTTCTGAGCTGCTTGTTCTATTTTTCACGCCTTCCGATTTTTATTTAGTCTTTTGTTTTCATTTCTCTTATCCTGTTTAATTTATTGTTGGTTTTCTACTTGGTTCCACTGGTGTGAGCTTTGTTGGGTTGGTGTAGCTTTTGTTAGCTTTTTGAGGCAGTTAAATGGTTTGGAGATGGTTTCATTTTTCAGTAAATTTAATCATGTTTTTGCTCATCTCTTCTTGAAAACTTGCGTGGATTCTTCTCATGAGTCATTAGCGGCGTGGTTGGAAAAATGTCCATCACTTTCCCATCATAAAATTTGCATAGAAGTAATGTTTACAATAATAGTTTATGACAATTAGGTCATTAATCATGCTTATGACGTGTCTAGACATTTTCGGAAGTATTATGGGGAATGAAAGTGATTGCCAACTGATGTATCTAAAGCAGATTTGTTTTATGAATAATTACTGTATAAATTAAGTAAAAGGAAATCCTATGATTGAATTGTCATTAGATACACGTAATATATGATTTTTTTTTTTCACATTTTGACAAACTTGGAAATATATTTATAAAGAAAAAGAAAGAAGAGGAAAATTCATTAAAAAAATCATGTTAGTTGCAAGAACTAATTGCATGAGATCCTTCTGAGTTATGCTTTTAATAAAAAAAAATTAGATTTACCATTTCATTCTAAGATATGTTCATCTCGTTAGTCTCGAATTATGTTAGCAATAATTGTTGATCGTAAAAAAAAAATGTTGATACGAAAAAAAAAAATATATATACTTTAAAAATGTTTGTCCATCATGTTGATGGGAAGGGTGAGGATCATTAAAAAAAAATCAAAAAATAATTTTTTTTTTTTTTTTTAAATGGAGTGTAGATTGGATCTCCACTCTCATTGATCATCAATTGATCCTTTCCTCCCTCATCTTCAACCTCTTCCCTTTATTCCTTCATCTTTAACCAAAAATCCTCTATCTTAAAAGGAAACAAAATTTCCATCTCCCTTATCTCTCTTTGTTCTTATTAGGATCGGGTCTCTGTTAGAGACTTTAGTTGCAGACTTAGGTCTCCGTCATTGGAGATTAACTCTGATTTGGGTCGTCAACGATGGAGACCTAGTTGAGATCTCCAATTCCTAGGTCTCTATCGCTGGAGACCTAAGTTAGAGTGGATCTCCAACGATGGAGACCCAGAAGGGTTTAGATCTCTATGGTTGGAAACCTACAATAGAAAACTAGAGATTTAGGGTTTCTAGTCTGGGTTTCCATCAGAATTTCTAAGTTTCTATTGTTGGAAACTCGATTAGGTTTTCAATAATTGATGATAGAAGTCAACGATGGAAACCTGGTGTAGTTAGAGGCTGGTGGTGATGATGGTGGATTGATGTGGAGGATGTTGATAATAAAAGGTTAATTGATAGTTGATTTTGATGACGGTCGGTTAAATGTAGTAATGTGTGTGAATGTTGATTGTGGGTGGTTCAATTTTTTTTTTTAAATTTTTAAATTTTAAATATTAAGGGATATTTTTATCATTCAATCAAAGTTTTTAATCAAACGTTACAATGAACTATCTTTGACCGATGAAGTAGGGTGTCTTGTAATTAACTTTTTAATAATAAAATAATTTTCAGCTAGAAGAGCCTTGAACCCTTTTAAACCTCCAACGTTCAAAACCCAAAAACCCTAAAGCTATCACCTTGCGTTTGGCGGCAGAGAAAATCGAGAGAGAATAAAACCCAATGTCAGAAAATCAAAAGCACCCACTTGACACCACCTCTCAATCTCCGCAAAGGCCGTCGAAAATCGCGAAAACCGAAGAAGATCAAAACGGAAACGAAGAAGAAGAAGAAATAACAGACGACGAACAAGAACAACCAGGAGGAGGAGGAGGAGTGTCCAAACCACTCATGAGCCCGAACCCTAGGCTTCAACGCTACCTCGTCGCTATTGAGTATATGGGGACTCGCTTCTCTGGCTCCCAGCAGCAGCTCAATTGCCGTACAGTCGTTGGCGTCCTTCAGGTCCTTCCTCCTCTTTTAAACATTTTATTTTCTCACTCCTCTGTTTGATTCCCGAGAAACCAATACAAAAGCTCCTATTTTTGTTCTGTAATTGTAAATATTTTGCCTTTTTATTTACTGAGTTGGTGTAGATTTATTTTGCCTTTTGTTCTGTAATTGCGAGTATATAGTCGGTTGAACTGATTTTAATAATATCAGTTCCAACATTGTGATGCATTGATTATATATAAATAATTAATGTCAAGTATTAATTATGAAAGAAGTCTATGCATCCAACAACTCATAATGTTGGAACTAATATTATTAAAATCAGTTCGTTTTTGTAGTAGAAAGGCTTTATATATGATGATGATGATGATGATGATGATGATATTGTTATGACTCTTTTTTTTGAGGCAAGTTGATATGCAACCCGTATGTTTCTAAGGCTAGTCTTGATCAGAGAAGCGCCCTATATGTATATGTATGTTTGTGTAAATTTGTTATGAATAATTTGCTTTTGACTTGTGTAGGAGGCGTTTCGTAAATTTATAGGGCAGCCAGTTTCGATCTTTTGTTCCAGTCGAACTGTGAGTATATCTGCTGCTAACTACTTACTGTAGGACATGATATTTGTACATTTTTTGGGATGTATATTTGTAGATGTTTTAGTTAATGATGCAATTGTTTTAATTATTAAACAGTCTATTTGGAATTTCGGTTTTGGTATATTGATGGTTGGCTTAGTTAATAGGAGCCATGGGAATTTTAGAGAGCATAAAGATATTTTAAGACAAATATTTTGGTATTTTGAAGTATTAAGTGTGTAACTATTCATAATCTTATCTGTCTAGAGATGGGTGTAACAAATGCAATTGGAGTGTAGGACTATTTAAGAAAATGGTTGGGATCAAGTGGACATTCAGTGCATGTTCACATTGGAGTTATAATGTCTACTAGGGTATCTTTAGAAGCTTATAATAGCGTCTGTGTGTAGTTCTCTGTTTATACCTATATTTCGGCCTATTTTGATAATTTGATGTCATGTTTTATAATCTCTTTGTGAGAAGTATGTTGTGAGAATCATAGAAGTCTGTTTCTATAAGCTCCCAAAAAACCTTAGGCCTTCATAACCTTAATTGATTGGGCTGGGATCAATATGGGTGCCTCATTCTGCCATATACTATATGCTATAATAATATAAGCTATAAATCATTTTTACCCTTGAATGAAATGAACAGAAGATAATAAACCATTTCTGTCTTTGTTCCACCCCGCCCCCGCAACTATCACCAACACACACCCACCAACCCACCCCCGCATCCCCAACCCCCACACGGCTCGCGACACCCACCAACACCCCCACCACCACCTCCCTCTGTGTTGTGTCGTCACTTATGTTCGTCGAAGTATATCATTAAGTTTGTATTATCCCTCATCAATTGGTATCTTTTATCTTATTTACTGTTTCCCCAACAATTTTTTAATGATGCATCCTTGGTTCAATCGAGAGATGCAAAACAATTGACCTTGATGAAATTGGGTTATCCACGAAAGTATTCTCAGTCAATGATTATAAGAAGTTAGGCTAAAATGATTGCATGTATTATGCAGGAGCCTGTGGACGTTTGGGTATTCTAACTTCTACAAGTTATGAGATGAAATGCTTTAAAGAGATGAAAAGTAGATAACCAGAAACTTAGCTGATTGAATAGTAGAATTGGAGACTGATTAATCTAATGACATTATTTTGACCATGTTAAAAAGTTTTTGTAGAATGACAGCTTTTCTTTTCAGCATGAAAGATAAGAGTAATGGTGTGTTTACTTCATGGATTAAACAAAGGGAATGGAGAATGGGATTGATTGATGTTGTTTACTTGCTTGAAATTCATTCCGTAATGGGAATGAAAATGTGGGCCCCACATCAATTTGGGGTTGTGGAATGGGAATCCCATTCCCCCCAACACACTTGGGAATCCCATTCCCATTCCCTTTGACAAAATAAAATGTCCCTTATGCCCATTTTTAAAAAAATAAAGAAAAATCTATTTATTTGATGTTAAAAAAAAAAAAAAAAAAACTACATATTGTAATAAAAAATTGCGCACTATTAATTTTTCATCACCAATTTCTTAATTATCATGATGGACTAATAAAGTAATATGTAATTTTTTTTATTATTATATGTAGTTTTTTATTTAATATTAAAAAAAATTACATATTATAATAAAAAAATACACACCAAGTTAGTAAACTATTAAAATAATATTAAGTTTTTTTTATTATAATATATAGTTTTTTATTTGATATTAAAAAAAGAGCATATTATAATAAAAAAATACACATTATTATAATTAATCCATAATTTTAATTAAGGGTATTTTTGTAACTTATAATTAATTCATTCCGATTCCAAAGTAAAGTAAACAGTTTAATGGAAATAATATTGATTTTGATTCCGATTCTTGTAGTTGAAGTAAACAACTTATATGATTCCGATACTTCATTCCGATTCCAAGTTATTCCGATTCCAGATCATTCCGATTGCTATTCCGATTCCTCCAAGTGAAGTAAACGCACCATAAAGTTATTTGCTACATGATAGTCATCATCATTTGTAGGTGGAAGAGGTTCTGGGGACCAATCCTCCTCAGGATTGAATTTATTCTGACAGTTGGGTGGGATAATTGAACAACAGAAAGTACTGATATAAATTGATCTTCTTTTCATTTCCTTTCAAGAGTTAATCATGCATGTGCTACAAAGACTTTCTCCACATAGCTCAAATATGCGATTAATTAAATCTTTGTCATTTGTGCATGGCATGGACTTTTAGCTTCCTGTTCTTGTAGGATGCAGGAGTGCATGCCTTATCAAATGTTTGTCATGTAGATGTGGAACGCATTAGCAAAAGGAAACCTGGTGCAGTGGTATGTGGCCTGCTATTTACTACGCTTTTTCCTTAATTATCTGTGGTGCTAATTTTTTGAATTTAGGTTGATCAGAAATTCGGATTGATAGTCTTTGTTAGCTTTCTAACTAGGAGAAATTTCACTTGTGTAATTCTAGTTTTATAGCAATAAATGGCAAATGGGAGACACATTGATCCTATATTTCATTGCAAGTTTCTTTATATTTGTAGGACTTTTAAGGAAGCTGTAAATATAACTTGTCGTACTATAGATCTGTGCTGAATTTTAGTTTTCCATGTAGGAATAATAACAGTACTATTGTAGGGATTGTTTTCATTTCTTAGAAAAGATGCAGATGCACTCTTAGAAATTTTTTTAATTTTTCTATCTATGAATCAACTAGCAATAGTATACCTTTAAAGTAATAGTTCCTAGGACACATCATTTAAGTAATACAACTTAATTGTCAACTTTTTAATTGGCAATTATTTGAAATTTTCACTTTGCCCCCCAACAGAGGAAAAAGTAGAAGTGATTTTAAGAAGAGGAAGAAGTTTCAAATAAAAAAGAAGGAGAAGAAGATAAAAATGGAATTTGGAATATTTGTTAATATTTATCTTGTTCTATGGGAGGTGAGGTTGCTTTTTTCTTTTTTCTTTAAAAATAAAATTTAGTATAAAGATCTGATAATAATATTCATAGCTATGGCTTATACAATATTTTGGGAATATAAGTTTGAGTATTATCGTGATTAAGAATTTTAGTAGTGTTCTTTTATGAATTTAAGAGTAAGACTTAGCTTAAAGTTTCCAAGATTGTACAAGCTCACTTCTTCACATAATGTCTCTATCCTAAGTAGAGTGGATTGTTTTTCTATTCATAAAGGATGGCATCTTGATTTTAGGAGAAACTTGAATGATAGAGAGGTTGAGGAATTTTCTTTTTTTATTGCTTTGCTCGAGGGTGTTTCCCTCAATCATGGATCGGATGATTATAGGGTGTGGAGATTAAGTTCCAATGACATCTTCTCATGCAAGACCTTTTTTGAAAAGTTAATCCTAGATAATTCTCTTCCTACATTTGAGTATGACAAATTGATTTGGAAGTCAAAGGCTCCGAACAAGGTAAAGTTTTTAGTGTGGCTTCTGATTCAGGGGAAATTAAGTACAGGTGATATCATTCAAAAAAGAGCTCCTAATATCTGTCTCTCGCCTTTTCGGTGTGTCATGTGCAAGAGTTGGGGGGAAAATTTAGATCACCTTTTTCTTCATTGTCCCGTGGTTGGCTTGTTATGGAATGGGTTATTTTCTCTGCTTGGATTTAGGTGGCCAGCCCCTAATTTCGTAGGTGCTTTTTTATTGGAAGATTTTGGAGCCTTAGGAGGAGGTAAGAAGGCTAGGATACTTTGGAATTGTGGAGTTTTCGCTATTTTATGGATTATTTGGGAGGAAAGAAATAGAAGAATTTTTGAAGAAGTCGAAGAGGAGGAAACCTTTTTAAGGGATAAGGCGTTTTACTTGACTTCGCTTTGGGCGTCTTCTAGTGAAGAATTTAAACATTTGTCTCTCTCTCTTATTGTAGTAGATTGGAAGGCTGCTATGTATTAATTGTTTCTTCCAATGTTACTTTTAGGTTTAGACTTTGTTTGTTTATCTTAAGGTGGACTTCTGGTTCATAGGTGTATCTTTTTTCTTTTATTAATAAAGTTTCTTTTTTCCTATCAAAAAAAAAAAAAGAATAAACATATCCTACTGGAATTATGTAATCTAAGAAGAGTGATGAACTTTGGTTGGATTGATATCTTGAAAAATTGTTCTCTCCTTTATACCATTGCTGTCTTAACAATATCTATTATATTACCATTAAAATAATACTGGTAATGGGTTGGATTAGGTATGTACCTTGAGAATTTTGAGATGTAATGGACGGAATGGAAGTAAAACAAATAATAAAAGAAAGGATGAAGAACGAGAATAAGAAAGAAGTCTTGTAGTATTTTTTTTTTTGGCCATCTAAGAGTATTACATAGAAGAATTTTGATTGTCTCATTACCAAATCAAGAAAAGAAAGTTATTCTACTTGACTTATTTTTACAAGATTTACTTACATAGACATAAAATTAACTTCTAATGCAGTAAGGAAAAGACTTTCTAACTCAAATAGAACATGATTTCTTAATTACCCAATAAGTCATAATCACAACCTAAAACAAGATTCCTAAAAGCGCTACGAAAATGAAATTATAAGTGTACCTACTGACAAAGTAGTCACTTAAATGCCCTTGACTATGAATCTAATTGAGTTTGTGAACCTACTGAACCGTTACATACATAACTCTGTTTCATATGTGGTTGTATTATTATTGTTATTATTATTATTTTCATCTTCATTCAAATGCAGTTACCGCCTCATGAACCCACTGTGGTTAGAAGAGCTGTCAACCATTTCTTACAGGTGTGTTTCTTGATGATCTCACAATTTTAGATTTAGATTGTGGTTGTTTACCTCTCTTTTCTTTTACCCTCAACCCACAAATGCTTGACATTGTATTTCACTGTTCAATTAAGCAAGCATGCAGAAATGATAGCTGTTGGATGCAGCACCTCTTTTTCCCTTGCCTGCAGATTGATTTACTTTTGTTCATAGCCTAGTTTTGATGCCTGGCATTGTATATTGCTATTCAAATTCAAGCAAACCTGCTAATGTAGAGTGGTGGTGCAGTGCACACAGGATCTTTTCTTTTGCATTTATGCCAGTAGAGTTCAATTTACATTTCTTAAAGTAGAGGACTCAACCTTGAATAATTTTCAATTTATTCCTTTTTGCTCGTTCATTTGCTGCAAAGTTTAGTATATGCTAGCATAAGGGTCAGCAGGGTCAGCAACATGGTTGAGTTTGCATAACTGAAAATCCAACTAATAGTTTTATTCTATGTTGTATGTGATAAAATTTTTGGTTGACATGATCTTCATTATATAAGGAAAAGACAATCTTCTGTGTGCTATGATTTTCAGTATGCCTGTTGTGGAGTTAATTCCAAATGTTGGCTTTAGATTACTATTTTGTATTAAATTATTTTATCGGCAGTATATTCATCATGTTGGAGCTCTAAAATGTGGATCATAGTTGAGGCTTTATACAAATTATATGAGAAATTTATACAGAGGATTGGAGAGCGTACATGTAACTGAAACACTCTAAAAACTATCGATGCCTCAACTGAAAAGTATGTAGGCAGAGCAAATCTTCTCAATAACTGTAAAGGAGGCAAACTTATCACAACAAACAGAAAAGCCTTAATTATTGCAATCGACAAAACGCTTTTAAAAATATAAGGATAAGGCAAGCTTGGGATGCTGACAAATTTATGATTTGAATGTGAAAATGCCCTACGTATCTCATATTAATGCTGACAATTTTTTAGTTTTGGTTTCTGTTGGAAGAAAGAAGGTGACATTATGGTGACCGATGTTCGATGTGTTCCAGCTGACTTTCATGCAAGATATAAAGCTCAAGAGCGAACGTAGGTATTCATGAGATTGTTTGTAGAAATTGCATCGACTAATTGAGGTTGCTGATATAATGATATGTTGTCTATGAGACTATATTAAATAGGGTGGTATCTGCATTTAAGGATTAGCACACTGTGATATGATTTTGGCAGCTATCTAGCTATTTATTTATTTGTTTATATTATTTTTTGTTTTGGTTACTTATGTTGAACTTTAAGTTAGATCTTAGGAGGTAGTTTGCCAAATAACCCCTGTTGACACCAATAATTTGCCTCCACATTATGGTCCCCCCTCGTTTGACGTCTTTACTCCGTTTGATACGCGGGATTGGATAGGATAGAATTGATAAGATGAGATTAGATAGGATGGGATGAGATAAGATAGGATTGGATGAGATTAGATGAATACTATACCGTATTTGATGTAGTTGAGATTGGATTGGATTGGATTTGACTAAATTAGTTTAATATTTGTGTAAATTGAATTTTAAATAAAAATATAATAAATTAATCATTAAATATATTTAACATAAATAATAAATAAAATTTAAAAGTTAAATAAATAAAATAAAAAATTATTTTTTTAATAAATTTTAAATGTATAAACTTTATACAGTATAAAATATATTTGATATTATAATAAATTGTTATATTTTTTAAAAAATTAAATTATAAAAAAATCCTACATTAGTGGGATTTTAAAAATCCATAAGTATTAGTGAGTGTTTGAAATCCCATTGATGTGAGATTTCTTTATGGAGTCCGCATAACTTTGGATAAGAAATTTCCCATCCAAAGCTGCGCCAAATGGCGGCTTTGGTGGGTTGGGAAAACATTTTTCCCTATCTCATTGCTTGTCTTGGCTGCCAAACACAGTCTTAAAGACACATGGAAGCAATGGAGAAGCCTAGCAAAAATGACTTTAAAAGAAGGGCAAATTGGAGCTAAATAAACTGTTTAATACCAGGCAAAAATTTTGGAGCTCAGCAATTCCTTTGGCTCTATGTTTTCCTTCTTTAAGGTTACCTAGCCTCTAGGCAGCTTCTTTTTACTTTCATATGTCCTTAAGACTGTGTTTGGCAGTCAGGACAAGCTATAAGATTGAGAAAAAATTTTTCTCGACTATAAAAGCCGTCGTTTGTTGTAACTTTGGATGAGAAATTTTTCATCCAAAACTATACGGGTCCTATAAAGAAATTTCACATTAGTGAGATTTCAGATACCTATCAATGCTGGTAGGTTTTTGAAATCCCATTAATGTGGGATTTGTTTTTTTTTTTTTTTCTTTTTGAAATCCCACTGGCATAATTCAGCTGAGGAGAATGTTTGCAGAGTAGAACATTTGCCTCTTAGGTGATCTTCCTCAGAAACTTAGCTGGTTTTTGGAGAGTACTCGAGCTTAGGAAGGGGATTATTCTATCCTAAATTTTAATCATCTTATAACTTTAATACGGGAGAGGGTAAAAATTTGAAACTTTTTGTTAAAAAATCTCTTAGGTACTTCTATCGCTTATTATCTGGTTCAGAGTTGTCTATTTTCGAAAAAGATCGTGCATGGCATGTACCTGAGGAGCTAGATCTTCACGTTATGCAGGTTTGATCTTTGTTTACTTAAATATATTCAATCTTTGGTTTTCAAGGAACACAAATTATTCATTGATATTAATGCAGGAAGCGTGCAAAGTTCTTATTGGACGGCATGATTTTAGTTCCTTCAGGGCATCAGGTTGCCAGGTTGTTTTGCATCTCCCAGATTGTTAATTTTTCTCTTTTTTTGTCTGTTATTTTTGTTGGTTCAGTACCCTTTTTTAAAATTTTTTATTTTTATATCTCACTGTGTATCAGTAAGCCAGTACCAGAAAAACTGAAAATGACCAAATTACTGTCAACTCCTAAAATTAAACTGAATACCATATTTGATTATTACGCTTGTTGCTTTTTTCTAAGTTCTCAAAGGACAATTAGTTAATACCTCTGGATCTTTTCCTTGTATATTATCTTGAATTACTGCCAAACCATAAGCCATTCCATGATTGTTTGTAGGCCAACTCGCCAATCAGAACTATAGACGAGCTCCATGTTTCTGAGGTACCTTCAAGTACATGTTTTCTATCTACTGAGAGTAAACAAGATGATATAAACAATGAAGATTGTGATGCATACTCCATCAAGTCTGCTAGTGACCTGCCTGTCCGCTCTACCTCTGACGGTGAGAGTCATAGAGTAGGGCTGCCCGATAGTGGAAATAATGTGGGGTTTGGCATAAGGAAAAGACATCGTTGCTATGTGGTTAAAGTGCGGGCACGCTCTTTTCTTTACCACCAGGTTAGAATTATGCTTTTCATCTCTGATTTTTACGGGTCCTTTTTTGTTTTTCTGTATTAAGTCTTTATTTTGATTTTACATAATGGGTTGTATTACTTGAGTTAACAGTTTGAATGGTGCCACGTTGATTGAATTTCAAAGATGATGTGGCACTATCCCAACCTGGTTTAGAGTAAAAAATTACTTAGATCTTAAAAGTATAGATTTAAGTAAAGGAACTAAGTTAAAACAAATCTTTCTATATGAAATTGCGTTTTCTATACTCTTGTTACTTGTATTGATGTGCGCTGAAGTTAGAAATTGACGATGGCATGACATAAAATGGTTATAGTACCTTTATGTAGAAACAGATGTTAGATAAGCCGTCTCTCTAACAAATATATAATTATACCACCTTTTCTGTTCTTTGGTTAATCTCCATTAATCCAGTAGACATGAAAACTGTGTTAAGATTTATTTTATTGTAATTTAATGCCATTAACTTGTAATGACATTACATGTCATACAAAATCATTTCAATGTTTAAATCTATCTATTGTAAATGTATCACTATATAATTAATTATTAATGTCAAAGCCGAAGTTTTCGAGGTCACCACTTGAGCAGTTCAAACCTTAATTTCTTGTCACTTTTCTACAGGTTAGACTGATTGTTGGCGTTCTCAAATCTGCTGGCACTGGAGATCTAACAGTTTCCGATGGTGGGGCCTCCTCTTTATATATCCTGCGTACTTGCCTGCATGAAAAAAAATAAGACAATTATTGTATTTGTTTCTTGTTGCAAAATGACTGTTCATGACTCACCTTTTTTTTTTTTCCTCAGTTGAACGAATCCTAGATGCAAAGACAGTGACTGCTGCAAGTCCAATGGCCCCTGCATGTGGTCTCTACCTTGGACATGTGAAATATGATTTGCCATGAGATGACGGAAGAGACATTGTGGGGTGTCTCCTGAAACATGCTGGGAACAGACTGATGCCTCAATCAATCAATAGCACTGTTAATGGGATTCTGGAACAAGTCCATATCAGCATAGAGAAGGTATTAAACTCTGGTTGTGATTTGAATCTCTTTCGGGTACACTTCTCAGGTTCGTGCAGAGGGCACTGGAACTGTAAAGCATTTCAGTTATTTATCGCATAATGCGGATAGAAATTTGCAAGAAGAATGGGCATTCACCTTGTTTGTGTATGAAGAATGAATCACTAAAAAAATAATGACTTCAGCTCATTTGTATGCCTATCTTGAATCCTTGCTTACTGTTGTTAGTCACTCGCTTGGAATTGAGAAGCTTTTTGGTGTTTTCACAGTTAACAAAGAGATCGGTTTGCCTCTAAAATAGTCCATTACTCGTCCTATATGTTAACTTCATGAGAATTATTTGGATACTGTTGCTGTATGTAAAGCAAAAATAAGAAAATTTGAGGAAAATTTGAGCAACATTTTAATTGGAGGAATACTATACAACCACACAAATTTGTTTAAAAACTAATTTAAAGGTATAGTTACAATATAATTTCTGATGGATTGTCGTAAGAATAAGTCAAACTTCTAAATTCATATAATTTTTTTAAAGAATAAGGGGGGTGTATTCAACTTAGGAGTCTATTGGAATCCAAAAGATTTTAAAATCTAGGTGTATTCAATCTAGATTTTTTATAATTCTATTAAAATCTAAGTGTATTCAATTCAGATTTGTAAAGATTTCTATAAAATTTGTGTGTATTCAATTAAGCATTTTAAGAAATATAAATAAGTCTATGTGTATTAAAAAAATCAATGATTTTATAGGAATTATATTTTAATAGATTTTAATGGATTATGTGAACCTAAATATGAATAAAAAAACTCATATCAAATCTTGTCCTACCCCCAAAGATTTCATAGGTTTCATACCTTCATTTTTTTTTTCCTCTTAATTTTTTTTTTTATTAATTAAACCACCAAAACTTACAAATTTTTCAACAATCAACAAGTCTTTTTATCTTTAATGGAACAAAAAAATCTACAAAAACTCAATCTTTTGATTGGTGACAATTACAATATCATGTTAATCTATACAAAACCTAGTAGTTAAGATTCGAAGAGAAAACTGAAATTTCTCTATTTGATGATACTTTATGAGTTGATGCAATTGAAGATTAACTCACCTCTTGATTCTATCTAGGTTCATTCGGTTTTAACTTATTACGACCGTGGATTCACAAATGATAATTTTATAATGCACAATAACAATTACGAAGAATGGATAAATGTTGTAGAAGTATAAATGAAGAATTGATAGAAACTAGGCGATGACCGCTAAAGTTCCTAAATAATAATAACACATAAAAAAGATGAAAATTTCACCCCGAATAATATTATTAATATTTTTAAGTTTTTTATAATTACTCCCACCTATTTTATTGATGCATTACATTTACAATTTACGTGTTGTTGGTTTTGTTAAACATTAGCACTAAAAGTTTGTTAATTTGGAAACGTGAAACTATCAATCTTCTACATATGTACATACAAGTACAAAAGAGGTTTTGCTAATGATACAGATTTGCATTGATTTTTAAACTTGATGTTTTTCAACTTTATTGAATGTAACACACTTTTAAAAAATGTATAAATATAATGTAACATAATCTTAAATTGATATATATATACTAACATTTTTCTTTTTTTAAAAAAAAAATCAACAAATAATTAGACGTGAAAAAATGAATATCATTTTATAATATCAAAATTTTCATTAATGTGATTTATAAAAATAAAATAATTATATTCATAATTTATATAATTTGGCGGTGAAAGTTGAGCCAAGTAAAACATACTACTCATCATATGATTTTTTTTTTTTTAAGATAAAATCATTAATAATTCTATTTAAATATATTTAATTTCATTTAAATCTATATAAAAAATTCAACAAACTCTAAATAGAATTCTAACAAAATTTGATGAAATCTATTAAATAATCCAACAAACTCTTAAATAGAATTCTAATAAAATCTTACAGAATCCATAAAATCTATAGAATTCATCAAAATCTATTATTAAAAGAAACTCCAACAAACTCAAATGAAATCTAGATTGAATACACCCCCTTAAACCACTTATCATATCGGGATATGAGTTGACTTTTAAACTAACGTTTTAGACTGTAACGTTGCTGGTTTCATATACCTTGAAAGCCACTCACATTTATAGTGCAAGTTCAAAGAGACATTCACAGAGTCTGACTCAACAAGAAATATTTTGCCTTTCTCAGGCTACACAAGACAAGCTGAAGTGAACTAAAACTAACAAATTTTAAGTGCTTATGGTAAACAGCCAGTTTTCAAGTTGAAATATGCAGCCCGTAATAGTGCTTTTCCATATAATGGTCATCCATACCATCATTTAATCAATTACCTATTCCAGCAACATCACATTAATGTGATTACATTCCTGCAGTGGGGTTTCCACAGCATCTTCCCCCGTACAAAGACAATATGTATGCTGGAGATGCCGTCTGTTTGGTTTTCAGGTAAGTATCAACAACTATCAGTGAATGCTTCAGTGTTCTAGCATTTATCAGTCATACAGACAATTCTAATTCTGTTTCCTGCCTTTAAATGTTTTGGAAGTTAAAATTACGAAATAGAAAATGAACTTTATACAACATAAACAGTCAAATGTAATTTTGCAATGGATTTACTAGCTAAAAACTAGGCCAAGACTAGAGTTTGCATACAACTATAGCACCTAATCCTTAAAAAAATGACTTGATAGCATCACTGACGGAACTACTACGACCAGAAGCAGCATGACCAGAAGTAGCACCCCGCTGCTGAAATAGTGAATGAGGCCCGTTCCAGACAGAGTTAGGATTGTCGGGAAAGAGAGCTCCACATAAACTCAAAAGCTTCGGATCTTCATAATTAAATTTATCGTACATTTTGGCCTTCACCTCCCTGTCCTGCAACTCTTGTAACTACATTAAACCAGCGAGTCAGTACATTCAAGACACCTTTCATATTAGCTTATAAATTAGTGAAATTCTCACCACTTATGGGAGATTACCAAGATATATATACTATAAGAAATAAAGAAGAAAATTGAACACCTTGAAGGATTTCAGAGTCTGAATCTATCTTCTCACTAAAAATCAAATAAGTGAGTTAGTCATCTAATCTCTTTCTTGGCCACTTGCACCCTATCGTGATTTCTCATTTAAAAGTGTAATTAAAAATTCTTTTACAGCTTTGTTGTTAAATTATATTCTTACCCTCAACTCTAATAATGTTAGACAAGTATCCAATTACAAAGAAGACCAGTAAAAGCAGACCAAGGGACTAAGAATAACAAACTATCTGTAGCAAAAAGCATGTTTATGATGTAATGAATGATAGACAGATGATCCCTAGATGCAAAATGCTGGGCATTTTCAAAATCCTATTACTACTGTGTGCACAAACACTAACATGCTTTAAGGCGAGTCCTTACCAGTAGGCAAAATCTAACAAGCTTGATCAACAATTTGCAACAGCAAGGATTCAATATCCTACTACTTATTAGAGTAAACCAACATTTAAACATTAAGGATACAACTTCTGCCTAGTTATTTTACAGTGTTATATACAGATTAAACTTTATGAGACTAATTCAGTAATAAAATTGACAATAAATACACATAAGTTTTTATGGAACTAATTCAGTAATAAAACTGACAATAAATATATATGTTAAACAAGAGGTGATGTCCATGTTAAGTGCTAAGAAAGTTATGTTTATTTTACGTAATAGAACAGTTACGTGACTCCAAAATAAATATACCGATTTACCTTGCGCTTTTGTTGCTGAGCTGCTGCATTTTCGTGGTCGTGCCTCCGACTATAAGTTTGGACTCCAGGGGTGGTTGACTTCTGTGTGATTCCAGGCTCAGATTGCCTGTTAGGCACCTCTTGCACTTCACCTTCACCTTTCTTTTGCACCTCTATTTCATTCTCTTCATCTTCTTCTCCTTCGTCTTCCTCTTCTTCCTCTTCCTCCTCCTCTTCCTCCTCTTCCACACGCTTCTCCTCCATACGGCTGTATTGCCGTTCCATATCCTCCCCTTTCATCTCATTTCTTCTCCCTTCCACCTCAGCATCCGCACCAACTTCTTGCGATTCACCCATATCCGATGATGAATCCTCACCACCATGGCTTTCTACAAGAGAAGATTCCTACAACAAATTTGAAAAAAAATTAATTCAGAGTATAGTTGTTAACTTGGCTTATGTAAACTGAAAAAGGGAAGGGAAAGGGAATGCAGAAAAAGTTGAGTACTTTGCAAGATATTATACTCAAAAATATTTAATGCATAACTAAAATAGAACAATTCTAATTATTTATTATATAGGGTAAAAGGATATGACCTTTACAAGCATCTTCTTTGACTCTTGCACGTGGATCATTTTCCCAATCAGAAAAAAATTTGTGAAAACTATTTTATAATTATTTTTTTAATTTGCTTTCTATCCTTTACCAAACTTGTAGAGCAGTCAAATTTTCACAATATATCAGCCAGAATATATTGTGAAAATCCAGTAACTCTACCAAAAATAGTTTAGATGTAATCATTAGAAACAGCACCTCTTGCTTTAACTCTTGCACATCAATAACTCCAATCTGGCCTTTAGCAATTCGAGCATTCTCCTCCCGCTCCCTTTTCCGGCGCTTAAGAACACATATGGCGCATAGACAATCATGTTTATGACGCCTTCTGCAAATGAGGAAAATATTTGTTAGTAAGAGCCAATAAATCAGTAAGGAACTACCCCAGATTATAGGCTCTTAGGGAGAAAAAGTACTAGATACTCCAAGTTTCCAAAATTATAATTCACAAAGTGATTCATCAATTAAGTTTAACATGAAAGTATAGTGAGTTCCACAAATCTTTGGGTAAAACCACATCCAAATTCAAAACATAAGTCTAGAGGTCTGAGATTCACCAAAACTTAGTACAGAAAGCAAAGTGATAATGCTGACAAACACAGAAAAGATATCATCAGTGAAGCTCAAACATCAGACTTGAGAGAAAACACAAATTTCGACAATAAAAAATTGAGAACCCCAGCTGTAGCATACCAGCATTTATAATCAACTAGCACAATACAATCTAGCTGATGAAGATATATCAACTAAAAGCAAAGACAAGGGAAACATATACTACGACTGATGCATACATAGATATATAGCCAAGCACAAGAAGCCATGATATCTATCGATACCAATAGATCCCACAAGAGCCACAGATAAATTTTAACTAAACAACAAAATTACCCATAACACTGAGGACCAGTAGTTCTTCACAATTGTAAATCCATGCTAGGATTTCGAAGAAACATGGGGTTTTGCTTTTGCAGGCTACATGCTATGAGGTTGTGGTCCCTCAGATGTACAAACAAAAGTGGTCTTAAGCTTTCATAAGTTCCCCAAACTACCATCTTGAGTAAATATTAATTGAGATTTCATCATCACATTCTCGATTAACTGCCAGATTTTTGGATAATGCTTCATTTAAAAAATTGGATTATGAGCTCCACCTGGATAATAAACTAAACTTCCTTATCTTATTTAAATTAATAGCTTTTTCTCTTGTTTTTGCATACTGCATCAGTCCAAAAATACATTGCAATTTAAAGTACCGTCAAGAAAGTAACTTAGTAAACAAATCATTAGCTCTCTGCCAAAATGCAAAGAAAAAATAAGAGATGCCCCACAAACATCCAGTCATATAAACCAGTAAAAAAAAAAAAAAAAAAAAAGACCGAATGATCACAAAAACAAACTTGACACAAAAGCAATCCAATGTACGTCAAATCAAAACAAGACATATGTAAATGCAGTAAGGGAGATGATTTTATAACCAACTAAATTGAAGAAAGGAAAAAAAAAAAAAAGAAAAAGAAAAAAGAAAGGAAGTGGGAGGAATAGAGCATAATAAAAGAAGAAGAAACAATTGTCATTATGCAACAAAATAATCATTCCTTTTAACCTTTTTCCAGCTAGAATACTAACTAATCCAAGTGGAATAAACAGTCTGGAAACGGAAACAAATTATGATGACTCTGGACACACATAATAACGGTAATTTAAAAAAAAAAGAAAAAAAAGAAAAAAAAATTATCAGTCCTAACATACCCATGACGTTTTCCAGGCTTCTGCTTTGATTGACCTTTCACCTGTATTTTACCCTGACTAGAGTGAGCAACATCTTCCACTTGAATGCTTTCTGCACCAACCATGAAGAAAATGAATAAACGCTCAAATTACCTTCTCAAATTTATGCATAAAATCCTAATATCTAAACACCGTGGAAGCACACCAGAGATGATAACATGGCCTTATCACCAAGACTGGAGATTTGACCATAAAATAATTTACCAACCACAGTCAAATCATTCAAGTCATATTGCATTATAGACAAAACCTCACTTAGCCCATATAATTATTAATCTATCAGCCATCAAGCCCTTGGATAATCACATTACATAGATGATTTCTAAACTTAAAATCTAAATATCATGGTATTCTTCCTCTATTTGTCTGGCAATTTATTATTAGTTCGTTAAAGACAATGATATAGTCAAAGACATATTATTGCCACAGGTTATAGACATATAATGTAATTAATCAACAGATCTCAGATATTTGATGAAATTTATTCACAATCTGCTTTCTTAAATGCCGTAACCCCAAAAATAGATTCGCTAAATTGACAAATTTGAAAAGGTACAACCAACTATATTCTTGAAGCTACCAAAAGTCTCCAAACAAAATTCTTTCAAGTTTTTGATATATATTTTGAAGCGAAGGTGACGTCTAAAAGAAGTCCATAAATACACATGTAAAATAGGTGCCATTATAGTTTCAAAAAAAAAAAAAAAGGCGCCATTATTTTTTCAAATTGACCAGGGAAAAAAAGGAAAAAAGAAAAGGCAAAAGGCCCGACATTCTTCCCTGTATATCATTCATAATTCCTTTTCCTTTCTAAGGGTGTTGTTTTCTACTTTTTCCCTTGGCAACAAACACAAAGGGTACCCGTTTGCTAGCTCTTAATTTACAACCTATTGTGTGCACAAAATTCAAGTAGTGAAGAAAAGCAAAATTCATTTACTAGGAAAGCTTAAATGGAGATCTCACCATTACTTCCCCTTAATTGCTCACTGTACAACCCAGCTGCTGTCCAATACTTCATAAAATTTTTCTTCACACGCTTCATGAGGTCCAAGATGTAATCACCTTTGTTGTTATACTTGTTACAGTTCTCCCAAATGTACTGTACATCGTTGTAGACATCCTCTGAATTCATATACTTAACACCATTTTCAAGATTGCTGCATATCGTTCCAAAATCCATTGGTGTATCAATAATGTCAAAATAATCCTGGTTCCAAGTAACATACCAACCAAGATCAGAAAAAACTAGTCCTATTCATCAAACAAATTACATATGCTGCAGCATTAAGTAATTTGTTGTTAAGACATCAAAATGAGAACAATAAATGCCCTCACCCTCTCAATCTGAATAATAATGACCGGAAGAAAAACACAACCCAGAAACAAAAAAAATAAATAAATAAAAAGAAAAAAAAGACAGATTTACAATAATCAAATGAATAACACAGTCCCTAAGTAACCCACTTTCATGTTACAAATTCAAGTGCCACAAAAAAATTGACAAAACACAAAGAGAGGAGCTAAGATGCCTATAAAATTTATGAGGCTTGCAATAAAAGAACTACTTACTCAATAAATGGCATTGGTCCGCCTACATAATATGATCTAATTCCGAGGCATTTACCACCCACATCTTAAAGACTAGGGGCAGCCAAAACCAAAGAAAGACTATAACTTGACCCTTCTTGGCAACTATGTTGATAGTTCCCCATATGAAAACTCTACTTAAAGAAACATAAAGAACAGTAGGACAGAGGCCACAATAGCATCATTTGGAGCCATTTAAACTTACTGGTATTCCCAAAGCTTCAGGGTTCACAGGGGCATTGAAAGGCTCAGCTGCATCCATTTTCATTACTTTCTTAATCACCTGTGAATGAATAATCAAAAACCACAATTAGGAAAAAATACGTTAATTATCTTCATTAGGAAATCTGCAACAACAGGGAAAAAGTAAGGTAAAAATCGAGATCCACGCCAGCTTTCCTACATACCGACAAGGCAACATCGAGTTCTTCCTTGCTATACTGAGAATCCACAAGAGGCGTCTTAGGTTCATTTAGGTAAGAATTGTCAGCATGTGCCGTTGTACCATTCCCAGTCTTCCTAACTGAACCATCCAAAACATTTGATGGCTTAATCTTG
The DNA here is from genome assembly GCA_022984855.1 of Dimocarpus longan. NCBI lineage: Eukaryota > Viridiplantae > Streptophyta > Magnoliopsida > Sapindales > Sapindaceae > Dimocarpus > Dimocarpus longan. The sequence goes on from CM041020.1 coordinate 13,205,349, forward strand.
ATACTCCCAGCTTTCTTCACTGCACTCCCCAAGACACCCATCTTCATTTCAGCCAATGAAATCGCACTTTCCTCCATTCTCTCACCAATCCCACCTTGCCTCTCCAACCCCATCTGTGAGCTACTCTTATCAGTATCACTATGTGAAGAGTCCAACAATTTCGAAGTCTTCAACTTCACTTTCACCCGCCCAACAGGTTTCCCCTCAGCCTTATCAATCGACCCATCAGGATTTATATTCGCAACATTTACTGGCTGATCAGTTCCAGTTGAAGAAGGCGTATCAACTTCCATTGCTGACTCATATTCATCATTTCCATACTCATCCATATTATTAGAGTTATCTAGACTAATGACATTTGATACTTTCTCAATTTTAGCCGCCGCTGCTGCTGCTGCCCTTTTTACTTTTCCTTTCTTGTGCCGCTTTCGCTTCATGTTTCAAGATGCACGGACTGGTCTATTCTTTGTAAACTATAAAAGCAACCCAAAAAATGACTAAATGACATAAATACAGTATTCCAAAACATTCAAACGAACAGGAAATTGTTCAAAAAAAAAAAAGAATTTCTTACTATTCCATCAAATCGCGTTCACATACCATCAAGAAACTTATTTCTACCACTCAATGCACAACGTGCATGTTTCCCTAAAAGAATGGAACTCAATAACTCAACAAATCAATATAAATGATTGTTAAGAAAAGTTTCCCCTAAACATTGCAAAAACTTTAACAGCACGATCAATAACGAAAAACACAGCCATGATATCAAAAGTTGGTCCTGAACTCTCTGCTACCAAACATACATTCCACATATCTAATTCATTCAAACACCAAGCAAACCCAAACTACTCATTCTCATTTCTCAGTCTAACAAATCCATCAAACCAGAACCCATCAGTACAACGAAAAACCCTAACTTGAAAACTCAATTTCCCACAACCAAACACAGTTTTTCAAGCCTAAAAACCCAAAACAAAAACTGGGTTTCCAATATAAAACCATAAACTTCACTGGGTACAAATTTTTTTATATAAACAAACAACAGTCTTTCAAGCCATCAACAAACCCTAGAAAAAACCAACCCACCAAAGTAAACAACACAAAACCAACAAAACAAATTCAACAAAGTAACAATTTTTAAGGTTTCTTGACAGATATTGAGATTCATAGAACCCAAGTTACAATCTTTTTGGGTTGTCTAATATCAAATAAATCAAACAAATTTAAATGGAACGAAAAAACAGAAAAAAAAAAAGAAAAAAAGAAAAGCAAAAGCAGATAAAATTCAGACAAAAAGAGTGAGATTGTGTTCACCTTTGATTGACCGAAACACGGAAGACGAGTGAAGTGTGTCAAGTAGTTTTTATACGTTTCGGAGACTCAAAAGGTTTCAATTTTTTTTTTTTTTTTTTGGTTTTGTTTTTTGTTTTTTAATTTTATTTTGGAGAATATATATAATTTATTTAATCAGAAATTTTAGCTCGATAAGCAGATACGGCGTCGTTTTAACTGATAGGAAACTTCCATTAGTAGTCCCTAGCGTTTTGGGAAATAATACTTTGTACTGGACTTGTTTCTGTTTACTCATTGGATCCCTAAATTATTACAAATGGATCAAGCCTTCGATCAAAATTTTGATAGCCCATCATTTAAAAACTAGTGAGAAGAGCCGTTATTTTTAATTAAATCAATAAAATTATATTCTTATTATCAAAATACACTAAAAAGATTAAAATTAATTTATCTTATAGTATGAAATAATCTAAACTATGAAAAATTAAAAATAAAAAAAGATAGTTGTCTTATTTAATAAAAAGTAAAAAGGATGAAACTAATAACTTATGTCATATAGAGTTCTAAATGATAACAAATTAAAATTATAAAAGTTAACTATTTTATTTAATAAAAACATGAAAAAAATAATGTCTATCGTGTTAAAATTGAAAAATGTTATATGATGTATTTTTTATATGACATATGTGTCTGCATAGATGAAGTAAAATGGAGTCTTGTTCGTATGCACATTAATACAATATGACAGTCACAACTATTGGTTGACAACTGTTGACCAAGTTAGATTACTCGCAAAAATTTCAAATAGTTCGAAGAAATTCAAGCGAACAAGCTTTCAACGCAACCAGGAATGACCAGCTCACATTAAAAGCTAGGGAGCTTATGTTGTGCCAGAAAACAACATTTGGACCACAAGTCCAATGGGACACAGAAAGCCAATAAGCTCTGTGGCCCAAGAAGGAAGTGAAACCATAAGAGAGTTCATCAGTTTATGACACATCATTATATACCACGTCATTAGAAGCATCTAAAGGTTTGATTTCGCTAGGGAATAAGAATATCTTGAGTCAACCAACTTGTGTGGGGAACAACTCGAAGTCGTAGAGATATAGCAGCTTGAAACACATGATTAGCCCGTTCTTTCCTTAATAGAGGGAAGTTATAGAAATAGGAAATTTCTTGTATCAAGAAAAATATCACTTTCACGAGGAACCTACCAAATTTACACTTGGATAATGTATTAATTACAATTTTATGTAATTTGGGAAAGAGAATCTTAGCATTTCCTACATTTTAGTGATTAAATCATATATAAACAAGAAACCCTAGCATCATATAAAGGAGTCTTTATGCATATACAAGAAACTATTAAGCAATGATACAAACAACTCTAGCGAACTCTGTTGCAACACAGTTTCTCCCTCCAAAAATAATATAACAATTGATGTAGGCATCATTTGAAAAGTTAGACCATATTAAAAACTCTCTCATCTCCTACTTGCTTCTCTTGTATCATTCTTATTGTTCTCGCTCTCCATATTTATGTCATTTTTTTTGTAATTTGCATTTAATTTGCTTCGATTTGGGTGTTGACTAATTTTTGACGTCAACATGTTACACTTTTTTAAAAATACTTATTTTAGAAAATATATATGTATCTTGTTATTAATTTTATTTAATTTTTTAATATATTTGGAAGGTTTACCATAAATTTTTTTAGTTAAATTAAGTTTCATGATAATTTATTTATGTATTTTTTTACTATTTTTAGTGATTGACTATCGAAAGTTTAGCTTAAAAAAACTAATTGCGATAATTTAGAGACAAAGGAGCCAAAAGAGAGATAAGATTAGTAAAAATGTGATTCTTTTTTTTTTTTCCCTGAAAAGATAGGGACAAAAATAAAATTTATCCTTAAAATTATCTATATAATTTTTATATGATTATTATTATTTTTTAAAAATAATTAAGCATTTGCCAAAACCTACAAGATCAGTTAATATAGCGGACCTACAAGCTTAAATAGCATATGTATAGTTTTAAAATATACCTCTATAACATCTCGAGATATTTACTTTCATAATAAAAAGAGAAACTCTCAACATAGGCTAATCAATACCCATAGTGGGACTCGACCTATATCATGAATATAAAGGTATAAATGTACTAATCACTTGAGTTATAAGTGAGAAAATTATACGATTGTTATAATTTTGGGAATTTTTACCTTTTTTAGTTTTAGTTTTCTCTATACAATTAAAAATTGGAAAGACAATAATATCCGTATAATAACAAGTGAAAAGAATAAATTAATATCATTTGAAAGAAAATTAAAATATAATAAAATCATTTTATAGGTCAAAATAAGAAAAAAATAACATATGATCAAATTTATTTCAGAAATTACTTGGATGCCTGATTAACATAGGACATGCTTTATTAGTTGTGAAGTCTATGGTTAAAGAATGCAGAGAATAGAGAATCTAGAGCTTGTGAGAAAGACTAGACCAAACAAACCTACTTTTGTAATGCTTTTTCTGCATTTTATATTTGAATGTTCTTATAAAATGAGTGTGTAAATTAAATTATATTTATAGGTGAATGAGAGTGCTATTAGTATTAGAATTGGGTTTTTAGTTATGGTTTGATTTTTAATTTTAGATAGGGGACTTTTCAAAAGTCATTTTTTATCTTTCTAAAAATTTATATATATATATATATATTTTTACTCAACAACTAATAGTTTAATTGTTTATATTTATTATTATTATTTTTCTTTTTTAAATAATTACCAAATAAACCCTAACCATGTGTGTTTTCTTTTTATTATCTCACAGCTTTTATTTTGCTCTTTTGTAAATTATTTATACCGTGTGAAATATAATTTTATTATAAATGTGAAATACAACTATTTTACATACTTTGAAACATAACATTCTTACAAGTTTGTTGTAATGTATGTCTTTAAATTTCACTTTTTGTTGTATAACATTGTTTTGTCGTCATTATTTTATTGGGTTTTTGATATTTCACATCATGTGAAATATCTGTATTTCACATTATAAATAATATCGATATTTCATACTATAAAAAATATCGGAATTTCACATTATGCAAAGTATCAATATTTCGCATTGTATAAAATATTTGTATTTCACATTGTCTAAAATATTTACACAGCATAAAATGCAAGTTGATGAATACCTATCTCAGATTTCCTAAATTTTTTAATGTTTTAAGTTTTTATTTTTATCAGTATTTCACATTTTATTAATTACCTATACGTGATGAAATACAATTATTTTACATGTTAAATACAACTGCACACATATACGTATATGAAAGGAATTTGGGACTTTTAAATCCAATGTGAGAATAAACAATTAAACTGTTAGTTGTTAAGAAAAAAAAATATCCTGTAAAACTTAAAAAAGGATTGAAAGTGATTTTCTCTTTAATTAATTAAAATAAATTAAATATTATGTACATTAATTATATGTATTCATTTTAAATAATTTATTTAAAAAGAATACCATTATAAGCATACGAGCCTTATAATCTTGATATATTTTTTTCTTTGAAAAGCTAACATCTTATAGGTCAAAGAACTGTCGGAACTCGTTGAGATTATATTATTAGAACGGTCTAAATAACTAATCCCAGAAACTAGAGACAAACTACTTACTTTAGTGTTAACATTCACTATAAGGGATTGAACCTTCAACCTCATATCCAACCAATTGTATTAGGGGATGATGTCTTTCTGATCTTTCTCTATTAGTTACTACAAAAATGATTTAAAACCATAGCTTCATTCAAGTACTTGTCTTATTGTCGACTTGACTCTTAAATGCTCACACGGGGTGACATTTTTTATCATATTTTATTTAAAGCTTTAATCATTCTTTCACTACAAACTTCTCTAACATTTGTTCAGGGAGGTGGGAACCTAATGCTATTTGTACCACATAATGTCGCTGTTAAAACAAGTTCCTTGTGATTGCATGGAATGAAACTTGTGGGATCGCCTTTAAGCTAAGTTTGACATGCGGGATTAGAATGAAATGGATAGGATTAGAATGAAATAGAATGGATTGAATTAAAAAATTAGTATCTCATATTTGATAGAATTTGTGATTGAATTAACATCGTACCATATTATATTTGGTATAGGTTGGGATTTAATTATAATAGAATTAATTAAAATACTTTATAATGTACTTAAAATTAATTTTAAAAAGTCTTCAAAAAATTTGAAAAAAAAAATGAAAATATAGCGAATTGGATCTCTACCGTCCATCATTCTCCTTTCCATACTGCCGATCAGTCCGTTGATATTGCTTCCTTACCCTCTCTCATTCTCCGTTGGTGCCACTCAATCTTGCCTTGGCTACCACTCATTCGCCACTCTATCTCGACTTGGCTGCCACTCATTCTCCCCTTGGCCACCGCTCGCTCCTCTTACTGTCGAGACCTCCTTTGTTTTAGTTTCACTTAACCATCGCAGCTCGTCACTTGGTATGCCGATTATCTTCATCTTTTTGTTTTTCTTGTTCTTTTTTTTTTTCCTTCTTATCCTCTATTTATTTTCTCATTTTTTTCTTTTTCTTCATTGTCAACGACGTCTTATTGTGGCCCACCGACGACATTTGGTCGCCATTGCTATTAGTGATGAATTCGGTCATCACACAAGTGGGTTTTGATGAGTCCCACATCGGTTAGCGAGAGTGGTCTTGAGTGTTATATATATGGGTTTGGAATCCTCCTCTTGCAAGCTAGCTTTTGAGGAGGTGTTAGGCAAGTCCGTATCATATGGTATCAGAGCCACATCTCGTCTGGTCGATGGACCATGTACGAAGGTTCTCTGCACGAGGACGTGCAGTCTAAAGCGGTCGGGAATGATGAGTCTCACATCGGTTAGTGAGGGTGGTCTTAGGTATTATATATATGGGTTTGCAATCCTCCCCTTACAAGCTAGTTTTTGAGGAGGAGTTCGGCAGACCCGTATTAGGTTCTGATTGTCATTTCTCTCCTTTTTCGTTGTTCCCATGGTATATGTTTTGCATGAATTGAACCATTTTTATTTCTCTTTTTAATGATTGTCTTTGAGAGAAAGATTGTTTTTTTCAGATGAACAGAATGACAATGATTGTTGTTTTAGAGGAATAGAATGACTTGTTGATAATATTGTTATGTGGGGATTTATTTATTTATTCTTGTTTAAAAGGGTGTGTTTGTTGTTGGGAAAATTGGAATTTCAATGCAAAGATTGTGTTTTTATTTTAATTTTTTTTTTGAATAAATAGGTGTGTTTGTTTCTTGGAAAAGTTTAAACTTGTTAGTAGTTGGATATTTTTTTTATTGGGATGTTAAAAGTTTCAATTTTGCTTGGTGGGTATTCTTGATTTTGTGACAATTTATATGGTTTTGTGTGGATTTGATATTGGTATCGTCTAGCGTGTACTGATGAGATTAAAAGATTTGATTTCGTTGATGTGTGTTTATGAGTTTGAGCTTAAGAGATTAAAAGATTCGTGTGAATTTTGTACGTTTATGGTTTTGTCTAGGAATTTCATAACATTTAATTATATAACATTTGAGAATATTTGAGGGCTATGTCAATATTTATTAAATAGTTTATTGGCATGTTTTGTTATACTTGTCATTGTTATAGCTTTTGTATGAAATAAATTTGAGAACATTTGAGAGCTAATGTCAATGTTTATTAAGCCAATATTTCAGGGCTATGTAAATGTTTGAGGATTCCTAGTGCTATTATGTTACACTTGGATTTGGAATGATGTGTTTACGTTGAATTAAAAGTTTAGATTTTGAATGACACATGGTGTTTATAAGGGAAAATTTATGATGTGAGACATAAATTGTTTCTTGAGATTATATTAAAAAAACAATTTAGTATAATACATGAAACATATTAGAATTTGCTAGCTTATGATTTATGAAAAATGTTAGAAAACAATTAAAATTTAAATCATATTCAAATATATATGATAATTATATAAAATATTATATATATATGTTAATAATTGGAATACTCAAATATTCAATATATATAGATATATATATATATATGTATATATACCAACGATTCATTTATACTATTACAAATAACAATTGAAACAAAATGATTCTTGTTTTCCACATAACTTTGGGTAAATGAAATATTCAATATACAAATAACCTTAATTAAATCACCACCAAACAAATTTGGTGTCATAAAGAAATCTACCAATATATAGATAAACTTTGCATTGGCGATTATTAATACAGTTTCTATAATGGGCAATGCTCGCTATAGAAACGCGTTGCTATAATAGGTAATGCAGAAACGCGTTTCTACAACAGGCAATGCCCACTTTAGAGGCACGTTCATTGCCCATTGTAAAAAGATTTTCTAGCACAAGCAATGCTCATGTTGAATAACTCTTCTAAAAAGAGAATTGCACACCGTAGATATGGTTTCTAAATTGAATTACCTATTTTAAATAACCTGTTTAAAAGCGAGCATTAAAAATATTATAAAAACAATTATATATATATATATATGTATAGATATATATCACTTTAAGTCACTATACATCAAAATATGTCATAACATATTAGTACTCAAAACCCCTAAGATATAATGTATTTTATTGGCCAAGCAATAAAAGAGTTTAATGCATCTTCTAAAGTTTTAAATTCATTAGTAGATCGACACAAGGGAATCATGCTTACTATTATTTTCTTGACACAAACCCGCCAATAATCTGGACCAAGCTTCAAGTGATGAACGGTGGCATGTGGATCCTTGCAATCAATTTCAGCTTCAGCTACAACTTCTCCGGTACCCATCCAATCCAATAACTTGCACTTTTTTCCATTTGAACTATCGACTTGACTTGTAGAAGTCCCAGTCAGTAACTACATATTCACGAACATTTAAATAATTAAAATTAAATATCCAATTAAGTGCCACAGATAATAATATCAATTTCATAAAAATTTACCTTAGGAGAAAATTCAACAAGTTTGACACTTTTATTACCTCTCATCAAATTTGAACCACTTGAATATTGAGTCTACGAAAAAATAAATAAATAAATAAAAGATTTTCAACAAACAAATATACTAAAAAAATTATTAAGCATCAAAATATGAAAATATATGAATTTTAAAATTTTGAGTTGTTTACCGATTGTGTGGTAGAAAAACATGCTCCTTGATTTGGATCAATATTGGCTTGAGGTATATTATTCATGACTAAAGTTTGCAAGTTTGCAATTGCATGCATCAAATTTTGCATTTGTTGTTGAAGTTGTGCATTGGTTTGTCTACCAACCACAGATGCCTGTACAGTTTTAGGTGTTACGCCAATACCCATTCCTCGAACTCGACCTCGATGCTCTTTTCCTAAAACTTGAGATACAGCATCATCTTTAATTGATGGTTGAGATTTTACATGAAGTGCCTCCATTTGTTTCTATACAACATGCAAAATGATATTAATATTAATAAAAAAAAAAATACTAAACAAATTTAATTAAATTAACACAACAAATTATCAAATCGACTTAGCATACAATTTTTTCACCAACGTCCTTAGTCACTGGACTCTCATCTTTATGTTTGTGACTGGCTATCCATGTTTCAACTCTGTCCACTTCATTTGGGTCTTTATTTCGAGCCACTTTTTCAGCTCTCTAACCATAAAAACCATAAAGACAGCAATATATATTTTTGTGTTAAATTATAAATTATTTAGAAGACAAAACATTTAAGCCAAAAATACTTATGGAGTTAGAGAAATGATAACAAGCAATAACTTTATTCAAATTGCAAACTTTAACTTGACATAATAAGACCTTTGTTAACTATTGATAATGTTAAAAGCATTTTATAATAATTAAATTTCTTACCAAATCTTCTCGTAGTCGTGCCAATCCTTTACGACTAGTTGTGTGTGGGGTTGCATTTTTCTTTGACAGCTCGGAATAATGATTACTTCGTTCCTAAAATATTGTAAATTTAAATTAAAATCTCTTGGAGATTAGCATGCTTGCTTCGGAATATCAATTCACAATCACCTGAAATTCTGAAGACAATCGGTACTGGACAAATTTGTTCCAGTCTTCATCATTAATGTTAATTGGCTTTAACATTTGCAACCTTCTCTGTGCATCGGGACCAGGAGGAACACTTCTAATTTGTTTTGTTATCCTGCTTTTATATGCTCTCCAACAATTACCCATTGCTTTAAATGTGTAAGCCTTCCCAATTTCATCCAAATTAAACATTTTCTGCATTTGTCATATTTATAAAAACAAATATATATGATATTGATAAATATTATAAACAAATAATAACAATATCATAAACCATGGTATTCATACCTTTATAGTCTCCCACACGCTATCTTTTATTACCTCTGGTACCTTTGGCCAACTTTCATAAATTATTGGAATCTTTTGAGCGACAATAGCTCCACAACATGTACTTAAAGTCACCGAATGTTCTCCAAATGGTTGTCCCATCTCATTAAAAGTCACACCCACTGCCTTCGCCTTTTCAATTTTATTTAAGTTCAAGCGGTTTGGGCCCCTTGTCTTTCTTTTCTTTGAACCTCGATCATTACCACTGGAAGATGGACTACTCGATATACCTTCAGTCGACATCTGAAAACATTATGAAAACAACATATATTAATAGCAAAAACATGGGCAACAAGCTCAATATATAGAAAAATATATATAAACTGTCAACTTTACAAAATGGTGCAAATTGGTGGACATTTTCGAAATCCTATTACTACTATGTGCATAAACACTAACATGCTTTAAGGTGAGTCTTACCAGTGGACAATCTAACAAGCTTGATCACCAGTTCACAACAATAAGGATTCAATATCCTACTACTTATTAGAGTAAACCAACATTTAAACATTAAGGATACAATTTCTGCCTAGTTATTTATCAATGGTATATACAAATTAAACTTTCATGGAACTAATTTAGTAGTAAAATTGACAATAAATACACAAATAATTTTTTATGGAACTAATTCAGCAATAGAACCAGCAATAAATATATACGTTAAACATGTAATGATATATATGTGAAGTGCTAGGAAGGTTGTCATGTTTATTTTACGTAATAGATCATTTATGTGACTCCAAAATAAAAATATCAATTTACCTTGCGCTTTTGTTGCTGAGCTGCTGCATTTTGGTGGTCGTGAGACCCACTATACGTTTGGACTCCAACGGTGGTTGACTCCTGTGTGATTCCAGGCTCAAATTGCCTGTTAGGCACCTTTCGCACTTCACCTTCACCTTTCTTTTGTACCTCTATTTCATTTTCTTCGTCTTCTTCTCCTTCTTCTTCTGCTTCTTCTTCTTCTTCCTCTCCTTCTTCTTCCTCCACATGCTGCTCTTCCATACGCCCGTATTGCTGTTCTGTATCCTCCTGTGTGATTCCAGCCTCAAATTGGCTGTTAGGCACCTTTTGCACTTCACCTTCACCTTTCTTTTGTACCTCTATTTCATTTTCTTCTTCTTCCTCCACACGCTTCTCTTCCATACGCCCGTATTGCTGTTCTGTATCGTCCCCTTTAATCTCATTTCTTCTCCCTTCCACCTCAGCATCCGCACCAACTTCTCGTGATTCACCCATATCCAATGATGAACCCTCATGACCACGGATTTCTACACAAGAAGATTCCTTCAACAAATACGAAAAGAAATTAATTAGAACATAGTTGTTAACTCAGCTTAAGAACAAAAGGTTTTTTATTTAGTAATTCTACCTCTTCCATATCAATAACTCCAAAATAGGTTAGATGTAATCATTAGTAAAAGGTTTTATTCTACCTCTTGCTTTGACTCTTGCACATCAATAACTTCAATCCAGCCTTTAGCAATTCGAGCATTCTCCTCCCGCTCCCTTTTCCGACGCTTAATAACACATATTGCACATAGACAATCATGTTTATGACGCTTTCTGCAAATGAGGAAAACATTTATTAGCAACAGCCAATAAATCAATAAGGAACTATCCCAGGTGCTTAGGGAGAAAAAGAGATAGATACTAAGTTTCCAAAATTATAATTTATATAGTGATACATCAATTAAGTTTAACATGAAAGTATAGTGAGTTCCATAAACCTTTGGGTAAAACCACATCCAAATTCAAAACTTGAGTCTAAAAGCCTGAGATTCACCAAAACTTGGTACAAAAAGCAAACTGATAATGCTGACAAACACAGCAAAGATATCATCAGTGAAGCTCAAACATCAGACTTGAAAGAAAACATGAATTTCGACAATAAAATATTGAGAACAGCAACTGTATCTTACCAGCATTTACAATCAACTAACACAATACAATCTAGCTGGTGAAGATATATCAACTAACAGCAAAAACAAGGGAAACATATACTATGATTGACGCATACATATACTATGATTGATGCATACACAGATATATAGTCAAGTACAGGAAGCTATGGTGTCTATCGATACCAATAGATCCCACAAGAGTACAGATAAATTTTAACTAAACGACAAAATAACCCATAACACTGAGGACTAGTAGTATACATAATCCATGTTCTTCACAATTGTAAATCCATGTTAGGACTTTGAACAAATGTGGGGTTCTGCTTTTGGCTGCTACATGCTATGAGGCTGTGGTCCCTCAGATGTACAGACAAGTGGTTTTAAGCTTTCATAAAGTTCCCCAAATCACCGTTTTGAGTAAATATTAATTGACATTTCACCATCATATTACTGCCAGGTTTTAGGATAATGCTTCATTTAAAAAATTGGATTATGAGCTCCACCTGGATAATACACCAAATTTTCTTATCTTATTTCAATTAATCGCTTTTTCTCTTGTTTTACATACTCAATCAGTCCAAATATACATTGCAATTTAAAGTACTGTCAAGAAAGTAACTTAGCACACATATCATTAGCTCTTTGTCAAAATGCAAATAAAATATAAGAGATACCACAAACTTCAGTCATATAAAGCAGTGAGAAAAAAAAAAAAAGGAAAAAAGAAGAAGAACGAATGTGCACAAAAACGAACAAGACACAAAAGCAATCAACAGTACTTCATATCGAAACAAGACATACTAATGTAAATACAGTGAGAAACATCATTTTATAACCAACTAAATTGAAAAAAAAAAAAGAAGTGGGAGGAATAGACCATAATAAAAGAAGAAACAATTGTCACTACGCAACAAAATAATCATTCCTTTTAACTTTTTCCAGCCAGAATACTACCTAATCCATATGGAAATATAAAGACTGGAAATGGAAATAAATTATTATGACTCCAGACATACATAATAACAGTAAAGAGCAAATGTAACCCAAAAAAACAGCATCATTAGTCCTAACATACCCATGACGTTTTTCTGGCTTCTGCTTTGATTGACCTTTCACTTGCGTTTTACCCTGACTAGACTGAGCAACATCATCCACTCGAATGCTTTCTGCACTACCATGAAGAAAATGAATAAACACTCAACTTGCCTTCTCAAATTTATGCATAAAATCCTAATATCTAAACAATGCAGAAGCACACCAGAGATGAAAACATTGCCTTCTCACCAAGGACTAGAGATTTGACCATAAAGTAATTTATCAACCACTGTCAAATCATTCAAATCATATTGCATTATACACAAAACCTCACTTAGCCCTCATAATTATTATTCTTTCAGCCATCAAGCCCTTTGATAATCACATTACATAGATGATTTCTAAACTTAAAGTCACATCAGTTTAGAAAAATTTAAATATCTTGGTATTCTTCCTCTACTTGTCTGGAAATTTATTAGTTCGTTAAAGACTATGATATAGTCAAAGATAAAATTGACACAGGTTATAGATACGTAATGTAATTAATCCAGATATCTCAGATATATGCTGTAATTTATTCACAATCTGCTTTCTCGAATGCCGGAACTCCAAAAATAGATTTGCTAAATTGACAAATTTGAAAAGACGCAACAACTATATTCTTGAAGCTGCAAAAAGTCGCCAAACAAAATTCTTTCAAGTTTTTGATGTATATTTTGAAGAGGAGGTGACTTCTAAAAGAAGTCCATAAGCATGCATGTAGAACAGGAGCCATTATTTTTCAAATCGACCAAATAAAAAAACAAAAAAGGAAAAAGGAATGCCCGACATTATTCCCTCTATATCATTCATCATTCCTTTCCCTTTCTAAAGTTCTTGTTATCTATTTTTTCCCCTCGGCAGCAAACAGAAGGGGCACCTGTTTGCTAGTGCTTAATTTACAACCTATTGTGTGCACAAAATTCAACAAAATGAAGAAAAACAAGATGCATTTACAGGGAAAGCTTAAATGGAGATCTCACCGTTACTTCCCCTTAATTGCTCATTGTACAACTCAGCTGCTTTCCAATACTTCATAAAATTTTTCTTTACACGCTTCATGAGGTCCAAGATGTAATCACCTTTGTTGTTATACTTGTTACAGTTCTCCCAAATGTACTGTACATCGTTGTAGACATCCTCTGAATTCATATACTTAACACCATTTTCAAGATTGGTGCATATCGTTCCAAAATCCATTGGTGTATCGATAACATCAAAATAATCCTGGTTCCAAGTAACATACCAGTCAAGATCAGAAAAAACTAGTCCTAGTCATCAAACAGATTACATATGCCTGTAAAATTTACGAGGCTTGGATAAATTCAAGTGCCCCAAAGAAATTGATAAAACACAAAGAGAGGAGTTAAGATGCCTATAAAATTTATGAGGTTTGTAATAAAAGAAAGACTAACTCAATAAATGGCATTGGTCCACCTACATAATACGATCTAATTCTGAGGAATTTACCACCCAAATCTTACAGACTAGGGGCAGCCAAAACCAAAGAAAGACTATAACTTGACCCTTCTTGGCAACTATCTTGATAGTTCCTCATATGAAAACTCTAGTTAAGGAAACATAAAGAACAGTAGGACAGAGGTCATAACAGTATCACATGAAGCCATTTGAACTTACTGGTATTCCCAAAGCTTCAGGGTTCACAGGGGCATTGAAAGGCTGAGCCGCATCCATTTTCATTACTTTCTTAATCACCTGTGAATGAATAATCAAAGACCACAATTAGGAAAAAATATATTAATTATCTTCATTAAGGAATCTGCAATAACAGGGAAAAAGTAAGGTAAAAATTGAGATCCACGCCAGCTTCCTACACACCAACAAGGCAGCATCAAGCTCTTCCTTGCTATACTGAGAATCCACGAGAGGCGTCCCAGGTACATTTAGGTAAGAATTGTTAGCATGTGCCGCTGCAGCATTCCCAGTCTTCCTAACTGAACCATCCAAGACATCTGATGACTTAATCTTGATACTCCCAGCTTTCTTCAGTGCACTCCCCAAGACACCCATCTTCATTTCAGCCAACAAAATGGCACTGTCCTCCATTCTCTCACCAATCCCACCTTGCCTCTCCAATCTCATCTGTGTGCTACTCTTATCAGTATCACCATGCAAAGAGTCCAACAATTTCGAAGTCTTCGACTTCATTTTCACCCGCCCGACAGGTCTCCCCGCAGCCTTATCAATTGATCCATTAGGATTTATATTCGCAACATTTATTGGCTGATCGGTTCCAGTTGAAGGCTGCGTATCAACTTCCATTGGTAACTCATATTCATCATTTCCATACTCATCCATATTATTGGAGTTATCTAAATTAATAACATTTAATACTCTCTCAGCTGCTGGTGCCCTATTTACTGTTCCTTCCTTGTGCCCCCGCTTTCGCTTCATGTTTCAAGATCCACGGACTGGTCTATTCTTGTAAACTATAAAAACGACCCAAAAAATGACTAAGTGACAAAAATACAGTATTTCAACACATTCAAACGAACAGGAAATTGTTCAAGAAAAAAGAATTTGTTACCATTCCATCAAATCCCATTCACATACCATCAAGAAACTTATTTCTACTACTCAATGCACAACATACAAATTTACATAAAAGAATGGAACTCAATAACTAAACAAATCAATATAAACGATCCTCAAGAAAAGTTTCTCCTAAACAATGCAAAAAACTGTAACACCACGATCAATAATGAAAAACACAGCTCATGACATCAAAAGTTGGCCCTGAATTCTCTGCTACCAAACATACATTTCACAAATCTAATTCATTCAAACAGCAAACACACCAAACTAATCATTCTAATTCCTCAGTCTAACAGATCCATCAAACCAGAGCCCATCAACACTACCAAAAACCCTAACTTGAAAACTCAACTTCCCAGAACCAAACAGAGTTTTTCAAGCTTAAAAACCTAAAACAAAAACCGGATTTACACTATAAAACCATAAACTTCATTGGGTACAAATTTTTCTGTCTAAACAAACAAAGTCTTTCAAGCTATCAACAAAACCTAAAAAAGCAACCCACCAAAGTAAACAACACAAAAACAACAAAACAAATTCAAGAAAGTAAAAAAGGTACAATTTTTAAGGTTTTTTAGAGAGATTGAGACCCATAGATCCCAAAGTTACAATCTTTTTGGGTTGACTAATATAAAATAAATCAAACAAATTTAGGTGAAAAAAAATGGGAAAAGAAAATAAAATCCAGACAAAAAAAGAGAGATTTTGTTCACCTTAGATTGATCGAAACAGGGAAGACAAGAGTGAAGTGTGTCAAGTGGCTCTGTGGCCGGTTAAAATATCGAAACTAGGAGAATATATAGGTCCCTGAAAATGGATCAAAATTTTTATAGTCCATCAATTAAAAACCAGTGAAAAGACCCCTTTACTTTTACTTGAATCAATAAAACAATATTTTTACAATCAAAATACTCTAAAAGGATTAAACATATTTTAATATTCCTTTTAATGGGAACGAGGGAATCCCGATCCCATAATTTCCTCTACTTATAATATAAATTTTTTTTTAAAAAATTTTATAAAATAATATGACGTAGAAATTATATTTTATTAATTATCATATTATTTTATAATTTATAAAATATTAATAATATAAATACCGTGATTTAGATATAAATTTAAATAAATATTTGAAAATTTTAATATTATTTAAATATAAATATTTATATTTAACTAATTAATTATATTCTAATAATTTCCTTCATTTCCCCTTCAAAATTTTGTCATATGTTGTAAGAGGTCAATGAGAGTAAAATAAGAATAAGAAAAATGGGAAAAATAAGAGATAGGAATAGGATATGGGAAAGGGGTACCCACCCCTGGTACCCTCATCCGTACACTACAACCAATCTTGGATTTTATAGCATCAAATCATAGCATTTTCATTTTAATGTAATGAAAAAACTATTTATTATAGCATTTTATAATTAAATGCTATGTTAGTTAATCACTTAGTAACATATCATTATTAATATTATTTTACTATTAAATATATAGAATATAAGATGTTAGGGAATTCAAAATTATTAATATGTTACAAAATTATAATTAAATAATTAATAAATAATAAATTATAATAAAATGAAAATTCACAGAGCCCGCCAATTCTAAAAATCTGGCGGCAATAGTAAAAGAAAAAAAAAAAATTATGGCAACCTTAGAAATTGGTGGGAGAATGATAATCTTTCATTCTCCAATTTCTTCTGGTTCACTTCCGAGCTCCTGCTCCGGTCGAATCCTTTATGGATATGGTAAATTTTATGTTGATGGTGAATTGATTATGTTTGAATAAGAGTTTAATAGATTTGTGACTTTGGACTGTGTTTGCGCGCGAGTATTGTCAAGGATATTGAATTCTAGTTCAGGCTCAGGCAATGAAAGAAATTATTATATGCTGTATCTGGCATGTAAAATCGTGCATTATGTATCTTCAGAGCTGGTTTTAATCGTGGAAACAATGCTCAAATTTTTGTGCAGTACCATTTGAAAGTACTTCTAGAATGCAATGTAAAATTTCTGTTTTGTTTTGCAGTGGACCTTACTTTTTCGATAAGGGTCATTGACACATAATTTCGGTCAATCCGATTTTTTAAATCCAATACATGCGAAACAATCACAAATAGACTAGACAACGATTACCAAAATCAAAACAAGCAGAATACAATGATTTTTACGTTGTTCGGCAAAACAAAAGCTTACGTCCACAACTGTCACCCTTATTTTTTAAGAGTAACAATATATATTTCTCGTTTTATCCTTTACAATGAATTTTATCCCCTATTTATAGAGGAAATATTACAATTCGAATGGGTTTAAGAATGTTACTGATAAGACAAAAAATAATATACATTAATTGTGATAATATCTTCCAAGATTATTTTCACTGTATCTGTAATAATTGCTGAAAATGTCGTGATTTGATTTGCATGTGAATAGATAAGTTGACTCATTTATTGAATTGAATTGACCCGACATTCTAGAGGGTCAACCGGTCAAATCCAACTAGCACCTTGAGCGAACAGACTACTCAAGCGATCAGATATCGCGCCCAACGAGCAACTGAGGGGACTTCCTGATCTCTAGAATAGCCTTTGAATATTACCAAGTAGTTTTTTGACCACGACCAGATCGTGGCAATCACAACTCGCGATCAGGCTGCCACGCAATCAGACCCGTATTCAAATGATACGATCAACCATTCGGTAGTCAAAACGATCAGCCATTCAATCCAATGTGCTCGGGTTTACAAACTGAGAGGCGACCACATATTCCTTCCTTTTACCTTTGATTAATTGACCAACCCCCTGAGCTTCTCTTCACAGAATATCATACTGGACTCATTTTTGGACATTTTTCAACCCATTTTTTATGATCGCAAAAATACTTATAATAACAGGTATAAAAAAACCTTCGGTTATTCCAGTAGTAGATGTTCATTCGTTCAGTCCCTCACATGAAAGTCATCTGATTTACAATATTTTAAGTATTTTTATGGTTAATTAAACTCACTGATAACACAGAGTATGCTGGTTGTGTTTTATTTATGGAGCTTTTGATAAGTTTGCTGATGAGAAATTGTTTTGATTTTAGGATAAATACAACCATTTTTCGAAGGTATATTATTAAAATGTGTTTGTTACAGTAATTATCCCAAAAACAAATTGGAGAAAGTGAAAAAGGTGCAATTTTTAAGGTTTCTTCAGAGAGATTGAGATTCATGGAACCCAAAGTTACAATCTTTTGGGTTGTCTAATATCAAACAAATTTAAATTATAAAAAAATGGAAAAGAAGATAAAATTTATACAAAAAGAGAGATTGTCTTCACCTTAGATTGATCGAAACAGGGAAGAAACAGGGAAGACGAGTGAAGTGTCTCGCGTGGTTTCAATATTTTTTGATGTTAAAATATAAAAACTATTTTGTTTAGGAGAATATATATATATATGTATAAAAAATTTTTGAAATAGAAGATATGCAATTTTTTTAATAAGAAATTTTGGCTAGGTACACTGGTACGACGTTTTCTCTGTGGATGGGGGGAACTTCAACGTAGTCCCTATTGTTTTGAGAAATATTACTTATCTACTACACTTGTTTGAAAGAAAATAAAAAGGAATAAATTAATGTCATTTGAAAGAAAATTAAATTTAATACAAATAAAAAATAACATAAATAATATATATATATATATATACATATCTGTGTATCTGTGTGCGAGATAAAATTTATTTGAGAAATTGCTTGGATGCTTGATTAATATTTGAGTGTACTTATAAAATGAGAGTGTAAATTAAATTATATTTATAGGTGAATGAGGGTGCTATTAGTATTGGATTTGGGTGCTTATTGTTAAAACAATTGAATTGGTTTTGAATAAATGGCTTGTTATTTTTCCACTGATTGACAGGAAATATATATGCAGATTACAACCAAAACAGGAGTTGTTCAAATATGGCTAATTGATCTAAATCTAGCTGATTGCCTAGAATCACTATAATACATAAATATAGGTAATTACATATTCTAAAATGAGAAACTACCTAAATATATACAATTGTAACAACTAATTTAATTGTTTCCTTCTATATGACCCCTCAAGATGGAGCTCCGGTTGGAGATTCCAATCTTGTCCTTGAGTTGAAGAAATTGTGTGCGCGAAAGAGATTTCGTGAGGACATCAGCTAATTGATCTTTGGAGGAGACATGTGCCACTCGCAGTGCTCCACTTTGAACTTGTTCCCTTATGAAATGAAAGTCTATGTCAATGTGCTTCATCCGTGAGTGGAACACAGGATTGGAGCAAAGTTGGGTAGCGCCAATATTATCACAATAGATTATCGGTGGCTGAGGAACATGGATCCCAAGTTCAGTAAGCATAGAGCATATCCAACTCAGTTCAGCAGCTATGGTAGCAACAGAGCGATATTCAGCTTCAGTTGAAGAGCGGGCTACTGTCCTTTGTTTCTTAGAGCTCCAAGAGATAGGACAATGGCCAAGATATATGATATAAGCACTAGTGGAGGTGAAGTCATCATTGTTGCCTGCCCAATCAGCGTTAGAGAACACATTAAGAGAAAGTAAAGAACTTTGGCGAAGAACAATTCCATGATCAGATGTGCCACGAAGATATCTCAATAAACGTTTGGTGGCATTCCAATGTACGGTTGTAGGATGATGCATGAATTGAGAAAGTTTATTCACAGCAAATGCAATGTCAAGTCGTGTGAAGGATAAATATTGAAGACTACCAACCACTGTCCTATACTCAGTGGGATCAGAGAGTTGCATTCCTTCATTAACATTGAGTTTTAAATCTGCAGCTAGGGGTGTAAGGACTGGTTTTGCATCATGCATATGGGTACGAGTTAGCAGGTCATGGATGTAGCGTCGTTGGGATAAAAACAGCCCATTTTTGTGCGGAAGGACTTCTACACCAAGGAAGAAAGATAGAGAGCCAAGGTCTTTGAGAGAAAATCGTTGGCCAAGAAGTGTAACAAATTGTTGTACTACTGTGTTGTTGGCACCTGTGATGATGATGCCGTCAACATAAACAAGTAAATATATCAATATGTTACCAGTGTTGAGGATAAAAAGTGATGTGTCAGTAGAGGAGTTCTTGAAGCCCGAAAGAACAAGAAATTGGCGTAACTCTTGATAGCATGCACGTGGCGCTTGTTTAAGACCATAAATGGCTTTGTGGAGCTTACACACATGAATAGGATGCTCTTGGTCCACAAATCCTAGAGGTTATGCCATGAAGACGACTTCTGAAAGATGCCCTTGAAGAAAGGCATTGTTAACATCTAGTTATCGTAGAGACCAACCATTATTGATAGCAATACTAAGAACAAGTCGCACAGTGGTAGGTTTAATAACTGGGCTAAAAGTGTCATGATAGTCTACTCCGGGTCGTTGATGAAAACCCTTAGCCACTAAACGCGCTTTGTACTTGTCAACAGAACCATCAGGAAGACGTTTAGTGCGAAAAATCCACTTACACCCAACAAGATTTTGTGCTTGATTTGATGAAAGAAGCTCCCATGTGCCATTCCGAACTAGAGCATCGTACTCCTCAGACATCGCATGACGCCATTTTGGATCTTTGAGAGCTTGGGTAATTATGTGTGGTTCGATGTCATCTGATGGGCTGAGTTGGGCAGTCAGGTTGAACTTGTTAATGGGTTTTCGAATATCATTTTTAGCGCGAGTGATCATTGTATGAGTGTTGGTTTGATGAGGTTGAGTGGAAAGGTTTGGAGTTTGGTTTTGGTTATTGGTTAACTGATCCGTGGATGGGTTTTGGGTGATTAGTGAGGGTTCAGTTTCTGAGGTCTGATTCATACTTAAAGAAGCAGGAGTTAAGGAACCTTCTGTAGATGGTGTGGAGAATGATCGTTCAGAGGTTGTGCTTGTAGGGATGATATAAACTGGAGGCAGCCAACATATGATGGTATCTTGTTCTGGACGCTTGAGTAGATGTTGAATGGAAGTGAAAGGGAAGATAGATTCAACAAATTTGACATGGCGAGAGACATAGAGTTTGGAGGTCTGAGGATCTAAACAAAGGTATGCACTTTGGGTGGATGAGTATCCTAGAAAGACACAGGGCATGGATCATGGTTCAAGTTTATGAGATGTGTATGGGCGAATCCATGGGTAACAAAGACAACCAAAAACACGAAGTTTCGAGTAATTTAGGGAGAAGCCAAAGATTTTCTCATATGGGGATGATAGGTTAAGAGTGGTAGTGGGTAGACGATTTATGAGGTAAACGGCAGTTGCAAAAGCATGGTTCCAGTAAGGTAAGGGAATAGAGGCATGAGAAAGCAAAGAGAGACCGGTTTCGACTATATGTCGATGACGGCCTTCTGAGTATCCATTGTGTTTTGGAGTGTGTGGTGGTGTAGTTAAATGGGTGATGCCATTAGTGGCTAGGAAGGAGTCTAAGGCTTTATATTCCCCACCTTTATCTGAGTAAAGAGTTATGATTGGACGATTGAAATATTTTTCAACGAGTGCTTTAAAACGAATGAAAACATCATAAACCTGGGATTTTCTTTTTAACGGGTAGTACCAAATGTATTTGGTGAAATGGTCAACAAATATTACATAATATTTGAAGTTATCATATGAATATACAGGTGAAGTCCACACATCAGAGAAGATTATTTCAAGAGGATTTGTAGAGACAAGAGAAGACATGGAAAAAGGTTGTTTGTGACTCTTATTGCAATTACAGGCATTATAATTTGAGTTTATTGAAACAGAACTAGACACTGGTAACTGAAAATGAGAAATAACATGTTGAAATACTTGAGTTGAAGGGTGACCAAGTCTATTGTGCCAATTGGATGTACTGGTCTTAACACTAGAGAAGGCAATCAATGGTGAGGTTTTGATTGAAGAGGCTGGCCATTCATACACACCATCCTTAGTTAGTCCCTGCAAAAGAACTGCTCCCATGCACAAATCCTTCACCAGAAAACCATCAGGTAAGAACTCAATTGAAACATTATTGGAAGTGCAAAATTGGTAAATAGAGATAAGATTCTTTTTCATGGTAGGAACACAAAGAACATTATGTAATTGAAAAGAGCATGAAGGTGTGTGAAGAGAGGTGAAACCAGTGTGAGTTATCGGAAGACCTGTGCCATCACCAATCATTACATCATCAGTGGCATTATAAGGAGCATGGAGAGATAGATTGTTCAAGTCGGTAGTAACATGATGAGATGCACCACTGTCTAGTAGCCATGTTGGGGTGTTGGAAGGATCAATGGTGGCATAATTGGCCTTTGGCTGCCAAGGTGCCAGCGGACGTGAGCCAGTGTGCGTTGGGGCTAGTGGTCGATATCCTGAATGAGTTTGAGAATTGACTAGGCGAAAAGATGGACATCTCTTGGCTGTATGACCTTTGATATTACATGCTTGACAAGTACCAAGATATTGACGTGGCAGCGGTCGGATCATTCTGAGGTGCAGAGGATTGGAACCTTGAGTTTGGTGATGAAGAAGATGATGAGTTCTGATGTGATGGTGGGCGCCAAGTTTTGTTGCGAGAAGTTGCCAAATTGGCAGTTGCAGGAAGAGAGGTTAATGGTGGGTGTGATTGACGTAGAGATGTTTCCTTATTGAGAAGCTTCTCATGGAGTTCATCAAATGAAATTGTAGTCTCACGTGCATTGACAGCTTCAATGATAGGCTTGTACTCATCATCAAGACCATCTAGCACCTTCTCTATTAGATCTTTCTCATCATACGATTTTCCCAAGATTGCAAGTTCATCTACACGAGTTCTAATAAATTGCATGTACTCAGAGATGCTTCGAGATCCTTTTACAGGGTTCTTTAGTTGTTCCTTGATCTGCTTGATATGACCCCGTGTGGGTTTGGCATATGTGTTTGCAAGAATCACCCAGGCATCATGAGAAGTGGTGGCTCTGTTAAGAAGGGGAATTATTGATGCTGAAAGTGATCCAATAAGTGCACTAAATATAAGTTTGTCTTGTTGGAGCCATATTTGATATGCTGGGTTTGGACATTTTGCTCCATTAATTTGGATAATAACTGGTGGTGCTGAAATAGACCCATCAACATAGCCCTCAAGGTTGTAACCAATTAAAGTAGCATGGAATTGTAGTTTCCATGAAAGATAATTTGTAGAGGTGAGTTTAACAGTAGTTGGGGAGGGAATATTTATAGCAAAAAGAGGGCGATTGGGTTCATGGGGATTTGGAATGATTGGATGAGATGTAGCTGTGGAGGATTGATCTAGATTGGCCATTGTAGAGAGAATAAGATGATTTGATTGTGAAGGAAGAGAGAAAAAAAAAAAAAGAGGAACCCAGGAGCTTAATGTTCTGATACCATGTTAAAACAATTGAATTGGTTTTGAATAAATGGCTTGTTATTTTTCCACTGATTGACAAGAAATATATATGCAGATTACAACCAAAACAGGAGTTGTTCAAATATGGTTAATTGATCTAAATCTAGCTGATTGCCTAGAATCACTATAATACATAAATATAGGTAATTACATATTCTAAAATGAGAAACTACCTAAATATATACAATTGTAACAACTAATTTAATTGTTTCCTTCTATACTTATAGTGATGGTGATTTTTAGTTTTAGACACGGGAATTTTCAAAATGTCCTCTTTTATCTTTTTAAAAATATTTTTTTTACTCAATAACTAATAATTTAATTGTTTGTACTCATTTTCATTATTATATTTTCATTCACTAATCCAATAATTACTAAATAACCCCAATTATATGTATTTTTTAATTATTATTTCACACCTTGTATTTTATTTCACTCTTTTGTAAATTATTTATACTATGTGAAACATAATTTTATTATAAGATAAAACTATTTCGCATAATGTGAAACAACTATTTTACATATATTCAAACATAATATTCTTACAGATTTATTGTCAAAGATGTCTTTAAATTTCACTTTTTGTTGTATAATATTATTTTATTGTCATTATTTCGTTGGGTTTTTGATATTTCACATTGTATGAAAATTTGTATTTCACATTATAAATAATATCGATATTTCATATAATAAAAAATATCAATATTTCATAGTATGAAAAATATTAATATTTCACATCATATAAAATATTTGTATTTCACACTATATAAAATATTTGTACAGTGCTGAATGCAGGTTGATGAATACCCATCTCCGGTTTCCTAAAATTTTTAATATTTTAAGTTTTTATTTTTCTCTGTATTTCACAGTTCATTAACTATTTATACTGTTTGAAATACAACTATTTTACTCAGTTTCAAATATAACTATACACAAATTTGAGACCTTCTAAATCCAATGTGTGGATAAACAATTAAACTATTAGTTGTTGAGGTAAAAAATATTCTGTAAAAGTTAAAAAATAATTAAAGGTAATTTTCACTTTATTTAATTAAAACAAATTAAAATATTATGTATACAAATTATTTTTATTGGTTTTAAATCATTTATTTGAAAAGAATACCATATAAGCATATAGTCTTATGTTGATCCTTTTTTTTTTTTTTTTTTTTGGAAAGCTAGCACCTTAAATTGCTAGGAGTTGCCGAGATTATACTATTAAAATGACCCGGATAACTACTTCTAGAAACAAGAGACAAACTATTCTTACAATTAATTGGAGAGAAATGCCGACACTAATGTATGTTAACATTCATTAGGAGGCATTGAACACCCAATCTTGAACCCAAACAACTGTACTGGAAAATGGTGTGTTTCTGATCTTGATCTATTAGCTACTACAAAAATGATTTAAAACCATAGCTTCATTATCACACATCTCAAAACTTAAAAACATAAAAGTACTCGTCTTATAGATTGTCAACTTGACTCTCAAATGCTCATACAGGTTGACATTTTTTATCATGTTTTATTTAAAGCTTTAATCGTTCTATCACTGCAAACTTCTCTAACATTTGTTTACGGAGGTGGAAACCTAATGCTATTTGTACCACG
The DNA here is from genome assembly GCA_022984855.1 of Dimocarpus longan. Classification (NCBI taxonomy): domain Eukaryota; kingdom Viridiplantae; phylum Streptophyta; class Magnoliopsida; order Sapindales; family Sapindaceae; genus Dimocarpus; species Dimocarpus longan. The sequence goes on from CM041020.1 coordinate 13,230,615, forward strand.
TAATGTCACTGTTTAACCGAGTTTCTTGTGATTGCATATATATTCTCACTACAGCTAGTACATTATTGACACCATTTAACGTTACATTCTACTTACTATTCCATTTATTTCACTAGCGAAACTAGACACTAGGTAACTACTTCCATTTTCTACCACACCATTCGCATTCAGAGCCTCAATGTTATAGCCTGTTGTGAGTAATCTAGCCGTTGAAAAAATGAACTAAATTAAATTTAATTAATTATAACCTATTTGATTTTTCTTTTTGATAAATCAATTATTAAATGCTTTTCTATTTCTTTACTAGAATGCTCAATACTTGTTCTACATCTTCTATGCGAAAATATTTGATAATGCGTGGAACCATGTTTGTGAAGAGAGTAATAGGTGGGAAAAATGACATAACCTTTCCATTGATTAAGCCAAGTATATATACATTTTACAAGGGTTTGGCAAATAGGAAACCGCCTAAACAAGGATTTGCAAACATGAAACTGCCTTAAAAAGAATTTGGCAAATAGGAAAACTGTCTAAACTTAGAAGGAAAGCTCAAAACAAGAACCTTCCATAAAACAAAAAAAATAAAAAGTCTAAACTAAGAATCTAACTAAATAAATTACAAGTTGCATATGTAAAGCTATATGTACATTAAATACTCGGTATATTATTTCCTTTATCATGCTCCGTTAGATGGAGCTCAGAGAGGAGAGGCCAATCTTGCTTGATAGAAAAGGAAAGCATGAACATGGTAGGGACTTGGTACGAGCATCAACCAACTGATCTTCAAAGAAGACATGTGCCACTCATAGAGCACCACTATGAACTTGATCGGGAATGAAGTGGTAATCTAAGGCAACATGTTTCAAGCGAGAATTTAGGTGAAATTTTGCATGGGCGGGATAGGGAGTGAAGCAGAGTTGGAGGAGATAGGTTGAGAGATGTCATTGGTAGCTAAAAGGGAGGAAGTGCTTGATACCCCTCCATTGTCAGAGCAAAGAGTGATAATTATTTTTCAGTTGAAGAATGTGTCCACAAGTGATTTAAAGTGGAAAAAGGTATAAAAAAACATGGGAATTTTAAAAAAGTTATAAAAAACATGGTATAAAAAACATGACATATTCTAACATACACCTGAGATATGCATACATTTGAGAAAAAAATGTGTGATTGCATTATAAATTATGTGATTGTAATTTATTAGATGTGATTATAATTAAACATGTATGATTACAATTAGTAAATATGATTATATTTACGGATTATGATCACATTATTGACTGTAATCATATATGTTTGATTGTGTAATCACATATAATAAATCACAATAATACATTTTAGAATGTAATCAAACATTTTTTTTTTTGTCAAGTATATGTATAACTCAGGTGTATCAAAAGAGACTTTTTTTTTTCTTTAAATGGATATAACTAGATATATTTTGTAAAGTTATCAATGAAAATAACATAGTATTTAAAGTCATCAATAGAATGAATAGGAGAGGTCCACACATCAAAAAAGATAATTTCATCCCCAAATCCAAAAGGAGACGGGGACATTTTCATTTATAATATAAAAATATTTATATTCAAGTAATGAATTATATTCTAATAATTTCCCTTTTTTCCCATTCACAATTTTATCATATGTTGTAGTTTTATATTATTGAACTTTTGTTATGTTGATGACTCATGTAAGAGGATTATAATTGTAATACAAAATTATGGATTTAGTATGCTGAAAATCTATGAAAGTATTTTGTAAATTATATATATATATATATATATATATATATAAATTGGTCAAACGGGATAAAATGAAGATAAGAAAAATGGGGAAAATGAGGGAACATGGGTGAGGATTGGGATCCTACCCCTAAGTACGCCCATACATATTTCCCCTAGATGGGGATTTAGTTGGGAAGGGGAAATAGTGGAGGAATCAAAATGGCAATTAAGGGGACCCCCTATCCCTTTTTTGCCAACGTTGACGTCTCTAATCATAACTTTTGCTAAATAATTTCATAGAGAAAACTACCTAACAAATTTTTTCGACAAATAAGGAGGTGACGTGTCCCCCTTGGTCCACTACTGGGTCCACCATTGCACAAAAATGTTCTTCGTTTCTATTTCACCAAAATTGCAATTCATAAAAATTAATTTATCATAAAACAGGGCTAATAAATCTATTTGTAATGATAATATATATATAAATTATGCTCCACACCGCCGATGATGAGAACTGGGTTTGTTGTTTATGTTATAAATTGTATAATTTGTAAGATGGTTACAAAAAGCTTATATTGGAAATCAGATGTCAAAATTTTACTAATTATAAAGGTAATATGATAAAATGATGTCCTGAACTTAATTAAATAATATTAATTAAAGAACTCATCATGCAATCATCCAAGGACAATGATTAATTCCAGTCATCACATTTGTGTGACAAATTAAGTAGAGTTGATACCGCATGAAAATCACGTGCTGAAATATGTATGAATATTTATTCTATAAAACCATTATAAAAGCTAAGAGTTGTATTTTTCTATATGAAGTTCTGATCTTGATCAACTAATTTAATTTCAAAACAAGAAAGCACAACTTTAGTATGAAAAATATTGTATTTTCAGCTAATTATAAAGATTATGATTTGTAGTTTTAACATCATTGTTTTTTTTTAAGATATTGAAGGCAACCAATTTGCGAAGGTTAATTGGAACTTTGAGGAATAATTTTACTGAAAGTTTGATAACTTTTCTTGAAATTTCCAATTTAAGGATCCATTTACGCTTGGGCAAGACAAGAAAGGAACTCGCCCTTTCATACAAAGGATAAGAACTTACTTGGTGAAGGGAGTTTTCTATGAGAAAATGTTCTCGAAAAGTTTAAAGTAAAGAATCAAAATAAAACAAGAAACAAGGTATCAAAATAGTTGTAAGGTTAAAGACTCACATGCTTCTAAACACGTACATCATGCAGCCAAGCAACCCTTAACTCACCAACCAGCTTTGCAAAGTAGTATAACTCAAATTGGCTATGATCTATCATTTCACTTGCTGTGAAAAGTATAAAATTCAGGTTTTTAATATGAATGATTTATTTATGTTATGCCATGAGGGAGATTAAGGTATAAATCTTAGGAGATAAATAATATGCATTATTATCGAGTAAACTTATATTGTGCTCTGATAGATTTGTAACTTCAAAAATTAAATAATCAGTTTTTGGAGATAAATACTGACTTACAATGGTAAATTAAGGACTAGGAGGGGCACATGTCTCTCTTGGAATTTTTATTTTTATTTTTTAAATTTTGATAATTATGATGCATTTATAGTTTTATTTAAAACGGTAAAGCTCAAAGTTGTCTATCTATTATTATTATTATTATCCTTTTTATTTTAAAATTTACAGCTTCCAATTTCATTTTCTCTTTCTTTTATTTACTCATACTATTCTTTTCTACTCATTTGCATTATGGTGTTAGTTTACTTTTAATTTATTAATTTGTATTAAATTACTGCAAGTCACTTAAGATTTTTAATTTTAATATTTATTAGGTTATATTAAAAATATTAATCTGTAATCATAATTCATTTTTTCTCTTACGTTTGTCTTTTATTTTCGTAATTTCAATCCGTTTCAAACTATAACATTAAGGTTGCGATTCAAGTCATTTTCCCTTTCCAAACCATAAATTAGTCGTATGACATTACAAACTAATAATGTGAATTGATAAATATTAAATAAGAAAATCTAACTCCAAATCACAAAATTATCATGAGCAGTGAGATACAAAAGTAAATTTGTTACATAATTCTTATCGATTATTATCTTGGTTCTCAATTTTTATTAAATTACGCATTCAATTAGAATATTTTGGGAGATTTAAGACAATATATAACCCTCCCATAGTTGTATTGTATGTCTTAATTTTAATAAACTTTGTCATGAATGGTCGAAGTTAATCAAAGAAAAATTTGGATAAAGACATAACTTGGCAATAGCCACATATCCCCATAAAATGGAGGTTTCGAGTTCAAATTTCTTATCCCATAGACATATAATTATGCAAAACTTTTATGGTCAGTGCCTTATAACTTTAAAAAATTATGATAAATAATCAATCAAATTCATCAATTGCATTTAAATTAAATAGAAAAGAAAATGCAATGAATGAATTTGAATGGTTCATCCTAACTTTTTAAAGTTAGGAGACACTGATGGTAAAATCACTATATAATTATATATATTTATATACATAAATTTGTTATACTTTTTAATTTGTTTAATTTTATTTATTAAATGCCCCCTCTAACTAAAACTTTGGGTCCACCACTGTTGAATTACTTCTTTATGGTGCATGTCTTAGTTCAAGAGATCAATTTCATGCATTTGAAAAAAAAAAAAATGATTGAACTTGTTCAATTTTATCCATGAGACTTTTTTTCTATTAAACTCTTGCCACTTAAAGATCAACTTGAGAATTATAAAAAATGGTTGAGAAAAAAAAAAGAAAAAATTTTTCCATTAGTTTGCTTGCTCTAGATATTGATATTATTATTACTTGTTGCAATATTTTCTACTATGAATGTTTTGAAGATTGAATTGAACGAGAGATCTGTGGCTAAGTGATATAACTTGCTTGTACATGTAGAGAGAGATATTTTTGACAAAGTTGATAAAGAAGTTGTAATGAAACGATTTCTAAATATGAAGTGTTATCGAGAAAAATTTATAACTTTACATAATTTATGTTATTTTTTTATTTCTATTTATTTTAATGATTTTGCTAAGACTTTTTGCTTTGCTTCGGTATGTCAAATGTTTCATTATATACTTTATTTTATATAAAAGCATTTAATATTAAGTATGATCTTTAGCTCTTCAATAATTTTAATTATTACTTTGTTCATCATCCCCTTCAAAATTTTCTGGTCTGCCACTAATCCTATACAACATAGACCACAAAAGAGCTTGATCAAGTGGCCATTAAGCGACCTTCACTGAGATAGTTAACGTCCAAGGATTCTAGAAGTTAGTGATGTCAGCTCACAGAAAATTCTATTAGAAGTTGACAGCTATAGTTTGTTGGAAACAGACTATCATGGCTAGTAAATCTTCCTGATGATCTGGCTGATTATCTGGAAGTCTGTTACAGATTAAGAGCTGAGATCACTCCACTATATCTGTGTGTATATATATATATATATATTGAATTCTTGGAATCAGTTATTAGTGTGAGAAATATACAGTGTCCACAACATTCTCTCAGGAATTCTGCCATTGAATCTCTGTTTTTCAGATTCAGCTTTATCAATCTTCTTTATTTCTTTTCATCCTCATTTCCTCGCTATCACGTATCAACCTCAAGTCTTAAATACTACAGTTGGATCCTTTTCTATCAATTTAAATTTTTGAATATAATGATAACTAACATGGTATCAGAGTTTAAAGGTCTCTAACTTAAACACTCTCTACTCTTTTATCTGAAAATCTTCTCATTATACATGTTATACGGTAGGAGATATTTAGTATATGTCTATCATCTTTCATCTACTTACATTACACGTGAGGGGTTATGTCATGTGTCAACCTCAAATTCTAAACATCATAGTTGGACTCATTTTTATCAGTTTAACCTTTAGGGTCTGATGGTAACTAACTCTCATACACTATTGGAGCAAGGAATGGATAAGATTTTTTTCAACAATGGCAGTTGTTAATCATGAGAATTTAACAATGAGTTTCATTTAAAATTGTATAAAAATCGATAATTGAATCATAAAACCAGATCAATGCACAAAAATTTAATAATAATTCTTTCACATTCATATTCAAATATGTTCTCATTTTTCGATTTTACATTTGTAATAATACGAAAAAAAAAAAAAATTACCTCATATTCTTCAATAGTCAAAATACAAAACATACGCATATGGATTTTAAAGCATACTGCTTCGTTAAATTAGCAAGATGCAATAAGGTATTTCCATCTTCATCAACAAGGTTGACAAGCGCTCATTCAACATATTTAACTCACCAAGAAGTGCAAGCAAAGATAGCATAACCTCGCACTGGTTGTTAATTCTTCACAACAACAACGTGAAGCATAGTCTCCCATTCCAAGGTAATTTTCTTGGCTGATTGAGGACAGCACGTCTAGTTTAATTTCCTTTGATGTCATTACTAGTTTAGCAAACTCAGGGTGGCCAAGCAATGCTGCTATATGCAGTGGATTGTTTAAATCCTCAAAAGTAGCATTGAATAAAATCAGATGATCGGCTCTCTCTAATTCCCGCAAAGTAATTACAACCTTTCCAGTGCAAGCAGCTATATACGTATAGATTCTCATCCATGTTTTGGTTCCTGATCAATGATGAGACATTGGTTCTACTGCTGATTTTTATTTAGACAAGTTAAGGTGTACATTCTTCCGACAAATTTCTGCAAAGAACACTAGAACCTCTACAGGTTTTGACTTAGGATTGGTTTTTTGAAGTTATTTGTTTAAGGTTCTGATTTTGTTTAACATCAACAATTTCTTAAAAGTATTATTCCTCAGTCTCACAACCTAAGTTTAGGAATTTAAAATATCACAATTTTTAAAATTCGTCAACCACTTCCTTACCTTTGGTTAGAGAGTTTACATATGAAATCAAAGAAGAAGAAAATAAATCACACAACGAAAAATTCAAAGAAGATGAAAATAAATCTCATATTGAAAACATAAAAAGTAAGAGAAGAGTATACATATTGATCTCACCATCTAATAAGCTACTCTTTTAGTTTAGATTATAGGCCTATTTATGTATATACCACTTCTTGTAAATTCATGAAAATACAATAATTTTGCAAAATTTAACATTTTCAACTAATTGGAAAAAGAAATTACAGAAGTCTTTTTTACCTGCTTGTAGAACATTTAATTAATAGGGCACCAAACCAACAACTGAAAAAAGAGGTCTACTATTATGTATGATCTATATAGTTAATGGAGTTATTATTGACTATTATATTGAAATTTAACGGTCCATAAAAATTCATGATTTGAAAATTAAAAATAATGAAATAATGAAAGAAAATAAGTCCTTATTGCAATTACCATTGAATTGATAAAATTCATGTATACTGGAAGATCTTCCGAAAAAAAAAAAAAGGATACTTGCAACATTTTAATTGTGTTCTTAGTGTTTGAACATATGAAAAACATGTTTCAGATAGCACTAAGAGATTTATTTATAATATTATTTTTTTTAAAAAAAAATTATTAATATTGTTTATAAAAAAGAGGTTTATTAATATTATTATTTTAAATAAATTTGTATTTTTAAATTAATTAATTGTGAACATCAATAGAAAAGGAAAATTTCAATTTCGTTCCTATGATTTGGAAAACTTTTACTTTTTTGAAATGCAAATAGGTTTACGGATCCGTCATTCCTAAAATTTTATAAATTTTTGGAGATTCCCATATTAAGAAAAACAAAATAATATTTCCATTTGAATCCATGTCATAAGAATCGGCTAGGGTTGGGTTTTTTTTTTTTTTTTTTTTTAATTTTAATTAAAAAATCTTGTTAGTACTTCTTTATTTAAAATATTTCTTTTTTTTAAAAATTTTATCACTTAATTTAAAATATTTATTAAAATAATAAATATAAAACAAATATTTTTAACTAAATAAAAATATGGCGTTAGGCAAATATATCAATTCTAAAACTGTCAATCTAAATAGTTTTTATTATTATTTTTTATATCAATCATGAGTATATAGATCATCATTTTCAAATTTTAATATTTTTTGAATTATTATAATTTGAGTTTTTAGAAAAAGGGATATAACTTAAGTTAATTTTATTGAAATATATGACTAAGTCAATATTTGTGAGGCTTGAATGATAATTAATTATAAAAACTAAAATTAATTTGATTTTGCATCATAGATACATAGATATGGGGTTGCCTTAGGAGTGGGCATCTCCAATTCAATTCGATAAATCCAATCCAATCCAACCACTTTTTATCGGACTGTATTGGGTTAAATCTTAAAAAAATTAAGATGGACTAGTTTGGGTTGGGTTGAATTTTCAACTAAACTCGACAAATGTCCATCTCCAATTCAAAATCAAAAAATTTATTATTCCTCTAGAAAAACAGTTGCTAGGAATGAAGATCAAGAATAATCTTTGTGTTAGATTGAGTTTTTTATTTTGAATCATTGAATATTTATTTGTATTCATTTTATTAGTAATCAAATTATTAACACTATAAGAGTTACCAATTAAATTTTTTATGCTTTTATGGTTGATTAAATCCAAACCGATCAGCTCAACCCAAACTAACCCGATTATTATTGGGTTGGGTTAGGTTGAAAAATTTTCAACCTAACCCATGTTGGATTGAGAGATTTTTAACCAACACAATTCGAACCCGAAAACGCCCACCCCTAGGTTGTTTACAATACATTTAGATATCGATACATTTGAACTAATTATATTCAAGAATTACTAATTGTTTTTATATTATACTCGATCACAACTAAATATGATCAATTGTTGTAAATGTGATTTGACTAATTTAGTTATAATTAGATATAATAAAATAAAATCAGTAATTTTAGAATGCAGTCACTCATTTGTAGTTATCAGATATATCGATATTCGCCTGCCCATATATATATTAAATTGAGTGATAAAATTTAAGAAAAAAAGGAATATTTTAAATAAAGAAGTATTAACAAGATTTGTTTATAATAAAACAAAACCTGGCCAATTCTCATGAGACGGATTCAAATGGAAATATTATTTTGTTTTTCTTAATATGGGAATCTCAAAAAATTTGTTCATATTCGGCTTTTCCTATCAAAGGTGCTATTAAAGCAATAAAAAGTACAGTTAATGAAAAGTACACATATGCATTTATCAAGAAATATTATATAATAAATAATAAAATCATTCAAATACAAAGAAAAACTAATTAATTAGCTTATTGTTTTATTAATACTGAAAGAGAAAAGAAAATATATTAAAGAAGAGAAAAAAAAAACACATATATTTGGGGTGTATCAATGTATACATATTTAAGGATATACGTGTATCTTACCTATCCATCCATCTATCTCATTCAAATCCAAAGCTAAACTTGTGTAAGAAACTTCATAATTTTTAAGGGTTGCCGATGCTGCCATATATATATATATATATATTTATGAGTGTGTGCAAAAAGTACAAAAAATTACCAATACAATAATTTTTTATCCACATTTTTAAAAATATTTATTTTCAACATCTCAAACGAATTAATAGCACTATATACCCACTTTATTTGAATTGCCCCTGCTTACCTTATTCTTCTTCTCCATTGCTTATGGTATGTAATCATTAGCTTTTTTTGTTGTTTGTTTAAGTTTTGTTGAAACTTCTTGAATTTTAATTTTTAATTTTTAATTTTTTAAGTTTTTTTGTGTTTTGGATGTTAGCATAGTTGCATAAAAATGATGATGTTTATAAAACTCACATTAATCTCTTTTGAGGTTTCAAAAACCTAGCCCAAACGTCCCAGTTGTTAGTTAACCATTAGTCAATCACCATTAAATCAAAATTATGAAGGGTAAAATGATCAATTTATAACTAATAAATATTTTAATTAAAAAAATATTTTTACTTGCTAAAATAATAATATAACTATTATTATTATTATTATTATTTTAAAAAAAATCACATTCATCTTCCACCTCAATGATCATCATCTTTCTCATCTCTATTTTCATTTTCTACATTTATCAAAATCATCATCTCCATTGTTTTCATCAAACCAACTAAATCAATCATCACCATCAAACCAAACATCACCCAAATAAATAAAAGAAAAAAAATCAAAGTCATGATTTTTTTTTTAAAAAAAAAAAAAATGGAAATGGTACCGCCATCTTCGACTAGTCTTCACCATCAAAGACTAGTCTTCATCGTTAGTGACCAATGCGTCTCCAGTAATGGAGACTGTCTTCATTGGTAGAGACAAGCCTTCTCCAATGATAGAGACGGTTTTCATCGCTGGAGACCTCTAGCAAGAGAGAGTAGTTGGTCTCTATCATTGGAGACCAATTTTGGTTTCCCTATAAGACAAGATATTTGATCTCTTATAGAGACCAAGGTTTTTTTATTTCATTTTATTTTTAATTAAATTAACAATACATAGTTTATTAATTTTAAATTTATTGAAGAGTATTTTAGTCTTTTTATACTTTTGACTATTGACCATGAGGATTTAACAGTTGTTGACTAACGACAGAGAACATTAATATTCAATTTTTGAAATCTCAATAGAGGTTAGTGCGAGTTTCTCAAACATCGTCGTTCTCTCTTCTAAAACAAATTCTCTCTCTTATTTAATTCAAATGCAATTGATAGATTTGATTAGTTGGTCCTTACTTTTTAAAATTAGGTATTCTCAATTTTAAAAGTATTATATATATATATATATATAATATCAATGAAAAAACGAAGCTGAGACACACTTACACTGCTTCTCTAAACTATCTTTACTAGCAACAACTTTCTCCTCTCCCCCACGTGGACTTTTTATACATCCATAGAAGATTGACAGTAAATTGTAAGCATTAATTTCAAGAAAATCTAATTTTGTTTTAATTTTTATTTAACTTATGGGACTATGAAGTCTTTATCGGGTTAATGAAAGTATAAATTTAATATTTTCTTAAGAAAGGAAGATCTTATACGTTCAAAAAAGAAATAAAAAAAATAAAAAGGTAAAAATTGTTTTCTTAAAAATTTTTGATAAGTTTTCTCTGGTTTATCTTATTATAAAATATAAGAACTAAGTAGAATTCTAGCTTGGAGAGAAAAATTTTCTCGATTGAATTTTTGGTTTCCTTTTGCCATGAGTGAGTAAAGGCTATTTTGGAAAGAATTTTCTACGTATCGGCTTTTCAAAAATCAGGTCATAGCTTTGAAAGTTTCAAATTTTTAAGACAACTATTGTTTTTAGAATTACCGTCTGTTTAAATTTGCCTTGTTGTCTCTGTCTTATCATTTTAAATTTGTTTTAAATTCGCCTTATTATTTTAAATTGATCTTGCTATGTTAATTATGTTTTAAATTTGCGTTATCATTTCAAATTCATGAAACACATCTTCTTGATGGCTTTCAATGTAATCCAGACTAACAAGGAGTAGCAATCGCAGCCAAATGCGTGGCTCCCTTAAATGCACGCGTTGCTTCTCTTGTTCTCCAAAACAGAGGCGGTATTTGTTTGTGTTTTTGTTTTTGTTGGGCTGAGTTTTCTTTGAGTTTGGATTTAGATCTCATTTTGACTCTTTAGTCTACTAAATTTAAATATTACAATGTATTCCATTCAATATCTAAATATTTATTCTTCTTATTTCATTAAAATATAACTAATTAAAATAAAATTAACATAAAATTGGATTACATAATTTATAATTAGGAGTAACAAATGTGTATGAATTATACCCAATAATTTCACCATGATAATCAGTTTCAGAAAAAGAAAAATATATCACCATAATCTAAGAGTACAATATTATATTAGAGACGATCCTTAAAATGCATTCAGTTAATCAAAATAATACAATACAGATACAATGGCTACAAACCCATCATTAAATCGAAACCTACTTAAAATACATTCAACCGAAACCTACTTAAAAGAACACACAAGGTTTTGCAATGGCATATAATACAGAAGCGTTACTCCTCACTTATGAGCTTCCTCAATCGAGAAGGTACCTTTGGCAATTTATCATTAAATGCTTTGAGTACTAGCTTCTCTAGTTGAGGAATTGCCTTACGACTCTTCACATAAATCTTTCGTAAACCACTCAGTTGTTCAAGATATAACATTCTTAGTGCCAGGAAAGATTTGGGTTTAAATTTCAACTCTTCCCCCTTGTATGCATCAACCAGCCTGAGCTCCACAAGAGAAGGCAAAGCTCTAAGGGCCTTGCGAGGGCTATCGTCTAATTTGGACCCTTTAAGACATATCCTTGCAAGACTGGAATCTGCAATCCACCCCGGAATTTGCTGCAAGTGACCTCCTAAACTTAGACGGCGAAGGGAAGGAGGAGGTTTACTTAGATGATTCAGATCAAGAAACTCCTCTGCATCCCTTGTTGATGTCACGGATAAAGAAGAAAGATACTCCATGTTTTGGATGGACAGGCACAAATCCCTTCCAGCTTCTACTTCAAGTTCTGTGATCCCTAGTTTCCTGAGGTCAACTAGATTTCCCAACTCTGTTATGAGCCTCCGATTCTTCCCGTTTGCCTTGAGAAGGGAAAGCTTCTGTAATGATGTTAAACGTTTTAATCCTGAAGGCAACTGCACTCCTTCTCGATCTTCATTGAGACCTAGTCTTTGGTCGACTAACAGATGCAACAAATTCCGAAGTTTCAGGATTTTCTTGGGCAACTCAATGACACAAGTTTGCCTAAGGTCCAAAACCTCAAGGCTGTGAAGCTTTTTAGAAGAGTGAGCTTGACAACCTCTTCCGGAAAAGATTGCAAAGCTGAATCCTCGAAAGTCTAAAACTCTCAACAATTTAAAATTCCCGAGTAAATCCTCAGCTTTAAATTCAGCGTCTCTCCAGAATGTCATCAGGGTACGAATAGAAGATAAATTCTTGTCTCGTAACAAATTGGTGGAATCATTGTGAAGAGACAAGCGTCTGCTTTTTTCAATTGAAATTATACCGTTTGGTCTTGGCAGAACCGTGCAAAATCTTATCATTTCAGACTCGTCAAGGATGAAGTCTCGGACAGGTGGAAAGACTTGGCAGCGTTTTACTCGCCCTAGAACATCTCTACCGTGGACATCAACCAGGCTCCTTTCGATGAGTTCGTTGAGGTATTCGTCAGCAATTTCCTCCTTTTTCCTGCTCCTACTCTCCTCCAAGAAGCGCTCAGCTATCCACAACCGAACAAGTCTCCCACGTGTTACATGATAATTTGCAGGGAAGTTGCAGAAGTACAAGAGACAGTATCTGAGGTTCGGGGAAAGACTGTGATAGCTCTTCTCAATATCTCAAAATTTATAGCTTTGTAGTTTTGAGAAACAAAAGAAAAATTTATAGCTTTGTAGACAGCCATTAGAACTTGAGGCCTGTTTAGCAGTACAAGAGCGAAATGAATCCATGGATTTTATGTTCTCAATCTTCACCTGGATATCCTCCATACTGGAAGACAATCTGCGGAGATGTGTCCCATCTCTAACAGAATGAAGAAATTTGGTTTTATTAGGGTGATGAAAATGTTCAGGCACATCAAACATGAACTTTTCAATAGCATCCTTGATCTCATAGGCCACATCACGCACTTGCTGCACACGATCCTTTAAGCCTTCAGTTGCTTCTGTTCCTTCTGTATCCTTCACGTAGGCTTGCACAGTCATCAGGATATTTCTTGCTGTATCGACATCATAGTGTGAGCTTGTTAGACCTAGATCAGTTAAAAGAGAGATTATCTTCTCAAATAGAACCTTAGAAGCGTCAATTGCTACTTCTGCCATTTCGCTGCCCAACTTCCTTTAAAATCAAAAGAAGAAAACAATGAAAATATTGCGGAAAATAGTAATTAAAGAGTATAACATAATGTGAGATGTTGTTTTGTTTTATAAGCAACTAGAAGAGTATCAGGTCTCATTATTGTGTCTGATTCTGGAAAACAGGACTAGAAACAACATTTTCCTGAGGAATTTAACTTCCAAGCAAAACTTAACTACTAAGAACCAACCCAACATGAAAATTAAAGAACAAAAGCACTACTCTTAATTATGAGAAGCTGGACATGTTATAGGTGAACAATTTTCAGAATGAACAAAAACCAATGGAAAATAAAAATGCAAATGAACTTACTTGACTAGGACAGAATTTAATCAGTTTCACTGGCGAGATTCGATCCCCTCCTCGGGATTTAAAGTCTGCTCCTGAAAACGAAATGGCCAAGACCAGGACCACAAGGTGAACATAGAATTATTGATTAGAAAACATGAGTGAGTAATGACCCACCCATAATTATATTTTGATGGATCTACAAGTCAAGGTTTTAAATATCGCGATGAATCAATATGGGGCTTTCGAATTCACAGATGTATCAAGGATAATGTCGATATTAATTAGATATTTGACTAAAAATTTAAAAAGTGATGGATATTTGCTTTTAGTAGTTACATTTTTTATTAAAACTTTAAACTAAGCTAAAACAACTAATAATACATCAGGTGAATTATTTTTGATAATAAATTAATATATTCAGAAGTAATTATGATATAAATAGAGTGTATATATATCGTAGCGAAAATAAATATGTAATTATAATCTAATTATAATATATTTGAAACTATAAAAATGTACATTTTTAATAATCAAATCCTTAGTGAAATAATATTTTATTTTACATTTTCTATGCATAAAGATATATAAAATTTACTTATTTAATAGTTAATACATGTTTCCAAAATTTTGTAAAAGTAGAAGTAATACCAAATCAATTCCTCAGTGACTTAAAGATATAAAGTACATTTCCATTTTGATTTGCACAATGACTTTCCTGCGAAAATAGGTTTATATAATTTTAAAGGTAGTTTTTAATGTGCCACATATATGTTCTTTTGTCCTTTCCAATTAATTAATAAATTAGGTAATTTGAATTTACCCAAGTTGGTGGATATTATTGTTTAATATGCATTGAAACGTTATACAATATTTGCAATGAAGTATTGTTTAATATATTATTGCGGCCGGAAGATATCAAAATTTCTCAATCTGACTCAAACTAGAAAGGCCCCGATTTATGTAGATGAATTTGGAGCATTGAAATCAAGTTTCAAGTAAAGTTTGGGTCAAAAAAGTTTTATTTGGTTTATAATCCGGTTGATTTTTAAGTCAAATGTTTTTTGCCCATCCTGATTTAGTTACATTCCTTATTATATTTTTATTATACACTAATACTGCTTTTATAAACAATAATAATAATAATAATAATATAGTTTACTTTTAAGTATTATGAATTATTATTTATTCATTTAATGTCATTCTAATAAATTTATGTATAAAATAAACTACTATTATAGATAATTGAGATGCTTTAATGAAATTTTGAAGTTTTGTTCTAGTAGTTCATACTGTTGTATTTCATTTAATAAATTTTATATTCTTTAATTTATTTTAGTGTCCGTACTTCATGTTTGAATTTAATATTTATTACTTTTTAATGATGTTTAATTGAATTCTTGTTTATTTGTAAATTCAAATAGATGTTAAATTTTAAACATATGTTTGAACTTAAGCAAATGTTTAAATGTAATGATATTTACATGAATGAAAGTTAATTTACATATAAGTGTCTGTTAAAATGAATTTTTTCATAATTTGTGTCCAAATGAATCAGGCATGTGGTGAAAAATTGAAAACCCATTAGGTCATGGATAGGGATGAGGTATCTTGCTCAAAATAGGTTTTAAGTTTTGAGCGGGTGGATCCAACCCTAATCCAATTCTATTGTCATCCCTAACTATCATAACTACTATGCTTTTTACAAAATTAAAAAAATTCCCTTTAAACCCATTTGTCTTCTAAAATTTAAATTTTAATAAGACAAGAAAATTTGGTCAAAATATATCGATCAAAATTTTTCATTTTAGAAATATCATAATATTTTAGAAATATCAAGATATCTTATGGATATATCGAGATACGTATAAATACACCAGAAGATTTGGATAATATCAGGATAATATTGGGTATTGCATCGATATTTAAAACCTTGCTGCAGGTATGTGTAGTGATAAAGGAAATATCGCTTTTGTTAAAAATTCTATTAACATTTGTTCAAAACGTACATGATATTGCACAAAATTTAATTAAATAATCTAAAATTTAATTTGTTAACATAGAAACGTATAATATAATTTCAAAAAATAAAATCTTGAAAAGAATCTATAGAATTGCTAACAAAAAGGGTTCAACTAATTTGCAGTTATTATCAATCTTGGAAATCATCTCCTAAATTTGGTGGTGATCGACGAAGTGAAAGCTTAAAAAAAAAATTAAATCCATGATAAAATTTATTTGATATTAACGATTTAATTAATAGGCGTGCCTTATTCAAATAGTAATAATAATAAGGGTGTTAATATTGCCATCAAATAATATGATTTGTACACCTAATTTATAACTACACCCATAAATTAAATATAAAATCAACTTCCATTATAAGCACCCCAATCAAATGACAATAACAGCCTTTTGATAAGATTTATCAATAACTCAAAACTCAAACATCGTAAAGCACATTCTGCATCAAACGGATATTCCTACCCAAAGTTGTTGGAGTCCGAAATGTTGCCCAAAATGAAAAGTGAAAACCAAACGAAAAATGGAGTAGAAACAACAGAATTTGTGTTTTTCAAGAACTGGTCATGTAGATTGGCGGCCAAGAGACAAGTTGAAGGGCTCGTCAAGATAATTTTAACAATATATTGTGATCCCAAATCCGATAAGATTTACTTGTCCTGGCCTCCAAAAGTGTCCTTAAATCAATGATGAAACTATTTGCATTTAGATCTCTCTTTTATTGACAAGTTTGTACCACATGATATCTAGTTTAGGCTTTGTTTGGGATTGTTTTTATTTGTAAAATAATCATTTTTAACTTAACTTATGAAATAATTTACTTAAAACATAAGTACAACATAAGTAAGTAGGTGTTCTGATAAATTAGTTTTTTCATTAATCAAATTAATAAAAAAAAGGAAAATGAGTATGGTAAATTTTAAGTAATTATATAAAATTACTAAAATGTACATAGCGATTAAAATGGAATGTACTTGTTTTACAACTTATTTTTTCAGTTTTTTTTAATTATTATATTTTTTTTCAGTTTTTTCTCTCCCTTATTTCAAGTTTTCAGCTTTTTTTTTTCATATTTTCTTTATTATTAACTTTAAAGTTGAATTTTTTTATCTTAAAAATATAAATTATATAAAAAAAATCTGCTATTAAATTTAAATAAAATAAATAAAAATCTGTAAAAAATAAAATTAATTTTTTTTTTTTTTTTAAAAAGCAAACAATGCGACCATTGTAATTTACCGTCTATGCCAGTGAGGATAGTGAGTATTGAAGTCGTTTAAAGAGGCTGATACTCTTTCCAAATTGGAGAAGGCAAGAGTATTATTGTCATTCTACTAAAATTGAAAGGGCATAATAGACATTCCAAAGGTCAGGGCTAACTTCTCCAATAGTCAGCTTCCAAAAGCAATCCCCAACCAACTTCTTTAAATATTACAAAATATACCTATACAATTACTTATACAACCTTCGATTGCATGTGAAATATAGTTTATCCCCTCTTTAAATAATATACAATTATTCATTGGCCCCCCAAATATCCCTAAACGGGGTTTTTCTATCTCCACCCTTGTATATAATGTATTTCCTTTATTAGAATTTTGTACTAATGTAAATCATTCTTAACCTTATGAACATGCTAAGGAAACCAATTATTAGTTGAGCACTCTAGCTATACCACAATCAAGGATGAAGCCAGAAAAGCCTATTTAGGGATATTTAGGGGGCAATGAATGATCAAGTATATAACATTTCAAAAGGAATAAAATGTATTTTATATAAAACTGATGATTATATAGATAATTATTGAATATATTTTGTAAAAAATCAGCACACCCCTGACCTCAACATTTACTATTTCTTTGTTTATGAGTATATAAAAATGAAAAATTTATATATGGTTTACTGGTGTGGGACTATGGCCAAGTTGACGACAATGAGTCATAATGAATGATGGTGAGTATTATTTGTTATTATTATTATTATTGTTATTTTGAGGAATAATGGTAAGTATTATTACGGGTTCATTTTCATACAATAATTATTTGGTGAATTCCTAGATTCGTACTAAAAAAATATGTTGTTATGCATTATGGCTGTAGCAAGGATGATTGGAACTTCTACCGTGCGGAAAAAAAAGAGATCCTATGGATATTTTAGGGAAAATTTCATATAAATCCGAACTATTTGGTGAATTATGAGCTTCATACTAGTATCTTTGATCCTATTGTTTTAAGTATACATCTTTAGCCCCTCCATTATTGATCTTTAAATAATAAGTCTTAGTAATTTGATTACAAATAAAGATTCAATAATTAAAAATAAAAGATTTAATCTACCATAAAAGCTATTATTGATCCTCATTCTTAGTAAATGTTCTTCTACAAGGAAGAGAAAATCCTGAATTTATAACTAAGGATAGATGAGCGTTTCTTAGGTTAGATTGGGTTGGATTGAAAATTTTTTAACCCAATCTAATCTAATTTAATTTTTAACTCAGTCCAACCCAACTCATCCCAATTTTTTAAATATTTAACCCGACCTAGCCCTAAAAAAAGTGGTTGAGTTAGGTTAGGTTTGTTGTGTTGGGTTGAAAATGCCGACCCCTACGTAAAAGTAAATGGTAAGACGATTTTTTGATAATAGAATAGAATTGGGGTGTAAAAGATCAATAATTCAAAACCTAGGGGTTTTCTAATAATATCTTGTACCTATAGAACGTGGTTCTTAAGATCAAAATACCCCTCACACCATTATTTTTGACTAATGGAGGGGCTAAAGATGTATACTTAAAACAATAGGATCAAAGATATTAGTATGAAACTTATACTAGTATCTTTATTTGTAGTCAAATTATTAAGACTATAAGAGTTACCAATTAGACCTTGAGAGTTACCAATTTTACTTTTTATGTCTTTGTGATGGATTAAATCCAACCCGATCAACCAACCCAATACAACCCGAATAATAATAGTCGGGTTGGGTTAGATTGGGTTGTAGAATCTATTAGGTTGGGCCCAATCTAAACTCAAAAATGCCCATCCCTACTTTTACTATAGAAAGTTGAGAAACCAAAGGCAAATATGTAAACTAACTCAACCTTAAATTTCTATAATTAAAAATTATAATATAATATATAGTAAAATTTTAAAATTAAAACTAAACATTAAAATTTAAAATTAATACTAAATCAAACCAATACCTAGGCATTTTTCAGGAACAATAACAGACCCACACACCTGGGCACCACAAGACTCATACCTAATCCAATCAACACCCAGCCACCACCAAACCCATACCTAATTCAGCTAGAAAGATTGAAGACATAATTTTAAATAATAAACATACAAAGACATAAATAAACACACATAGGGACATCTCCGTTCATCTCTGTCAGACATCACCAACATATCATAACCAGCCTTCCACCATCATCATCTCTTCAACCCATCACCACTACTTCACCCCAAACCCTAACCCACAATCCTAATACCACATCCTAACAAATAAAAAACAATCAAAACAAAGAGATCTAGTGTTGGTAGGAGTAGACCCGATGTCTATCTCTTCCTACTGGAAGATATCGACACAAAAGCTTCTCCATCGGAGAAGGTGAGACAAATGTCAGAGAAGGTGATAGGAGATGTGAAAGAGAGTATAGGGAGATGGAGAGAAACAACAAATGAGAATGGTGAAAATTTGTTAGAGGTTTTTTTTTTTTTTTTTTTTTTTTTAAGTTAATATGTTAATTTCTTTTTAGTAAGTTTTTATAATTTTATTTTTTTATTATTTTGTAATTTCCTAAGGGCATCATAAGGATTTCATATATTCGTCCAGGGGAAAAATTGACTTTCAAATTTTCAATTTTAATAATGTCGATGGAAAGGATTTGGAGAGGGGTTTTCAATCAATAGTTTAAAATCGAGGTCCTTTTTGTCACTATTTTCAAAAATAAGGGGCATCCCTATATGTCCACAAGTGCAATTAAAACATATAATATATATATTTTTAAAATAAACATAAAATAATTTATAATAGTAAATAATATAATAATAAATCATTTCGAAAGTAATGTAATACTAAAAAATTTATTTCTCAAAATAAATAAACAAATGAAAGGTCACCAACAACCGAAGTAGTTGCTTTTCCCATGAAGATCAAATACGAATTCGATATTCTAAGTTATTTAGATATGTATGTAAATTTTGAGGACGAAATTTTATAAGGGAGATAATTTGTAAGGCTCGAATCCAAATGGACCTAATACAGTTTTAAAAATATAAATGAGACTTAAATGAATAAGTTAAAAGGGCTCAATTAGAGAGCTCAATAGAATTAAAAAAATAATAAAAAAAAAACTTAGTGGGCCAAGTGTCCACCAATTCGGTGGACAGCAAGCAAGCCATATTTAATTGGTATGTTATTAAGTAAGCTAAACTGAATGGACAAAAGCAGGTAGGAGTAGTCAATTTAAAGATAAATTTTCTATGAGTAAACAAACAAGCAAATGTGAGGGAGACAGTAAACAAGCAAAAAGCAAAGACATTTTGAAACGCAAAGAGAGAACAATAAATCAAAGAGAGAGAATGTGAGAGTGAGTTGGTGGCAAAATATTTTAAAGAAAAAAAAGACAAGATGGTGGCATGAAGAAAGAGGAACCGAAGGTCCTAAACAATTGAGATATGAGCTATTTTAAAAGTGTTGCTGATTTCTGCATATTATAAGGTGGAATTATTGAAAAAATAATGGATATATTGCTAAAATTTTTATTCAATCACCTTATGTATTGGAAGATTTTCAAATAATTTTCTATTAGAGAACTTATAATCATATATAGTTTCTCAACATTTCATAGGGTCTTTTTGGATTCAAGATAGGAATATGAGAGTGTCCTATCATATTAGGAGAAGTTACTAAGTGGCTTGAGAACAAAGAGGCTGTTAAGACCTCTGACTTGACTTTCAAGTACTCTGCTTTGCACAAAATAGCTATGAACAATTGGTGGCCAACAACTCACAATCAAACTATTTCAGGAGGTTTTGGATGTTCTTTGTTTGATGTTGGTACAGGCGTGAAAGTTGATCTTGGTAAAATCAATTTTGATTTTATTGTCTCTCCTGTTGATAAGAAGAAAAAGACACAAATTGGTGTTCCTTGCTTGATTACAGAACTTCTTATTAGTCAGCATCCTTCGATTAGTGAGAATGAACATCTCACTGGTTTAAACCCAGTTGTGGTTTACAGGCAACCCAACAAAAGTGGCAATGTTGAAGATGAGGTGGATTCACCTACTTTAGCAAGAGGCAAAAAGTCAGGTGCTCACAAACATCGCAAGGGTTCTATTGTTCCTAGTATGGCTAAGCATAGTTGAAGCCAATAATGTCATCTCTCTAGTTATTAAGCAACTACAAGACATTCAAGCTGCTCAACAAAATCAGTTGCTGTCATTGGAGCAAAATCAGCAGGCAATTCTGGCAAAATTGGAAGCAATTATTGCAAGCTCTACCTCACAAGGACCTTCACCAGCAGCCACAACTCCTCAACCAGGCCCTCAAGATCCTAAGCAACTGATGCCGCAACACAATCCAAGAAAACGAAGAAAATTTTATGTTTTCTGCAGGTTGTTTTATTTAGACATTCAGAAGATTGTGACATATTTGTTTATTTACAGTTTGCATTTGCTTTCTCCGTTTGATAGTTTGAGACACTGTTGTTTTAGAGTGGTTTGCTTTTGCTTAATGATTGGTTGTTTTCTTGCAATGTTTGTATATTCATGCTTCCTTTGGCTCTTTTTGTCAAAAAGGGGAGATTGTTAATGCATAGATATTGACATCATAGGCATTAGTGTAGCAAACTCATGGTTTAAACATTGTTTCAATAGGTCACTAACAGTTATTACAACAATTTATTGCTAGTTGGTAGTTAACAGATGGTTGTTACAAAAACTAAATGTCAGTTGTTGCAATAGCTGACTAGCAGTTGTTATAACAACTGGAACCTGCTCGTCAGTTAGCAGAAAAATAGGATAGAATTTATTTTTGAATTTATCTCATGTTTTATGTGATTTAATTTGTTATATAATTATTTTCATGATTGTTAGTTGAGAAAAACAATGTTCTTTTAGTGCAAATTTATGTTTTGTATCTCAATTTTAACAATGCAACACAGTTCGTTTGTTAGATGCTCCACTAGTTGCATCTAGCGGTTTAAGGCTAGATTCATCCACACTAATATTAATTTTGACTAAAAGTTAACTAATGTCAAAGACTAATGTGATGAGTTTCTTAATAATTGATACTAGGTTACGAGATCATATACCAATTTATGTTTAAAAAATCAAAGTTAACTAGAAATTTATGGATGAATTGAAAATTTCCCTTTGTTCAATAAAAATGTTAAGAAAAATTGTTTAGGGAAACAAAACAAATGAAGCATCGAAATCTCAATCAATCCAATGAAAAATAATGAAAAATCCAATCTTGACTTTTTTACCAAGTTTTTCTGTCATAAATACAAGATATCTATTTGTGGAATGACATCAAACAAAGATGATATTTATTAGTGTGGAAATATTCCAATGGCCAAACCCGGCCAGTGAATTAATTATCACGCAAATCAAGATAGAAATATACTTTATGTCCTTAAACCACCAGGAATTAATTTGATATTAACTTTTACTTGTGCAAAATTTGGTAAACATGTAGTAACTACTAAAGAAGTAAAATTTGTATTTTTTTTCTGCGTAGAAAATGTCATAAAATAAAACATTATTTCACTAAGGATTTGATTATTAAAAACATATATTTTTATAGCTTCAAATATATATTATAATTACATATTTATTATTGCTACAATGTATATACACTTCATTTATATCATAATTACTTAAAAATTTCTTAATTTTTTGTCAAAAGTGATTCATTTGATGTATTATTAGTTGGCGATGGAGTGCTCCATTGCCGCTCTATTGGCGATGGAGGTTGACTTTTCTATTAATGTATTTTTTTATTTATTTTTCTATTAATTTTCAGATTTTTTTAATTAATTCATCTTTTTATATATTTTAATTTCTCAAATTTTGTGTTGACGCATGACGTATAATATTTACAGACAAAAATACTCCTACCATCATGTATTTTGACTAAAAGTTGACTAATGTGATGAGTTTCTTGATAATTTAGAAATTACGGGATTATAAACTAATTTATGTTTAAAATATCGAAGTTAACTAGAAAATTAGAGATTGAAATTAAACGGTACCTGGTTGAAATTGAAATTTGCCCTTTGTTCGATAAAAATGCTAAGAAAAATTGTTTAAGGAAACAAAACAGATGAAGTATTGAAATCCCATTCAACCCAATGAATAGTAACGAAAAATCCAATCTGGACTTTTCTACCAAGTTTTTATGTCATAACCACATGACATCGATTTGTCGAAAAATATCAAACATAGGCGTCAATGCATATTTCAAATAAATTTTGACTCATTTAAAATCTATTAAATAGCACAAATAGACTATTTTCGAAGATAAATGATACACGTTTATTTTCCATTAATAAAACCGAACAATGAAATTAAGTTCATTCCATCCATTCTCCTATTTCTTTCTTTTCTTCTTCTCTTCGTCCTTTCCATTCCTTTCCACAAACCATACAACATCCATATTCTTATCCTTTCTTGTCTCCAAGTCAACCATTCCTATGACAACAAGATCACGTTTACAAACTTTGTTTATTTGTTTTAGTTTATTCGTCTTAATAATTTAATCTCAATAGTTTCTTCTAATGCCCTCATTTAATTTCCTATATATATATTCGATCATATTATCAAACTGATTATCATCATTTCTGTTAGTCAAAATAGCATTCTACATTTAACATTAGATGTCAACTATATTTGAATCGTATTCTTGATGAGTCTTGTAGTCCAAAAGAATTGATCGCTATCTTTACCAAAACTTCCACTTTCTTCTTCTTCTACCTATACTCCTTCAAGTTCTTGCATCTATTATCAATATTTTCTTGATAAATTGTTCTTTTATTTCCTTTATCAACCCTTTTATTCCTCGTCTCTTCTCTTAATGACTTCATTTTTTTTTTCTGCTATATGCTTTTTTCTTCATATTGCAATTTATTGTAAAATGTGGCTTCTAGTGTTGTTGATTTTGAGCTTATCATCAAGGAGGGTTAATCTTGCAATTTATTGTAAAATGTGGCTTCTAGTGTTGTTGATTTTGAGCTTATCATCAAGGAGGGTTAATCTTGCAATTTATTGTAAAATGTGGCTTCTAGTGTTGTTGATTTTGAGCTTATCATCAAGGAGGGTTAAGCGAGAACCAGAAGTACCTTGTTACTTCATTTTCGGAGATTCATTATATGATAATGGCAACAATAATGATCTTAATACAGTTGCTAAAGCCAATTATCCTCCATATGGGATTGACTTTCGTGAAGGTCCAACCGGAAGGTTCACCAATGGTCGAACCGTCACAGATTTTATAGGTCTTCTTCTTCCTATATTAAATTTTATAATTTTTCACATGTTACATCTTTTTTCATAGTCATCAAAATTTTTGATAATACTCAACTCTATATATATATTTCTGATTTTGCATGTATTCTGCAAAAAAAAAAAAAAAAAATGGAGAAAATGAGAAGTAAGATATAGTTGATGGAAATTTTGGTGTTGCAGCTGGGCATCTAGGATTTGACAAGTATATACCTTCCTTTGCAAGTGCACGCGGCCAGGAAATTCTCGAAGGTGTAAATTATGCATCTGGGTCGGCAGGAATTCGAGATGAAACTGGGCAACACCTTGTACTTAACTCAATCATTCATTTGCTTTATTTATGCATACAATTAATAAATAAGAAACCCTTCCTTCATGATTTTATCACAAGCTACTTTATAGATGGTTGATTTTGAAAGTATTTGTAGAGTTGAATCTTTAAAATTTATTCTTTGATTCTTTGTCTGAAACCTCAAACGATTATTTCAAGTACTTTTGTAACATGATAAAGTTAATCTTGAGTTCATTTCTTGGTTTGAATTTCCTTTTGGATGTTGTTTTACAAGATTTGGAAATATTAACTAAGTTTTTTTACATAAATTGGAACACAATTTCTTATCATTTCATTAAACAATTTAATGACCAAGATTAGATCTGAAACCGTAATATAATTATTTATAAATTTTCTTCACTATGTTACAGGGTTCACGAATTAGCTTGAATAATCAACTAAAGAATCATCAAACTACAGTCTCTCGCTTTGAGATCATGAAAGGCAAGGATACAGCAACAAATCTCCTAAAGAAATGCATGTATACAGTTGGAATGGGCAGCAATGATTATATTAACAATTATTTATCTAAGTACTATAATACAAGTCTCATCTACAAGCCAGAAGAATATGCAACAGTTCTTATTGAACAATATTCCCAACAATTAAGGGTACAATGATCATTTGCTTCTCGCTTTAATTCAAATGTTAGATCTCAGTCATTAGATCATCTTTTCTTATTATCTTCGATTTGTTATTTTTGTTGGTATCAGGAGCTGTACGGATTCGGGGCAAGGAAGATAGCACTATTCGGAATAGGTCCACTTGGGTGCACACCTGCGAATGTAGCTTTGTTTGGCACAAATGGGTCTTTATGTGTAGACTTCGTAAACAATGCAGTTGAATTATTCAATTCCAAGCTTATATCATTAGTGTATGAATTGAATAAAGACCTACATGATGCCAAGTTTATCTATGTGAACATTTATGAGATGGCTTTACTCGCAGTAAAAGGTATGAAGTTCACTTCATTATTATTTACTTGTAGCTGAAGATTATTATCTGTTGAGGATGACATAATTAGAATATTGGGTTCATAATTAGATGAATGAAACAGATAAGTCATGATACTATTGTCTTGCACATAACATAAAAAAACAAATAGATATTCTTTCATAAATCTATCCAACATTGGAGAATAGATATCTTATTTTAATTTGTGAAAGTCCAAACGTCTACACCAGATAATGGCTAGTGATACGTTATCATCAAACTCTATAACATGATTCAAAATTTAACAAACTCGGCTGATTTGATCAAAGATTAACCACGATCATTATTTTATAAGCTTGAATTAGCATCATCAAAAACCTAACCGAAACATGTCATGAACATTTTGTTTCATTTGTACAAAACTTCCATTAGGTAGTGTCTATCTTATACAAAACATCTATAAAATTGAAATTATAGGTAGTGTGCTTGTATTTTATTTTACTTATAATTTGAACATATGTCTGTAGTCTCAATAAAACTTAATTATATGTTTATTTATTTATCTATGATATCTAATATATATCTGAAAGTTGGTAACACTATCTGACCCTTAAATATAAATTGTTATGCATCATGCAACTGAAAAACAAAAAAAAATAAAAAGTAAATAAATTGATATATATAATTTATATTTTAAAAATTAATAAATTAAGAAAATAACATAACTCATATTTAAAGGATCGAAATCAAATTTATATGTAATTTGATTTCAATCTTTTAAATATGAGTTAAGTAATTTGTTTTTTAATTTATTAATTTTTAAATATAAATTAAATATATCAATTTATTGTTTCATTGACCTTCGAGAAGGATAGGATCTCCTTCCTCAAACAAGAGGCCATTGGCCTCCTTTGACTACAGTAATAATAATAATAAAATTATTTATTTTAATAAATTATTATTATAATGTATAATTTATGATCATAAGGTTGATTTAGATGAGACTGTGTTAAAATTCACTAACCTCCTTTAATTTCAGACAAAAGTCACATATATTGGGACTAAGCATATCTCTATTGGTTTCCATTTCAGCATATCGACTTATCAACAGTCCCATATGCTGTGAAGTAGGAGCAAATATAAATTCTACATTTCAATGTATTCGTGATGGTAGATCTTGTAAGCTATTCAAATCTCCGTACTTGTTTTGGGACGCAACTCATCCGTCGGAGACTGCTAATGTAATCACAGCAAGAAGATCCTACCGTGCTTTACTTCCTTCTGATACTTACCCAATTGATATCCATCATCTAGCTCGGCTTTAAATTGCCTTGAATGGGGGATGTTTTAATCATGAAACATTAGAAATGTTGGAATGAATTCTCTTATGAATAATTAATCTGTCAATGTCTAGAATCTTTTATATTCATATTTTCCAATCTTATGAAGGCTTGCAGAGGTTCATTTGAACTGTAAATTAATGATTTGAAAGTGTCAATTAACTTTCAAGTTTAATTGTGACTTCAATTTGTGTGTAAAATCATGACTTTCCAATTCCAATCCTTGATTTTTCTCACCTCTAGTAGACTAGTACTCAAGCTAGTTGCTGGGACAAGTCAGGTTATGACATGAAGAGTTCAACATGTAGATATAAGAAGCTTACCTTAGTCAAAATTTAGTTTTTTGTAGTTTAATTTTCCCTCTTTTTTTCTTTTCTTTTTTTTTTCCTGATATACCATTTACGAGCCATTATAATTATTTTTTGAATTTTTTATTTTTTAATATACTATTTGGCTATTTGCTATGTTATATTTTGAAGTAAAACAATCCCTCTAGTTTTAACATTATCCAAAATAATCCCTACATTTTTAATTTGAATTAAAATAGTCCCTTTTGTGATTATTGTATACAAAATTGTTTTGTTACTGACTAAATGCATTTTAGTATTTTTAAATTGAAATATTGTAAGATTTATTAATTGTAAATTTAGAAATCTAAAAATAATAAACTGAAAATGAAAATCTCAATAGATGGAGAAGGTGCACCTCCACCACAATTTCAGATATGTGGAGGAGGTTCTTGCCTCCATTTTGTTTACGGTATTAAAAATCAATTAAGTTCATTTTTTATCTAATTAATTACATTTATTTACATTTTAAACATCCTCATAATTTTTTTAATTCACTTTCAAGATTAGTATACATCATTCAGTTAAAAGTACTAATTCTTAATTGTTGATGAACATATTTAATTCAATTAGCTTTTTAATCATTCTTAAAAGTACTAATTAATTATTCAATTTATGTTCATCATCATTCTTAATTGTTGATAAACATTAATTGCACTATGAACATATTTAATGTTGATGAACATATTTAATTCAATTAACGTACTTTTTCAATGTACTTACTATAATTTAAAAGGAAAAACATGGTTATTTTATACCCAGGAGTATAATAGTCTTTTGGGACAAAAGTTAATGAGAAGTCTTTCATCAAATTGATAATATGTCTAAAATAAGGGATGATTTATAATTTTTCCCATATATTAAATATAATTTGATAGTTTGTTTTTTTATTAGTTGACTTATTTTATTAAAAGGACAATGTAGTAAAAATAAACGTTTAAAATACAAAGAAGGAATAACCATGTAGCTGGCAGAATTTTAGTCAATTTATATCATGAGATACTACAGATATTATAAACATAAGAATAAAATTTTTGATTAACCTCCATAATTGCAAATTAAATATATTCGCTTCTTTTTGACCTCTAAGATTAAGCTCTTATTCAATTATGTAAATGATGTATGTAGACTAGTAGTTTTCATCAAACTTAATACCATATAGAGTTTCCGAACGACAACCTAATTAAGGCCGGCATGCTAGCTAATTTCTATTCTCATGATGATAACAATTTATTTATTTTCAAAGCTGTACTTACACATTTGAAATTAGCACTAAAACAAAACTACATTTTCTTAGCACCAATTAATTCATGAACAAAGGAGAAAATAATTCACGAAAGGTTTTATTCTTAAATTATCTAATCCTAAAAAAAAAAAAAAATCATTTATTTTTTTAAAAAGTAAAATTTAGTAATATACAAAATTCAGTTTTTTTTTTCCAAAGTAGATTTATTTGTAAATTATCTGACCTTAAAAAATAAAAAATAAAAAATAAAAAAAACTAATTCAATATATCAATTTTACAGTATGCGAAAGTAATATGCATGATTTTGTGTAACTTTCAATTCCATCCCTAATTTTTTTGAAAACTTCACTTTTTTAAATAACAATTGATTTATAATCTTCTCATCCTTGTATTATCTAGATCATCACATTAGTACCCAATGTCAACCAACTATTAATCAAACATAATGATGGTTGGGATATTTTTTTTTTCTTTATATGTATAAGCCACATGCCACACGAAAAAAAAATGAAAAATCAAAAAAATATATATGTTGAATTAAAATATAAAATTATTAAGTAAAAATTAATTAAAAATATTCAAAAATATTAAAAAATTGAAGAATTAAAATAAAAAAAATATAAATAAAAAGATTAATTAATAGAAAAATCTTCAACCCAAATTTTTTATATTAATTTTTTTTTTAAAAAAATAAAATTTTACAAAAGATAAAATAAGTCCATCTCCATCGTCTATCCACAAATGGATGGTAGAGATGGATTTTTTTCTTTTAAATGAAAGTTTAATTTTTTTTTTTATTAAACAAAAATTCAAATGTGTAGATTTAAATCTAGAACATTTTAGATCTAGATATTGGAAATTCATTTTGGATGGAGAGATCAATGATGGAGCTTGATGCCCCATTGCAACTAGAGCAACGATAGAGCATTTTCTCCATCACTGATGGAGTAGATGCTTAGTAGCTAGTGGAGCAACGATGGAGTCTATCCTCGAACCATCAATGATGGAGTTGATGCTTTATCGCCAATTATGAAGCAGATGTTCCATCATCAATGAAGCGGCTATCAACGATGGAGCCTGATGCTACATCTCCAAAGAAGTATTTGCTCTATCTTATTGATGAAGTCCATCGTCGCTTCATTAGTGATAAAGCCTAATGCTCCATTAGCTTATTAGGCTCCATCGATAATGAAGCATCTCTATTGCTCCATTTTTTTTTTTTTTAAGTTTTTCTTATTTTGTGTTTCGTGACTTTTTAGGGTTAATGTTGACAAGAATTGAGGTTATTGATGATGACGATAAAGTAGGTTTTTTTATGATATGATTTGTGATTTTTCTTTTATTGATTTTGATTGAAGTGTTTTTTGATATTATATGGATGATAAACTTCATTTGATTATGTGGTTGATTGGTGATGAAGATTGATAATGAAGAGAGGTTGAAGATGAAGATGAGGAAGATAGTGAATTCTTTTAATTAGGTTTATATTAAAAATAAAAAAAATAAAAAAATAAAAACCTTCAATCTTGATGAAGATCCATCAATGGTGGAGCTGGACCAAAGTTTTTCTTTTTATTTTTTGAAAATTATTTTCTATTCATTTTTACTTTTTTTTTAAATATTATTTAATTTCTTTTTTATTAATTGTATATTTTAATTTGTAAATTGGTGATATGTGTTTGATTTTGATTCGATGTAAATTGCTAATTTTTTTAATTTTAAATTAAAGTGACATGTGTAATATTTCTATTGGATTATAGTGAATGACATTTAAATACACTCATTCTAGGTATCATTGTAATATTTTTAATTTTACTTTAAGGACAAAATAATTATTTAACGCATTGCATAAATATCTAAGTACAAAATTATCAACCTACCATTTATGTTAAGTTTGAATGTAAAAAATTAGTCAAAGGATATAAAGTGATGAGATTAAAAATACACTAGGATATAAATTATCAGCCTACCATTTATGTTAATAATTTAGAGATGACGAACACAAAATATGGGGATGAAATTAAAATTTTTCCTATATTTTAAGAACAAAACCTAGTGTTAGAGTTAAAGCGGAGTAGGGCTAAAGGCACCTCCCCTCAAATAAAGGTTCCCCCACTCTGACATTTATAGGAAAATTTTATTTTAGTCCTTAACGTTGAGCGAAATATTTTTTTTTTATTCTTTATATGTTTTCGCTATTCGTTATCTCTAATATTTTTGAAATTCATCAAATTAATCTTTTCGTTAGTTGACTATTAATCAAACTTAACAGTTAAAAGGATATTTTGATCTTTTTATTCCATTAATTGTTGGAATTAATTAAAAAAAAAATAGATCTCCACCATCCATCAAAGTTGCAATGGATGGTGGAGATTTAATTGTGAAAAAATTAAATAAAAATAAATTGAAAAATGAATTGAATTAAAAATGGAATAAAAAAAAATAACGAATGGAGATGTTATAAAATACAAAATAAAACCCAAAAAGAAAAAGATGAAGCAAAATCTTGGGTTCAACTCAGATCTTCATCTTGAAGATCGAGTTCGAATCTAAAATTGGATGAAGATCTAGAATTGCCCCAAATTCTCATATCTTCATTCTAACTTGCTTTACAACTAACACAATAACAACCAGTTACAATTACATACAAGTTTCATGACGAACATAATCAAAACAAACATTGCAATTTTACCAACACCCATAGTTCACACATTCAAAAACCCCAAATCGAACTCAAACACTGCCAACATCAAAATGAAAGCAAACTCACTTTCTAAAAATAAAACCTAGAAAAAGAAAAGAAAATTGTAATAGTCTTGCATTTGGGTTCGTTTTGCTGAAGTCTAACTAGATCATCGATAATGGATGGCTCCAAACCTGAATCGTCGATCTAGGTTCCAAACCTAGCTCGTGCGAAGATCTGGGCTGAAAGCAACACATTGGTAGGAGGTTGCTGACTCTACGGGGTGATGGTGCCCCATCAGTTCCCCTCTAAATGTCGTATAGTGCCACCACAAGATGGAGAAGCTCCAAAAGCTTAGGAGCAAGAATGTTATTGATATTTTTAATGGCATTGAGAACACCTTCGCCACTATAAAGACATTTGTCAATGTCTCTGTGTTGTGTAACGCCCCGAAATTTATGTCCATATGATTAATTTTCATTGATTAAATAATTGAATTCGATAAATGAGATTAAATTAAAAATTAAGTAAATTAGTGTGAGATATATATTTTTTGTTTGTTATTTAGAGAATTTAATAAATTTTGGAGATATTTTTCTTAGTAATGGATTTAATTAAAGATTTAATGGGAGAGATCGAATGATGGAAAAACATTATTGGACAATCAAGTGAGTGCAATTGGAAAGCATGACATGGAATTATTTTTGGAACCAATGAGGATTTACCAAAATTAAAGTGAAAAGTAATATAAATGATTTGAACTTTTGGATAAGCATAAGGTTAAAAGAGTTAGTGGAATGGTGAGTGGCAAGAATACCCAATTATAAGTTAACATGTGTGACAAGGGACTTAAATGAAATTTATGAAATGGTTAGGGGTAAAATTAGAAGTCATGGGAATGGGGTTAGTATATAAGTGAAAGCTTTGTTTGAAAAATCATTCATCCATTCATTCTCTTTGCCGACTTCTTCTTCCTCCATTGTCGTCCCTTTCTTCTTATTTTTCTCTCAATTCTTTTCTCATTCATGCTTCCAAATCATCCATTTACCTTGCTTCATCCATCATCTGCCCATCCCAAGTGCATAAATTCATCAAATACCCACCAAGTTCTCAAGTTAAATTTTGCTAGAAAAGGGTGCAAACCAAGGTATGTTGATGTGGATTTTTGATTTTTTGATGGATTTGGGTTAGAAATGATCTAGGTATTCTCATGATTATGTAGATATAGTTATTTTTGCATTTGGATGTGTTGATTTGATTTTGATAATGAAAATGACTCTCTTGAAACCCTAGGTGAGGGTTTGCTTCAAGGAGACCAAGAGAAGCATAATGAGAAGACATAAGCTCTTTTTTTAGGTGTGAGAAACTTAGGAATAAAGTCTAAAAATGTTGGTGTACATATATCTTGAAAATTCATTTTTTTTTTAGTATGCTTTAAATGTGAAAATTTCTTTTGAAACTTGATAATTTTGCTTCTTTGATGTGATAAATGGGTATGGATGATATTCATGTTTATTTGCATGCTTTTTGAATGGATTATGGGTTGAAAAAGGAATTCGAAAACAAATTCAAAAAATTTAACCTTTAGGTCGAATTTGAGGCATAGAGTAACTTAGGGGTATTTCATCATTTCAAGCTTATTTACGTGTCATTCTAATGATATTAGAATGATTTATATAATGAAATATTGAGTGGAACAAAAATTTGTAAAAAATACACCCCTTAGCTGAAACTATGTATAGAGTAACCTAAGGATCCTTTTGTCATTTCCATCCCATTTATGTGTTAATTAGATGATATCTGAATGATTCATGTGATGAAAAATCAAATTGAAAAGAAAAATTTAAAAACACCCCTCCTTGACCGAATTTATGCTTGGGAAAAAGAGGTGAGGTTTTGTTGAATTTTGATACTAAAACTATGGGCAAAATGGTCATTTAAAATGACCAAAGCGATGCTCCAAAGAAATTCAAAAAATGAAATTAAAAATGTGATAAAATAGTTACGCAATTAAAGTTTTATTTTAATTGAAAATTTTGTAATTTTGAGAAATTATAGGACCCGAGTAAAACTAGACATCCGTAGGTGGAGATTGGTAGTAAGCATGTCAATAGGGTAATTATTAGCAATACTGCACCATTATGATTGCTTATCGATTTTAATTTACGGACTCTAAGAGGCACCGAGTGTTCGATTCCGAAATTGAAAACGATTGTAAAATGTGCTCCGGCGGGGAGGCATCAAGTGTCCGATGCTGGAAAAACTCGTTTCTGATCCAATGTATTGTGTCATATTTTACGAATGGCTCTGAAATGAGTAATAAGGGTAATATTGTAAATAGGGCAAATTGCACAAACCTCCCATGAGGTTTGATGAAATTATACAAAAATCACGAAGTTTAGGTAACTTGCACTGACCTCCCTTAAAATTTTAAAAACTCAGCACCAACCTCTCCTGCTGTTAGTCAAACCCAATTGAATTCACACGGTCCATAGTTAAAGACATAAAAAGACTAAAACACCCTCAAAGTCAAATTTAAAGTCAAACTTTTTATTTTTTATAAATTAAACATTAATATTAAAAAAAAAAAAAAAAACTAGAGGCCTGTGGTCTTTAGTGATCTCCATCGCTAGAGATCATTTCCAATGATGAAGATCGTTGGGTCCACCTAGCGATCTCCATCGCTGGAGATCATCTCCAATGATGGAGATGGTCTCCAACGATGGAGACATCTCCATCGCTGGAAACCATCTCCAAGGATTGAGATCCATCAATGGAGATGTCTCCATCAATGGAGACGATAGGTCTCCATCGATAGAGATGCCTTCGTCGCGTGTCTCCATCGTTGGAGACGCGTCTAGAGGCCAATCGGGAGACCAGATTTGGTCTTTAGATTTTTTTAATTATTTTTAAATATAATTAAAAATAAATATTTTTTAATTATTTATTTATTAATTTAATATATATCAAATTAAAATTTTTATAAGGTGCGTATTGACCATTATACCCCTAATAATTTTGACTTAATGATGATTAACTGATGGTTCACTAACAGGAGGGGAGGTTGGTGCTGAGTTTTTTAAATCTTCAGGGAAGTCAGTGCGAGTTATCCAAACTTTGTCATTTTTGTGCAATTTCGTCAAACCTCAGGGGAGGTTTGTGCAATTTGCCTTGTAAATATGAATAAAGATTGATCTCGTAGGGGCAATATGGTAAATATGATTGATATGTGATTTTTGAATGGTAAAATTTTATAGTTTCCAACTTGTTTGATTTCTTGTGAGTTTGTTATGATGATTTGATAATTGTGTATTTCATGATGTTTTAATGTAGTAATTTTTTAAAATAATTTCGATTTCAATATTATACGTGTATACCTACTAAGTAAAAATACTTAGGACGTTGGATTTACCACACGCAGGTAGGGAGTTGGGCTTGTAGCTAGAGACAAAGACGAAGTATATACAATTTCCTCACGAGTCACATCCGACATCATCATTTGGGTAAAAATCTATTTTGTACCATATATGTATATATTCATGTGCATGACCATTAAGGTGTAATTATTGTAAGGAATAATTTGTATTACTTTTTGAAATGATTTGTAAATTATGTAAATTGAATGGGGCGTATATTATTTTGGTGTTAAATTTTATGGATTTGGATTTGTATATTTAAAGTTGTGGGTTATGTATATTTGTGTGGTGAAGTGATTTAGGAATGGACAAGAGGTCCGAAATGGAAGTTGAGAAATGAATATTTTTAAAAGTGTTATTGTTTTCTCTACTGGTTTGATTTTGGATTTTTCAGAAAAACAGGAGAAACTCTGTCGAATTTTAGAAAAAATGAAACAATCGAATACCAGCAAAAAGTTGAATGTTGAGTTCCGTAGTGACGTCAATGAAATATTAGCTTGCCATGAGTCAAGCTTTCATCAATCACATGCTACACTTCAATTTTTAGACTTATGTGGTTGAACTCTTAATGTGGGGTGGATCAGTTTGTGGATAAATTGTTACAAAAAGCATTAATTTGGATACTAAATACTTAATCTTTTAGTTCAAATTTTTTTTTTTGGGGGAATTTTTTAGTTCAATAGTTGACTTATGAAGAAAGTGATTTCTAGTTTGTGTATATATTCCAGTGAAGATAAATTTTTTTCTTCAAAATTGTGTTTTTCTTTTTTATTTAATGTACCCATATCTTTAATTTTTTTCCTTCAAAATTCCTTTTTTTTTTTTTTATTTAATGAAGATCTTTAATTTAAATTCTTAATTTTTAATTTTTTAAGTTAATTTCTACTGTGTATCTTAAGATAGATAGTGAGATTTGATAGAAAATATTTTATTTAATTTATTTAATTTTTATTTAATAATAATTATTATTTCAATTATTTAAAATTATAATTGATTTATTTATTTTTATATAAATTTAATTGTATATTCTAAAATTTTTTATTTTTTATATATTTTTTAATTTGCTTTAATTTGGTTATGAAAGAGTAGTTTGTTAATTGACTATTTTTTTTTTTTGTTTTTTATTTTAAAATTTTTCAATATAGTAAAGATATTTTCATCTTTTACTATTTTTGTTACGAAACCACTAAAAATTTGGATGAAAACTAATTTTGGTTTATGGTAGGGGATTTTGGCTAACATTTTAAAAAGTTAGAATAAACTGATATTACATTTTAGGGGGGCTTTTAGATTTTATCTATTTTATACTATCACTAAAAAATTAAGAAAGAGGACCAAACTCTATTGCTAGTCGAAAATTGACAATGTGATGGAGGTGTAACAACCTGCATTAACGGAGGTTCCTTGAGTCTCACAGCCATGTTGTGATTTATGATGAGAATTGACAATAGCCCGTAGGGGTATATTTGAATTTTTAAACTACATTTTTTGATAAAAATAGTAAAACATTTTAGAGAGACAAAAATAATAGAGAAAAATTTAAAGCTATTCAAATTCAAACGAAAAATTCATTTTCAACCCATTCTAAAAAAAAAAAAAAAAATGATTTTACTCTCTCAAATAAATTAATTGCATCCAGTATTCATATTAACCAAAATATCCTTAATTAATAAAACTTTAAATTGGAGGTATCGTGACACGAGGCTCTCCCGTCATAGTAGATCGTGACAGGAGGCTCTTCCATCGCAGACACTCTCAACGTGATGGGATAGCCTTCCATCACACTTGAGTGTAACAAGAGAGCTTCCCATCACGCCTGGGTGCAAGCGTGATGAGACTTGATAAGAAAGCTTCCTATCATGGTATTTTTAAAATTTTAATGACAAGATATGTACTCACTGAGGAATTTTGAAAATCATAGGGTATTGGATGCAATTTATTTGTTTGAACGGTTCTAAATAATTTTTTTTTTAGAGGGGATAAAAATGATTTTTGGTTTTGAAATGAAGATAGTTTTTGATATTTCTACAAAAAGAGTAATTGCCCAAGAAAAAGGCCCATTCTCAGCTGTTCCTTCTATCTCTTCTATTTGTTTTTCAAAATGCAATCTTTTGCTTTGATTTTTGTTTTTAATATGCATTTTAATGGCATTGTTATATATTAATTCCAAATATACATATTAGTTTATTAGTAAATATACTAATTT
This sequence comes from Dimocarpus longan, assembly GCA_022984855.1. Taxonomy (NCBI): domain Eukaryota; kingdom Viridiplantae; phylum Streptophyta; class Magnoliopsida; order Sapindales; family Sapindaceae; genus Dimocarpus; species Dimocarpus longan. The sequence goes on from CM041020.1 coordinate 13,267,513, forward strand.
TTATAGGTACAATTGAATGATAAATTTATATTTAATTAAAGTTTGATCTTTTGTATTTGTGTAAAACTAACAAAATTAAAAAATTCTCACTCGCTATGCACGTGCCAAATATGTTTAGAATTGGGATTCGTTTTTGTGTTTTTACAGGTACAATTGAATGATAAATTCATAGCAATGTTATTTTTCCCCCAATAAAATGAGTTATCTTTTTTATTTCTATTTAATTTTGAATTCATTCATTTTTTTCATCTTTGAAAATTAAATGAAAATAAATAGATAAATAGATGTTGAACTCATACATATTTTTAAATAAAGATTTTAAGTTATTCTAAGCTAACCCATGTACAAATATATATATATATATATATATATTTATACAAGATCATCTACAATATACTTGGGTTCCGATACACTTTAATTGATTACATTTTAAAATTATTTATTATATTTTGTTAGAACTAAACATATCTTATTACAACTATATATGCTCAATTGCTATAAATGTGATCTGACTCATTTGGTTGTAATCAAATATAATAAATACATAATTAGATATAATAAAATACAATAAATAATTTTAAAATATAATTACTTATTTGTAATTGTCAGGTATATCGATACCTAAATGTAATATAGAGCGTGCCTATATATATTTATATATATTCAACAGTTAAAAGGAAAGTCAAATGAAGTCTACTGCATCGTGCTACTTCCCAATGAAATATTAAGCACTTCCAGGTTGTTATTTCTGAGTAATGGTTTACCATAGATGCTGTCAATTGCAAACTAATCGTCAAGATAGCAACCGTCTGCGAATCCAAATGGATAATCTCAACGTTGTTTCTGCATCTATGGTAAGCCAATAAGCCATCCCTCTTAAATATAGCAATCGTAAAGATAGCAGCAGCCTTATTTGACAATTAGTGGTTTGAATAGTAATGACATTAATACATTAACCAAAGAAACATGTTGGAAGAGTACAAGTTATGGAATGAAAATTCTTTGAAAACAAAAGGTTCAACTAACTCTAGATCCAAAGTTCAAAGCGGAAATTGGAGGGAGAGAAAAGTTCAAACCCGAAATTCAAAAACTAGATCAACCAATAGTTTAATACAAAGAGAATAATTCTTACTATCGATGGTGTAAATATGCTTCTTCTTAGAGACCATATAGCACGAACCTCTAACTCAGTGATTTCTTTTTTTTTTTTTTTTCCTTATAAGAAGAAAATAATAATTAATTAATTATAGAGTTTTATTGTTTTTGGGAAGTTTAAAAGTAAAGAATATTGATTTATTAAAGGATATTATTATTATTATTATTATTAACAGTCTATGCATATCAACATAAGCATTTAGTTTAAGGGTAATGGTAGACTTTAAATTTTTTACCGAAATATTATGACATATGAGTTATCAATATCATATTAATTATTATATAATTTTATGATTTATAAAATGTTTATAACTTATATGCCTCGTCATTTTGACATAGATTTGGATAAAAATTTTGAAAAATCTATTATTACTCTTAGTTTAAATAGTATTTGGATAGGGATAAAAACTCCTACTATAAGTTTTATATGTTATAAATAGGGTTACTACTTTAGAGTAAAAAGAAAATATATACACTCTGTTCCTCTCCAGCAGTATTGATCAATTTATTCTTGAGCTTCAAAGGATCAAAAAGGTTTTAGATAAGTTATTTCTTTATATACTTACAAGATTTAGATTGCATTAGTTTAGGTTATAGATTTTATTTTTAAGAATGATGAATATGATGATACATGTGTTGAGACATGGTGTATAATCTTTAAAAGCAAAAATATTCCTACCATCAACTCTCTTAAAAAAAAACAAAAAAAAACACTCATACCACCATTAATTTTGACTAATAGTTGACTAACATCAAGGACTAATGTGAGGAGTTTTTTGATAATTTAGGGATTATGAGATCATAAACCAATTTATATTTAAAAATTCGAAGTTAACTAGAAAGTTGGGATGAAATTGAAATTTGTCCTTTATTCAATTAAAATGTTAAGAAAAATTGTTTAGGGAAACAAAACAGATGAAGCATGAAATCCCAATCAATCCGATGAAATATAATGAAAAATGCAACCTGGACTTTTCTACCAAGTTTTTCTATCATAAATACAAGATAGACATAAACTGATATTGATTTGTGTGGAAATATTCCAATAGCCAAACTGGACCGTCGAGGAATTAATTATTATGCAAATCAAGATGGAAATGTAATTTATATCCTTAAACCACCGAGGAATTGATTTGGTATTAACTTCTACTTGTGCAAAATTTTGTAAACATGTAGCAACTATTAAAGAAGTAAATTTTATATTTCTTTCTGAGTAGAAAATATTATAAAATGAAATATTATTGCACTAAGGATTTGATTATTAAAAACATATATTTTTATAGCTTCAAATATATATTATATTACATTATAATTACATATTTATTATCGCTACAGTATATACACACTATTTATATCGTAATTAGTTATAAATATATTAATTTATTATCAAAAGTAATTCATTTGATGTATAATTAGTTGGTGATGGAGTGCTCCATTGCCACTCCATTGTCAATGGAGATTGACTTTTCTATTTACTTATTTTTCTATCAAATTTTCAGATTTTTCTATTAATTCATTTTTATTTATATATTTTAATTTTTAAAATTTTTTGTGTTGACACATGGCGTGTAATATTAATTTTGACTAAAAGTTAACTAACGTCAAAGACTAATGTGATGAGTTTCTTAATAATTGATGCTAGATTACGAGATCATATACCAATTTATGTTTAAAAAATCAAAGTTAACTAGAAATTTATGGATGAAATTGAAAATTTCCCTTTATTCAATAAAAATGTTAAGAAAAATTGTTTAGGGAAACAAAACAAATGAAGCATCGAAATCTCAATCAATCCAATGAAAAATAATGAAAAATCCAATCTTGACTTTTTTACCAAGTTTTTCTGTCATAAATACAAGATATCTATTTTTGGAATGACATCAAACAAAGATGATATTTATTAGTGTGGAAATATTCAATGGCCAAACCCAATGAATTAATTATCATGCAAATCAAGATAGAAATATACTTTTTATCCTTAAAGCACCAGGAATTAATTTGATATTAACTTTTACTTGTGCAAAATTTGGTAAACAAGTAATAACTACTGAAGAAGTAAAATTTTTATTTTTTTATGCGTAGAAAATGTCATAAAATAAAACATTATTTCACTAAGGATTTGATTATTAAAAACATATATTTTTATAGCTTCAAATATATATATTATAATTAGATTATAATTACATATTTATTATTGCTACAGTGTATATACACTTCATTTATATCGTAATTACTTAAAAATTTCTTAATTTTTTGTCAAAAGTGATTCATTTGATGTATTATTAGTTGGGGATGGAGGTTGACTTTTCTATTAATTTATTTTTTATTTATTTTTCTATTAATTTTCAGATTTTTTTTCATTAATTCATCTTTTTATATATTTTAATTTCTCAAATTTTGTGTGGACGCATGACATATAATATTTAAAGACAAAAATACACCTACCATCATTTATTTTGACTCAAAGTTGACTAATATGATGAGTTTCTTGATAATTTAGAAATTATGGGATTATAAACTAATTTATGTTTAAAATACCGAAGTTAACTAGAAAATTAGAGATTGAAATTAAACTGTACCTGGTTGAAATTGAAATTTGCCCTTTGTTCGATAAAAATGCTAAGAAAAATTGTTTAAGGAAACAAAACAGATGAAGTATCGAAATCCCATTCAACCCAATGAATAGTAACGAAAAATCCAATCTGGACTTTTCTACCAAGTTTTTATGTCATAACCACATGACATCTACTTGTCGAAAAATATCAAACATAGACGTCAACGCATATTTATTTGCGTGGAAATAATCCAACACCCAATTGGACCGCCAAATAACACATTAATTACATACATATATATGTGTATATATATATATATTATAGTTACATATTTTATCATTACTCACTCGTGTTTTCCGATAAGTAATTCTTTGTTCTCCTTGTGGTCTTGGTCTTGGCTATTTAATTAGTTTGCAGGAGCAGACTTCAAATCCAGAGGAGTGGAATCTCGCCAGTGAAACTGATTAAGATTCAGTCCCTTGTCAAGTAAGTTCATTTGCATTTTTATTTTCTGTTGGTTTTTGTTCATTCTCATTCTCAAAATTGTTCACCTGTAACATGTCCAGCTTCTCATAATTAAGAGTAGAAATAAAATGTTGCTTTTGTTCTTTAATTTTCATGTTGGGTCGGTTCTTAGTAGTGAAGTTTCGTTTGGAAATTACATGCCAGAGAAAAATGTTGTTTCTAGTCCTGTTTTTCAGAATCAGACACAACAATGAGACCCTCTAATACTCTTCTAGTGGATTATAAAACAACACAACATTTCACATATTATGTTATTCTTTAATTAATATTTTCCACAGTATGTTCATTGTTTTCTTCTTTTGAATTTAATGAAGTTGGGCAGCGAAATGGCACTGTCGAAAATACATGCAGCTATAGATCTACTTGAAAAGATGGACAACATAGTCTCTCGTGTAAGCTCAGACTATGATGTCGATCAACCCAGAAAAATCCTGACGACCATGCAAGCCTACCTGAAGGATGCAGAAGGAAGAGAAGACAGTGAAGGCTTAAAGGATCGTGTGCAACAAGTGCGTGATGTCGCCTTTGAGATCGAGGATGCTATTGAAGAGTACATGCTTGATGTGCCTGAACATTTTCATGAGCATAAAATCACCAAAGTTCTTCATGATGCTGCTCATTCTGTTACAGACAGTAGACCTCTCCGCAGATTGTCTTCGCGTATGGAGACTATCCAGAAGAAGATTAACGACAGACAATCAATGGATCCATTTCGCACTCATGCTCCTAAACAAGCCTCAAGTTCTGATGGCTGTATGCGAAGCTATAAATTCGGAGACATTGAGAAGAGCTATCACAGTCTTTCCCCGAACCTCAGATACTGTCTCTTATACTTCTGCAACTTCCCCGCAAATTATCATGTAACACGTGGGAGACTTGTTCGGTTGTGGATAGCTGAGCGCTTCTTGGAGGGGAGTAGGAGCAGGACAAAGGAGGAAATTGCTGACGAATACCTCAACGAACTCATCGAAAGGAAACTGGTTGATGTCCACGGTAGAGATGTTCTAGGGCGAGTAAAACGCTGCCAAGTCTTTCCACCTGTGCGAGACTTCATCCTTGACGAGTCTGAAATGATAAGATTTTGCACGGTTCTGCCAAGACCAAACGGTATAATTTCAATTGAAAAAAGCAGACGCTTGTCTCTTCACAATGATTCCACCAATTTGTTACGAGACAAGAATTTATCTTCTATTCGTACCCTGATGACATTCTGGAGAGGCGCTGAATTTAAAGCTGAGGATTTACTCGGGAATTTTAAATTGTTGAGAGTTTTAGACTTTGAGGATTCAGCTTTGCAATCTTTTCCGGAAGAGGTTGTCAAGCTCACTCTTCTAAGGTATTTAAGTTTGAGAAATACAAACATAAATACAATTCCACGATGTATTAAAAAGCTTCACAGCCTCGAGGTTTTGGACCTTAGGCAGACTTGTGTCATTGAGTTGCCGAAGCAAATCCTGAAACTTCGGAATTTGTTGCATCTTTTAGTCGACCAAAGACCAGGTCCCAATGAAGCTCGAGAAGGAGTCCAGTTGCCTTCAGAATTAAAATGTTTAACATCATTGCAGAAGCTTTCCCTTCTCAAGGCAAACGGGAAGAATCGGAGGCTCATAACAGAGTTGGGAAATCTAGTTGACCTCAGGAAACTAGGGATCACAGAACTTGAAGTAGAAGCCGGAAGGGATTTGTGCCTGTCCATCCAAAACATGGAGTATCTTTCTTCTTTATCCGTGACAACAAGGGATACAGAGGAGTTTCTTGATCTGAATCATCTAAGTAAACCGCCTCCTTCCCTTCGCCGTCTAAGTTTAGGATGTCGTTTGCGGCAAATTCCAAGGTGGATTAGACAATCAAACAGTCTTGCAAGGATATGTCTTAAGGGGTCCAAATTAGAGCATAGCCCTCTTGAGGCCCTTCAAGATTTGCCTTCTCTTGTGGAGCTCAGGCTGGTTGATGCATACATGGGGGAAGAGTTGGAATTTAAACCCAAATGTTTCCTGGCACTAAGAATGTTATATCTTGAACAACTGAGTGGTTTACGAAAGATTTCTGTGATGAGTAGTGAGGCACTTCCTCAACTAGAGAAGCTAGTACTCAAAGGATCTTATGAATTGCAAAAGGTACCTTCTCGATTGACGAAGCTCATTAGTGAGGAGTAAAATGCTTATGTATGATATGCCATTGCAAAACCTTGTGTGTTCTTTTAAGTAGGTTTCAATTTAATGAAGGGTTTGTAGCCATTGTATCTGTATTGTACTATTTTGAATAACTGAATGTATTTCAAGGATCTTCTACAATATAGTATTGTACTCTTGGATTATCGTAGTGATATATTTATCATTTTCTGAAACTGATTATCATGCATGGTGATATATGTTATTGGATATAATTTATACACATTTTTTCTCCTAATTATAAATTATTTAGTTAATTATATTTTGATGAAATAAGAAGAATAAACATTTACTTTTTCAATAAATTGTAATATTTAATTTTAGTAGACCAAGAGTCAAAATGAGACCTAAATCCAAGCTCTAAGTAGACTCAGGGGTCGTTTGTTTTTTTGTCTGAAGACTTAACAGTGCTACTGAAGACTGAAAGCTGAATAGTGACTGAAATCTGAAATCTGATTGACATGTTTGTTTTTTCTTTTCTTACCTCTGAATGTATAATAATCTTGTTTGTTTTTTAAAGTTAAAATTATCTGATTATTAGTAATTTGACATTTATATCCTTTTACTATTAGTTGTTGTGTAATTTTATTTAATATGATATAAACAATTGTAATAAATTATTTAACAAATATTAAAACACTTATATATATATAATATTTTTATTCATAATTAAAATAAGATTAATTATTATAGTAGAATCAATTAAGTTTATATGTTCAAATAAAAATAAACAAAATAATCTTAAATTAAATTGCTATTATAACAGAAGTTGAAATTGTAACTTATATATATAAAATTTTTATTCATAATTAAAATAAGATTAATTAAAATAGTAGAGTCAATTAAATTTATATATTCAAATAAAAACAAATAAAATAGTTTTAAATTAAATTACTATTACAACGAAAATTGAAATTGTAAAGTAATATATATTTTCTGATATAATTAAACAAGAATAATCAAATATTTAAACAAATTGATTTGTAATTTGGTCTCTGAGTTGTTGCATAAACATTTTATCAATAAAGATTCTTATCAGAATTTAATTAGAGAAATATAGTAATCCAGTTATAAAAAAAAATTTGATGTTGAGATGTTTAGGGTTTTTATTTTTCAATGTTGTTTATTAAAGTATTAAAAGAAATTTTTATAATATAAAACTAAAACAAACTTGGGAATATATTATTTTAGGAAGGATAAACTTGGAATAATATATTTATAAATCATTAAGTGATTTTGTATTAAGTGAAAAGTCAATAAATGTTACTTTTTTTTTTTTTCAGTGGTTTTTGGGTGGTTTTAAGTGGTTTGACCACTTAAAAAAAAAATAAAAATCTCTTAATTAGCCAAATTCAACACCATTAAGTGTTAAGTGCAAAAAACAAACAACCCCTCAGTCCAACTAAAACAAAAACAAACAAATACAGCTGCTGTTTTGGGGAAACTAATAAAGCAACACGGGTACTCGAGGGAGCCACACATTTGGCTGCGATTGCTACTCCTTATTAGTTTGAATTAAATTGAATTATATTTGATTAGATATAATACTGTTTTATGCTTGCCATATCATAGCCTTCGATTAAAACTAAATATGATAAAATTGGAATAAATTATCATATGAATTAGACAAAAATTTTTAAGTTATATTCATATAAAATAAAAATGAAATATGCTTTAAAAAATAATTATAATCAGTTTTATGAAATTATGATTTTTTAATAAACTAAAATTATTAGTATTTTTAATTAAGTTTTATAAATTAATATTTTTATATGATTTTAATTTTTAAATAATTAAATAACACTATTGTTTTGAAGAAAATAAATAAAAGGTAACCCACAATTGGGTTACATTGAAAGCCATCACAAAGATGTGTTTCGTGAATTTAAAATAATAAGACAAATTTAAAACATAATTAAAATAATAAGGTTAATTTAAAATAATTAGGAAAATTTTAAACAAATTTAAAATATTAAGGCAAAGAAAATAAAGCAAATTTAAAACAGATGGTAATTTAAAAACAATAGTTTTCTTAAAAATTTGAACTTTTAAAGCTTCGATTTGGCAGAGATAAGAAATGTCAGAGGCTAACTGTGAAAGGGCAATTAAAAAATAGGTGCTCTAAGCTCTTCTTCGCATCTCAACACAAACGATAACAAGAAGGCAAAGTGAACCCACGACACTAAAGAGTCAAATTAGTGGGCAATCTGTTATACATAATTCGCCAAACCAATATAGATTTTGAAGGAAAAATGAAAGTTGCCCAAATATGTCTAGTTCAATGGAGTTGGGGCTACAAAGAAGATAAAGAGTTATAAGCACCAGTAGTAGTCATTTTTTTGGTCAAGGGAAAGAGTTCGACTCTCAAATAAGTTGAAGTATCAATAATTATCTGTTCAATATTATGAACTAAATTTGGATGCGTTTGATATACTGTAAGAGAGAAATGCCAGCTATTATTGTAATAAACATCTCCAATACGGGTTGAGAGCAGTAGTTCCCTAAGTTAAATAAAATTTCAAAGGAAATTAGAAGACTTACTTTAAATTAATGCTTACAGTTTGCTTTTAATATTCTACGGATGTATGAAACGTGTACGTGGGGGAGAGGAGAAAGTTGTCGCTAGTAAAGATGGTTAAGAGAAGCAGTGTAAGTGTGTCCTTCTTTTATTGGTGATACAAGTAGAAAGTAATTTACAAATGTTTCTATGACTCAAGTTACAAAGCAACTCAAGTAACTCAAAGGCTACTTGTGCTGTTCTTTTCGTTACTCAAAAGTTTTCCTTTGCTGACAGCACTTTTCTTTCTGTACCTCAGAGGCTTGTTTTACTGTTGGTTCTTATCTCTCTATAGGTCTACGAGCTGGTTGCTGCTAGCTTTCTGTAACTTCACGTGTCTAGCTTCACGTATTCAAATTTTGGTATGCTTCATCATAAAATGCTTCATCGGTTCCTTCTGATTGATAATCTTCAGTTAAAAATTCCCTACCTGTTAGTTTTTGGATTTTCTGCAAATATTAATTTGTTGGTTTCTTCGCTGAGAAAAACCAAAGGGATCAGATACTGCACTACAAGTTCTTTTTGACTCCTGATGAAGATTGACATATATGGAGTCTGGCCGACTAGCTAAGTTCTAAAAGTATTTATACACTGTAAATACTTATGTGCTTTATACCTTTGAAGGTATTAATTAACACAAAAGTCACCTTTGGATTCAGCTGTTGGCGTTTTTCGTCAACAAATTGGAATGGTTTTCAATATGAGACTATTACAATGTAATGGTAAACAGGTAGACAATGTATGGTTTTATTATACCTGGTAGTCCATTATTAATATTCACAAGGAATAGAATCTATGTTTAAACAAAACTCATGTTTTCCGCCATACATTCGAATACTCTTTTGGAGCTTGTTTGGGAGGAATGTGATGTTCAAAATGTTTGAAGTGTACGGGCAATCAATTTTTCCATAATCAAAAAGCTCGCCTATACTACGCCAGGAATGTTTGGGATCTGAAGGGATTTTGAAAAATTGTCTAGGTTAATTTGTATGGTGGTAAATTTATGTACATACTTCTAGTTTCTTTTAAAAGTAATGGTATAAGCAGTCGTACCAGAAGGGTAATTTGGTAGAGTTATCAAGCATGTAATTTTGAATCTTGAAGAATCTTTTTATGGTTTTTTCTTCTACTAGGTCAAATACTTTCTTTTGAATGTCTGAAGGACATTCTAAGAGTCCTTTAATTATTTAGTGTTCCAGCTAGTTCCTGCATAAGAAAAATGTTAGTGGTTTGTGGTTCTAATGCATTTCTTGTCTTCTTCTTCCATCATATATATATAATATCTTTTCCCTTTTCTTCTTGCTTGGATAAACTAAGCCTTTGTTGTAATTCTTGAGCTAAATTTTGAAAATTCTTTAATTCCAAATTAAGATTATTGATCACTTCATTTTGCTTTCTTAAGTTGTTCCATAAGTTGATATCTAATTTCATTACTTTTCTTAAAATGATGATCTAAAAAGTTCCTTGGTAATTAAGTACTGGTTGACTACCACTTTGGTTGGCTACATACAACTTTAATACTTTATCAACTTCTTCAAGGCTATAACATCCTTTGAAAATAGGGTTTGAAAACTTTTCCATTTGAGATAAAGCTTGAGGCCAAGTTTGAAAACTATACAGTGAGAAAACTTATCAATATTTGCAATATAATATCTTAAATATTTAAAGCGTCAACAAATTTTTCATCATTTCCAAAAAAAAAATATATTATTTAATATACAATATGTTGTTCTTCAAAAATTCTACCTTGAATATTATGTAAAAGTTCAAAAGGAAGTTCTAGACACTCGTCATCAATAGTGTATGGCCCTATAACTAGCTTTTGTAAGTTTACGCAATTGCTTTAGGAAGAGCTGAACTTGAAGATGTCATTCCTGTAAAAGTTCTAAGAATAAATTAGCCTAGATAAAATATCGGCTAAATCATTATTTTTTCCACTAATTAATATGTTCAAAATAGCTTTATATCTTCTACCGGTTAATATCTCTAAAAAATACAGCCATCTTTTACTAATGAAAGAATTTTTCTTTGTAAATTTTGCTTTTGGGCTTTCCTATAGAATCCTACTATATTATTACAATCAGTTCTTATTGTAAAAGAATTGTTTTGTATATACAGATGAAATGAATTTAAAGAATTTATTATTCTCAAAATTTCTGATTCTGTAGCAGACTTCCTGCTTTCTGATTCCGTTAATTTGCCACTTGTGTAAATAGCTATCTCTTATTTTTTATTAGGACTATCTTTAATAGGCTTTTGGAGTAAAATTCCTGCCCATCCATTATTACTAGCGCCAGTTTGAATGATTTTAAAGTAGTTATCTATAGGTATAGATTAGAGATTTAAATTTTTTACAATTTTTTTTTAACTAATTTTATGTTGTGTGTATTTTTTGGACTACACAAATGGATTGGTAAAAACCCAATAAAATGACTTAACGGATTGGCCTAATGAATAAGGGCCCAACTATCCAAGTCTCAGCTAGAAGAAGCGAGCTTTTGGCATAAGAAGAGCAGCTTGCATACACGTGCATGTGAGAACATTCAGCTCGCAGAATGAGCTCGGATATGACGACTAGCTCAATAATACAAGCTTCAGCTCAAACACGACTCCAGCTCACATAGATAAGCTCTTAGGTCGCTTGTTATGATCAGTGATGCCCAGCAGGTCGCTAAGAGTAGAACCAGCTCGTGGAGTGATGTGACGTGCACGTTAAGCCTTTCCAAATCAGTGGCAGCATGATTTTCTCAACCATTAGGTATGGGGCTAGTGTTAGAAATCCATGTTTTGGTAGAAGACTTTGACAAATGTGACATGTGTCAGATTTGAAAAATTGTAATGAACTATTTCTTTATTTTATCACAACTGTAGCACCTCTCCATTTCTATAAAATAGGGGCCTGTAACAATTGTAAAAGAGCTTTTTGCTCTCTTACTCAGACTCTCACATTAGAAAACAAGTAATAACAGTGACTACCTTTTTAAAACAGAGATAGTCGTGGGTGTAGGCTTTTTTAAAGTCGAACCACGTAAATCTTTGTTATTCTATTCTCTCTCTTTGTCTCTCCTCTCTTCTATCTGTTTTATTTGTGTTTGATTTGCAGTTTTGGGCTTCGAAGAACCTAGTTGACTAATTTTTGACGTTAACATTTTATATCTTTTGAATTAAAATATTTTTGACCATTTTTACTTAACTTATTATATAAAGGTCTTACTAGAGTAATTTAATTATATTAGGAATAAACTTTTTGTTATAGTATAGTAAGCCTAAAAATTTTTGTAATTCTTTTGTCTTCTCTCTTTTATTAGGGAAAACTAATATCATTGTTACTATATGCTTTTGTAATTCTATTTTACCTTTGTCTATTACTAATCCTAAAATTTCAATTTTCGTTTGAATTACTCAATTATCTTTTTTGAAATTACTATATTATTTTTAAAAATATCTAATATTATCTATGTAAATTATGCAAAAATGAGAATAAGGTTTAAAGGCTTTGTCCATTCTTTTTTTAAAAAGTTGTGTGGCATTCTTTAAACCAAATAATATTACTAGCCACTGAAATTGTCCTACAGAGCAACTTTAAAGTTGTCCAACGGATGGATTCTTTGCTTAACTTAATTTACCAAAACCCACTTTTATAATCAAATTTAGATAAATAAGTTGCTTTTTATAAACAATTAATTAGGGGATAATATGAAACTCACCCTGAAATGTACAAAATTAATCGTGATTGAACATTATTTCTTTTTAATAGGTGAACTGTCCCCTACCATCAACTTTCTATCTAAAAAGTTAACATTTTCTATCTAAAATCATGAAATAGCCGAAACAGCCAAAATACCCTTACCAAGATCTGTAAAATCCCAATCATATCCTTTAAATTTATATAATAATTAAAATACCTTTTAAATTATTAATAGACAAAAATATTAAATAAAAAAAATGCAAAATAATTTAAAAAATATATATTTTCTCTCATTCTGATCTCTCTCATGTCATTGTCTAATTTCTTTTCTCTCACTTCTTCTCTTTTTTTTTTTTTTTTTTCTTTTTTTGTTGATAATGGCAATGGGTCATTTGAGACGAACCTGAATAATTTTTATCTAGGTTTGTCCTAGATGACCCACCTCATCTAGGTTTTAATCGAACCTAGATCTGGGTTTGATTGGAACCCAGATTATCTGCTTTAGATTTGCTGCAATTCACCCACTTTTGCAGAACTCCCACCGTTGTTGATGCTGTTGAAGTGGTGGTGGTTCACCACGGATCACCCCACCAAGGATGTCACAGTCATGCTTGCTAAATGAGGAAGAGGCGATATGTTTGGGAAGTGGTGGGCGAAGGGTTTGTGAGGAGACTGATTGTTATCGGAGTGGAGACACTACAGGAGGGATGCATTCCCAAAATCATTACCATGAACCAAAAATCAGCCGATCGTTGGCGATGACATGGCGACAGTGTGTAACGGTGGAGTTAGTTGTGAATATCGCGGTCTTTGAGTTTTTGCTTTGTTTTTTTATGGTTTCTTCAAGCGTGTGAACACTGAGTTTTGGATTCTATTTGGATGAATTGAGAGACGGTTATGTAAGCTGTTTACAAGTATTGTTCTAATATTTGTATGATTTTAGTTAATAAGTCTAAAAGTGGTTGATATATGTATATATATTTTTAGATATCTCATGCGTATGCGTGTCAAGATTGTGGACTTGACTCTTGCGCAAGCCAGTATTAGAATAGGACCAGCTATGCGTGCTTCATTTCCTAATCAGTACATTGATGAAATGACTACTCTTATATGATTGGTTCATTTGTTTTGCGCCTTCATAGTTTGTTTGATTTTTTGTTTTTTATACATTTTTAAAACTTCCGTGACTTCTTGTCGTTTGAGTTTTTGATTTTATTGATTAGATTTGTTGCAATAATTGGAAAAACCTAGATGATGGTTTGAAGTTGCTGATGTCGAACCAGATTGATGGATTGATGATGATAATAATGGGTTGATGGTGGTGATGATGGGTTAATGTGTTTGGGTTTATGTTGGTCGTGATGCTTGATGTGATGAAACGCTGTTGGTGTGATTTGGCTATCGGTGTTAATTTGATAAATGCTGCTAGTGTTATAGTTGATGATTAACCGGAGGTGAAGATCTAATCTACCATCTATTAAGATTGGATTTCTACCCGTAAAAAGATACATATAATTTTAATTTATAAAAACATATTTTTTTTAAAATGATCTCTACCATCCATCAACATGATGAACAGTGGAAATTATTTTAATTTTTTTTGAGAAAATTATTATTATTTTTTTAATTTTTAAATAATTTACAATTTTTTTTTTAAAATTTTTAAATAATTTACATTTTTTTTAAATTTTTTTTTTTTTGATCTCTAATATCCATTTCTAAAATAGAGGTGAAGATTTATTTTTTATTAATTAATAGAGTTATTAAAACCATTTTCCTTCATTTTAAAATTTTAATTATTATATTATAATACCATTTTGTCCTCAAATTTTAACATCGGTTGGATTTTTTAGACGGCAGAGGGTGATTTACCTAATAAAAATAAAACCATGAGTCATGATTAGTTTAACTTTTAAATGAGTTTTTTTTTTTTTTTTAATTTTTTTATAATATACTTTTTATTAATTTATCTTTGTTAGAGATTTTATAACTATTATCTAACATATTATCATTTAATCTTTTATAATTAATTATCATTCTAGTTTTTCCTCTTTTTTATTCACTATGGTTATTAATTATGAAAGTTAGGTTTCTATGTCTACTTGTACTTTTTCTAATTACTTTAAACTCCAGTAATTCTTCTATATGTAATCGGAATTCTTTTCTATCTTCTAGGCTATGTACTAAATCTTGTGTTTTTGTAGTTATATTTGGATTAATGATTTCTACATTATAGTAATCTATATTATTTTCTCGTATTGGATTATTTCTTATTATAACTAATTTCTCTAATGTATCTACTTTTCTTTTTATTTCTATTAGCCAAATTTGACATTATCGTACAATCTATATTTTCTATTTTTATCATGTCTTCTAAAAAGTTATTTACGTCTTCATCTATTAGCAAATGATTGTCTATGTTTTTGAATGAATCTCCTAATAGAGAATCAAAGTATTCTAAGGGGTCGTTTATTTTTTTTGTTTAAAGACTAAACAGTGTTGCTGAAGACTGAAAACTAAATAGTGATTGAAATCTGAACAATATATTTATTTTTTTTTCATTTACTTCTGAATATATTATAAATTTATTTGTTTTATTAATTTAAAATTATTTGAAAACTAGTAAGTTGACATTTATACTATTTTTACCATTTGTTGTTATGTAATTTTAATTAATTTAATACAAAAATTTGAAAGTAAATAATTTAATAAATTCTTAAACATTTTTTATGTACATATTAATAAAATTTTATTAATAATTAAAATATAATTAAAAAATATAGTAGTATTAGCCTTATCTATATTTAAATATATTCATAGATTTAAAAAATAACTAAAAAAATGAATGTTTAATTTGTAAATTAAAATATATTAATTCAATTTTAAGATAATTTGGGATGAAATGTATTTAGCTTTTATTTTTTAAATATATTTTTTATAAGTATCAAGGGAAAAAGAAAATAAAATTTGAATAATATAAAATTAGGATAAATTTAAAATTATATTATTTTGGGCAGAATAAATTTAGAATAAAAACTTTTAAATATCATTAAGTGATTTGCAATTAAGTGAAAAGTTAAAAATTTTTACTTAATTTTTTCAGTTATTTTTTGGTAGTTTTAAGTGGTTTAACCGTTTAAAAAAACAAACAAAAACAACTTAATATGTGCAACTCAGTAAGTCTTATGTAAAAAAAAAAAATAAACGACCTCTAAGCCTACTTATTTTTCGATATTATGTACTTTTTCTTTCTTTTCAAACGGAATGTTTCGTGTTTCATATTTGCGTTGAATAAATGTTGATTTTTTTAACAAATTAACACATGTAGGAGTTATCATTACGCTTCCATTTATACCAAGAATAAAATTTAATCCTAAAACGAGTTTGTAATTACTGATTTGATTAGTTATAAAGGTTTGGGGTAAATTATGTATTTCCCCATTTATTCAAATAGGTTTATTTACTAAGCAATCGATAATTTTTATGAGGGTTCTATTAAATTGTCTTACTACTATGGATTGTCTAAGCATTTTGTAATCTTCTGGAACTAAACTTTCATATACAGCGCTTTTATTGGTACCTATATTTATCGTAGCTTTCGTATTTAACTTATTATTTTTATATAAAATTTCTATTTCTATGGTTATTAATTCACAACCTCCTCTATTAGCATTGTTAGTCTCTACACAAATAATCTATTTTAAGTACTTCCTGTAATTCTTCTATATTTTCAAAATCATTAATAGTTTTTAAAATATTAGCTTTTATATTTTTGGCTTCTGGACAATTAGGTTTTATATGACCCATCTTACCATATAAATAGCATTTACACTTATTATGATTCTTCTTATAAGATAAAAGGTCTTTTCTTCTTATAAGGTTTAATATAAGAATATTTAAAGGGTTCTCTATACTTTTTTTTTTTAATCTTTATAATTTTTATGGGCTTTTCTATATTTATGTTTATGTTTCCTATTTTTAGTACATCCTAAGGTATGTACCTCATATAAATCCATACAGTGTTTACTAAATTGTTCTCGTGTTTATACTTTAAGTTTTTTTTTACATCACATATTTCTTTAATTGTTTTCCTAATGAAGATATTTGCCAAATTAATCCTTCTTCTTTTGTACTGTCAAACTCTGTTCTTAGTTCATTACTTAGGGACCATTTGTTTTTTCCACTTAACACTTAATAGTACTAAATTACACATATTAAAATGTTTTCGTTTGTTTCTTTAAGTGGTCAAACCATTTAAAATTATTAAAAAACAACTGAAAAAATTAAATAAGAATTTTTAACTTTTCAGTTAATTGGAAATCACTTAATGATATTTAAAATTTTTTATTCCAAATCTATCATCTCCAAAAGAACATAATTTCAAATTTATCTCAACTTTATATTATTTAAATTTTCATTTTTTTTCCTTGATACTTATAAAAATATATTTGACAAGTAAAACCTAAATACATCTCATCCCAAATTATCTTAGAATTGAACTAATATATTTTAATTTATAATTTAAATATTTATTTTTTTAGTTGTTTTCTTAAATATATTAATATATTTAAATATAAATATGATTAATACTACTATTTTTTAATCATATTTTAATTATTAATAAAAAATTATTAATATGTACATAAAAAATGTTTTAGAATTTATTAAACTATTTATTTTTAAATATTTGTATTAAATTAATTAAAATTACATAACAACAAATAGTAGAAAGGATATAAATGTCAACTTACTAGTTTTCAAACAATTTTAAATTTAAAAAACAAACAAGTTTACAACATATTCAGAGATAAGAAAAAAAAAAATGTTATTCAGATTTCAGATTTCAGTCACTATTCAGTTTTTAATCTTTAGTAGCACTATTCAGTTTTCAAATAAAAAAACAAACGACCTCTTAGCTTTTCTCCTATCTTACCAGGTAATGTATTAAAAATCTTTATTAAAAGGTCTTCATAGTACGGTCTACCTATTTGACTCTAATATTATAAAATAAATCTACATGATAGTCAAAATATTGCATATCGCATATATTTAACTGCTCTAAACTTATAGTTGCTCCAGTAATTGTTAATGTATCTCCTTACGATATTCCTAATATGA
This sequence comes from Dimocarpus longan, assembly GCA_022984855.1. Taxonomy (NCBI): domain Eukaryota; kingdom Viridiplantae; phylum Streptophyta; class Magnoliopsida; order Sapindales; family Sapindaceae; genus Dimocarpus; species Dimocarpus longan. Next base: position 13,285,282 of record CM041020.1, read on the forward strand.
TTTTCTTTATACAATCAATAAAACCTAAGACTATTATATGTATTTCAAATTCATTTAACTCTCTCCGATCCTCTCTTTTTGCATATTCGCGCCATCGTAAATATATTTGTTTTTCACTACATCCTAATGTACTTTCTAAATAAATCACCTTATATTTAGGATCAATTATCACTGATAATTGGCTTCCATGGAATGTCTTATCAAATTACCTGCCCATCTATCAAATATTTGTTTCCACTCACTAAGTTTGTGACCTTGTAAGCTTAAGATCAATATAACTTTTGCTTCTGAAGCTTGCTTCCACTTTTCTAATTTAGTTTTAGCTTTAAATATACTCCTTCTGTTTTCTTATACTGTTCTCTATTTTCTGGCATACCTATTTGTTCTAAGTATTCTTCAACCTTTGTTTGTTCCACCATTGGTTCAGGGATATTTGAGCGTCGTTTCTATTACTAGTTTCTCCTTCTTCAAATAGTTTTTTGTCTTCATCTACCATAATTTCATCTTCTATAAAATATATACTTTCTAACTTATGCTTGAATTTATTAAAGTATAAGTTTTTAATTAGCATGTTGTCCGCTAGCTTTATCTTCACTTAACTATAAATTATTACACAATTCTTCAAAAATTTCTTCTTCTAAGTAGTCACTTAGATTTTCAATTTTAAATTTATATTATTATTATTATTGATTTTTATGCCATTTACCATACTATCCTTACTCAATAACAGAATGGTTACATTTCGACACTGGAGAAACAGTTTGGGGTTTCAGGGTATCATACTCTTCTTTCTCATTAACGGAAAGGTTACCGTACTATCCTTTCTCATTCCGGCGAGCTTGTATGCTTGCTGAAATTAAATGGCACTTTCTTGTAATCTTAAGCTTGTATTGATTTGATTATGTGTCCTTCTTGATTGCTTGCTTTTGTTTAAAAGTTGTCAGATGGTTGTTTGAAGTAGTTTCACTTCCAGTTTCATGAATAAAATGTTAGGGATTTATGTGAGACAAGAAAGAAAAATTTTAAATTTGGATAGAAGATTATATGGAAGGGAAAACATTTTATTGATAAGGAATCCTTGTTTCCGTTTTTTGACTTGATTGGTTACAAATGCGCCCATGTCATCTATTTATACAAGTGTGTCACTCTAGAATTTAGATACATTTATTTTTATATTTATTCATAATTCATCTAGGAATTGTAGATTCATTCCTAAATATTGTAAATTCATTTAATCATCAATCTCTAGAATTATCTTGAAACATCTTCCAAAGATTATTCATGCAACATCTAGATTCATCTCCATAGTTCAATGCATTGATTACAAATTATATATTTAACACCCCCTCTTAATTTGTAATCTTCAAGATCTTTATGAAATAATTAAAATGATAAAGCCTTTGTGAAAATATCAGCCACATGCTCTTCTGTTCTATAGAATTGCATTTCAATTTCTTTTTCTTTAACTAACTTCCTGATAAAATGATGGATTCAACCTTAGAAGACGGAGGTTCATGAGTTGTGTTCTCAACTTCTCTTTTGTATTTGTAATTTTTTCATTGTATATAGCCATATTTTATGTTTTGTTGGGATAATGATGGATATTGATTATTTAATGTTATTAGAGTTTGATTATCATTTGCTTGAGGATGGTGTACATGTTGAGTAGAGATTTTAGAACTTAATGCTTACATGTGATTGACTATCATCCGCATGATTTGAGATTTTGTGTTGAGATCGGAAGGAATAGCACACAAAGTGCTCGAAAATGGCTACCTTAGGCTAGGAAAGGGAAATAGCCGCTCGCATGACAGTTAGGTCACCGTGAGTACTCCAATGACAGCTAAGTATCTTATAAAAATACCAATCCGACCTAAATAGTAAATTATCTTAAACTTAATGAGCTCTTGTTCATTGGATAGCCATCGGAAGATAGGTGTTGGTGGAAAAAAGTATGTTCAATGCATTATCGGAAGAGATGTATTGAGTGCATTAATGATAAACTAGCAATAAACACAATCAATAAATTTTCGATGTTTTGATAATTAATTTCTCTATCTAAATGGAATCCAGAATCTCAACACACTTTTATTTGTTCTTATTTATTTGTTTTTTTTTTTATCTATGATTAGTTTGGTAATCGATTCTCATATCTTTATGGAGACGATCGTGCAATTGCTATACGATATCAATACGATTCGTATACTTGCGAGGTTTTACTACCAAATGAGAATTGAAAAGTAATCGACAACTGCTACTGTAATACAGATATATTTTTTCTATTTTTTATTTTAATTATAATTAATTAAAATTAAAAATAATTTTCTTTTATTATCTTTATTTTTCATTAATTTTATTTTATTAAAAATTGGAAACTAAAAAAATAGAAAAAAATGAAATAAAAAATGTTGAAAGAAAAATATATTACGTTTTAACAATCATATCCACTATTTACTAAACACGTTTGTCTTACTCTTTTATCAAGGTAATAATTTGAAAAGATAACTTTTCAAACATCTATCCACTTATATTTTAAGTAAATTATTTAATAAGTTAAGCTTTAAGTGATTATTTAATAAGTAGAAACAATCACTACAACAAATCTTGTATTTTACGGCATCAAACCATAGCATTTTTTTTTTTTATGCAATGAAAAAGCTAACTATTATAGTATTTTATAATTAAATACTACGTTAATTAATCACTTAGTAACACATCATTATTAATATGTCAACTTTGTCCCTCGTATGGATGTCAAGGAACCTGTGCTTCTTCTACCAGGGAAAGGGTTCGAAGGTTGACAATAACAATAACACATCATTATTAATATCGGTTTATTATTAAATATATAGCATATAAGATATGCTATTAATAATCATGAATTAATTAACCATTTATGGTTATAATAACACAATAGAAAAGTTATGAAATTCAAAATTATTAATATGTTATAAAATTATAATTAAATAAATAGTAAATAATAATAAAATGAAAATTCACAAAACCCTTCAATCCTAAAAATCTGGCAGCTATTCTATAAGGAAAAATAATTAAAATAAAACTTTGGGGCAAACTTAAAAATTGGTGGGAGAATGATAATCTTTTATTCTCCAATTTCTTAAACTTTAGCGGCTTAATGTTGATGTTGCGGTTGCTTCTGGTTCACTTCCGGCGCCTGCTCCGGTTGAATCATTTACAGATATGGTAAATTTTATGTTGATGGTGAAATGATTACGTTTGAAGGAGAGTTAAATAGATTTGAGATGTTGGACAGTGTTTGCACGCGAGTATTATCAAGGATATTGAATTCGATTTAGGCTGAGGGAATGAAAGAAATGGTTGCATGCTGTATCTGGCATGTAAATCATGTATTATGTATCTTCAAAGCTGGTTTTAATCATGGAAACAATGCTCAAATTTTTGTTACAGTACCATTTGAAAATACTTCTAGAACGCAATGCGTTTCTGTTTTGTTTGGCAGTGGACCTTGCTTGATGATAGAGTCATTGACAGGTATCAAAACCTTCAGTTATTCCAGCAGTAGATGTTCATTCAATGCCTCACATGAAAGTCATCTGATTTACAATATTTAAGTATTTTTATGTTTAATTAAGCTCATTGATAACAAAGAGTATGCTGTTTGTTTGTTTTTTTTTTTGGTTTTGTTTTGTTTTTTTTTTTATTTTGGAGCTTTTGACAAGTTAGCTGATGAGAATTTGTTTTGATTTTAGAATAACAACCGTTTTTTCGAAGGTATATTATTAAAATGTTTTTGTTAATGTAATTATCCCAAAAACAAACTAATTTACATCAATTAATAGGTTGATCATTTGCATTAAATTGGTTGTGTGAGTTTGAACCCTGTGCATTACAAGATTTCCTTTTTCCTTTTTAGAATGAATTATGATGAGAATTTGGGATGTTATTTTTGCATTATGTATTTTAGAATGAATGAATTAAGGATTTACACGTATGCACAAACACAAATACCCATATAGAAACAAAATGGACTGAATATGAAATTGCAAGTCAAATGTTTATAAGGTGATCAAATCAACCGTATAAGATTCTTCATATATATATATGCGTACAGATCACATAGGTTTATTAAAGCTAAATTACTAGTCATCAACCATATAAAAATTTCAACACAAATCATAATAAGAAGTAATCTGCACAAAACTTGTATCAAACAGAAGAAAAAGACACCATTAATATTTTCCTTAGAAAGGGAAATTGGTTTCTTGTTCTCGTTCTCGTTCTTCATTTTTTTTTTTTTTTTAATTTTTTTTTAAATTTTTAATTTTTAAATTTTTTTAAGTTTTGAAGATTGAGATTCTCCTATAGTTCCTTTCACATTTTGACCATTAGAAGAGACGCTTGATTTGTAAATAAAAAAATTAAAGAAAAATTTTCAAAAACTATCACACTTTTTGATGGTTTGGATTGATTGAAGACCAAGAATTGATTCTGAGTTGCTAATCAAAAGTCTTCAAATGCCTGAAGGATTAAATACAGAACTGAAACATTTGAATTGATGGATTAGAGTTTACCTGCACATCCTTCGAGCAGACGGGGATTTCCTTCGAGCAAACAATTACATATATCGAACAGTTGGATCTGTACTGCTGAAACAGCTGCAGGCAGACACTTCGCAACTAGAGCTTAACTCGTATATCGTCTTTGATTTATTACTCGCAAAATAATTGAAAGACAGACCGAATACGCTCCATTCCTATAGCACAGGAACATGTGTGAACTTTTTGATATCTGGAGGATTCTTCAAGTTGTCAACCCACCATTGTTCTTCTATCAAAACAGCATAGTTGCACTTCAGTTTAGGGGCTTCAATATATGGATAATATATCTTTAGAGAAGATACAACGTTGTCCTGACAAAAACTATTTTCTACTGGATTATCATTTTGATCACAGGCAGCCGTGCACTTTGCCATAGGGGAATCATCAGACGACATGAAGGAGAAGTTGGCGCAGCCTGCACCGATGAACTTGTTTCTCATTTGAGAAAATATAAATTGGACTGTGTCCAAGGTTGCAGTGCCCTCAAAGTATTTTTTTCCAATTATCACAAGAGCTGAAGACTGGATAGTTTACACGCATTACACCATCTAGTGAGATATCAAACACTTCCATGTCAATACTGCGGAGGTATGAATTTCCTGCAGCTGACCTGCATTGTATCGTCAACCAAGTGTCGATTGAGCAATCATCACCTATTCCAAACGGGAACGGAATGCTTACATTTCCACATGTGGATGGACAGTTTCTCAAAGGTGTTGATGCTGATGGTGGTTGTGCCAACACCATTATTGGACATGATAATAAGATTAGCATAAATGGAGGCAATGGTACAATCATCTTCAATTCCTCTCTCTCTCTCTCTCTCTCTCTCTCTGTGCTGCCTTTTGATATTTGTTGTACTTTGAATGTTGAGTTTAGATAATAAGAACAATGAGTTCCCTCTTCAAATTTATAATTCAAAGAAAGGATATGCTTGCTTTAATCGCTCTTCAGATGATAATATTTAGGAAATAGTGAAATACTAAGGAGCTACAGATATTCCAGAAGCCGCCCTTAACCGTTGATTATTTAATTATTTGTAATTCTTCCTGATGATCATTAGTTGAATATCTTCTTTTTTTTTTTCTTTTTTTTTTAATTAAAAAAAAAAAAAACATTTTAATAAGATTACGCGAGAGGAGCATGGGGACAGCTTCTGCCACCCTTTTAACAATTCTTCAAGTTCTATCTATTAATGTATCTAGAAATATGCTTGAGCTGGTGATGATTAGTTGTTTTTCTCTCACTTGAGTTTGCTGACTATATGTGAAAGATTAGTTTTAATTTGTACAAGTAAATTTTTATTTTCTTCTTATTATTATTATTTATGGTGGGGAGAAGTAATTAAATTTTAAGAAAATTATTCACATATTATATTTTAAGATAAAAATGAAACTTGAATCCTTAACTTTTTAGTGTCAAAGGAACCCTTATGCAAGTGAATATGACTTGTTCTTCATTTATAATTTTCTTATGCTCTTGATTTAGGGGATCTGTTGTTGGTTTTGGTCTTTCTTGTTTAATTTTACTTTTAAATTGGTCTTCTGGATCTTTGTTTAGGTTCAATATAATTTTTCAATGGTTATATTGGTTTGGCCCCTTCAATTTTGTCAAATTTGGTAGCTAATTTCTTGTAACGTAAGTTATGGACCTTACCTAAATGGTTAGGGTTGTATTTGACACGTGATTTGAACATACACTTACTTTAGAGCTCAAATTCTTACTTTCATCTAATAGTTTTATCGGATGTCCCTGAAGAGACTCATCTAATAGTTTTAAATTTTTGCAAGATTTACAGAAAATGTGTGGTTTGTGTTCCTTGTCCTTGATAGTATTGACTATCATCTCTCTCTTATGAGATTTTACATTAAAAAACACAACCAATGTAATTATAAGGGTACAATATAATTCATCAGATATAGTTGAATGCATACATATTATCTTTTGTGAGTGAACTCTCCCGCAAGAGTTTAGTGAAAATATTCAGCAAATTTAGGGAAGGATTGAATTTAATTATTTAAGTGAAGTTCAAGAAAAGTTTTAGTAGAACATGGAGATGCCATCTAATTAGACCAAAACTCAATGGAAGTTAATGAAATTTATCACATATAAAAAGAAAAATCATTCCCCACAACACTTGGTTTCATATGAAAATTCCCAACAATAACATTAAAATTACGCGGGTTTTGGAATTAGCACCAAATTTTAAAATGATTTTTTTTAATACCATTAGTATCATAAACTATTGTATGCAAATAAGAGCAATAGTTTACTAACAAAGGATGCCAACTGCGGTAGTTCGCTATCTTTCATCTGCAGAGATTATACTGTCCTTGTTTGTGAGTATTAATAGTGTACAAAGACTTATTTTAAAAGTTTGATTTTCAAAATTTACACTAATTTTAATAAAGAAAGGGAGAGCTTAGAGAGTTATACTTGCACTGGAGCCCAAAATAAAAAGGTATTAATTTTGTTGAAAAAAAAAAAGTACTAATTATTTACATGATTCTCTTTTAATTAGTGTCAAACCCTAAAAATCTGTTCCTTTAGATAATCCTAATTTGATGGGATTTCCGTGTCATGACTATTATGAAAATCTGATGTATTAGATTTTTTTTTTTTTAATGAATAAACTATACGTTAGATTATTCTAAGGAATTTCAGAAATCGTATCGAGAATATATGTTTTAAAAAAATGTTGAACAGATCACATAAAGCAAGAAGATTCCTCAGTTGCCATCCAATAATAATAAAATTGGTTAATGCTTGATGCAGACATATTAACAATGCTTAAATTCAGGTCTTAATTCATAAACTTATAATTATGTTAATATACCGATTAAACAGACTAAGAGGGCCATAGTATACAGGTGGGTATTTGGGTATTTCAAAGAAAAAAAAAAGGTATAATTATTGATATTAAGCTCACACATTATTTTTAAATTCTCCTTTTCGATATACAATTTCAAAATTCACATATTTTGATCACATTTTTAAAGCTATATATATTATATTAATAAAACACAATCGTTTCAAAAACTTCCAAAGTGGATGATTACAAGAACATAGGACACAGGGTGAGAAAATCATGGGGGATAGAATCAAATTGTCACAACTCAGGTCCTGGGTCACGGCAAAATCGTAAATATTAAGTGATAGAAGTTTTTAATTTGACACTACAAAGTTTTTACAATTTTCAACTTTAAAAAAAAAAAAAAAAAAAAAATTCAGTTTTGGATACTTTAAAGTACCAAAATAAAACATTGTAAATAATAAAATGAAAATATTTAAAACACTCTAAATAATCTCGATGGAGACAATTCTCACAGATATGTGAATACCTGCTAGAAATCATGGATTTATAGTAATAATTAAAATCATGTACGCTTAGCCGTGCAATCAACTTATCATAATTAAATATTCACATTCACTTAGAATCTCAAATGAAATTCCACAACTCTGACGTTCTTAATACAATGTCTTAAATACATCAAATGTAAGTCCTATAAATGAGTTCCAAGGACATTCAATTCTAAATACCAAACTTGAAATGAAATAAACCAAATGTCTATATCACGGGCAAAGTCCCTGATTTCCTTGATTCTCTACCTAATCCGCTTGATGGCCAAGTCATCTTGCACCTTCCCTGAAAGGTAAAAAAATAAAGTAGGGGTGAGCTAGTGCTAAGTAGGATTTCATTTTCGATAAGGTTTCGAAAATCACTTTCTAAAATCATTATTAAAACTCTGTATGCTTAATTGTTTAACAAATTCAATAAACCATTTCATAAAACATATAGGCTACTAGATTAGTCATACAACATTTAATTTCTTATATCAAGTCATGTCATTTTCAAAACAAGGTAAATCTCATCCCCTTAATTATATACTCGGTAGCCTACAGTTTTCAGTAAATGATTTTGAATAAGAAAAACAACATTCGGCACATCGTGACCCTGGTAGCCATACCAGAAAATACTCTGTAGTAATCTCGACATGAAGTCATATAATACGAAAGCTAGTGATAATATCACATAATGACTAGGATGGTGAACTTTTACCTCATTTAAGTTAACAAGAAAATTTAAATAAGTTTATCATGCAACCAATACAATATAGATAAGATTCGATATTTTGAAAACCGTCATTTTTGTTTATAAAAATTTTGGCAGCATAACAGCTGCTAATTCGATAAACCAAATCTGTAATTAGATAAAACCACAAATTTTCACCAAGCAACCCACAAAATACTTCCAAAACAATCCATAATATATTTTCGCAAATAACCTACACACTTTCAAAATTATATAAATTTTAAATAAATTCCACTTTAACATAAAAATTTCTAAAAGATCACGATTAAACCCCTACCTCAATATAAACTATTAATTACTTCGAAAATCTCGATTTTCAGTATCGTTATCGCTGTTCCAAATCGAACCTATGAAGTAACACAATATAGAAAAATTTTAATACAGCTACCCTAAGGGGAAAATAACCCTAAAATTAGATTCTACACTTAAAAACGAGTCTGTAGAGGTATTCGAAGCTAAATTTCGAGTTCGAGAGATCGAGAAACTTATCTCTGCCGTACATGGTGGTCGACGATGACTTTTCGAAGGCGGATTTCAGTGGCTACGGTGGTGGAAGGTGCAGCTAGGCAGGTTTTGCTACCCTCGACATGCTTGTCACAAAAATGGGGTTGACCGCAATCGAAATCGCTTAATTTTGCCAAGATCTAAAAAAACGAAGTTAATTAATGGTCAAATTTCTCTGCCGAAACAAACACACAAACAATGATAAAAATTGACAAAATTGGTACCTATGGAATCTACATTGCACAAGCTTTCCAACAGTGTTGAGTTTGGCCAAAACAGAGGTCGGATATGACCGGAACGAGGAGTTAAAATTTGGCTCACGGGAAATAGGCGGCTGAAAAACTGAGGAGAGAGAGAGACCAAAAAGGCAGTTGAAGGTTGAAGATGACTATATAATCCGGTAGAATTACGATTTGTTTCCCTCAACTATTTCTAAATTACGATTTTAATCTAAAACTTTAAAATTTTAACTTTTTGACCCTTATACTTTTACAAAAATTTTATAAGATTTTTTTTTTCAATTTCACCCTTAAAAAAAATTGAGGTTTTACACAAATAAAGGGTGAACTTTTGACCTAATAGTATAGAAAAATTTGAATGAATATTTTTAACTTCACAAACTATAGTTTAATTACGAATACAAGCAATAGTTGACGAATAAAAGCTGCAAATTATGATTTTTTATCCTTGCTTTGTAAATTATTGGCTTCGTTTGCAAACTCTAGTTAGTGAATACTGATGGTCTAAAAAGAACCCATTTCATCACTCTTTTAGTATCATATCAAAAACTCGCGTTTTTTTTTTTGCCCTGCTAAAAACAAAACTCCACCAACAGGGTAAATTGCATAAAAAAAAAAAAAAAACTATTTTAAAAATCCACTGGAACCAGAAGAGATCATATTTTGGCGTAAATTAGACAATTTTCCTTTGTTTTTGTTTTACTCACTTTATATGCCGTAGCCCAAATTTCATCTCAAATAATGTGTCACCATCTCATAATATTTCACTCATCTTAAATGGAACTTACAATTGTGATGCAATACTGTTGAAGAGGTAACTTGTTTCTACCTGTAGTTTAATGTATCTCATAACCTTTCCTCTTATTTTAAATGACTGTCTTGTATTCTGTTTGATTTCGATGGCATCTTAGTTATCATTATTTATTAATCAAGATATTATAGAATTTATTAACATTATTTATATACATGTATCCAACTATCTATCTATCTATCTATCTATCTATCTATGTGTGTGTGTCACTTGTAATGAGGGGAACTTGAAATATGGCTAGACTGAGTAAATTTTATCTACCAATAAGCCACATTAGCTAGCATAAGGATTTGGTCTTTAACATCTCTTGGTAAAAGAAATAAATCCTTTCGTATCTGTTATTATTACTCCAACATGAAATTGAAGGCCGTGTTATAGTACACTGTCACATAATAAGTTTTGCAATAATGAAGTTAAAGCAGTTATTGTGCGTTGTTGAAATGAGATGGATACCCATAATACGTATTTCCCTTTCAATATGATCTCTAAATTAATAATGGTTCAGAATCTATTGACTGAGTAATACTGTCAAAAATAGAACTTGTTGAAGTAGAACCATCGCAAGGCTCAGCTAATTCAAAGCTCTCGTATGCGAAGTTCTCATCATTGCCCTGGACATTATCACTTCTATTTGGTGCTCGAATTCCTTCCAACACCATTGCTACTTTTTTCATAGTAGGTCTTTGCTTCCCATGTAGATTTAGGCATCTTATCGCCAGGTTAGCCATAGCCATGATCTCTTCCTCCTTTCCCAGCTTCACTTGAACATCAAGAATGTCATGCAAATTATTCTCCTCCATTGAGCTTATGAAATATGATGCCAAACTTCTACCTTCTTCCGTCACTGTTGAAAATATTGGTTTTTTTCCTGTTAGAAGCTCAATCAGGACTACTCCAAAACTATAAACATCACTTTTATCTGTAAATTGGTTTGATCGAAAGTACTCAGGGTCAAAGTATCCAAAAGTCCCTTGTACTTTTGTCGTTACGTGAGTATGATCAACTGGAATTGACCTCGAAGTTCCAAAGTCTGCTACTTTTGCTCTGTACTTTTCATCTAGGAGTATATTAGAAGACTTAATGTCTCGATGATAAATGGGTAAAGAAGCTGCTGAGTGTAGGTAAGAAATCGCTCCTGCAATTTCTGTTGCAATCCGTAAGCGCATATCCCACGTGAATGGAAGCTCTTCATTTTGTTCTTGAAGATAAGAATAAAGAGTTCCATTATGGATGAATTCATAAACTAATAAAGGAACCTCCATCTCCAAACAAAACCCTAATAACTTAACAACATTTCTATGATTAATTTGAGAAAGAATGACCACCTCATTAATAAATTCTTGAAGCTTCGCTTTATCTACTACCTTTGACTTTTTTACTGCGACAAGTCTTCCATCAGTCAACATTCCTTTGTAAACAGTACCTTGACCTCCTTGACCAAGTATTCTGTTCACATTAAAATGGTCAGTGGCCTTATCCAACTCCTTCGAATTAAAAACTCTGCTTTTGTCAAAACTGCCATCAAATGAAGGTAACTGTTGCTGTAAAAGTAATCCGCCATTTTGTTCGAAGTACTTTTCCTTGAGCTTGGTCTCATTCCTTCTCTTTATCATAATGCACAACCACCATGCCCCAACAAGTAAAAACAAACTTCCAAAACTTGCGTTTAGACCTGCACAATACTTTATTTGTTAGTATAAATGAGTAATAATACTGTTGACTTGGGCCACACTTCACTAAATAAAAAATGCCCACCTATTATGATCATTTCAACCTTCAATTCAGTTGTGGGCCTCGGTGATGACAAGCATTTGTAGCCCCCTTCATAGTTTTCACAATATTTCCCTGGCCCACAAATGCTGGCATTTGCTTTACATTCATCAATATCTGACATGTATGTAGAAATAGAGTTAAAATCTGAAATGTAGGAAGTGTACATACGTGTCAAATACATTACCTTAATGTATATATAAGTATAAAGGGTTTATCACTAATCTCAATTTTTATCTTGATAGATGTTGTTAAAAGGAAAAAAAAATTAAGTAAAATCTTTCCTTTTTCTTCTTCAAGAATAACTATGATTGTAAAGTAAAATGTGGAAATTTTATGGATGTATCCAGGGGTTATGAATCAATCCTATACCGACACGAGAGGGGATGTTAAGAAAGAAGCAAAATGTAAAAATTTGATGGCCTCTTAGACCGACGCAGCATCTCGTTCGTTGAATTTTTTCATTTATTTAAAGCTTGAAAACCAACTTTGCTTTATATACATAATGCTTTTAAAATCAAATATATCTGATTTTAAATAGTAAGGACCAATTAATCAAATTCATCAATTGAGAATTAAATAGAAAAAAAAATTTATTTTAACCGAGAGAATACAATAGATAAATTTAATTGATTGGTCATTATTTTTTAAAATCAGGTATACTTAATTATAAAAGCTCTATGTATATATAAAAACTGACATGAAACTGGTAAGAGATCTATAGTAAGTTGTCGAGACCAAATACCATTTACACGACACGCTTAGGATATCTACTTCTTATGAATGAGAGGTAACTACTTTGATAATAAGAAGAGAAAATTAATATGTATACTTCTATGAATAAGAGATAAATACTCTCATAATATGAATTTAGTGGTAATTTAAATCTCAATTTCTTGAAAGATGGAAAGTTATATAACCATCTATGTTAAGAGGTGATGAAGGTGATGTATAACTTTGCCTATTTTAAAAGACAATAGTACTTGTAAAGAACATTATTTTTTCTACACACATTACATCTTTCGCTAGAAAGATATCACAATCATATCACTCTAAGTGTAAATACGAGTCTATGATGAAAGTAAATACAGAAGAAGAATTTCAAACCATAACATTCTTAACAAAAGCTAACACATGCCAACAAAATTAGAAAAAAGAGTCATCAGATTCCAAACAAAACCAAACCACATAATTATTCACTCAAAGTCACACACTGAACACATACAAATTAACTAGCAAAATCCAATTTCAAAACATGTAGGCCCAACAGTCAAATTAAATAAAAAAGTTACCTTAGATTGAGACCAGCCATTTATCATATGGCCAGCTAGCCACACTAATCAAATTTCGAGAGCTTAAGGTGAATTCTTAGATCGATTAGGCCAATATTTCATAACGAAATTTCATCAAATCCATCAGTGACTCCTCAACATGTAATATTATAAAGTACACAAAATGTATAGCGTTATTTAACAAGCTTAGGCTAAATTTTTATAATAAAATTACTTGAAATATATTTGTTTCTTCTTCAGAAAATTATAATAATATCCTCAAGATCTAAGCTTAATTTTGCGCTGTTTCATAACATCTAAAAACATTAAGATTTAATCTATTAATTGAGTAACAGAGAGGTGTACCTTGACATCCTTTAAGACGATAAGGATTTCCTTCGAACCCAGGAAAGCATTTACATCCAACAGTTGGATATTTGTCACTAAAACAGCTACAGAAAGACCTTTCACAAGTATAGCTGGACTCATTTGCCTTCAATTTATTCTTCTCAAAAGGATCAAAGGTTAGAGTGAATATGCTCCATTCCATCACCACAGGAACGTGGGTGAGATATTTAACATCTTGAGGATTCTTTATGTTGTCTTTAAGCCACTGTTGATCTACCTATAAGAGAATTCACATGCATATTAAATTAAACACAAGAAAATGATAAATCTTACATTAAAACTATAAAAGATCACGCGTGCACACATATATAACACACACACACACATATATATATAACAAGTAAGAAAATTAACAGTACCAAAGCAACATAGGGGCATTTTCTCCCTTTGCTTAGAATAGTTGGAGTGAATGTTTTCAGGGTCGAACGAACATCGTCTTGGCAGGAATCAACTAATTCTCTTGTATCATCATAATCATTGCAGGTCGTCGAACACTGAGCAATGACAGAATCCTCGTTGGACAGCAAGGAAAAGTTTCCGCAATTTCCTATACCGATGAACTTGTTTCTTGTTGGAGAGATAACATATGGGTTTAATTCTTTAAGAGTTAGGCCAAAATCGTTGCTGATGCTCGGACGACAAATATTATAAACTGAGTAACTTACGCGCATGGTGCCATCTAATGAAATATCGAGCAGTTCCGTGTTGGTACTACGGATGTATGGCTTACTGTGGTTGCAGTCCACTTGATGCCAGGTGTCTATTGCACAATCATCTTCAATGCCGAATGGAAATGGAATGGTTACATTTCCACATGTGGATGTACAATTTGTTGTTGATGATCCTGGTGCTTGAGCAAACGCCTTTACAGGCCATAACAGCAAAACAATTATCTGAAACTGCAGGAAGGGTAGGATCATTCTTCACTGTTTCTAAATTTCCCTAGCTCTTGTCTTTTTAATTTTTGCTCTATGTTTTCTTTATATGAAATTTTGAGTTTATTGAATAACATTCAGGTCCTTTTTGCATGAATTATTTAATAGATGAAACTGCAACTATCCAAGTTGCCAACCAGGTCAAGTGGGAAATAAATATATCATGAAGAAAGGGTTGCAAAGTCTAGCAGCCATGATTGACTATTTAGAACAAGTCTAGCTTTATATTTAAGTCTTCGGTTATACCTACCGTTCAATTAATTTTCAATAAATTTTAAATGAGCAAATTACTGAAAACCCTCCGCACATTTGCTTTATTATAATCGGAAACCATTTTTACATTTTGTAACAATGACCTCCCCTCTACTAACATTTGACCATAGTTGACTGTTTAAAATAACTGAAAAATGACAAAATAGAGTAAAAAGACAATAATACCCCTAACTAATTAATTTTATAAATTTTAAATTATAAAATAATTAAAATTTAAATTATAAGCCACTCCTCTCTCGGTCTCTCTCTCTCTTCTCCTGCTTCTCCTTCTGCTCTTCTTTTTCTTCATCTTCTTCACTAGACTCTTTCCCCCCTTTCTTCTCATTCTTCTCTTCATTTTCATCTTCTCATTCTCTTGCCCGGATACCCAGATCGACATCTGGGTATCAAGAGTCTCGATTCTGAGTGCGGTCTTGGTTTCCAGATCGAAAACCCATATCGATCTGGAAACCCAGATCGATGTCTAGGTTTTCGTCTGGAAACCCATATCGATCTATGTTTCCAGATCTAGAAACCCAGACCGATGTATGGGTTTCCGTCTGGAAACCCAGACATCGGTCTCGGTTTCAGTCTGGGAACCCAGACATCGATCTGGGTTCCCAGATCTGGAAACCCATATCGATAGGTTTCCAGACGGAAACCCAAACAACCTAGCTCGATCTGGGTTAGGAAACCCAGACATATCGACGTCTGGGTTTCCAGACGCCGATCTGGGTTTTTGACCCAGACGCCCAGATATGGAAACCCAGATGATGGTAATGCTGATTGTGTTTATGATAGTGTTGATGATTGTGTTTATTGTAGATGGTGTTTGTTGATGATGTTCTTGGGTCTGTTTGATGATGATGGTAGTGATTTTTATTTAAAGATGACAGTGGTTTTGTTTGTATTGATAATTGTTTGTGTTGATGATTGAGATGTTGGAATATGTTGATGAATGATGATATTGGAACAAACAAGATGAACCCAGAACTGTTGAAGAACCAAAAACCATGAACCAGAAACCATCATCAATTTATTTTATTGTTTTAAATATTATTTTTTTAAATTAATCTAGGTCGTCCATCTTTGAGATGGATGGTTTAAATTAATTTTAAAATAATTTTTATAATTTAAATTTAAATTTTATTATTTTTAAATTTTAATTATTTTATAATTTAAAATTTATAAAATTAATTAGTTAGGGGTATTATCGTCTTTTTACTCTATTTTATCATTTTTCAGTTATTTCAAACGGTCAACTATGGTCAAACGTTAGTAGAGGGGAGGTCATTGTTACAAAACGTAAAAATGATTTCTGATTGTAATAAAGCAAATGTGTGGAGGGTTTTCAGGAATTCGCTCAATTTTAAATAACCGGCAAAGTTAGCTTGGCAAGACATTGACCTTGGATTGTTTTTCATTGATTTTTTTTTTTTTTTTCTTTTTAGGCATGGCATCTTTGGATCTTATTCTAAAACGTAATGCATAATATTTTTTCTTTTTTATTTATATTGGCCTGTATGTTTTTTATTTTATTAATTTTCATTTGAAGATAAGAAATTGAATTTTATGTTTATATGATCCCAAAAATTTGCATGGTAGCAATCATAGAAAACAGTATCATGAAAAATGAATTAAGTAATAGCGTTATACATTCCACATACCTATTTTGAAAATATATTTTTAACATGTTGTTAGAGTAAAAAAAATATTGAGTGTATTTAAACTAATTAATGTGAAATTGATTAATGTCTTATTACGTATTTTAAAGGGTAGTATTAACATATGTTCATAGAGCACAATTCAATATCACAAACCACCAATGAATAAATGAGGAGAAAATAAGTATATAAAAAGAAGAAAAATAATAAATTCATTCATTGGTCAATTGTAATTTTTTTTTCCAATTTTTAAAACATATTCAGATTTAAAAAACAAATAAATTTAAAACATATTCAAAGGTAAGAGAAAAAAAAAAAAACATGTTATTCAGATTTTATATTTCAATCACTATTCAATCTTTAATTTTTAATATTATTATTTAGTTTTCAGATAAAAACACAAACAACCCCTAATAACTAGAATTAAGTCTTCGCATGTGGACTTATAAAGTCATGTCGAACTTATGAGTCAATGCAACCAAAGTAGTCTTTATGATTTACATGTGTGTATGAGGAGGTATAATAAATGTGAAAATTACAAAAAATGGCCATCTTAGAGAAGGGATTTTTGTTTTTACCCATTTTTACAAAAAAAAAAATATTGTTTTGACCCCTCAAACAAATTAATACCCAAATTACCTATATTGTCCCTACCACAATTTTACCCATCAACCCCTATTTTGTAAAATTTACAAAACAAAAACCCGAGTGTACAATTACAAAGCTGCCCTAAGATACATAAGGGGTGTAGAAATCGATTCCAGCCATTTCCATTGATTTTGAACGTCTATCATCGACCGATTTTGAGACCCGTTAACCTGATCGCAACTCGACCAGCCACTTCCACTGTCTCTGGCCTTCTCGCTCTGTTGCTAACCTTGCCAAACTTTCTTTGACCATTGTGAGCTTGTTCACCTCTTCTATAGCCCAAGGTAGGCAATGTTTAGCTTCCATTTCAATCTTTGTGATTTTTTTTTTTTTCGTTTTGCAATTTTTAGGGTTGTTTTGTATTATGAATGTTGGGTAATGATGATTAGGGTTTTATTCATTTCATGGAGGTTGAGGTTAAATATATATATATATATATATATATATATATATTCATTGTCTGCAGAAATATAATATCTACATTGTCAACACTATGGTATGCCACTGAAGATAACAAATTATTGTATTTGATCTAATGTTTTTAAAGGCCTTATACAAAAAATGTTATGTATCTTGTGGATGAAAGTTGTTAATATTTACTCAGAAATTACAGAAAAAAAAAGTACAAAACCTATTATTCAAAAAAAAAAAAAAATGTACATGTTGTGGATAAAATAGTGATTAGAATAATCTGGCCCAGACAGATCTACAGTACAAGCCCAGTGGCCCAGAAGCCCAATTACCCGTCATCCTTCCAGTCCATTCTCCTGTCGAAGGGGCCCGTTAATGAACTCTGGTCGTGACCGCTGATCGCTGTCTCTCAGTCTGACCGTTGATTCTGACTGTAGGCGCCTATTCTGACAAATGGCTCTGACTACTATCTCCATCCGCCAGTAAGATCCTCGATCGCTCCGTCAGCCTTGTTCGCTCAGTTCGACCGCTGGTTTTAGTCAATGACCGCTGGCCGCCATCCGTGACCACTAAGCCCGCTCGCCAGATTATCTGCCACGATTGATCGCCTGTCTGTCCGCCAGACCTGTTCGATTGAGATATCCGCCAAGAGGAGCCATCCGTCAGAAATGTCCGACAAGTCCTTCTCACCCAAGGTGATTTGGCTGGGCTGATTGCTAATCTCTGAGCGTGGCCCCATACCGACTCCTTCACTCGTGATATCGCCCGCCTCACTGCCACGACCAGCTACGGACATTCTGACTCATAGTCCGTCTCCTCGACTCTCTAGACAACCGGATTTATCAGAAATTCTCTTGTTCTCCCAGCTGACTTGGTACTCGGTCTGCTGGAAGATCCGTCTCCGCCTTGCTCCCGAGAATCCCGAGTCAACGGAAGTTAACAGCGCCATGCAGAGTACAGTTCCAAGGCGTGCCATGCACGCTATATCCATCAGAAGCTTTGATCATAATCTCTACAACCCATTATGGCGTACCCAGTCATCAGAAATCTCCCTTAGGCAGACCTCCGAAGCGGCGGATTCGGCTGCATTTAATGCTCTGACAGCCGCATTAATTGTGATCCTGGCGCATTAAATGCTGTCTATCATTGTAACTGTAGCTAACTGTTTATTTTTGTCTTGTTCTGTTTAACTGTAGCAGGTCCCCTTTCTCTATAAATAGAGGACGATTTTCACTGTAAAAGGGTTCCAATCCCTAAGTGTCGTTACTCTGCTAAAATAGTGAGAGAGTGAACAGTGGACGTAGGCATATTTTTAGGCCGAACCACTCTAAAAATCTTCTGTTTCTTCTCTTCCTCACCTCTAACCTTCCTTCCTCATTATTATTGTTTTGCATGCATTCTATTGATCATTCGAAACTGTAGCTTGGGCTTGAAAACAATCTCGTTGACTAAGGAAACAATTTTTCGACGTTAAAAGTACAAAACCTGATAAATTTAATTTAATAATAATTGGCATTTTTTTTAAAAAAACTTTAATACTTGAACCCCACCCAATTCCATTCATATAATTTAATAATAATTTATATATTTTCCATTTTGTTCTAATCCTTCAAACACAGTTGAAAAATATCGAATATACTTGATTAAATGAAAAAGTTAAAAACATACAAACTCAAACACAAACGCATACATATATATATACACACACTATAAGGGCAAATTACACAAAATTTACTCCAGAGGCTTGATGAAATTACACCTAGATGAATTTAGCTAGTCAATCTATCAATTATTGTTGTGCAAAATCGCAAGTGGACGAGCCGAACAAGTAATAAAGTGATGAGAAAAGTATCGTCCCACGAGGATTATTGTTAATTAATGCCTAAATTAAAATAACTCAACTTTTATTTGGTAGATTAAATTTGAGTAAATTAGTTGCAAACTATGACTAAATTTAATTGCAATTGTAAATAAATGAAAATTAATTCAATGAATAAAAACTCTAAGATTATGATTTCACCATAACTAATCTGTTCATCCTCTTTGTTCTTTTTAACAAAAATTAACTATCCAGTTGCTAGTCGAGATTCCCTGAATTATTCATATAACCGCTCCCGAGGTCTAAGGAAAATACTCTATAAAGACTAACTGCTATGTTCCCATGCAAGTCAAAACATTAAAGGATTCATTAAGATTTATGGATCTCTTTTATAGACTACACAAACCATGTAGGTATATTCCTATCATACATATAATTTATGACATTAAATACAATGAATTAGACACATAAATCAGCTTGCGCTATCATTATGATTAACAATTCAACTAAATAGTGGCCAATTATTTAGAAGCATTAAGAACAGTATTAAATGCATCAACTAAGATAGAAAATCATTAATTGAATTGAACAAAGGGTTGGAACATCAAAGTTTAGGCTACATCATAACCTTAGAAAACAAATATACTTCATAATAAAATTTACAAAAACTAGAAGATTAAACATAACAAAAGATAGAAAAACTTAGTGGATTGAAGTTTCACAGTAGAATTTCTTCCTCTGCTTTGCTCCTTCTCTCCAAGCTCTCTCTTTCTTTCTCTAAACTACTTATTGTTTTGGTTTTTTGATGGAATGCTTGGAATGGTGATTCTAAGGCCTATTTATAGGCCAAGTTCACCTCCAATTACATCATCGATTGCATCATTTTTTTCTAATTTTTCATCATTTTGCATCATCGCTTGCATCATCATTCACCTACCTCATTCAAAGTCAACTTTTATATTACATCATCGCTTACATCATAATTTTGATTACATCATTCCTTACATCAGCATGACATAATATTTATTTCTAGAATACTCGATCTTTAAATTGCAATAACTTTTTGATGCGATTTCTTATTCGAGTAATTCTTGAGGTGATGAACTGCTTCGAATGACATTCATGATCTTGTCTCGAACGATAGCATTTGGTGGGGTCGACATATGGTTTTCACCAATTTTATTTTGAAAATGAAAAATACAAAATAATGAAATAATGTACTTAATAATAATAAAAACATCAAGAATTCAACAAGAATTCAAGTTTAAAAAGATAAAATAACTTTATAAAAATAGAGTTATCACACCCCCAAACTTAAGATTTTGCTTGTCCTTAAACAAAACTAAAAATAACAACCTAAGCTAAAAACAATAAAAAAAAAACACAATCCATTTTCGTAGATAAACACGATGGCATTGAGCGTATGCCACAAGCCTTTAAACCCCTAGGTGTCCTTAGTAGGAGGAGTTGTGTCTCCTGAGGGTTTACCAACAACGATACCCACAAACGTTAAAAGATTCCACCCATAACTCATCAACATTTCACTAAATACAAATTAACAGAAGTCTCATACATGTATGATCTTGAATCGGGACTAAGGATAAGTCACTAATGATCTAAAACATAATCATCAATAATCTTACACCACTTTCAAAGCAATTTCATTTCAAAACATCATATTCACATGTTATGGACTTATTTCGCTTCGACTCTAATCCTCACAAGATATCTATCATAACCCTCATGAATCCTAAAGCAAACACTCATACAATCATATATGATAGAGGTTATGTAAAGACATAGCAATCGTCATTTACATCACATATGAATATAGACATTTAAAAAGAATCGCACTTTTAAGTGAATAGATCTCATTATTGGAATCAAATACTAAGAACATAGATAGAGCATGATGATAGACTTCAACTCTCAAATTGGACTTCCTCTTGAAGATCAATAGGCTTTATTAAAGATTGTATTTGGGCTATAGTTAATTGATATGTAAGAAATTTTAAGGTACAGGTTCAACAAGAACTTATGATCATACCAAAGTACTTCATTTATTCTCTTTAATTCATCACAACTTTTCTTTTCTTTTTTTTTTTTTTTTACAACTTTTTTTTTTTTAGAAACACATAATGTAAATGTTAACACTTCAATTCCCTTCTTTTTTTTTTACTTCATAGCATGATCCCAAGCTTCATAAAATATGACTAAATTTAAAGGCTCAATAGAGCCATTTAATAAAGGTAAACTGAGAAAAATATTTAAAGTGTTTGGCTTCAAATGGTTTATGATGTGTCTTAATTTAAAGTAGAAAAGTAGGCTTTTATGGAGTAAAAATGACCTATATTACTTCTAAGAAGTCGATCCAATTTTCAAATCAAAGCAACTCATGTTATCTACAATAATGATTTGTTCTTCAGTATTTAATGCAAAACCTATAGAGATCATCTATTAAGAACAAAGTGAAGAGTGTTTAAGAGTAGAAACAAATAAATCTCTCAGAATGAAACGTTTAAAAATCTCAAATCCTCACCAAGGGTAATCTCCACTAATAGTCTACAATTAATGTAAACATGATATTCATCCACTCAATTAACTAAGATTATGACATTAAAAAGTCTCAAATCATGCAAAGATGTTCATGGTTATTCCTTAGTAAAGATATTCAACCAAAAACATGCATTAAGACTCCATTAATAGATACAAAGTAAGTAGTCGACTTGTTAGGGCAGAAAGAAAAAAAAAATAATAATAAAACAAATAATGAAAATTTTTGCACTTATTTTTTTTTTTGAAATGAAAACAAAGATGTGTATCAGAAGCACAAAAGTACTCCTTACTCTGCCATCTTTTGGTTTCAACTCGGATCAGTTTTTGAATCTTATGGTTTTAATAATAGCAAACTCTACCCCCAAACTTATTTGAGACAATGTCCCTAATGTCTAGTAAAATAAAAAGAAGAAAAACTCAAATGGAAATGCTATTAATAAAACCATAGGATAAGAAAGTTACAACCGGAGATTAAGATCCAGTGCACGCTTCTTGTTATCGCTTGCTTCAGAATTCCAAACCACCTACGACATGATTGGATCAACTTCGGGCATAAAGTCTTGCAGTTGGTCAATCAGGTCATCAGCACTTGAAGCTGAGACTAGAATACGCCGATTTGCTTGAGTCATAAAACCCTGTTCCACAGCATGATCAAGAAAAACCAATAAATCATCATAAAAATCGTTAGTATTAAGCAAACCTAATGGTTTTTTGTGAATGTTGAGATGGGCCCAAGACGCAATGTTGAAGATTCTTCAATTGTTTTCAAACCACCAGGTAACGTGATAAAGGCATCAGCATTGAGTAACATGTATGCCATTCGCTCGTGTATGCTCGTGACCTGAAACTCATTACCTATACTTGTACCGATAATATCTTTCCTTTCAGCCAAAGGCTTTACCGCGACACCTAGAGTTCTACTATCTCCGACAGTTGCAGTTACCGCGACAGAACCCCTCAGTCCTAAACTGCCTCCTCCATACACCAAATCTATGTTTCTGGTAGCTAAAGCCGTACCAAGTTCAGCAGCTGCCTTTGAATATTGTATACTCATACCAGACTTTGGGCTACAAAAAACACAGATGTTTTTGAATTTACTGCTCGAGGACTCTGCCATTTTTTTTTTCCATAGAAAACTAATTATTTGTTATCAGCAACGAACGCTACTTCAAAGAAAAAAGAAAGAGTAAAAGAACAGTTTTACGATGCTGAACAGTATTGATCAGGGGGAAAATAAAATGTTAAGTGTAAAAATGTCAAAAAGAAAGCACAATCTTAAAAAAAAAACAATTAATACAAGCTGCTAAGAATACAAAATTCAAAATGTTAGGTAAAGAAATATCAGAAAGTAAACACATTTATCAAAAAGGTTTGAAATAAGCTACAAAAATCCAAAATAGTCGGTGAAGAAACGTCAAAAGTAAACACAACAATAGAAAAAGTTTTAAACAAGATAAAAATCCAAAATGACAAGTACAGAAATGTCAAAAAAGTAAACACAATTATCGAAAATGTTTTAAACACGCTGCTAAACAAAGAGAAAAAAAAATGATGCTATAGTAGTTGTGATTGTGGCTCACATCTTCCTTTGGTTTTACGTCCAGAAACGGCTTACACAACTTCTATGAGTTGAGGATTGGCTTTCCATCCAGTTTTTTTATAAACTGGCAAACAGGGTCTTTTAAAGTCAGATTCCCAAGACTATAACGCTGTTTCTCTTTACTGAATAACTCTCATAAATCTAAAAGAATGCGTTGAACTTTTCCATAAGGATGCGTATCAAGAGTCTCAAGGATATTATCTAGAGACTCCTTACTCAGCCCATCCTTTATGCATTTAATTTTATCTTCTCGATTTATGGACAGACTCCCATTCTCTTAACTCTCATTTTCTTTGAGTAAGAACTTCTTCCCAATCCTGGTAAACGTTTAATTAATGAATCATTCAACTCACCTGCTAGATGTACCTTAGCTTCAATGATCCACCGAACATGCTCTGGAAGACCTAAACATGAGTGCCCTCATTCTTTCGATTCTGCATTTGTAAATCTTTTTAAGTACATCTTGAGGTAGAGTAGGGAAATGATTTTTGAGTGCTGCAAGACTTGTCTCCATCTCTGAAAGAGAAAAGAAAATTATCAAAGAAAAACAAAAACACACAAAGAACACAATAACACACAAATAAAGAAAAAACTAGCTAAAAAGAGAAAAACTTGGGTTGCCTCCCAAGAAGCGCTTAATTTATAGTCGTTAGCTTAACTATTGAAAAACGCCTTAAGTTGAGTCTGAAAGCGCGATAGTGGATTTCTGTTGAGGTTCTCCACCATCCATGTAAACTTTAAGTCGTTGTCCGTTGACTTTGAATCGACGATCTGCACTTTGAATTTCAACAGCACCATGTGGAAAAACTTGAATAACTGTGAAAGGCCCAGACCATCTAGAGCGTAGCTTACCTGGGAACAAACGTAATCGTGAATTAAACAAAAGAACCTTCTGTCCTGGAGTGAAATCCTTGTTTAGGATACGTTGATTATGCCACTGTTTGGTGCGTTCTTTGTACAGCTTAGCATTTTCATATGCACCATGACGAAGTTCGTCCATCTCATTGAGTTGCAATCTTCGCAGAGCTCCTGATGCTTTTATGTTGAAATTCAACTTTTTGATAGCCCAGTATGCACGATGCTCTAGTTCAACGGGTAAGTGACATGCTTTTCCGAATACCAACTTGTGTGGAGACATCCCAATCAGCGTTTTAAATGCTATTCTGTAGGCCCATAATGCATCATCAAGCTTTTTCGACCAGTCTTTTCGAGATGCACTACCGTCTTTTCCAAAATCCATTTCAATTCTCGATTGGAAATTTCAGCTTGGCCATTTGTTTGTGGGTGGTAAGCCGTAGCAACTTTGTGTTTGACCCTATATTTGACCAGAAGAGCATCAAAATACCTGTTGTAAAAATGCTTCCCTTCATCACTGATGATTGCTCTAGGAGTTCCAAATCTGGTGAAGATATTTCTACGCAGAAAATTCACCACCACTTTAGAGTCATTAGTTGGCGTGGCAATGACTTCAACCCATTTTGACACATAATCCACAGCCACCAGAATGTAGAGATTCTTGAAAGACGGTGGAAATGGTATCATGAAATCGATACCCCAAACATCGAACAACTCCACTTCCAAAATATTGTTTAAAGGCATCTCATGCCTTCATGAAATGTTACTTGTGCGTTGGCACTGATCGCATGTAGCAACATATGATTAAGCATCCTTAAAAATGGTGGGCCAATAGTATCCGGATTGAAGAATTTTACCTGCAGTTCGATTGGCTCCAAAATGTCCACCATAATCAGAAGAATGACAGTGGTGGAGAATATCTCGTGCTTCATCTTTTGAGACGCATCGTTGAAGGATCTGATCTGGACATAACTTGTACAAGAATGGCTCATCCCAATAGTAATGTTTTACATCTGCCAAGAATTTCTTCTTTTGCTGCCATGACATGTCAGGTGGATAAACTTTGTGAGAAAGAAAATTAACAAAATCAGCATACCATGGAACATTGCTTGTATCCAGAACAAAGAGCTGTTCATCAGGGAAAGTCTTTTTAATTGCTATGTCAAGATCCTCCTTATCCCCTCGTTGCTCTAGTCTAGAAAGATGGTCGGCCACCACATTTTCACTTCCCTTCGTATCTCGAATCTCTAAATCAAACTCTTGTAGCAGAAGGACCCATCGGATCAAGCGTGGTTTTGCATCTTTTTTCTCCAGAAGGTACTTGATGGCTGAGTGATCCGTGAATACAATGACTTTGGAACCGATCAAGTATGGCCAAAATTTTTTCGAATGCGAAGACTACAGCTAGAAGCTCTTTCTCAATAGTAGCATAATTGACCTGTGCATCAGTTAGTATACGGCTAGCGTAATAAATGGTATGAAAAACCTTACCAATACGTTGCCCTAGCACGGCTCCAATGACATAATCGCTAGCATCACACATCAGCTCGAACGGCAAAGCCCAATCAGGTGCAACAATGACTGGGGCTGTCACAAGGGCCATTTTCAGTATCTTAAATGCCTCTTTACATGTATTATTGAAGTGGAATGAAACACCCTTCTCGAGCAAATTGCATAATGGCTTTGTGATTTCGAGAAGTCCTTGATGAATCTTCTGTAAAACCTTGCATGCCCTAAGAAACTTCGGATGCCTTTAACAGATGTTGGTGGTGGTAGCTTCTCAATTGCCTCAATCTTGGCTCTATCAACCTCGATGCCCTTAGCTGAAACTTTATGACCTAAGACGATCCCTTCTTGTACCATGAAATGGCATTTCTCCCAGTTAAGAATCAGGTATGTCTCTTCGCATCTTTTCAGTACTTGTGCTAAGTTATTCAAACAAGAATCAAATGATGAGCCAAATACTGAAAAATCATTCATAAATACCTCAATGAAGCGTTCCACCATATCTGAAAAAATTGACATCATGCACCGTTGGAAAGTGGCAGGTGTATTGCATAGACCAAATGGCATTCTCCGAAACGCAAATGTTCCATATGGGCATGTGAATGTAGTCTTTTCTTGGTCCTCAGGCGCTATAGAAATCTAATTGTAACCAGAATAACCGTCTAGGAAACAGTAGTAAGGATGATCTGTTAATCTGTCGAGCATTTGATCTATGAAGGGTAAAGGGAAATGATCTTTCTTGGTCGTCTTATTTAGTTTCCTATAGTCAATGCACACTCTCCATCTAGTTACTGTTCTTGTTGGAATCAGCTCATTGTTTTCATTGGTGACTACTGTCATGCCTCATTTCTTTGGTACCACTTGCACCGGGCTCACCCATGTACTGTCCGAAATAGGATAAATGATACCTGCATCCAAAAGTTTAAGTACCTCTGCTCTGATAACCTCCTTCATGTTTGGATTTAAACGTCGTTGGTGCTCGATGGATGGCCGGTACTTATCCTCCATAAGAATTTTATGTTGGCATATAGATGGGCTGATTCCTTTGATGTCTGCTATCGACCATCCAATAGCCATCTTGTGTCCTCGTAATACTCTCAAAAGTTTTTCCTCCTGTTCTCTACTTAAAGAAGATGAAATAATGACAGGTAGTGTAGTTGAAGTACCTAAGAATGCATACTTGAGATGAACTGGAAGTGGTTTGAGCTCCAATTCTGGTGGTTTTTCTATTGATGGTACTGGTTGTCTCTTACTCGTTCAAGCTCCTCGAAAGGTTGTCTGATAAAGATGGGAGGTGAAGCTTCCAGTTGGTTAACACATTCCATGGTGTTCGGACTTTCTGAGCTTGGTGCTCCATTTAGGCAAGCTTCAAGTGGATCTTTTGGAGTGATCGTTTGATGTATTTCTTTAATACATTCATCCACCACATCTACCCTCATACAGTTGCCAACATCATGTGGATGTTTGAGAGCTTTTAGCACATTGAAGGTCACCTCTTCATCTTGAACTCTGAGTATGAGTTGACCTTTCTGTACATCAATAAGGGTTCTTTCTGTTGCTAGGAATAGTCTACCCAAGATGATGGGTATTTCTTGATCTTCCTCCATGTCTAGCACAATGAAATCAGTAGGAAATATGAATTTATCCACTTTTACCAGTACATCTTCTATAATTCCCCTTGGATACTTGATTGAACGATCAGCTAGCTGCAACGATACTGTAGTGGGTTTTGCTTCTCTAAAGTTTAGTTTCTTGAAAACGGAAAATGGCATTAAGTTGATACTTGCACCAAGATCACATAATGCTTTATCAAAGAATGAATCACCAATGGTACAAGGAATTGTGAAACTTCCCGGATCTTTGAGTTTGGACGGTAGCTTTTTCTACAAGATTACACTACATTCTTCGGTCAAAGCTACCGTTTCATGTTCTTCCAGCTTCCTTTTATTTGATAGGATTTCCTTCATGAACTTCATATAGCTGGACATTTGTTCCAGAGCATCTGTAAAAGGAATATTAATTTGCAGTTTCTTATAAACTTCCAGAAATTTAGAAAATTATTTTTCTAGTTTCTGCTTCTGAAATCTTTGAGGGAAGGGTAATGGTGGTTTGTATGGTAGTGGATTGTTTGGAAACAACTTTGACTTTGGCTTCTCTGCTTCTTTTGTTCAACTATCACTTCTTCTATTGTTTTGCTAGATCCTTCTTTCTCGTTTGTTCTTTTGACAGACTCTTTTAGCATTTTACCGCTTCGTAACGTGACAGCCTTCAGGTGCTCCCTAGGATTGGTCTCTGTGTTGCTTGGTAGGGATCCTTGAGGTCTTGCAGTCAGTAAATTTGAGATTTGACCCATTTGTACCTCCAGATTTCGAATGGAGGCTGCTTGATTCTGGAGCATGGTGTCTGTTCTTGTCATAAATTGAGTAGTCCTTGCGGTGAGCTGAGCAAGTGCTTCTTCAAGCGACGGTTTGTTGGCCTGCTGCTGTTGAAGTGGTGGCGAATATGGTTGTCTAGGTCGATCATTATTTTTCCATGAAAAATTTGGATGATTCCTCCATTTTGGATTATATGTGTTGGAGTACGGGTTATTTGGTTGTTTGTTGCCCACAAAAAAGATTTGACCTGTCTAGTCTTCATCGCATTGCCCATTGGAATGGTCTCCTCCACAAAAATCACAAGATGCTGACTGAGTATGAATGGCATTAGCTGTCAAGTTTTCGAGTTGCTTGACTAATGTCTCGACCTGAGTGGAAAGCCTGGTTAACACATCATTTTCTTGTATTCCGAAAACTTTTTTCGGAACTGCTCTTTCTGATGGCCATTGATAGGCATTTGCAGCCATTTCTTCTAGTAAGTCCCAAGCGGCTTGATGGGGTTTTCCCAAAAGTGCTCCACCAGTGGCGGCATCTACCAATGTTCTCGTGGAACTTCCTAAACCATTGTAGAATGTGTGTAGTTGTAACTAGTCAGCAACTCCATGATGTGGGCACCGTCTGAGCAGATCTTTGAATCTTTCCCATGTTTCGTACAATGACTCTCCATCAAGTTGTCTGAATGTGGCAATCTCAGTTCGTAGTTTTGTAGTCTTGGCTGGTGGAAAGAATTTGGCTAGAAATTTTTGTGCCAAGATGTCCCATGTGGTAATACTTCCTGATGGCAACGAGTTGAGCTAGCTTTTGGCTTTGTCTCGAAGAGAGAATGGAAACAATCTCAATCGAATGGCGTCATCAGTAACACCATTATGTTTGAAAGTATCGCAGATCTCCAGAAAGTTGTCAATGTGGGCATTTGCATCATCATTCGGAGTCCCACTGAACTGATTGTTTTGTACCATCTGGATGATTGTTGGCTTAATCTCAAAGTTGTTAGCAGCAATAGTTGGTCGTCGTATCGCTGAAGTATTACCTACTGTGAGTAGACCATAATCTCGTAATGCTCGAATTTCAGCATCTATTGGTACAATGTTCTGTGTGTTGTTGGATCCTTCAGCCATATCCATGAGTGCAGTACTTGCAGCCTTCCTTGTTTCTTTTCGGTTCTTGCGGCAAGTTCTCTCAATTTCTGGATCAAATTGTAAAACTTCGCCCCCAGACTTTCTCATACACCAGAAAACTCACAAGTAATAAAGCAAATAAAATAAATAAATAAATAAATGACCAAATTAAAAATTAAGTTACGTAGTATTAGTATTAATTGAAACAAATAATCCCCGGCAATGGCGCCAAAAACTTGTTGTGCAAAATCGCAAGTGGACGAGCCGAACAAGTAAAAAGTGATGAGAAAAGTATTGTCCCACGAGGATTATTGTTAATTAATGCCTAAAATTAAAATAACTCAACTTTTATTTGGTAGATAAAATTTGAGTAAATGAGTTGCAAACTATGACTAAATTTAATTGCAATTGTAAATAAATGAAAATTAATTCAATGAATAAAAACTCTAAGATTATGATTTCACCATAACTAATCTGTTCCTCCCTTCTGTTTTTTTTAACAAAAATTAACTATCCAGTTGCTAGTCGAGATTCCCTGAATTATTCACATAGCCCCTCCCGAGGTCTAAGGAAAATACCCTATAAAGACTAACTGCTATGTTCCCATGCAAGTCAAAACATTAAAGAATTCATTAAGATTTATGGATCTCTTTTATAGACTACACAAACCATGTAGGTATATTCCTATCCTACATGTAATTTATGACATTAAATATAATGAACTAGACACATAAATCCGCTTCCGCTATCATTATGATTAACAATTCAACTAAATAGTGGCCAATTATTTAGAAGCATTAAGAACAGTATTAAATGCATCAACTAAGATAGAAAATCATTAATTGAATTGAACAAAGGGTTGGAACATCAAAGTTTAGGCTACATCATAACCTTAGAAAACAAATCTACTCTATAATAGAATTTACAAAAACTAGAAGATTAAATATAACAAAAGATAGGAAAACTTAGTGGATTGAAGTTTCACCGTAGAATTTCTTCCTCTGCTTTGCTCCTCCTCTCCAAGCTCTCTCTTTCTTTCTCTAAACTACTTACTGTTTTGGTTTTTTGATGGAATGTTTGGCATGGTGATTCTAAAGCCTATTTATAGGCTAAGTTCACCTCCAATTACATCATCGATTGCATCATCGCTTGCATCATCATTCACCTACCTCATTCAAAGTCAACTTTCATATTACATCATCGCTTACATCATAATTTTGATTACATCATTCCTTACATCAGCATGACATAATATTTATTTCTAGAATACTCGATCTTTAAATTGCGATAACTTTTTGATGCGATTTCTAATTCAAGTAATTCTTGAGGTGATGAATTGCTTCGAATGACATTCATGATCTTGTCTCGAACGATAGCATTTGGTGGGGTCCACATACGGTTTTAACCAATTTTATTCTGAAAATGAAAAAAACAAAATGATGAAATAATGTACTTAATAATAATAAAAACATCAAGAACTAAACAAGAATTCAAGTTTAAAAAGATAAAATAACTTTATAAAAATAGAGTTATCAATTATATATAGTAAAACAATTATAACTCCCTTTAATTATAAAAAAAAGTGAAAAAAAATTGAAAGACACAAATGAAAAATAATCAGTTTCATAATTTTTACAAAGGGATATATGTAATTTTCATGAATCTGCTCCCCTTAGTTTCATAAAGATAATAGATCTTTATTGTCCATCTCTAAGATGACGTTGACAATAAAAAAATTAGAAAAAAAATCTGAAAAAAAATGTTGCATAAAAAAAAAAAAAAAAAGTCAATTGAAGATCTAGGTTATGAATGCAAAAACTTAAACACAACATCTCATTCTCTTCCAATCTCATTAAAAAAAAATCATTAAAAAAAAAAATTCAACAGAGTTCAACCTAACCATATTCAACAATTTCATAAAAATTATATTCTTCATCTATGAAGAACATAAACATCATAACCACCCAGAAACACAGACGTCTTCTTCTTCTCTTCTTTTCTTCTACTACTTATTCTTTTTCTTCCTCATCTTCATCTTCTCGAACATAGAAATCTTGGTTCGATTTGCCTAGAGAACCCAAAAATTGGGTTCGATTTGAACCCAAGGAACCTAGAAACTGGGTTCAAATTGAATGGGTTCAAATCGAATCCAGATTTCGGGTTTGATGTTTAAGTTTTAATACTATAGTTGGCTCTTTTCTATCATTTTAAATTTTTAGGTTTGATGGTAATTAACACTATATCAAAGCTTGAAGATTCCTAATTCAAACCCTTTCTCCCCCCTTACCTGAAAATCTTTTCATTACACATGTTATATGGTAGAAGGCATTTACCATATGTCCGTCATCTGTTACTTATTCACATTGCACGTGAAGGAGCATGTTAACGTATCACAACCTCAAGTCTTAAATACTATAGTTGGACCATTTCCTAACAACTAAAACTTTTTGATCTAATGGTAACTAACATGTTATTAAAGCTTAGAGGTTTCTGGTTAAAACCCACTCTTTCTTTTTATTTGAAAATCTTCATGTTACACATGTTATACGGTAGAAGACGTTTAACATAAGTCCGTCATCTGTCATTTATACATGTTACATGTAAGGGGATGAATCATATGTCACGTGTCAACCCTAAATCTTAAATATTGTAATTGGATTTTTTTTCTATTAGCTTAAACTTTTGAATTTGATGGTAACTAACAAGTCTCATAACTTAATTTTATGATTACACGTGTTAGAATTCGGCCAAATGTTAGCTCTGCAAATATTTATCAACTTACTTATCTTTAAGGGTTGAATCTGTCCAACTAGATACTAGCGAAATGGAATAACCATTTAGTTTTAAGAAAGTCAATCTCAAGGTATAAAATTTTCGAAGTTATATAAGCAAAATACCATCCATCTGTAGGATTGGAGTAGTCCCTTGCATTTGGAAAAAGTAGCTAGCTGATTAGATGGTGACTTGCAAAATTTTCTTAATCATCACTTTTTTTAATTAAGATTTTAAGACATTTGTTGCTATTACTATATCTCAATATGGCCTTACAATCTAGAGAAGACCAAGTCAATGCGAAAGAGACTTTTTTTTTTTTGAGCTTTCTATTTTTCATTTTAAATTTGTTTAAATATTTCTCGTCAATTTTTTATTTCAATTTTATGTATTATATTTAAGTTTACAGAAAAAAAAAAAAGAAAAATAAAACTAATAGCTTCAACTATGCTTCATCAATTGCATTAAGAATTCATAATAATAATACATGAATTTTTGAATTCATAATATCGATTCAACTATGCTTTATCTTCATAGCATGTTATTTTGCAGTTTCAATAACATTTTCAGATAATTAATATCAATTAATGGATTGTAATTCAATTATTTAGGAAAGGTAAAATAATAATAATAATAATAATAACAAATAAAATACATAAAAAATTACTGCCTCTTCATCTTAAATATTAGTCAAGAAAAATGCCAAAAGTCAAGGTAATGATGTCCATTGATTCTTTATTTTTATCACTTCCTATCTACTACGCTTGGAGTAATCCAAATTGGAAAAGCAAATAGCTGATTGGATTGTGCCGTGGGTATTTTGGCAATTATAGAAAAGGAGGAAAAAAGCCCAAAGATAAGGCCCGTTGTATTGTCTTATAAGAGAAAGCCCAAAAAGCCTGGTTAAGATGGTTAAAAGTCAAGGGAAAGTACATACAGTCATTTGGCAGTTTGCATCCGGGCACCTGATTATATGACTGATCATTTTGATTGTTGAGTAATCAGGTGGATGCATAGTAAAACGGAAGAAGATATGGTCGTAATCAAAAGACTGTTCAAAAAGTGTCCCCTAAAGGTGTTATAGCGATCAGAAGGACCTTGCGTCTATTTGCTGGTCAAGGAAGCAGCAGAGTCTGCTCGATAGAGGCAGCATTAGATCGCTGGAAAGTCCTGATCGTTCAATGTGCTCGTCAAAGTTGACTAGTTGACCCTCTAGAAGATGAATCAATTCAATTCAAAAAAGGAGACTACTTGCCTATTTTCATACAAATCAAATTATGATATTATGGGCAGATATTGCGAATATAATGGAGATAATCTCGAAAGATATTATCTTAATTAATATAAATTATTTCTTGCCTTATCTATGAATTTTCCAAACCAATTTCAATTGTAATATCTCCACTATAAATAGAGGAGGAAATTCGGTGTAAAGGACAGAGTGAAATATATACACTGTGACTACAAGGAAAAAGGGGTGACAGTCGTGGACGTAGGTCATTGTTTTGCCGAACCACGTAAAAATTCATTGTGTTCTATTTATTTTGGTCTTGATCATACGTGTTCGTCTGTTGTTTATTGTTTCGCAGGTATTGGGCTTAGAGAACTAGGTTGACCGAAATTGAGTGTCA
Source organism: Dimocarpus longan (assembly GCA_022984855.1). Lineage (NCBI taxonomy): Eukaryota > Viridiplantae > Streptophyta > Magnoliopsida > Sapindales > Sapindaceae > Dimocarpus > Dimocarpus longan. Next base: position 13,319,100 of record CM041020.1, read on the forward strand.
ACATCTTTTGGTGCTAGAGGAAGGGCCCAGACTGCAATTCGATAACTTTTTCAATACTTTTCTCTTTTGTTTGTGAGTGATTTGTTGACATGGCCAGGATCAAGACAATAAGGATTGTTGCGTCAAAGGTTGACCAATCGGAGGGCCACCAGGGCCAAGGACATGCGGTAGGAATGTCCAATGCAGCTTTACCCCCTCTTCCCCCACATCAAACAGCCGCTGGTAGAGAAGTTGCACCGGCTTGGCAGCAGCGTCAGGAAGCATTAGAGAATACGGTAGCACAATTGGCAGAGGCCATCAGAACTCTGACGTAAGCCCAGGTTTAGGAGGTTCCTAGGAATGCAGACCTTTAGTGCCAATCAGTGGGTGTCATTCTTGCTAGAAGAGAAGACACTGGTAGAGTAAGAGCGCAGTCGGCGGTTTCTTTTCGTTCCTCAAACTTACGCCTGAGAGGGGAAGGGCATCAGGTTTATAAAGAAGAAGTAGCACCTCACCCTTCCAGCTTAAGGATCAGGGTAAGTTATGATGGCAGCCGCCATGTGGAGACTGATCGAGGGAATGAAAGAGCTCACCGGCGTAATGGAGAGCGTGCGCACCAAAGAGAATCGCATCATGCGGGGAGTTCTTATAGAAGGAATAGGTCGCGTGAAAGAATGCCCATTGACCGAGAGATGTCATGAAATTGATTCTCTAGAGACAGGGAGAGTAGGAGGAGTCATTGGTCCCCAGCGGGCAGAGTTGAACAGCGGGACCCAGTGGTGCAAGAGTTAATACAGAGGGTCCAGCAATTGGAAGCGGGACCAAGGCTCCGCGATCAAGTAGAGGAACGAGAAGACAGAACCCCATTCACAAAGGAAATTGAGACAAAGCCATTACCACCGAGATTCAAGCTCCTAAGCATCCCATTTTATAATGGGGACGATGATCCATATGATCACCTGGATGCATTCAATGTTCAAATGGATCTGCAGACGTTTAATTCTCTAGTCAAGTGTCGGGTGTTTCCAACTACATTGGGGAATGTGCCGAGGGCATGACTGAGGAGCCTTCCGGCTCGCAGTATAAACAACTGGGATGAATGCTAGAGAAAGTTCGTTGACCAGTACAATGCGTTGAGAAAACAACTCGCACCAACTTACCACTTGGCAACTGTCTTCTAGAAGCGGGATGAGACACTAAGAGACTATATTGCCAGATTCAGACGGGAGGTAAACAATGTGGAGAACCCCTAGGATGAAAGTATCATAACTGCGATTTCAACAGGACTTAGGAAGGATGGGAAGCTTTATGAGAGCATTTACAGGTCCCCTGTAAAACATTTTGGTGATTTTTATGATCGCGCGGTGAAAGAGATTCACTGGGAGGATACTTTCAGACAAAAGAAATCTAACGAGCAGAAAAACAGAGCGAGCAGCTCACACTAAGGAAAAAAGAGGGGTCAGCGTGAAAGTGAAGAGGGCGGTCATAAGAATCGCTCCAGTAATCAGGTAGCAAAGTGATCAAGAAATGAGTCTGGAAGAAAGATGTCCTGCCAAGAAATCGTTACCAGAACTACAGCGTCCTGACAGACAGACAGGACAGGATATTTGAAGCCGAGAAACGACGGAAAAATTTTGGGAAGCCTAGTCCCATAAATATCCCGAAGAGATTCCAAGACTCAAGGAAGTATTGTGCCTATCATAGAGAGAACGAGCACTATACTTCTCAATGTAGGGAACTCAGGGATGTGATTGAGGAATTGATCAGAAGAGGTCGTTTGAGGGAGTATGTGGTGCGACCAGAAAATTAGCATCCCCAGCAAGGATATCAACTAGCACAGGAGCGCCCTGATTCAGTTCAGCAACCTGTCCAACAACAACCCCAGCAGATGGCTGATCAAGGCCATTTGCCCACTGTAAGAACCATTTTTACTATACATGGTAGACTACACGTTGCAGGGGCGTCCAATAGATCACAAGAACGCTATGTGCTGGAGGCCAACCGTGTCCTTCTGACGAGGCACAACGAGGCGGAGGGGCCAACTAAGAAAGCCAGAATAACATCAGGTGGCATTATGTTCAGTGAAGGAGATGCTAGAGGTGTACATTGGCCCCATAACGACGCACTGGTCATTAGAGCAAGGATTAGTAATGCCGAAGTGAGGAGGATAATGATGGATACTGGCAGCTCGGTGAATGTAATGTATAGGGGCTGCTTTGAGCAGATGGGCTTAACTTCTGAGCAGTTGGCACCGTCCCCGGAACCTTTCTTCGATTTTACAGGAGATGCAGTTGTGCCATTGGGGCATATCAAACTCCCTCTCGCCATCGGAGATTTAGACCGACAAGCTCTGACAATGGCGGATTTCTTGGTTATTGATTATCCTTCAGCATACAATGTTATCCTCGGGAGACCTGCTATGAATGATCTAGATATAGCAGTATCCACCAAAATGCTCATGATTAAATTTTCCACTCCAAATGGGATAGGATATGTTAGAGGGGAACAGGAAATGACAATGAGATGCTATAAAAATGCAGTAAAGGTAGGGATCAAAAGAAAGAAGGTCAGCATGGTGACTGAGGAAAGAACACGATCGATCAGTGCTACGGGAGAGAGCCATGACCTGGATTCAAGAGAGGTAGATGAAGATCGAGCAACATGTCCTGTGGAAGAGCTAGAGGATGTCCAAGTTAGTGAGCAGATGCTAAACGGTGTTTGAAGATAGGGAAAGATTTACTCCCAAATAGTAAAACATAGCTCACTAAGTTTTTGAAGGAAAACCCGGATGTCTTCGCGTGGAATCATGAAGACATGGTGGGGATTAGCCCGGATGTGATGTCACATAAGCTAAACATCAATCCCCTCCATAGACCAATTTGCCAAAAGAGGAGACCGATGACGGAGGAACGTTATGAAGCGCTCAAGGAAGAGGTAGAGAAGCTTTTGGCGAATAAATTCATCAGAGAAGTCTATTACCCGATCTGGGTAGCGAACCCTGTTCTGGTAAAGAAGAAGAACGAAAAATGAAAGACTTGTATCGACTTCACTGATTTAAATAAGGCATGTCCAAAAGATAATTTTCCTCTACCAAGGATCGATCAGCTCGTTGATGGAACTGCTGGGCATCAGCTCCTTAGTTTTATGGATGCCTATTCAGGGTATAACCAAATCCCAATGAACCCTGATGACGAGGAGCATACTTCATTCATCACTGATCGTGGGCTTTATTGTTATAAAGTGATGCATTTGGGTTGAAAAATGCGAGAGCAACCTACCAGTGGTTGGTAAATATGATGTTTGAGGATCTTATTGGGGGGATAATGGAAGTATATGTTGATGATATGTTAGTAAAATCCAAGCGGGCATGTGAACATGTGCGTGATTTGGGAGAGATGTTCTAGATCCTACGAAAATTTCAGATGAAGTTGAATCCTTTGAAGTGCGCGTTTGGAGTAGCTTCGAGCAAGTTCTTAGAATTCATGGTCAATAGTAAGGGAATTGAAGCAAATCTAGAAAAGATTAAAGCCCTAGTTGACATGAAATCACCTACCAAAATCAAGGAAGTGCAGAGTTTAAACGGCCAAGTTACAGCCCTTAGTAGGTTTATATCCAAGTCAACAGACAGATGCATCCTATTTTTTGATGTGCTGAGAAAGACAAGAAACTTCCAGTGGATTGAAGAATGTGAAGCAACTTTTCAGCAATTAAAAGAATACACGAGCCGAGCACCTTTGCTATTTAAGCCGATTGAAGGGGAGAAGCTGGTCGTTTACCTAGGGGTTACCCATCATGCCCTTAGTGGAGCATTGGTCTGTGAAGAAAATGGGAAGCAGTTTCCCCGTATATTATATTAGCAAAAGATTGCTCGATGCGGAAACTAGATATACACTCATGGAAAAACTTGCATGTTGTTTGGTGGTAGTATCAAGGAAGCTCCGCCCTTATTTCTAGGTCCATGCCATCGAAATCCCGACCAGGTACCATTTAAAGCAGGTTCTTCAAAAACTTGACACTTCTGGTTGTCTACTTAAGTGGGCCATAGAGCTTGCCCAATATGAGATAAAATTCAAGCTCTGAACATCGATCAAGGGACAGGTGCTAGCAAATTTTGTGGCTGAATTCACGGGACCTAGCAATGAAGAACCTGAATCTTCTAAAGGACCATTCTGAGAGCTATATGTAGACGGATCCTCCAGTGAGCAGAAAGCAGGAGCAGGAGTGATGTTGATAAGTCTGGAGGGCCATAGAATTTTGTGCGCCTTGAGGTTCAAGTTCAGGGCCATAAATAATGAGGCCGAGTATGAGGTGCTGTTAGTAGGGTTCAGATTGGCCAAAGAAGTGCGAGCAAAGTGGGTTAGAATTTATAGCGACTCTCAGCTCGTTGTATGACAAGTTCGAGAAGAATATCAGGCCAAAGGGTCTAGGATGACCATCTATCTGCAAAAGGTCCAGGAACTCTTGGCAGTGTTCGAAAAATACAAGCTACATCATGTTCCGCGATCACAAAAGTCTCATACAGATGCTTTAGCTCGTTTAGCCACCGCTAAAGATGCAGATTTTATGGGGGCCATACTAGTAGAAGTTCTGCCAGTCCCAAGTACAGAATCATGAGAAGAGATGATGACAATTGTGGTGGCACAAGATTCTTGGATGAAGCCTCTTGTGGAATATCTGCAGAATAGGAAGCTACCTTAGAGTAAGCTAGAATCTCACTGTCTTCGAGCACAAGCAACCCGATACTATATTTATGACGACAAACTTTACAAAAGAGGATTCTCGGCTTTATTGCTTAGGTGCATTGATAGCTTAGATTGTCAAGCCGTTCTGAGTGACATACATTCTGGACGTTGTGGTAATCACGCCGGGGGGCTCTCATTGGCTCAGAAGGCCCTTTGGCAGGGGCTTTATTGGCCAACGATGAAATAGGATGTGATCGAAATGGTTAAGAAGTGTGATAAATGCCAGAGATTTGCCAAAATACCCTGAGCTCTACCAATTTTCTTGCAGCAGATGATCAGTTTATGGCCTTTCGCCATTTGGGGCATGGACCTGATCGGACCGCTCCTAACAGCTTGGGGAAGATGCAGACATGCCATTATAGTGGTGGATTATTTCACGAAGTGGGCAGAAGCTAAAGAGCTCGCTGAAATATCTTCTACCAAAGTCGAGAAGTTTGTCTGGGAAAATATTATTTGCAGGTTTGGAGTTCCATAGCAGATCATGACAGATAATGGAACCCAGTTTAACAGCGAACAGTTTCAGAAGTTTTGCAGTGATCTTAGGATCAAGAAGAGCTTTTCGGCAGTAGATCACCCACAAGCAAATGGGCAGGTGGAAGCTGTAAATAAAATCATCAAGTAGAACTTGAAGACTAAGCTGGAAGCAAGGAAAGAAGCTTGGGTAGATGAGTTACAGAAGGTATTGTGGGCGTACAGAACCACTGCTCACAACACTACAGTAGCAACTCCTTTCTCGTTAGTGTACGGTTCGGAAGAGATGATTCCAGCAGAATATGAGGTCACTAGTCAACGCAGAGCTATGTTCGATCAGAAGGATAACAACCATCTGCTCGCGGCTAATTTAGATCTAATCGAGGAAGCAAGAGACGAAGCTTATGTGAGGATTGCTGTCTATCAACGAAGAATTACTAGGTTTTACAACAAGAAAGTCCATGCCCGAAAGTTTAAGGCAGACGATCTGGTTCTACGCCTTATTCTACTAGCTGTTCGGAAAGCTAGTGACAGAACCCTCGGCCCAAATTGGGAAGGGTCTTATATTGTCAAAGACAGTTTGAAAAATAGAGCTTACCACCACCTGACTAACCTGGAAGGAGCAGAAGTTCCCCGAGCATGGAACGTTGAGAATCTTCGACCTTATTATGTTTGAATATTATTTAGTTCATGCTTTGATTACTTATTTTTTGGCTTGTATGAATGTAGCTATTAATTTAATAAAGATTTTCTTCAAAAGGCAATTCCTGATCGTTTCACATTCGGCTGTTTATTATCTCTACTCATGCTTTAGAAGGTTCAATTGCTACCTGTGAGTGAGTAGACTTTGGAAGGTGCAATTGATACCTGTAAGCGAATGCTCTGGAAGATATGATTATCACCTATGAGTAGCCGGGCTCTGGAAGGTGTAATCATCATCTGTGAGCCAAAAAACGTCCTGGAAGGCCTTAGCATTTCCTAGGAGCAAGCGGACTCTGGAAGGAATGCTCATGGTTTGTGGACTTATCAAATAACCCTAAAAGATCTATGTAGCCTGTGAGCGAACAGGCTCTGGAAGGGACATTTGATCTGTGAGTTCAAATGCTGGGAGGAATTGACACAGCTTATAAGCCAACTCAATAGGGCAAACGATCTGTTCAAATATTTCACCAAGCAGAGGTAATGAGCCTTAAAAAGGATAATTTCAGCACACTAACTGTCTCCACACTTACTCTGCTCGATTAATGAATAAATTTAATTACTGTTTTGATATACCAAACAACTAAGAAAAACATGCGAATGTAAAGTAATGATAAGCAATTCATAAGATGGAATAAAATTGTTCGTGACAAAAATTTACATGAATAAACAAATGAAAAATTCCTAAGAAAATTTGGGAGGAATATTCTGCTCGCCCGTAGCTTCGCTTCTATCTTCTATAATTGGATGGGGAGAGCCGGAGGAAGGTCCTGCATAAGTAGGAGAAACACGATCAGAAAGAGGGAGATTGACTTTTAATTGAGCCTCTTGAGCGTATGACTTCACCTCTTCTACGGCTTCCAGACCAAAGAATGATACATCTACATCTGGTCGCTTAAGCCATAGGTTGTATAAAAATAAGCTCCCCGTCCTTTCCTCCGCTTCCCTGACCAAAGCTTCAGTACAGCTCTGCTCCAGGACTAGTTATTCCTTGAGGGAAATCACCTCTTGCCTCATCGACTCCATAACCACTCTAGCTTCGACTGCTCCATGTTCACGCGAGGCTAGCTTTTCCTTTAACTACCTATTTTCCACTTTCAGTTTCTCCTTGGAATTCTAGGAAAAATGAAGTGCTTTCTTCAACTCACTGATCTCTTTGTCCCTGGAGACAAGCTGCTCGTTTTGCATCTTCATACTCTTTTGCTGTTCAATCCTCTAGTTCAGGGACTTTTCATGCTCCCATTCTAGATAGCGGAAAGCCTCCCGAGACCTTTCAACCTCCAGCTCGAGAGAACTCACTTCTTCTTGAATTCTATTCTTCTCATCCTCTAGAGAGTTTATTGTTGCTTCCATGGTAGCTTTCTCCTCGGGCCAGTCTAAGATCCCTCTAAGGAGCTTCATGTATGCCATGGATGCCTGAAACAAAGCTGTTAGTAAAGCGATGAAGGATGAAGAAGAAACCGACAGCAATATATATAAAGACTTACAAGTAGATTATGGAAACTCAGGTAGTTGATTAGCCTCTCGCCCTTCATCTCTTCATTATACAAGGCTAGCTTCTTCATGCCAAGGAACTGAGGCGCACGATTTAGAATATCATTGTAGTATATTCCTGCATTAAAGTCCTGTTCCTGGGACTGCTCTTCGGTGATAAGGTCTTTCCCTTGCATCTTTTGACGCTTTGAGGGGGGTTCTACGGCCCCCGATTTGCCGATCCCCTTGCCTTTATCAATGCTCCGAGGGCGTGGAGCAAGCGAACCGCTGGCAGCAGGAGTTAATTGAGGAGCAGCTTCTTTGTGAGCGTCCTTGTTTGAAGGTTTTCTCCCAACCGATTTTTGCCGCATAAGGCGAACCGGAGATGCCTCAGGGTCTTTTCGAAGAGATGACTCCGTGGGAGTTTCAGCAGCTGTTTGGGAATCAAAACCCCTAGTCGATTGATTGGATTTTTTCGAAGTTGGAGCCTTGCCAGGAAGGAGTTGTTCGAAATGAAGCCTTACCATTGTTGGGGGTTGACTCTCCGATAAATTAGGAATTTCTCTCCCAAAAACCTCAAAAGCAGAGAAGATCTCTTTGTCTTTACGAGCTCCTAGATCGGAATGCTTATCAAGTAATTTTTGGTGAGCTGCAGGGGCAAGACCGTGTAGTTGTAGGAGATGATCAGATGACGATTGGTCATCTGAAAGAGTCTTTACCTCTGAGAATCTTTCCAGTAAAGCGGACTCCTGACTGGATAGAGGAATCTCACTCTTGGCAACGCCTGCACAGATGTGAACGTTAGTAACGAGCAAAGTGTGAGTAAAGTAATTATACATATATGTGAGTATACTTACTGGGAAAAGAGCAAAAAGAAAAGTTTTTGAGATCGGACAAAGACAGACATGACGCGTAGAACCATCGCTATTTGTAGTCGCCTATGTTGGACTTACTAACCCCCTTCGGGAGGTTTACTTTGTAAGGGGAGTTTCGGGTCGAGGTATAATAAAACCCGTCTTTCTTCTCGGATTTAAAGCCTGTGGTACTCTTAAAAAGAAAGAGGTGCTGAATCATCGCATGAGTCGATTGAGGAAGACTATTTTTGAGGAAAATTTAGGCAAGAGCGGTAAGATGAGCATAAGAGTTAGGGGTAAGTTGAAAGGGGGCTAGGTTAAGATCGTTTAGAAGGGCGACCAGATAAGGGTGGACTGAAAATCTAAAGCCAGCTTCTATGTGCTGACGGCTTATAGAGAAGAAACCTTTAGGAGGATAAGCTACGTGGTCATGGGTCTTCGGCACTATAACCCGGCATCCAAAAGGTAGAGAGAAGTCCTTAGCAATGGATTTGAGCTCACTGGGACAATGGATTTGAGCTCACTGGGACTAAGAGAAGAATCATATCTAAAAAAGAGGACACGAGCAGGTGAAGCACGGTGCTCGGTGGGGTCTGAAGTAGTTTCACCACTCTGGGAGGTCGTGTTATTAGTATTCTTGACTTGGTTAAGCTCCTCTTCAGAGTCCATGTCAGGGTCTGCTATTCAGAGTCCATGTCAGCAGACCCCACTTTATGACCGCGATGACTACGACCAGATATCTACAAAAAAAAGAAGGAAATCAGGTCGCAAAAGGCAGACCAGAATTCGGTGCTTAAGGTTATTCCTATTTTTCTAAAAGTCTAGTCGCTTGTGCAAGAGGGCTATCAAGCGCAGGGAAAGCCCCATACTACAAACCTAACGGATTACAGAGACTATCAAACAATCAATGAATTCCAAAATCTACCAGAGTGAGGGTATCAGACGACTACAGACAAGGGATGGCATGTATTGGTATGACTTAAAACAGTTAAGCAGATATTTTTCTCAGGCTCTCCAGGTTAAATTATGCCAAGAATGAGACAGTAGCATTCATAAATAACAAATAAGTTTATATATACGTAATCTAGCAAGTGCAATATCAATCGAAATAAAAAAATTACCTTGAATATGGAAGATTGTGCTGTTGAAGAAGAAGAGGATGAAGAAAGGTAATGGCAGACAAGAGAAAACTAGAAGCAAAGAGACGCTTGTCTTCGAAAGTGACTGGTAAAGGGAAAAAATGGAACAATTGGGAGTTTATATATAGCTGTCACCTTGGAACCCCAATCGTCAGACCAGGACAGCCAAATAACCGTCATAAATCCAGTGGTTTAGTGTGAAAACCGCGATTTCGTCATCATGAGCAGCCAGTGAAGAGACATGCATTAAATGCGCACATTAATAGCACACGACGCATGATGCACAAAGAACCGGTGCCTAGGGAATTGCTGCATGGCACGAGATAAAATAATGTTTGAAAAATGTGACGGTTCATATCCCGTCAAAAGTACTCTAAGAGTGAGAATGTTGTTTCCAATACAGAAAATGTACTAAAAAGCAAGGGGGCTAATGTTGTGGGTATTTTGGTAACTATAGAAAAGGAGGAAAAAAGCCCAAAGATGAGACCTGTTGTATTGTCTTATAAGAGAAAGCCCAAGAAGCATGGTTAAGATGGTAAAAAGTCAAGGGAAAGTATATGCAGTCATTTGGCAGTTTGCATGCAGGCGCACCTATAAGGCCGATTGTTTTGATCGTTGAGTAATCAGGTGGATGCATAGTAAAATGGAAGAAGATTTGGTCATAATCAAAAGACTGCTAAAAAAGTGTCCCCTAAAGGTGTTATAGTGATCAGAAGGACCCTGTGTCTATTTGCTGGTCAAGGCAGTAGCAGAGTTTGCTCGATAGAGGCAGCATTAGATCGCTGGAAAGTCCTGATCGCTCAATGTGCTCATCAAAGTTGACTTGTTGACCTTCTAGAAGACGAATCAATTCAGTTCAAGAAAGGAGATCATTTGCCTATTTTCATGCAAATCAAATTACGATATTATGGGCAGATATTGCCAATATAATGGAGATAATCTCGAAAGATATTATCTTAATTAATGCAAATTATTTCTTGCCTTATCTATGAATTTCCCAAACCAATTTCAATTGTAACATCTCCACTATAAATAAAGGAGGAAATTCGGTGTAAAGGACAGAGTGAAATATATACATTGTGACTCCAAGGAAAAAGAGGTGACAGTTGTGGACGTAGGCCATTGTTTTGCCGAACCACGTAAAAATTCATTGTGTTCTATTTGTTTTGGTCTTGGTCATACATGTTTGTTTGTTGTTTGTTGTTTCGCAGGTATTGGGCTTGGAGAACCAAGTTGACCGAAATTGAGTGTCAACAGATTGTGACCGTAATTATAGGAAATTTCTGTGATCATCACCTTGTTGCATCAAACTTCTAAAGTTCGAGTCTACATACTCAGGGACGGATCTAGTATAGAGTTAGGAGGGACACATGTTCCCCCTGAAATTTTATAAAAATTTATTAGATATAATATTGTAATTATTAGATATTTAAATATATAGTTAAATTAATATATATATTTTTGAAGTAAACATTAATGTTAAGCCTTGAATGGTTTGCTAGCAAGAAGTGCGCTTAGCCTTCTTTTGTCAACATGGTCCCAGGTTCGATCCCCATTACAAAAGTGTTTATCTTTCTCGTTTACATACTGTTTTTTTCTTCTTTTTTTTTATTTTTTTTTCTTTTGGGAGGATAATGAACAATACATTTTTTTTTTTTTAAATAATGTAGTTGTGGGTTTGTTGGTGTTTCAACTTGAGTTGTAAAAATAAATGATATAGATACTTACCAATCAAGTAATTCTTCAAACATGAAGTATTTTGACTTCTAAAAGTTTTATAACCTACAATGAACTATGAACAATTTTTTTTTTTTTTTAATCTTTATGAACAATTATCGTTAGTTATTACAAACTTTTTTTTTTTAATCGTAAACTATCTCATATTTACATAAGCTATTGACTAATTTTTCTTCAATTTTTTCAATCTTTTGGATTTCTTTTAAATCTCGTTCATAACTTAATGAATGTTGTAAATTTATTTTCGTTCTTTAGTGTTAATGCATAAACTCACTAGTGTTTTAGTGTTATTTTATGAGATTTACTCTTTAAAATAATAAAGGTTATCATAATCAAATTTTAAAAATAAAAATATATTTAACTAGGTATGAATTGTACCTCTATTTATAGTTTAAATAGTTAGAACACTTTCTTTTCATACTCGTGATAAGAGTTTGAATATACATTTAATAATATATGTAGAGAGTTTTCTTTCTCTTCATATGATAAATTTCATAAATAAAAGAACTCATGTGAACTATAATTGTTTTTATCTTAATTAATTTTTATTTTATTTTACTTTATTATAAAGTGTCCCCTAACATAAACGTTTGGATCCACGGACTATAGGTGACTCCAAGTTAATGCAAAAGTGGAAATCTTCTAAGCTTTCTATTTTTCATTTTATATAAGTATATATATTTCTCATGTCAATTTCTACTGTTCCATTTTTCTGTTTATTATTTAAAACTTTAAGAAAAAAGGAAAAGAATTATAGGATAAATTTTCTTATATTTCTGGATTCTCAAAATAATTATTCTTTAGATATGTTCGGAAAGTATTACATAACTATGAAATCTTTTCCCATCATCAATAAGTAAGCAAAAAAAAAAAAAAATGCACTGGGTGTCAGCTTAGTGGTAAACTTATACCTTCCTTACTGTCCAATCGTGGGTTCGATAAGTACATCCCACTTTCTCATTAAAAAATAAAGTGGAATTTTCTCTTTCTCCTATGTGAAGGTAGTCTCCCACCTATAGATGGATCGTTTCCTCCCATCGACGAGTTTCTCTTTGGATCACACGTTCAATATGTTATTATTTCGTTTGGTCTTTATCATTCTTTGAACCAGTCTCAGATATATAATATAATTAAAAAAAAAACAAAAAGAAGTGTGCTGGGAATTTGACTAATATTGAACTAATTTCATCGCTTTCATTGATGGAGACTTGTAAAATAAACTCTACAATGTATATTGAGATTTGATACATGTAGGAGAATGACTTTCGTAGAGTAACGGACACGCTTGTCCCACCTCCCAAGTCGAGCAAAGATTTGAATGGTCATGATCACTGGACTCCCTGTAGGGAGAATCACATTTTGAGGATTGGGTCTTGAAATTTCAAAGTGGAATATTCGCTCTACCATATTGTTTATTTAACACAACACTTGTTCTAGTACGGAGACATTGAAACATAATCCGATTTGTTATTGTTGATACAAACAAGTAGACAGATAACAATGTTCCATCGGTAGAAAATCGTGAAAATTATTTCATTATCTAATATCTTTCTTTTATCCCTGTGAGAACAATTCTAATAAATTGGTTCTCATCACTCATCAGCATCAAGTACCATTAGATACGTTCAGTTTTCGAGTGACGCAATACCGTTAATTTTCTACAATTGTGGCATTTAGTACGCTCGAGCATACATGCCACGAAATGGCCTAGGCTAAATTATTAGTGTTCAAGCTTGGAGCCCTAAGGTTTTATCTCAAGACTCGAGCACTATTTATGACGAAGCAGAAATTTTATTGTTAAATAAAATGTTTGAATGGATAAAAATAATGAGCTAAATATACCACCCTTTAGTAGAAGTGGTTGAATATTTACCTTAATACTAAGAGGTTAAGAATTCAAATCTTATTATTATCTTTTAAAACACAAAGTGTGGGTTATGAATTTCTTTTAGTAGGAAGTGCTAGTCTCAATTGTGATCAGTAGTCATTTAAGTTGTATTATCAGTGATTCATTTAACAAGGTTTGATAATTTTCTAATTTGTAAGATGATAGTATTCAAGAAAAAAAAAAAATTAAGGGGTTTGTTTACCCTAATAAATCTTATTTTCGCTTAAATTTTAATTTAAATGATTTTAATTTGTTTGTTTTTCTACTTATATCTTAATAAAAAAGACTTTTCTATAAATATAAATATATATATATATATATATTAGTCTCTAAGTTAACTTTTTTATCATTAATTATTCAATTATATATAGATTAATTACATATATATTTTTAATTTAAGGACACCTTATCTAGATTTTAATTTTAATAAGTTAATTACATATTTATTATATATACTTTTTACTAATTTTAGGAGATATATTTTATCTAGATTTTAACTCCTATATACTACAGGAATCTAGTTGTGTGCTCGTTGGTTTCAATATTTGATCCCAAATTTGATTGATATTGAGCTAATTTCGTCTCTTGCATTGATCAAAACATGAAAATAATCTCTAGCATGTTCACTGAGTTTTAATAAATGTAGGACAAGCAGTTTCACCGAGTATTGGACATAATCCCATTCAAATTTCAAATTCTCTGGCTTCTTGAATAACTCTGTACTTTCATAAATATTTTTTCTCAAATTTACACATCTAATTATTGAAGTTGTTAATAGGATATTCACAAGAACATAATGATTTTTGGTTAATATATGAAATTTTACCCAAATTTTTATATTACTTCATGCAACTCAATGTTTTTCCCAATTGAAGAAAAGAAGAAAGAAGCCATGAATCTATTGTCTTCACATCCTCCAAGCAAATTACTTTGTAAGGCCTGAAATTTTGAATATAAATATCAGTTTCTCTCCATAAAAGCTGCACGAAAAATTAATTTCCTTGATCTATCATTGTTTTGTATCAAAATTTCAATTATATTTGTAAAAATAACATTTCAAGTCAGTTATGGAGAAAATTCTGAAATTTTAATTTTTAGTACTGCTTAATGAAATGAAAAGAACATAAAGCTTTACTTGGCCTTTGTAATAGAGTATTTGAATTGAAGCAAGAGATGCTATTAGGAAAACTAAAATATTTCTCCTTTAATTAAAAATAGGGAAAAATTCTAAATAAACCCCTTAAATAAAATGTATTATCATTTCATCCCATTTATTGAAAATATTAATCAAAAGTCCAAAAATGATTTCTATCCAAAAATTAAAGGTTTTGTAATAAAATCACGAAAAAACGAAAAAATCCTTATTATATTAAAAAATTAAGAAGTTAAAATAAAAAATTATCTAATTACCATACTACCCCTTCATCGTCCAAGTAAAAATAAATAAATAAATTATAATTTTGAATAATTAAAATTAAAATTATTATTATTATTAAGAATCATAAAAAATAAATATAATGAATTAAAAATTAATTAAAAAAATAGAGTTCGTATTCTTATATTCAAACCAATTAAAATTAAATTTTCTTAATTATAGTTAAAAAAATATCTGGGTAGCAAAGAAAAAAATCAAAAACAAAAATTAAAAAAAAAAAAAAAAAATGAAAACCCAGATCTTCAATAGCTCTGGGTCTTCAATGTTTGAAGATCTTCTTCAATGTCGTAAACCAAATCTTCATCAAAGCGGTCGAGAGAAAAACACTACCGGAGCTGAAAAAGAACATCTAGAGGCCTCTTAAACAGTCAGTTCTGTGCTTGGAAAATTTTTCAACATAAAATAACAAAAGCACAGTTCAAAAAAAGAAAAAATAATAATAACAAGAGCAAAAAAACATAAAAAACTGACACTGTTTTTGGAGATTTGACATACTATACATAATGTAGCATTTGTTCTTCATTCTTCCCAATAAAATGATTTTATTTTTTGAAAAAAATGAGCGATGGACCCAGAAAAAAAAAAAAAAAAAATGATGGAGAGATGGAGAACCATCGTCCGAGACTAGGGGGTCTGGTCTCCGGTGAAGGAGATCCAAGGAGTCTCCATCGCATGAAGACCCGACCAGCACTACCTCCTAGCCGATCACCCTCCATCTTCTCCCTCCTCGCCGACGCCGCCAAGGAGGTGATGAGTTGAGAGAGGGTGAAAGAGGGAGAGATGGTAAGAGAATCGGCCATGGTCTCTGTTGAGAGAAGGTGAGAGGTGATAAGAGATAGTGAGACAGTGACGCTATGCGGCTAGGGTATAAGGTAGAGAGAATTAAAAATTTATTAGTTTTATTTTATTTATCAATTTATAATGTAAATAATTTCAATCCAGTTGACAGCTGCCCTTAAACGAACTTATAAGACATATATTGGCGTTTCTACCCTTACATCATGAATCGGTCAACTTATAGGTGAAAATCACTAACCTACTAATGATTGAATTTTTTAAACAATATGTCCAAAATCAGGATGGTGTGATATTATTTTCTGAAATAAAATAATAATAACCCGAAAAAATAAAAAAAAAAGAAGCAGCTTGCTTGTCATTAACTGGTGGTCAAAATTACCCATCTAGTACGCTTGAAATTTGGAAATGTGATATCTAAGTTCAGGTCCCATGATGGAGAAGACTCCAAGTCAATGAAAACACTCTTTAATTATTTCAAAATAATAATAATAATAATTAACACTCTTTGAATTTCAAAAAAAAAATAATAATAATTAACACTCTTTAATCGAAAATAAAAGAAGCAGCTTGCTTGTCATTGGCAGTCAAAATTACCCATCTAGTACCCTTGAAATTTGAAAATGTGATAGCTAATTTCAAAGACAAAATTGCTTGTAGGTCCCATCGTGGCTTTGTAATATATATATATATATATATATATATATAAAATCATTCAAGCCTTTAAGAAAATGAACAAGAAACCTAATGGTAATTTACAGGTTTGGATTAGGTTTAGAACTCATAATTAATATTTCAGAAGTTACTGAACTTCAATTAATTCAATCTCCTTAGCAATTATAAAATATTATAATTATTATTGTATAAAATATTGGGATAATCCCAAAAAACCGATTCTAGATTATGAAAATGTCTATTTTACCACTTTAGTTTCATTTTTATCCAAATTACCCTATATCGTCAATAAGTTAACAAAAATGTTAGAAAAATTGTAAAAGGACAATTCTACCCTTGATAAAACATTTGTATTTAACAAATAAAATAATTATAACATAATATTTTAAATAAAATAATTGATTAAAATAAAAAAGAAATCCAGTCATTTTCATCTTCAACCTCCGATCTCCATCTTCATCATCATCAATCTTCATCACCAACCATTCAACACACCAGCCATAGACTCCATAAAACTACTTCCGCCAGCTGCAACCTCTTTCATTTTCTTCTTCCCCCTCTCTTTTATCTCTCTCTCTATTTCTCACTGGAAACCCAAAAAATTCTGGTTTTCCAGTCATTGGAACCTGACTGGAAACCCAGAATTTTCTGGGTTTTCGATGACTGAAAACCCAAAAAATTCTGGGTTTCCAATCATTGGAACCCGCAGAAAATCTGGGTTTCCATTTTCTGGAAACCCAGTTATCATCAACCCAAAAAAATTTAGCCACATTAACTTCATCATCTATCATGGATCATCAACACCATTACTAGCAATCATCAACACAATTACCAACCAAAATCATCAAAAATCAACAACCAAAATCAAGCAAAATCAGCAACCAACCTCATCTGGGTTCGAACCCAGACGAGACGAACCCAGTCGTCTGGGTTCGTCTCCTCTGGGTTCGAACCCAGATGGAACCCAGACGACTGGGTTCGGCTGGGTTCCAACCCAGACGAACCCTCATCTGGGTTCGATCTGAAAAGAAAGAGGAGAGGAGAGGAGAGAAGGCGGCGGCGGCGGCGCCAGAGAGAGAGAGATGAAGAGGAGTCGGTGAGGGAGAGGTTGGTGGTGGATGTCTGGCGGAGGCGACGGCGAGCCTGAGCGGTGAGGTTAGCGAGAGAGAGAGACTAGTGAAGTTAGAGAGAGAGAAACGGTGAGGTTAGAGAGGGAAGGGGAAGGTGGTGAGTGACTGGAAAAAAAAAATATTTTTATTTAAATTTTTTATTTTTTAAAAATAAAAATATCTTTATTTTTTATATTTTTAAATTTAATATTATTTATTTATTTTAATTTTTCATATTTTAATTAATTAATATATAGATTTTTAACTTTCTTCGTATTTCTGCTTTTACCCCCGAAGTCAAATGGTCAACTTTATTAATTTAACGGAATCTGTTACTATCAAGGGTATTACCGTCTTTTCATACGCCTTCATGGGATATTTTGGGTGTTTAATTAAAAGTTAGGCAGTAATTTGGATAAAAATAAAACCATATGGGGGATAATGGATAATTTATCAAAAGTGAGGGGGTTTTTTGGGATTATCCCTAAAATATTATCATTATTATATATTGTACACTTGCCTGGAAAAAAAAAATGCAATGTTTAATTTCTGGTCTTCCACAAAAATGGAGCAGTTGCGTGCATTAGGCATAGAAGTCAGTTTATATCACACGATGTGACGTGGGTGATAATATTGTTTCCATCTATCACATTCAACTCTTACAAAACGGAAAGACTTAAAATAAAGTTATCAGCTTGACTTTTAGTACGCCTAAGCATCACACCATGCAATGTCCTGGGCATACCGAAGACTCTCCCCATGGACATGCTTTCCTGTCCAATACAGTTGGAAAGATGGTTTAAATCACGAAGATGTCACGTTAAGAAATTATGTCACCACTACTCGATTTGCCTGTCAAGCAGTATGAAATGGGCAGCATCTTAGTCTTCTTAAGTTCTTTATCTTGTGTAAACAAAGTGGCATTCATAGTAAGCTACAATTTGGGGCTGGTTTATGTGATAACTTGTACATTTGTTGTGGAAATATTGGATCTTCCTTTGCTCCAATAGGTAGCATATCTATTGGAAAGACTTGAAACTGACCTTCATACAGCTAACTTCGAAGTGCATGCTATGCCTGAATAACAAGGTGTATAATCTGAAAGACTTGTGTTTGTCCAATTACACTTTAGTTTAATTTATCTTAATTTCCACTTATTTATTTTTAATTTAAATAAATTTTAGTTTTAGAATGCAAGAAGTGTGTAAAAATAGATCTAAAAACCATAAGAGGGCTCTTAGACTGAAATTTAAAAATAGTTTTCAGAAAATATAATTTTATCTAATGATTCTTCATCCCCTAACTTCTTTATATACGTTGTATAAGGGAGGATTTGTATTAGGACGAGTAAGGAGTGTCGCATCACAAGCATTCCAACTATGTTGACACCAAACAAGACACCTTAATATTTTGTATAGTTGTTGAAATCAACATTAAGAAATCATCTCGCAACTACTGAATTTTCTTATCTAGCAGTATGAAATAGGCGGCAGCTTGGTCTTCCCTTGAGTAAGCAAAGTAGTATCGTGGTTACACTGTGAAAGTGTACCTCAAATTAAGCTTGACTTTTGGGGCTGGTTTAGATGATATAAGTATAACTGTTGCATGTGTTGTGGAATTGGATCTGTTGTAATCTATTTTAGAGTTTTCTTATTGTTGCATCTTTTTAATTTATTTTCTTTTATGCTTTATGGGTTCGGTTTCATTTGGTTTTGTTAATTAATTGGGTTTAGTTTCCAAATATTTTCGGGACATTTTGCTTGAGTGTAATTAGATTTTGAAAAGCTAACTTACACAACTTTGTATGTTTAGTTGATTATGCTAGTTGTTAGATTGGATAGGGTCTACAAAAGGAGTAAGGATTCTTTATCATTAATTTTTTTTTTTTTTTTTGCTAATCTTTTGATAATTTGATAATATGTCAATATTTAAAAAAATAGATGATCAAAATTGTTAGATTTTTTTTTTCTCATTCATCGCTCAAACTTAAGCTCCTTTTATAAAAAGATTAACATCAATAAAATATTATTATAAAATCTTTGCTTCTAGAAAAATTAGTAGTTGAAGAGTGCGTTTACTTCTGCTTATAAAATAATAACTTATTTCATAAGTTTTGAGCAATAGATTGTTTGGTAAATATTCTATAATCCACTTATTTCATAATCTAATGCTTTTATAATTAAATTTTGAGAAGTTGCATGGGATCACTTTAGGAAACTAATTATTAATTGTTCTTAACATTTAAAATCTCCATATTACTTTCCCTTATTTTGATGAAAAGTTAGTAATGCCCTTGCTTTAATAATAATCTTAAAAACTAAAAATTTCAAAATTTAAAATAAGTTATTATTTTTTAATGTAAGTAATTTTCTTTTAATTAATTAAAAAATAAAAAAATAATGAATATATATATAATAGTAATGGCCACCATTGTGCCGATGATGGAGGCCTGCTCCATTGTCAGAGCCTTCTTTGACGATGGAGGGGTTGAATTGGCTTCTACAATCGGAGTCAACAATCGACTCTTTGATACCGGAGTAGGTCAACTCCTCCAATGATATTGACAATGGAACCAATGTCATAGGTAGAGGAGCCGACCTCCTTCGACATTGGAGGAGTCAATCAACACCTCTAGTTGGAAGAGTCAATTGATTCGGCTCCTCCATGTGATAAAAGAGGCAATCTCTCGTCTCTTTCATCACCAAAGGAGGATCGGTCTCCTCCAACGACTTCAATAGTCATTGGAGGAGGCACGCCTCCATCGCTGGCAACACTACGATGGCCATCCTTATTACATAGATATATATATTTTTTTATTTTTTATTTTAATTATAATTAATTAAAATTAAAAATAATTTTCATTTGTATCTTTATTTTAAATTTTGTTTTGTTTTATTTTATGAAAAACTGAAAAAAAAACCAGAAAAAAATTAAATTAAAAATGTTGAAAGAAAAATATATTACGTTTTAACAATCACATCCACTTTAGTAATTTTATATAATCACTTAAAATTTACTAAACACGTTTGTCTTACTCTTTTTATCAAGTTGATTATTTGAAAAGATAATTTTCCAAAAATCTACCTACTTATATTTTTATTAGATTACAAACATCTATCTATAGAGATTCCGTCTCTATATCTGGAGAAGTCATTTCCAGCAATGGAGACGGAGGCATCTCTAGCGATGGAGAGTAGTTGGTCTCTATCATTGGAGACCTACTTTTGGTCTCTGTGGGAGATTAGATCTCCTATAGAGACCAAGGTTTTTTTTTATTTTTTTTATTTTATGTTTTTTTAATTAAATTAAAAATATATTGTATATTAATTTTAAATTCATTAAAGAATATTTTAGTTTGTTTGTATCTTTGATCGTTGACCGTGAGAATTTAACAATTGTTGACTAACGACAAGAGAGGTTCATGTTGAGTTTTTGGAACCTCAATAGAGGTTAGTGTGAGTTTTTTAAATATCCTCAAAATTTCTCCTAAAATAAATTATTTCTTCTATTTAATTAAAATATAATTGATGAATTTGATTGGTTGATGCTTACTTTTTAAAATCAGGTATACTTGATTTTAAAAGTATTATATATATAATCAATAAAAAAACAAAGCAGAGACACTCACGGCTTCTCTTAACTATCTTTACTGGCAACAACTTGCTCCTCTCCCCCACGTACACTTTTGATACATCCATAGAAGATTAAAAGTAAATTGTAAGCATTAATTTCGAGAAAGTCTTCTAATTTTGTTTTAATTTTTATTTAACTTATAGGACTATGAAGTTTTTACCAGATTAATGAAAATATAAATTTTATATTTTCCTAAGAAAGGAAGATCTTACACGTTCAAAAAAGAAATTAAAAAAATAAAAAGATAAAAAATCGTTTTCTTAAAAAATATTGATAAGTTTTCTTTGATCTAACTTATTATAAAATATAAGAACTGAGTAAAATTCTAACTTGGAGAGAAAAATTTTCCCGATTGAATTTCTGGTTTGCTTTTTGCCATGAGTGAGTAAAGGCTATTTTGGAAAGAATTTTCTAGGCATAGGTTTTTCAAAAATCAGGTCATAGCTTTGAAAGTTTCAAATTTTTAAGAAAACTATTGTTTTTGGAATTACCGTCTGTTTAAATTTGCCTTATTATTTTAAATTTGTTTTAATTTCGCCTTATTATTTTAAATTAATCTTACTATGTTAATTATGTTTTAAGTTTGCCTTATTATTTCAAATTCACGAAACACATCTTCACGATGGCTTTCAATGTAATCCTGACTAATACGGAGTAGCAGTCGCAGCCAAATATGTGGCTCCCTCAAATACACGTGTTGCTTCTTTTGTTTCTCCAAAACAGCAGCTGCATTTGTTGGTTTTTTTGTTTTAGTTGGGCTAAGTCTTCCTTTGAACTTGGATTTAGATCTCATTTTGACTCTTAGTCTACTAAAATTAAATATTACAATTTATTTCATTCAATACGCAAATATTTATTCTTCTTATTTCATCAAAATATAACTAATTAAAATAAAATTGGATTAAATAATTTATAATTAGGAGTAATAAATGTGTATGAATTATGTCCAATATCACCATGATAAGCAGCTTCAGAAAAAGAAAAATATATGATCACCACGATAATCTAGGAGTACAATATTATATTAGAGAAGATCCTTGAAATACATTCAATTAATTAAAATAATACAATACAGATACAATGGTTACAAAACCTTTATTAAATTGAAACCTACTTAAAAGAACACACAAGGTTTTGCAATGGCACATAATACATAAGCATTTACTTCTCACTTAAGAGCTTCCTCAATTGAGAAGGTACCTTTGGCAATTTATCATCAAATCCTTTGAGTACTAGCTTCTCTAGTTGAGGAAGTGCCTTACGAGTCTTCACAGAAATCTTTTGTAATCCTCTCAGTTGTTCAAGATATAACATTCTTAGTACCTGGAAATATTTGGGTTCAAATACCAACTCTTCCCCCATGTATTCATCTACCAGCCTGAGCTCCACAAGAGATGGCAAAGCTTTAAGGGCCTCATCAAGGGGGCTATCGTCTAATTTGGACCCTTTAAGACATATCCTTGCAAGACTGTGTAATGCTCTAATCCACCCTGGAATTTGCCGCAAACGACCTCCCAAACTTAGACGGCGAAGGGAAGGAGGAGGTTTACTTAGATGATTTAGATCAAGCAACTCCTCTTCATCCCTTGATGTCACGGATAAAGAAGAAAGATACTCCATGTTGTGGATGGACAGGCACAAATCCTTTCCAGCTTCTACTTCAAGTTCTGTGATCCCTAGTTTCCTGAGGTCCTTTAGATTTCCCAACTCTCTTATGATCCTCCGATTCTTCTCGTTTGCCTTGAGAAGGGAAAGCTTCTGTAATGATGTTAAACATTTTAATCCTGAAGGCAACTGGACTCCTTCTCGAGCTTCATTGAGACCTAGTCTTTGGTCGACTTAAAGATGCAACAAATTCCGAAGTTTCAGGATTTTCTTGGGCAACTTAATGACACAAGTTTGCCTAAGGTCCAAAACCTCAAGGCTGTGAAGCTTCCTAATACATCCTGGAATTTTTTTT
This sequence comes from Dimocarpus longan, assembly GCA_022984855.1. Classification (NCBI taxonomy): domain Eukaryota; kingdom Viridiplantae; phylum Streptophyta; class Magnoliopsida; order Sapindales; family Sapindaceae; genus Dimocarpus; species Dimocarpus longan. The sequence continues at coordinate 13,341,689 of CM041020.1, forward strand.
TATGTTTGTATTTCTCAAACTTAAATACCTTAGAAGAGTAAGGTTGACAACCTCTTCCGGAAAAGATTGCAAGGCCGAATCCTCAAAGTCTAAAACTCTCAACAATCTAAACTTCCTGAGTAATTTTTCAGCTTTAAATTCAGCGTCTCTTCTGAATGTCATCAGGGTACGAATAGAAGACAAATCTTTGTGTCGTAAATTGGTGGAAGGATTGTGAAGAGAGAAGCGTCTGCATTTTTCAATTGAAATTATACCGTTTGGTCTTGGCAGAACCGTGCAAAATCTTATCATTTCAGACTCGTCAAGGATGAAGTTTCGCATAGGTGGAAAAACTTGGCAGCGTTTCACTCGTCCTAGAACATCTCTACCGCAGACAACAACCAGGTTCCTTTCGATGAGTTCGTTGAGGTATTCGTCAGCAATTTCCTCCTTTGTCCTGCTCCTACTCTCCTCCAAGAAGTGCTCAGCTATCCACAACCGAACAAGTCTCCCACGTGTTACATGATAATTTGCAGGGAAGTTGCAGAAGTACAAGAGACAGTATCTGAGGCTGGGGGAAAGACTGTGATAACTCTTCTCAATGTCCCCAAATTTATACCATCAGAACTTGAGGTTTGTTTAGGAGTATGAATGCGAAATGGATCCGTGGATGCTATGTTGTTAATCTTCATCTGGATAGTCTTCATACGCGAACGCAATCTGCGGAGAGGTACACTGTCTGTGACAGAATGAGCAAAAACATGAAGAATTTTGGTGATTTTATGGTAATGAAAATGTTCAGGCACATCAAGCATGAACTCTTCCATAGCATCCTCGATCTCATAGGCCACATCACGCACTCGTTGCACGCGATCCTTTAAGCCTTCAGTGGCTTCTGTTCCTTCTGTATCCTTCAAGTAGTCGTGCATAGTCTTCAGGATTTTTCTTGTTGTATCGACATCATAGCGTGAGCTTGTTAGACTTAGACCACTTACACGAGAGATTATCTTCTCAAATAGAACTATAGCCGCGTAAACTGCTACTTCTGCCATTTCGCTGCCCAACTTCCTTTAAAATCAAAAGAAGACAACAATGAACATATTGTGGAAAATATTAATTAAAGAATAACATAATATGTGAAATGTTGTTTTGTTTTATAAGCAACTAGAAGAGTATTAGAAGGTCTCATTGTTGTGTCTGATTCTGGAAAACAGGACTAGAAACAATGTTTTTCTCAGGAATGTAATTTCCAAGCAAAACTTCACTACTAAGAGCCTACCTCTAACATGAAAATTAAAGAACAAAAGCACTACTCCTAATTATGAGAAGCTGGACATGTTATAGGTGAAAAATTTTGAGAATGAACAAAAACCAATAGAAAATAAAAATGCAAATGAACTTACTTGACTAGGGACTGAATTTAATCAGTTTCACTGGCGAGATTCCACTCCTTTGGATTTGACGTCTGCTCCTGCAAACTAAACGGCCAAGACCAAGAGTTGGAATTATTAATTGGAAAACATGAGTGAGTGATGACACACCCATAATTATATTTTGATGGACATACAAGTTAAGGTTTTAAATATCGCGCTGTATCCATATGGGGCTTTCGAATTTACAAATGTGTTGGGAATAATATCCATATCAGTTAGATATTTGATTAAAAATTTAAAAAGTGATGGATATTTGTTTTTAGTAATTAAATTTTTTATTAAAACTTTAAACTAAGCTAAAACAACTAATAATACATCAAATGAATTATTTTTGATAATAAATTAATATATTCATAAGTAATTATGATATAAATAGAGTATATATACATTGTAGCGATAATAAATATGTAATTACAATCTAATTATAATATATTTGAAACTATAAAAATCTACATTTTTAATAATCAAATCCTTAGTGAAATAATATTTTATTTTACATTTTCTATGCATAAAGATATATAAAATTTAATTCTTTAAAGGTTAGTACATGTTTACAAAATTTTGCAGAAGTAGAAGTTAATACCAAATTAATTCCTCGGTGACTTAAAGATATGAAGTACATTTCCATTTTGATTTGCACAACAATTTTCCTATGAAAATAGGTTTATATAATTTTAAAGGTAATTTTTAATGTGCCATATATGTGTTGTTTTGTCATTTCCAATTAATTAATAAATTAGGTAATTTGGATTTACGCAAGTTGGTGGATATTATTGTTTAGTATGCATTGAAATTTTATATAATATTTGCAATGAAGTATAGTTTAATATATTATCACTGCCAAAAGATATCAAAATTTCTCGATTTGACCCAAACTAGCAAAGTCTCGATTTGTGTAGACCAGATTTGGTGCATTGAAATTAGGTTTCAAGTAAAGTTTGGGTCAAAAAAGTTTTATCCGGTTTATAATCGGATTAATTTTAAGTTAAATGTTTTTTTCCCATCCTAATTTATTTACATGTCTTATTATATTTTTATTATACACTAATACTGCTTTTATAAACAACAATAATAATAATATTGTTTATTTTTAAGTATTATGCTTTATTATTTATTCATTTAATGTCGTTCTAATAAATTCATGTTTGAAAAAATAAACTACTATTATGGATAATTGAGATGCTTGAATGAAATTTTAAATTTTTGTTTTAGTAGTTTGCACTGTTGAATTACATTTAATGAATTTTATATTCTTTAACTTATTTTAGTGTTCGTACTTTATGTTTGAATTTAATATTTACTACTTTTTAATGATGTTTAATTGTATTCTCATTTATTTGTAAATTCAAATAGATGTTAAACTTTAAACATATGTTTGAACTTAAGCATATGTTTAAATGCAATGATATTTACATGAGTGAAAGTTAATTTACATTTGAGTGAAAGTTAATTTACATTTAAGTGTATGTTAAAATAATTTTTCTTTTCATAATTTTGGTCAAAATGAATTAGGTATGTGGTGAAAAATCGAAAACCCATTGGGTTATAGATCGGGTATGAGGTGCCCTACTCAAAATAGGTTTAGGTTTTTAGTAGGTGGATCCAACCCTAATCCTATTCTATTATCATCCCTAACTATCATAACTACTATACTTTTTACAAAATTTAAAAAATTGCCTTTAAACCCATTTGTTTTGTAAAATTTTAATATTAATAAGACAAGAAAATTTAGGTCAAAATATATCAGGCGAAATTTTTTATTTTAGAAATATCAGGATATTTCAAAAATATCAAGATGTTTTATGGATATATTGGGATACGAATGAATACACAAGAGGATTTGGATGATATCAGGATAATATCGGGTATTGCATCGATATTTAAAACCTTGCTACAGGTATGTGTAGTGACAAAGGAAATATCGCTTCGGTTAAAAATTCTATTAACATTTGCTCAAAATGTACATGATATTGCACAAAATTTAATTAAATAATCTAAAATTTATTCTATTAACATAGAAACGTATATAATTTCAAAAAATAAAATCTTGAAAAGAATCTATAGAATTGCTAACAAAAAGGGTTCAACTAATTTGCAGTTATTATCAATCTTGGAAAGCATCTCCTAAATTCCGCGGTGATCGATGAAGTGAAAGCTTAAAAAAGTTGAATCCATGATCAAATTTATTTGATATTAACGATTTAATTAATAAGGGTGTTTTATTCAAATAATAATAATAATAATAATAATAATAAGGGTGTCGATATTGTCACCCAACAATATGTTTGTACACCAAATTTATAAGCGCACCCATAATTTAAATATAAAATCAACTTCTATTATAAGCCCCCCAATCAAATGAGAATAACAGCCTCTTGATAAGATTTAACAATAACTCAAACTCAATCATCATCAAACAAATTCTACACCAAACGGATATTCCTACCCAAAGCTGTTGGGGTCCGAAACATTGCCCAAAATGAAAAGTGAAAACCAAACGAAAAAATGGGAGTAGAAACGACTGAATTTGTGTTTTTTAAGAACCGGTCATGTAGATTGGAGGCCAGGAGACAAGTTGAAGGGCTCGTCAAGATAATTTCAACAATATGTAGTGAGCCCAAATCCGATAAGATTTACTTGTCCTGCCCTCCAAAAGTGTCCTCAAATCAATGATAAATTATTGGCATTTAGTTCTCTCCACTTATTGACAAGTTTGTAAAAAATTGCAAGGAAGCAGTGATGGAAACACACAGAGCTTTAATGCTCTGCTTCAATGGAGAAAATTGATGATTCTTGAAAGAGAAAAACTATATATATATATATATATATATAAATTTGTAATTTCTTTCTTCTCATTGTTGCAGATTACAAAGACACACTTATATACTATACATAACATTTAATCAGAGTCATTAACCTCTAACTGAATCATTGTCCACCCTTGATCTAGTGACTAACTTTCTGACTTTACTTGACTAACATGTTAGCTACACTAAATGACTTGATCAGCTTCATTTAGCTAACCAGCAGCTCCTGGACTTAAGTAAGCAAGATTTGTTAGCCACTGCTAACATGAAGAGACCGAAGCCACTTGAGCTGAGTGGACTTGAGTGGCTTGATTAGTATTTATCCTTACAGTTTGTACCACATGATATCTAGTTTAGGCTTTGTTTGGGGTTATTTATACTTGTAAAATAATCATTTTTAACTTAACTTATGAAATAATCTGCTTAAAACATAAGTAAATAAGTGCTTTGATAAATTTATTTTTTAATTAAAAAAGTTAATAAAAAAAGAAAAATGTGTTGGGTAAATTTTTTGTAATTATATAAAATTACTAAAATGTACATAGCTATTAAAATGGAATTACTTGTTTTTCAACTTATTTTTTTCAGCTTTTTTTTTTTTTTCTAATTTGTTTTTGTATTTTTTGAGTTCTCTATCTCTCTCTCTCTCTCTCTTTTTTGTTTGTTTTTCAGGTTTTCAGCTTTTATTTTCTTTTTGTTTTCATATTTTTGTTATTGTTACTTTTAAGTTGAATTTTTTATATCTTAAAAATATAAATTGTAAAAAAATTTTTTTTTTTTATTAAATTTAAATAAATAAATAAAAATACATAAAAAAGAAAATTATTTGAAAAAGAAAAAAAAAAAACAAACGACGCCACCGTAGTAACCACCATCTACGCCAGCGAGGATAGTCACTATCGAAGTCGTTTAAGGAGGCTGATACTCTTCAAAACTTGGAGGAGGCGAGAGTATCATTGTCATTCTATTAAAATTGAAAGGGCATAATAGACATTCCGAAGGTCAAGGTTAACTTCTCCACTAATCAGCTTCCAAAAGCAATCCCCAACCAACTACTTTAAATGTTACAAACTATACCTACACAATTACTTACACAACCTTCCATTGCAAATGAAATATATTTCGTCCCCTCTTTAAATATTATACAATTATTCATTCAGCCCCCAAATATCCCTAAATGGGCTTTACGAGCTCCACCCCTATACATATATTTCTTTTTTCAAAATTTTGTACTAACTAAATCTTTCTTAACCTGATGAACATGTTAAGGAAACCAATTATTAGTTGAACACTCTATCTACACCACAATCAAGGATGAAGCCAGAAGAAAAGCTTAATTAGGGATATTTAGGGAGACCAATAAACAAGTATATATGACATTTCAAGAGGAATAAAAATGTATTTTACATAAAATTGAGGATTATATAGATAATTAATATATATATTTTGTAAAAAAAAATGAAATAAAATTGGGAGGGTGCCATGGCCCACCCGCACCCCCTCAGCCACACCCCTGCGCTCAATATTTATTATTATTTTGTTCATGAGTACTTAAAAATGAAAAATAAATATGGTTGACTGGCTGGGACTGTGGCCAAGTTGACGACAACGAATCATAAATCATAATGGCTTGAACAAGTCAAAGAATGATGGTAACGAGTATTACGGGTTCATTTTATACAATAATTATTTGGTTAATTCCTAGCTTCATACTAAAAACTATGGTGTTATGCATTATGGCTTTGGCAAGGATGATGGAAACTTCTACAGTGGGCAATAAAAGGAGATCCTATGGAATTTTTAGGGAAAAATTCATACAATAATTATTTGGCGAATTATGAGCTTCATGTTAGTATCTTTGATTCTATTGTTTTGAGTACACATCTTTAACCCCTCCATTAGTTAAAAATAATGGTGTGAGGGGTACATTTTGATCTTAAGAACCACATTCTACATATAAGAACGGGATATTATTAAAAAAAGCCCCTAGATTTTGAATTATTGATTTTTACACCCTAATTTTATTCTATTATCCAACAACTGCCTTACCATTAACTTTTATGATAGAAAGTTAAGAAGCCAAAGGCAATATGTAAACTAACTCAACCTTAAATTTCTGTAATTAAAAATTATAATATAATATATTGTAAATAATCAAAATTAAAACTAAACATTAAAATTTAAAATTAATACTAAATCACACCAATACCACTCTTTAGGCACACCATCAGACCCACATACTCGGGCACCACCAGACTCATACCTAATTCAATCAATACCCAGCTACCACCAAACCCACACCTAATTCAACTAGAAAAGATTGAAGACATAATTTCAAAAATTAAAACATACAAAGACGTGAATATACACACAGGGACATTTTCTTTCATCTTTATCAGACATCACAAACATCATAACCAGCCCTCCACCATCGTTATCTCTTCAACCCATCATCACCACCACTTCACCTCAAACCCTAATGCCACACCCTAACAAATAAAAAGCAATCAAAACAAAGAGATTTAGTGTCGGTGGGAGTAGGCCCGATGCCTATCTCTTCCTAGTAGAAGATGTCGGCATAGAATCTTAATTTGTCAATTTCCCAAGGGCATCATAAGAATTTCATATATTTGTCAAAGGGCAAAATTGACTTTTCAATTTTTGATTTTAGCAAGGTTAATGGAAAGGATTTAGAGAGGGGTTTTTCGGCCAATAGTTTAAGATCAAGGTGTTTTTTTGCCGCTATTTTCAAAAATAAGTGGTGTCCCTATATGTGCACAAGTGCAATTAAAACATTTAAAATATATATATACTTTAAAATAAACATCAAATAAGTTATAATAGTAAATAATATAATAATAAATTATTTAGAAAGTAACGTAATAATAAAAAAATTATTTCTTACAATAAATAAATAAATAAAACGTCACCCACAACCGAATTAGCTACTTCCACCAGGTAACAAAACGAGCCACAACTTCTTCCATGGCATTTGGGTTTTATGTGTAGTTAGCAAACGTGTCAAATAGAGTTTGTGCATATTTTGGACAAACCTAAATAAAGGTTAACCCGTAAATCATAAAATTGCGGAAGCAAAATTGTCATTTTAGGGTAAAATTATACTTTAACAGATTTTTTAATTATTGACTGTTATTGATTTAGTCAAGAAAATTAAAGTAATGTATTTTTAGAAAAGTAGAGGTTAAAGATACTTACTAGTGTGAAAATGACATATAAAAAAATGTAATTTAACGTTTCAAAAAAAAGAATGAAGACCTGTAAAATTTTTCCAATTTTTTATGACATTCTTTGTGCACTGATATATATATATATATATATTTGAATATTAAAATATAATATTATATTATTAAAATCATATTTTATGACATGAAAAAATATATTTAATTGATTATGTACCTATACCAAACATAATATTATATTATTCGATGCATGGGCGTTGAATAATACTGTTAAATGGAGCGAATGAACACCCAATTTACGTATACGGAGGACGGCTGCTCTTGCGAGCGTTGAACTATTTAGTTGATGCGAGCAGTACCATGAATTCGGACATGTTCTGTCTCTCTGTCGAGTGGTAGACAATTATTAAAAAGCAGACGCAAGTGGTGAGGTTTTAAGGATGATTTATAGACGGTTGGTACGTGATTTAAAATTGAAAAAGATGGTGGTCCGGTAACGATTAAGATTTTAAAGGAAGTAGAGTATAACTGTTCTGCTCATTTATTTGTTAATTGTGTTATATATAAATATATATATATAGAGTAATTTTATTATCAGTGTCTCATAACTTTAAAAAATTATAACGAATTAATCAAATTCATCTATTACATTATCTCTCCTATTTAATTAAAATATAATGGATGAATTTGATTAATTCGTCCTATATATATATATACGGTTTGGACTCATGACAACTAGATGGAAACATTTACTTATTCCACAAGAAAACCCTTGTAGCAGGTTGGTAGACAACATTAAATAGGTTTGGCCTTCCTAACACTACATTTTTTTTTTTTTTTTGGTAATTTTATTTGTTCAAATATTTATAATTATTAATATTTAATTTTAAAGTTAATTGTATATATCTTAGTATTTGTAATACCAATAGTAAATAATTTTTTTTCTCCAAAAAAATTGTTACTTTTTATGATTATATATATAATTATTTAAGGAAAAACAAAACAAAAGAATTTAAAAAACAAAAAACAGAAAATATGATTTCAACATTTGAAGATCTGGGATGAATCTAGATCTTCATTCAAGCAAAACAAAAACTAAAAAAAGTTGGAAGATTTAGATTCAACCCAAATCTTTAAAGTTTGAAGATCTTAGTTCAATCCAAATCTTCATTAAAGTAAAACTTAAAAAAAAAATTAAAAAAAAAAAACTAAAAATAAAAATAGAATATCCAGATTCAACCAATCTTCAAAGTTTGAAAATATGAGTTTGAATCCAAATCTTCATCTTGATGATTGGATTGCATTTGAACCAGATTTTCATTGAAATCTAGTTACCAAGATCTTTATCGACATTTCAAATTTGACAACAACAACAAAAACGTTATATGGTTTAATACCCTTATGGTTCAATAAAAATCAGTGTAAAACAAAATGTTCAACTAGTAAAACCAGTAAAAGAAAAAAAAAATGGAGCATGACTAGCCTGGTGGAGGCTAGTGGAGCGTGACCAACTTGGCCAGTACAATCAGGTTATAGCCACTACAACTATTGGAGCGTGGAATCAAGCGTTATGGCCTAAAGGTCCAGGTCATCATGTCTTTCCACTAGTGAAGTCGCAACATCGGTGACTCCATGATTGACAACCGACAACGACGAGTCGCATTTGCTGTGACAATCATCCGACGCCATTGCTATGAGTCTCTTCTTTTGCACCGCTATCACCGTTGGTTTGGAGAGCGGATTTTTGGTTAATAGTTTAAAATCGAGGTTTTTTTTGCCATTATTTAAAAAAAAAACGGGTATCCCTATATGTGCACAAGTGCAATTAAAATATTTATAATATATGTGATAAAAAATATTTAAAATATATTTTTTAAAAATAAACATAAAATAAGTTGTCGACATGTGAATTCAATCGACTCAAATTCTTCACTGTACGTGTAAATAAGATTTAAACAGAGGAAAAAAGAAGAGTAGAAAAGGGAATAACAATGTTACAAGAAGATTCTTACATAGTTTGGTCGAAGGGAATGTTTACTTTCACGACTATTCTTTGGTCATTTTGGCAAAGAGACAGTATATTATTAATTGTGTGTATGTTACAATAAACTTTCAGCCTCTATTTATAGACTGAGAAGTTACAATATTATTATAATTAAATAAGGAAAGAAATCTATGTGGATTACATTCTCAAGACTGACATCTGTCAGGGTATGGTCTCCTCCTACGAAAGTATGGTTTTGATTTTATCTCTATACTGGGTAGTTGAGATTTTCCTTAAATCAAGTTGTTACCTCTCTAGAAAAATTATAGTGCACGTCATGCCCCGGGCTAGATTTCGCCTAGCAACTTTGACTATAGTTGACCCACGACCTGAGAGCTATAGCAGCAAATAGAAAGCTCGTTTCCATAAGCCGGGTGACCCGAAGTCAGTGAACAGGGAGCTTGGTCATATGAGCTAAGTGTCATGATGGTTGAGAACTCGTATTTGTGTGTTGCGAACTTGATGAGCTGGTCGTTTGGTGAGTTGGGCCTTTATTAGGTCAATTTGCTGGATGAGCCTTGAGCTTTTACTAGCGTATTTGCGCAGGTCCAAAAATATCCACAACATAAGTTATAATAGTAAGTAATATAATAATAAATCTTTTTTTTTTTTTTTTAATTAGATGAACCGCTCCCTTATTGGTTAAAAAATTCAGTTGGTGTTAAATTGAAAGGGCATCATCGTAATTGGATGAGTTATTTTATTTATTTTAATAACTCTATTAATTAAATTAAAACAAAATTAAAAAGCTATTAATTAAAATTAAACTAAAAAAATTTAAAAAATATAAAAACTCACCATCATCAGTTACCAACCCTAATCCCTAATCACCGTACTGCCACTCCACTAGTTGACCACCCAAATCCGTAATCACCCACTAGTTGACCACCCTCAGTTTCGGATTTCGACGACGGCTTCGCTATCATCAACAAACTCACATGGATCTTGTTGTTTGTCTCTTGTGGTTGTTGGTAAGTTTTTCACTCAGTTGATGGGTCTCATGGAGAGTCTTGTGCATTTCGCCGAACAATTTCTTGGCATTGTCAGGTGACTTAATCTTGGAGTAGAAGTTGATGAGGGCAGAGTCACAAAAGGGTTTGTCATGGAAGGAGAGTTTGAGGGACATGGAGTGGAGAGAGATGTCAAAAAGGAAAGTGGAAAAGAGAGAATGATGCATTTCCATGGCATGCATAGACACTAGCATGAATGGTTACTTGGTAACATGGGCAATCATGTGATTGACCAAGTCTTTACTGGTTTATTGTCAATTAAATAACAGTCCACTTTCCCCTATTTATGTGAACAAACTGTGGAACATGGGTCATTGATTTGTGTTTATTTGTTATTAGTTGTTGATGCACGTTTGTTAGTTGCTTAAAATTCTCATTTTGTTTCTGTATTAGATGGCTATTTAAGGCCCTGTTATGATGAATAAAGATAGATTAGTTTTAGTAAATTCTGTTATTTATTGGAGAGATTCCAATTAGTTTCCTCAAGATTTTGGTGAGATTTTGAAATCCTGAGAGTTAACTTGTTCTGTTAAAAGTGTCATCAAATTTTGGTATGAGAGCCAGATTCCATTGATAGCACTTTTTTTATGTCAAAAACCAGGAGTGGTCAATCTTATAATGTCATGGAGCAAAGTTCTAACAACCCACCAACCCAAACACCAATATAGCCCAACCATCTTCTAGTGTGCAGCAACAAATTGACCAATTATCCCAAACTTTGAACGTAGTAATACACCGTTTGGATGTGATAGATGAACGTAGTAGCCGAGAAGTGGGACAACCACCAAGGGAAGGAAGACGTATTTCTAAAGGCGAGGAAGGGAATGGCGACAATGATGATGAATTTGAGGAAGTGCAACTGGGTGGGGTCAAGAGTAGGGAGCCTAGGATTGATCATCGACAACCACACTATGTAGATACTCGAAGAAACTCCATAGATGAATTGACCAAACGAATGAAAGTTAAAGTACCAGACTTTGTAGGAAGACTTGATCCAGATGCTTTCTATGATTGGATTATTGCTCTTGAAGATTATTTCGATTGGTTTGCGGTACCTAATGATCGTAAAGTTCGATTTGTTAAGCTCAAGCTAAAAGGACCAGTCGTGCATGGTGGAGCAGTGTGGAAGAACGACTTAGAAGGACATGTCAAGCTCCTATCACGGAGTGGGATGAAATGAAAGAACGTTTGGAATCGAAATACCTCCCCCTCAATTATGAACAACTTATTTATGAAGACATGCTTCAATGGAGTCAAAAAGCTAAAATTACAATGGATCAATATACAAAAATGATTCCACGAGTTGACAGTTAGAAGCAAGTCATCTGAAATCGAAGCCCAAGTGTTAGCACGATATTTTAAGGGGCTGAAACCTGATATTCGCAGAGAAATGCTGTCTACTCGCCTTTACAATGTGGAGGAAGCAGATCAACTGGCTTTGCAACTTGAACAGCAACCATCAAGTAACTCTCGTCACTTTTACAATACTGATCTCCTACTAGCTCAAAGCCTTCTGTTGACACACCTAAAGGAGTGATGGTTAGTGATAGCAAAGGCAAGGGTAAGGCTTTCGGTGAAGGACCCCAATGTTATAAATGTAAAGGATTTGGCCACTTTGTAGTAGTTTGTCTAACGCAAGACCAAAAGATAACGTTCGTATATGAAAAAGACTTGATGTTCGATGAAGAGTCAAACAATACTCAAGACATCAATGACCATGAAGAGTGTGAATATGTGGAGGAGTGGCTACAAGCCACAGATTTACCTCTTTGTGTGATTCAACATGTGTTAACAGGAAACAAAACAAAGGTGGATCTCTTAGAACATGACTAGAGGTGAACCAATATCTTCCATACTAAAGTCAAACACGGAGATAAAGCTTTGAATGTAATCATCGACAACGGAAGCAGTATGAATGTTGTGGCTAAAAAAGTTGCTGAACGACTTGGTTTGCCTCAAGAAACACATCCTACTCCATACAAAGTCAGCTGGATCAACGATAGTAATTCAGTTCTGGTCCAAACTCGCTGCCTTGTGAAGTTTTCATTAGGTAAGAATTATGTAGACCAAGTATGGTGCGATATGATACCCATGACCGTTTATCACTTACTGTTAGAAAGACCATGGATGTATGATCGTCAGGTTAGCTATGATGGTAAGGAGAATACTTATGCGTTCCAATTCCAAGGACGAATGATTGTGTTAGAACCCCTACCAATCACAGAATTTGACAACCCAAAGAAGTTGAATAACATGCTAACTCTTCGTCAAGTGGAACAAGTTGTGCAAAAAGGTACTACTATACTGTTCCTAGTTGGACGTGAATTGAAACAAATAGATGGCATGGTACCCGAATGTGTGAATGTTCTTCTCCAAGAATTTCAAGACCTGATGCCAGATGAACTCCCGCTGCAACTGCCATCACTCTGCGACATCCAATATGCGATCGATTTGGTACCTGGGTCGTCTTTACCAAATTTACCTCATTATAGAATGAGCCCAATTGAGCATGAAGAACTCCAAAGGCAGGTTCAAGATTTTCTTAATAGAGGTTTTATCCGTGAAAGTCTTAGCCCATGCGCTGTGCCCGCGTTACTCACTCCAAAAAAAGATGGCAGCTGGAGAATGTATATTGATAGTCGAGTAGTGAACCAGATCATAATCAAATATCGGTTTCTAATTCCACGCCTAGATGACATGCTCGATTAGCTATGAGGTGTTATGATCTTCACAAAAATTGATTTTCAAAGTGGATATCACCAAATCTGGATAAGGCTTGGAGATGAATGGAAAACAACCTTTAAAACAAAAGAAGGATTGTATGAATGGCTTGTAATGCCATTCGGTCTTACCAATGCACCCAGTACATTTATGCGCGTGATGACATAAGCACTGTGACCTTTCTTGGATAAGTTTGTTGTAGTATATTTTGACAATATACTCATTTTTAGCAAGTTTGTTGCAGATCATTTGGAACATCTACGTCAAGTCTTTAAAACACTTCGAAAAGAACATCTTTATATTAACAAAGCCAAGTGTTCTTTTCTTAAAGACAAGACCAATTTCTTGGGATTTATTGTATCGCATCAAGGTGTTAAAGTTGACCCAATGAAAATTCAAGCAATTCAAGAGTGGCCTGAATCATAATCTTTCTTTGATATTCGTAGCATTATTAGTTTGGCGACATTTTATCGAAGGTTTATACAAGGATTCAGCACCATAACATCTTCAATTACTGAGTGTCTCAAATCCAAGAACTTCATATGGACTCCATTGGTTGCTAAAGCATTTCATACAATTAAACAGAAAATGTCAACTGCCCCAGTTTTGAAAATGCCAAACTTATCCAAAGTTTTTGAAGTAGCATGTGATGCTTCCCATGTTGGCATTGGCGGAGCATTGAGTCAAGAGGGTCATCCCATTGCTTTCTTTAGTGAGAAACTCAACGAAGCTAGAAGGAAGTATTTGTCTTATGAGGTGGAATTTTATGCTTTAATTCAAACATTAAAACATTGGCGGCATTACCTAATCCATCGTGAATTCATTTTATTCACTGATCATGATTCTTTAAAGCATCTCCATTCTCAAAGCAGGATGAATTCCAAGCATGCTAGATGGTTCGATTACCTGCAACAATTCGACTTTATCATTAGGCACACATCTTATCGTGAAAACAAGGTGGCTGATGTTTTAAGTTGAAGACCCCATATCCTTGCTATGTTCACTGTCAACACTGTAGGGTTTAACACCATAAAAGATGATTATACAGCTGATTCAGACTTCAAAGAAATATGGATAGCCCTACAAAATGGTTCTCTACCCTACAGGATAGATTTTTCTTTAATGGATGGGTACCTTACTAAGAATGGCCGCATATATATTCCACATGGTTCATTGAGGGATTTTATTATCTTAGAGTTACATGGAGGGGGCTTAGTAGGACACTTTGGGTTTGATAAAACTTTTCTACTAGTAGCTGACAGATTTTTTTAGCCATATTTACGTCGTGATGTGCACAAAATTGTTGCTACATGCCGCATTTGTCAGATTAACAAAGGTGCAAAACATAACACATGACTCTATACACCACTGCCAATTCCTCATTATCCTTAGATTGATATCAGCATGGATTTTGTTCTTGGATTGCCACACACCCAACGCAATAATGACTCTATAATGGTAGTTGTGGATCGTTTCTCTCATATGACCCATTTTATTCCCTGTCGAAAAACATATGATGCTTTTAACATTGCTACACTCTTTTTGAAGAAAATTGTCCGGTTACATGGCCTCCCTAACACCATTTTTTTCGATCGTGATGTTAAATTCATTAGCTGCTTTTGGAAGACACTTTGGGTGAAATTAGGTACGAAGTTGTCTTTCTTTAGTGCATTCATCCCCAAACTGATGGGCAAACGGAGGTTATAAATCCTTCGATGCTTAATTCAAGACCATGCTTCAACTTGGGATCTCATCCTGCCACAAGCTGAATTTGCCTTTAATAATTCAGTTAGCCGTACTACTGGAACAACACCGTTTCAACTTGTTTACGGCATGAACCCATGCAGACCCTTGGATACAATTTCGTTGCCTCTACCACAATGAACTAGTGAAGCTGGACTTGATTTTGTAGCTCACATGGTCTTCGTTCACGAGGAGGTTAGGAGGAAGATTGCTCTTCAAACTGATGCATATGCCCAACATGCCAATCTAAGAAGACAAGATAAACAGTTTACCGTTGGAGATCAAATATGATTCGTTTACGCCCCTAATGATTTCTTCCTAGAAGTTACAGCAAGCTTAATGTTCGTCGAATCGGTCCATTCCGGGTTTTGAAGAAATTGGGTCTAAATGCTTATGTGATTGACCTTCCACTTGATTATTCCATCAGCTCTGTTTTTAATGCGGAGGATTTGATAGAATTCAAAGGTGAGGAAGTCCCTCCAAATTCTTTAACCGACACTCCTATTCGATTTCCTTCCACTCCTAAGCAAGCTGATACTGTAAGTGCCATTTTAGACCACCAATTTGTGTCCACACGCAGAGGAGGTTACTACAAATTTTTGGTTCGCTGGGCAAATAAACCTATTTCTAAATCAATTTGGTTGTAAGGTGAAAAGGTTAATCGTCTCAATGTTGATTTGTATAACGCCTACGTGCAAAAATACTTGCCAGAGGCAAGTTCTTTGGAAGGGAGGTAATAATTGATGCATTTGCATGGCATGCATAGATGCTAGCATGAGTGGTTACTTGGTAAATGGGCAGTTACGTGGTTGACCAAGTCTTTACTGGTTTATTGTCAATTAAATAACAGCCCACTTTCCCTTGTTTATGTGAACAAACTGTGGAACATGGGTCCTTGATTTGTGTTTATTTGTTATTAGTTGTTGATGCCTGTTTGTTAGTTGCTTAAAATTCTCATTTTGTTTCTGTATTAGATGGCTATTTAAGGCCCTGTTATGATGAACAAAGATAGATTAGTTTTAGTAAATTCTGTTATTTATTGGAGAGATTCCAATTAGTTCCCTCAAGATTTTGGTGAGATTTTGAAATCTTGAGAGTTAACTTGTTCTGTTAAAAGTGTCATCAGAGAGGCGTACATTTTGAAGAGAGATGTGAAAGTGCATTGGTTGGGGAGAAAAGAAAAGGTGGGGTGGTGGAGGATGGAGAGAAAGAAACGGAGAGAGAGGGGAGAGTTGGGGTGGGCGGAGATAAGGGCTATCCATGAGACAATATTGGGTGATAGGATTTGGTGGAAGACACGGATGGGTTAGGAGTGGAGATTTGATTTGGATTATAAGGTGATTGGGTTGTTGAAATCAGAGCGGTCCCTGTCATACGATTTCAAGGCTATGATGTGAAGGATTCGTGGGTCGGTGTTGGGCTGTGGTGTTGAAGTTTTTTAATTTTTCTGAGATAAGATGATGATGGTGCCTATTTAATGACGGTAGATTGATAGTTTGATGATGATAATGATGGGTTGATATTACTGATGGTTGCTGATGCATTGATGAATAAGTTGATGTTGATGATGGTGGATTGAGGATGATAATTGAGGAAGATGTTTTGTTGATGTTTTTGGAATTTGTTAAGGTTAATGAGTTGACGATTGCCCTGTTAATGTTTACGGTTGATCTTGATGATCAATTAGAGGTGGAGATCAAATCTCCAGATTGGATCTCTACTTTTTTTTTTTTTTTTTAATTTAATAAAAATATATTTTTAAATGATATTCACTGTTCATCAATATGATGAATAGTGGAAATTATTTTAATTTTTTTTGATAAAATTGTTATTTTTTATTTAATATAATTATTAAGGGAAAACTTTATTTTAGTTCCTGATATTTTGAAAAATATGAAGTTTTTAAACATTTTTTGGAAAAACTTTTTTTATCCCTAACTTTATCAAACTCTTAAAAAAAAAATTAAATCTTCAGTCAACTAACGGTCAATATTAACAAAAAATATTAGAAAATATTTTTATCTTTGATGGTTGCTAGTGACACATAAATTACCGAATTACTCTCATGAAACAATGAATTTACAATTTAAATTGTTTAAAATACTCTTGAATTTAAGTTGTTAAATTAAAATTTAAATTGCTTAAAGTCATTGTTGACCGTTAATTAACTTACGATTTGGACTTTTTTGAAGAGTTTTGAAAAAATTAGAGATAAAAAAACTTATCTTCAAAAAAACTTTAAAATCTTGATATTTTTCAAAACCTTAGGGACTAAAATAAAGTTTTTCCTATTATTAATTAATAATCAATAAATTTGAAGGGTTGTTCAGTTATCACATAAGTTTAAAGGGTATGATAGGAATTTTGTCGAGTCTTGGTAAGGATATTTTGGTTATTTTGCAATTTTGGATAGAAAATATTAATATTTTGGATGGAAAGTTAACAGTGGTGGACGGTTCATCTACTTAAAAAAAAATCAGGGTCTATTTACGATTAGTTTACTTTTTAGGGGGATTTTTATAATACCTTTTGTCCATATTTTGGACAACCTAAGTAAAGGTTAACTTGTAAATCATAAAAGTGTGGACGCAAATATGTCATTTTAAGGTAAAATTATACTTTAATAGATTTTTTAATTATTGATTGTGATTGATTTAGGGGTTTGTTTTTTCAACTTATCACTTGATAAGACTGAATTTGATTCATTAAGTCATTTTTATTTATTTTTTAAGCGATCAAATAACTTAAAATTACTAAAAAAACAACTTAAAATAAAAAGTTGGAAATTATAACTTATTGCTTAACAACTAATCACTTAATCATAATTAAAATATTTTCTTCTGTAACTATCCTTATAATAGATACATAATTCCAATTTATCTTCATTAATATCCTACAAATTATCATTTTTTATATATATTGTTATCAGTAACTTGAATATTTATATTTGTATTGCAATTTTAACAACATATATTTTATAACTTAAAATGAATGTATAAACTATATGAACTTAATATTTTTTTTAAAACTATTATTGTTTAAAATAATATTGTCGATGTTTAGAATTAGTTGACTAGGTTCATTTTTTGGCCCAAGCTACAGTTTTGAGTTGTTATTGTAAGGGTAAGCAGAGCAAGAAGCAAAGGAGATAGAGTCGGAGAAGAAGAGAAAGGCACGAGAGATTTTGAAGTGGTTCGGCCCAAAAAGATGCCTACGTCTATTGTTCACTCTTTCGCTATTTTGATAGAGTAACAGAATTAAAAAATTGTCCTCTCTTTACAAGGAATTTCCTCCCCTATTTATAGAGAAGGGGAGGTGCTACAGTAGAATGCAAATAAGACAATTCTACAGTAAATCAGAATTATAATGATGAGTTACCTTTAATGCGGCTGAAATATATTTAATGTAGTTGACTTGCATTTAATGTGACCGATAATGTCAGGTCTGCTTCTGCCAAAGCATAGGTTTAGACGGCTAACCCACGTGGATTAGGTAAAACCACCGTAATCCATGCTGTAATCTCTACCAGGGTTGGCGTGTGCCACATGCCTTGAGCTACAAACTACCTGACAGCTCTGATTTCCAATGATTTGCGATTTGGAAGACGTGGTAGGGATGAACTATTCAGCGAATGGGATATTCTGTCAAGCTGGCGAGCAAATAAAGCTCTGGTAAGCAGGACATCTTAGGAGTTACCAACGTAGATCATAGACGAGCTCTCCAGCGACTAGATAAATTGATGAGTAGGCAGCTTCATAAATGAGCAGGTATGCGAGCACGTCCAGGAAATGCTAAGCAACTGATCGATCAAATAAACAGGCCCACATTCGATCTGATAGATGAGCACACAGGTGAATGGATTATCGAGCAAGAGATCGAGCTGACCAGCGAGTAGATTAACGATCAGTTGAACGACTTGGTATACGAGCAGATTAACAAACAACTGGCTAGTCCTGCCAATTAGCTTGTTTGCGATCACATGAGGCAAGCTGACAAACGACCATATTCATGAGTAGGTTATTGACCATCTGCGAGTAGGTTACTGAACGGATCACCAGGTAAGTAGACGGACAATTGCATGAGCAGAGAGGCGAGCAAAAAGCTGGATAGACAGGCGGGCTTTTTTGGGCTCTCTACCGTAAGACCCATCCTTTGGGCTTTTGCCAGCCCATTTGATCTAATCGTAAAAATACTCATAACAAATATATGTTAATTATTATCAACAAAAACTACGTACATTTTTGAAAAATTAGAAATATGTAGATAAATTTGGTTAGGATTTATTAAATGATTTATTTTTTGTTACATATATAATTTAAAATAAAAATACATAACAATTATTAGTTATGAGGATATAAACGTAAAAGTAATTGATTTTAGATGTTTTTCTCTTGAAAAAAACAAACAATTAACAAATATATTTAGACATTAGAAGAAAAAAGAGCAAATATATCTTTTAGATTTCAGATTTCAATCACTGTTAAATTTTCAATAATATTCAAGACTATTCAGTTTTTAGATAAAAAAACAAACAATCCTTTAATCAAAAAGATTATGGTAATGAATTTATTTTTCTTTTTGACATTATAAATACAATTATCACAGTCGAAACCTTTTAAAATATGACTCTAAGATACAATTTGAATCTCTCAAATAGGTAGGAAAGTTATTCATATAAATTAAAAAAATTATTCACGTATTAATGAAATTTTTATGACTTGAACCACCCACCGCCACTTGAAGGAATTGGTGCGTGCACTTGGTGGGTGGTACAAGGACGGCTGCTCCTGTGAGCGTTGAACTATTGAATAATATTATATTTAGTTTATGCCAGCAGTATATGGGCTCCACGAATTAATTACAGTAGTTCACCGTTGTTGAATTCGGACATGTTCTGTCTCTCTGTGGAGTGGCAGACGATTAATAAAAAGGAGATGCAAGTGGGGCAATTGAAGAGAAGCAATGCAAATAGTGAGGTTATAAACATAAACGGTTTGTACGTGATTTAAAATTGAAAGAGATGGTGGCCCGGTACCGATTGAGATTTTTAAGCAGGAAGAGTATGCCTGTTCTACTCATTTAACAGTTGTTGGATGTGTAGCTTTGTGTTCTCCTATGTATATAAATATAAATATAAATAGTGAAAATTACAACAAACCAATTTAAAAATACTCAATTTTGTTTCTACCCATTATTTAAAAAAAATTTATTTTTAAACCCTCAAAGAAATTAATTTAATCATATACCCAAATTACTCATAATATCCCTGTATATTTTTACCCATAAACCCTCAACTCTTATAATTTTATAAAAAATCAACACGCAAAATTACAAAAGAACCCCTACCTATATATTTGCCAAATATCAATGGAATCAAAAGCAAAAATCGATTCGTATAGTGCGATCCGAACTAGATTGCAATCCAACGACGTACTTCCACATTTTCAACGAGTCTCTCGACATTTTTGACCTTTCCAGAGGAGCTACGACCACCGACGAGCTACGATTTGTTGCGAAGGTACGGTTTCGGGTTTTGCCATTGTATGTTTTGATTTTGATTTGTGATTTTGACATGTTTGTTGTAATATGGATGTTGGGTTATCATTATTAGGTTTAGATTAGGTTGTGTGTGATTGTATTTGGCCTTATTTGTGTTGAAAATGGTCGATTTCGACAATAGCAGCATTGTCGGCATTGGTTCGGTTTTTCACTTTGGTTTTTCAATTCGGTTTTTCACATAAGTTTTTCATTTCTGGTTTTTCACTTTGGTTGTTTATTTTGGTATTTCACTTCTGTTTTTCAGTTCGGTTTTTCAATTCGGTTTTTCACATCGATTTTTCAGGTCGAGTGTTCACTTTAGTTGTTCATTTCGATTTTTCACTTCGGTTGTTCATTTCGATTTTTCAGTTCGATTTTTCAGTGAAGAACCTTGAAAAATCGAAATGAAAAACCAAAGTGAAAAATTGAAATGAACAACCGAAGTGAAAAATCGAACTGAGAAACCGATGTGAAAAATTGAAGTGAATAACCGAACCAAAAAACCAATGTGGAAAATCAGTTTTTCAGATTCAATAAAATACTGATTCAGTTTTTTCATCTTAATACTGATCTTTTTTGTTGTTTTTATTTTCTACAGATGGATTTCAGATATAAATATAGTTTGCAAAAAGTTTCCAAGAAAACGAACAGGAATACACACATTGGTTGGAGGTTGTTTAATAAAATAATTGTTGTTCTTACTGGAAGAAAGTTGTACGATTGATTCATAAAAGAGTGCCCATTTGGATATATTTTGAAGATTACTAACAATATGACAGTTGCCTCTGTGATGTTATGGGTTCTTGTTAGAGAGGTGGAGGTAGGTGGACGCCTTAATGAAATGTGGTTTGAAATCGGGAGGAGAACATATATATTTGGGAAACAATAATTTTTATTGGTTACAAGACTTCTTTTTGGGGGCATCGACTGTGAAATC
The DNA here is from genome assembly GCA_022984855.1 of Dimocarpus longan. Taxonomy (NCBI): domain Eukaryota; kingdom Viridiplantae; phylum Streptophyta; class Magnoliopsida; order Sapindales; family Sapindaceae; genus Dimocarpus; species Dimocarpus longan. Next base: position 13,363,101 of record CM041020.1, read on the forward strand.
TTCAATACATTGCAAAATGATCAGAATAGTCTCCTATGACGATTGTTTAATGGAGTGTCGTCGGAAATAACTAAGTTAATCATGTTTGTTAAGGCAAGAAGCCATATGGACCGTGCAGGTGACGATGTAACAAATGATTAAGATCTTTTGAAGTTAGCGAATTTAGAGATCGCTTTCCATCTTTTCATGGGGCAAGATGACAAAGTAAAGATTCCTCAATTTATGTGGATCATAATTGAGAATACAAAGACGTGAAACTCGTTCCCTTGGGGTACATTATACTTTAGTATTTTATTGTACTGCTTCTGTTTGGCAATGAATGAAGAGCGGATCAGAAACCCACCGTATAATATTAATATTTATGGCTATGTCCTAGGGTTTCAGGTATAACTAATACCTTTAAATATGATTGCTTCCTCCTATTTCCACCCTTAATATAAATGATTATATATTAACTATATATTTATTTTTTGTTTAATCATTTTTGCATTATGGTAGTGGTCGGTAGAATTATTCTCAATGTTGAGAGAAAAGATATCGAAAAGTAACTAGTATTTGCAAAATGATTTACTAAGATTAGAGGTGGCAAAAAAGGTTGGCGTGTCGGGTTGAGCTGTATTCGATTCAATTCGTTTATAAATTTGACCAATTTGATACGAATTCGTTTAAGAAGTGGGTTAATATTTTTGGATTTGACACGAATTCGTTTATACACGATTGACACGACGGGAATTCGTTTAATCCGTTTAATCGTTTAAATCGTTTAATTCAATTAACCCGTTTAATTCGTTTAACCCATTTAATTCGTTTAACCCATTTAATTCGTTTAATCTAAATATAATAAATAATATTTCAACTAAATATTATTTCAACTATAAAATCTACTCATTAAATTAACTATAAAATTTCATATCATCTACATTTAAAAATCACAACAAAATCAAACTCAATGCAAACACAAATATAATAAATAATTCACAATTAAACATTTAAACACCTAATTCAACATTCCAACACATAAAAATCTACACATTAAATCAACTACATAAAATTTCATATCATCCACATGTAAAATCCACAACAAAATCAAACTCAATTTAAACACAAATATAATAAATAATTCACAATCAAATATTTAAACACCTAACTCAACACATAAAAACCTAAACATTAAATCAACGACATGAAATTCAAGATAATTCACATTTAAAAATCACAACAAAATCAAACACAAATATAATAAATAATTCATAAACAAACAATTAAACAACTAATTCAACACATAAAAACTCACACATTAAATCAACTAAAAAAATTTCATATCATCACATGTTTAAAAATCACAAGCTATTGGATGGTGTCGTTGTCGTCGGGTCAATGTTGTTGTCATGTGTCGTCGTCGGGGTCGTCATGTTTTCGGGTTATCGTCAGGTTGCCTGTCGTCATCGGGGTTGTTAGGTTGTTGTCAGGTCGCCTGTCATCATCGGGGTCGTGTCATCATCGGGCTATCGTCACGTCAGATAGCTGTATTGTAGTTAGGTCTATGCGACGTCTTTGGTGTTGGTGCCGTCGTGCCATCGTCGGTGGTGTCGTCGTGTGGTCGTTTTCTAAGGAAGGAAGAGGAAGATCGAAGTGGTGGTCAAGTGGCTGCCGACAAACATTTCAAATTGTTAGTAAAAGTGTTAGACTATTAGGGATTTGTTAAATGTATGTATATATATATATAAATGCATAATTACATCTTAACCCTCTTAATATATTAAATTATAATTTGACCCCAATTTTAATCGTGTCAACTCGCAATTCGTTTAACCAAACCTGATTCGATTCGTTTAATAAATGGGTTAGACGGGTTGACACAATTACACCACGAATTCGTTTAACTCCAACCTATACTCATTTATTTTTCATGAATTCGTGTCAACTTGTCGTGTCGTGACCTATATTGCCGCCCCTAGCTAAGATATAAGAGACGGTTACTTAAGAGGACACCGACAAACGCGAAAAGCCTTGATAATTTTCCCCCGGTAAGTGGCAAACGTAACCTAATTTTGTCTAAATTATTTGTTTATTTTAACTATCCTTATTTATATGAAGTATATCAGTATAGTATAACTATATATATGTATATAATACAAATAGTTGACATTGCTCAAACCTTTGAGTTTACTGACGCCGAAAGAGGCATGGATTATTGGAAATATTTCAATCTGAATCATTTGGTTACAGATAAAGTATATAAATTTGGCGGTGGAGAGAGTGAGAGAGATGATGATGATGATTATTAGGTGGAGGGTGGAAGGGATGATGTCATGGTAGAGGGTGATTATGAGGTTGAGGGTAACGATGAGCTGAATGAAGACGTCCAAAGCGTGCAATCAGAATTAGATGATACCTTTTCAGAGTTTCGGACAAAAAAGTCCCACGATGTACCAATTGTACATCTTGAGGTACAAATCTTCTATTTACATGATTATTCAATGAATATCCATTGTAGTAAATGCAAAAGATATGGACATATTTGTGTAGTAGTATAGGGTTGGACAAAGAGATAGAGTCTCTAAACATGATAGACGAAGTATAATTTAAATATACAAGTTATGTTTCTTTGGATGCTCAAAAAATAGGGGAGACTTTGTCAAAATTTTTTATGAGGATCACTGTGTAAAATGATACATATGATTTTTTGCTATAGGTGACGCGGTTGAGTATATTATAGATTTACAAAAGGTAACTCATAAGAAGTTAAGTAGGATGGATAAGAGGTAGAATATGAGACCCCTTCGTCTCTTTTTAGGGCCCACTCATAGGTACTGTCCTAGTCAAGGTGGGTTTTCTTTCGTCTCTCCTCACCTCTTGAACCTGGCTCTTGACTCTTAAATCCAAATTCTTAGAGAGGTGAGTACCAATTGAGCTATTATGAGTTGGCCCTGAAGAGAGACAAAGGGGCCCCACACAGAAGGCATTCTTGAAGATCATAAAGGAGATGGATAGAAGACTGAGATGGGTGGAAGAGCATTTGGAAATTCTTACGTCTCCAATTGGTAGCCATGATCCAGATAATGACAACGAGGGTGATGATGATGATAATGGTGGGAGCTTTGTCGGAGAGGGGCACATTTATTGATCATCACCAGTACCATCGGCATCACCACCACCACCACCATAGTAGGATGAGGAGGTCAGTCGGACATCTCTCTATGAGGACGAGGTGGTCCATTAGTCACCTATCAATGTGGGCCAGTCAATCATTCATCAGGAGAAACAGGAGGTCCTTCAGTCATAGAGTGTTCACCAGTCATCCCATTAGTAGAAGGAGTAGGAGATGCAGTCTGACTTTTAGAAAGACATAGGAGGTATATAAGATGTAGAGGCTGAGCATGGTCATGACCAGGTAGACATAGCATAAACCGTGTGTTACAGTCTGACATATAATTGTAAATGTACAATTCATGTGTTTGATTTGCTTACAGTTGTATGATGAAGGCATGTAAGGACGGGGCAAATGAAAGACCAAGCCAGCGGCACCTCTACGGATGCTATACACTGATCCTGGACCAGTGAAAAAGAAAAAGAAAGTAGCCCAACAGTAGGTAATGGAGGTGGCAGAGTTTGTAGACCCCGTAGAGGCTGTTTATATGGAATATAAAATTTTAACATATTTGGACCTCAGGTATTGAAAAAAAAAAAACATAATTAAGTTAGTTACTTAAACGATTAATATGTATGAAAATTTATAACATATGTTTAATTTTCTTTTCTATTAGTTTTAGGCATGCGGTTGATCGTTGTGGATGATGCATGATACCGACCACATTGATCACCCTTGAGGACGAAAACGCCTAGTTGACTAGGGAGCACATCAATTTGTATTTGATGTGCCTACGAAAAAAATGCTGGAATAAGGCTGAGGACAGTAGATACGTCGCTTATGGTAGTTCTTTATTTGTAAGTGTTTACATTTCAGTCAGTTATGCATTTACAATTTCATGTCCCATGTCCCCGAAGTTAAATAACATGTTTAATTTTTATCATGCAGGCTTTTATGATAATACATTATAATCAACAATACATCAGTAAAGATATAAAATTTGATCCGACTACAGCTAATGTACCCCTTGAATGACTTGCATTCGATTGTGGACAGATAGACGTATCAGTCCCGTGGTGGCGTGCTGACAATATAAGTACTGTTCGACGATTAATATTTATTATTTGATCATCCGAATTAGTCCTACAGCACTGACATCTTCAAACTGCAGGTGCTACTATCGTGTAGTCTAAATCAAGAACACTGGGTCTTCTGTCAGGTGTGCCTTAGAGAGCAGAAAATATTAATATATGATTCCCTAGCAAATGTTGACGTATTTGAACGGCTTCAGCGACTTGAGCCGCTAGTGTGTTTCATGTCTATCCTATTGCAATTCATAGATTTTTATGAGAAGACCCGGATAAATATGCCTGTAGTGGATGAGTGGTGGAAAGTTGAGTAGCTTGATAGATCAGTTGTGCCCCAGCAACCTGATGGATAAGTAAGTTTATAACTAAATTAAGATATATATTTATTAATTATTATTTATGATACTTAATTGATTTATTAATGATATAGGATGAGTTGTGAAGCATATATCGCTATGTATATATGCAATCTTTTGTAGTCCAGAGAGAGTATATGAAAATCAAGAAAACCAAATAAAGTTGCAGATGCCATCTCGCACTGAGGCCAGAGATTGCACGAGATAATTTATATGTATTCGACTCCTATGTATAAAGTAAATAAATTTGAAAAATGGACAGTAAACCCTGATGAAGATGTTGTATATAAGTAAAATTATAGATTTATACATTCATTATTTATTTAAATAATTTTGTTACTTCAATGATTTTACGTATAAATCAATAAAATCAATAAATCAATCATTTGATCGGTTATTACAGTTTAAAAACCGTCCGGTTTTCCATTAAAGGAAAGTTGAAAACTAATAAGGTGAAAAATATTTAAGGAAACTATTCATCAATTTCTACTATGCCTGAAAAATTAGGTTTTTCAGGCACTGTGAAAAATTGATTTCGGTTTCTCAGGCACAGTAAATAACTGATCTCAAATTTTTTCCCAATTTAGACCCTATTTCCACCTTCTTTTATGGTGCTGAGGTACTAAAAAGATGCATTTACAATAGAAATGATGTTGTATCTCATTATCAATCATCATTTCCCACAAACGTAGCTACATGTATCAACATTAACACATACATGGACAAATATTGTCATGTGATTGTTCTATGTTACTTGAATGTCACAATGTTCAATTATCAAGTTAGTTATTTATGTAATTTTATGTTAATTGGTTAACATGAACCAATTTTAGGATCATTTATTGATCATAAAAAGCCAAATGAAAAGAAAATATTGAAGGAACATTTTGGATCGGTTTTCTACTATACCTGGAAAATTGAAATCGATTTTTTAGGCATTGTGAAAAATCGATTTCAGTTTTTCAGACGTAGTATAAAACCGATCCAAAAATTTTTTCCAATTTTACCTGTAAGCCTCTATTCTTAGTTTTTAGGACTTCCTAATATGAATAAATAAAGTATAGAGGAGAATGTTAAATTTATGGATATCAACCTTATAAGTGATATTAAAGTGTTAATAAAAATTGTAGAAAGTGTTTGACCCTTATAGTAAGAAAAAGTCAAAGAAGGGTAAAATGATCTATTTACAAATAAGAGTTATATATATAAGTGGCAAAATGGTCTTTGTCAAAAATAAGAATTATACATAGGTATATAGGTGATTGTCACATAACACTTAGTCAAATTAAAACTATTAGTAAGATAAATGTCAAAAGGGGCAATTTGGTCATTGTTACCCTTTAATATGTCTATATATATGGGTGTTAGTGTTAGTAAACTGTTAGTGTTAGTAAACTAACACTTAACAAAAATTTGAAAGAGTTGAGAGAGCAAAAGAGGGGTGGCAAAAAGGGAGAAGAAAGGGAAGGAGAGACCAAGGATTTCCAAGCCATTTTTAAGGCTACAAATCAAGATTCCTAGTTGATTAAAGCTAGAATAGCAAGGCTAAAGCAAGAGCAAGGTGAGATATCATCATTTTCTTACAAGTTTGATGTTAGTTGGGTTGTATGTATATGTTGATAGTTGGGTTATTTGTTTGATGTGTTATTGATGGAGTTTTGATTTAAATCAAGTGTAGAACCTTAATTAAGTAAAAGTGAAGCTTAGGTTACAAAAAATCATGCATGAATTGAGAATTAGGGTTATTGTAGGAAAACCCTAACTTGTGATTTAAGCATGTTTAAAATGAATTGAGTGGTAGTTAAGGTGTTTGATGAAATATTTGGGAAAGAATAGCTTGAGAAATTGAAAAAGTAGTATGTTGTGAGTGTGTGGATAAGTCACGGCCAAGGGAAGGAGTATGTAATCTCATTGAGTTTTGATCCAAATGAGCGTGAATTCATGCATATTAAAGCTTAGAAAATGCTATAGAAATGTTAGAATTGAAAAAGAAAATGAAATGTTATAAATGTGTTAATAAGCTAGGTGAAGGACATTAATGATTATCACGCAATGCCACTTCCTCTTTGCATTTATATGTCATGTATGATCCTAATGGAATATGTGAGACTCTAAGAACCTCAATTAAAAGAGAATTAAGTTTAGAAGGTGAATGTAGTGAAATTTAACATGAAAAAGTGGTGAAAAATAAGAATTTTTGGCTAGGAACCTCCACTCGGTAGCCATTTCTTTTCGAATTCGTGGCTAACCTAAATGAGAGATAAGGAGATGATTGGAGTGAAAATGGAAAGAAGAAAACATAAAGATTACTCCCTACATACCATTCGGCCAAAGAGGGTCTAAAAAAGGGATTTTTCATTTCGAGCTTCAGAAAATTTTTTCGGGTATATGCGGGTGTTCCTAGGTGAAAATAAATATGACTCATAAAAAGAAACCAGATTTTTAAAGCTTCGGTTAAGTTAGAATTGAGTCAGGAAAGTTGTGGTTAAAATGGTGTTTTAAAGTTTGAATTGCTTTTGAAAACCCTATTTATAGCTTGAATAGCTTATTTTAGCATGTTTTGAATAAGAATGTATTGTGTAGGCGAGGATCAAGCAAGTGGAGTACAAGGACGTTGTTGAAGCGTTTCGACAAACCTTGAGCCTAGGTAAGTGTTACTCACACTTGTATTCTAATTATGATTAATGTTGTAAATTGTAAGTTGATTATTCTTAAAAGAAGGTTTTACAACTAAATATTTTGATATAAATGTTTTCATCATATAAAGGGATCGTTAGATTCATTTCAAAGCAAATCAATAGACAAGACTATTTTCACAAGAATCAAGTTGAGAATGAGATAAAAAGGTTTGAAAGAGAAGTGGTTTTGTGTCTATGGCACTTAGAGGAAAATGATTTTCAAAGGTCATGTGTATACCCTTAGTTTCAAATTATCTAGCGCTACATTTGCATTGTCAAAAGTTCCACACGTAGTTGCCAAGAATAGTAGCTTATTTGCACTACAATATGCGATACAGAAAATTCCGTATGTAGTTGCTCAGATTTTAGATAATTTCGCACTACGTTTGGTGATGCAGCAAATTCCACTCATAATTGTCGAAATATCTCAATAGTGTCACGGTTGATGTTAGTTGAAAATCGACCACATTGAGCGACATTAGTTAGTCGTCATGTGGTTAGAGTATTAGGGATACACATGGTGCTTTTAGTAAGAAAAGTTTTATGTTAAGATTTATTAACAATTAAGTAATTATGTAATTATTAGATTTTAAAAATTTTTATATTGTCTAAATTTGTTGAGCTCATGAATTTTCTTTGTTGTAATGTACAAATCTGTTTCCGGTATTCTTACAGGTGATCAAAGAACAAGAGAGATTTCGTCAAAAATATAGGTGGGCGTTACAACGGATACATCGCATGAATCATGTTTATATTTATGGAACACAAAATCAAGTATTTTGCATGTATTATTTTGCATCTTTGATAACATTCATTACCAAACTTGTAATTTGGAGTAAATGATAATGTAAATATTTTTATAAAATATTTTATGACATAAAAAACTTTGGTCATCAATTGCATATGTTTATGAATGAATGAATGATAGATGTGATGCATGTTTGTGGGAAAGAGAAGTTGGGTTGTGACCTAAAAAATATTGAGAGTGTATTTTCTTTGCAGGTAAATCTTGGAAGTCCTAAATACGCAGCCGTTACGTTATCAAATTTTTATTAAAATTGTTTGAAACCAAATTCAGAAAATTTAGCAAAGTTGAGTTTAAAATAAAACCAACCCAACTAATTTTAAAATATTGAGATCAAATTCGAGTATCAAAGCAAAGTAAGCGGGATAGTTGAGGGGTTTGCTCAGCGGATTTCCTTTATCCAGTTAGTAGGGTGTAAGAGTGGTTCGTTGAAATGCTCGGTGAAGCCTATCAGATACTAGCCTAGAGAATGTCTGGATTGGGTCCAGTTATTACCCCTCTTTCCACCCTTTATTATGGAGCCGAGGTACTAAAAAGATGTATTTACAATAGAAATGATGTTGTATCTTATTATCGATAATCATTTCTCACAAACGTAGCTGCATGTTTCAACATTAACACACATATGGACAAATATTGTCATGTGATTGTTCTATGTTACTTGAATGTCACCATGTTCAGTTATCAAGTTAGTTATTTGTATAATTTTATGTTAATTGGTTAACATGAAGCAATTTTGGAATCATTTGTTGGTCATAGAAAGCCAGACGGAAAGAAAATATTGAAGGAACATTTTGGATCGATTTTCTACTATGCCTGAAAAACTGAAATAGGTTTTTTAGGTGCTGTGAAAAATCGATTTTAGTTTTTCAGACGTAGTATAAAACCGATCCAAAATCGATTTTATAGTAACTAGAAATATTGAAGGAAAGTAAGGACCTGTTTTTCATAATACCTGGAAAATCAGAGCCGGTTATTCAGTGTCAATAGAAAACCGATCCTCACTTCTATGTAATTAATAAATCAATCATATGATGCGAGTTTTTATAGCCCTTGGAAAACCGATATCGATTTCTTAGCTATGCTGAAAAACCGATCTAATGTCTTCATCCATTTTCACTTGGAATTTTAACACATTGAATGTTCTCAGTTACCGAATGGTGATTGAAGAAGCAATTTTAAGTTTAAGTACTAAACTTCATTCATTAAATTTCATATCAACTGATCTTTACTTATTTCATGATATTAATGACAATGCATTATGAATAAATTTCCAATCATTTATTCATTCATTAAAAATCAAACTAAATAACGAATTTGATTATAATATATCAATTTAACAAAATAAGTTAAAATATACATGAAATAGAAGTTTAATGTCAATATCTAGCCATTGTTTTCAATATTATCCACCTCTGGATTTGGAGTAGGAAATCGTAGAGGACATTAACGTTGGTATTGTCCAGTCTCATGACACAAGCGATATCTTCAAGACGGTGGGGCATTCTCATTAACATTTGTACTAGTGCTAGCTTCTGCATCTATGGCTGTGCTTGTCCCTTCGCTAGTAGAAGTAGGGGGGTTAGGGCAATAAAGATGGTTGTGCCCCCTCTGACTATATCTTTTACACTTTTATTTACGACGATCTTCTTTAGCTGAAGAAATCCGAACCTCCTTTGGTCTACCTACTTGTCTTTTCCCTATAGGTGATAGTATAATCATACTTTTAACTTCCGTAGAAACATTCCAACTGGCTAATTTAGGGACTAGATTGATTGGACTTGCATATCCAGCTTTCAACCACTCTATGCTACAATATTGACTATAAAGTATATCACAACTGACGCCCTTGAACCTATACAAATTTGAAAAAACCTAAATTTAAGTGTCATGATACGACATGAAAAATCGAAAACAACAACGTATAATTACCATATCTGGCCACAGTACATGCATGAATATATGGTAACTGATCTAGGTTTCACTGCTTACATGTATATGTATGCTCTTGAATATTAACCATCGCATCTCTTTTGCTATGATGCATGACACTATACATGAACGATTCTGTAATGGGATGTACACTACCTTCTATTGATAGATCTTTTACCAACATGATACAATCGTACGCAGTGGTGGTAATATGAGTTGTCAGCTTTTTAGCAGCAACACATCTATTATTAAACCATCTCTGCAACACATTTTTATGTATTCATATGCAGTTGTTATTGGCAAACGACGTGTTTACATTATGCATTTGTTGAGCGACTCTACAATGTTGGTGGTCATCATTTCATATCTTCTTTTTGGATAATGTGCTCGTGACCACCTGCTCATCCCAGCCTTAACTAAAGTTTCATGTGTCCTCGGATGTAACGCCCGCATTTCTTCCAATATTCTGTTGCATTCCTCAGGGATATGACAATATGTTGCATTGTAAAGTGTATTTTTCACATTCAAACGCTTTTTACAATGTTGCTTAAAGTTTTGCCATAGGTGAAAAAAATATAACACGTGTGGGACTTCAGGAAAAATTGCTTTCATCCCATTCAATATGCTTTTATGATGATCGGATATAATAAGCAAATTGTCTGACACACTGAGCGCCAATCACAATTTTTAAAAAAATGAAGTTTATGAATAGTCTGACTCTCTATCAGCAAATCCATAAGCGATGAAATAAATCATCTCCTCACCATCTTTGCATGCAGCAAAAAAAATAACTCCTTTATATTCACCTTTCAAAGGAGTTACATTAACAGCAACAACCGGTCTCATATAAGACCGAAAACTCTCAATGGAAGCTCCAAGTGCAACAAAGGAATACAAGAACCAGTTGTTTTAATCTCTCTCAATTGCCGTTATTATATCGGGGTTTGCTAGTTTTAACATCTCAAAATAGGACATAAGTTGTTGATATGACTGATATGACTCATCCGCTTGTTCATATGCTAGTTTCTTTGCATATTGTACAACCTTCCAAGTTTTGTTGTACAAGATCTGACCTCCATACTGCTCTAGCATTTTTTTAATCAAATGATTAGGTGTATAAATATCTCTCTCCATCTTTCCCGCATACCATTTTTCGATGACAATAGCCTTCACACTCTTTATATGCGATTTCATGGCTGTCTGACGACACGTGTGCTTTGCCTCATACTTTAACATAAGCCACATCGAGCAACCCTTTCTGCATCTTGCACGAACTATAAAGCTTTATCCTTGTAATTGGACTCAAATCGCTCCATATCTGAACATCTAACCTGATATTGAAACTTCCCTTTTAGAGCATAATCTCCAATAGCTATACTCATTTCTTCTTTTATTATTAAAGAATGCTCCCTTATACAACGAATCACGTTGGTAGATGGTTGAGTAGTGCTTGAAGCAGTCTTAATATCACCCAGTTCAACACAAGGAACAATCCAATATGGTTTTAAAGGATTGTTTTGAAATTATAAACCTGAAAATCTTATTTCTGAAAACCCTTATTCTTCAGAGACATCATCAAATCGAGTTTCCTTATTATCACTATCTCCAGTTTGCTCTTTGTCACTATCCCATATCCCATCACTATTATCATTTATGTCCCGATCTTCATCATCAGTACCATAATTCATATAGTCATCGTTAACGTTGCAAATGAGACTTTCTATAGATGTAAATAGGGTGATAGTAATATCATCCTAATTGTTCCCAATACCTGAAGTAAGATAAAAATGACTTTCAACCATATGGGGAATTACAGGTCTACCCATATCTGCCTTGTCATGTTTTCTATCTGGTATTGAGTCGGTGACAATCGGATGAACGATACGCCTACTAACCTCAACTCTAAAATCTTTTGCAATCTTATCCATATAAATCTCTTTAACATCAATATTTTTTATCGCCATCAAACCAACCACACCAAGATCGGATATGATGTGTATCTTTTTAACTTGATCACTTATCGCACTTTGTAGTAAATAATGTATACGAATATCTCACATTCTTCTATCAATACTAGTCTCTCTGTACACAACATCCACTAATGATGAAAAACTACTATTTTATGGACCCCGCACATGATCAACTCCTCTCTAACGTAATTACATCTATTCCACTCTCCGTCAAAATTATTTACAATCGTCTCTTGAGCCATTCCTGTAACGTTCAAATTAAATAACATTATTAATAAATTAGTCTCATTTCATTCAGGCAACATTATAAAATACAATCGTATCTAATCAAATTTAACACTATAAATCAATACCCAACATCAACAACTCAAGAAATATCAGAATTATGCTAACAATGCGTTTAACTAAATTTTTTATTGGATCTTGACTATTGAAACCGGTTTTTTGCTTCACTAAAACGCATTGATTGTGTACTCATAACACTATCCACTCAAAGATAATAAAATAAAATAAAATACAATCATATTTAAGCACATATAACACTAAAATTTAATTGACAACATTCCAAACACAAATATAACAGTCACTGAAAAAATTGCTAATTTTGGTTTTTTAAGGGTGAAAAATCGTTATCGGTTTTTCATAAGTCCATTATCAATTTTTCAGTCTCTAAAAATGACTGAAAAATCGATACGTCTCTTCACTCGATTTTTCAGTGACTGAAAACCCGATTATCAGTCATGAAAAACTACTTTCGTTGCAGATTTTACAGTTTTCGTTGCAGATAATGAATACCAAAATCATTACAACCAATACATTCTTATAGTCTTTTAGCACGCAAGTATGAACAAAATAACCCAAAAACTAACCGAAAAAATATATACATTAGTTTTGACATGCAAATGCTTCAAGAATCGTGTAATCCTTCAGTGGATGAAACTTGAATGTTCAAAAACCTTCAATGGCTATTGTGAGAAAGAAGAAGAAGAGGAAATATGGACAATCAATGGTGAATCAAACCTCAGAAACCATTAATGTAGAAGAATGGAGAAGAGGAAATATGAAAGATATTGTGAGGAAGAAGAAAATTAGTTTCTTAATTTCAATGTTGGATGAAACTTGAATGTTCAAAAACCTTCAGTGGCTATTGTGAGAAAGAAGAAGAAGAGGAAATATGGACAATCAATGGTGAATCAAACCTCAGAAACCATTAATGTAGAAGAATGGAGAAGAGGAAATATGAAGGATATTGTAAGGAAGAAGAAGGTTAGTTTCTTAATTTCAATGTTAGACATTTGGGTAATAAAAACTTAAGGGTGTTTTCATAATCTTTGGCATACAATGGAAATAATTTGTTTAAGAGATCAAAAACAAATTTTATTAAAAATCTGGATAAAAACAAAAATTTTCTTTTCATTTGGATAAAAAATATAAATTTTCCATGTAAATATAAATATAATATGCTTATTCAACAATTGTTGGATGTGTAGCTTTGTGTTATCTTTTATATCTATATATATAGAGACACACACACGTATAAGGGTTCCTTTGGGTATATGTGGGATATGCATACATTGCACAAAAAAAATATATAATTACATTCTAAAACATGTTATTATAATTTATTATATATGATTACAACTAAACATGTATAATTACAATCGGTAAATATGATCACATTTACTAATTATGATAACATTTATTGATTGTGATAATACATATTTAGTTGTGATAACATATAATAAATTACAATAATACATTTTAGAATACAATCATGTATTTTTTTGTCAAGTGTTTGCATACTCTAGGTGTACACAAGGGAACCCCATATATATATATATATATATATATATATATATGTGTGTGTATGTATGTGTGTGTATGTGCATGCGCACGTGACCACGTGCGAAATGTTGACCTTCAAAGGAATTGTTCCAATAGAACATTGACAAATATCCAATATGTAACGAATATTTGTGAACACAAAGATAATTCAAATGACAAGTGGCAAGCACCATTGCATGCGTCATGATACCTGAAAAATAAGCTCTTTGTCTCTTTATAAATGGTGATTTTAGGCTTTATTAGTGAGTCAGTTCTTAGAGAAAACACACGTACATTTATTAAAATAATCCAATATAAAATTTGATTTAAAAACTTCACAAACAAGCGTTTCTTTCTAAGTTTTTGGAAAATTAGTCTTAATTGTTCTTCATGTTCTTATCCACTTGTAGAATAAACTAAGATGTCATCAATGAAAACAATCACAAACTTATTTAAAAAGTTTTTAAACACTCGATTTATGAGATTCATAAAAGCAGCAGGTGCATTTGTCAACCCAAATGAATCACTAAGAATTTATAGTGTCCATATCTCGTTTGAAATGCAATTTTATGGACATCTTCCTTCTTGATCTTCAACTAATGATAACCATATCGAAGATCAATTTTAGATAAAAAAGAAAAAGAAAACACACTCGCACCTTGAAGTTGATTAAACAAGTCCTCAATTCTTGGAAAGGATACCTATTTTTCACTATCACATGATTCAATTTGCTGTAATCAATACATAACCTCATGCTTTTGTCCTTCTTTCTAACATAAGTACCAGTGCACCCTACAGTGAAACACTAGGATGGATGGAACCTTTATCAAGCAACTCTTGCAATTATTGCTTAAGATCCTAAAGTTCAGTTGGTGTCATTCGGTAAGGCATTTCGGATATAAGGTTTATACCAGAAAGAATATGAATATTAAACTTGATTTCTCTATTTAGAAGAATACCAAATAAGTCTTCTGGGAACATATCTAGAAATACGCTGGCTACTTAGAACATCTTGAAGTTCCACTTCACTTCTTTTACTGTTTATCACACTTGCTAGGCAACCTATATAACCTTTTCTATAGTTCTTTGAGCTTTAAATATTAAGATTAACAGTGAAGGTGAACACAAACTGGTACCTACGAAACTAAATGCACACTCATCTGAAGGATTAAATACAATCTCCTTCTTATAACATTTTACATTAGCATGATAAGTAGACAACCAATCCATGTCAAAAATAACATCAAAATCATGCATGTCTAACATAATCAAGTCTGCTTTTAACACCTTATCTCCTAACTGAACTCTACATGATCTTAATAATTCTTTTGCATATAAAGATTGCCTTGAAGGGGTAGCAACACACATCTAAAACTCTAACATCTCAGGTACATAATCAAGTCTTCTAGTAAAAGTATATGATATAAAAAAAATGAGTAGGACAAGAGTGAAATAGTACAAAAGAAAATTGTCCAAATATGGGGACAATACTTGACACCCTGGCAACACCTCTCTAACTAGCTCTACCAGGTTTTTTCGTAATCTTAAATTATATGGTGATGAATAAAAATGCACATTAATCAGTCACAAAAATGATTAACGCATATATACATAAGCCTAAATCAATTGAAAGCTTACAAATCCTAAAGAATTGACATTTCGCTTGGTTCCCAAAATAGTTTCTAATTAAAATTATATTGAATCCTATTACTATGCTCTAATACCAAAACTATCACACCTTAACCCGAAGGTCAAGACATGAACTAGCAAACTATCAAATAAATTCTCAAAAAAAAAAAAAAATACAAGAAAATATATTTATAAATAAATGCAGCCATCAAAGTTTTTAAACCAAAATAAATAAGTTTTAAAGAATATGCAAATGATATATAGGCTTATTTCCTAAGGAATTAAGAATCATTGTTGAAATATCATTCCATCCTATGCATGATAAGAATCTCAATCATCTAAAATCACAATATAAGTGAGTTTGGAAACTTAGTAAGTATACTAGATGATATTAATTTTTTTTTTCCAACATAACATATATAAAACAAAGATACATTTCACAAATATGAAAACTATGAATTTCAAATTCATCACCAAATTCACCAATCAAAAACTTATTGAATACCAGAATAGATTTCTAGGTTCCATTTACGCTTTACTATATAGTAGGACTCTTATAACAAATAATAGAGCCAAAATCACCCGTCGACAACTAATGTATATAAGGCAAGCATAAGTGAGAAATTAATTTTCAAAAACAGAACACTCATACCCAAAGATAAGAGCCAGACCTTTGTTGTGATTATCAACAAGTCCTCCCACATGCACTGATTCATTTACATATAAATGTGAAGACTCATTAGTCCCTAGGGTACCTTAGAGACACTTTTTGTATACTCACATACATATAACAGATCACATATCACATAGAGCTCCACACAAATATAATAGAGTTGTCTACTAGTAGCAAAAAATAAAAGTAAGCCTAGACAAAATATATTTTATGGTACCATTTCATCACATATTTTCATATCATAATAATTGTCTAAACATATTTTCAAAAACATACATATTGTTGTGATTTCAGTTTTAAAAATAGTTTAGTATATTTATCTTCCAACAATCCAAAGCAAACAAATTCTTCACGAATCAAACGATCCAAACCTTAGCATAAATTGACACAATCACATATGAATCAAACTCAAAACAATGTCTTAAAATTGGAATTAAGACTATCGAACATCCCTTTGACTGAAAACCTAAAATTAGAGCTAATTAGTGATGTTTTGATATATGTATAGTGTTGGGTTTATGATTTTTAGTAAATTGTAAACAATCTGAAAAATTATGAAAGTTTACAGAAACATGCTACACATATATCTCACACTGTAAAAATTTTCAAAATTAAATAAAATTTGAAATTGCCTTAACAAATTTATTTTATTAAGTATTTTAGTTTGTATTTCAGTGGACAGTCTAAAATATGCTTCAATTCATATATATATATATATATATATTTTTTTTAATATACTACAGACTTTTATTTCATTTAAAATTTTACAAAAGTAAAATAAACTTATTTAAGAGTTATAAATAAAATTTTGATAGGAAAATAACTAAAATAGGTATTTTTAAAATATTTACGTATTTGGATTTACATATGCTATCTGGTGCCAAATAGATTCAACACTTTGAATAAGAAAACTCGTAACTTTTAAAAAATGGTTTAAAAAATTCTAAAACTTTACAAGGTAATACATAATACATTTATAAACAATGGTATAAAATTTTAGAATTTACAGAGAAATAAACTTAATAAAACATGTTTCGTAATTAGACTATATATAAAATATTACAAAATTTTAGTACTCTTTCTCAAAAAGAAAAATCTATAAAAACTCATATACTTAATAATAGTTTTACAAAACAAATTTTATTTGAAAGTTCAGAAGGACTAGGTTTCAAAATAAAAAGTCATAATATCAAAATCAAACACATGCACAATTTATAATTTTCAAAGTAGGCACTGGTTAATCTATACTTACTTAAAAAATTCATAAAACAACACTAACATAAGAAAAACAAATATGCCTAGAGTTTCTTTTTCTTCCTAATAAATTTTAATCAAAGAATTTTTATCATTTAAATCAAATATGTTAAAAAGAAATATGATAACAAATCTTGTAACGTCTTCATGATTTTCAAACTAATTTTTCTTTCAAAGAATCATGTAGAAGTTATTTGTCAAGAGTAAAGAAGTTTCTTTTTTTTTTTTTTTTCCTTTAAAAGTGGTGTTGAATGGTTAATGAAGAAGAGAAAGAGTTTTATAGAGTGTGGTTTCCTATTTTTATCAAATCACCTTACCATTTTTTATTTAAATAAAATAAATTTAAAAACAGTATAATCCGATTTAAAAACCTTATCAAATACAAATTCTTATAAAAATATAACTCCTACAATTTTAAATATTATTTTTTTATTCACAAAATATCATTAATTAGGTTTTACTTAAATGTTTAGGGAATAATCTGGGTATTACAGTCATAATACTATGGGTTGTCTTCGATTTTTGTAATCTTCTCGTACTAAACTTTCTCATATAACACTTTTATTAGCACCTATATTTATCATAGCTTTGGTATTTAACTTATTATTTTTATATAAAATTTCTACATCTATGGCTATCAATTAACTATCTGCTCTATTAGCGTTGTTACTCTCTACACAAACTTTTTCTATAAATTCTTTTACAATAATATCTATATATCGTTATCTTTAAATACTTTATTAAAGATTTTGTTACAAACCTTTTTTTTTTCCCAAAGAACGAAACAATTTCTTCTATAACATTTAAATCTTTTTCTTGTGTGTCCGCGTCTATTAGATTATAAAATTCTTCTTTATAACTAGATTCACTATCTTCTAATTTACTATCACTATCACTGTTTATATATAATGATTCATTATCAGATAGATCATCTATTTTAAGTACTTCTTGTAATTCTGTTATATTTTTTAAAACATTAGCTTTTATATTTTTGGCTTCTGGACATTTAGGTTTTATATGCCATCGTACCATATAAATAGCATTTACACTTGTTATGATCCTTTCTTACATATCTTTTTACCTTTTCCAAAAGGCTTTTTAACTCTTGATTTATTATTAGAATATCTAAAAAGTCCTTTCTTCATATAAGGTTTAATATAAGACTTAAACTGTTTTCTATACTTTTTTTTTTTTTTTTTTAATCTTTATAATTTTTATGAGCTTTTCTATATTTATGTTTATATTTCCTATTTTTAGTACATCCTAAGGTTGGTACCTCATATATATCTATACAGTGTTTAATAAATTGTTCTCGTGTTTGTAAGTATTTTTCCCATCACATATTTCTTTATTTCTTTTCCTCATAAAGATATTTGCCAAACTGATCCTTCTTCTTTTGTACTATGAAACCATGTTCTTATTAGTTCATTACTTAGCTTTTCTCTTATCTTACCAGGTAATGTATTAAAAAACTTCATTAAAAGGTCTTCATCATACGGTCTACCTATTTGAGTCTAATATCATAGAATAAATCCACATAATAGTCAAAATATTGCATATCGCATATATTTAACTGCTCTAAGCTTATAGTTGCTCTAGTAATTCTTAATGTATCTCCTAAAGATATTCCTAATATGATTTTCATTATACATGCAATCAACAAAACCTGAGACTATTATAAATGTGTATCAAATTCATTCAACTCTCTCCGATCCTCTCTTTTTGCATATTTGCGCCATCCTAAGTATATTTGTTTTTCACTACATCCTAATGTACTTTCTAAATAATCAACTTATATTTAGGATATATTATCACTGATAATTGGCTTCCATCGAATGTCTTATTAAATTACCTTCCCATCTCAAATATTTGTTTCCACTCACTAGGTTTGTGACCTTGTAAGCTTAACATCAATATATCTTTTGCTTCTAAAGCTTGCTTCCACTTTTCTAATTTAGTTTTAGTTTTAAATACTCCTTCTGTTTTCTTATACTCTTCTCTATTTTTGGGTATAACTGTGTGTTCTAAATATTCTTCAACATTTGTTTGTTCCGCCATTGGTTCAGGGATATTTGAGCTTCGTTTCTATTACTAGGTTCTCCTTCTTCAAATAATTTTTTGTCTTAATCCACTATAATTTCATGTTCTATATAATATATATACTTTCTAAGTTATGCTTGAATTTATTAAAGTCTAAGTTTTTAATTAGCATATCATCCGCTTTATCTTCACTTAACTCTAAATTATTACACGAAGCTTAAAAAATTTCTTCTTCTAAGTAGTTGCTTAGATTTTCAATTTTAAATTTATTATTATTATTGATTTTTATGCCATTTACCATACTATCCTTACTCAATAACAGAATGGTTACATTTCGACACGGGAGAAACAGTTTGGCGTTTCTCGTTATCATACTCTTCTTTCTCATTAACGGAATGGTTACCATACTATCCTTCCTCATTCCGGCAAGCTTGTATGCTTGCTGAAATTAAATGGTACTTTCTTATAATCTTAAGCTTGTATTGATTTGATTATGTATCCTTCTTGATTGCTTGCTTTTGTTTAAAAGTTGTCAGATGTTTGTTTGAAGTAGTTTCACTTCCAGTTTCAAGAATAAAATGTTAGGGATTTAAGTGAGACAAGAAAGAAAAATTTAGAACTTGGATAGAAGATTGTTTGGAAGGAAAAACATTTTATGATAGAGAATTCTTGTTTCTATTTTCTTGACTTGATTGATTACAAATTCATCTATGTCACCTATTTATACTAGTGTGTGACTCTAGAATTTAGATATATTTATTTTTACATTTATTCATAATTCATCTAGGAACTGTAGATTCATTCCTAAATATTGTAAATTAATTTAACCATCCATCTCTAGAATTATTTTGAAACATCTACCAAAGATTATGCATGCACCATCAAGATTCATCTCCATAGTTCCACGCATTGATTACAAATTAGATATTTAATACCCCCTCATAATTCATAACCTTCAAGATCTCTCTGAAATAATTGAATTTCCAAGTTGATAAAGCCTTTGTGAAAATATTTGCCACCTACTCTTCTGTTTTGCAGAACTACATTTCGATTTTTTTTTTTTTTTCTGTAACTAAATTCCTAATAAGATGATGGTGGAGTTCAATGTGCTTTGACTTGCTATGAAAAACTGGATTCTTTGTCATAGCTATGGCAACCATGTTATCACGATAAATAATAGCAGCATACTTTTTGTTGCATCTGATAACTCTATTTTTATGGAGTTATTTTATCTTTTTAAAACTTGAATTCTTGCTTAGTTCTTGATATTTTTATTATTATTAAGTAAATTATTTTATATTTTTGTATTTTTATTTTCAGAATAAAATTAGTGAAAAAATGCATGTGGACCCCACCAAGTGCTATTGTTCGAGACAAGATCATCGCTACAAAATAAATGTCATTTGAAGCAAGTTCATCGCCTCAAGAATTACTCAAATCAGAGATCGCATAAAGAAGTTATCATAGTTTAAAATCGAGTATTCTAAAAATAAATATTATGTCATGCTGATGTAAGAAATGATGTAATATGAAAGTTGACTTCCATGGGTAGGTGAACCATGATGTAAGCAATGATGTAATATGAAAGTTGACTTGAATGAGGTAGGTGAACGATGATGCAAGCGATGATGCAAAATGGTGAAAAATTAGAAAAAGATGATGCAAACGATGATGTAATTGGAGGTGAACTTTGCTTATAAATAGACCTTAGAATCACCATTCTAAGCATTCCATCAAACACCAAAATAACAAGTAGTTTAGAGAAAGAGAGAGAGAAAGCTTGGAGAGGAGGAGCAAAGCAGAGGAACAAATTTTACGGTGAAACTTCAATCCACTAAGTTTTCTTATCTTTTCTTATGTTTAATTTTCTAGTCTTTGTAAATTTAAATATGGAGTAGATTTATTTTTCTAAGGTTATGATGTAGCCTAACTTTGATGTTCCAATCTTTTGTTCAATTTAATTAAACATTTTTTTACCTTGGTTGATGCATTTAATACTATGTTTAATGCTTCTAAATAACTTATCACTATTTAGTTGAATTGTTAATCATAATGATAGCGGAAGCTGATTTATGTATCTAGTTCATTGTATTGAATATCATAAATTACATACAGGATTGGAATATACCTGCATGGTTTATGTCGTCTATAAAAGAGATCCCTAAATCGTAATGAATCCATTAATGCTTTAATTTACATGGGGACATAGCAGTTAAACTTTATAGGGTATTTTCCTTAGACCTCGGGAGGGGCTATGTGAATAATTCAGGGAATTTCAACTAGCAACTGGATAATTAATTTTTGTTAAAAAGAACAAAGGGGAGGAATAGATTAGTTATGGTGAAATCAGAACCTTAAAATGTTCATTTATTGAATTAATTCTTATTTATTTACATTTTCATTTAGTTTTAGTTTTCACTTCCAATTTCGTCTACCAAATAAAAGTTGAATTATTTCAATTTTGGGCATTAATTAAGAACAATCCTCGTGGGACGATACTTCTCTCATCACTTTATTACTTGTTCAGCTCGTCCACTTGCGATTTTGCACAATAGCATCAAATCCTTCAAAATTTTCTTGAGCCAAATAGCCTCACAAGCTACAATTGTTGCTGAAATGTATTCCACCTCAGCTGAAGATAAAGCACTTGTATCTTGCTTTTTTGAAGACCATGTAATGGCTTTTGTCCCAAGATAGAAAATATATCCTGAGGTGCTTTTTCTATCGAAACCTGCCCAATCACTGTTTATATACTTGATTAAAGATTTGTCTACTTCTTTTGACTAATGAAGCCCAAAATTCTTTGTCCCTTTAACATAACAAAGAACTCTTTTTACTACTGAAAAATGTAGTTGGCTAGGATCACACATAAATCGAGAAATGACATTGATTGCATGAACAATATAGGTCGAGTATTTGTAAGGTATATAAGTGATCCAACAAGACTTCAAAATTGAGTTGCATTAGCTTTTGATGCTCCATCAGATTTGGACAGCTTTTTATTTAATACCATTGGTGTAACGATTGGCTTACAGTTTAGCATGTTAAATCTTTTAAGTAGCTCTTCAACATATTTTTCTTGTGAGATGAAGATACCTTTATTGGATTGCTTTACTTGAATTTCATGGAAGTACCTCATAAGACCAAGATCTGTCATCTCATATTCTCATATTCTTTCGTCATGAAATTTTTAAATCTTCTGTCGTTTTGAAGCAGGTGTTGGTGTAGATCAAATCATCCGTAAAAAGGCATACAACAAGAAAATCTTCTATGCCATTTCTCTTGATGTACAACGATGG
This sequence comes from Dimocarpus longan, assembly GCA_022984855.1. Classification (NCBI taxonomy): domain Eukaryota; kingdom Viridiplantae; phylum Streptophyta; class Magnoliopsida; order Sapindales; family Sapindaceae; genus Dimocarpus; species Dimocarpus longan. Next base: position 13,385,740 of record CM041020.1, read on the forward strand.
CTCATTGAGACTTCTTTTAAAACCGTTCTCTTAAAAATAATTGTTGATTTTGCTTTTCCAAGCCTCGGGGGTTTGCTTTAGTCCATACAAGGCTTCTTGAAGACAATAAACTTTGTTTTCTTTATCTTTGGTGACACATCCTTGGGGTTGCTGAACATAAGCTTCTTCCTCAAGTTCACCATTCAAAAATGTCGATTTAATGTCTAGTTGATAAACTTTTAACTTCAATTTGTGCAACAAGAGCTAAGATAGTGCTGATTGTTTCCATTCCTACATCTGGCGCAAATGTCTTGTTGAAATCTATACCAGGTTGTTGAGAATACCCCTTTGTGACCAATCTCACTTTATAATGTTGTATTGAGTCATCTTTATTGAATTTGGTCTTGTAGACCCATTTTAAGCCAATTATGACTTTTTCTTTTGGTTAATCAACAAGCTATCATGTTTCATTTTTTTAATCATTTTTGTTTTTTCACCCATTGCTCGAACCCATTTATCTTCTTTCATAGCATCTTCAAACCCTTATGGCTCAATAGTAATAAGAACTTATCACATGTGTTATAAATATCTTCAAGAGATCGCAACTTTCTGGGTGACAAATTAGGAGGTCTTAGTGAATTTGAAGAGTTTGAGAATAACTTGATGAGCTAGATTTAATGGTGTGAAACTTGATGCCTTTGAACTTGATGGTATTTCAACATCTTCAAGTATAACCGGGTATTTAAGTTTTCATTTTTCCCAATTCCAAATCTTCAATTCATCAAATATCACATTTCTTGAAACCACTAATTCTTCAGTTTTGAGGTTTAGAAGACAATACCCCTTTGATTTATCACTATACCAAACAAGGATATATTTTTCCCCCTTTTCATCAAACTTTTCTCTGAATTGAGATGAAACATGAGAGTGGGCAATGCAACCAAAAATTATGAGAAAATTTACCTTTGACTTCTACTTGTGCTAGGCTTTAAGTGGAGTTTTATTGAGCATGGCTTTTATTGGTGCTCTATTGAGAATATAAACCACAATATTTACTACTTCAGCCTATAATTTATTTGGAAGTCTTTTTTCTGTCAGCATACTCATCATTCCAACAATAGTACGATTTTTATGTTCAGGCAACACCATTTTGCTCAGGAATGTATCATATAGTCAGCTACCTCTTGATTCCTTAATTGCTGCAATAGTTTTGAAATTCTTTTAAAGTGAATTCTCCATCACTAACTATATGAGAATCTTCAACTTGCATCTACTTTGTCTTTTAGTGTAAACCTTGAATTTAAGAAAAGTGTTAAATGCTTTTGAATTTTGCTCTAGAAAATTCACCTACATCATCCTAGAAAAATCATCAACAAAGAGAAGAAAATATCTCTTCTTATTGATAGATGATGGAGTTTGTGTTAGCCCATAGATATCTGCATGAACCAATTCAAGAGGTGCCTTTGCTCTCCAGAATGTCTTTGTGAATGGAAGCAAGCTTAAGTTGCTTCCCATAAACACAACTTTCACATACTTGATTCTCAATAACAATATTAGGAAGACTAATCACCATATTTTAATTCTTCAATACCTTAAGGGATTTATAATTTAAGTGGCCATATCTCAAATGCCATAACAAAGAATCATTATTTTCATCCTTCAAAATATTTCTAGAATTTGATGTCAATGTAAGAGAAAAGACTTTGTTTGGTGACATCTTCACTTAGTTATCAATTGATTCTTTCCTTTACCAAAAATGAGGCAATCATTTTCATCAAAAATAAATTTATAGCCTTTTTGCATCAATTGGGCAACACTTAATAAATCTTGAGTAAGATTGGGAACATAGAGAACATCATGCATAAGTTTGGAATTACCTCCTTTCATTTGTATGGAAATAACTCCCTTTTGCCTGCCACACTATAAAGTTTACCATCTCCAAGCCAAACTTGTGAGTTATTGACTCATCTAGGCTTACAAAACATCATTTGCTACCTATCATATGGTCGCTATAACTGCTATTGACATACTGAATATTTTGAAAATCTTGATGAGATCGAATTAAAGCATGTGTAAACTAAGAATCAGTTGCCTCTGAAAGATTTGCCTCATATTTTTTTTCTTTTTACCAGCAATCTTTATCATGTGATTGAGTTATTAGTGCATTTAAATCGACAATCTTTACTAACATGGCCAAATTTCTTACAAACATAGCACTACAAGTTAGATTTTTCATTATCTCATTTATAATTTCCTCTTCCAGGTCGTGGACCTTGAGAATTTTTCTATGATTGATTGGAATTCGATCTTCTTCCTTGCTGATTTTTCTGTGATGATTCTCCACTTAAATCTTCACTTCTAGCTGTGGTTTCCTTCTTGAAATTCATTTTTGACTGGAATGCTTGCTCTAAAGATTGATTAGAAAACCTACTCATCCTTTTTCCATGTGCCTCAAGAGAGCCCATTAATTTATAAGTTATGAATTGTGATAAATTTTTTGATTCCTTAATGGCAACAACTACGTGATCAAATTTAGGAGGCGTAAACTTTTCAAAACTTTTTCAATGATTTTCTTAGTGGGAATGGTATCTCCATAACTTTTTATTTGATTAACAATACTAGAAATTTTGTTAAAGAATGTTTGAATAGTCTCACTTTCTTTCATAAGTAAATTATCAAATTCCTTCCATAAAGTTTAAAGTTTTGTTAGGGATTACCTTTTCATTTCCCTGAAATTCAACTTTATGAATTTCCCATGTCTCATTTGATTTTGACACAAAATAAATTCTTGGAAAAATTGTTTTGCTTACCCCTTGTTGAATGCAAAAAAATAATGCTTTTGCATATTTCTTCTTATATTCTTCGCATTCTTTCTTCTTGGCATTTGACCGACTTGCAAGCATCATTATAGACTCTAGTTTTTCGTAGCCATCTTCAACGAGATCCTAAAGATCTTGAGAGATAAAAAGAGTTCTCATTTGGATGCTCCAAAAATCATAATTTTCACTGTCTAACACAATAATAAGATTTTGGGGGAAATTTTGAGTAGATATTACTTCCATAGATCTTTGGTTAAAGAAAAAGTTGAATGAGAATGAGTGTAGAAATAATAACTTGTGCTGATACCAACTTTGTTGGGGATTTGTGTGAGACAAGAAAGAAAATTTGGAATTTGGTTAGATGATTGTATGGAAGGGAAAACATTTTATTGATAGAGAATTCTTGTTTTTGTTTTCTTGACTTGATTAATTACAAATGCATCTATTATGAGTATTTTCTGGACTGCCTAAATGGGTTGGTATAAGCCCAATGAAAATGATCCAATGAATCGGCCTCGCAGGCAGAGACCTAACTGGTTAGCATGAGCTCATCAGCTCCTCACATGAGCTTGTCCATCAGCCCATCAGCTCCTCGCATAAGCTTGTCCATCAACTCATCAGCTCCTTGTATGAGAATGTCTATCAGCTCGTCTAAAGCAGAATTAACTCGTGGAAAAGAGTGAAGTGCATGATAAGTCTTTCTCAGAATGGTAGCAGCATAAATTGGGTAACACACAAATACCTAATCAAGACCCGGATTTCACAGGATTTGACCATGTAATTAATGATTGTCAGTATTGGAAAGTGTAATTAAATAATTTCTTATTGTATCAAATGTAATACCTTTCTCTCTCTATAAATAGAAGCAAAATCATTGTAAAGGAGGTTGGTATTTGATTCTCTACTCTCTCCCTCTCTCTCGCTGTAACTCAAATAAAAAATATAATAACAATGATTGCCTCTCCTCATCGGAGCCTACATCGTGGAAGTAGGCTTTTTAAGGCTGAACCACATAACACTTATGGTTTTCTTCTTCCTATTTGCCTTGCTTCTTCTATTTTTTGCTTTGTTTGAGTTATCTACAGTTCTGGCCATCAAGAATCTTAGTTGACCAGATTTGAACATCAACATTTTGGTGTTAGAAGAAGGGCCCAAACTATAAATTTCTCCAGATCTATAAACTGCCATGGCAGGAGGAAGAACTAGGAGTTGCAGCACAGCCGCTAGCCGACTTGAAAGGTAAACAGAATAGCAGTCTGGCACATCCCAAGCCTTTATGGATGGAGCTACTGGAGGAGAACCTCATCCAGCCCTTCTCTAATCAACGTCGACAGTCTTTGCAGCTGGGGGGCTACAAGAGTGGAGCTAGCGACAGGAGACGATGGGAAACATGATGCAGCAGCTTGCTAATACGGTTAAGTCGTTAGCTCAAGCCCAAGCGCAGAACACATCTAGACCTGAGGTTACTGAGCCTAGAATTCATCGACAACCGCGAGAACAAGTATCAGCCCGTGAAAGGCCCAGCAGAAAAGCCTCGCGATCTGTTAACTCAACTCATCCCCCTAATTCCAATTTAAGAGCCGATGATCGTCAAGCTCAAGAAGAGGGCGCAAGGTATCCGTAGGGAGCGAAGTCACATAAAATTATCAACTCGCTAGATTAGGGATATTTTTTTAGTCATGGTTCTCCAAGCCGCAAGCACTTGAAGGGGTACAGGCCTTAAGATCAAACAGTTGAAGAGCTCTTCTAAAGGGTCTGCAGCTCGAAGCCAAACATGGAGTTCAGAAGTAGATGGGTCAGTGCAATGAAAGAACCTTGCTCACCTTAGATATCGAGCTCGAGCCTCTACCCCCTAAACTTAAGGTCCCTAGCATCCCATAATATAATGGGGACACAGACCCATACGACTATCTAGACATGTTCAACATTCAAATGGATCTGTAAACTATCAGCTCGTCGGTCAAATGTCGTGTCTTTTCAGCAACTCTTTGGGACATTTCACGGACCTGGTTCAAAAATCTCACAGCTCACAGTATCAATAGCTGGGGAGAATTTCAACAAAGGTTTACTAGCTAGTATAAGGCTTTAAAGAAGCAGTTTGCGTCGCCTTACCATCTCGCAACAGTCTTCCAGCGATGAGATGAATCGCTAAAAGACTGTCTTGCTAGATTCAGATGCACAGACAACCCTTCAAATGAAACCATCCTGACAGTAATCTCAACTGGCCTTCGCAAGGATGGAAAACTATATGAAAACATACATAAGTCTCCAGTTAAGGACTTGGGCGAGTTCTATGAGCCGACTGCCAAGGAAGTCAGATGGGAAGAAGTCTTTAGCTCAAAGTGACCTGACTAGGAGGAAAAGACTGATAGTTCAAGCCTTTCAGAAAAAAGAAGTAATGGTGAAAGTGAAGGTCGAGGCAATTACTCGAGCTATTAGGTCGCTAAGAAGGCTAGAAAGCCAGAAAAAATTCTGTGAGTATCACGATGAGGTTGGACACAACACCTCGGATTGTATGAAGCTGAGGGATGCCATTAAAAATCTGATTAAGCAAGGTCGACTGAGTGACTATGTGGTGCAGCAGCCAAGTTAATGACCTCAACGGCCTCAATAGACAGCGTGGCGACAATCCTGATGAGCTCCCAATTCGAAACATGAACTAGCTGTAAAAGAAATCTCTACACAGAGTAATTCTCACCTCACGAGTACAACTCTATGTTCGGTAACTTTCTGAGCTCATGCTCTTGATGTAAAATTCAATTTTTGAATATAATTATATTACTTTGTTGTGCTATAATTATTTACACAATTATCTCTATGGCCAAAAATTTAAGCAACTCAAGCTATGTTGTCAGATGATGACCCCCTGGGCATAGCTCGCCACCTATTACGCTGTTGTCGGGTGACGACCCCCTGGACAGCCTCAACCGCTTATGTTGTTATCGAGTACGACCTCTTGGATATAGCTTACAAATAATTGTACTGTGTTGTTGGGTACGACCTCCTAGATAGTTCGCGGGTTGTTAAATCATATCAGCTCGAGTTCTAACCTTTAAAGCACAACATAGGTTCTGACCTCCTCAACTCTCGCTATGTCACTGAGTTTTAACATCCCCTGGGCATAGCTCGAGAGGTTTATTATGGCTAATGCAAGATTTTATTTCTTAGTCCTTAGGAAAATCCCAAGACTTGAAGAAACAAGAGCACAAAAACAACATAGAAATAAGCAAATGCAAAGCAAACCTTAAAACTAGGAGAATCCGACAACATGACTCTTACCAATGAGCTCCATACACCAGCTTTTACCAGCAAAGATAAGCTCCCAGTCTGTAAATGCACTGAGAGTTGAAGGGCTTATATAATGGGTATTTTTTGGACTACCTAAATAGGCTGGTAAAAGCCCAACGAAAATGATCCAATGAACCAGTCTAGCAGGCAGAGGCCTAACTGGTTAGCATGAGCTCGTCTATCAGCTCCTCGTATTAGCTCGTCCATCAGCTCATCAGCTTCTCGCATGAGCTTGTCCATCAGCTTATTAGCTCCCCGTTTGAGCTCATCCATCAGCTCATTATTTTGCCCAAAACGAGGTCATCAACTCATTTTGGACGAGCTCTAGCCTGTCCAGAGCAGAATCAACTCGTGAAAAAAAGTGATGTGCATAATAAATCTTTCTTAGAATAGTAGCAACGCAAATTGGGTAACACGTAATTACCTAATCAAGAACTGGATTCCACAAGATTTGACCATGTAATTAATGATTGTCCGTATTGGGAAGTGTAATTAAATAATTTCCTCTTGTATCAACTGTAGCATCTTTCACTCTCTATAAATAGAACCAAAATCCGAACATCAACAGCACCAATGTCACCTATTTATACTAGTGTGTGACTCTAAAATTTAGATACAGTTATTTTTACATTTATTCATAATTCATCTAGGAACTATAGATTCATTTCTAAATATTGTAAATTCATTTAACCATTACTTCTAGAATTATCTTGAAACTGTTAGGGTTATGTGCCCTAAGAGCTTGTAATTTGTAAATGTTTAAATTAAATAATAAATAAATTTTATTTATTTTATTCAATTTATATGCATTTATGAAATGTTTGCTTCATAAAAATATCATATAATATCTATGATTACTTATGTAGTTTCAAACTAAGTATATAAGTGCCATATATAAAGGGATTTAGTTTGAGATCAATAATCTAAAGAGTTCGTAAAAAGCAAACAAAGCTAGGTATTTTGCTTATGATAAATTTATAGCTGCAATCCATTTTGTACTTGATATGATGATCTTATCCGGGATCATTCATATGACGACATGAAAATAAAGACTCCTTATATAATAAAGATTATATAGGACTGAATCATAATAAAATGAATTTCTTATTAATGTTCGTTAAATAAAGAAATTCATATTTATCAATTAGATGATCATATATGAATTGATCTTAATCCTGATTATTTTATGGACTCCTATTTATTGAGTCACATCTTTTAATTTATATGGGTGAAATTGTTATAGATTTATGGTCAATAAGTTTCGTACTTTGGATATGTGATTTAATAAATGGTTGGGAACATTTTAAACAATAGTGGAATTCACTCATTCTTGTGAGAAGTAGATGAGTAGTTCTCTTAAGTTTTGATTCGGGTCTTGAACAATAAAAGCGCTTGACATTCTATTTATAAGTAAATGGAAAGACAAATTCATAAATTGTTATGAATATAGTGTTCATTAGAGAATCAATGGTATTTAAAGGAATACGATATAATTAGAAAGGTATAACGAACTTTAATGACCTAACTCTAATTATGAACTACTCATGGAAAATCGAACCATATGAAATGATTAAATCGATGGATACTAAAAATTCAGATTGTATAAAACATTTACAATCTTGAGAGTGCAACCTTGGGTTTTTCGTAGAGTAACTCTAAAGTTAATAATAGTGGATTATTTAATTAAAGAATTTAATTAATAATTTTGATATTATTGGAGCTCAAATTATAGGTCCATTTGGTCCCTTTACTAGCTCACAACCATATAAAGAAATAAATTGAAGAATATAATTGGATTGTCCAATTATTAGTGTCACATATAAATTTTATGAACATGTTCATGAATTATTTAAATAATTTTATTATTTAAATATATGTAATTGTTTAATTAATTGTTAATTATTTAATTATATGTAGAGGTTATGAGTTCAATTTTAAAAGGTATCATTAAATTATTTATGAGTTAGAATCATTTAATTTAATAAAAAATCTTTTAATTAATGGAAATAGTAATTTAATTTAATTGAAATTAGATTCCATATTAAATTAAATTAAAGAAGTTATAATTTAATAGGAATTAGATTCTATATTAAATTAAAAGTAAATAGTTATAGACCAATAAGGAATTTAATTCCATATTGGATATGAACTATATTTTTCAATTTAAATAGGAAATTGTATTCCTTATTAAATTGGAAAGCTCTAACTTACCAATATAAAAAGTGTGTTTTATGTTGGTAACAAAGGAGAGAATTTTTGGCTACTTAAACTAAAAGTTTCCGTTAATTAAAAACACCAAAATTGCCCCATCTCAAAAGAAACCAAGATTTTTTTTTTTTTTATTTCTACATATAATTTTTCTATGAAAAGATTTCGTGATTTGATTATTCGATATTGTATCCACACATAGTTTCTTTTGTGAAGAATCATAGAAAAAAAATCGGGTGGTGAAGGATCTGCGAATTAAAATGGATCAATTCATTTTTCATGGAATGTTAGAGATTCAATCTTATTAATTTAATTATTGAATTGTTATTACTAGAATTGATCGGGTACATTTTCATTTGGAAAAATTTTTAAAATTCACGTTTCTACATTAATTCAAAATCAGTTTTTTTTCCCTTCAATTGATATCAGAACCCTGTTATTTGCTAGTTGATAATTGATATAATAATGTTTGAATTTCCTTTTGATTATGATTCTTTGCATGTTATAAGAGTAGACACTAATTATTTGATAGTATACATATTTTATATTCATGTTTAATGAATTGGGTTTGTATGAATTGATTGTTAATTGTATGATTCTTTGGTTAACTTAATTTGATTAAATTTTGTAAGCTGTTTGAGGTAATTTTTTTTTATTTGTAAATTTATAGATTTAGCTTTAATTTTTTTTGAAGAATTAAATGAAAAGAGTGATGCAAAAGGGCTGATATACTGGGTTACGGAATATGCGAACAGGGCTGCCAATGGTTGCTAGCACAGTTGTTTTGAACAGCCCAACATGGCTCACCAAAAAGAGCTGTTTTGAACAGCCCAACATGGCTCACCAAAAAGAGCTGTTTTGAACATCTCAACTAGGTTTGAATTGGTTTTTTTTGGATAGCGTGCAGACTGTTTCTGAACCAGTTGAACACAAGCTACTGGTGCACCAGATTAACAGCAAAAGGTTGCTGTTGCAGCCAGCGGACTGCAGGTTGCACACCAGGCAACAACTGGTGTGCATGAGATGCAGGCAGCAGCTAGGCTGTTTCAGGCAGCCCACATGCTGTCCCTTTTAGATTTTAATTTCTCAAATTTCAAGTTTCCGTTTCATTCATAAAATTTTAAAATTGTCCACTTGTGTTGATAATTTTTATTGGGTTCAAAAATCAAGAAATTGGCGTTCAACCTAATTCATTGGATGGATGTTCTTGATTGTTAAATTGGATTTAATTTTGAACCCAAGTGAGTCCATGAAGATCTTAAAAACTACAAGTGAAGACCAAGGAATACCTTAGTTAATTTTTGTAATCTTGAAATTAGCTTTTCTTTTTTTAGTTTTTTAAAGTTAAAGAACTTGGTCAATCACATATTGTTTAGTTAAATTGTTTATCATGCGAAAAGGAATGATTTATTGATAACATGATCATATATTGAAATATGTCATATAGAATAGAGATTGTCTACTCATTGTATTATAACATGACATACATACATGTATTATTATTTGTTTTTCTTATTAAATAGTTTATTAGTTAAAATAGAGATAATAATATATAGAATACCAATTTCATAATTTGTTACGATTTTAGCTGAAAATCCTCGGTTAACATATTAGAAATATATTATTAGTTTTAATGTGATTAAATAAATGTATTTTGAATAATTGGTATTCATAATGTGGATTAGATTTTAAGAGTTAAAATAAGGTAATCTCACATTAAATCTAATCTTCATAATTAAAAGTTTAAATTATCTATATTAGATCTTTAAAAATAAATTAGATTTTTAACAGTTAAAAATCTGGTAATTTATTAGGTGTTAATAGGATGTCAATTCTAGTAACATACTAATTCATGGTAACTTAGATTATATTTATTAGTCATTGATAATCTAAGATGATGACTATGAATAGTAAGTAGAAAACCCTAATTCTAAAATAATGAGTGGGAGAAGGATATATGACAATATATCATGCTGTCTCCATCATTAATTCAATATCGTGAGATTTGAATGACACATCGAGACGACTTTGTTTTCATCCCCCTAAAAGTGGTGTCCATTTGAGTAAATATCAAGGTTGATTTCATAAAAGATAGGATTTCTAGATGTATTTTGAGATTAACTTACCCTAAGGTTGGCAATTCTTAAGCTAAGTCTGGGAGATTTGAAATGATAGGTTACACTTATAAAAGAATTAATTAATTGGTAATTTAATTCTTTGATCGAAATAACCGATAGTCAAATTATATAGAAATAAAAATATTTTGTTATATTATTTGATTGAGATTTTCTCAATTTAATAAACAAATATTTGACCTACCTTAAGGTGGCATTTATTTGTGGTATGTTATATTATCATGACATAGTAATTCCTTTTAGGGTATTTCTGATTCATTATTTGTCTATCATGCATCACGTTTGATTATATGTCAAAAACTATTGATATTCGTATGAATGCAATTTTGAATAAAATATTTTTTTTATTGATTTCAATAATACTGTCACCTTTAATTACCATACTTGTCAATGATAAATTGAATTGGAATAACTATGTTAAATGGAAAAATAACATGAACGTCATTTTGGTCTGTGAGGACTTAAAGTTTGTACTGACGGAGGATTATCCTCCTGTGCCACCAACAAATGTTGTGCGTAATGTACACGAAACCCACCAAAACTAGGTTAAGGCTAATGAAATGGCCCGTCGCTACCTGTTAATAGGAATGTGCAATGTGCTTGCTAAGAAGCATCAATGGTAACAACATCTAAAATGATGGAATCATTATAGAAGATGTTTGGGCAACCTTCTGAGCAGCAATGATACAAAGCTATTTATGCTGTTATGATTGTTGAGATAAAGGAAGGGACATCAGTTTGAGAGCATGTCTTGAATATGATGACCTATTTTAACACAGTTGAAACTCATGGTAGGGTGATTGATAAGCCTAACCAAGTAAGCATGATATTGCAAACTCTTTCAAAGAGTTTTATGCAGTTCAAGAGTAATTATATTATAAACAAGTTATAGTATGATATTACTCAATTGCTTAATGAACTCATAATTTATGAGTCTATGAATAAGGACGAGACTAAGTCTGGTGAAGCAAATGTTGCTAAATCTTCCACCTCTAATAAAAATAAGAGGAAGAGGACCACTAGTAAGGCTAAGATAAAGCACAAGAAGCAAGCTCCCCAAAAGAAGAAGCAGAAGAGCTCTAAGGCTTCCAAACCCAAAAGAAAATGTTTTCATTATGATGTGGAAGAGCACTAGAAGAGGAATTATCGAAACTATCTAGAATAGCTCAAGAACAAAAAGAAAATGAAAGGTAAATATGATTTACTTGTCATTTAATCTTATTTAGTAGAGAATGATATATTCACTTAGATAATTGATTCCGGAGCCACTAATCATGTTTGTTCTTCTTTACAATTGAATAATTCTTGGAGGGAGTTTGATAAGGGCAAGTTCACCATGCAAGTTGGCATTGGGGATGTCGTTTTAGCTAGAGCAATGAGAGAAGTTAGACTTCAATTTTCAAATAGTTCTTTTATTATTTTGAACAATGCTTATTATATTCCGAATTTTAGAAGAAATTTGATTTCAGTTTCTAAACTATTAGAACATAATTATTCAATTTCTTTTAGTAATAAAGAAGTTATTATTTCTATAAATTGTTTGAATATTTGTTTTGGAATATTAGAAAACAACATATACATGTTAAGGTCATTGACACGTAATTCACTGCTTAATGTTGAATTGTTTAATGTTGAAAAACCAAAAAAAAAGCGACAAAAGATTTCTCTCAACGATGATACCTATCTTTGGCATCTAAGACTTGAATATATTAATCTTGACAGAATAGATAGACTAGTATAGAGCGAAACTTTAAGCTTTGATGATGGTAGCTAAATTTCAGAAGAGTTCTGTGAGGCACCCGATAGGATCAATGAAATGTCGAAAAGGGAAATTTGAGGCTGGTCCCGTTATAAGGATTCTCGAAAATCCATGTCTAGGTCAGTATTCATCCTATATGGAGAAGTATTAAGCAATCTTACATCACTGACTCCACCATGAAAGTTAAATATGCAGTAGCTTGTGAAGCAGCTAAGGAAGCAGTTTAGCTCCATAAGTTCTTGATAGATTTGAAAGTTATTCCGAATATAAATTAGCCAATCACACTTTATTGTGATAATAGTGGTGCAATGGCTAATTTTAAAGAACCAAGAAGCCGCAAGCGTGGAAAGCATATAAAAAAAAAGTATCATCTCATTAGAGAGATAGCACATAGAAAAGACATGTTGGTGATGAAGATATCTTCATAGGACAACCATGCCGATCCATTTATGAAGACCTTAACAATTAAAGTGTTTGAAAGTTATCTAGAGAGGCTAGGATTACGAGACATGTCTCATCCACTCTAAGGGTAAGTGGGAGATTATTAGGGTTATATGCCGTAAGGGCTTGTAATTTGTAAACGTTTAAATTAAATAATAAATAAAATTTATTTATTTTATTCAATTTATGTACATTTATGAAATATTTACATAATACAAATATCATATAACATCCATGATTACTTATATAGTCTGAAACTAATTATATAAGTATTATATATAAGAGAATTTAGTTAGAAATTAATAATCTAAAGAGTCCGCAAAAAGCAAACAAAGTTGAGTACTTTACTCGTGGTAAATTTATAGCTACTGTCCATTTAGTATTTGATATAATGATCTTATTCGAGATCGTTCATGTAACGATATAAAAATGGAAGCACCTTATATAATAAAAATTATATAGAACTGGACCACAATAAAATGAATTTCTTATTAATATCCATTAAATAAAGAAATTCATATTTGTCAATTAGATGATCATATATGGATTGATCTTAATCCTGAGTATTTTATGGACTCCTATTTGTTGAGTCATATCTTTTGATTTACATGGGTGAGACTGTTATAGATTTACGATCAATAAACTTCGTTCTTTGAAGATATAATTTAATAAATGACTAGGAACATTCTACATAATAGTGGAATCCACTCCTTTTTGTGAGAAGTAGATGAGTAGTTCCCTTAAGTGTTGATTTTGCCTTTGAACAATAAGAGCGCTCGACATTCCATTTATGAGTAAACAGAAAGATAAATTCATAAATTGTTATAGATATATTATTCATTAGAGAATCAATAGTACTTAATGGAATAAAATATAATTAGAGAGGTATAACGGACTTTAATGACCTAGCTCTAATTATGAACTACTCGTGAATGATCGAACCATATAAAATGATTAAATCGATGGATACTGAAAATTCAGATTGGGTAAAACATCTATAATCTTGAGAGTGCAATATTGGATTTTTAGTGAAGTAACTCTAAGGTTAGTAATAATGAATTATTTAATTAAAGAGTTTAATTAATAATTTCAATATTATTGGAGCCAAATTATAGGTCCATTTGGTCTCCTTACTAGCTCACAACCACATAAAGAAACAAATGGAAGAATATAATTGGATTGTCCAATTATTAGTGTCACATATAAATTTTATCGACATATTCATGAATTATTTAAATAATTTGATTATTTAAATATATGTAATTATTTAATTATATGTAGAGGTTATGGGTTCAATTTTATAGGGTATCATTAAATTATTTATGATTTAAAATCATTTAATTTAATAAAAATCTTTTAATTAATGAAAATAGTAATTTAATTTAATTGGAATTAGATTCCATATTAAATTAAAAGTAAAAAGTTTCAAACCAATAAGGAATTTGATTTTATATTGGATATGAACTATGTTTCCAATTTAAATAGGAAATTGTATTCCTTGTTATATTGGAAAACTCTAATTTACCAATATAAAAAGGGTGTCTTATATTGATAACAAAAGACATAATTTTTAGCTACTTGAACCAAAAGTTTCCATTAATTAAAAACACCAAAATTGCCCCATCTCAAAAGAAATCATTTTTTTTTTTTAATGTAATTTTCTTTCATGATTTAATTCTTCGAGATTGTGCTTACACACAGTTTCTTTTATGAATAATCATAGCAAGAAAGATCGAATGGTAAAGAATTTGAGAATCAAAATAGATCAATTCAATTTTCATACAAAGTAAGATTCAATCTTATTAATTTAATTATTAAATTATTATTATTAGCATCGATTGAGCACGTTTTCGTTTGGAAAATTTTTTAAAATTCAACGTTTTTGCATTAATTCAAAATCAATTTTTTTTTTCCTTCATAAACATCTCCCAAAGATTGTGCATGCACCATCTAGATTCATCTTCATAGTTCCATGCATTGATTACAAATTAGATATTTAACATAAAATTCAATGTTAGGCTTCATTTCTATTCAATCTAATTTTAACATGGAGAGCAGTGATATGTTTCAACAGCATTTCACACTATATAAGTGACAAATACAAACAAAAATTATTTTGTTTGTTTTAAGTGTAACTTTATTTAAGTTATTAAGTAAGGAATCTAAAATTGGGACAAACTCATTTTAAGGTTAGTATTAGTTTTTTGTAATTAATTAAGTGGAAATTATTACATGTATTCTTACAAGTACTGCACACTGTTTTGATATTGTTATTAGGCATATGAAGTGGCAAACCTTGTGATCTCTATCGTCAAATACTTGTAATCTGTTTTAGAGTTTTCTTATAGATGCATCTTTTTAATTTATTCTTTTCTATGGGTTTGGTTTCCGTTTGGCTTTGTTAATTAATTGTGTTTTAGTTTCCAAATATTTTCGGGACATTTTGCTTTAGTGCAATTAGATTTTGAAAAGCTAACTTCAACTTACACCACATCTTGGTATTGTTGGTTGACTATGCTAGTTTGTTAGATTGGATAGGGTTTGGAAAAGTAGTAGTTGAAGAGTGCATTTGGGATTAATTAATTATGAAATAATCACTTATTTCATAAGTTTTTAGCAATAAATTACTTGGTAAACATTCTACAATTCATTTAATATTTCATAATGTAATTCTCTTATAATTAACTTTTGAGAAGTTGATCGGGGGTTGCTTTTGGAAACTGACATATTATTGGAGAAGCTAATTCTTAAGATTTAAAATCTCCATATTACCTTCTCTTATTTTGGTGAAAAGTCAATAGTGCCCTCGCTTTAATAATAATCCAAAAACTAAAAGTTTTAAAATTTAAAATAAGTTGTTATTTTTTAATTTAAATAGTTTTCTTTTAATTAATTAAAAAATAAAAAATAAAGAACATATATATAACAGTGGTGGCCACCATTGTGTTGATGATAGAGGCTTGTTCCATTACCAGAGCCTCTTTCAACGATGAAGCAACTGAATCAGATCTTCCAACTGGAGTTAACGTTTGACTCTTTGACACCAGAGGAGGTCAACTCCTCCTCTAGTGATGTCGCTGTCGGAATCAATGTCACTAGAGGAACTGACCTCCTCTGACGTTGGGGGAGTCAATCAACTACTCTAGTTGGAAGAGTCGATCTATTCGGCTCCTCCATGCGATGGAAGAGGCGAAGTCGCCTGTTTTGGCTACTTCAACTATTGTCAGAGGAGGCATCTTCGTTGCCGACACAATGGCAGCCACCACTACGGTGGCCACCATTGTTATGTAGATATAGTTTTTATTCTAATTGTAATTAATTAGAATTAAAAATAATTTTCTTTTTTATCTTTATTTTTCATTTATTTTATTTTTTTTAATGAAAACCGAAAAATAAAAAAAAAAATAGAAAAAATGAAATAAAAAAGGTTGAAAGAAAAATATATTACGTTTTAACAATGATATCCACTTTAGTAATTTTATATAGTCACTTAAAATTTACTAAACACATTTGTCTTACTCTTTTATCAAGTTGATTATTTGAAAAGATAATTTTTCAAACATCTACCTGCTAATATTTTAAGTAGATTATTTCATAAGTGAAGCTTTAAGTGATTATTTAATAAATAGAAACAATCACTACAACAAATTTTGTATTTTATAGCATCAAACCATAGTGTGTGTGTCTATATATATATATATATATATATATATTTTTATGCAATGAAGAAGCTATCTATTATAGTATTTTACGATTAAATGCTGTGTTAATTAATCAATTAGTAACATGTCATTATTAAAATCAGTTAATTATTAAATATACATCATATAAGATATGCTACTAATAATCATGAATTAATTAACCATTTATACTTATAATAACACAATAGATAAATTATGGAATTCAAAATTATTATTATGTTATAAAATTATAATTAAATAAATAATAAATAATAATAAAATGAAAATTCACAAAACCAGCCAATTCTAAAAATCTGGCAGCAATTCTAAAAGGGAAAAAAATTAAAATAAAATTTTGGCGGCAAACTTAGAAATTGGTGGGAGAATGATAATCTTTCATTCTCCAATTTCTTAAACTTTGCAGGCTTAATGTTGATGTTGCGGTTGCTTCTGGTTCACTTCCGTTGCCTGCTCTGGTCGAATCATTTACGGATATGGTACATTTTATTTTGATGGTGAAATGATTATGTTTGAATGAGAGTTTAATAGATTTGTGATTTGGGACAGTGTTTTCACGCGAGTATTATCAAGGATATTGAATTTTATTCAGTCTCAGGCAATGAAAGAAATGGTTGCATGCTGTATCTGGCATGTAAATCATGTGTTATGCATCTTCAAAGCTGGTTTTAATCATGGAAACAATGCTCAAATTTTTGTTGCAGTACCATTTGAAAGTACTTCTAGAATACAATGCTTTTTTGTTTTGTTTCGCAGTGGTTGAATATAGAGTAATTGACAGGTATCGAAAAAGTTCAGTTATTCCAGCAGTAGATGTTCATTCAATCCCTCACATGAAAGTCATCTGATTTACAATATTTAAGTATTTTTATGGTTAATTAAGCTCATTGATAACACAAAATATGCTGATTTATTTTTTATGTCTTATTTTTATATTTTTATGGAGCTTTCGATAAGTTAGCTGATGAGAAATTGTTTTTATTTTATAATAACAACCATTTTTCAAAGGTATATTATTAAAATGTGTGTGTTACAGTAATTATCCCGAAAACAAATAATTTATATCAATTAATAGGCTGATCATTTGTATTAATTTGGTTGTGTGTGTGAACAATCAAAGAAAATCAAATAAATAATTCAAGAGAAAAAAGCTCGGGTTTCATATTGAAGAGGAAGATGGATGGTGTGTTCAGTTAAGAGAGCATAATACAAACATAGACATAGTAACAAGAAGAAAAGTCTAAACTATCTTTACAATAAAAAAAGTCTAAGCTACCCTTATAATAGATAAATATTAACTTACTCTAACATCCTCCCACAAATTCATGATGCGGTTGAAAGCATCGAGAGTTTGCCAACGAGAAACGAAAACTTAAAATTGCAACTTAGTAAAGAAATATGTTATCTGCAAGGAAGAAGGAACAAAAGGTAATGTAATAGTGTCGTGCTTAAGGTAGTGATGAGTAAAATGACAGTCGATCTTGATATGTTTGGTACGTTCATAAAAAACAAAGTTATGAGTAATTTGAATAGAACTCGGGTTGTCAAAATACAGAGGGGTGGGATGAGACATAAAAACACCCATATCAACAAGTAGCCAATGTAACCAAACAATCTCTATGGTAGTAGATGCCATAGAACGATACTCCGCTTTGGTAAAGGATTTGGAAACAACAATTTGTTTCTTGCTCTTCCAAGAGATAAGAGAATCACCTAAAAAGATATAAAAACTTGTAACAGATTTATGATCTGTGGAACCATGGCCCCAATCAGCATCAAAGTAGGCATGTAGCTCCAAGGATGAGGTGGATGGAAGTAAAAGACTTTGAAAGATAGTACCCCAAAGATATCACAAAATGCGAAAAATAGTTGCTCAATAAACAATAGTAGGAGAGGAAACAAACTGACTAACAATATAAACAACATATGCAATATCTGGGCGATAGTGAGGTATACCAAATTGCCAATAATTGTGCGATACAATGTAGGATCTAACAAAGGAGTAACATCAAAAGAAGAGTACCAAACATTGAGCTCAAAAGGAGTATCAATAGTCTGAGTATTAGTGAGATATGCTTGCTTAAGAATATCAATAGTGTACTTGGATTGAGAAAGAAGATATATTTTTGGAGAAACTAAAACTTCAATACCTAAAAAGTATTGTAAAGAACCTAAATCTTTCATTTTAAAGTAACGGGCTAATTCTAACTTTAACATTGCAATCCCATCAATATCCACCAGTAATGATCATATCATCGACATACAGAGAGTAAAATACAACCTGTATTTGTGAATTTGACAAAGAGAGTCGAGTCATGATTACTGGAGAAAAACCCAAGAGAAGTGATCACAGTAGAGAATTTCTCAAACCAAGCCTAAGAAGCTTGTTTGAGATTATATAAAGCTTTCTTAAGCTTACAAACTTTTTCAAGGTTATATGAGACACTGTGAGGTGGAGTATAAACTTCTTCATGCAAATTACTATTTAAGAAGGCATTTTTAACATCCATCTGAGATACATGCCACTAATGGACAAATACAACTACAATAAGAGTACGAACAATAGTCATCTTTTCAACCGGATTAAAAGTCTTTTATAATTTGTACCATACTATTGAAAGAAAGTAATCTAGCTTTGTAAAGCTAAACAGACCCATTAAACTTCGTCTTGATCTTATAGACCCAGTGAGAACCAATTATACTTTTAGTAGTAGGTAAATATACCAAATCCCAAGTAAAGTTCCTCATCCATAGCTTGCTGCTAAAGTGAGTCAAGAACTGCCTCTTCATATAATAAGGGCTCAGAGAGACTGTGAATAGATGCTAAAAAAGTAAAGAATAATTTGGAATAACAAGAGTAAACAAAATTTGGTTGGTGAGTAGAGTTACAAATACGTTAAGGATAACAAGAGGAAGAATCCACTGTCTTAAGAACTATTTATGCAACTACAGAAGGAGGGTGATTATCAAAAGTGTAGAATAGTGAGGTACCAATATCTTTTGAACTAATTGTGCGAACCCTACAAGAATAATGAAGTGGAAGAGGGGCTATAGGAACAATAGATGAGTTGGAATTTATAATGGAAGAAACCTACAGAGAGAAACTATCAATATGATCAGAAAAAAGATCAACATGAACAAGATCAGATTTAGTGATATTATAAGTAGCAGCAGAAATTGAAAAGAAAGGTATATGTTTAAGAAACACAACATGATGAGATACATATAATTTTTTTGAAAATAAGATCAAAACAATGATATCCCTTTTATCCCTCACCATAACCAAGAAACACAAATGATAGAACGTGATGATAATTTTATTCACTCTACATGAAGGCGAAGGACAAAACAAGTACAACCAAAGACTCCCAAGAGATAATAATCAGGAGCATGCCCATATAATTTCTCAAAGGGTGACAAATCTAAAGTCTAAGATGATGGAATCATATTGATGACATTGAATGCAGCAAGAACTGTTTCTCTCCAAAACTTACTAGGAATAGAAGAAGATAACAAAAGAGAATGAGCAGTTTCAACAATGTGTCTGTGTTTTCTTTCAGCTACACCATTATGCTTTGGAGTGTCTGTACAAAAAGTTTAGTGAATAGTTCTATCCAAAGAAGTAATTCATGAAACTTATTGGAGGTACATTCACCACCTAAATCATATTTAAAACACTTAATAACAGTAAAGTGTTGAGTTTTGACAAGAGCTCGAAAGTTACTATAAATGCTAAAGAAATCATAACAATGTTTCATAAGATAAACCGAACAAAAACAAGTACGACCATCAATAAAGGAAACATAATATCGAGACCCTCGTTTTGTGGGAATCGGAGAATGTCCCTATACATTAGAATGAATTAAATCAAAAGGAGCAAAAGAACAAGAAGTACTTCAATTACACGGCAAAGCCAAAAATTTTGCAACTTTACAACCACTATAATTTGAAATATCATGAGTTTGCAAATTTTCCAAGGTTCCCATAAAAGCTAAAAGTCTTAAATGGGACGCTGAAACATGACTAAGATGAGAATGCTGTAAATAAAAGCTACAAGATGAGGGATACAAACAAAAAGAAGACAAGTCAACACTAGAAACCATAAAAACTGATAATCGTAGTTCATCCAAAAAATATAATCCTCTGCTCCTATGGCCCATCCTAATAAACTCTAAGGATTGTAGATCCAATACAAAACAAGAAGAAGAAGAAAAGCACACTAAGTAACCAGATTCACATAATTGACTAATCGAAACAAAGTTCATTATAAGTTTAGGAATGTGATAAATATTAGATAGAGATATACAAGATGTAACAATAGAACCAACTCCTACCAATGGCATAGGAGTGCCATCAGCAGTCATAACAAAAGTAGATATTAAGGAATTAAAGAAATAAAGGATTTGGAATTAGGGGACATATGGTGTGAATATAAGGCAATTGATCTATTGGAGAAGTAGTAGACATAACATGTAATTGTGCATCAATAAGCTTATGAAGTTGCTCAAAAAGAGATGCAATTGTTGGACTTGAGCATGAGGATCTGAATGCAGATAAGTATAGGGATCGATGTAGTCATGACTGTGATTGATTGACAAACTGTGGGTACCTGAATTGATGCTTTCACTGATGTGGTTGTGATGCTCTATTCAACAACTTAGGGCATTGAGACTTTTAGTGACCCTTCTGCTTGCAAAAACTGCACTTATCATTCTTGACCCTTGAGTATGGTTTGTTTTCATAGGGAGCATGAGGTTTGGATGGAACTATCATAACTTACTAATTTGGTAACGGAAGAATTCCTTTTCTTGCCTGAGACTTGAGGTGTATCTTATTAGCTGAGAGTTCACTCACAACATAATCAACAGAGGGAAGTAGACTACGACGTAGAATGTCATGAGGTGCCATCAAAAAATGAACTAGACATTGCTCCTCTCTAGTGGCAATATAGGGTGTATAAGCTAGTAGTTCTGTAGATTCTGTAAGAGCCAACTGATCCCAAATATCTATCATTGCATAATAGAATACTTGAATGCTGATATCCTTCTAATCAAGAGCTTAAATATCAGATTCTAACTGATATTTCTTTGAAAAATTAGACAGCGTATACAATCTTGACAAGTGATCCCAAACCTCTTTGGTTGTGTCATATTTGGCCAATTGCGTATTCATAGAATGCTCAAAAGAATTGTTTATCAAAGTGATAATTTTTGAATTATCAATTTCCCAATTTTCTACAAGTTGTATATAATCTATTGCCTTCTCGTTTGCTTGTTAATTAATGCCCCGAAATATAGCTCCACATTTTTTTTTCCTTTCAAAAAATTTTTTATACATAACTCCAACAAGAATAATTTTTCCTATCTAACTTCACACTAATAGATTGAAGTGAATCATCTCTTTTACCAGCCATTGCGTCTACAAATTGCAATAATCTAATGAAATTCCAAGTTGCAAGAAAAATAACTAAATGAAACAAACCAGGGTTGGATGGCGAATTGAACAGGCAAAGACACAGCAACAAACTGAAAAGGCATGGATGGTGTAGTAGAACAACAGCAGTTGGAGGAAAATCAAGAGGAGAAAACAGTAGCTTTGGAGAGAACAAAGGCAAGACAGCAGCAACAAAACAACAGAGACAGCAGTGTGAAGGTGCGACGATGGGCTGAACGGCAGCAGCTGTGATAAACTGAGCAATCCAACAGTAGTGAGACGGCAAAGAGCACAGGACAACAAGAAGACAGTATTGAGACAGCAACAATTAACAGCAGTGGAACAGCAAACAGAACAAACAATGACAGCAATTATTGTATAAAATATTATCATTATTATATATGGTCCACTTGCCTGGGAAAAAAAAAAATATGCAAGTTTAATTTCTCGTCTTCCACAAAAGTGGAGCAGTTGTGTGCATTAGGCATAGAATCAGTTTATATCACACGATGTGACGTGGACGTATATTGTTTCCACCCATCACATTCAACCTTAATATCGTTTCCACTAATAGTGAAGTTTTTTCGGAATGCATCAACTCTTACAGTGCGGAAAGACTTAAAAAAAAGTTATCAGCTTGACTTCTAGTACGCCTTGGACATATATGCTTTGCTGTCCAATACAGTTGGAAAGATGGTTTAAATCATGAAGATGTCACGCTAAGAATTATGTCACCACTACCCGATTTTCTTGTCAAGCAGTATGGAATGGGCAGCATTTTACTCTTCTTAAGTTCTTTATCTTGCGTAAACAAAGTGGTAGTAAGCTAGAATTTGGGGCTGGTTTAGGTGATAACTTGTACATTTGTTGTGGAAATATTGGATCTTCCTTTGCTCCAATAGGTAGCATATCTATTGGAAAGTCTTGAAACTGACATTCATACAGCTAATTTGGAAGTGCATGCTAGCCTGAATAACAAGGTGTATAATCTGAAAGACTTGTGTTTGTCCAATTACACTTTAGTTTAATTCATCTTAATTTCCACTTATTTATTTTTAACTTAAATAAATTTTAGTTTTAGAATGCAAGTATGTAAAAAATAGACCTAAAAACCATAAGCGTGCTCTTAGACTGAAATTTAAAAATAGTTTTCAGAAAATATAGTTTTATCTAACGATTCTTCATCCCCTAACTTCTTGATAGGTTGTATAAGGGAGGATTTGTATTAGGACGAGTAAGGACTGTCGCATCACAAGCATTCCAACTATGTTGACACCAAACAAGACACCTTAATATTTTATATAATTATATGAAATCAACATTAAGAAATCATCTCGCAACTACTGAATTTTCTTATCTAGCAGTATGAAATAGGCAGCAGCTTGGTCTTCCCTTGGGTAAACAAAGTAGTATCATGGTCACACTGTGAAAGTGTACCTCAAGTAAAGCTTGAATTTTGGGGCTGGTTTTGATGATATAACTGTTGCATGTGTTGTTGGAATTGGATCTGTTGTAATCTGTCATAGAGTTTTCTTTTTGATGCATCTTTTTAATTTATGCTTTATGGTGATTTCATTTGGTCTTGCTAATTAATTGGTTTTTAGTTTCCAAATATTTTCGGGCCATTTTGCTTAGGTGCAATTAGATTTTAAAAAGCTAACTTCAACTTACACAACTTTGTATGTTTAGTTGATTATGTTAGTTGCTAGATTGGATAGGGTCTACAAAAGGAGCAAGGATTCTTTACCATTAATTTTTTTTTGCTGATATTTTGATAATTTAATGACACGTTAACATTTAAAAAAATAGATGATCAAGATTGTTAGGTTTTTTTTCTCTTATATACCACTTAAACTTAAACTTTTTTTATAAAAAATTAGCACCAACAAAATATTAGTAGATTGAGAATATTTGCTTTTAGAAAAGTACGTAGTTGTTGAAGAGTACATTTGGGATTACTTTTGCTTATAAAATAATAACTTATTTCATAAGTTTTGAGCAATAGATTGTTAGGTAAATATTCTATAATCCACTTCTTTCATAATCTAATGCTTTTATAATTAACTTTTGAGAAATTGAATGGGGATCACTTTAGGAAACTAATTATTGTTCTTAACATTTAAAATCTTCATATTACCTTCCCTTATTTTGATGAAAAGTCAATAACGCCCTTGCTTTAATAATAATCTTAAAAACAAAAAATTTCAAAATTTAAAATAAGTTATTATTTTTTAATGTAAGTAGTTTTATTTTAATTAATTAAAAAATAAAAAATAATGAGTGTATAGATATATATAATATTAATTGCCACCATTGTGTCGACAATGGAGGCCTGCTTCATTGTCAGAGCCTCCTTTGGCAGTGTGGATGGCTGAATTGGCTCCTTCAAGTGGAGTCAACAATCAACACTTCGATATCGGAGGAGGTCAACTCCTCCAACAATATTGATGATGTAACCAATGTCATAGGCGGAGGAGCCGACCTCTTCCGACGTTGGAGGAGTCAATCAACTCCTCTAGTTGGAAGAGTTGATCGATTCGGCTCCTCCATGTGATGGAAGAGGTGATCGCATCTCTTCCATCACCTAAAGAGGATCGATCTCCTCTAACGACTTCAATAGTCATTAGAGGAGGCGCACCTCCATCGCTGGCAATACTACGATGGCCATCATTATTATGTAGATATATTTTTTTAATTTTTATTCTAATTATAATTAATTAATATTAAAAATGATTTTCATTTTTATCTTTATTTTAAACTTATTTTATTTTATTTTATGAAAAATTGAAAAAAAAAAAAGAACAAGAAAAAAATTAAATAAGAAAAGTTGAAAGAAAAATATTTTACGTTTTAACAATCATATCCACTAGTAATTTTATATAATCACTTAACATTTACTAAACACATTTGTCTTACTCTTTTCTTAAGTTGATTATTGAAAAGATAATTTTCCAAAAATCTACCTACTTATATTTTAACTAGATTACAAACATCTACCTATAGAGATTTAGTCTCCATCTTTGGTGACGTCGTCTCCAGCGATGGAGACAGAGGCATCTCGAGGTATAAAGAGTAGTTGGTCTCTATGTCGGAGACCTGCTTTTGGTCTTCATAAGAGATTAGATATCTGATCTCACATAGAGACCAATTTTTTTTTTTTTTTTTTTTTTTTTTTTATGTTCTATTTTTTAGTTAAATTAAAAATATATAGTATATTAATTTTAAATTTATTGAAGAGTATTTTAGTCTTTTTATATCTTTGATCGTTGACCATAAAAATTTAACAGTTGTTGACTGATGACAGGAGAGGTTAATGTTAAGTTTTTGGAACCTCAATAGAGGTTAGTGCGAGTTTCTCAAACAATATCATTCTTTCTCGTAAAACAAATTCTCTCTTCTATTTAATTCAAATTTAATGGATGGATTTGATTAGTTGGTCTTTACTTTTTAAAATAATATATACTTGATTTTAAAAGCATTAATTATATATATAATCAATAAAAAAACGAAGCAGAGACACACTTACACTGCTTCTCTTAACTATCTTTACTGGCAACAACTTTCTCCTTTCCCCCACGTACACTTTTTATACATCCATAGAAGATTAAAAGTAAATTGTAAGCATTAATTTCAAGAAAGTCTTCTAATTTTGTTTTAATTTTTATTTAACTTATGAGACTATGAAGTCTTTACCAGGTTAATGAAAGTATAAATTTTATATTTTCTTAAGAAAGAAAGATCTTACACGTTGAAAAAAGAAATAAAAAAAATAAAAAGGTAAAAATTGTTTTCTTAAAAAATTTTGATAGGTTTTCTCTGGTTTAACTTATTACAAAATATAAGAACTAAGTATAATTCTGACTTGGAGAGAAAAATTTTCCGGATTGAATTTTTGGTTTGCTTTTGCTATGAGTGAGTAAAGGCTATTTTGGAAAGATTTTTCTAGGTATCGGTTTTTCAAAAATCGATAGCTTTAAAAATTTCAAATTTTTAAGAAAACAATTGTTTTTAGAATTACCGTCTGCTTAAATTTGCCTTATTGTCTCTGTCTTATTATTTTAAATTTGTTTTAAATTCGCCTGATTATTTTAAATTAATTTTACTATGTTAATTATGTTTTAAATTGGCCTTATTATTTCAAATTCGTGAAACCCATCCTCACGATGGCTTCAATGCAATCCAGACTACTACAGAGTAGCAATCGCAGCCAAATGCGTGGCTCCCTCAAATACACGTGTTGCTTCTTTTGTTTCCCCAAAACAGCAGCTGTATTTGTTTGTTTCTGATTTTGTTGGACTGAGTCTTCTTTGAACATGGATTTAGACCTCATTTTGACGCTTGGTCTACTAAAATTAACCATTACAATTTATTCCATTTAATACGTAAATATTTTTACAGAAGAAGTAAATATTAATTCTTCTTATTTCATCAAAATATAATTAACTAAAATAAAATAAACACAAAATTAGATTAAATAATTTATAACTGGGATTAATAAATGTGTATAAATTATATCCAATAATATATATCACCGTGCATGATAATCAGTTTCAGAAAATGAAAAATATATCACCACGATAATCTAAAAGTACAATACTATATTAGAGAAATTTCAAAAATATACAATTGCCATAGCTTTAAAAATTTCAAATTTTTAAGAAAACAATTGTTTTTAGAATTACCGTCTGCTTAAATTTGCCTTATTGTCTCTGTCTTATTATTTTAAATTTGTTTTAAATTCGCCTGATTATTTTAAATTTATTCCATTTAATACGTAAATATTTTTACAGAAGAAGTAAATATTAATTCTTCTTATTTCATCAAAATATAATTAACTAAAATAAAATAAACACAAAATTAGATTAAATAATTTATAACTGGGATTAATAAATGTGTATAAATTATATCCAATAATATATATCACCATGCATGATAATCAGTTTCAGAAAATGAAAAATATATCACCACGATAATCTAAAAGTACAATACTATATTAGAGAAGATCCTTGAAATACATTCAATTAATCAAAATAATACAATACAGATACAATGGCCACAAACCCTTCATTAAATTCAAACCTACTTAAAAGAACACACAAGGTTTTGCAATGGCATATAATGCGTAAGCATTTTACTCCTCACTAATGAGCTTCGTCAATCGAGAATGTACCTTTTGCAATTTATAAGATCCTTCGAGTACCAGCTTCTCTAGTTGAGGAAGTGCCTCACTACTCATCACAGAAATCTTTCGTGAACCACTCAGTTGTTCAAGATATAACATTCTTAGTGCCAAGAAACATTTGGGTTTAAATTCCAACTCTTCCCCCATGTATGCATCAACCAGCCTGAGCTCCACAAGAGAAGGCAAATCTTGAAAGGCCTCAAGAGGGCTATGCTCTAATTTGGACCCTTAAGACATATCCTTGCAAGACTGGAATCTGCAATCCACCCTGGAATTTGCCGCAAACGACCTCCTAAACTTAGACGGCGAAGGGAAGGACGACGTCGTCTTACATAATTCAGTTCAAGAATCTCCTCTTGGTCCCTTGTTGATGTCACAGATAAAGAAGAAAGATACTCCATCTTGCGGATGGACAGGCACAAATCCTTTCCAGCTTCTACTTCAAGTTCTGTGATCCCTAGTTTCCTGAGGTCCTTTAGATTTCCCAACTCTCTTATGATCCTCCGATTCTTTTCGTTTGCCTTGAGAAGGGAAAGCTTCTGTAATGATGTTAAACATTCTAATTCTGAAGGCAACTCGACTCCTTCTCGATCTTCATTGAGACCTAGTCTTTGGTCGACTAAAAGATGCAACAAATTCCGAAGTTTCAGGATTTTCTTGGGCAACTTAATGACACAAGTTTGCCTAAGGCCCAAAACCTCAAGGCTGTGAAGCTTCCTAATACATCCTGGAATTTTATTTATGTTTGTATTTCTCAAACTTAAATACCTTAGAAGAGTAAGGTTGACAACCTCTTCCGGAACAGATTGCAAGGCTGAATCCTCATAGTCTAAAACTCTCAACAATCTGAACTCCCTGAGTAATTTTTCAGCTTTAAATTCGGCGTCTCTCCTGAATGTCATTAGGGTACGAATAGAAGACAAATCCTTGTGTCGTAAATTGGTGGAAATATTGTGAAGAGACAAGCGTCTGCTTTTTTCAATTGAAATTTTACCGTTTGGTCTTGGCAGAACCGTGCAAAATCTTATCATTTCAGACTCGTCAAAGATGAAGTCTCGCACAGGTGAAAAACTTGGCAGCGTTTTACTCTCCCTAGAACATCTCTACCGTGGACATCAACCAGGTTCCTTTCGATGAGTTCGTTGAGGTATTTGTCAGCAATTTCCTCCTTTGTCCTGCTCCTACTCTCCTCCAAGAACCGCTCAGCTATCCACAACCGAACAAGTCTCCCACGTGTTACATGATAATTTGCAGGGAAGTTGCAAAAGTACGAGAGACAGTATCTGAGGTTGGGGGAAAGACCGTGATAGCTCTTCTTGACGTCTCTAAATTTATAGCTTTGTAGACAGCTTTTAGAACTTGAGGCTTGTTTAGCAGTACGAGAGCGAAATAAATCCATGGATTTTACGTTCTCAATCTCCAACTGGATAGCCTCCATACGCGAAGACAATCTGCGGAGATGTGTCCCCTCTCTAACAGAATGAGCAGCATCATGAAGAAATTTGGTGATTCTGCGGTCATGAAAATGTTCAGGCACATCAAGCATGAACTCTTCAATAGCATCCTCGATCTCACAGGCCACATCACGCGCTTGTTGCACACGATCCTTTAAGCCTTTAGTGGCTTCTGTTCCTTCTGTATCCTTCACGTATGCTTGCATAGTCATCAGGATTTTTCTTGTTGTATTGACATCATATACTTAGATCACTTACACGAGAGATTATCTTCTCAAATGGAACTGTAGGTGTGTAAATTGCTACTTCCGCCATTTTGTAACATCCCTTACCCCGATTTCCCTTCGGAGAGAGATTCGAGGCAAAGGGCGTTACGGTTCCAAACTGAAAATTCATTTATTCATTTATTTGAAATCTTTTTATTAAAAGAAATGGAATTATCACTAAAAAATTTTACTATCTAAAACTAAAACTTTAATATTATTTTCTCTTGTATAATTTTAGAAAATCCGGCAGAGTTCCCTCTTATTTTACTGAAAACCCAAAAATCTAAAAACCCACGAAAAACATAATTAACACTTCTAAACTCACGTTTATTTTCTCAACTTCACTTTCGGACCTCCCGTTCGACTTTCAAACCACTTCATCACACAAACATTTATAACAAAACTTATATAAAAAAAAACAAACGATACTAGCATGAAAATTATTATTTTTAACAGGTATTCTTAAATTTTATATCAACATTTAATAATAACTAAATTGATTAATAATTGTACATACAAAATACTTAACATCATTTCTTCAATTTGTAACCACACGATTTTCTTAAAAATTTCAAGCAATTCTGACGAAGACACTTGATTAAGAATTTCACATATCCATTTCATCAACAATCATTTAATAATACAATTTCGTTTAATAATTTTTAAAACATAATGACATGATTTGTTTTTAATAATTATTCAAACATAATAACACGATTTCATTTAATAATTTTCAGTGCCCTTCGTAAACTCTGACACGATACCATGGACCGGAATTCGGGTCTCAAACTGAATAAACAGCATTCCCAACATCGGTCACTCGAGGACCACCCGCCGGGTCGTATATCACATATCACATATCTCAGTCGGTTTTGACTTCAGGACCGGACACTTAGTGCCTCTCATAATCCATCCGTCGAACCCAGTATATCGGTATCGGTGTAACGGTGCAATACTGTTATATTACCCTATTGGCATGCCAACTACCAGTCCCCACCTACCAATGTTCAGGTTTACACGGGCTCTTTCTCAATTTTAATTAATTACTGAAAATTTCATATTTTTGATAACTTTTATTTCTATCTAAGAATTTCATTCGAACAGCAATAAATATAATTTCAGTCACAAATTTTCATAGATATTCAAATTATCATATAAACATCATAAAACATAATTTTTCATTCAGCTAACTTATCCAATCTTTTTCATAACATTCATGCCCTTCTTTCGATGTACGCTCGGTCAAGACACTGAACTTATCCATTTTTTTCCGTTTCCTTTCCATTATCATTCAAAATCATTCGATTATCATTTAATCATTACATAAATAAACATAAAATGACATGAATATCCTTGAATTTCCAAATTAACATTCATTTGACCTAAAAAGAAGTTTTTAAAATATTTCTTTTTCACACATTACTTCATCATATAAAGTATTCAAAAATCATTTATTTAACACATCAATACAATAAGATGGAAATGATAGAAATACCACTAAGTTATTCTCTACTGTGTATACAGTCTAAGGAACTAAATTATTATCGTATTTTAATTGGGCTTCAGTTTGAGATATCATCTCAAACGCCTACGTACCCATTCTATCATTGGGATCAAAGCCCTCGTAGTTCAAACAAACTTTTATTATAATCATTCTTATCAAAATAATTTCACAATGCACTTAATATCTATTTTTGGCAAAGCATGCTTATTTCTCAAACTTTTTAATCTTTCATTACACAATTGTTACCAAATAATTCATACTATAATTTTCACATAAACATGACATCAAATCAATTAAAAATAACAATTATTTTAAATGCATAATAAAACTTGAAATATACGTGAACTAACTAAAAATCTCATTTTTTTTTTATTTTCAAATCTTAAATCATTTTATAGATAAAATTATATAATTCGATTCCTAAATATAAACATAATTATCAAAATACATGCTCTATAATCAAATCAGAAGCCATAATATATAATCAATAAGTTAATGAGCTAATTAAATAATTCTCTTCTAAAAACACTTACATAAATAACATCTTAAACATATATAAACTTTTATTTCAATTGAAAAGCATAATCTATAAAACCAATTAATTCAACTTATTGTTTACTTAAAATCAATAATAAAATCTTAAATAAAAATAAATACAACTTAAACAATTTAAATTAAATATCAAATTATCCACTAACATAATTTATTTACCTATTTCGGGATCAACCTTACATGGATAAATGAGTATCTAGAATATTTTTTCTTTTTCTTTTCCTCCTCTCTGCCTGGTTGCTTCTTCTTCTTTTTTTTTTTTTTCCTCCTCCCGCTGCTGCCCAGACGACCAGACCTGTTCTTGCTTTTCTTCATTTTCATTCTTTTTTTTCCGACCGCCGTCCTCTCTCCCTGTCTTCTCCGTTTCTCTATATATATATTTTTTTCTAATTCGTTCCTTCTTCCTTTTCTGTTGCCGAGCAGAACACATATATATATATATATATATCTATTTTTTTCTGCTTATTCCCACCGCCTCTTGCCTCACTTCTTTGTTTTTATTATTATTATTATTTTTAATCTATTATTATTTAACAAAAATCTCGCAGCAATTTTTGACTTTTATTGATAATATATGTAAAATTTCATTTTCAACCCTTATAAAAATTTTTCTTTTAATCCAACTTTCTTAATTCCTTTTAAAAATATCCTTCAATAGGATCTTTATCTACAGATTTCTGTATTGCAAAAATTGAAACTGGACTAAATTAATAATAATAAATTAGATTTTAATTAATCTCTTAGGTCCAGTTAAATTGGAGCCTTATAATTCATCACCTTTTATAAAATTTTATCCCCAAAATTTAGGTATAATCTCATCTCAAAATATCTTATTCTAAAATCTTTGCTTTCAATTAATTATCAATAACCATAATAATTTGAGTCTAAATAATTTTTTTTTTTTCATATACATCAAATCATATATTCTACACTATAACAATTCACATCTACAACTATTCTAATAATAATAATTTATAATATTCTAAATATATATCTATCTTTTTATCCATTTCAATTCCCGTTAACTCAAATATAATTTTCAGAACTTCTTAATATACCAGACCCACTCTTTAAAAATCACTATTTACACGGACGGTTTTTCGTCCGAAAACATTATTCATCCAAAATTACCATTCATCAACAATTTCACTTTCATTAATTTTCGGGATCTGATACTCAAGAATCACTATTCACTCATCACTATTTCTTCGAAAATCACTATTCCATCCAAAATACTATTTATTCAGTTATTCGGGGACGTTACACATTTCGCTGCCCAGCTTCTTTTAAAATCAAAAGAAGAAAACAATGAACATATTGTGGAAAATATTAATTAAAGAATAACATAATATGTGAAATGTTGTTTTCTTTTATAAGCAACTAGAAGGGTATTAGAAGGCCTCATTGTTGTGTCTGGTTCTTGAAAACAGGACTAGAAACAACATTTTTCTCAGGAATGTAATTTCCAAGCAAAATTTCACTACTAAGAACCAACCCAACATGAAAATTAAATAAAAAAAGCACTACTTTTAATTATGAGAAGCTGGACATGTTATAGGTGAACAATTTTGAGAATGAACAAAAACCAATGGAAAATAAAAAAGGAAATGAACTTACTTGACTGGGGACTGAATTTTAATCAGTTTCACTGGCGAGATTCCGCTTCTCTGGATTTGAAGTCTGCTCCTGCAAACTAAATGGCCAAGACCAAGATCACAAGGTGAACATAGAATTATTGATTGGAAAACATGAGTAGTAATGACCCACCCATAATTATATTTTGATGGACCTACAAGTCAAGGTTTTAAATATCAGTATCGATATAAGGCTTTTGAATTCATGGATGTATCAGAATAATATCAATATCGGTTAGATATTTGACTAAAAATTTAAAAAGTGATGGATATTTTTTTTAGTATTTAAATTTTAAACTAAGCTAAGACAACTAATAATACATCAAATGAATTACGTTTGATAATAAATTTGTATGCACATAAGTAATTATGATATAAATAGAGTGTATATACACTGTAGCCTTAAGAAATATGTAATTATAATCTAATTATTATATATATATTTGAAACTATAAAAACATATGTTTCTAATAATCAAATCCTTAGTGAAATAATATTTTATTTTACAACATTTTCTATGAATAAAGACATAAAATTTACTTCTTTAATAGTTAATACATGTTCACAAAATTTGCAGAAGTAGAAGTTAATACCAAATTAATTCCTCGGTGGTTTAAAGATATAAAGTACATTTCCATTTTGATTAGCACGATAATTTTCCTATGAAAACATGTTTATATAATTTTAAAGGTAGTTTTTAATGTACATATTAAAACCAAATTAATTAATTTTTGTTTTGTCCTGTCTAATTAATCCATAAATTATGTAATTTGGATTTACCCAAGTTGGTGGATACTATTATTTTGTTATGCATTGAAATTTTATATAATATTTGCAATGAAGGATATTTTAATATATTATCATCGCCAGAAGATGTCAAAATTTCTTGATCTGACCCAAACTAGCAAGACCCCAATTCTTGTGGATAAGATTTGGAGCATTGAAATTAGGTTTCAAGTAAGGTTTGGATCAAAAAAGTTTTATCTAGTTTATAATCCGGTTGATTTTAAGTCAAACATTTTTTGCCCATCCTGATTTACTTACCTACTTTATTATATTTTTTTATTATATACTAATACTACTTTTATAAACAACAACAACAATAATAATATAGCTTATTTTTAAGTTTTGTGCATTACTATTTATTCATTTAATGTCATTCTAATAAAGTTGCGTGTGAAATAAACTATTACTATAGATAATTGAGACGTTTGAATGAAATTTTAAATTTTTGTTTTAGTAGATGCCACTGTTGTATTACACATGATGAATTTTATATTCTTTAACTTATTTTAGTGTCCGTACTTCAAGTTTGAATTTAATATTTATTACTTTTTAATGATGTTTAATTGAATTCTTGTTTATTTGTAAATTCAAATCGATGTTAAACTTTAAACATATGTTTGAACTTAAGCATATGTTTATATGTAATGATATTTACATGAGTGAATGTGAATTTACATTTAAGTGTATGTTAAGATATATTTTTTCATAATTCGGGTAAAAATGGATGAAGTATGTGGTGAAAAGTCGAAAACCCATTGGGTTATGGATCGGGTGTGAGGCACCCTACTCAAAATAGGTTTTAGGTTTGGAGTTAGATTGTTCCAACCTTAATCTAATTCTATTTCATAACTACTACACTTTTTACAATAATTAAAAAATTGCCTTTAAAATTTGGAATGATGTTTTTATCTCTATTAATAGTGTTATCATATTATGTTAAATAATTTGCTTTCTAAAGTTTAAATTTTAATAAGACAAAAAAATTTAAGTCAAAATATATTCATAGAAATTTTTCATTTTAGAAATATCAGGATATTTAGGGAATATTAGGTTATTTTATGGATATGTTAAGATCGTATGAATACACTGGAGGATTTGGATACTATTAGATATTGCCTCGATATTTAAAACCTTGCTATAGGTATGTGTGATGATAAAGGAGATATCACTTTTGTTAAAAGTTCTAGGGTTATTATTATTTTACTCCTTAGAATTGAAAATAATATCAAACTACCTCTGGTATTGAAAATAATAGTTAAGACAACCCAACATTTAAATGACACAGTAATTCCATCAATAAACTAACGGATTCATTAATTTGAAAGGTAAAATGATCATTGTACTCGTGTTTAAATAGTCAAAACCCTCACTCTCTCTCTTTCCCCTCCATCGAGCTCTTGCCTCTCAACTCTTTTCCTTCTCACAGTATTTCCTCCTCTTTTCCCTTTCACCACCGCCCCTCCTCTCTTCCCTCTCACCGCTATTCCTCTCTCTTCACTCTCACCGTCTCTATTCCTCTTGTTGCTTTCTCTACCCTTTTGCCACACGCCACTCATCGGTGTCTTTCTTCCCTCTCGTTGCTCTCCGATGAGAGGATGTTCATTTTTTTGTGTTGGTGTTTGATTTTTCAATGTTGGATGTTGATTTATGTGTTGTGTTGGGTGTCGGTGGGCACGACGACAATGATGAGGGTGATTTAAGATCTGGGTATTTTTTATGTTGTTTGTTTGCATTTGGCTGCTGCATAACAACAGTGATTTAGGTATTTTAAGAAATTGTATTGATTTTTTGGTTTTTGATTGTTTCTTTTAAGTTGTTTGTGATGTTAGAGATCGGATGCAAATTGGTTTTTATGTATTTGATTTTCAATGTTATTTTTTATTTTTATTTTTTTTTTGTATTTAGTTTTTAAACCCTAATCACCTGGTAATTTTTGGTTCATCTGGGTTCAACCCCAGAATGGGCTTTTTTTTTTTTTTTTTTTTTTTTTTACTATGTGATTTTCAATGCTGTTTGTATTTTTTGTATTGTTTGTATTTGGTTTTTAATCTCACATCACCTTGTATTTTTAGGTTTTTGATTTTTTTTTTTTGGTTCATCTAGGTTCAAGCTAGATCTTCAAAGATCTATTATCTTGGTTTTTATTTTTGCTTATTTATTTATTTTGCAGTAATGAAGAACTGGTTAATTCAGATTTTCAAACTCTGAAGATCTGGGTTGAGCCTTGATTTTTTACTTTTTAGTTAAAAAATTATTGTTCGTTTTGTTTCAAATTATTGTTTTGTTTTGTTTTTTTCTTTTAATTTTATTAAGTTTGACTTTAAATAAGAATGGAAACTAGATTGAAGATCTTGATTTGGTTTGAATATAACTCCATTTTTTTTAATTTTAATTGTTTTTGATTATTCATGAAATAATTTAATTAAATTTTTATTTAATATATTTATTTTTTTGGTTTTCATTAATAATAATTAATATTATTTTAATTATTTTAAATTATACTTTTTTTTTTTACATAACTTTAATTTTAAATTCCAAAATTTTTAATTTTTATTTAAATATTTTTTATTTTGTTGATAAGAGGGAAATTTGGTAATTGACTAATTTTTTAATATTGTAAAGGCATTTTCATCCTTTCATTTTTTTCACAAAACTATTGAAGTTTTGGATGGGAACTGCTTTTAGATTGATGGATGAGGTTTTTGGTTAATATTTTCAAAAGTTAGGGTGAACTGACAATATTTTATATTTCTGGAGGTTTTTTAGATTTATCCCAAAATTCTATTAACATTTGTTCAAAAAGTACATGATATTGACACAAAATTTAATTAAATAATCTCAAATTTATTCTGTTAACATAGAAACGTAAAATATAATTTCCAAAAATAAAATCTTGAAAAGAATCTATATAATTGCTAACAAAAAGAGTTCAACTAATTTGTGTTTATTATCAATCTTGGAAAGCATCTCCTAAATTTGGTGGTGATCGACGAATTGAAAGCTTAAAAAAGTAGAATCCATGATAAAATTTATTTGATATTAACGATTTGATTAACAAGTGCGTCTTATTCAAATAATAATAATAGGGTATCATATTGCGGGATAAAGATTTTCTGTCAATATTGACATGGTGCTAATTTTTTTATGAGAACAATTTAAATTTGAATTATGTATGAGAGAGAAAAAATCTATCAATCTTAATCATTCATTTTTTCAAATACTGATGTGTCACTAGATTATCAAAAGATTAATAAAAAAAATGATGGTAGAGAATCCTTACTCCATATTGTCATCAAATAATGTGATTTGTACACCAAATTTATAACTGCACCCATAAATTAAATATAAAATGAACTTCTATTAAAAGCACCCTAGTCAAATGACAAAAACAGCCTTTTGATGAGATTTAACAATAACTCAAACTCAAACATCGTAAAACACATTCTACAACAAACGGATATTCCTACCCAAAGTTGTTGGGGTCCGAAACATTGCCCAAAATGAAAAGTGAAAACCAAACGAAA
This sequence comes from Dimocarpus longan, assembly GCA_022984855.1. Classification (NCBI taxonomy): domain Eukaryota; kingdom Viridiplantae; phylum Streptophyta; class Magnoliopsida; order Sapindales; family Sapindaceae; genus Dimocarpus; species Dimocarpus longan. Next base: position 13,422,402 of record CM041020.1, read on the forward strand.
AATGGAGTAGAAACAACTGAATTTGTGTTTTTTAAGAACTGGTCATGTAGATTGGAGGCCAAGAGACAAGTTGAAGGGCAGGGCTCGTCAAGATAATTTTAACAATATATTGTGATCCCAAATCCGATAAGATTCACTTGTCATGGCCTCTGAAAGTATCCTCAAATCAATGATGAAACTATTTGCATTTAGATCTCTCCTTTATTGACAAGTTTGTGCCACATGATATCTAGTTCAGGCTTTGTTTGGGGTTGTTTTTATTTGTAAAATAATCATTTTTAACTTAACTTATTAAATAATTTACTTAAAACATAAGTAAGTAGGTGTTCTGATAAATTAGTTTTTTCATTAATCAAATTAATAAAAAAAAAAAAAGGAAAATGAGTTTGGTAAATTGTAAGTAATTATATAAAATTACTAAAATGTACGTAGGTATTAAAATGGAATATACTTGTTTTTCAACTTATTTTTTCATTTTTTTAATTATTTTTTTTCAGTTTTTTCTCTCCCATATTCCAAGTTTTCAGCTTTTTTTTTCATATTTTCTTTATTATTAACTTTAAAGTCTAATTTTTTTATCTTAAAAATATAAATTATAAAAAAACCAATTTTCTATTAAATTTAAATAAAATAAATAAGATTATGTAAAAAATAATTTTTTTTTAAAAAAAAAAAAAAAAGCAAACAATGCGACCATTGTAATTTACCGTCTATGCCAGTGAGGATAGTGAGTATTGAAGTCGTTTAAAGAGGCTGATACTCTTTCCAAATTGTAGAAGGCAAGAGTATTATAGTCATTCTACTAAAATTGAAAGGGCATAATAGACATTCCAAAGGTCAGGGCTAACTTCTCCAATAGTCAGCTTCCAAAAGCAATCCCCAACCAACAATCTATACAATTACATAGACAACCTTCGATTGCATGTGAAATATAGTTTATCCCCTCTTTAAATAATATACAATTATTCGTTGGCCCCCCAAATATCCCTAAACGGGGTTTTTCTATCTCCACCCTTATATATAATGTATTTCTTTTATTAGAATTTTGTACTAATGTAAATCATTCTTAACCTTATGAACATGTTAAGGAAACCAATTATTAGTTGAGCACTCTAGCTATACCACAATCAAGGATGAAGCCAGAAAAGCCTATTTAGGGATATCTAGGGGGCAATGAATGATCAAGTATATAACATTTCAAAAGGAATAAAATGCATTTTATATAAAACTGATGATTATATAGATAATTATTGAATATATTTTGTAAAAAATCAGCACACCCCTGACCTCAACATTTATTATTACATTGTTTATGAGTATATAGAAATGAAAAATTTATGTATGGTTTACTGGTGTGGGACTATGGCCAAGTTGACGACAATGAGTCATAATAAATGATGGTGAGTATTATTTGTTAGTATTATTATTATTGTTATTTTGAGGAATGATGGTAATTATTATTACGGGTTCACTTTCATTCAATAATTATATGGTGAATTCCTAGATTCGTACTAAAAAATATGTTGTTATGCATTATGGCTGTGGCGAGTGTTGTGCAAAATCGCAAGTGGACGAGCTAAACAAGTAATATAATGATAAGAAAAGTATCGTCCCACGAGGATTGTTGTTAAGTAATGCCCAAAATTAAAGTAACTCACTTTTTATTTGGCAAACGCAATTTGATTTAAGGAGTTGATAATTATAATTAAATTTAACTACAAAATATGAATGAATTTAATTCAATAAATTAAAACTCTAAGATTATAATTTCACCATAACTAATCTGTTCCTCCTCTTTGTTCTTTTTAATCAAAAATTAATTATCCGGTTGTTAGTTGAGATTCCCTGAATTATTCACATAACTCCTCCCAAGGTCTAAGGAAAATACCCTATAAAGCTTAACTGCTATGTCCCCATGCAAGTTAAAACATTAATGGATTCAATAAGATTTATGGATCTCTTTTATAGACTACACAAACCATGCAAATATATTCCTATCCTATATGTAATTTATGACATTCAATACAATGAACTAAGACACATAAATCAGCTTCCGCTATCATTATGATTAACAATTCAACTAAATAGTGGTCAATTATTTAGACGCATTAAGAACAATATTAACTGCATCAACCAAGATAGAAAATCATTCATTAAATTGAACAGAGGATTGGAACATCAAAGTTAAGCTACATCATAACCTTAAAAAAATAAATCTACTCCATATTAAAATTTACAAAGACTAGAAAATTAAACATAATAAAAGATAAGAAAACTTAGTGGATTGAAACTTCACCGTAGAATTTCTTCCTCTACTTTGCTCCTCCTTTCGAAGCTCCCTCTCTCTTTCTCTAAAAAACTTGTTGCTTTGGTATTTGATGAGATGCTTAGAATGGTGATTCTAAGGCCTATTTATAAGTAAAGTTTACCTCCAATTACATCATCGTTTGCATCATCTTTTCCTAATTTTCCACTATTTTGAATCATCGCTTGCATCATCTTTCACCTACCTCATTCAAGTCAACTTTCATATTACATCATTGCTTACATCATGGTTCACCTATCCCATATAAGTCAACTTTAATATTACATCATTGTTTACATCATAATTTTGATTACATTATTCCTTTCATCAGCATGACATAATATTTATTTTTAGAATACTCGATCTTCAAACTATGATAACTTCTTTATGCGATATCCGATTCAGGTAATTCTTGAGGTGATGAACTGCTTCGAATGACATTCATTTTGTAGCGATGATCTTGTCTCGAATAATAGCACTTGGTGGGGTCCACATGCGATTTTCACCAATTTTATTTTGAAAATGAAAAATACAAAATGATGAAATAATGTACTTAATAATAATAAAAACATCAAGAACAAAGTAAGAATTCAGGTTTAAAAAGATAAAATAATTCTATAAAAATAAAGTTATCACACCCCCAAACTTAATATTTTGCTTGTCCTCAAGTAAACTAAAAATAACAACCTAAGCTAAAAACATAGAAAATAAAAACATAATCTATTTTCGTAGGTAAACACGATGGCATTGAGCGTATGCCACAAGCCTTTAAACTCCTAGGTGTCCTTAGTAGGAGGAGTTCTGTCTCTTGAGGGTTTACCAGCAACGGTATCCACAAATATTAAAAGATTTCACCCATAACTCATCAACATCTCACTAAATACAAATTAACAGAAGTCTCATACATGTATGATCTTGTATCACGACTAACGATAAGTCACTAATGATCTAAAACAGAATCATCAACAATCTCACACCACTCTCAAAGCAATTTCATTTCAAAACATCATATTCACATGTCATGGACTTATTTTGCTTCGACTCTAATCCTCACAAGATACCTCTCATAACCCTCATAAATCCTAAAGCAAACACTCATGCAATCATATGCGATAAAGGTTATGTAAAGGCATAGCAAGTGTCATTTACATCACATATGAATATAGACATTTAAAAAGAACCGTACTTTTAAGTGAATAGATCTCATGATTGGAATTAAATACTATGAACGTAGATAGAGCATGATGACATACTTCAACTCTCAAATTAGACTTCCTCTTGAAGATCAATAGGCTTTATTAAGGATTGTATTTAGGCTTTGGTTAATTGATATGCAAGAAATTTTAAAATACAGGTTCAACAAGAACAAAGTACTTCATTTATTCTCTTTAATTCATCATAACTTTTTTTTTTTTTTTACTTCCATCTCCCCTTGTACATCTAGACATTATAAACTTGTGCTTCTCATATATATATATATATATATATATTTTCACAATACTATTTAGAAACATATTTCTTTTAATGCATATGCCTATGTTCATGTCATATAAATGTTAACCCTTCACTTTCATTCTCCTCTTTCACTTCATAACATGATCCCAAACTTCATAAGGTATAACTAAATTTAAAAGCTTAATAGGGTCATTTAATAAAGGTAAACAAAGAAAAATATTTAAAGTGTTTGGCTTCAAAGGGTTTATGGTGTATCTCAATTCACAATAGAAAGGTAGGCTTTTATGGAGTAAAAATTACCTATATTACTTCTAAGAAGTCGATCCAATGTTCAAATCGAAGCAACTCATTTTATCTACAATGATGATTTGTTCTTTAGTATTCAATGCAAAACCTATAGAGATCATCTATTAAGAATAAAGTAAAGAGTGTTTAAGAATAGAAACAAATAAATCTCTTAAAAAGAAACGTTTAAAAAACTCAAATTCTCACGAAGGGTAATCTCCACTAATAGTCCACAATTCATGTAAACATGATATTCATCCACTCAATTAACTAAGATCATGGCATTCAAAAGTCTCAAATCATGCAAAGATATTCATGACTATTCCTTAATAAAGATATTCAACCAAAAATATGTATTAAGACTCCATTAATAAACACTAAGTAATTAGTCAACTTGTTATAGCAGAAAGAAAGAAAAAAATTAATATAAAAATAATGAATTTTTTTTTTTGTAATTTTGTTTTTTTTTAAAATAAAAACAAATATGCGTATCAAGAGCACAAAAGTACTCCTTACTTTACCATCTTTTGGTTTCAATTCGGACAAGTTTTTGAATCTTATGGTTTTAATAATAGTAAACCCTACCTCCAAACTAATTTGAGACAATGTCCTCAATGTCTAGTAAGATAAAAAGAATAAAAACTCAAATGAAAATGCTATTAATAAAACCATAGGGTAGGAAAGTTACAACCGGAGGTTAAGATCCAGTGCACGCTTTTTGTTACCACTTGCTTCAAAATCCCAAATCACCTGCGACATGAATGGATCAATTTCGGGCACAAAGTCTTGCAGTTGGTCAATCAGTTCATCAGCACTTGAAGCTGAGACTAGAATACGCCGGTTTGCTTGAGTCATAAAACCTTGTTCCACAACATGAGCAAGAAAAACTAATAAACCATCATAAAAACCGTTAGCATTAAGCAAACCTAATGACTTTTTATGAATATTGAGATGGGCTCAAGACGCAATGTTGAAGATTTCTTCAAATGTTTTTAAACCATCAGGTAATGCAATAAAAGCATCAGCATTGAGTAACATGCACGTCATTCGCCTGTGTATGCTCGTGACTTGAAACTCATTATTTATACTCATACCGATGATATCTTTCCTTTCAGTCAAAGGCTTTACTACGACACCTAGGATTCTGCTGCCTATAACATTTACAGTTACCGCGACAAAACCCCTCAATCCTAAACTGTCTCCCCCATACACCAAATCTATGTTTCTGGCAGCTAAAGTTTTACCAAGTTCAACTGCTACTTTTGAATATTGTATACTCATACTAAACTTCGGGCTACAAAAAACACAGATGATTTTGAATTTGCTGCTCGAGGAATCTGCCATTTTTTTTTTTTCATATAAAACTAATTATTTATTATTAGTCATGAATGGTTATTTAAAGAAAAGGAAAGAATAAAAGAACAGTTCTACGATGCTAAACAGTATTGGTCAGGGGGAAAATAAAATGTTAAGTGTAGAAATGTCAAAAAGAAAGCACAATCTTAAAAAAAAAAAAAAATTTAAAACAAGTCGCTAAAAATACAAAATTTAAAATGTTCGGTGACGAAATGTCAAAAAGTAAATACAATTATCAAAAAATTTTGAAATAAGCTAAAAAATCCAAAATAGTTGGTGAAGAAACATCAAAAATAAACACAATAATCGAAAAATTTGAAGCGAACTAAAAATCTAAAATGACAGGTAAAGAAATGTCAAAAGGTAAAGAAATGTCAAAAAGTAAACACAATTATCGAAAATGTTTGAAACAAACTGCTAAGCGAAGAAAAAAAAAATGATGCTATAGAAGTTGTGATTGTGGCTCACATCTTCCTCTGGTTTTACATCCAAAAACGGCTTAAACACCTTCTATGAGTTAAAGATCGGTTTCCTATCCAGTTTTTTTATAAACTGACAAACAAGGTCTTTTAAAGTCAGATTCCCAATACTATAACGTTGTTTTTCTTTACTGAATAACTCCCATAAATCTAAAAGAATGCGTTGAACTTTCCTACTAGGATGCGTTATCCAAAGACTCCTTACTAAGCCCATCATTTATACATTTAAGTTTATCTTCGCTATTTATGGATAAATATCCAGGATTTTTACAGCTTGTATCACAGTTCTATCTCGCACACTTATGACAGACTCTCATTCTCTTATCTCTCATTTTTTTTTTAGTAAGAACTTCTTCCCAATCCTGGTAAACGTTTAATGAATGAATCATTCAACTCACCTACTAAATGTACTTTAGCTTCAATGATCCACCGAATATGCTTTGGAAGACCTAAACATGTTAGTGCCCTCATTCTTTCGATTCTGTACTTGTAAATCTTTCTGAGTACATTTTGAGGTAGAGTAAGGAAATGATTTTTGAGTGCTGCAAGGTTGTCTCCATCTCTAAAAAAGAAAAGAAAATTATCAAAGAAAAACAATAACACACAAAGAACACAATAGCACACAAACAAAAGAAAACTAGCTAAGAAAGAAAAATTTGGGTTGCCTCCCAAGAAGCGCTTAATTTATGAGCTTGACTGTTGAAAAACACTTTAAGTTGGGTTTGAAAGCATGATGGTGGATTTCTGTTGAGGCTCTCCACCATCCATGTAAGTTTTAAGTCTTTTTCTGTTGACTTTAAATCAACGATCTGGAGTGAACTCCTTGTTTGGGATACGTTGATCATGCCACTTTTTAGTGCATTCTTTGTAACACTTAGCATTTTCTTTGATACATTCTTCTACTACATCCACCCTCATGTGGTTGCCAACATCATGTGGATGTTTGAGCGCTTTTAGCACATTAAAGGTCACTTTTTCATCTTAAACTCTTAGTATAAGTTGACTTTTCTGTACATCAATGAGAGTTCTTCATGTTGCTAAGAATGGCCTACCCAAAATGATGGGTATTTCTTGATCTTCCTCCATGTCTAGCACAATGAAATCAGCAGAAAATATGAACTTATCCACTTTTACTAATATGTCTTCTATAATTCCCCTTGGATACTTGATTGATCGATCAGCTAGTTGTAAAAATACTGTAGTAGATTTTGCTTCTCTAAAGCCCAGTTTCCTGAAAATAGAGAATGACATTAAGTTAACACTTGCACCAAGATCACATAATACTTTATCAAAGAATGAATCACCAATGGTGCAAGAAATTGTGAAACTTCTCGGATCTTTGATTTTAGATGATAGTTTTTTCTGCAAGATTGCACTGCATTTTTCGGTCAAAACTATTGTTTCATGTTCTTGCAGCTTCATTTTATTTGATAAGATTTCCTTCATGAACTTCATATAGCTGGACATCTGTTCTAGAGCATCTGTAAAAGGAATATTAATTTGTAATTTCCTAAAAACTTCAAGAAATTTAGAAAATTGTTTATCTAGTTTCTGCTTTTGGAATCTTTGAGGGAAAGGTAATGGTGGTTTGTATAGTGTCGGATTGTCTGAAAATAATTTTGACTTTGACTTCTCTGTTTCTTTTTGTTCAACCATCACTTCTTCTTCTACTTTGCTAGATCCTTCTTTCTCGTCTGTTCCTTTGACAGACTCTTTCATCATTTTACCACTTCGTAATGTGACAGCCTTAACATGCTCCCTAGGATTGGTCTTTGTGTTGCTAAGTAGGGTTCCTTGAAGTCTTGCAGTCAGTAAATTTGAGATTTTGACCCATTTGTACCTCTAGATTTTGAATGGAAGTAGCTTGATTCTGGAGTGTGATGTCTGTTCTCGTCATAAATTGATTAGTCATTTCGGTGAGCTGAGCAAGTGCTTCTTCAAATGACGGTTTGTTGGCCTGCTGCTGTTGAAAGGGTGGCAGATATGGTTATCTGGGTTGATCGTTGTTTTTCCATAAAAAGTTTGGATGATTTCTCCATCCTGGATTATATGTGTTGGAGTACGAGTTATTTTGTTGTCTGTTGCCCACAAAAAAGGCTTGACTTGTTTGGTCTTCATCTCATTGCCCGTTGAAATGGTCCCATGCACAAAAATCATAGGATGTTGACTGAGTATGAATGACATTAGCTGTCAAGTTTCCGAGTTGCTTAGCTAATGTCTCAACCTGAGTGAAAAGTCTGGTTAACACATTATTTTCTTGTATTCCGAAAACTTTTTTCGGAACTGCTCTTTCTGATGGCCATTGATAGGCATTTGTAGCCATTTCTTCTAATAAGTCCCAAGCGGCTTGATGGGGTTTTCCCAAAAGTGCTCCACCAGCTGCGACATCTATCAATGTTCTCGTGGAACTCCCTAAATCATTGTAGAATGTGTGTAGCTGCAACCAATCAGCAACTCCATGATGTGGGCACCGTCTTAGCAGATCTTTGAATCTTTCCCATGTTTCATATAATGACTCTCTATCAAATTGTCTGAATGTGGCAATCTCTGTTCGTAGTCTTGCAGTCTTGGCTGGTGGAAAGAATTTAGCTAGAAATTTTTATGCCAAGTTATCCCATGTGCTAATACTCCCTGATGGCAAAGAATTGAGCCAGCTTTTAGCTTTGTCTCGAAGAGAGAACGAGAACAATCTCAATCGAATGGCATCATCTGTGACACCGTTATGTTTAAAAGTATCGCAGATCTCCAAAAAACTATAAATGTGGGCATTTGCATCATCGTTCAGAGCCCCACTGAACTGATTGTTTTGCACCATCTAGATAATTGCTGGCTTGATCTCAAAATTGATAGCAGCAATAGTCGGTCGCCGTATAGCCGAAGCATTACTCACTGTGGGTAGAGCATAATGGCGTAATGCTCGAGCATTTTCAGTATTTATTGGTACAATATTTTGTACGTTATTTAGTTCTTCAGCCATACTTACGAGCGTAGTACTTGCAGCCTGTCTTGTTTCTTTTCGGTTCTTGCGGCAAGTTCTTTCGATTTCTGGATCAAATGGTAAAACTTCACCCCCCGACTTTCTTATACATCAGAAAAATCACAAGCAATAAAGCAAATAAAAATAAATAAATAAATAAATGACCAAATTAAAAATTGAGTTACGTAGTATTAGTATTAATTTAAATAAACAATCCCCGGTAACGGCGCCAAAAACTTGTTGTGCAAAACCGTAAGTGGACGAGCCAAACAAGTAATATAATGATAAGAAAAGTATCGTCCCACGAGGATTGTTGTTAATTAATGCCCAAAATTAAAGTAACTCACTTTTTATTTGGCAAACGCAATTTAATTTAAGGAGTTGATAACTATAACTAAATTTAACTACAAAATATGAATGAATTTAATTCAATAAATTAAAACTCTAAGATTATAATTTCACCATAACTAATCTGTTCCTCCATTTTGTTCTTTTTAATCAAAAATTAATTATCCGGTTTTAGTCAAAATTCCCTGAATTATTCACATTGTCCATTCCAAGGTCTAAGGAAAATACCCTATAAAGCTTAACTGCTATGTCCCCATGTAAGTTAAAACATTAATGGATTCATTAAGATTTATGGATATCTTTTATAGACTATACAAACCATACAAGTATATTCATATCCTGTATGTAATTTATGACATTCAATACAATAAACTAAGACACACAAATCAGCTTCCGCTATCATTATGATTAACAATTCAATTAAATAGTGGCCAATTATTTAGATGCATTAAGAACAATATTAAATGCATCAACTAAGATAGAAAATCATTAATTAAATTGAATAGATGATTGAAACATCAAAGTTAGGCTACATCATAACCTTAGAAAAATAAATCTACTCCATATTAAAATTTACAAAGACTAGAAAATTAAACATAATAAAAGATAAGAAAACTTAGTGGATTGAAGCTTCGTCGTAGAATTTGTTCCTCTATTTTGCTCCTCCTCTCCAAGCTCCCTCTCTCTTTCTCTAAAAAACTTGTTGCTTTGGTATTTGATAAGATGCTTGGAATGGTGATTCTAAGGCCTATTTATAGGCAAAGTTCATCTCTAATTACATCATCGTTTGCATCATCTTTTCCTAATTTTTCACCATTTTGCATCATCACTTGTATCATCGTTCACCTATCTCATTCAAGTCAACTTTCATATTACATTATTGCTTACATCATGGTTCACCTACCCCATATAAGTCAACTTTAATATTACATAATTGTTTACATCATAATTTTGATTACATCATTCCTTTTATCAGTATGACATAATATTTATTTCTAGAATACTCAATCTTCAAACTGTAATAACTTCTTTATACGATATTTGATTCGTGTAATTCTTGAGGCGATGAACTGCTTCAAATGACATTATTTTTGTAGTGATGATTTTGTCTCGAATAATAACACTTGGTGGGGTCCACATGCGATTTTCACTAATTTTATTCTGAAAATGAAAAATACAAAATGATGAAATAATATACTTAATAATAATAAAAATATCAAGAACTAAGCAAGAATTTAGGTTTAAAAAGATAAAATAACTCTATAAAAATAGAGTTATCAGCAAGGATGATGGAAACTTCTACCGTGGGGAAAAAAAGAGATCCTATGGATTTTTTAGGGAAAATTTCATATTAATCCTAACTATTTGGTGAATTATGAGCTTCATACAAGTATCTTTGATCCTATTGTTTTAAGTATACAACATTATCCCCTCCATTATTGATCTTTAAATAAAGGTCTTAGTAATTTGATTACAAATAAAGATTCAATAATTAAAAATAAAATATTTAATTTACCATAAAAGATGTTATTGATTCTCATTCTTAGTAAGTATTCTTCTATAGGGAGGAGAAAATCCTAAATTTACAAATCTAAGGATGGACGTTTCTTAGGTTAGGTTGGGTTGGATTGAAAATTTTTCAACCCAACCTAATCTAATTTAATTTTTAACTTAGTTCAATCTAAGTCATCCCAATTTTTTGGAGATTTAACTCAACTTAACCCTAAAAAAGTGATCGAGTTAGGTTAGGTTAGTTGGGTTGGGTTGAAAATGTCGACCTCTACGTAAAAGTAAACGGTAAGGCCATTTTTTGATAATAGAATAGAATTGGGGTGTCAAAGATCAATAATTCAAAACCTAGGGGTTTTCTGATAATATCTTGTACTCATAGAATGTGGTTCTTAAGATCAAAATACCCCTCACACCATTATTTTTTACTGATGGAGAGGCTAAAGATGTATACTTAAAACAATAGGATCAAAGATATAAGTATGAAGCTCATACTAGTATATTTATTTGTAATCAAATTACTAAGACTATAAGAGTTACCAATTAGACTTTTTATGCCTTTGTGATGACTTAAATCCAACTCGACACAATCCAAATAATAATAGTCAGGTTGGGTTAGATTGGGTTAAATAATCTATTAGGTTGGGTTCAATCTGAACTCGAAAATGTCTACCCATACTTTTACTATAGAAAGTTAAGAAACCTAAGGCAAATATGTAAACTAACTCAACCTTAAATTTCTATAATTAAAAATTATAATATAATATATAGTAAAATTTCAAAATTAAAACTAAACATTAAAATTTAAAATTAATACTAAATCAAACCAATAACTAGGCACTTTTCAGGAACACCAACAGACCCAAACACTTGGGCACCACAAGACTTATACCTAATCCAATCAACACCTAGCCACCACCAAACCCACACCTAATTCAACTAGAAAGATTGAAGACATAATTTTAAATAATAAAACATACAAAGACATAAATAAACACACATAGGGACATTTCTGTTCATCTCTGTCAGACATCACCAACATATCATAACCAGCCCTCCACCATCATCATCTCTTCAACCCATCATCACCACCACTTCACCCCAAACCCTAACCCACAATCCTAATACCATATCCTAACAAATAAAAACAATCAAAATAAAGAGATTTAGTGTTGGTAGGAGTAGGCCCGATGCCTATCTCTTCCTAGCGGAAGATATCGACACAAAAGCTTCTCCATTGAAGAAGGTGAGACAAATGTCAGAGAAGGTGATATGAGATGTGAAAGAGAGTATAGGGAGATGGAGAGAAACAACAAATAAGAATGGGAATGAAAATTTGTTAGAGTTTTTTTTTTTTTTTTAAGTTAATTTGTTTTTATAATTCTATTTTTTTATTATTTTGTAATTTCCTAAGAGCATCATAAGGATTTCATATATTGGTCAAGGGGAAAAATTGACTTTCAAATTTTCAATTTTAATAATGTCGATGGAAAGGATTTGGAGAGGGGTTTTCGGTCAATAGTTTAAAATCGAGGTCCTTTTTGCCACTATTTTCAAAAATAAGGGGCATCCCTATATGTCCACAAGTGCAATTAAAACATATATATTATATATATATATATTTAAAATAAACATAAAATAATTTATAATAGTAAATAATATAATAATAAATCATTTCGAAAGCAATGTAATAATAAAAAATTTATTTCCCAAAATAAATAAACAAATAAAAGGTCACCAACAGCCGAAGTAATTGCTTTTCCCATGAAGATCAAATGTGGATTCGATATTCTAAGTTATTTAGATAGGTATGTAAATTTTGAGGAAGAAATTTTATAAGGCAGATAATTTATAAGGTCATAATCCAAATAGATCTAATAGAATTTTAAAAATATAAATGAGATTTAAATGAATAAGTTTTGGAGCTCAATATAATTAAAAAATAATGAAAAAAAAAACTTAGTGGGCTAAGTGTCCACCAATTCGGTGGACAGCAAGCAAGCCATATTTAATTGGTATGTTATTAAGTAAGCTAAACTGAATGGACAAAGCAATTAGCAGTAGTCAATTTAAAGATAAATTTTCTATGAGTAAACAAACAAGCAAATGTGAGAGATACAGTAAACAAGCAGAAAGCAAAGACATTTTGAAAAGCAAAGGGAGAACAATAAATCAAAGAGAGAGAATGTGAGAGTGAGTTGGTGGCAAAATATTTGAAAGAAAAAAAGGACAAGATGATGGCATGAAGAAAGAGGAACTGAAGGTCCTAAACAATTGAGATATGAGCTATTTTAGAAGTGTTGCTGACTTTTGCGTATTATAAAGTGAAATTATTGAAAAAATAGTGGATATGTTGCTAAAAGTTTTATTAAATCACCTTATGTATTGAAAGATTTCCAAATGATTTTCTATTAGAGAACTTATAATTATATATAGTTTCTTAATACATCATAAGGTCTTTTTGGATTCAAGATAGGAATACGAGAGTGTGCTGTCATATTAAAAGAAGTTACTAAGTGGCTTGAGAACAAAGAGGCTGTTAAGACCTCTGACTTGACTTTCAAGTACTCTGCTTTGCACAAAATAGCTATGAACAAATGGTGGCTAACAACTCACTGTCAAACTATTTCTGGAGGTTTTGGATGTTCTTTGTTTGATGTTGGTACAGGTGTGAAAGTTGATCTTGGTAAAATCATTTTTGATTTTATTGTCTCTCCTGTTGATAAGAAGAAAAAGACACAAATTGGTGTTCCTTGCTTGATTACAGAACTTCCTATGAGTCAGCATCCTTTGATTAGTGAGAATGAACATCTCACTAGTTTAAACCCAGTTGTGGTTTACAGACAAACTAACAAAAGTGGCAATGTTGAAGATGAGGTGGATTCACCTACTTTAGCAAGAGGCAAAAAGTCAGGCGCTCACAAACATCGCAAGGGTTCTGTTGTTCCTAGTATGGCTAAGCATAGTTGAAGCAACTACAAGACATTCAAGCTGCTCAACAAAATCAGTTGCCGTCATTGGAGCAAACTCAGCAGGCAATTCTGGCAAAATTGTAAGCAATTATTGCAGGCTCTACCTCACAAGGACCTTCACCAGCAGCCATAACTCCTCAACCAGGCCCTCAAGATCCTAAGCAAATGATGCCGCAACACAATCCAATAAAAAGAAGAAATTTTTATCTTTTCTGCAGGTTGTTTTATTTAGACATTCAGAAGATTGTAACATATTTGTTTATTTACAGTTTGCATTTGCTTTCTCTGTTTGATAGTTTGAGATAATGTTGTTTTAGGTTGGTTTGCTTTTGGTTAATAATTGGTTGTTTTTCTTGCAATGTTTGTATATTCATGCTTCCTTTGGCTCTTTTTGTCAAAAAGGGGAGATTGTTAATGCATAGATATTGACATCATATGGCATTAGTGTAGCAAACTCATGGTTTAAACATTGTTTCAATAGGTCACTAACAGTTATTACAACAATTTATTGCTAGTTGGCAGTTAATAGATGGTTGTTACTGTTGGTTTTTGGCTAAATTAGCCATAAGAGGAATCCCACATCTAAAGAATAGAATGTGGTGAGATGTTTGGTGGACTATAAATAAGTCCTTTAGCTAATTGATTTTGTACCCCAAAAATAAACAAGAATTGTAAAAGATCCATACATTTGTATTATTCTTGTTTTCTCCCCATATGTTTCTGGGTTTTTGGATCTTACCCAGATTTTGTAATATTTTGCTTTGGAGCTAGTGGAAGTTTTCAGCAGCGCCCGTGGACGTAGGTTTTATACCGAACCACGTAAATTCTGGTGTGTTCTTTCTTTTTTAGCTTTGCATTTATTTTTCTGCTTTTCTGCTTTATAAATATTTGTTATTTATATTTAATAGCTAGCATTAGTAGTTGTGTATTTGTTTAATTTTCGCTGCGCACAACAAGTGGTATCAGAGCCCTAGGTTTCGATTGATCTAGGAAATTGTCTAGAGCATTAGCTAGCTATTAAATATTTGTTTGTAAAGCTTCGGTGTTATTTTGGAATAGTTACAATTTAGGGAAGCTCTGTCAAAAAGACTATAATTGTCTAAGGAGGCTGGATTTTAAGTGGGACCGTTTGTGACCCCTCCAGCCTTTCCTGGGAGCTAACCTTTTGAGTACTATTCATTTGATCACCAAGCTATTGGCATAAAATTGCCTAGGGCATTAGATAGCTATTTGTTTGTAAAGCTTCGGTGTTATTTTGGAATAGCCACAATTTAGGGAAGCTCTGTCAAAAAGACTATAATAGTCTAAGAAGACTGGATTTTAAGTGGGACCGTTTGTGATCCCTCCAGCCTTTCCTGGGAGCTAACCTTTTGAGTACTATTCATTTGATCACCAAGCTATTGGCATAAAACTTTTGTTGTAAAGCAGAAATGACATCATCTTCACATGTAAAAATTGAAGTAGAGAAATTTGATGGTCGAAATAATTTTGGCCTATGGCAAAGCGAAGTTACGGACGTCTTGTATCAACAAGATTTGGATATTGTTCTGGAAGAAACAAGACCAGAGAATATTGAAGAAAGGGACTGGGAGAGGCAAAATGCGAAGGCATGTGGTTTAATTCGCTCATGTCTCTGTAGAGAGCAGAAGTATCCGTTCATGAAGGAAACCTCTGCTAGTAAATTGTGGAAGGCGCTGGAGAACAAATATATGAAGAAAAGCAATGAGAATCGGCTATATTTGTTGAAGAGGTTGTACCGTCTTCAGTTGAAACCAGGTTTGAATATCAATGACCATATTGATAATTTCAACCGTTTGTTAGCTGATTTGTTGAATTTGGATGAAACGTTCAAAGATGAGCAGAAGGCCATGCTGTTGATAGGATCTCTTCCTGATGAGTTAGATCATTTGTGCATTACACTTATTCATGGGAAAGAAAAATTGTCCTTTGAAGAAGTGTGTGTAGCTTTGCTTAATTATGAAATTCGTAAGAAAGATCAGAAAGAGAACAGAGATGAATCAGCAGAGGCGCTTACAGTTAGGGGAAGAAGTAAGAGTCGGAGACAGGAAAGAAGGGGCAGATCACAGTCAAGAAAAAGACCTGATAAAGATGAATGTGCCTTTTGTCATGAGAAAGGGCATTGGAAGAAAGATTGTCCAAAGCTGCAGAAGAAAGATAAGGGCAAGGGTAAAGCTACTTCCGATGCATATGTAGCCGAACATGAGGAAGAAGATTTTGTGTTGGTTAGTCTATCATCAACATCTGAATCTGGTGAGTGGATTTTAGATTCGGGTTGTACTTATCATATGTGTCCACATAAGGAATGGTTCTTCAACTTCGAAGAGCTAAATGGTGGAATTGTGCTCATGGGTAATGATAACTCATGCAAAACTAAGGGGATAGGTTCAATTCGATTGAAGAATCACGATGGATCGACCAGAGTTCTGACAGAAGTTCGGTATGTTCCAGATTTGAAAAAGAATCTCATATCATTGGGAGCCTTAGAATCTAAAGGCTACACGGTATCTATCAGAGATGGAGTTATGAGAGTTGTATCTGGGGCTTTGGTGGTAATGAAAGGTACAAGGAAGAACAACTTGTACTACTACGATGGTAGTACAGTTACTGAATCAGCAGCAGCAGTATCAGAGAAGGATGTTGATTCAGATATGATCAGGCTATGGCATATGCGTCTGGGACATGCAGGTGAGAAAGCTTTAAGCAGTTTGGTGGATCAAGGCTTGTTGAAAGGAGTAAAAACCTGTAAGTTGGATTTTTGTGAACATTGTGTTCTGGGAAAGCAGACGAGAGTGAAGTTTGCAACTGCAGTTCATGATACTAAAGGTATTTTGGATTATGTTCACTCTGATGTGTGGGGACCCACAAGGACAGCCTCCTTGGGTGGTAAACACTATTTTGTTACATTTGTTGATGACTTTTCTAGGAGAGTTTGGGTATACACGACGAAGAATAAGGATGATGTACTTGGGATTTTCCTTAATTGGAAAAAGATGATTGAGACTCAAACTGGGAGAAAGATTAAGTACCTCAGAACAGATAATGGAGGTGAATATTGCAGTAAATCTTTTCGAGAAGTCTGTCAAGATGCGGGTATTATACGTCATTTTACAGTTAGACACACACCACAACAGAATGGGGTGGCAGAACGCATGAACCGAACGTTGCTGGAGAAAGTTCGGTGTATGTTGTCCAATGCTGGGTTGGACAAGGAGTTTTGGGCTGAGGCAGTGACTTATGCATGTCATCTCATTAATCGCTTACCGTCAACAGCGATCGGTGGTAGAATTCCATTGGAGGTATGGTCTGGAAAGCCTGTTACTGATTATGATTTTTTACATGTCTTTGGTTGTTCTGCTTATTATCATGTAAAGGAATCTAAATTGGATCCGAGAGCAAAGAAAGCTATATTTGTGGGGATGTCTTCAGGGGTGAAAGGGTATCGTCTTTTATATCCTAATTCGAAGAAGATAATCTTCAGCAGGGATGTTACTTTTGATGAGTCTTCGATGCTGAAAAAGAAAATAGAAGATATTGTTGAGGGTAATCCGCAACAGGTGGAGTCTACTCGGAAGCAGGTGGAGTTTTTTCAGAAACAAATAGAGTCAACAAATAATCCAGCTAGAATTGTTGATGCAGATGATGACACTCCTATGATCAAGGAGGTTACTGAAGAAGAAGAAGAATAAGAGGTTCCTACCCAAGAACCTTCGCAGCAACAAGAATCAATTGCAATAAATAGGCCAAGACGTGAGATTCCCAGACCTGCTCGTTTTGCTGATATGGTGGCCTATGCACTTCCAATTGTAGATGATGATGTTCCTTCCACTTACAGAGAAGCAGTCCAATGTTCTGAAGATATTAAGTGGAAGAAAGCTATGGATGAAGAAATGCAGTCTCTTCGGAAGAATGAAACTTGGGAGCTAGCTCAACTACCGAAGAATAAGAAGGCAATTGGGTGCAAATGGGTATTTACTAAGAAAGAGGGATTTCCTAACAAAGAAGATGTCCGCTACAAGGCAAGGTTGGTGGCGAAAGGCTATGCTCAGAAGGAAGGGATTGACTACAATGAGGTATTTTCTCCAGTTGTGAAACACTCTTCCATTAGAATTTTATTGGCCCTTGTAGCTCAATTGGATTTGGAACTAGTTCAAATGGATGTAAAAACTGCATTTTTACATGGTGATTTGGAAGAGGAAATCTATATGACTCAGCCAGATGGATTCAAGGTTGCTGGAAAGGAAAATTGGGCTTGCAAATTGAAGAAATCGCTTTATGGTTTGAAACAGTCTCCGAGACAATGGTACAAGCGATTTGATCAATTTATGATAGGTCAAGAGTACACCAGAAGCAAATTTGATAATTGCGTATACTTTCGAAGGCTACAAGATGGTTCCTTCATCTACTTGCTCTTATATGTTGATGATATGCTGATAGCTTCTAAGAGCAAAGTGGAGATTGAGAAGCTGAAGACTCAATTGAGTTCAGAGTTTGAAATGAAGGATTTGGGTGAAGCTAAGAAGATTCTCGGTATGGAGATTAGCAGAGATAGAGGAAAAGGCAAGGTTTGTTTGACTCAGAAACAATATCTGATGAAGGTATTACAGCGTTTTGGTGTATCTGAATAGTCAAAACCTGTAAGTACGCCACTTGCTCCTCATTTCAAGTTGAGTGCATCATTATCTCCGAGTACTGATGAAGAACGAGAGTACATGTCTCGTGTTCCGTATTCTAATGCGGTTGGTAGCCTGATGTATGCTATGGTGTGTACAAGACCTGACATTTCGCAAGCAGTTGGAGTTGTGAGCAGGTATATGCATGATCTTGGTAAAGAACATTGGCAAGCTGTGAAATGGATTCTACGGTACTTGTTAAAAACCGTAGATTTTGGTTTGGTATTTCAGAGGGAAGATTCACTTGGTCAGTTTGTAATCGAATATGTTGATTCAGATTATGCTGGTGATTTGGATAAACGACGATCAACTACTGGATATGTATTCACTCTTGCGAGAGCTCCTGTAAGTTGGAAGTCTACTTTACAGTCAACAGTTGCTTTGTCTACGACAGAAGCAGAGTATATGGCATTGACAGAGGCTGTGAAGGAAGCAATTTGGTTACAAGGATTACTGGTAGAGTTGGTTGTGGGACAGAAGAATATTGCTATTTACTCGGATAGTCAAAGTGCCATTCATTTAGCAAAGAATCCGGTATTCCATGTTCGTACCAAGCATATTGATGTCCGATATCACTTTGTGCGGGAAATTCTGAGTGAAGGGTCGATTCTCTTACAGAAAATTGGGACTGCTGATAATCCTGCGGATATGATGACCAAAGTGGTGACAGCAATCAAGTTCAACCATTGTTTGGACTTGATCAATATTTTGAAAGTCTAAAAGACATATATGAAGGCATTGCTGAAGGCTAATACGCCAAGGTGGAGATTTGTTGGTTTTTGGCTAAATTAGCCATAAGAGGAATCCCACATCTAAAGAATAGAATGTGGTGGGATGTTTGGTGGACTATAAATAAGTCCTTTAGCTAATTGATTTTGTACCCCAAAAATAAACAAGAATTGTAAAAGATCCATACATTTGTATTATTCTTGTTTTCTCCCCATATGTTTCTGGGTTTTTGGATCTTACCCAGATTTTGTAATATTTTGCTTTGGAGCTAGTGGAAGTTTTCAGCAGCGCCCGTGGACGTAGGTTTTATACCGAACCACGTAAATTCTGGTGTGTTCTTTCTTTTTTAGCTTTGCATTTATTTTTCTGCTTTTCTGCTTTATAAATATTTGTTATTTATATTTAATAGCTAGCATTAGTAGTTATGTATTTGTTTAATTTTCGCTGCGCACAACAGTTACAAAAACTAAATGTCAGTTGTTACAATAGCTGACTAGCAGTTGTTATAACAACTGGAAGCTACTCGTCAGTTAGCAGAAAATTAGGATAGAATTTATTTTTGAATTTATCTCATGTTTTATGTCATTTAATTTGTTATATAATTATTTTCATGATTGTTAGTTGAGAAAAACATTGTTCTTTTAGTGCAAATTTATGTTTTGTATCTCAATTTTAACATCAGGAAGTTCAACACGATTGCAAGTTGTGACCATCTCAAGTAGTTTAATGCGAGTTGCATCACAGATGGAACAAGTGACGAAGTAGGATTTCTCTCAATCTAAAGGTTGTCAACAGAAAAAAAAAAAAAAAAAAAAAAAAAAAAAGAAAAATAAAGAAAAATAAAAAAGGGGGAAGTGTTCCCTTTCCAGATTTAATTGCCATCTTTAATCTGTGTAATTTCAATTGTTTTTCTGATTTTTCTCAAAGATTATTTTAATAATTATCTTGTCAGAAAATCTTATTCTTTTTGGTCTTTATCTTTTTATTCAATAGAGTTTCTATTTTATAAAAAGACTTCTCTTCGGGATAAAATTCTTTGATAAATATTTGTTTGGAAATTATCTCTATTTTTTATAAGTTAATCTCTTTTTTCTTTTATAGATATTCATTAATAGAAACTTGAATAAGTTTCCAGCACGTATCTAGACGGTCTTAAGATCAAATTCGATCAAGGCTAAAAAACTAGGAATAGTATTTCTATTTTTGTCATATTTATTTTATGATATTTTATCTCTAACAAAATTCATTTTTCTACAGCTTTTTCAAAAAAAAAAAAAAAAAAGAGTTGTACGCTTCTTCAATAAATTGCAGGCCGATCCAAGCAAGTAGTGAGCTTCAAAGTGTATGAGAGTTAACTTTTGTAAAACTTAGAATATTGTTCTCTAAGTTGGTTTATAGGCTTCGGGAGTAAATAACTTTCTAAGTTGTTTTGTAACCGAAGCTTTTTGGAAGGAAAGGCTAAAGATCTTTGGGAGAAGGCTGGTCTCAAGCTATTAAAGGTAGTTCAAGAATTAAGAGATCATTAAAGTTGATAGGAGCTTGCTAAATTGGATTTGAGAGGAAGCACAAACACATTGCAATAATTGTAAAGAGAGAGTTTTCCATTGAGTTAGTCAATTGGTAGTTGTACTTTTATATCTTTACTAATAATTTTAAATTCTCCGGTGTGACCTTGTAGATGTAACCGAATCATGTTAAAATTTTATACAATATCTGCTTGCTAATTGTTATAATATTATAGTTCATACTATTACAACAATTGACTTTTTGTTACTACAATAATTATCGATCAGTATTATGATAATTGATTGTAAGTTGTTACAACAACTAAATAAACTTAATGACAAAAATTTGGTTACTTCTGAGGAAACAATGGGGTTTTTTCTTTTTTCTTTTTTTTTTTTCAGAATCTTTATAAAGATTCCATCTTTAATGTAGACCAAGTTGATTAGGTCAAGATGGGGTAAAATTAAATGGAAAAAAAGTATAAGGGACCATCAGGGACATACATTGCAGCAACCATACTTGACAATTAGTGGTTTGAAAGTAATGGATGGCCAATTAGTGGTTTGAAAAGTAATGGATGGCATTAATATTACAACGTGTTGAAAGAGTACATGTTGAGGGAGTACACGTCAACTATGGAATGAAACTTCTTAGAAAACAAAAATTTCTAATCCGAAATCCAAAACCGAGTTCCACCGACAGCTCAATACAAAGAGAACAATCCTTTCAAAATAAAAAATTCAGTATACCACAAATAAAAAACAACTGGAAATGAAAAAAAAAAATATATATATATATATATATATATATACACACACACACACAAAGCAATCCTCATGATCAATGGTGTAAAAGTAAATATTCTTCTTCTTAGAAACCACATAGCCGAACCGCCTGGAAGCAAAGTCTTTCCAGTTGCAGACCATATATGATCGAAGACCACTTGATGGTATTGGAAGGATCATCGTCCTGGACGATGCTTAGGTGGTATGGTCGTCATTCTCTTCCACTGCGTCTCCAACAAGATCACTTGATTCCAACTTCCATTCACATTTTCATAGCAAAGTTTTTTTTCCCCCAATAAAATGAGTTATCTTTTTCATTTCTATTTAATTTTGAATTCATTCATTTTTTTCATCTTTGAAAATTAAATGAAAATAAATAGATAAATAGATGTTGAACTCATATATATTTTTAAATTAAGATTTTAAGTTATTCCAAGCTAATCCATGTACAAATATATATATTTATATAAGATCGTCTACAATATATTTGGGTTCCCGATACACTTTAATTGATTACATTTTAAAATTATTTATTATATTTTATTAGAACTAAACATATCTTATTACAACTATATATGCTCAATTGTTGTAAATGTGATCTAACTCATTTGGTTGTAATCAAATATAATAAATACATAATTAGATATAATAAAATACAATAAGTAATTTTAAAATATAATTATTTATTTGTAATTGTCAGGTGTATTGATACCTAAATGTAATATAGAACATGTCTATATATATTTATATATATTAAACAGTTAAAAGGAAAGTAAAATGAGTCTACTGCATCTTGCTACTTTCCAATGAAATATTAAGCACTTCCAAGTTGTTATTTCTGAGGAATGGTTGTTATTAAGCACTTCCAGGTAAGCCAATAAGCCATTCCTTTTAAATATAGCAATCGTAAAGATAGCAGCCTTATTTGACAATTAGTGGTTTGAATAGTAATGACATTAATACATTAACCAAAGAAACATGTTGGAAGAGTACAAGTTATGGAATGAAAATTCTTTGAAAGCAAAAGGTTCAACTAACTCTAGATCCAAAGTTCAAAGCGGAAATTGGAGGGAGAGAAAAGTTCAAACCCGAAATTCAAAAACTAGATCAACCAATAGTTGAATACAAAGAGAATAATTCTTACTATCGATGGTGTAAATATGCTTCTTCTTAGAGACCACATAGCACGAACCTCTAACTCAGTGGTGTAAATTTGCCCTTTGTTCGATAAAAATGCTAAGAAAAATTGTTTAAGGAAACAAAACAGATGAAGTATCGAAATCCCATTCAACCCAATGAATAGTAACGAAAAATCCAATCTGGACTTTTCTACCAAGTTTTTATGTCATAACCACATGACATCTACTTGTCGAAAAATATCAAACATAGACGTCAACGCATATTTATTTGCGTGGAAATAATCCAACACCCAATTGGACCACCAAGGAACACACATTAATTATATACATATATATGTATGTATATATATTATAGTTGCATATTCATCATTACTCACACGTGTTTTCCGATCAGTAATTCTTTGTTCTCCTTGTGGTCTTGGTCTTGGTCTTGGCTATTTAATTAGTTTGCAGGAGCAGACTTCAAATCCAGAGGAGTGGAATCTCGCCAGTGAAACTGATTAAGATTCAGTCCCTTGTCAAGTAAGTTCATTTGCATTTTTATTTTCTATTGGTTTTTGTTCATTCTCATTCTCAAAATTGTTCACCTGTAACATGTCCAGCTTATCATAATTAAGAGTAGAAATAAAATGTTGCTTTTGTTCTTTAATTTTCATGTTGGGTCGGTTCTTAGTGGTGAAGTTTCGTTTGGAAATTACATGCCAGAGAAAAATGTTGTTTCTAGTCCTGTTTTTCAGAATCAGACACAACAATGAGACCCTCTAATACTCTTCTAGTTATAAAACAAAACAACATTTCACATATTATGTTATTCTTTAATTAATATTTTCCACAATATGTTCATTGTTTTCTTCTTTTGATTTTAAAGAAGTTGGGGAGCGAAATGGCACTGTCGGAACTACTTGCAGCTATAAATCTACTTGAAAAGATGGACAACATAGTCTCTCGTGTAAGCTCAGACTATGATGTCGATCAACCCAGAAAAATCCTGACGACCATGCAAGCCTACCTGAAGGATACAGAAGGAAGAGAAGACAGTGAAGGCTTAAAGGATCGTGTGCAACAAGTGCGTGATGTCGCCTTTGAGATCGAGGATGCTATTGAAGAGTACATGCTTGATGTGCCTGAACATTTTCATGAGCATAGAATCACCAAAGTTCTTCATGTTGCTGCTCATTCTGTTACAGACAGTAGACCTCTCCGCAGATTGTCTTCGCGTATGGAGACTATCCAGAAGAAGCTTAACGACATACCATCAATGGATCCATTTCGCACTCATGCTCCTAAACAAGCCTCAAGTTCTGATGGCTGTATGCGAAGCTATAAATTTGGAGACATTGAGAAGAGCTATCGCGATCTTTCCCCCGACCTCAGATACTGTCTCTTATACTTCTGCAACTTCCCCGCAAATTATCATGTAACACGTGGGAGACTTGTTCGGTTGTGGATAGCTGAGCGCTTCATGGAGGAGAGAAGTAACAGGACAAAGGAGGAGATCGCTGACGAATACCTCAACAAACTGATCGAAAGGAACCTGGTTGAAGTCCACGGTAGAGATGCTGTAGGGCGAGTAAAACGCTGCCAAGTTTTTCCACCTGCGCGAGACTTCATCCTTGACAAGTCTGAAATGATAAGATTTTGCACGGTTCTGCCTAGAGCAAACAATATAAATTCAATTGAAAAAAGCAGACGCTTGTCTCTTCACAGTCATTCCACCAATTTGTTACGAGACAAGAATTTATCTTCTATTCGTACCCTGATGACATTCTGGAGAGACGCTGAATTCAAAGCTGAGAATTTACTCAGGAAATTTAGATTGTTGAGAGTTTTAGACTTTGAAGATTCAGCCTTGCAGTCTTTCCCGGAAGAGGTTGTCAACCTCACACTTCTAAGGTACTTAAGTTTCAGAAAAACAAACATAAATAAAATTCCAAGACGTATTAAGAAGCTCCACAGCCTTGAGGTTTTGGACCTTAGGCAAACTTCTGTAAGTTGGTTGCCCAAGCAAATCCGCAAACTTCAGAATTTGTTGCATCTTTTAGTCGACCAAAGACTAGGTCTCAATGAAGCTCGAGAAGGAGTCCAGTTGCCTTTAGGATTAAAACGTTTAACATCATTACAGAAGCTTTCTCTTCTCAAGGCAAACGGGAAGAATCGGAGGCTCATAACAGAGTTGGGAAATCTAAAGGACCTCAGGAAACTAGGGATCACAGAACTTGAAGTAGAAGCTGGGAAGGATTTGTGCCTGTCCATCCAAAACATGGAGCATCTTTCTTCCTTATCTGTGACATCAACAAGGGATCAAGAGGAGTTTCTTGAACTGAATTATATAAGACAACCTCCTCTTTCCCTTCGCTGTCTAAGTTTAGCAGGTCGTTTGAGGCACATTCCAGGGTGGATTAGACAATCAAACAGTCTTGCAAGGATATGTCTTAAGGGGTCCAAATTAGAGCATAGCCCTCTTGAGGCCCTTCAAGATTTGCCTTCTCTTGTGGAGCTCAGGCTGGTTGATGCATACATGGGGGAAGAGTTGGAATTTAAACCCAAATGTTTCCTGGCACTAAGAATGTTATATCTTGAACAACTGAGTGGTTTACGAAAGATTTCTGTGAAGAGTAGTGAGGCACTTCCTCAACTAGAGAAGCTAGTACTCAAAGGATCTTATAAATTGCAAAAGGTACCTTCCCGATTGACGAAGCTCATTAGTGAGGAGTAAAATGCTTATGTATTATATGCCATTGCAAAACCTTGTGTGTTCTTTTAAGTAGGTTTCAATTTAATGAAGGGTTTGTAGCCATTGTATCTGTATTGTACTATTTTGATTAACTGAATGTATTTCAAGGATCTTCTCCAATATAGTATTGTACTCTTGGATTATCGTAGTGATATATTTGTCATTTTCTGAAACTGATTATCATGTATGGTGATATATGTTATTGGATATAATTTATACACATTTTGTACTCCTAATTATAAATTATTTAGTTAATTATATTTTGATGAAATAAGAAGAATAAACATTTACGTTTTCAATAAATTGTAATAGTTAATTTTAGTAGACCAAGAGTCAAAATGAGATCTAAATCCAAGCTCTAAGTAGACTCAGTCCAACTAAAACAAAAACAAACAAATGCAGCTGCTGTTTTGGGGAAACTAATAAAGCAACACGTGTACTCGAGGGAGCCACACATTTGGCTGCGATTGCTACTCCTTATTAGTTTGAATTAAATTGAATAGTATTTGATTAGATATAATACTGTTTTATGCTTGCCATATCATAGCCTTGGATTAAAAATAAATTTGATAAAATTGAAATAAATTATCATATGAATTAAACAAAAAATTTTAAGTTTTATTCATATAAAATAAAAATGAAATATATTTTAAAAAATAATTATAATCAGTTTTATGAAATTATGATTTTTTAATAAATTAAAATTATTAGTATTTTTGATTAAGTTTTATAAATTAATATTTTTATATGATTTTAATTTTTAAATAATTAAATAACACTATTTGTTTTTAAGAAAATAAATAAAAGGTAACCCGCAATTGGGTTACATTGAAGGCCGTCACGAAGATGTGTTTCGTGAATTTAAAATAGTAAGACAAATTTAAAACATAATTAAAATGATAAGGTTAATTTAAAATAATTAGGAAAATTTTAAAACAAATTTATGATAATACGATAGAGAAAACAAGACAATTTTAAAACAAATGGTAATTCTAAAAACAATAGTTCTTTTAAAAAATTGAACATTCAAAACTCTTAATTGGCAGAGATAAGGAATGCCACTGTCTAATTGTAAAAGGGCAATTGAGAAACAGAAAGTTCAAAGCTCTCGTCTGTAGTCTAACACAAACAATAATAAGAAGGCAAAGTGAACCCACAACGCTTAATAGTCAAATCAATGAGCAATCTGTTCTGCATGATTCACTAAACCAACATAGATTTTGAAAGAGAAATGAAAGTTGCCCAAACATATCTAGTCTAATGGAGTTGGGCTGTCAAGGCGATAAAAGGTTATAAGCACTAGCACTAGTCATTTTTTCATGGAGGGAAAGAGTCCAGACTCTTAAATCAGTTGAAGTACTAATAACCACTTGTTCAATATCATGAACTAAATTTGGATGCATCTGCTGCACCGTAGAAGGGAAATGTCAGCTATTATTGTAGTAAAAATCTTCAATATGGGTTGAGAGCAGTAGTTCCCTAAATTAAATGAAATTTCAAATGAAATTAGAAGACTTACTTTAAATTAATGCTTACAGTTTACTTTTAATCTTCTATGGATGTATGGAAAGTGTATGTGGGGGAGAGAAGACAGTTATCGCTAGTAAAGATAGTTAAGAGAAGCAGCGTAAGTGTGTCCTCGCTTCCTTCTTTTATTGATGATATAAGTACAAAATAATTAACAAATGCTTCTATGACTCAAGTTACAAAGCGACTCAAGTAACTCAAAGGCTACTTTTGTTCTTTTCGTTATTCAAAAGTTTGCCTTCGCTGACAGCACTTTTCTTTCTGTACCTCGGAGGCTTGTTTTACTGTTGGTTCTTATCTCTCTATAGGTCGACGGGCTGGTTGCTGCTAGCTTTCTATAACTTCACGCGTCTAGCTTCATGTATTCAAATTTTGGTATGCTTCGTCATAAAATGCTTCATCAGTTTCTTCTTATTGATAATCTTCAGTTAAAAGTTCCCTACCTGTTAGTTTTTGGATTTTCTGCAAATATTAATTAATACCTTCAAAGATACTGCACTGCAAGTTCTTTTCGACTCCTGATGAAGATTGACATATATGGAGTCTGGCCCACTAGCTAAGTTCTAAAAGTATTCATACACTTTAAATACTTATGTGCTTTGTACCTTTGAAGGTATTAATTAACACAAAAGTCACCTTTGGATTCAGCTGTTGGCCGTTTTTCGTCAACAAATTGGAATGGTTTTCAATATGAGACTATTACAATGTAATGGTAAACAGGTAGACAATGTATGGTTTTATTATACCTGGTAGTCCATTATTAATATTCACAAGGAATAGAATCTATGTTTAAACAAAACTCATGTTTTCCGCCATACATTCGAGTACTCATTTGGAGCTTGTTTGGGAGGAATGTGATGTTCAAAATGTTTTAAGTGTACGGGCCATCAATTTTTCCATAATCAAAAAGCTAGCCAGGAATGTTTGGGATCTGAAGGGATTTTGAAAAATTGTCTAGGTTAATTTGTATGGTGGTAAATTTATGTACATACTTCTAGTTTCTTTTAAAAGTAATGGTATAAGCAGTCGTACCAGAAGGGTATTTTGGTAGAGTTATCAAGCACGTAATTTTGAATCTTGAAGAATCTTTTTATGGTTTTTTCTTCTACTAGGTCAAATACTTTCTTTTGAATGTCTGAAGGACATTCTAAGAGTCCTTTAATTATTTAGTGTTCCAGCTAGTTCCTGCATAAGAAAAATGTTAGTGGTTTGTGGTTCTAATGCATTTCTTGTCTTCTTCTTCCATCATATATATATATAATATCTTTTCCCTTTTCTTCTTGCTTGGATAAACTAAGCCTTTGTTGTAATTCTTGAGCTAAATTTTGAAAATTCTTTAATTCCAAATTAAGATTATTGATCACTTCATTTTGCTTTCTTAAGTTGCTTTCTTAAGTTGTTCCATAAGTTGATATCTAATTTCATTACTTTTCTTAAAATGATGATCTAAAAAGTTCCTTGGTAATTAAGTACTCGTTGACTGCCACTTTGGTTGGCTACATACAACTTTGATACTTTATCAACTTCTTCAAGGCTATAACATCCTTTCAAAATTGGGTCTAAAAAATTTTCAATTTGAGATAAAGCTTGAGGCCAAGTTTGAAAACTATACAGTGAGAAAATTTATCAATATTTGCAATATAATATCTTAAATATTTAAAGCGTCAACAAATTTTTCATCATTTCCAAAAAACCATATATTATTTAATATACAATATGTTGTTCTTCAAAAATTCTACCTTGAATATTATGTAAAAGTTCAAAAGGAAGTTCTAGACACCTGTAAAAGTTCTAAGAATAAATTAGCCTAGATAAAATATCGGCTAAATCATTATTTTTTCCACTAATTAATATGTTCAAAATAGCTTTATATCTTCTACCGGTTAATATCTCTAAAAAATACAGCCATCTTTTACTAATGAAAGAATTTTTCTTTGTAAATTTTTCTTTTGGGCTTTCCTATAGAATCCTACTATATTATTACAGTCAGTTCTTATTGTAAAAGAATTGTTTTGTATATACAGATGAAATGAATTTAAAGAATTTATTATTCTCAAAATTTCTGATTCTGTACCAGACTTCCTGCTTTCTGATTCCGTTAATTTGCCACTTGTGTATATAGCTATCTCTTATTTTTTATTAGGACTATCTTTAATAGGCTTTTGGAGTAAAATTCCTGCCCATCCATTATTACTAGCGCCAGTTTGAATGATTTTAAAGTAGTTATCTATAGGTACAGATTAAAGATTTAAATTTTTTTATAATTTTTTTTAACTAATTTTATGTTGTGTGTATTTTTTGAACTACACAAATGGATTGGTAAAAATCTAACAAAATGACTCAACGGATTGGCCTAATGAATATGGGCCCAGCTATCCAAGTCTCAACTAAAAGAAGTAAGCTTTTGGCACAAGAAGAGCAGCTTGTATACACATGCACATGAGAACATTCAGCTCACAGAATGAGCTCGGATATGACGACTAGCTCAATAATAAAAGCTTCAGCTCATACATGAGTACTCCAGCTCACATAGATAAGCTCTTAGGTCGCTAGTTATGATCAGTGATGTCCAGCAAGTCGCTCAGAGTAGAACTAGCTCGTGGAGTGGTATGACGTGCATGTTAAGTCTTTCCAGATCAGTGGCAGCATGATTTTCTCAACCATTAGATATGGGGCTAGTGTTAGAAATCCATGTTTTGGTAGAAGACTTTGACAAATGTGACATGTGTCAGATTTAAGAAATTATAATTAACTATTTCTTTATTTTATCACAACTGTAGCACCTCTCCATTCCTATAAAATAGGGGGCTGTAACAACTATAAAAGGGCTTTTGCTCTCTCTTACTCAGACTCTCACATCAGAAAACAAGTAATAACAGTGACTACCTTTTTAAAATAGAGATAGCCGTGGACGTAGGCTCTTTTAAAGTCGAACCACGTAAATCTTTATTATTCTGTTCTCTCTCTCTGTCTCTCCTCTCTTCTATCTGTTTTATTTGTGTTTGATTTGTAGTTCTGGGCTTCGAAGAACCCAGTTGACTAATTTTTGATGTTAACATTTTATATCTTTTGAATTAAAATATTTTTGACCATTTTTACTTAACTTATTATATAAAGGTCTTACTAGAGTAATTATATTAGGAATAAACTTTTTGTTATAGTATAGTAAGCCTAAAAATTTTTGTAATTCTTTTGTCTTCTCTCGTTTATTAGGGAAAACTAATATCATTTTTGCTATATGCTTTTATAATTCTATTTTACCTTTGTCTATTACTAATCCTAAAATTTCAATTTTCGTTTAAATTACTCAATCTTCTATTTTGAAATTAATATATTATTTTTAAAAATATCTAATGTATTATATATTCTAATATATTAGATATTTTTTAAAATATCTAATATTATCTATGTAAACTATGCAAAAATGAGAATAAGCTTTAAAGGCTTTGTCCATTCTTTCTTTAAAAACTTGTGTGGCATTCTTTAAACCAAATAACATTACTAGCCACTGAAATTGTCCTACAAAGCAACTTAAAAGTTGTCCAATGGATGGATTCTTTGCTTAACTTAATTTACCAAAACCCACTTTTATAATCAAATTTAGATAAATTAGTTGCTTTTTATAAACAATTAATTAGGGGATAATATGAAACTCACCCTGAAATATACAAAATTAATCGTGATTGAACATTATTTCTTTTTAATAGGTGAACCGTCTCTTACTATCAACTTTCTATCTAAAAAGTTAACATTTTCTATCTAAAATCATGAAATAGCCAAAATACCCTTACCAAGATCCGTAAAATCCCAATCATATCCTTTAAATTTATATAATAATTAAAATACCCTTTAAATTATTAATAGACAAAAATATTAAATAAAAAATGCAAAATAATTAAAAAAAAAAATTCTTTTCTCTCATTCTTATCTCTCTCATGTCATTGTCTAATTTCTTCTCTCTCACTTCTTCTCATTTTTTTTTTTTTTCATTTTTTGTTTATAATGGCAGCAGGTCATTTGAGACGAACCTGGATAATTTTTATCTAGGTTTGTCCTAGATGACCCACCTCATCTAGGTTTCAATCGAACCTAGATCTGGGTTTGATTGGAACCCAGATCATCTGCTTTAGATTTGCTGCAATTCACCCACTTTTGCAGAACTCCCACCGTTGTTGATGCTGTTGAAGTGGTGGTGGTTCACCACGGATCAGCCCACCAAGGATGTCACAGTCATGCTTGCTAAATGAGGAAGAGGCGATATGTTTGGGAAGTGGTGGGCGAAGGGTTTGTGAGGAGACTGATTGTTATCGGAGTGGAGACACTACAGGAGGGATGGATACCCAAAATCATTACCATCAACCAAAAATCAGCTGATCGTTGGCGATGACATGGCGACAGTGTGTAACGGTGGAGTTAGATGTGAATATCGCAGTCTTTGAGTTTTTGTTTTGTTTTTTTTATGGTTTCTTCAAGCGTGTGAACACTGAGTTTTGGATTCTATTTGGATGAATTGAGAGACGGTTATGTAAGCTGTTTACAAGTATTGTTCTAATATTTGTATGATTTTAGTTAATAAGTCTAAAGTGGTTGATATATGTATATATATTTTTAGATATCTCATGCGTATGCGTGTCAAGATTGTGGACTTGACTCTTGCGCAAGCCAGTATTAGAATAGGACCAGCTATGCGTGCTTCATTTCCTAATCAGTACATTGATGAAATGACTACTCTTATATGATTGGTTTATTTGTTTTGCGCCTTTATAGTTTGTTTGATTTTTTGTTTTTTATACATTTTTAAAGCTTCTGTGACTTCTTATCGTTTGAGTTTTTGATTTTATTGATTAGATTTGTTGCAATAATTGGAAAAACCTAGATGATGGTTTGAAGTTGCTGATGTCGAACCAGATTGATGGATTGATGATGATAATAATGGGTTGATGGTGGTGATGATGGGTTAATGTGTTTGGGTTTATATTGGTCGTGATGCTTGATGTGATGAAACGCTGTTGGTGTGGTTTGGCTATCGGTGTTAATTTGATTAATGCTGCTAGTGTTATGGTTGATGATTAATCGGAGGTGAAGGTCTAATCTACCATCTATTAAGATTGGATTTCTATCCGTAAAAATATACATATAATTTTAATTTATAAAAAAATATTTTTTTTTAAATGATCTCTACCATCCATCAACATGATGAACAGTAGAAATTATTTTAATTTTTTTTGAGAAAATTATTTTTTTTATTTTTAAATAATTTACAATTTTTTTTTTATTTTAAAATTTTTTTTGATCTCTAATATCCATCTCTAAAGTAGAGGTGAAGATTTATTTTTTATTAATTAATAGAGTTATTAAACTCATTTTCCTTCATTTTAAAATTTTAATTATTATATTAGATTACCATTTTGTCCTCAAATTTTAACATTGGTTGGGTTAAAAAGACGGCGGAGGATGAATTACCTAATAAAAATAAAACCATGAGTCATGATTAGTTTAACTTTTAGAGGAGTTTTTTTTTTTTTTTTTTTTTAATTTATTTAATAATATACTTTTTATTAGTTTATCTTTGTTAGAGATTTTATAACTATTATCTAACATATTATCATTTAATCTTTTATAATTAATTATCATTCTAGTTTTTCCTCTTTTTTATTCACTATGGTTATTAATTATGAAAGTTAGGTTTCTATGTCTACTTGTACTTTTTCTAATTACTTTTAACTCCAGTAATTCTTCTATATGTAATCGGAATTCTTTTCTATCTTCTAGGCTATGTACTAAATCTTGTGTTTTTGTAGTTATATTTGGATTAATGATTTCTACATTATAGTAATCTATATTATTTTCTCGTATTGGATTATTTCTTATTATAACTAATTTCTCTAATGTATCTACTTTTCTTTTTATTTCTATTAGCCAAATTTGACATTACGTACAATCTATATTTTCTATTTTTATCATGTCTTCTAAATAGTTATTTACGTCTTCATCTATTAGCAAATGATTGTCTATGTTTTCGAATGAATCTCCTAATAGAGAATTAAAGTATTCTAAGGGGTCGTTTATTTTTTTGTTTAAAGACTAAATAGTGTTACTGAAAACTGAAAACTGAATAGTGACTGAAATATGAAATCTGAACAATATATTTTTTTTTCATTTACTAATATATTATAAATTTATTTGTTTTATCAATTTAAAATTATTTGAAAACTAGTAAGTTGACATTTATACTATTTATACTATTTGTTGTTATGTAATTTTAATTAATTTAATACAAAATTTTGAAAGTAAATAATTTAATAAATTCTTAAACATTTTTTATGTACATATTAATAAAATTTTATTCATAATTAAAATATGATTAAAAAATATAGTAGTATTAGCCTTATTTATATTTATATATATTCATAGATTTAAAAAATAACTAAAAAATGAATGTTTAAATTGTAAATTAAAATATATTAATTCAATTTTAAGATAATTTAGGATGAAATGTATTTAGGTTTTATTTTTTAAATATATTTTTTATAAGTATCAAGAGCAAAAGAAAATAAAATTTGAATAATATAAAATTAGGATAAATTTAAAATTATATTATTTTGAGAAGAATAAATTTAGAATAAAAATTTTTAAATATCATTAAGTGATTTGTAATTAAGTGAAAAGTTAAAAATTTTTACTTAATTTTTTCAGTTATTTTTTGGTAGTTTTAAGTGGTTTAACCGCTTAAAAAAACAAACAAAAACAACTTAATATGTGCAATTCAGTAAATCTTAAGTGAAAAAAAATAAACGACCCCTAAGCCTACTTGTTTTTTTTATTATGTACTTTTTCTTTCTTTTCAAACGGAATGTTTCGTGTTTCATATTTGCGTTGAATAAATGTTGATTTTTTAAACAAATTAATACATGTAGGAGTTATCATTATGCTTCCATTTATACGAAGAATAAAATATAATCCTAAAACGAGTTTGTAATTACTGATTTGATTAGTTATAAAGGTTTGGGGTAAATTATGTATTTCCCCATTTATTCAAATAGGTTTATTTACTAAGCAATCGATAATTTTTATGAGGGTTCTATTAAATTGTCTTACTACTATGGATTGTCTAAGCATTTTTGTAATCTTCTGGAACTAAACTTTCATATATAGCGCTTTTATTAGTACCTATATTTATCGTAGCTTTTGTATTTAACTTATTATTTTTATATAAAATTTCTATTTCTATGGTTATTAATTCACTACCTCCTCTATTAGCATTGTTAGTCTCTACACAAATAATCTATTTTAAGTACTTCCTGTAATTCTTCTATATTTTCAAAATCATTAATAGTTTTTAAAATATTAGCTTTTATATTTTTGGCTTCTGGACAGTTAGGTTTTATAAGACCCATCTTACCATATAAATAGCATTTACACTTATTATGATCCTTCTTATAAGATAAAAGGTATTTTCTTCTTATAAGGTTTGATATAAGAATATTTAAAGGGTTTTCTATACTTTTTTTTTTTTTTTTTTTTTTTTTTTTTTTTTTTTATCTTTATCTTTATAATTTTTATGCGCTTTTCTATATTTATGTTTATGTTTCCTATTTTTACTACATCCTAAGGTATGTACCTCATATAAATCCATAGTGTTTACTAAATTGTTCTCGTGTTTATACTTTAAGTTTTGAGAAAATATCACTAAATGACACTTTTAAATATTGGATTTACAATCTTGTCTTATTTTAATTTAGTTAATAATTGAGTCTCAAACCTTATTTTTTTTTAACACAAATACCCTTGATTAAATTTATGAGAATATTATATTTTTTGAAAAATGACTCAATTGTTACATTTATTATAAGGATATTTTGATATTTTTACACATGATTTAGGACTTAATTATTACATTTTTTAAAAAATGATATAAATGTTAAATCATTAATTTAATGTGCTATTTTTGTACTTGTCCCGCTTGATAAAATGTCACTAGATGACACTTTTAAATATTGAATTGACAATATTGCTTTAATTGTTTTCGTAATGAAGATATTTGCCAAATTAATCCTTCTTCTTTTGTACTGTCAAACCATGTTCTTAGTTCATTACTTAGCTTTTCTCCTATCTTACCAGGTAATGTATTAAAAATCTTTATTAAAAGGTCTTCATAGTACGGTCCACCTATTTGACTCTAATATTATAAAATAAATCTATATGATAGTAAAAATATTGCATATCGCATATATTTAACTGCTCTAAACTTATAGTTGCTCCAGTAATTGTTAATGTATCTCCTTACGATATTCCTAATATGATTTTCTTTATACAATCAATAAAACCTAAGACTATTATATGTATTTCAAATTCATTTAACTCTCTCCGATCCTCTCTTTTTGCATATTCGCGCCATCCTAAATATATTTGTTTTTCACTACATCCTAATGTACTTTCTAAATAAATCACCTTATATTTAGGATCAATTATCACTGATAATTGGCTTCCATGGAATGTCTGATCAAATTACCTGCCCATCTATCAAATATTTGTTTCCACTCACTAGGTTTGTGACCTTGTAAGCTTAAGATCAATATAACTTTTGCTTCTGAAGCTTGCTTCCACTTTTCTAATTTAGTTTTAGCTTTAAATATACTCCTTCTGTTTTCTTATACTGTTCTCTATTTTCTGGCATACCTATTTGTTCTAAGTATTCTTCAACCTTTGTTTGTTCCGCCATTGGTTCAGGGATATTTGAGCGTCGTTTCTATTACTAGTTTCTCCTTCTTCAAATATTTTTTGTCTCCATCTACCATAATTTCATCTTCTATATAATATATACTTTCCAAGTTATGCTTGAATTTATTAAAGTGTAAGTTTTTAATTAGCATGTCGTCCGCTAGCTTTATCTTCACTTAACTATAAATTATTACACAATTCTTCAAAAATTTCTTCTTCTAAGTAGTCACTTAGATTTTCACTTTTAAATTTATATTATTATTATTATTGATTTTTATGCCATTTACCATACTATCCTTACTCAATAACAGAATGGTTACATTTCGACACTGGAGAAACCGTTTGGGGTTTCAGGGTATCATACTCTTCTTTCTCATTAACGGAAAGGTTACCGTACTATCCTTTCTCATTCCGGCGAGCTTGTACGCTTGCTGAAATTAAATGGTACTTTCTTGTAATCTTAAGCTTGTATTGATTTGATTATGTGTCCTTCTTGATTGCTTGCTTTTGTTTAAAAGTTGTCAGATGGTTGTTTGAAGTAGTTTCACTTCCAGTTTCACGAATAAAATGTTAGGGATTTATGTGAGATAAGAAAGAAAAATTTTAAATTTGGATAGAAGATTATATGGAAGGGAAAATATTTTATTGATAAGGAATCCTTGTTTCCGTTTTTTTGACTTGATTGGTTACCAATGCGCCCATGTCATCTATTTATACAAGTGGGTCACTCTAGAATTTAGATACATTTATTTTTATATTTATTCATAATTCATCTAGGAACTATAGATTCATTCCTAAATATTGTAAATTCATTTAATCATCAATCTTTAGAATTATCTTGAAACATCTTCCAAAGATTATTCATGCAGCATCTAGATTCATCTCCATAGTTTAATGCATTGATTGCAAATTATTTATTTAACACCCCCTCTTAATTTGTAATCTTCAAGATCTTTATGAAATAATTAAACTTTCGAGCTGATAAAGCCTTTATGAAAATATCAGCCACATGCCCTTCTGTTCTATAGAATTGCATTTCAATTTCTTTTTCTTTAACTAACTTCTTGATAAAATGATGGTGAAGCTCGATGTGCTTTGATCTGTTGTGAAAAATTGGATTCTTTCTCATGACTATGGCAGATATTTTATCACAATAAATAACAATAGCAGACTTTTGTTCTTACTTCAAATCCTTCAAAATTTTCTTAAGTCAAATAGCCTCACAAGCTGCAGTTGCAACTGAGATGTATTCAACCTCAATTGAAGATAAAGCAATTGTGTCTTGCTTCTTTGACGGCCATGTAATGGCTTTTGTCCCAAGACAAAATATATCTTTAAGTGTTTTTTTTTTTGTTGTCAATAGAACTTGCTCAATCACTATTTATATACTTGATTAAAGAATTGTCTACTTCTTTTGAATAATGAAATCCAAAATTCTTTGTCCCTTTAACATAACAAAGAACTTTTTTTTACTATTGAAGAATGTACTTTGACTTGAATCACTCATAAATCAAGAAATGACACTAATTGCATGAACAATATCAGTTCGAGTATTTGTAAGGTATATAAGTGATCCAATAAGACTTCGAAATTGAGTTGCATTGGCTTTTGATGCTCGATCAGATTTGCATAGATTTTCATTTAATACCATCGGTGTAGCAATTGGCTTGCAGTTTAGCATGTTAAATCTTCTTAGCAGATCTTTAACATATTTTTCTTGTGAGATGAAGATACCTTCATTGGATTGCTTTACCTAAATTCCAAGGAAGTATCTCATAAGACCAAGACTTGTCATCTCATATTCTTTCATCATGAAATTTTTAAAATCTTTTGTCATTTTGAAAAATGTGCTAGTGTAGATCAAATCATCTACATAGAGGCATATTACAAGAAAATCTTCCATACCATTTCTCTTGATAAACAATGATGGCTCACTAGGACTTCTTTTAAAACTATTCTTCCAAAAATATTTGTCTATTTTGCTATTCCAAACCTTGGGGGCTTGCTTTAACCAATACAAGGTTTTCGAAGACAATAAACTTTGTCTTTTTTACCTTTGGTGACATATCCCTGAGGTTGCCCCTCAAATCCACGCTACCAGCCCTACCAGCACATTACTAAGCCCAACTACTGTCTAAAGTGCGCCTACTAGCATGCTACCTTGCCAAGCAGTGCTGCACAAGCCTTGCTACACCTCCAGCATGCTGCCATGCTCGCTTATCTGTTGCCAAGCGCCCAAACTAGCGTGCTTCACACCAGTAGCCCCTTGTGTGCTTAGCTGCGTTTTTTCTAGTCCAGTAGCCCTTAAACCAGCGCCACACGCTGTCAAGCATGCAAGAGATTTGTCCAAGATGGCATTTTCAACTTTTCATTTCACGTTTTGTGCCTTAACTATTCAACCTTTAAGAAAACTCGAATGACACCATTTTGGACAGTTTTGAGGGGGCTGAAAATGGGGACCCCCTCTCTCACTCTTAATTCTCACCCCTTAAACGCCTCTATTTCTTCAAACTTCACCCACCAACACCATTCACCTTTACTTTGGAGAGAAAGCTTTGCATGAGTAGAGAAGAGGATGCAAGAGTTCAAATTTGGAAGAGAAGAGGAGCTTTCAACCTTAGAAGATGGAGGTTCATGGGTTGTGTTCTCAACTTCTCTTTTGTATTTGTAATTTTTCCATTGTATATAGCCATATTTTATGTTTTGTTGGAATAATGATGGATATTGATTATTTAATGTTATTAGAGTTTGATTATCATTTGCTTGAGGATGGTGTATATGTTGAGTAGGGATTTTAGAACTTAATGCTTACATGTGATTGACTATCATACACATGATTTGAGATTTTGTGTTGAGATCGGAAGGAATAGCACACAAAGTGCTCGAAAATGGTTACCCTAGGCTAGGAAAGGGAAATAGCCACTCGTGTGACAGTCAGGTCGCTGTGAGTACTCCAATAACAGTTAAGTATCTTATAAAAATACCAATTCGACCTAAATAGTAAATTATCTTAAACTTAATGAGCTCTTGTTCATTGGATAGTCATCGGAAGATAGGTGTTGGTGCAAAAAAGTATGTTCAATGCATTATCGAAAGAGATGTATTGAGTGCATTAGTGATAAACTAACGATAAACACAATCAATAAATTTTCAATGTTTTGATAATTAATTTCTTTATCTAAATGGAATCCAGAATCTCAACACACTTTTATTTGTTCTTATTTATTTGTTTTTTTATCTATGACTAGTTTGGTAATCGATTCTCATATCTCTATGGAGACGATCCTGCAATCGCTATACGATATTAATACGATTTGTATACTTACGAGGTTTTACTAAGTAACCGATAGCCGCTACTATAATATAGATATATTTTTCTATTTTTTATTTTAATTATAATTAATTAAAATTAAAAATAATTTTCTTTTTTTATCTTTATTTTTCATTAATTTTATTTTATTAAAAACTGGAAAATAAAAAAAAAAAGAAAAAATGAAATAAAAAATGTTGAAAGAAAAATATATTACGTTTTAACAATCATATCCACTATTTACTAAACACGTTTGTCTTACTCTTTTATCAAGGTAATAATTTGAAAAGATAACTTTTCAAACATCTATCACCTTATATTTTAAGTAGATTATTTTATAAGTTAAGTTTTAAATGATTATTTAATAAGTAGAAACAATCACTACAACAAATCTTGTATTTTACGGCATCAAACCATAACCTTTTTTTTTATGCAATGAAAAAGCTATCTATTATAGTATTTTATAATTAAATGCTACGTTAATTAATCACTTAGTAACACATCATTATTAATGTCACGACCCGGGACCTGGGCCGTGGCAGAATCATAATTATCAATAAAATAAAAATTTTTAATTTTTAATAATATAAAACAAATTTTCCTGTTTTAGATACTCAGGAGTACCCAAAATAAAATATTGTGAACGACGAAATGAAAATATTCAAAACAAAAACACTCTAAATTAATCTCGGTTTGGACCATTCCCACAGATATGTGAACACCTGCTAGAAATCATAGATTCAGAGTAAATATTAAAATCATCAACACTTAGTCGTGCAATCAACTTATCATAATTAAGCATTCAAATTCATTTAGAATTTCAAATTAAATTCCAACACTTTGGTGTTCTTAACACAATGTCTTAAATACAACAATGCAAGTCCCTTAAATGAGTTGCAAGGACATTCAATTCCAAATACTAAACTTGAAATGAAATAACTAAACATCCATATCAGGGCATAATCCCTGATTTCTTTGGTCCTCCACCTCATTCGTCTGATGACCACCTAAGTCACCCTGCACATTTCCTGGAATGAAAAAAAAAATAAATGAGGGGTGAGCTAGTGCTCAGTAGGATTTCATTCCCGATAAGGTTTTGGAAACCGCTTTCTAAAATCATTATTAAAAACTCTATATGCTTAACTGTTTAATAAATTAAATAAATCATTCCATAAAATATATAGGCTATCAGAATCGTCATACAACATTTAAGTGTTTATATAAACTCATGTCATTTTCACAACAAGGTAAATCCCGTCCTCTAGTCATATACCCGGTGACCTACAATTTTCAGTAAATTATTTTGAATAAGAAAACAACATTTGGCACACCGTGACCCTGGTAACAATACCAAAAAATACCCTGCGCAATAACCCGCGCAGTGACCCCGACATAAAGTCGTATCATATAAATAGTAGAAAATACCCTGCGCAGTAACTCGCACAGTAACTCCGACATAAAGTCGTATCATTTGAATAACAGAAAATACCCTGCGTAATAACCTGCGTAATAACCTGCGCAGTAACCCCGACATAAAGTCGTGTAATTTAAATAGTTATTGATAGCATCACACAATGACTAGGACGGTGGATTTTAACCTTATTTAAGTTAACCAAACGATTCAGATGGTTTACCATGTAATCAACACAATATATATATAATTCGATATTCTGAAAGCTTTCATTTTCACTTATAAAATTTCAGCAGTATAACGGCTGCTAATTCAATAAGCCAAAATTTATGAACCTATCATAAAGCCACAAAATTTTCACCAAACAAACCACAAATACTTCCAAAAACAATCCACAATATATATCCGCATATAATCAACATACTTTCAAATTTATACATATATATTTTAAATAAATTCCGTTTTAACATAAAAATTATTAAAAGATTAGGGTAGAACTCCTACCTCAATATAAGCTATTTATTATTCCAAAAACCTCAATTCCTAAAGTAATTATCGCCGTTTCGGATCGAATCTACAAAGTAACGTAATATAAATAATTTTTAACACGACTACCCGATAGATAAAATGTTCCTAAAAATGGATTCTACACTTAAAAACGAGTTCGTAGACGCGTTCGGAACTAAATTTCGAGTTCGGGAGGTCGAAAAACTCACATTCGCCGTACGCGGCGACAGGCGACGACTTTCCGACGACGGATTCCGGCGACCACGGTGGCATGACGTGCGGTTAGGCGGGTTTTGTTCCCCTCGACATGCTTGTCATGAAAATGGGGTTGGTCGGAGTCAAAATCGCCTAGTTTCGCCGGGATCTAGAAAAATAAAAGTTGGTTAATGACAGACCTTCCTCTGCTGAAACGAACCCACAAAGGATGATAAAATTTGACAAAATTGGTACCTATGGAATCTACGTCGCATGAGATTTCCAACGGTACCAAATTTGGGCAAAACGGAGGTCGGACGAGGTCGGAACGACAAGTCAAAGTCGGGCTCACGAAGTTGGAGCGGCTGGAGAGAAAAATGAGGAGAGATAGAGAACTGGTCGGCTGGAGGTTGAAGAAGGGAGATGTAATCCGACTAAATTACATTTTGCCCCTCAACTGTTTAACAATTATAGTTTTAATTTAAAATTTTAAAAGTCTAACGTTTTGATCCTTACACTTTTACACAAATATTTCATAATATTTTCAATTTCACCCTTTATAAAATTTAAGGTTTTACAATTAATATGTCAACTTTGTCCCTCGTATGGATGTCAAGGAACCTGTGCTTCTTCTACCAGGGAAAGGGTTTGAAGGTTGACAATAACAATAACACATCATTATTAATATCGGTTTATTATTAAATATATAGCATATAAGATATGCTATTAATAATCATGAATTAATTAACCATTTATGGTTATAATAACACAATAGAAAAGTTATGAAATTCAAAATTATTAATATGTTATAAAATTATAATTAAATAAATAGTAAATAACAATAAAACGAAAATTCACAAAACCCTTCAATCCTAAAAATCTGGCAGCAATTCTATAAGGAAAAATAATTAAAATAAAACTTTGGGGCAAACTTACAAATTGGTGGGAGAATGATAATCTTTCATTCTCCAATTTCTTAAACTTTAGCGGCTTAATGTTGATGTTGCGGTTGCTTCTGGTTCACTTCCGGCGCCTGCTCCGGTTGAATCATTTACAGATATGGTAAATTTTATGTTGATGGTGAAATGATTATGGTTGAACGAGAGTTAAATAGATTTGAGATGTTGGACAGTGTTTGCACGCGAGTATTATCAAGGATATTGAATTCGATTCAGGCTGAGGGAATGAAAGAAATGGTTGCATGCTGTATCTGGCATGTAAATCATGTATTATATATCTTCAAAGCTGGTTTTAATCATGGAAACAATGCTCAAATTTTTGTTACAGTACCATTTGAAAATACTTCTAGAACGCAATGCGTTTCTGTTTTGTTTGGCAGTGGACCTTGCTTGATGATAGAGTCATTGACAGGTATCAAAACCTTAAGTTATTCCAGCAGTAGATGTTCATTCAATCCCTCACATGAAAGTCATCTGATTTACAATATTTAAGTATTTTTATGTTTAATTAAGCTCATTGATAACAAAGAGTATGCTGTTTGTTTGCTTTTTTTTGGTTTTGTTTTGTTTTGTTTTTTTTTTTTTTAGGAGCTTTTGACAAGTTAGCTGATGAGAATTTGTTTTGATTTTAGAATAACAACCGTTTTTCGAAGGTATATTATTAAAATGTGTTTGTTAATGTAATTATCCCAAAAACAAACTAATTTACATCAATTAATAGGTTGATCATTTGCATTAAATTGGTTGTGTGAGTTTGATCCCTGTGCATTACAAGATTTCCTTTTTCCTTTCTTGTGAGCTTTTCAGTTGTGGGAGCATGATAGGTCTTGCTTGTCGTGTGTTTTTTAATATAAGTTCTACTCATGTGCACTGTGGTGGTGTTGCTGCTGTTGTTACTTTGGC
The DNA here is from genome assembly GCA_022984855.1 of Dimocarpus longan. Taxonomy (NCBI): domain Eukaryota; kingdom Viridiplantae; phylum Streptophyta; class Magnoliopsida; order Sapindales; family Sapindaceae; genus Dimocarpus; species Dimocarpus longan. The sequence continues at coordinate 13,465,205 of CM041020.1, forward strand.
AATTTGGGATGTTATTTTTGCATTATGTATTTTAGAATGTATCGCAGTTGCTTCTGCTGCAATTTTTATTTGTTTCTCATATTCTTTTGGGTTTGAAGATGTGCAAGATCAAATTCGATCCAACTGGATAAGTTAATCGGATTCAATCCTTTTGATCGGATTTGGATCTGAGAACATAATCGGACCTGAAATTCTGAAATCCATTGAATTGGATCGAATGGTTAATTTTACACGGAAATCAGCTGAATTAATTGGATCTATCAAATTGTTAGCCTAATTTATATATTTGCTCAATTTACTTTATTTATTTATCTTCTAACCGGAGTTCCCATAACAACCCAATACAAATACCCAATTTTATGTATTGTGAGCTGGTTTTCTTTCTATTCTTTTGTTTTCCTGTAGCAGCATGGTGTTTTTGAACTTAAATTCGACGCTAAGACAGTAGCAGATCTATAAAATTTATTTAGGGAATACATGAATAAAATAATAAAAACGAACATACTAAATATATAATATTTTTGTATAAAAAAATATTCGATAATAATAAATAATAATAATGATTAAAAATAACAGTTTCTTTTTAACTAACTAACTAACTAACTATATATATAAGGCATGATTCATGAATCATGATTTGGAGAAGGAAGCGATGCAATGAAGCTTGTTTTGTTGGGTTAATTTATCATTTATGTGATTAATATGTTTTAATCAAATTTGATATGTAAACAAGATAATAAAGTTAAAATTTTATATTTTATTTAAAAAAAAAGGTTAAAATTTTATATTTTAAAATTTAAATAACATGAATTAATGTTTTTTCTGTCTAAATTAATATCGTCATTTTATGCCAGTTCCATTTACTGTTCCTGGACAAGCTGTTGATGGTGAAGATGTAAGTCATTTTTGTTTCATGTATTTGGATTTACTTGGAGTTTCTGTCGTTTTAGTATTGAAGTTGTGCAATGGTCACCAAAAAGTTCAATTATACATTGTATTAAATTACATGTCTTAAGCGGAACTTTACAAACCTTATTTACTTTTAGAGGTATTTCCTTGGGTGGATAATGCAAGTGATGACGATGAAAACGCAGAGAATTTGAGTGAAAATGAAGATAATGCACATGAGAACAGGTAAACTTTATGTTATTGCTACGTCCGTTATAGTTATTTAATTTTGATTAATTTTGGTAGTGTTTTGTTTTGTTTTATTTTGTTTTTTCAAATTCTGTTATTGATGATAACAACTCCTCCAAAAAGAGTACTGTTATCTGCAACTATGTCTTGATGTCATTCCTTATGAACCTGTTTGTCAAAAATGTTTAAAATATATTTTCCTTAAATGGGGATTTGGGTAGAGATGACAGAATGATGGAGGAATGCAGATGTGAATGAGGGAACCCGCCCCCCTCCTCCCCCTCCTATTCTTATTGATATCTCTAAATAACTTTTGCTAAATGAGAAGAAGACAAATTTTTTCAACAAATAAGGAGGGTGACGTGTCTCCCTTGGTCGATTACTGGGTACATCATTGCACAAAAATTATAAGTTAAAAAAATACTAAATTATTGAATTTCCAAATTACCCTTGCATCACTGTATCGATCATCACCTGTCATTCATCACTATTCCATCATCCACCGTGCATTATCAAATCCACCATCAACCACAGTCCACGATCTCACCATCCAATTAAATTAATTAAATTAGGGGTGGAGATCTAATTGTGATCTCCGACTCCATCAATCTCCATGAACGGTAACGATACCATTTTAAAATACAATTAAAACAAAAAAATAGTAAAAAAAATGGATCATAACTGTTCATCGATCAACCAAGATTATTAGTATATTTATTTGTAATCAAATTACTAAGACTATAAGAGTTGCCAATTAGATCTTGAGAGTTATCAATTAGACTTTTTATGTCTTTGTGATGACATAAATCCAATTCGACACAATCCGAATAATAATAGTCAAGTTGGGTTAGATTGGGTTAAATAATCTATTAGGTTGGGTTGAATAATCTATTAGGTTGGACCCAATCTGAATTTGAAAATGTCCACCCGTACTTTTACTATAGAAAGTTAAGAAACCAAAGGCAAATATGTAAACTAACTCAACCTTAAATTTCTATAATTAAAAATTATAATATAATATATAGTAAAATTTCCAAATTAAAACTAAACATTAAAATTTAAAATTAATACTAAATCAAACCAATAACTAGGCACTTTTCAGGAACACCAACAGAGCCAAACACTTGGGCACCACAAGACTCATACCTAATCCAATCAACACCTAGCCACCACCAAACCCACACCTAATTCAGCTAGAAAGATTGAAGACATAATTTTAAATAATAAAACATACAAAGACATAAATAAACACACATAGGGATATCTCTATTCATCTCTGTCAGACATCACCAACGTATCATAACCAGCCCTCCACCATCATCATCTCTTCAACCCATCATCACCACCACTTCACCCCAAACCCTAACCCACAATCCTAATGCCACATCCTAACGAATAAAAAACAATCAAAATAAAGAGATCTAGTGTTGGTAAGAGTAGGCCCGATGCCTATCTCTTCCTAGCGGAAGATATCAACACAAAAGCTTCTCCATCGAAGAAGGTGAGACAAATGTCAGAGAATGTGATAGGAGATGTGAAAGACAGTATAGGGAGATGGAGAGAAACAACAAATAAGAATGGGAATGAAAATTTGTTAGAGTTTTTTTTTAGTTAATTTGTTTTTATAATTCTATTTTTTTATTATTTTGGAGGAGGTTTACTTAGATGATTCGGATCAAGAAACTCCTCTGCATCCCTTGTTGATGTCACGGATAAAGAAGAAAGATACTCCATGTTTTGGATGGACAGGCACAAATCCCTTCCAGCTTCTACTTCAAGTTCTGTGATCCCTAGTTTCCTGAGGTCAACTAGATTTCCCAACTCTGTTATGAGCCTCCGATTCTTCCCGTTTGCCTTGAGAAGGGAAAGCTTCTGTAATGATGTTAAACGTTTTAATCCTGAAGGCAACTGCACTCCTTCTCGATCTTCATTGAGACCTAGTCTTTGGTCGACTAACAGATGCAACAAATTCCGAAGTTTCAGGATTTTCTTAGGCAACTCAATGACACAAATTTGCCTAAGGTCCAAAACCTCAAGGCTGTGAAGCTTTTTAATACATCCTGGAATTGTATTTATGTTTGTATTTCTCAAACTTAAATACTTTAGAAGAGTGCTTGACAACCTCTTCCGGAAAAGATTGCAAAGCTGAATCCTCAAAGTCTAAACCTCTCAACAATTTAAAATTCCCGAGTAAATCCTCAGCTTTAAATTCAGCGTCTCTCCAGAATGTCATCAGGGTACGAATAGAAGATAAATTCTTGTCTCGTAACAAATTGGTGGAATCATTGTGAAGAGACAAGCGTCTGATTTTTTCAATTTTTAATTATACCGTTTGGTCTTGGTAGAACCGTGCAAAATCTTATCATTTCAGACTCGTCAAGGATGAAGTCTTGCACACGTGGAAAGACATGGCAGCGTTTTACTCGCCCTAGAACATCTCTACTCCAGACATCAATCAGGTTCCTTTTGATGAGTTCGTTGAGGTATTCGTCAGCAATTTCCTCGTTTGTCCTGCTCCTACTCTCCTCCAAGAAGCGCTCAGCTATCCACAACCGAACAAGTCTCCCACGTGTTACATGCGAATTTGCAGGGAAGTTGCAGAAGTACAAGAGACAGTATCTGAGGTTGGGGGAAAGACTGTAATAGCTCTCCTCAATATCTCCGAATTTATAGCTTTGTAGTTTCTCAAAACAAAAGAAAAATTTATAGCTTTGTAGACAGCCATTAGAACTTGAGGCCTGTTTAGCAGTACAAGAGCGAAATGAATCCATGGATTTTATGTCCTCAATCTTCACCTGGATATCCTCCATACTGGAAGACAATCTGCGGAGATGTGTCCCGTCTCTAACAGAATGAAGAAATTTGGTTTTACTAGGGTGATGAAAATGTTCAGGCACATCAAACATAAACTTTTCAATAGCATCCTCGATCTCATAGGCCACATCACGCACTTGCTGCACACGATCCTTTAAGCCTTCAGTTGCTTCTGTTCCTTCTGTATCCTTCACGTAGGCTTGCATAGTCATCAGGATATTTCTTGTTGTACCGACATCATAGGGTGAGCTTGTTGGACCTAGATCAGTTAAACGAGAGACTATCTTCTCAAATAGAACCATAGAAGCGTAAATTGCTACTTCTGCCATTTCGCTGCCCAACTTCCTTTAAAATCAAAAGAAGAAAACAATGAAAATATTGTGGAAATATTAATTAAAGAATAACATAACATGTCAAATGTTGTTTTGTTTTATAAGCAACTAGAAGAGCATCAGGTCTCATTATTGTGTCTGATTCTGGAAAACAGGACTAGAAACAACATTTTTCTGAGGAATTTAATTTCCTAGCAAAACTTAACTACTAAGAACCAACCCAACATGAAAATTAAAGAACAAAAGCACTACTCTTAATTATGAGAAGCTGGACATGTTATAGGTGAACAATTTTTTTAATGAACAAAAACCAATGGAAAATAAAAATGCAAATGAACTTACTTGACTAGGGACTGAATTTAATCAGTTTCACCGGCGAGATTCCCCTCCTCGGGATTTGAAGTCTGCTCCTGGAAACGAAATGGCCAAGACCAGGACCACACGGTGAACATAGAATTATTGATTGGCAAAAATGAGTGAGTAATGACCCATCCATAATTATATTTTGATGGATCTACAAGTCAAGGTTTAAATATCGCGATGAATCAATATGGGGCTTTCCAATTTACAGATGTATCAAGGATAATGTCGATATTAATTAGATATTTGACTAAAAATTTACAAAGTGATGGATATTTGCTTTTAGTAGTTCAATTTGTTTATTAAAACTTTAAACTAAGCTAAAACAACTAATAATACATCAGATGAATTATTTTTGATAATAAATTAATATATTCATAAGTAATTATGATATAAATAGAGTGTATATATATTGTAACGAAAATAAATATGTAATTATAATCTAATTATAATATATTTGAAACTATAAAAATATACATTTTTAATAATAAAATCCTTAGTGAAATAATATTTTATTTTACATTTTCTATGCATAAAGATATATAAAGTTTACTTCTTTAATAGTTAATACATGTTTCCAAAATTTTGTAAAAGTAGAAGAAATACCAAATCAATTCCTCAGTGACTTAAAGATATAAAGTACATTTCCATTTTGATTTGCACAATGACTTTCCTGTGAAAATAGGTTTATATAATTTTAAAGGTAGTTTTTAATGTGCCGCATATATGTTCTTTTGTCCTTTCCAATTAATTAATAAATTAGGTAATTTGGATTTACCCAAGTTGGTGGATATTATTGTTTAATATGCATTAAAACGTTATACAATATTTGCAATGAAGTATAGTTTAATATATTATTACGGCTCAAAATTTCTCAATCTGACTCAAACTAGAAAGGCCCCGATTTATGTAGATGAATTTGGAGCATTGAAATCAAGTTTCAGGTAAAGTTTGGGTCAAAAAAGCTTTATTTGGTTTATAATCCGGTTGATTTTTAAGTCAAATGTTTTTTGCCTATCCTGATTTAGTTACATGCTCTTATTATATTTTTATTATACACTAATACTGCTTTTATAAACAATAATAATAATAATATAGTTTATTATGAATTATTATTTATTCATTTAATGTCATTCTAATAAATTTATGTATAAAATAAACTACTATTATAGATAATTGAGATGCTTTAATGAAATTTTGAAGATTTGTTCTAGTAGTTCATACTGTTGTATTTCATTTAATGAATTTTATATTCTTTAATTTATTTTAGTGTCCGTCCTTCATGTTTGAATTTAATATTTATTACTTTTTAATGATGTTTAATTGAATTCTTGTTTATTTGTAAATTCAAATAGATGTTAAATTTTAAACATATGTTTGAACTTAAGCAAGTGTTTAAATGTAATGATATTTACATCAATGAAAGTTAATTTACATTTAAGTGTATGTTAAAATAAATTTTTTCATAATTTGTGTCAAAATGAATCAGGCATGTGGCGAAAAATCGAAAACCCATTAGGTCATGGATTAGGGATGAGGTATCCTGCTCAAAATAGGTTTTAAGTTTGAAGCGGGTGGATCCAACCCTAATCCAATTCTATTGTCATCCCTAACTATCATAACTACTATGCTTTTTACAAAATTAAAAAAATTCCCTTTAAATCCATTTGTTTTCTAAAATTTAAATTTTAATAAGACAAGAAAATTTTGGTCAAATATATCGGTCAAAATTTTTCATTTTAGAAATATCATAATATTTTAGAAATATCAAGATATCTTACGGATATATCGAGATACGTATAAATACACCAGAAGATTTGGATAATATCAGGATACTATTGAGTATTGCATCGATATTTAAAACCTTGCTGCAGGTATGTGTAGTGATAAAGGAAATATCGCTTTTGTTAAAAATTCTATTAACATTTGTTCAAAACGTACATGATATTGCACAAAATTTAATTAAGTAATCTAAAATTTATTTTGTTAACATAGAAACGTATAATATAATTTCAAAAAATAAAATCTTGAAAAGAATCTATAGAATTGCTAACAAAAAGGGTTTAACTAATTTGCAGTTATTATCAATCTTGGAAATCATCTCTTAAATTTGGTGGTGATCGACGAAGTGAAAGCTTAAAAAAAAATTAAGGGAAAATAGCAAAATTGCCCTAAAATGCATTCAAAATTACACAAATGCCATTACCAGAAATAATTTAGCAAAATTGCCCCAATAAGACAAAAATACCCTTGAGTAACTTACCCCTCCAAGTAACTCTGCCACCAGCCAGATCCCACACCCCAACAACCCGATCCCACTCCCCAATAGCCCGAACGGCGTCAGATCAAGGTCGGCAGCGACAACGGCAGTATAAGGCCCTCCAGCGGTGATGGCAAGCTCCCCAAGCCGTATCATCCCAACCCGAAAGCCCCCCAACCAGATCCGAAAGCCACCAGCTCGATCCCACTCCTGTGCAGCCCAAACGTCGGTGACAGATCAAGGTCGACAGCGGCGACGACGGTATAAGGCCCTCCAGCGGCGACGGTAAACACCCCAAGTCGTATCATCCCAACCCGAAAGCACCCAACCAAATCCGAAAGCCACCAGCCCGAAAAACAGCACACGAACCGGAAAGCTGGCGTCCGAGCGATGACGGTGACGGTGACAGCAACGGCAACTCGACATCACGCCAACCCGATCCCAAACGCACCAGCCCTAATTCGGGTCACCAGACCAACGCGAACGCGGCAACGGCGACGACGGGTACTATATATTAGCTAAACATGAATATGCATTCTTCTAATGTCCAGTAATAAGAACAAGCAGATTACATACTTATTCTTAGTTTTTAGTTGGTATGCTCAGTTTGCACTTCTGATTGTAGAACATTGCAATATTGCTTTACAATGTTTATTCTTCTAGTTTTCACCTGGTTACCATACTCATTAATCATCAAATCTTTTGCAGGCACATCCCTGGTTCAGAGGCATCAAATGGGATAAACTGTATGAGATGGAAGCTGCATATATGCCTACAGACAACTATGAACCTCATAATTATAATGACTCATTGTGATTTTTTGGTCATATCATTGTAGCAGAGGTGAGACTGTTTATTAAATACAAATGGAACGAAAAGCTCCTTTAGTTTTGTGTTAGAAAGAAAAATGCATCAATGTTTTGGATAAATGGTGGCATTCCTCAACTGTTGACCCAATTTCGAGTCAGAAGAGGACCCGAAGAGGAAAAAGTTCCACTTCGGGTTAGCGGCTGACCCGAAAAGAAAAAAATTCCTCAGGCATACTCGCAGATACAGACCCCATTTCATCCATCTTTTTACCCCAAACATATCAAATGAATTTGAAAATGAAAATGAAATAAACTCAAACATATTGACCCCATTTCATCCATCATTTTCCTCCAAACATATCAAATGAAATTAACTCAAACATATAATTATACTAACCTCGAAGCCGTAATTCCTTCAACTCTCTTCACATGATTTTCTTTTCTTAACCAAAGTTAACAACAAAAGGGTGATTGTTTTGTAGAAAAATTGTGATGGAGCAAATGTGTTTATATTTGATGGTTGCAAATGATGTTGATTTTGCTTGATAGTTTATTTGTTTGTAAACGAAAAATAGGTGATTGTTTTGGAGAAAAAGATGGACGAAATGGGAGTTTTATTTTGATTCGTTTTCATTGTTGATTTTATTAAAACTTGGTTGGTAAGTAATTAATGATCGACGAAATAAGTTGGTTTGAGTATTAATGACTTAGTAATTATATATATTTGCTTTTCGGGTCAGATACTGACCTGAATTAGGGTCAGTCTTTGACCCGAATTCGGGTCAGAGGTATTTACTCTTCGGGTTAGAGGTTGACCCGATTTCGGGTCAGCCTCTGACCTGAAGAGTAAATATACTCTTCGGGTGACTGACCCGAAGAGGAAATTTTTTTCTCTTCGGGTCAGAGGTTGACCCGAATTCGGATCGACCCGAAATCGGGTCACCTCTGACCCGAAGAAGAAATTTCGATTTTCTCGGTTTCTGCTTCAGATGATTTCAGCTGCCCTTGTCGTCGCCGATGAAGGGGTTTATACCACTGTCGACGATGACCTGACATCGGCGTTCGGGTTTGTCTGGTGTGGGATTGGGATTGTGCTCGTGCAGTGTGTTATCGACTTGGCAGGGTGTGGCTATGGGCGGAATGCATGAAAGTTGGGTAATTAATAAGGGCATTTTAGTCCAAATGGGGTAGTTTTGCAAAATCATTTTTGTTTAGGGCATTTTTGTCATTTCAGTTTGTATTTAGGGCAATTTTGCTAAATTTCCAAAAATTAAATCCATGATAAAATTTATTTGATATTAACGATTTAATTAATAGGCGTGCCTTATTCAAATAGTAATAATAATAAGGGTGTTAATATTGCCATCAAATAATATGATTTGTACACCTAATTTATAAATACACCCATAAATTAAATATAAAATCAACTGTGATTATAAGCACTCCAATCAAATGACAATAACAGCCTTTTGATAAGATTTATCAATAACTCAAAACTCAAACATCGTAAAGCACATTCTGCATCAAACGGATATTCCTACCCAAAGTTGTTGGGGTCCGAAATGTTGCCCAAAATGAAAAGTGAAAACCAAACGAAAAATGGAGTAGAAATTAAACAACTGAATTTGTGTTTTTCAAGAACTGGTCATGTAGATTGGCGGCCAAGAGACAAGTTGAAGGGCTCGTCAAGATAATTTTAACAATATATTGTGATCCCAAATCCGATAAGATTTACTTGTCCTGGCCTCCAAAAGTGTCCTCAAATCAATGATGAAACTATTTGCATTTAGATCTCTCTTTTATTGACAAGTTTGTACCACATGATATCTAGTTTAGGCTTTGTTTGGGATTGTTTTTATTTGTAAAATAATCATTTTTAACTTAACTTATGAAATAATTTACTTAAAACATAAGTACAACATAAGTAAGTAGGTGTTCTGATAAATAAGTTTTTTCATTAATCAAATTAATAAAAAAAAGGAAAATGAGTATGGTAAATTTTAAGTAATTATATAAAATTACTAAAATGTACATAGCGATTAAATGGAATGTACTTGTTTTTCAACTTATTTTTTCAGTTTTTTTTAATTATTATTTTTTTTTCAGTTTTTTCTCTCCCTTATTTCAAGTTTTCAGCTTTTTTTTTTTTTCATATTTTCTTTATTATTAACTTTAAAGTTGAATTTTTTTATCTTAAAAATATAAATTATAAAAAAAAACATTCTGCTATTAAATTTAAATAAAATAAATAAAAATATGTAAAAAATAAAATTAATTTTTTTTTTTTAAAAAAAGCAAACAATGCGACCATTGTAATTTATGGTCTATGCCAGTGAGGATGGTGAGTATTGAAGTCGTGTAAAGAGGCCGATACTCTTTCCAAATTGGAGAAGGCAAGAGTATTATTGTCATTCTACTAAAATTGAAAGGGCATAATAAACATTCCAAAGGTCAGGGCTAACTTCTCCAATTTGTCAGCTTCCAAAAGCAATCCCCAACCAACTTCTTTAAATATTACAAAATATACCTATACAATTACTTAGACAACCTTCGATTGCATGTGAAATATATTTTATCCCCTCTTTAAATAATATACAATTATTCATTGGCCGCCTAAATATCCCTAAACGGGGTTTTTCTATCTCCACCCTCATAATGTATTTCTTTTATTAGAATTTTGTACTAATGTAAATCATTCTTAACCTTATGAACATGTTAAGGAAACCAATTATTAGTTGAGCACTCTAGCTATACCACAATCAAGGATGAAGCCAGAAAAGCCTATTAGGGATATTTAGGAGGCAATGAATGATCAGGTATATAACATTTCAAAAGGAATAAAATGTATTTTATATAAAACTGATGATTATATAGATAATTATTGAATATATTTTGTAAAAAATCAGCACACCCCTGACCTCAACATTTATTATTACTTTGTTTATGAGTATATAAAAATGAAAAATTTATATATGGTTTACTGGTGTGGGACTATGGCCAAGTTGACGACAATGAGTCATAATGAATGATGGTGAGTATTATTTGTGATCATTATTATTATTGTTATTTTGAGGAATAATGGTAAGTATTATTACGGGTTCATTTTCATACAATAATTATATGGTGAATTCCTAGATTCGTACTAAAAAATATGTTGTTATGCATTATGGCTGTGGCAAGGATGATGGAAACTTCTACCGTGGGGAAAAAAAAGAGATCCTATGGATTTTTTAGGGAAAATTTCATATAAATCCTAACTATTTGGTGAATTATGAGCTTCACCAAATAGTATCTTTGATCCTATTGTTTTAAGTATACATCATTAGCCCCTCCATTATTGATCTTTAAATAATAGGTCTTAGTAATTTGATTACAAATAAAGATTCAATAATTAAAAATAAAAGATTCAATCTACCATAAAAGTCGTCATTGATCCTCATTCTTAGTAAGTATTTTTCTATAGGGAGGAGAAAATCCTAAATTTACAACTAAGGATGGACGTTTCTTAGGTTAGGTTGGGTTGGATTGAAAAATTTTCAACCCTACCTAATCTAATTTAATTTTTAACTCAGTCCAATCTAACTCATCCCAATTTTTTTGAAGATTTAACTCAACCTAACCCTAAAAAAGGTAGTCGAGTTAGGTGAGGTTAGTTGGGTTGAGTTGAAAATACCGACCTCTACGTAAAAGTAAATGGTAAGGCCATTTTTTGATAATAGAATAGAATTGGGGTGTAAAAGATCATTAATTCAAAACCTAGGGGTTTTCTGATAATATCTTGTACTTATAGAATGTGGTTCTTAAGATCAAAATACCCCTCACACCATTATTTTTGACTAATGGAGGGGCTAAAGATTTATACTTAAAACAATAGGATCAAAGATATAAGTATGAAGCTCATACTAGTATATTTATTTGTAATCAAATTACTAAAACTATAAGAGTTGCCAATTAGATCTTGAGAGTTATCAATTAGACTTTTTATGCCTTTGTGATGACTTAAATCCAATTCAACACAATTCGAATAATAATAGTCAGGTTGGGTTAGATTGGGTTAAATAATCTATTAGATTGGGCTGAAAAATCTATTAGGTTGGGCCCAGTCTGAACTTGAAAATGTCCACCCGTACTTTTACTATAGAAAGTTAAGAAACCAAAGGCAAATATGTAAACTAACTCAACCTTAAATTTCTATAATTAAAAATTATAATATAATATACAGTAAAATTTCAAAATTAAAACTAAACATTAAAATTTAAAATTAATACAAAATCAAACCAATAACTAGGCATTTTTTAGGAACATCAACAGACCCAAACACTCGGGCACCACAAGACTCATACCTAATCCAATCAACACCTAGCCACCACCAAACCCACACCTAATTAGGCTAGAAAGATTGAAGACATAATTTTAAATAATAAAACATACGAAGAAATAAATAAACACACATAGGGACATCTCTGTCCATCTCTGTCAGACATCACCAACGTATCATAACCAGCCCTCCACCATCATCATCTCTTCAACCCATCATCACCACCACTTCACCCCAAACCCTAACCCACAATCCTAATACCACATCCTAACGAATAAAAAACAATCAAAATAAAGAGATCTAGTGTTGGTAGGAGTAGGCCCAATGCCTATCTCTTCTTAGCGGAAGATATCGACACAAAAGCTTCTCCATCGAAGAAGGTGAGACAAATGTTAGAGAAGGTGATAGGAGATGTGAAAGAGAGTATAGGGAGATGGAGAGAAACAACAAATAAGAATGGGAATGAAAATTTGTTAGATTTTTTTTTTTTTTTAAGTTAATTTGTTTTTATAATTCTATTTTTTTATTATTTTGTAATTTCCTAAGGGCATCATAGGGATTTCATATATTGGTCAAGGGGAAAAATTGACTTTCAAATTTTCAATTTTAATAATGTCGATGGAAAGGATTTGGAGAGGGGTTTTCGGTCAATAGTTTAAAATCGAGGTCCTTTTTGCCACTATTTTCAAAAATAAGGGGCATCCCTATATGGCCATAAGTGCAATTAAAACATATAATATATATATATTTAAAATAAACATAAAATAATTTATAATAGTAAATAATATAATAATAAATCATTTTGAAAGTAATGTAATAATAAAAAATTTATTTCCCAAAATAAATAAACAAAAAAAAGGTCACCAACAACCGAAGTAGTTGCTTTTCTCATGAAGATCAAATGTGGATTCGATATTCTAAGTTATTTAGATAGGTATGTAAATTTTGAGGAAGAAATTTTATAAGGGAGATAATTCATAAGGCTAGAATCCAAATAGATCTAATAGAATTTTAAAAATATAAATGAGATTTAAATGAATAAGTTAAAAGGGCTCAATTAGAGAGCTCAATATAATTAAAAAATAATGAAAAAAAAAAAAAAAAACTTAGTGGGCTAAGTGTCCACCAATTTGGTGGACAGCAAGCAAGCCATATTTAATTGGTATGTTATTAAGTAAGCTAAACTGAATGGACAAAGCAATTAGCAGTAGTCAATTTAAAGATAAATTTTCTACGAGTAAACAAACAAGCAAATGTGAGAGATACAGTAAAAAAGCAGAAAGCAAAGACATTTTGAAAAGCAAAGGGTGAACAATAAATCAAAGAGAGAGAATGTGAGAATGAGTTGGTGGCAAAATATTTTAAAGAAAAAAAGGACAAGATGATGGCATGAAGAAAGAGGAACCGAAGGTCCTAAACAATAGTGGATATATTGCTAAAATTTTTATTAAATCACCTCATATATTGGAAGATTCCCAACTGATTTTCTATTAGAGAACTTATAATTATATATAGTTTCTCAATACATCATAAGGTCTTTTCGGATTCAAGATAGGAATACGAGAGTGTGCTGTCATATTAAGAGAAGTTACTAAGTGGCTTGAGAACAAAGAGGCTGTTAAGACCTCTGACTTGACTTTCAAGTACTCTGCTTTGCACAAAATAGCTATGAACAATTGGTGGCCAACAACTCACTATCAAACTATTTCAGGAGGTTTTGGATGTTCTTTGTTTGATGTTGGTACAGGTGTGAAAGTTGATCTTGGTAAAATCATTTTTGATTTTATTGTCTCTCCTGTTGATAAGAAGAAAAAGACACAAATTGGTGTTCCTTGCTTGATTACAGAACTTCCTATTAGTCAGCATCCTTTGATTAGTGAGAATGAACATCTCACTGGTTTAAACCCAGTTGTGGTTTACAGACAAACCAACAAAAGTGGCAATGTTGAAGATGAGGTGGATTCACCTATTTTAGCAAGAGGCAAAAAGTCAGGCGCTCACAAACATCGCAAGGGTTCTGTTGTTCCTAGTCTGGCTAAGCATAGTTGACGCAACTACAAGACATTCAAGCTGCTCAACAAAATCACTTGCTGTCATTGGAGCAAACTGAGCAGGCAATTCTGGCAAAATTGTGAGCAATTATTGCAGGCTCCACCTCATAAGGACCTTCACCAGCAGCCATAACTCCTCAACCAGGCCCTCAAGATCCTAAGCAAATGATGCCGCAACACAATCCAAGAAAAAGAAGAAATTTTTATGTTTTCTGCAGGTTGTTTTATTTAGACATTCAGAAGATTGTGACATATTTGTTCATTTACAGCTTGCATTTGCTTTCTCCGTTTGATAGTTTGAGACACTGTTGTTTTAGGGTGGTTTGCTTTTGGTTAATGATTGGTTGTTTTCTTGCAATGTTTGTATATTCATGCTTCCTTTGGCTCTTTTTGTCAAAAAGGGGAGATTGTTAATGCATAGATATTGACATCATATGACATTAGTGTAACAAACTCATGGTTTAAACATTGTTTTAACAGGTTACTGACAGTTATTACAACAATTTATTGCTAGTTGGCAGTTCATAGATGGTTGTTACAAAAACTAAATGTCAGTTGTTACAATAGCTGACTAGCAGTTGTTATGACAACTGGAAGCTGCTCGTCAGTTAGCAGAAAAATAGAATAGAATTTATTTTTGAATTTATCTAATGTTTTATGTGATTTAATTTGTTATATAATTATTTTCATGATTGTAAGTGGAGAAAAACATTGTTCTTTTAGTGCAAATTTATGTTTTGTATCTCAGTTTTAACGTTGCAAAACAGTTCGTTTGTTAGATGCTCCACTAGTTGCATCTGGCGGTGTAAGGCATGATTGTCGCAGGAAGTTAAACGCGATTGCAAGTTGTGACCGTCTCAAAAAGTTTAATGAGAGTTGCATCACAGATGGAACAAGTGACCAAGTAGCATTTCTCATTATCTAAAGGATGTCAACCGAAAAAAAAAAAAAAAAAGGAAGTTTTCCCTTTCCAGATTTAATTACCATCTTTAATCTGAGTATTTTCATTTGTTTTTCTGATTTTTCTCAAAGATTATTTTGATAATTATCTTGTCAGAAAATCTTATTCTTTTTGGTCTTTATCTTTTATTCAATAGAGTTTCTATTTTATAAGAAGACTTCTCTTTGGGATAAAATTCTTTGATAAATATTTGTTTGGAAATTATCCCTGTTTTTTATAAGTTAATCTCTTTTTTATTTTATAGATATTCATTGATAAAAACTTGAATAAGTTTCCAGCACGTATCTAGACGGTCTTAAGATCAAATTCGATCAAGGCTAAAAAACTAGGAATAGTATTTCTATTTTTTGTCATATTTATTTTATGATATTTTGTCTCTAACAAAATTCATTTTTCTACAGCTTTTTTCAAAAAAAAAAAAAAAAGAGTTGTACGCTTCTTCAATAAATTGCAGGCCGATCTAAGCAAGTAGTGAGCTTCAAAGTGTATGAGAGTTAACTTTTGTAAAACTTAGAATATTGTTCTCTAAGTTGGTTTATAGGCTTCAGGAGTAAATAACTTTCTAAGTTGTTTTGTAACCGAAGCTTTTTGGAAGGAAAAGCTAAAGATCTTTGGGAGAAGGCTGGTCTCAAACTATTAAAGGGAGTTCAAGAATTAAGAGATAATTAAAGTTGATAGGAGCTTGCTAAATTGGATTTGAGAAGAAGCACAAACACATTGCGATAATTGTAAAGAGAGAGCTTTCCATTGAGTTAGTCAATTGGTAGTTGTACTTTTATATCTTTACTAATAAGTTTAAATTCTCCGGCGTGACCTCGTATATGTAACCGAATCATGTTAAAATTTTGAACAATATCTGTTTGCTAATTGTTATAATATTATAGTTTATACTATTACAACAACTGACTTTTTGTTACTACAATAACTATCGATTAGTAATATGATAACTGATTGTAAGTTGTTACAACAACTAAATAAACTTAATGACAAAAATTTGGTTACTTCGGGGTTTTTTCTTTTTTTTTTTTTTCAGAATCTTTATATAGATTCAATCTTTACATGTAGACCAAGTTGACTAGGTCAAGATGGGGTAAAATTAAATGGAAGAAAAGTATAAGGGACCAGCAGGGACATAAATTCCTGCAGCCATACTTGACAATTAGTGGTTTGAAAAGTAATGGATGGCATTAATATTACAACGTGTTGAAAGAGTACATGTTGAGAGAGTACACGTCAACTATGGAATGAAAATTCTTAGAAAACAAAAATTTCATCCAAACTTCTAACCCGAAATCCAAAAACTAGATCCACCAACAGCTGAATACAAAGAGAACAATCCTTACAAAATAAAAAATTCAGTATACCACAAATAAAAAACAACTGGAAATGAAAAATATATATATACAAAGCAATCCTCATGATCAATGGTGTAAAAGTAAATATTCTTCTTCTTAGAAACCACATAGCCGAACCGCCTGGAAGCAAAGTCTTTCCAGTTGCAGACCATATATGATCGAAGACTTCAGTGACCACTTGATGGTATTGGAAGGATCATCGTCCTGGACGATGCTTAGGTGGTATGGTCGTCATTCTCTTCCACTGCGTCTCCAACAAGATCACTTGATTCCAACTTCCATTCACATTTTCATAGCAAAGTTTTTTTTCCCCCAATAAAATGAGTTATCTTTTTTATTTCTATTTAATTTTGAATTCATTCATTTTTTTCATCTTTGAAAATTAAATGAAAATAAATAGATAAATAGATGTTGAACTCATATATATTTTTAAATTAAGATTTTAAGTTATTCCAAGCTAATCCATGTACAAATATATATATTTATATAAGATCGTCTACAATATATTTGGGTTCGATACACTTTAATTGATTACATTTTAAAATTATTTATTATATTTTATTAGAACTAAACATATCTTATTACAACTATATATGCTCAATTGTTGTAAATGTGATCTAACTCATTTGGTTGTAATCAAATATAATAAATACATAATTAGATATAATAAAATATAATAAGTAATTTTAAAATGTAATTATTTATTTATAATTGTCAGGTGTATTGATACCTAAATGTAATATAGAACGTGCCTATATATATTTATATATATTCAACAGTTAAAAGGAAAGTAAAATGAGTCTACTGCATCTTGCTACTTTCCAATGAAATATTAAGCACTTCCAGGTTGTTATTTCTGAGGAATGGTTGTTATTAAGCACTTCCAGGTAAGCCAATAAGCCATTCCTCTTAAACATAGCAATCGTAAAGATAGCAGCCTTATTTGACAATTAGTGGTTTGAATAGTAATGACATTAATACATTAACCAAAGAAACATGTTGGAAGAGCACAAGTTATGGAATGAAAATTCTTTGAAAGCAAAAGGTTCAACTAACTCTAGATCCAAGGTTCAAAGCGGAAATTGGAGGGAGAAAAAAGTTCAAACCCGAAATTCAAAAACTAGATCAACCAATAGTTGAATACAAAGAGAATAATTCTTACTATCGATGGTGTAAATATGCTTCTTCTTAGAGACCACATAGCACGAACCTCTAACTCAGTGGTGTAAATTTGCCCTTTGTTCGATAAAAATGCTAAGAAAAATTGTTTAAGGAAACAAAACAGATGAAGTATCGAAATCCCATTCAACCCAATGAATAGTAACGAAAAATCCAATCTGGACTTTTCTACCAAGTTTTTATGTCATAACCACATGACATCGATTTGTCGAAAAATATCAAACATAGACGTCAACGCATATTTATTTGCGCGGAAATAATCCAACACCCAATTGGGGACAAAGATTCCCTGTTAATGTTGACATGGTGCTAATCTTTTTATGAAAACAATTTAAGTTTGGATGATGTATGAGAGAGAAAAATCTATTAATCTTAATCATTCATTTTTTCAAATGCTGATGTGTCACTAGATTATCAAAAGATTAACAAAAAAAAGGATGGTAGAGAATCTTAACTCCCCAATTGGACCACCAAGGAACACACATTAATTATATACATATATATGTATGTATATATATTATAGTTGCATATTCATCATTACTCACACGTGTTTTCCGATCAGTAATTCTTTGTTCTCCTTGTGGTCTTGGTCTTGGTCTTGGCTATTTAATTAGTTTGCAGGAGCAGACTTCAAATCCAGAGGAGTGGAATCTCGCCAGTGAAACTGATTAAGATTCAGTCCCTTGTCAAGTAAGTTCATTTGCATTTTTATTTTCTATTGGTTTTTGTTCATTCTCATTCTCAAAATTGTTCACCTGTAACATGTCCAGCTTATCATAATTAAGAGTAGAAATAAAATGTTGCTTTTGTTCTTTAATTTTCATGTTGGGTCGGTTCTTAGTAGTGAAGTTTCGTTTGAAAATTACATGCCAGAGAAAAATGTTGTTTCTAGTCCTGTTTTTCAGAATCAGACACAACAATGAGACCCTCTAATACTCTTCTAGTTATAAAACAAAACAACATTTCACATATTATGTTATTCTTTAATTAATATTTTCCACAATATGTTCATTGTTTTCTTCTTTTGATTTTAAAGAAGTTGGGGAGCGAAATGGCACTGTCGGAACTACTTGCAGCTATAAATCTACTTGAAAAGATGGACAACATAGTCTCTCGTGTAAGCTCAGACTATGATGTCGATCAACCCAGAAAAATCCTGACGACCATGCAAGCCTACCTGAAGGATACAGAAGGAAGAGAAGACAGTGAAGGCTTAAAGGATCGTGTGCAACAAGTGCGTGATGTCGCCTTTGAGATCGAGGATGCTATTGAAGAGTACATGCTTGATGTGCCTGAACATTTTCATGAGCATAGAATCACCAAAGTTCTTCATGTTGCTGCTCATTCTGTTACAGACAGTAGACCTCTCCGCAGATTGTCTTCGCGTTGTTGTGCGCAGCGGAAATTAAACAAATACACAACTACTAATGCTAGCTATTAAATATAAATAACAAATACTAATACAGCAGAAAAGCAGAAAAATAAATGCAAAGCGAAAAAAGAAAGAACACACCAGGATTTATGTGGTTCGGTATAAAACCTACGTCCACGGGCGCTGCTGAAAAACTTCCACTAGCTCCAAAGCAAAATATTACAAAATCTGGGTAAGATCCAAAAACCCAGAAACATATGGGGAGAAAACAAGAATAATATAAATGTATGGATCTTTTACAATTCTTGTTTATTTTTGGGGTACAAAATCAATTAGCTAAATGACTTATTTATAGTCAACCAAACATCCCACCATTTTGTATTCCTTAGATGTGGGATTCCTTTTATGGCTAATTTAGCCAAAAACCAACAAATCTCCACCTTGGCGTATTAGCCTTCAGCAATACCTTCATATATGCCTTTTAGACTTTCAAAATATTGATCAAGTCCAAACAATGGTTGAACTTGATTGCTGTCACCACTTTGGTCATCATATCCGCAAGATTATCAGCAGTCCCAATTTTCTGTAAGAGAATCGACCATTCATTCAGAATTTCCCGCACAAAGTGATATCGGACATCAATATGCTTGGTGCGAACATGGAATACCGGATTCTTTGCTAAATGAATGACACTTTGACTATCCGAGTAAACAGTAATATTCTTCTGTCCCATTCCCAACTCTACCAGTAATCCTTGTAACCAAATTGCTTCCTTCACAGCCTCTGTCAATGCCATATACTCTGCTTCTGTCGTAGACAAAGCAACTGTTGACTGTAAAGTAGACTTCCAACTTACAGGAGCTCTCGCAAGAGTGAATACATATCCAGTAGTTGACCGTCGTTTATCCAAATCACCAGCATAATCTGAATCAACATATCTGATTGCAAACTGACCAAGTGAATCTTCCTTCTGAAATACCAAACCAAAATCTACGGTTTTTAACAAGTACCGTAGAATCCATTTCACAGCTTGCCAATGTCCTTTATCAGGATCATGCATATACCTGCTCACAACTCCAACCGCTTGCGAAATGTCAGGTCTTGTACACACCATAGCATACATCAGGTTACCAACTGCATTAGAATACGGAACACGAGACATGTACTCTCGTTCTTCATCAGTACTCGGAGATAATGATGCACTCAACTTGAAATGAGGAGCAAGTGGCGTACTTACAGGTTTTGACTGTTCAGATACACCAAAACGCTGTAATACCTTCATCAGATATTGCTTCTGAGTCAAACAAACCTTGCCTTTTCCTCTATCTCTGCTAATCTCCATACCGAGAATCTTCTTAGCTTCACCCAAATCCTTCATTTCAAACTCTGAACTCAACTGAGTCTTCAGCTTCTCAATCTCCACTTTGCTCTTAGAAGCTATCAGCATATCATCAACATATAAGAGCAAGTAGATGAAGGAACCATCTTGTAGCCTTCGAAAGTATACGCAATTATCAAATTTGCTTCTGGTGTACTCTTGACCTATCATAAATTGATCAAATCGCTTGTACCATTGTCTCGGAGACTGTTTCAAACCATAAAGCGATTTATTCAATTTACAAGCCCAATTTTCTTTTCCAGCAATCTTGAATCCATCTGGCTGAGTCATATAGATTTCCTCTTCTAAATCACCATGTAAAAATGCAGTTTTTACATCCATTTGAACTAGTTCCAAATCCAATTGAGCTACAAGAGCCAATAAAATTCTAATGGAAGAGTGTTTCACAACTGGAGAAAATACCTCATTGTAGTCAATCCCTTCCTTCTGAGCGTAGCCTTTCGCCACCAACCTTGCCTTGTAGCGAACATCTTCTTTGTTTGGAAGTCCCTCTTTCTTAGTAAATACCCATTTGCACCCAATTGCCTTCTTATTCTTCGGTAGTTGAACTAGCTCCCAAGTTTCATTCTTCCGAAGAGACTGCATTTCTTCATCCATAGCTTTCTTCCACTTATCATCTTCAGAACATTGGACTGCTTCTCTGTAAGTGGAAGGAACATCATCATCTACAATTGGAAGTGCATAGGCCACCATATCAGCAAAACGAGCAGGTCTGCGAATCTCACGTCTTGGCCTATTTATTGCAATTGATTCTTGTTGCTGCGAAGGTTCTTGGGTAGGAACCTCTTCTTCTCCTTCTTTTTCAGTAACCTCCTCTGTCATAGGAGTGTCATCATCTACATCAACAATTCTAGCTGGATTATTTGTTGACTCTATCTGTTTCTGAAAAAACTCCACCTGCTTCCGAGTAGACTCCACCTGTTGCGGATTACCCTCAACAATATCTTCTATTTTCTTTTTCAGCATCGAAGACTCATCAAAAGTAACATCCCTGCTGAAGATTATCTTCTTCGAATTAGGATATAAAAGACGATACCCTTTCACCCCTGAAGACATCCCCACAAATATAGCTTTCCTTGCTCTTGGATCCAATTTAGATTCCTTTACATGATAATAAGCAGAACAACCAAAGACATGTAAAGAATCATAATCAGTAACAGGTTTTCCAGACCATACCTCCAATGGAATTCTACCACCGATCGCTGTTGACGGTAAGCGATTAATGAGATGACATGCATAAGTCACTGCCTCAGCCCAAAACTCCTTGTCCAACCCAGCATTAGACAACATACACCGAACTTTCTCCAGCAACGTTCGGTTCATGCGTTCTGCCACCCCATTCTGTTGTGGTGTCTGTTTAACTGTAAAATGACGTACAATACCCGCATCTTGACAGACCTCTCGAAAAGATTTACTGCAATATTCACCTCCATTATCTGTTCTGAGGTACTTAATCTTTCTCCCAGTCTGAGTCTCAATCATCTTTTTCCAATTAAGGAAAATCCCAAGTACATCATCATTTTTCTTCATTGTGTATACCCAAACTCTTCTGGAAAAGTCATCAACAAATGTAACAAAATAGTGTTTACCACCTAAGGAGGCTGTCCTTGTGGGTCCCCACACATCAGAGTGAACATAATCCAAAATACCTTTAGTATCATGAACTGCAGTTGCAAACTTCACTCTCGTCTGCTTTCCCAGAACACAATGTTCACAAAAATCTAACTTGCAGGTTCTTACTCCTTTCAACAAGCCTTGATTCACCAAACTGCTTAAAGCTTTCTCACCTGCATGTCCCAGACGCATATGCCATAGCCTGATCATATCTGAATCAACATCCTTCTCTGATACTGCTGCTGCTGATTCAGTAACTGTACTACCATCGTAGTAGTACAAGTTGTTCTTCCTTGTACCTTTCATTACCACCAAAGCCCCAGATACAACTCTCATAACTCCATCTCTGATAGATACCGTGTAGCCTTTAGATTCTAAGGCTCCCAATGATATGAGATTCTTTTTCAAATCTGGAACATACCGAACTTCTGTCAGAACTCTGGTCGATCCATCGTGATTCTTCAATCGAATTGAACCTATCCCCTTAGTTTTACATGAGTTATCATTACCCATGAGCACAATTCCACCATTTAGCTCTTCGAAGTTGAAGAACCATTCCTTATGTGGACACATATGATAAGTACAACCCGAATCTAAAATCCACTCACCAGATTCAGATGTTGATGATAGACTAACCAACACAAAATCTTCTTCCTCATGTTCGGCTACATATGCATCGGAAGTAGCTTTACCCTTGCCCTTATCTTTCTTCTGCAGCTTCGGACAATCTTTCTTCCAATGCCCTTTCTCATGACAAAAGGCACATTCATCTTTATCAGGTCTTTTTCTTGACTGTGATCTGCCCCTTCTTTCCTGTTTCCGACTCTTACTTCTTCCCCTAACTGTAAGCACCTCTGCTGATTCATCCCTGTTCTCTTTCTGATCTTTCTTACGAATTTCATAATTAAGCAAAGCTGCACACACTTCTTCAAAAGACAATTTTTCTTTCCCATGAATAAGTGTAATGCACAAATGATCCAACTCATCAGGAAGAGATCCTATCAACAGCATCGCCTTCTGCTCATCTTTGAACATTTCATCCAAATTCAACAAATCAGCTAACAAACGGTTGAAATTATCAATATGGTCATTGATATTCAAACCTGGTTTCAACTGAAGACGGTACAATCTCTTCAACAAATATAGCCGATTCTCATTGCTTTTCTTCATATATTTGTTCTCCAGCGCCTTCCACAATTTACTAGCAGAGGTTTCCTTCATGAACGGATACTTCTACTCTCTACAGAGACATGAGCGAATTAAACCACATGCCTTCGCATTTTGCCTCTCCCAGTCTCTTTCTTCAATATTCTCTGGTCTTGTTTCTTCCAGAACAATATCCAAATCTTGTTGATACAAGACGTCCGTAACTTCGCTTTGCCATAGGCCAAAATTATTTCGACCATCAAATTTCTCTACTTCAATTTTTACATGTGAAGATGATGCCATTTCTGCTTTACAACAAAATTTTTATGCCAATAGCTTGGTGATCAAATGAATAGTACTCAAAAGGTTAGCTCCCAGGAAAGGCTGGAGGGGTCACAAACGGTCCCACTTAAAATCCAGTCTCCTTAGACAATTATAGTCTTTTTGACAGAGCTTCCCTAAATTGTAACTATTC
This sequence comes from Dimocarpus longan, assembly GCA_022984855.1. Lineage (NCBI taxonomy): Eukaryota > Viridiplantae > Streptophyta > Magnoliopsida > Sapindales > Sapindaceae > Dimocarpus > Dimocarpus longan. Next base: position 13,488,787 of record CM041020.1, read on the forward strand.
CAAAATAACACCGAAGCTTTACAAACAAATATTTAATAGCTAGCTAATGCCCTAGACAATTTCCTAGATCAATCGAAACCTAGGGCTCTGATACCACTTGTTGTGCGCAGCGGAAATTAAACAAATACACAACTACTAATGCTAGCTATTAAATATAAATAACAAATACTAATACAGCAGAAAAGCAGAAAAATAAATGCAAAGCGAAAAAAGAAAGAACACACCAGGATTTATGTGGTTCGGTATAAAACCTACGTCCACGGGCGCTGCTGAAAAACTTCCACTAGCTCCAAAGCAAAATATTACAAAATCTGGGTAAGATCCAAAAACCCAGAAACATATGGGGAGAAAACAAGAATAATACAAATGTATGGATCTTTTACAATTCTTGTTTATTTTTGGGGTACAAAATCAATTAGCTAAATGACTTATTTATAGTCAACCAAACATCCCACCATTTTGTATTCCTTAGATGTGGGATTCCTTTTATGGCTAATTTAGCCAAAAACCAACACGCGTATGGAGACTATCCAGAAGAAGCTTAACGACATACCATCAATGGATCCATTTCGCACTCATGCTCCTAAACAAGCCTCAAGTTCTGATGGCTGTATGCGAAGCTATAAATTTGGAGACATTGAGAAGAGCTATCGCGATCTTTCCCCCGACCTCAGATACTGTCTCTTATACTTCTGCAACTTCCCCGCAAATTATCATGTAACACGTGGGAGACTTGTTCGGTTGTGGATAGCTGAGCGCTTCATGGAGGAGAGAAGTAACAGGACAAAGGAGGAGATCGCTGACGAATACCTCAACAAACTGATCGAAAGGAACCTGGTTGAAGTCCACGGTAGAGATGCTGTAGGGCGAGTAAAACGCTGCCAAGTTTTTCCACCTGCGCGAGACTTCATCCTTGACAAGTCTGAAATGATAAGATTTTGCACGGTTCTGCCTAGAGCAAACAATATAAATTCAATTGAAAAAAGCAGACGCTTGTCTCTTCACAGTCATTCCACCAATTTGTTACGAGACAAGAATTTATCTTCTATTCGTACCCTGATGACATTCTGGAGAGACGCTGAATTCAAAGCTGAGAATTTACTCAGGAAATTTAAATTGTTGAGAGTTTTAGACTTTGAAGATTCAGCCTTGCAGTCTTTCCCGGAAGAGGTTGTCAACCTCATACTTCTAAGGTACTTAAGTTTCAGAAAAACAAACATAAATAAAATTCCAAGACGTATTAAGAAGCTCCACAGCCTTGAGGTTTTGGACCTTAGGCAAACTTCTGTAAGTTGGTTGCCCAAGCAAATCCGCAAACTTCAGAATTTGTTGCATCTTTTAGTCGACCAAAGACTAGGTCTCAATGAAGCTCGAGAAGGAGTCCAGTTGCCTTTAGGATTAAAACGTTTAACATCATTACAGAAGCTTTCCCTTCTCAAGGCAAACGGGAAGAATCGGAGGCTCATAACAGAGTTGGGAAATCTAAAGGACCTCAGGAAACTAGGGATCACAGAACTTGAAGTAGAAGCTGGGAAGGATTTGTGCCTGTCCATCCAAAACATGGAGCATCTTTCTTCCTTATCTGTGACATCAACAAGGGATCAAGAGGAGTTTCTTGAACTGAATTATATAAGACAACCTCCTCTTTCCCTTCGCTGTCTAAGTTTAGCAGGTCGTTTGAGGCACATTCCAGGGTGGATTAGACAATCAAACAGTCTTGCAAGGATATGTCTTAAGGGGTCCAAATTAGAGCATAGCCCTCTTGAGGCCCTTCAAGATTTGCCTTCTCTTGTGGAGCTCAGGCTGGTTGATGCATACATGGGGGAAGAGTTGGAATTTAAACCCAAATGTTTCCTGGCACTAAGAATGTTATATCTTGAACAACTGAGTGGTTTAATAAAGATTTCTGTGAAGAGTAGTGAGGCACTTCCTCAACTAGAGAAGCTAGTACTCAAAGGATCTTATAAATTGCAAAAGGTACCTTCCCGATTGACGAAGCTCATTAGTGAGGAGTAAAATGCTTATGTATTATATGCCATTGCAAAACCTTGTGTGTTCTTTTAAGTAGGTTTCAATTTAATGAAGGGTTTGTAGCCATTGTATCTGTATTGTACTATTTTGATTAACTGAATGTATTTCAAGGATCTTCTCCAATATAGTATTGTACTCTTGGATTATCGTAGTGATAATATTTATCATTTTCTGAAACTGATTATCATGCATGGTGATATATGTTATTGGATATAATTTATACACATTTTTTACTCCTAATTATAAATTATTTAGTTAATTATATTTTGATGAAATAAGAAGAATAAACATTTACTTTTTCAATAAATTGTAATATTTAATTTTAGTAGACCAAGAGTCAAAATGAGATCTAAATCCAAGCTCTAAGTAGACTCAGTCCAACTAAAACAAAAACAAACAAATGCAGCTGCTGTTTTGGGGAAACCAATAAAGCAACACGTGTACTCGAGGGAGCCACACGTTTGGCTGCGATTGCTACTCCTTATTAGTTTGAATTAAATTGAATTGTGTTTGATTAGATATAATACTGTTTTATGCTTGCCATATCATAGCCTTGGATTAAAACTAAATATGATAAAATTGGAATAAATTATCATATGAATTAAACAAAAATTTTTAAGTTATATTCATATAAAATAAAAATGAAATATGTTTTAAAAAATAATTATAATCGGTTTTATGAAATTATGATTTTTTAATAAGCTAAAATTATTAGTATTTTAATTAAGTTTTATAAATTAATATTTTTATATGATTTTAATTTTTAAATAATTAAATAACACTATTGTTTTGAAGAAAATAAATAAAAGGTAACCCACAATTGGGTTACATAGAAAGCCATCACGAAGATGTGTTTCGTGAATTTAAAATCATAAGACAAATTTAAAACATAATTAAAATAATAAGGTTAATTTAAAATAATTAGGAAAATTTTAAACAAATTTAAAATATTAAGGCAGAGAAAATAAGGCAAATTTAAAACAGGTGGTAATTTTAAAAACAATAGTTTTCTTAAAAATTTGAACTTTCAAAGCTTCTATTTGGTAGAGATAAGAAATGTCAGAGGCTAACTGTAAAAGGGCAATTAAAAAATAGGTGCTCTAAGCTATTCTTTGCAGCTCAACACAAACGATGACAAGAAGGCAAAGTGAACCCACAACACTAAAGAGTCAAATTAGTGGGCAATCTGTTATACATAATTCGCCAAACCAATATAAATTTTGAAGGAAAAATGAAAGTTGTCCAAATATATCTAGTTCAATGGAGTTGGGCTACAAAGAAGATAAAGAGTTATAAGCATCAGTAGTAGTCATTTTTTTCGTCAAGGGAAAGAGTTCGACTCTCAAATAAGTTGAAGTATCAATAATTATCTGTTCAATATTATGAACTAAATTTGGATTCGTTTGATATATTGTAAGAGAGAAATGCCAGCTATTATCGTAATAAACATCTTCAATACGGGTTGAGAGCAGTAGTTCCCTAAGTTCAATAAAATTTCGAAGGAAATTAGAAGACTTACTTACAGTTTACTTTTAATCTTCTACGGATGTATGAAACGTGTACGTGGGGGAGAGGAGAAAGTTGTCGCTAGTAAAGATGGTTAAGAGAAGCAGTGTAAGTGTGCCCTTCTTTTATTGATGATACAAGTAGAAAGTAATTTACAATTGTTTCTATGACTCAAGTTACAAAGCAACTCAAGTAACTCAAAGGCTACTTGTGCTGTTCTTTTCGTTACTCAAAAGTTTGCCTTCGCTGACAGCACTTTTCTTTCTGTACCTCGGAGGCTTGTTTTACTGTTGGTTCTTATCTCTCTATAGATCTACGAGCTGGTTGCTGCTAGCTTTCTATAACTTCACGTGTCTAGCTTCATGTATTCAAATTTTGGTATGCTTCGTCATAAAATGCTTCATCGGTTCCTTCTGATTGATAATCTTCAGTTAAAAGTTCCCTACCTGTTAGTTTTTGGATTTTCTGCAAATATTAATTTGTTGGTTTCTTCGCTGAGAAAAACCAAAGGGATCAGATACTGCACTACAAGTTCTTTTTGACTCCTGATGAAGATTGACATATATGGAGTCTGGCCGACTAGCTAAGTTCTAAAAGTATTTATACACTGTAAATACTTACGTGGTTTATACCTTTGAAGGTATTAATTAACACAAAAGTCACCTTTGGATTCAGCTGTTGGCCCTTTTTGGTCAACAAATTGGAATGGTTTTCAATATGAGACTATCACAATGTAATGGTAAACAGGTAGACAATGTATGGTTTTATTATACCTGGTAGTCCATTATTAATATTCACAAGGAATAGAATCTATGTTTAAACAAAACTCATGTTTTCCGCCTTACATTCGAATACTCTTTTGGAGCTTGTTTGGGAGGAATGTGATGTTCAAAATGTTTGAAGTGTACGGGCCGTCGATTTTTCCATAATCAAAAAGCTCGCCTATTCCTCGCCAGGAATGTTTGGGATCTGAAGGGATTTTGAAAAATTGTCTAGGTTAATTTGTATGGTGGTAAATTTATGTACATACTTCTAGTTTCTTTTAAAAGTAATGGTATAAGCAGTCGTACCAGAAGGGTATTTTGGTAGAGTTATCAAGCACGTAATTTTGCATCTTGAAGAATCTTTTTATGGTTTTTTCTTCAACTAGGTCAAATACGTTCTTTTGAATGTCTGAAGGACATTCTAAGAGTCCTTTAATTATTTAGTGTTCCAGCTAGTTCCTGCATAAGAAAAATGTTAGTGGTTTGCGGTTCTAATGCAGTTTTCTTCTTCCATCATATATATATAATATCTTTTCCCTTTTCTTCTCGCTTGGATAAACTAAGCCTTTGTTGTAATTCTTGAGCTAAATTTTGAAAATTCTTTAATTCCAAATTAAGATTATTGATCACTTCATTTTGCTTTCTTAAGTTGTTCCATAAGTGGATATCTAATTTCATTACTTTTCTTAAAATGATGATCTAAAAAGTTCCTTGGTAATTAAGTACTGGTTGACTACCACTTTGGTTGGCAACATACAACTTTAATACTTTATCAACTTCTTCAAGGCTATAACATCCTTTGAAAATAGGGTTTGAAAAATTTTCAATTTGAGATAAAGCTTGAGGCCAAGTTTGAAAACTATACAGTGAGAAAACTTATCAATATTTGCAATATAATATCTTAAATATTTAAAGCGTCAACAAATTTTTCATCATTTCCAAAAAACCATATATTATTTAATATACAATATGTTGTTCTTCAAAAATTCTACCTTGAATATTATGTAAAAGTTCAAAAGGAAGTTCTAGACACTTGTCAATAGTGTATGGCCCTATAACTAGCTTTTGTAAGTTTACACAATTGCTTTAGGAAGAGCTGAACTTGAAGATGTCATTCCTGTAAAAGTTCTAAGAATAAATTAGCCTAGATAAAATATCGGCTAAATCATTATTTTTTCCACTAATTAATATGCTCAAAATAGCTTTATATCTTCTACCAGTTAGTATCCCTAAAAAATACAGCCATCTTTTACTAATGAAAGAATTTTTCTTTGTAAATTTTTCTTTTGGGCTTTCCTATAGAATCCTACTATATTATTACAGTCAGTTCTTATTGTAAAAGAATTGTTTTGTACATGCAGATGAAATGAATTTAAAGAATTTATTATTCTCAAAATTTCTGATTCTGTACCAGACTTCCTGCTTCCTGATTCCGTTAATTTGCCACTTGTGTATATAGCTATCTCTTATTTTTTATTAGGACTATCTTTAATAGGCTTTTGGAGTAAAATTCCTGCCCATCCATTATTACTAGTGCCAGTTTGAATGATTTTAAAGTAGTTATCTATAGGTACAGATTAGAGATTTAATTTTTTTACAATTTTTTTTTTAACTAATTTTATGTTGTGTGCATTTTTTGGACTACACAAATGGACTGGTAAAAACCCAGCAAAATAACTCAACGGATTAGCCTAATGAATAAGGGCCCAACTATCCAAGTCTCAACTAGAAGAAGCGAGCTTTTGGTACAAGAAGAGCAACTTGCATACACGTGCACATGAGAACATTCAGCTCGCAGAATGAGCTCGAATGATGACTAGCTCAATAATACAAGCTTTAGCTCAGACACGAGTACTCCAACTCACATAGATAAGCTCTTAGGTCGCTAGTTATGATCAGTGATGCCCATCAGGTCGCTCAGAGTAGAACCAGCTCGTGAAGTGGTGTGACGTGCATGTTAAGTCTTTCCAGATCAGTGGCAACATAATTTTCTCAAGCATTAGGTATGGGGCTAGTGTTAGAAATCCATGTTTTGGTAGAAGACTTTGACAAATATGACATGTGCCAAATTTGAGAAATTGTAATTAACTATTTCTTTATTTTATCACAACTGTAGCACCTCTCCATTTCTATAAAATAGGGGGTTGTAACAATTGTAAAAGGGCTTTTTGCTCTCTTTTACTCAAACTCTCACATCAGAAAACAAGTAATAACAGCGACTACCTTTTTAAAACAGAGATAGCCGTGAACGTAGTCTCTTTTAAAGCCGAACCACGTAAATCTTTGTTATTCTGTTCTCTCTCTCTGTCTCTCCTCTCTTCTATCTATTTTATTTGTGTTTGATTTGTAGTTCTGGGCTTCGAAGAACCTAGTTGACTAATTTTTGACGTTAACATTTTATATCTTTTGAATTAAAATATTTTTGACCATTTTTACTTAACTTATTATATAAAGGTCTTACTAGAGTAATTATATTATGAATAAACTTTTTGTTATAGTATAGTAAGCCTAAAAATTTTTGTAATTCTTTTGTCTTCTCTCTTTTATTAGGGAAAACTAATATCATTGTTACTATATGCTTTTGTAATTCTATTTTACCTTTGTCTATTACTAATCCTCAAATTTCAATTTTCGTTTGAATTACTCAATGTTCTTTTTTGAAATTACTATATTATTTTTAATATTATCTAATATATTAGATATTTTTGAAAATATCCAATATTATCTATATAAACTATGCAAAAATGAGAATAAGGTTTAAAGGCTTTGTCCATTCTTTCTTTAAAAATTTGTGTGGCATTCTTTAAGCCAAATAACATTACTAGCCACTGAAATTATCCTACAGAGCAACTTAAAAGTTGTCCAACGGATGGATTCTTTGCTTAACTTAATTTACCAAAACCCACTTTTATAATCAAATTTAGATAAATAAGTTGCTTTTTATAAACAATTAATTAGGGGATAATATGAAACTCGCCCTGAAATGTACAAAATTAATCGTGATTGAACATTATTTCTTTTTAATAGGTGAACCGTCCCTTACCATCAACTTTCTATCTAAAAAGTTAACATTTTCTATCTAAAATCATGAAATAGCCAAAATACCCTTACCAAGATCCGTAAAATCCCAATCATATCCTTTAAATTTATATAATAATTAAAATACCCTTTAATTATTAATAGACAAAAATATTAAATAAAAAAATACAAAATAATTAAAAAAAAAAATTCTTTTCTCTCATTCTTATCTCTCTCATGTCATTGTCTAATTTCTTCTCTCTCACTTCTTCTTATTATTATTATTTTTTTTCATTTTTTGTTGATAATGGCGGTGGGTCATTTGAGACGAACCTGGATAATTTTTATCTAGGTTTGTCCTAGATGACCCACCTCATCTAGGTTTCAATTGAACCCAGATCTGGGTTTGATTGGAACCCAGATCATCTGCTTTAGATTTGCTGCAATTCACCCACTTTTGCAGAACTCCCACCGTTGTTGATGCTGTTGAAGTGGTGGTGGTTCACCACGGATCACCCCACCAAGGATGTCACAGTCATGCTTGCTAAATGAGGAAGAGGCGATATGTTTGGGAAGTGGTGGGCGAAGGGTTTGTGAGAAGACTGATTGTTATCGGAGTGGAGACACTACAGGAGGGATGCATACCCAAAATCATTACCGTCAACCAAAAATCAGCTGATCGTTGGCGATGACATGGCGACAGTGTGTAACGGTGGAGTTAAATGTGAATATCGCGGTCTTTGAGTTTTTGTTTTGCTTTTTTATGGTTTCTTCAAGCGTGTGAACACTGAGTTTTGGATTCTATTTGGATGAATTGAGAGACGGTTATGTAAGCTGTTTACAAGTATTGTTCTAATATTTGTATGATTTTAGTTAATAAGTCTAAAAGTGGTTGATATATGTATATATATTTTTAGATATCTCATGCGTATGCGTGTCAAGATTGTGGACTTGACTCTTGCGCAAGCCAGTATTAGAATAGGACCAGCTATGCGTGCTTCATTTCCTAATCAGTACATTGATGAAATGACTACTCTTATATAATTGGTTTATTTGTTTTGCGCCTTTATAGTTTGTTTGATTTTTTGTTTTTTATACATTTTTAAAACTTCGGTGACTTCTTGTCGTTTGAGTTTTTGATTTTATTGATTAGATTTGTTGCAAGAATTGGAAAAACCTAGATGATGGTTTGAAGTTGCTGATGTCGAACCAGATTGATGGATTGATGATGATAATAATGGGTTGATGGTGGTGATGATGGGTTAATGTGTTTGGGTTTATGTTGGTCGTGATGCTTGATGTGATGAAACGCTGTTGGTGTGGTTTGGCCATCGGTGTTAATTTCACGGCCACACATCGGTGTTATGGTTGATGATTAATCGGAGGTGGAGGTCTAATCTACCATCTATTAAGACTGGATTTCTACCCGTAAAAATATACATATAATTTTAATTTATAAAAAAAAAAAATTTTTTTAAATGATCTCTATCATCCATCAACATGATGAATAGTGGAAATTATTTTATTTTATTTTTTGAGAAAATTATTATTATTTTTTATTTTTAAATATTTTACAATTTTTTTTTTATTTTAAATTTTTTTTTGATCTCTAATATCCATCTCTAAAATAGAGGTGAAGATTTATTTTTTATTAATTAATAGAATTATTAAAACCATTTTCCTTCATTTTAAAATTTTAATTATTATATTAGATTACAATTTTGTCCTCAAATTATAACATCGGTTGGGTTTTTTAGACGGCGGAGGGTGATTTACCTAATAAAAATAAAACCATGAGTCATGATTAGTTTAACTTTTAGAGGAGTATTTTTGTTTTTTTTTTATAATATACTTTTTATTAATTTATCTTTGTTAGAGATTTTATAACTATTATCTAACATATTATCATTTAATCTTTTATAATTAATTATCATTCTAGTTTTTCCTCTTTTTTATTCACTATGGTTATTAATTATGAAAGTTAGGTTTCTATGTCTACTTGTACTTTTTCTAATTACTTTTAACTCCAGTAATTCTTTTATATGTAATCGGAATTCTTTTCCATCTTCTAGGCTATGTACTAAATCTTGTGTTTTTGTAGTTATATTTAGATTAATGATTTCTACATTATAGTAATCTATATTATTTTCTCGTATTGGATTATTTCTTATTGTAACTAATTTCTCTAATGTAACTACTTTTCTTTTTATTTCTATTAGCCAAATTTGACATTACGTACAATCTATATTTTCTATTTTTATCATGTCTTCTAAATAGTTATTTACGTCTTCATCTATTAGCAAATTATTGTTTATGTTTTCGAATGAATCTCCTAATAGAGAATCAAAGTATTCTAAGGGGTCGTTTATATTTTTATTTAAAGACTAAACAGTACTACTAAAGACTGAAAACTGAATAGTGACTGAAATCTGAAATCTGAACAATATATATATATATATATTTTTTTCATTTACTTCTGAATATATTATAAATTTATTTGTTTTATCAATTTAAAATTATCTGAAAATTAGTAAGTTAACATTTATACCATTTTTACTATTTGTTGTTATGTAATTTTAATTAATTTAATACAAAAATTTGAAAGTAAATAATTTAATAAATTCTTAAACATTTTTTTGTACATATTATTAAAATTTTATTCATAATTAAAATATGATTAAAAAATATAGTAGTATTAGCCTTGTTTATATTTAAATATATTCATAGATTTAAAAAATAACTAAAAAAATGAATGTTTAAATTGTAAATTAAAATATATTAATTTAATTTTAAGATAATTTGAGATGAAATGTATTTAGGTTTTAGTTTTTAAATATATTTTTTATAAGTATCAAGGGAAAAAGAAAATAAAATTTGAATAATATAAAATTAGGATAAATTTAAAATTATATTATTTTAGGAAGAATAAATTTAGAATAAAAACTTTTAAATATCATTAAGTGGTTTGCAATTAAATGAAAAGTTAAAAATTTTTACTTAATTTTTTCAGTTATTTTTTGGTAGTTTTAAGTGGTTTAACCGTTTAAAAAAACAAACAAAAACAACTTAATATATACAATTTAGTAAGTCTTAAGTAAAAAAAATAAACGACCCCTAAACCTACTTATTTTTTTAAATGTTGTACTTTTTCTTTCTTTTCAAACAGAATGTTTCGTGTTTCATATTTGCGTTGAATAAATGTTGATTTTTTAAACAAATTAACACATGTAGGAGTTATCATTATGCTTCCATTTATACCAAGAATAAAATTTAATCCTAAAACGAGTTTGTAATTACTGATTTGATTAGTTATAAAGGTTTGGGGTAAATTATGTATTTCCCCATTTATTCAAATAGGTTTATTTACTAAGCAATCGATCATTTTTATGAGGGTTCTATTAAATTGTCTTACTACTATGGATTGTCTAAGCATTTTGTAATCTTCTGGAACTAAACTTTCATATATAGCGCTTTTATTAGTACCTATACTTATCGTAGCTTTTGTATTTAACTTATTATATATTTTTATATAAAATTTCTATTTCTATGGTTATTAATTCACTACCTCCTCTGTTCGCATTGTTAGTCTCTACACAAATAATCTATTTTAAGTACTTCCTGTAATTCTTCTATATTTTCAAAATCATTAATAGTTTTTAAAATATTAGCTTTTATATTTTTGGCTTCTGGACAATTAGGTTTTATATGACCCATCTTACCATATAAATAGCATTTACACTTATTATGATCCTTCTTATAAGATAAAAGGTCTTTTCTTCTTATAAGGTTTAATATAAGAATATTTCAAGGGTTTTCTATACTTACCCTTTTTTTTTTCTTTTTTTTTTTTTTTATCTTTATAATTTTTATGGGCTTTTCTATATTTATGTTTATGTTTCCTATTTTTACTACATCCTAAGGTATGTACCTCATATAAATCCATATAGTGTTTACTAAATTGTTCTCATGTTTATATTTTAAGGTTTTGAGAAAATGTCATTACATGACACTTTTAAATATTGGATTAACAATCTTGTCCTATTTTAATTTTACATCACATATTTCTTTAATTGTTTTCATAATGAAGATATTTGCCAAATTAATCCTTCTTCTTTTGTACTGTCAAACCATGTTCTTAGTTCATTACTTAGCTTTTCTCCTATCTTACCAGGTAATGTATTAAAAAACTTCATTAAAAGGTCTTCATAGTACGGTCTGACTATTTAACTCTAATATTATAAAATAAATCTACATGATAGTCAAAATATTGCATATCGCATATATTTAACTGCTCTAAACTTATAGTTTCTCCAGTAATTGTTAATGTATCTCCTTACGATATTCCTAATATGATTTTCTTTATACAATCAATAAAATCTAATACTATTATATGTATTTCAAATTCATTTAACTCTCTCCGATCCTCTCTTTTTGCATATTCGCGCCATCCTAAGTACATTTGTTTTTCACTACATCCTAATGTACTTTCTAAATAAATCACCTTATATTTAGGATCAATTAACACTGGTAATTGGCTTCCATGGAATGTCTTATTAAATTACCTTCCCATCTATCAAATATTTGTTTCCACTCACTAGGTTTGTGACCTTGTAAGCTTAAGATCAATATATCTTTTGCTTCTGAAGCTTGCTTCCACTTTTCTAATTTAGTTTTAGCTTTAAATATACTCCTTCTGTTTTCTTATACTGTTCTCTATTTTCGGGTATACCTATTTGTTCTAAGTATTCTTCAACCTTTGTTTGTTCCGCCATTGGTTCAGGGATATTTGAGCGTCGTTTCTATTACTAGTCTCTCCTTCTTCAAATAGTTTTTTGTCTTCATCTACCATAATTTCATCTTCTATATAATATATACTTTCTAAGTTATGCTTGAATTTGTTAAAGTGTAAGATTTTAATTAGCATGTCGTCCGCTAGCTTTATCTTCACTTAACTATAAATTATTACACAATTCTTCAAAAATTTCTTCTTCTAAGTAGTCACTTAGATTTTCAATTTTAAATTTATATTATTATTATTGATTTTTATGCCATTTACCATACTATCCTTACTCAATAACAGAATGGTTACATTTCGACACTGGAGAAACGGTTTGGGGTTTCAGGGTATCATACTCTTCTTTCTCATTAACGGAAAGGTTACCGTACTATCCTTTCTCATTCCGGCGAGCTTGTACGCTTGCTGAAATTAAATGGTACTTTCTTGTAATCTTAAGCTTGTATTGATTTGATTATGTGTCCTTCTTGATTGCTTGCTTTTGTTTAAAAGTTGTCAGATGGTTGTTTGAAGTAGTTTCACTTCCAGTTTCATGAATAAAATGTTAGGGATTTATGTGAGACAAGAAAGAAAAATCTTAAATTTGGATAGAAGATTATATGGAAGGGAAAACATTTTATTGATAAGGAATCCTTGTTTCCGTTTTTTTGACTTGATTGGTTACAAATGCATCCATGTCATCTATTTATACAAGTGTGTCACTCTAGAATTTAGATACATTTATTTTTATATTTATTCATAATTCATCTAGGAATTGTAGATTCATTCCTAAATATTGTAAATTCATTCAATCATCTCTAGAATTATCTTGAAACATCTTCCAAAGATTATTCATGCGGTATCTAGATTCATCTCCATAGTTCAATGCATTGATTACAAGTTATATATTTAACACCCCCTCTTAATTTGTAATCTTCAAGATCTTTATGAAATAATTAAAATGATAAAGCCTTTGTTTAAATATCAGCCACATGCTTTTCTGTTCTATAGAATTGCATTTCAAATTCTTTTTCTTTAACTAACTTCCTGATAAAATGATGGCGAAGCTCGATGTGCTTTGACCTGTTGTGAAAAATTGGATTCTTTCTCATGACTATGGCAGACATTTTATCACAATAAATAACAATAGCAGACTTTTGTTCTTACTTCAAATCCTTCAAAATTTTCTTAAGCCAAATAGCCTCACAAGCTATAGTTGCAGCTGAGATGTATTCAACCTCAGTTGAAGATAAAGCAATTGTCTATTGCTTCTTTGAAGACCATGTAATGGCTTTTGTCCCAAGACATAAAATATATCTTGAAGTGTTTTTTTTTTTTGTTGTCAACTGAACTTGCTCAATCACTATCTGTATACCTGATTAAAGACTTGTCTACTTCTTTTGAATAATGAAATCCAAAATACTTGTCTACTTCTTTTGAATAATGAAATCCAAAATTCTTTGTCCCTTTAACATAACAAAGAACTTTTTTTTACTATTGAAGAATGTACTTTGACTAGAATCACTCATAAATCGAGAAATGACACTAATTGCATGAACAATATCAGGTCGAGTATTTGTAAGGTATATAAGTGATCCAATAAGACTTCAAAACTGAGTTGCATTGGCTTTTGATGCTCGATCAGATTTGCACAAATTTTCATTTAATACCATCGGTGTAGCAATTGGCTTGTAGTTTAGCATGTTAAATCTTCTTAGCAGATCTTCAACATATTTTTCTTGTGAGATGAAGATTACCTTCATTGGATTGCTTTACCTAAATTCCAAGAAAGTATCTCATAAGACCAAGACTTGTCATCTCATATTCTTTCATCATGAGATTTTTAAAATCTTCTGTCATTTTGAACAATGTGCTCATGTAGATCAAATCATCCACATAGAGGCATACTACAAGAAAATCTTCCATACCATTTCTCTTGATAAACAATGACGGCTCACTGGGACTTCTTTTAAAACTATTCTCCCGAAAATATTTGTCTATTTTGCTATTCCAAGCCCTGGGGGCTTGCTTTAATCCATACAAGGCTTTTTGAAGACAATAAACTTTGTCTTTTTTACCTTTGGTGACATATCCCTAAGGTTGCCCCTCAACTCCACGCTACCAGCCCTACCAGCACATTACTAAGCCCAACTACTATCTAAAGTGTGCCTACTAGCATGCTACCTTGCCAAGCAGTGCTGCACAAGCCTTGCTACACCTCCAGCATGCTGCCATGCTCGCTTATCTGTTGCCAAGAGCCCAAACCAGCGTGCTTCACACCAGTAGCCCTTTGTGTGCTTAGCTGCGTGTTTTCTAGTCCAGTAGCCCTTAAACCAGCGCCACACGCTGTCAAGCATGCAAGAGATTTGTCCAAGAAGGCATTTTCAACTTTTCATTTCACATTTCGTGCCTTAACTATTCAACCTTTAAGAATACTCGAATCACACCATTTTGGACAGTTTTCAGGGGGCTGAAAATGGGGACCCCCTCTCTCACTCTTAATTCTCAAAACGCCTCTATTTCTTCAAAACTTCACCCACCAACACCATTCACCTATACTTTGGAGAGAAAGTTTTGCATGAGCAGAGAAGAGGATGCAAGATTTCAAATTTGGAAGAGAAGAGGAGCTTCATGGATTCAACCTTAGAAGACGGAGGTTCATGGGTTGTGTTCTCAACTTCTCTTTTGCATTTGTAATTTTTCCATTGTATATAGCCATATTTTATGTTTTGTTGGGATAATGATGGATATTGATTATTTAATGTTATTAGAGTTTGATTATCATTTGCTTGAGGATGGTGTATATGTTGAGTAGGGATTTTAGAACTTAATGCTTGCATATGATTGACTATCACATGCATAATTTGAGATTTTGTGTTGAGATCGGAAGGAATAGCACACAAAGTGCTCGAAAATGGCTACCTAGGCTAGGAAAGGGAAATAGCCACTCACGTGACAGTTAGGTCACCGTGAGAACTCCAATGACAGCTAAGTATCTTATAAAAATACCAATTTGACCTAAATAGTAAATTACCTTAATCTTAATGAGCTTTTGTTCATTGGATAGCCATCAGAAGATAGGTGTTGGTGGAAAAAAGTATGTTCAATGCATTATCGGAAGAGATGTATTGAGTGCATTAGTGATAAACTAGCGATAAACACAATCAATAAATTTTCGATGTTTTGATAATTAATTTCTCTATCTAAATGGAATCCAAAATCTCAACACACTTTTATTTGTTTTTTTATCTATGACTAGTTTGGTAATCGATTCCCATATCTCTATGGAGACGATCCTGCAATTGCTATTCGTATACTTGCGAGGTTTTACTACTAAATGAGAATTGAAAAGTAATCGACAATCGCTACTGTAATATAGATATATTTTTTCTATTTTTTATTTTAATTATAATTAATTAAAATTAAAAATAATTTTCTTTTTTTATCTTTATTTTTCATTAATTTTATTTTATTAAAAACTGGAAAATAAAAAAAATAGAAAAAATGAAATAAAAAATGTTGAAAGAAAAATATGTTACGTTTTAACAATCATATCCACTATTTACTTAACACGTTTGTCTTACTCTTTTATCAAGGTAATAATTTGAAAAGATAACTTTTCAAACATCTATCCACTTATATTTTAAGTAGATTATTTTATAAGTTAAGCTTTAAGTAATTATTTAATAAGTAGAAACAATCACTACAACAAATCTTGTATTTTACGGCATCAAACCATAGCATTTTTTTTTTATGCAATGAAAAAGCTATCTATTATAGTATTTTATAATTAAATGCTACGTTAATTAATCACTTATTAACACATCATTATTAATATGTCAACTTTGTCCCTCTCATGGATGTCAAGGAACCTCTGCTTCTTCTACCAGGGAAAGGGTTCGAAGGTTGACAATAACAATAACACATCATTATTAATATCGGTTTATTATTAAATATATAGCATATAAGATATGCTATTAATAATCATGAATTAATTAACCATTTATGGTTATAATAACACAATAGAAAAGTTATGAAATTCAAAATTATTAATATGTTATAAAATTATAATAAATAAATAGTAAATAATAATAAAATGAAAATTCACAAAACCATCCAAATTCTAAAAATCTGGCAGCAATTCTGAAAGGAAAAATAATTAAAATAAAACTTTGGGGCAAACTTAAAAATTGGTGGGAGAATGATAATCTTTCATTCTCCAATTTCTTAAACTTTAGCGGCTTAATGTTGATGTTGCGGTTGCTTCTGGTTCACTTCCGGCGCCTGCTCCGGTTGAATCATTTCCGGTTGAATCATTTACAGATATGGTAAATTTTATGTTGATGGTGAAATGATTATGTTGAAGGAGAGTTAAATAGATTTGAGATATTGGACACTGTTTGCACGCGAGTATTATCAAGGATATTGAATTCGATTCAGGCTGAGGGAATGAAAGAAATGGTTGCGTGCTGTATCTGGCATGTAAATCATGTATTATGTATCTTCAAAGCTGGTTTTAATCATGGAAACAATGCTCAAATTTTTGTTACAGCACCATTTGAAAATACTTCTAGAACGCAATGCGTTTCTGTTTTGTTTGGCAGTGGACCTTGCTTGATGATAGAGTCATTAACAGGTATCAAAACCTTCAGTTATTCCAGCAGTAGATGGTCATTCAATCCCTCACATGAAAGTCATCTGATTTACAATATTTAAGTATTTTTATGTTTAATTAAGCTCATTGATAACAAAGAGTATGCTGTTTGTTTTTTTTTTTTTTTTTTGGTTTTGTTTTTTTTTTTTTTTTGGAGCTTTTGACAAGTTAGCTGATGAGAATTTGTTTTGATTTTAGAATAACAACCGTTTTTCGAAGGTATATTGACAACCGTTATTCAATTAATAGGTTGATCATTTGCATTAAATTGGTTGTGTGAGTTTGAACCCTGTGCATTACAAGATTTCCTTTTTCCTTTCTTGTGAGCTTTTCAGTTTTGGGAGCATGATAGGTCTTGCTTGTCGTGTGTTTTTTAATGAATGTTCTACTCATGTGCACTGTGGTGGTGTTGCTGCTGTTGTTACTTTGGGAATTTGGGATGTTATTTTTGCATTATGTATTTTAGAATGTATCGCAGTTGCTTCTGCTGCAATTTTTATTTGTTTCTCATATTCTTTTGGGTTTGAAGATGTGCAAGATCAAATTCGATCCAACTGGATAAGTTAATCGGATTCAATCCTTTTGATTGGATTTGGATCTGAGAACATGATTGGACCTGAAATTCTGAAATCCATTGAATTGGATCGAATGGTTTGATTTTTACACGGAAATCAACTGAATTAATTGGATCTATCAAATTGTTAGCCTAATTTATATATTTGCTCAATTTACTTTATTTATTTATCTTCTAACCGGAGTTCCCATAACAACCCAATACAAATACCCAATTTCATGTATTGTGAGCTGGGTTTTCTTTCTATTCTTTTGTTTTCCTGTAGCAGCATGGTGTTTTTGAACTTAAAAGTCGACGCTAAGACAGTAGTGGATCTATAAAATTTATTTAGAGGATATATGAATAAAATAATAAAAACGAACACACTAAATATATAATATTTTTGTATAAAAAAAAATTCGATAATAATAAATAATAATGATGATTAAAAATAACATTTTCTTTTTAACTAACTAACTAACTATATATATATATATATAAAAGGTATGATTCATGAATCATGATTTGGAGAAGCAAGCGATGCAATGAAGCTTGTTTTTGTACGTTAATTTATCATTAATGTGATTAATATGTTTTAATCAAATTTGATATGTAAACAAGATAACAAAGTTAAAATTTTATATTTTATTTAGAAAAAAGGTTAAAATTTTATATTTTAAAATTTAAATAACAGGATGGTTAGAGTACGATTAGATGTATAATATTTTGAAATTTTAACTGTAATTAAATTGATTGATTGCTGCCACTTGTCAAAATTTAGAAAAAGAATTCAGAAAATAAGGTAAAATTAATGTATTTTGGGGTTTGCATGATAGCTATGGACAAACTAAAAGAGGGAAAGAAGAATCGACACTGCACGTATTAGAAAAAAAAAACCACATCCAATAGTTTTTAAAATAAATTAATAATAATAATAATTTAAAATAACAGCTTTTTTTAACCATTGTAGTACTCAACGGCACAAGTGCAGTACATCACTTCTCTACATTGCATGTCTGAAGTGTTGCCTCCAATTTTATTATTATTATTATTATTATTTTTGAAAAGCAGATTCACAGCAAATTTAAGGATTTTTTTTTAACTTCCACGGGCAACGTGTTATCCCGGTCCAATGATGAGTCCCCACCGAGTGGTTTCTTTTCATTGAAGTATTAGAATAATAAAGATTTTAAATTAACATGTGACCCAATGATGAGTCCGCACTGAGGGGTTTCTTTTCATTGAAGTATTAGAATAATAAAGATTTTAAATTAACGTGTGACATGTAAAATATCAAAATTGATCATTTACTTCTAATAGAAATTGACACTTTTTTCTCTCATTTTCTTGTGTAGAGCATGTTCCGAGAATTGCCTTCAGCTGATGAGGAAATATCAGATCATCAAAGGCTTTTAGAGAGGTCTCCTCATCTTCCTCAACGTATTAGATTGATGGTTTATTGTCTCACAAAAATATTATACTTAAATTGGAAATTTATTTGATCTACATATTGTACTTCTTACATTTACAAACACATTGGTAGCTGTTAATTCGAAAATTTCTGGTTAGTTTACTGTTCAAGTCCTACACCTTGCCTCCGCATCAACAAAACCCTCAGCCTATAACAGATGGTCCGAAATTTGTTTATGGCCCATGTAAGAGGGTCTCAGATATGGTAGGAAAATAAAAGTCCCACATTGGAAAAGTTTACGATTTAACTAGCTAGATACTAAGGTTGGACCTCCTTACGATTTAACTGGCTTCATACTGACATTGATCCTATACGTATCAGCCTAAGTTTTTCTGTTTAATTTTTAGTGATTATGCTTAGATGCTGGATTTATCAAATACAATGGCATGAAACGAATTAATGTTTTTTCTGTCTAAATTAATATCGTCATTTTATGCCAGTTCCATTTACTGTTCCTGGACAAGCTGTTGATGGTGAAGATGTAAGTCATTTTTGTTTCATGTATTTGGATTTACTTGGAGTTTCTGTCGTTTTAGTATTGAAGTTGTGCAGTGGTCACCAAAAAGTTTAATTATACATTGTATTAAATTACATGTCTTAAGCGGAACTTTACAAACCTTATTTACTTTTAGAGGTATTTCCTTGGGTGGATAATGCAAGTGATGACGATGAAAACGCAGAGAATTTGAGTGAAAATGAAGATAATGCACATGAGAACAGGTAAACTTTATGTTATTGCTACGTCCGTTATAGTTATTTAATTTTGATTAATTTTGGTAGTGTTTTATTTTTTCAAATTCTGCAACTATGTCTTGATGTCATTCCTTATGAACCTGTTTGTCAAAAATGTTTAAAATATATTTTCCTTAAATAGGGATTTGGGTAGAGATGACAGAATGATGGAGGAATGCAGATGTGAATGAGGGAACCCGCCCCCCTCCTCCTCCTCCTATTCTTATTGATATCTCTAAATAACTTTTGCTAAATATTTTTTCAGAGAAGAAGACAAATTTTTTCAACAAATAAGGAGGGTGACGTGTCTCCCTTGGTCGATTACTGGGTACATCAATGCACAAAAATTAGAAGTTAAAAAATACTAAATTATTTAATTTCCAAATTACCCTTGCATCACTGTATCGATCATCACCTGTCATTCATCACTATTCCATCATCCACCGTGCATTATCAAATCCACCATCAACCACAGTCCACGATCTCACCATCAAATTAAATTAATTAAGTTAGGGGTGGAGATCTAATTGTGATCTCCGACTCCATCAATCTCGATGAACGGTAACGATACCATTTTAAAATACAATTAAAAAAAAAAATAGTAAAAAAATGGATCATAACTGTTCATCGATCAACCAAGATTGATGGCATCAAACCAACACCCTCTTCTACAAATCGACATTGCCATCAAACCAACACTATCGCCGCCCATTATAAAACCACCTAACATCACCGAACACAACCGCATCAATACCACCCAGCCACTATACTCCCAAACAATAACCAAAAATCCGACACCAACTCAACCGCACGCAGAGAAAGAGAGAGAAGGAAGAGAGAGCATCGACAAGAGCGAAAATACCAGCAACGGTGCTCGATCTCCTTCTAGCCACACATTCTTCAATGAAAGAATGTCTTGACTGTGTTCTCATGTACCTAAAACACAACATATATATCCATTTACCATTTCTTTCTAATGGATCCGTTAAATATTGGATTGGGAAAACTTCGTATTAAGGGTTAGAGTTTTTAAAGTAACATTTTCAAAATCAGTAGTGATTTGACATTATTTTATATTTTAATGGAACAAAACAATAATATCCCAAAAATTAATCTTATATACCTTTAAAGTGTATATATATTTTTAATGTCCTTGGATGCCTACAAAGAAGTAAATTTTTATTACAACAAAAAAATTTCTAATGATGTTACGGCATGACATAAAATCAATAAACACGATTCATTATGTTCATATTGATTTTTTAGTTAATAGTGGTTCAGCATCTAATACTCGAGCAATACTGTCGATAGTAGAACCTGTTGAAGTTACATCCCATGGTTCGATTACTTCGGTTCTCATGTATTCAACTTCTTCATGGTTTTGTTGAAGTTTAGTGTCCATTTGAGATGCTCGGATGGCCTTCAACTCTGCAGCAACTTCCTTCATGGTAGGCCTTTGCTTTCCACTCAAGTTTAAGCACCTTTTTACGAGATTGGCAACTTGCATGATCTCTTCCTTTTTGCCTGCTTTACTACATGTGCATCAAGAATATCAAATAGAAAGTTATCCTCCATCGAAAGAATAAAGTATATTACCAAGCTTCTATGATCCTCTGATCTTGTTAAGATATAGGTTTTTGTCCTGTTAAAAATTCAACTAAGACTACTTCGAAACTATAAACATCACTTTTATTAATGAATTAATTAACTTGATTGGAAATAATCTGGGTTCAAATGTCCAAAGGTCCCTTGTATTTTTGTGGTCACATGAGTTTGATCTATGGCAATTGATTTTGAAGTTCCAAATCCCACTACTTTTGCTCTGTATTTATCTTTTAAGAGTATATTTGAAGACTTAATATCTCGATGATAAATAGGTAAGGATACTGCTGAGTGTAAGTAGGAAAGTGCTCTTGTAACCTCTATAGCAATTTGTAAGGGAATACCTCATGTGAGTGGAAACTCATCATTTTGGTCATGAATATACTCAAAAAGGGTTCCATTAGAGATGAATTCATAAACTAACAAAGGAACTTTAGTCTCCAAACAACACCCTAATAGCTTAACCACATTCCTATGATTAATTTATGAAAGAATGGCAACCTCATTAATAAATTCTTTAATCTTCCATTCATTAATAACTTTAGACTTAACCACAACAATTCTTCCAACCTGAGGCATTCCTTTATAAATTGTACCTTGACCTCTTTGACCAAATATTCTGTTCACGTTAAAATGGCCGGTCAATAGCCTTATTTAACTCCTTTGAATTGAACAATTTGCATCTTTCAGCACCACCATCAAATGAAGTCAACTGCTGTCGCAAAAGCAAACCACCATTTTTTTTAAAGAATTCCTGCTTGAGCTTTATCTCCCTTCTTTTCTTTATTATAGTATACAGCCACCATACCCCAACAAGTAAAATTAAACTTCCAAAGCTTGTGCCAATACCTGCACTTTTCATGTCAAATTATGTGCAATAATGAGTGCATATCAAAACATATATTTTTAGCAAACCTTGGTCTGATCCTCACACAGCAATACATAGTGAGCTTTGTCTTTCCTAAAGTTAAAATGCATATCATCTAAATTAGTACTATCGATTTTGATATAACTTCGGAGATTAGAAGCGCATACCTGGCATCATCATTTTAACTTGTGATTTTTCGAGTGTTTCATGAGGTGATGAGTGGCAAGTGTGTAGCACATCCATCAATATCTGACATTTTACCAAATATGGATAGAATTAGATTTGTCTTTTGTTTATTCCTGGAATATAATACGAAAATATATTTTTCTTGCTCTTAGGTCTCATCACAAAACATATATATATATAAAGGAAAATACCTCACACGCTTCCTTCATACTGGCTTATACAAAACATACATACCAAGACAATTACATAGACCTAAAAGAAATTTCTAAGTTAAATTATTATAAAGTGTACATACATGAGACTTCAATTTAGAAAAAGGATTTACACGTATGCACAAACACAAATACCCATATAGAAACAAAATGGACTGAATATGAAATTGCAAGTCAAATGTTTATAAGGTGATCAAATCAACCGTATAAGATTCTTCATATATATATATGCGTACAGATCACATAGGTTTATTAAAGCTAAATTACTAGTCATCAACCATATAAAAATTTCAACACAAATCATAATAAGAAGTAATCTGCACAAAACTTGTATCAAACAGAAGGAAAAGACACCATTAATATTTTCCTTAGAAAGGGAAATTGGTTTCTTGTTCTCGTTCTCGTTCTTCATTTTTTTTTTTTTAAATTTTTTTTAAATTTTTAATTTTTAAAATTTTTTAAGTTTTGAAGATTGAGATTCTCCTATAGTTCCTTTCACATTTTGACCATTAGAAGAGACGCTTGATTTGTAAATAAAAAAATTAAAGAAAAATTTTCAAAAACTATCACACTTTTTGATGGTTTGGATTGATTGAAGACCAAGAATTGATTCTGAGTTGCTAATCAAAAGTCTTCAAATGCCTGAAGGATTAAATACAGAACTGAAACATTTGAATTGATGGATTAGAGTTTACCTGCACATCCTTCGAGCAGACGGGGATTTCCTTCGAGCAAACAATTACATATATCGAACAGTTGGATCTGTACTGCTGAAACAGCTGCAGGCAGACACTTCGCAACTAGAGCTTAACTCGTATATCGTCTTTGATTTATTACTCGCAAAATAATTGAAAGACAGACCGAATACGCTCCATTCCTATAGCACAGGAACATGTGTGAACTTTTTGATATCTGGAGGATTCTTCAAGTTGTCAACCCACCATTGTTCTTCTATCAAAACAGCATAGTTGCACTTCAGTTTAGGGGCTTCAATATATGGATAATATATCTTTAGAGAAGATACAACGTTGTCCTGACAAAAACTATTTTCTACTGGATTATCATTTTGATCACAGGCAGCCGTGCACTTTGCCATAGGGGAATCATCAGACGACATGAAGGAGAAGTTGGCGCAGCCTGCACCGATGAACTTGTTTCTCATTTGAGAAAATATAAATTGGACTGTGTCCAAGGTTGCAGTGCCCTCAAAGTATTTTTTTCCAATTATCACAAGAGCTGAAGACTGGATAGTTTACACGCATTACACCATCTAGTGAGATATCAAACACTTCCATGTCAATACTGCGGAGGTATGACTTTCCTGCAGCTGACCTGCATTGTATCGTCAACCAAGTGTCGATTGAGCAATCATCACCTATTCCAAACGGGAACGGAATGCTTACATTTCCACATGTGGATGGACAGTTTCTCAAAGGTGTTGATGCTGATGGTGGTTGTGCCAACACCATTATTGGACATGATAATAAGATTAGCATAAATGGAGGCAATGGTACAATCATCTTCAATTCCTCTCTCTCTCTCTCTCTCTGTGCTGCCTTTTGATATTTGTTGTACTTTGAATGTTGAGTTTAGATAATAAGAACAATGAGTTCCCTCTTCAAATTTATAAATTCCAAGAAAGGATATGCTTGCTTTAATCGCTCTTCAGATGATAATATTTAGGAAATAGTGAAATACTAAGGAGCTAAAGATATTCCAGAAGCCGCCCTTAACCATTGATTATTTAATTATTTGTAATTCTTCCTGATGATCATTAGTTGAATATGCCTTTTTTTTTTAATTAAAAAAAAAAAAACATTTTAATAAGATTACGC
Source organism: Dimocarpus longan (assembly GCA_022984855.1). Lineage (NCBI taxonomy): Eukaryota > Viridiplantae > Streptophyta > Magnoliopsida > Sapindales > Sapindaceae > Dimocarpus > Dimocarpus longan. The sequence continues at coordinate 13,512,993 of CM041020.1, forward strand.
GAGAGGAGCATGGGGACAGCTTCTGCCACCCTTTTAACAATTCTTCAAGTTCTATCTATTAATGTATCTAGATAAATGCTTGAGCTGGTGATTAGTTCTTTTTGTCTCACTTGAGTTTGCTCACTATATGTGAAAGATTAGTTTTAATTTGTGCAAGTAAATTTTTATTTTCTTATTATTATTATTATTATTATTATTTATGGTGGGGAGAAGTGATTAAATTTTAAGAAAATTATTCACATATTATATTTTAAGATAAGAATGAGACTTAAATCATTAACCTCTTAGTGTCAAAGGAACCCTTATGCAAGTGAATATGACTTGTTCTTCATTTATAATTTTCTTATGCTCTTGATTTAGGGGATCTATTGTTGGTTTTGGTCTTTCTTGTTTAATTTTACTTTTAAATTGGTCTTCTGGATCTTTGTTTAGGTTCAATATAATTTTTGAACAAATTATAATTTAGCTACCCAGTTAAAATGCTTTTACAAGCAGAATAAATATTTTAATGTTATTGCAATTTACCTTCCTACCGTTATTAATATTCGTTACACTTAACGGTAAACAATACCAAAACAACAAAAAGACGAAATTACCCTTTGACTGAAGTTGACCAATTGACCAAATATATAGTCTGGTCAACTCATCAGCCTCTCATTCTACCATTCTCTCTCTTCCTCTCATTTTTCTTCTTCTTCTTCTCCTCTTCTTCCGCCTCTTCTTCTTCTTCCCTTCTTCTGCTTCTTCTTCTGCTGTTATTCTTCTTCCTCGGAGTGAACCTGATTGGGTTAACTCCGATCTGGGTTCGCTGACGAACCCAGCTGAGTTCGTCAGGAACCCAGATCTAGGTTCCTGAGAACCTAGATATGGGTTCGTGATGAACCCAGCTGGGTTCGCTGACGAACCCAGATCTGGGTTCTCAGGAAGTTAGATCTGGGTTCCTGACGAACCCAGCTGCGTTAGCTCACGAACCTAGATCTGGGTATGAACCCAGATCTGGGAACCCAAACTGGGTTCACTCTGATGATGAACCCAGATTCTAGGTTCATCGTGAACCCAGATATATATATATCTATATATTTTTCAGTTTAATTGATGATTTTGATTTTAGATGATGTTGGGTTTGATGATTTTGTGGGAGATTGATAATGTTGGGTTTGATCCATGAAGTTTGAGGTCATTTTTTAGGTTTTCAGGAGTGGATTATGATGTTGGCTAGTTGATTGATGATGGTTGATGGTGTTTGAGACCCTTTTTTGGGTTTCTAGTCATCTGTTGAACTGGTTGGATTGGTTGAGATTATGGATTTTGGATTATGATTTTGAACGGGATGATGAATTAAAATGTTTAATTTTTATTTATTTTATTATTTTTTTAATATGTATTTTTAAACTAATCTCTGTTTAATATATTCTTTTTATTTAATTTATTTTAAAAATTTTTAAAAAAATAAAATTAATATCAAAAGATAATTTTACCCTTCTCCCAGTTAAGTGTACCTGGATTCATTAACGGTAGGGGGGTAAATTGTAATAGCATTAAAACATTTGTTCCGTCTGTAAAAGCGTGTCAACCGGGTAGTTAAATTGTAATTTGCTCTATAATTTTTCAATGGTTATATTGGTTTGGCCCCTTCAATTTTGTCAAATTTGGTAGCTAATTTCTTGTAACGTAAGTTATGGACCTTACCTAAATGGTTAGGGTTGTATTTGACACGTGATTTGAACATACACTTACTTTAGAGCTCAAATTCTTACTTTCATCTAATAGTTTTATCGGATGTCCCCGAAGAGACTCATCTAATAGTTTTAAATTTTTGCAAGATTTACAGAAAATGTGTGGTTTGTGTTCCTTGTCCTTGATAGTATTGACTATCATCTCTCTCTTATGAGATTTTACATTAAAAAACACAACCAATGTAATTCATCAGATATAGTTGAATGCATACATATTATATTTTGTGAGTGAACTCTCCCGCAAGAGTTTAGTGAAAATATTCAGCAAATTTAGGGGAGGATTGAATTTAATTATTTAAGTGAAGTTCAAGAAAAGTTTTAGAAGAACATGGACATGCCATCTAATTAGACCAAAACTCAATGGAAGTTAATGAAATTTATCACATATAAAAAGAAAAATCATTCCCCACAACACTTGGTTTCATATGAAAATTCCCAACAATAACATTAAAATTACGCGGGTTTTGGAATTAGCACCAAATTTTAAAATGATTTTTTTTAATACCATTAGTATCATAAACTATTGTATGCAAATAAGAGCAATAGTTTACTAACAAAGGATGCCAACTGCGGTAGTTCGCTATCTTTCATCTGCAGAGATTATACTGTCCTTGTTTGTGAGTATTAATAGTGTACAAAGACTTATTTTAAAAGTTTGATTTTCAAAATTTACACTAATTTTAATAAAGAAAGGGAGAGCTTAGAGAGTTATACTTGCACTGGAGCCCAAAATAAAAAGGTATTAATTTTGTTGAAAAAAAAAGTACTAATTATTTACATGATTCTCTTTTAATTAGTGTCAAACCCTAAAAATCTGTTCCTTTAGATAATCCTAATTTGATGGGATTTCCGTGTCATGACTATTATGAAAATCTGATGTATTAGATTTTTTTTTTTTTAATGAATAAACTATACGTTAGATTATTCTAAGGAATTTCAGAAATCGTATCGAGAATATATGTTTTAAAAAAAATGTTGAACAGATCACATAAAGCAAGAAGATTCCTCACTTGCCATCCAATAATAATAAAATTGGTTAATGCTTGATGCAGACATATTAACAATGCTTAAATTTAGGTCTTAATTCATAAACTTATAATTATGTTAATATACCGATTAAACAGACTAAGAGGGCCATAGTATACAGGGGGGTATTTGGGTATTTCAAAGGAAAAAAAAAGGTATAATTATTGATATTAAGCTCACACATTATTTTTAAATTCTCCTTTTTGATATACAATTTCAAAATTCACATATTTTGATCACATTTTTAAAGCTATATATATTATATTAACAAAACACAATCGTTTCAAAAACTTCCAAAGTGGATGATTACAAGAACATAGGACACAGGGTGAGAAAATCATGGGGGATAGAATCAAATTGTCACAACTCAGGTCCTGGGTCACGGCAGAATCGTAAATATTAAGTGATAGAAGTTTTTAATTTGACACTACAAAGTTTTTACAATTTTCAACTTAAAAAAAAAAAAAAAAAAAATTCAGTTTTGGATACTTTGAAGTACCAAAATAGAACATTGTAAATAATAAAATGAAAATCTTTAAAACACTCTAAATAATCCCGATGGAGACAATTCTCACAGATATGTGAGCACCTGTTAGAAATCATGCATTTATAGTAATAATTAAAATCATGTACGCTTAGCCGTGTAATCAATTTATCATAATTAAGCATTCACATTCACTTAGAATCTCAAATGAAATTCCACAACTCTGACGTTCTTAATACAATGTCTTAAATACATCAAATGTAAGTCCTATAAATGAGTTCTAAGGACATTCAATTTTAAATACCAAACTTGAAATGAAATAAACCAAATGTCTATATCACGGGCAAAGTCCCTGATTTCCTTGATTCTCTACCTAATCTGCTTGATGGCCACCTAAGTCATCTTGCACCTTCCCTGAAAGGGAAAAAAATAAAGTAGGGGTGAGCTAGTGCTAAGTAGGATTTCATTTCCGATAAGGTTTCGAAAATCACTTTCTAAAATCATTATTAAAACTCTGTATGCTTAATTGTTTAACAAATTCAATAAACCATTTCATAAAACATATAGGCTACTAGATTAGTCATACAACATTTAATTTCTTATATCAAGTCATGTCATTTTCAAAACAAGGTAAATCTCATCCCCTAATTATATACTCGGTAGCCTACAGTTTTCAGTAAATGATTTTGAATAAGAAAAACAACATTCGGCACATCGTGACCCTGGTAGCCATACCAGAAAATACTCTGTAGTAATCTCGACATGAAGTCATATAATACGAAAGCTAGTGATAATATCACATAATGACTAGGATAGTGAACTTTTACCTCATTTAAGTTAACAAGAAAATTTAAATAAGTTTATCATGCAACCAATACAATATAGATAAGATTCGATATTTTGAAAACCGTCATTTTTGTTTATAAAAATTTTGGCAGCATAACAGCTGCTAATTCGATAAACCAAATATGTAATTAGATAAAACCACAAATTTTCACCAAGCAACCCACAAAATACTTCCAAAACAATCCATAATATATTTTCGCAAATAACCAACACACTTTCAAAATTATATAAATTTTAAATAAAGTCCACTTTAACATAAAAATTTCTAAAAGATCACGATTAAACCCCTACCTCAATATAAACTATTAATTACTTCGAAAATCTCGATTTTCAGTATCGTTATCGCTGTTCCAAATCGAACCTATGAAGTAACACAATATAGAAAAATTTTAATACAGCTACCCTAAGGGGAAAATAACCCTAAAATTAGATTCTACACTTAAAAACGAGTCTGTAGAGGTATTCGAAGCTAAATTTCGAGTTCGAGAGATCGAGAAACTTATCTCTGCCGTACATGGTGGTCGACGATGACTTTTCGAAGGCGGATTTCAGTGGCTACGGCGGTGGAAGGTGCAGCTAGGCAGGTTTTGCTACCCTCGACATGCTTGTCACAAAAATGGGGTTGACCGCAATCGAAATCGCTTATTTGCCAAGATCTAAAAAAAACGAAGTTAATTAATGGTCAAATTTCTCTGCCGAAACAAACACACAAACAATGATAAAAATTGACAAAATTGGTACCTATGGAATCTACATTGTACAAGCTTTCCAACAGTGTTGAGTTTGGCCAAAACAGAGGTCGGATATGACCGGAACGAGGAGTTAAAATTTGGCTCACGAGAAATAGGCGGCTGAAAAACTGAGGAGAGAGAGAGACAAAAAAGGCCGGCTGAAGGTTGAAGATGACTATATAATTCGGTAGAATTACGATTTGTTTCCCTCAACTATTTCTAAATTACGATTTTAATCTAAAACTTTAAAATTTTAACTTTTTGACCCTTATACTTTTACAAAATTTTTATAAGATTTTTTTTTTTCAATTTCACCCTTAAAAAAAATTGAGGTTTTACACAAATAAAGGGTGAACTTTTGACCTAATAGTATAGAAAAATTTGAATGAATATTTTTAACTTCACAAACTATAGTTTAATTACGAATACAAGCAATAGTTAATGAATAAAAGCTGCAAATTATGATTTTTTATCCTTGCTTTGTAAATTATTGGCTTCGTTTGCAAACTCTAGTTAGTGAATACTGATGGTCTAAAAAGAACCCATTTCATCACTCTTTTAGTATCATATCAAAAACTCGCGTTTTTTTTTTTGCCCTGCTAAAAACAAAACTCCACCAACAGGGTAAATTGCATAAAAAAAAAAAAAAAAACTATTTTAAAAATCCACTGGAACCAGAAGAGATCATATTTTGGCGTAAATTAGACAATTTTCCTTTGTTTTTGTTTTACTCACTTTATATGCCGTAGCCCAAATTTCATCTCAAATAATGTGTCACCATCTCATAATATTTCACTCATCTTAAATGGAACTTACAATTGTGATGCAATACTGTTGAAGAGGTAACTTGTTTCTACCTGTAGTTTAATGTATCTCATAACCTTTCCTCTTATTTTAAATGACTGTCTTGTATTCTGTTTGATTTCGATGGCATCTTAGTTATCATTATTTATTAATCAAGATATTATAGAATTTATTAACATTATTTATATACATGTATCCAACTATCTATCTATCTATCTATCTATCTATCTATGTGTGTGTGTCACTTGTAATGAGGGGAACTTGAAATATGGCTAGACTGAGTAAATTTTATCTACCAATAAGCCACATTAGCTAGCATAAGGATTTGGTCTTTAACATCTCTTGGTAAAAGAAATAAATCCTTTCGTATCTGTTATTATTACTCCAACATGAAATTGAAGGCCGTGTTATAGTACACTGTCACATAATAAGTTTTGCAATAATGAAGTTAAAGCAGTTATTGTGCGTTGTTGAAATGAGATGGATACCCATAATACGTATTTCCCTTTCAATATGATCTCTAAATTAATAATGGTTCAGAATCTATTGACTGAGTAATACTATCAAAAATAGAACTTGTTGAAGTAGAACCATCGCAAGGCTCAGCTAATTCAAAGCTCTCGTATGCGAAGTTCTCATCATTGCCCTGGACATTATCACTTCTATTTGGTGCTCGAATTCCTTCCAACACCATTGCTACTTTTTTCATAGTAGGTCTTTGCTTCCCATGTAGATTTAGGCATCTTATCGCCAGGTTAGCCATAGCCATGATCTCTTCCTCCTTTCCCAGCTTCACTTGAACATCAAGAATGTCATGCAAATTATTCTTCTCCATTGAGCTTATGAAATATGATGCCAAACTTCTACCTTCTTCCGTCACTGTTGAAAATATTGGTTTTTTTCCTGTTAGAAGCTCAATCAGGACTACTCCAAAACTATAAACATCACTTTTATCTGTAAATTGGTTTGATCGAAAGTACTCAGGGTCAAAGTATCCAAAAGTCCCTTGTACTTTTGTCGTTACGTGAGTATAATCAACTGGAATTGATCTCGAAGTTCCAAAGTCTGCTACTTTTGCTCTGTACTTTTCATCTAGTAGTATATTAGAAGACTTGATGTCTCGATGATAAATGGGTAAAGAAGCTGCTGAGTGTAGGTAAGAAATCGCTCCTGCAATTTCTGTTGCAATCCGTAAGCGCATATCCCACGTGAATGGAAGCTCTTCATTCTGTTCTTGAAGATAAGAATAAAGAGTTCCATTGTGGATGAATTCATAAACTAATAAAGGAACCTCCGTCTCCAAACAAAACCCTAATAACTTAACAACATTTCTATGATTAATTTGAGAAAGAATGACCACCTCATTAATAAATTCTTGAAGCTTCGCTTTATCTACTACCTTAGACTTTTTTACTGCGACAAGTCTTCCATCAGTCAACATTCCTTTGTAAACAGTACCTTGACCTCCTTGACCAAGTATTCTGTTCACATTAAAATGGTCAGTGGCCTTATCCAACTCCTTCGAATTAAAAACTTTGCTTTTGTCAAAACTACCATCAAATGAAGCTAACTGTTGCTGTAAAAGTAATCCGCCATTTTGTTCGAAGTACTTTTCCTTGAGCTTGGTCTCATTCCTTCTCTTTATCATAATGCACAACCACCATGCCCCAACAAGTAAAAACAAACTTCCAAAACTTGCGTTTAGACCTGCACAATACTTTATTTGTTAGTATAAATGAGTAATAATACTGTTGACTTGGGCCACACTTCACTAAATAAAAAATGCCCACCTATTATGATCATTTCAACCTTCAATTCAGTTGTGGGCCTCGGTGATGACAAGCATTTGTAGCCCCCTTCATAGTTTTCACAATATTTCCCTGGCCCACAAATGCTGGCATTTGCTTTACATTCATCAATATCTGACATGTATGTAGAAATAGAGTTAAAATCTGAAATGTAGGAAGTGTACATACGTGTCAAATACATTACCTTAATGTATATATAAGTATAAAGGGTTTATCGCTAATCTCAATTTTTATCTTGATAGATGTTGTTAAAAGGAAAAAAAAAATTAAGTAAACTCTTTCCTTTTTCTTCTTCAAGAATAATTATGATTGTAAAGTAAAATGTGGAAATTTTATGGATGTATCCAGGGGTTATGAATCAATCCTATACCGACACGAGAGGGGATGTTAAGAAAGAAGCAAAATGTAAAAATTTGATGGCCTCTTAGACCGACGCAGCATCTCGTTCGTTGAATTTTTTCATTTATTTAAAGCTTGAAAACCAACTTTGCTTTATATACATAAGGCTTTTAAAATCAAATATATCTAATTTTAAATAGTAAGGACTAATTAATCAAATTCATCAATTGAGAATTAAATAGGAAAGAAAATTTATTTTAACCGAGAGAATACAATAGATAAATTTAATTGATTGGTCATTATTTTTTAAAATCAGGTATACTTAATTATAAAAGCTCTATGTATATATAAAAACTGACATGAAACTGGTAAGAGATCTATAGTAAGTTGTTGAGACCAAATACCACTTACACGACACGCTTAGGATATCTACTTCTTATGAATGAGAGGTAACTACTTTCATAATAAGAAGAGAAAATTAAGATGTATACTTCTATGAATAAGAGATAAATACTCTCATAATATGAATTTAGTGGTAATTTAAATCTCAATTTCTTGAAAGATGGAAAGTTATATAACCATCTATGTTAAGAGGTGATGAAGGTGATGTATAACTTTGCCTATTTTAAAAGACAATAGTACTTGTAAAGAACATTATTTTTTCTACACACATTACATCTTTCGCTAGAAAGATATCACAATCATATCACTCTAAGTGTAAATACGAGTCTATGATGAAAGTAAATACAGAAGAAGAATTTCAAACCATAACATTCTTAACAAAAGCTAACAAATGCCAAAACAAAATTAGAAAAAAGAGTCATCAGATTCCAAACAAAACCAAACCACATAATTGTTCACTCAAAGTCACACACTGAACACATACAAATTAACTAGCAAAATCCAATTTCAAAACATGTAGGCCCAACAATCAAATTAAATAAAAAAGTTACCTTAGATTGAGACCAGCCATTTATCATATGGCCAGCTAGCCACACTAATCAAATTTCGAGAGCTTAAGGTGAATTCTTAGATCGATTAGGCCAATATTTCATAACGAAATTTCATCAAATCCATCAGTGACTCCTCAACATCTAATATTATAAAGTACACAAAATGTATAGCGTTATTTAACAAGCTTAGGCTAAATTTTTATAATAAAATTACTTGAAATATATTTGTTTCTTCTTCAGAAAATTATAATAATATCCTCAAGATCTAAGCTTAATTTTGCGCTGTTTCATAACATCTAAAAACATTAAGATTTAATTCATATCCTTATTTTCTTAATATTTAATATTTATTGGAGCTCTATTAATTGAGTAACAGAGAGGTGTACCTTGACATCCTTTAAGACGATAAGGATTTCCTTCGAACCCAGGAAAGCATTTACATCCAACAGTTGGATATTTGTCACTAAAACAGCTACAGAAAGACCTTTCACAAGTATAGCTGGACTCATTTGTCTTCGATTTATTCTTCTCAAAAGGATCAAAGGTTAGAGTGAATATGCTCCATTCCATCACCACAGGAACGTGGGTGAGATATTTAACATCTTGAGGATTCTTTATGTTGTCTTTAAGCCACTGCTGATCTACCTATAAGAGAATTCACATGCATATTAAGTTAAACACAAGAAAATGATAAATCTTACATTAAAACTATAAAAGATCATGCGTGCACACATATATAACACACACACACACACACATATGTATACAACAAGTAAGAAAATTAACAGTACCAAAGCAACATAGGGGCATTTTCTCCCTTTGCTTAGAATAGTTGGAGTGAATGTTTTCAGGGTCGAACGAACATCGTCTTGGCAGGAATCAACTAATTCTCTTGTATCATCGTAATCATTGCAGGTCGTCGAACAGTGAGCAATGACAGAATCCTCGTTGGACAGCAAGGAAAAGTTTCCGCAATTTCCTATACCGATGAACTTGTTTCTTGTTGGAGAGATAACATATGGGTTTAATTCTTTAAGAGTTAGGCCAAAATCGTTGCCGATGCTCGTACGACAAATATTATAAACTGAGTAACTTACGCGCATGGTGCCATCTAATGAAATATCGAGCAGTTCCGTGTTGATGCTACGGATGTATGGCTTACTGTGGTTGCAGTCCACTTGATGCCAGGTGTCTATTGCACAATCATCTTCAATGCCGAATGGAAATGGAATGGTTACATTTCCACATGTGGATGTACAATTTGTTGTTGATGATCCCGGTGCTTGAGCAAACGCCTTTACAGACCATAACAGCAAAACAATTATCTGAAACTGCAGGAAGGGTAGGATCATTCTTCACTGTTTCTAAATTTCCCTAGCTCTTGTCTTTTTAATTTTTGCTCTATGTTTTCTTTATATGAAATTTTGAGTTTATTGAATAACATTCAGGTCCTTTTGCATGAATTATTTAATAGATGAAACTGCAACTATCCAAGTTGCCAACCAGGTCAAGTGGGAAATAAATATATCATGAAGAAAGGGTTGCAACGTCTAGCAGCCATGATTTACTATTTAGAACAAGTCTAGCTTTATATTTAAGTCTTCGGTTATACCTACCGTTCAATTAATTTTCAATAAATTTTAAATAACCGGCAAAGTTAGCTTGGCAAGACATTGACCTTGGATTGTTTTTCTTTGATTTTGTTTTTTTTTTTATTTCTCTTTAGGCATGGCATCTTTGCATCTTATTTTAAAACGTAATGCATAATATTTTTTTCTTTTTTATTTATATTGACTTGTATGTTTTTAATTTTATTAATTTTCATTTGAAGATAAGAAATTGAATTTTATGTTTATATGATCCCAAAATTTTTACATGGTAGCAATCATAGAAAACAGTACATGAAAAATGAATTAAGTAATAGCGTTTTACATACCGCATACCTATTTTGAAAATATATTTTAACACGTTGTTAGAGTAAAAGAAATATTGAGTGTATTTAAACTACTGTAAAATTGATTAACGTCTTATCATGGATGCACATTTGCTTGATGGTGATGGTTAAGCCAATGCATTCTCTGGCCATATTAGCAAGAAAATCAGAATTGACAAGCAAGGTAGAATCATTTTATCGAATTCTAGTCTTGCTATGTTACTATGTTACTGGCAAGATAAATAAACCTTAGTTTTGCTCAATGTTACAAGAACAATGAGCTCTCTATTTATTTGAATTGAGATGATGAGGGAAAGTGAACATTAATTACATGCAACTTGGCCAAGGGGGTGGGAAGGCAACGATTAAAATATTTGAAAAAGCGGATCCATTCAGGTTATGGCCATATTATCTTTTCTGTTCACATTTGTTCTTTATGTGTGTCCAATTAATAATAATAATAATAATAAATAAAAAGAGAAATCTCTGATTTCAGCAGCCACAGTTGACCAATGATTGATGGTTCATTATATTATAGTGAATTAATTTTTTATAAAAAAATACAAAATTCTCTGATTTCAGCCGCCACAGTTGACCAATGATTGATGGTTCTATACACTTAGTGAATTAATTTTTTAGTTTGAATGGTTAGTTGATATATGGGTATCAAATTGATTATAAAACTAAAGCATGATTTAAACAACCTTGAAAATGAATAGCATGCGTGTTTATCTATGCCGAATTTGGAAATTTGACGACTTAGATACTACTTCCAAATTAGTAAAAAATCATGTTTGAAAGCGAGGTTGATTAAGCTGATTTATATTAAAAACAAATTACGGCTGATGATTAAGTAAATTGAATTGATAAAGTATGTTATAGACATATAAACCATTCTGAACTCAAATCTCATTCATATTAAAGTTTTATGACTGTATAGTAAGAGTAATAACTGATTTTTTTTCCTGCTCTTTTACTATTTTTGGAAAGTTGAAGAAAGAAGGCATTCAATTTGATTCAGTTAATGATATATTGTTTTCAACATAATCATGCCAAACATGAAAATGTAAATAAATAAAATAAAACACAATAAATTCAGAAATAAGCAAAAGGAAAAGGAAAAGCAGAGGAAGTCCATCGAAAGGGATGATAGACAATTTTCAATTCATATGGAAAATCTCATAGAAGAGCCTCCTTTGGTCTACTGCAGCCAAAAATGAGTTTGTTCATTGGACTCTGACTTATTGAGTGTAAATACAGCAGGTTCACTTTGTTCAAAACGTTGACCTGTGCTGCAGGAGTTGTTAATTTTCAGCTCCTTTCCTAGCTAATTTAAATTCTTATTTGTTTTGATTATTTTTGAGATTTTGAAAATTGTTATTTATTTTTATTTTTAAATTTCTTTAAATCAGTGAATTAGAATCTAATGCATCCTACCCTAGTGTGGAGGAGACGCATGTGTGATTTGCACATCCGATGCCCGAGTATTTGAAAATTTGCCCCATATTTTTTATTAGTGCAATATTTCATTTTCACAATTTAAAAAAAAAATAATTTCGTTTTACTCTCTAGTTCACAAATAGATAAATGGAAATTCCTTTACTCTCACTTTTTCGTTCACGTACATCATAGCCGAAACTTCTTTTCAATGCCAAAATATGTTTATACAGACAATTTACTTCTACTTATTTGCTTTAATAAGCACGAGTTTATTTTGTATTCATTTTTGTTAATTTTGTTTTTCCTATTTTTATTAGATTCTTATTACTATTCTCTTGATCTTTTTTGATATATATATATAGGCCTAAACATATAATTAATGAAATCTAAACTACAAAATCATCAATCTAAAATCATCATTAAGTTTTTGACTACTTTTTTTTTTTTTTGTAATAATCTAGGTTCACTAAATAAATCAACACAACCTATTTAGAATAAATAAAGAGACAACTTGATGGTTACTAAAATGATTTTCAAAAATTAAAAACCATCTTTAATTTAATTTTATTTATTAAACTCCATGTTCTTAGAAATTAAATTTACTATAATTCTAGTTTCTGTATTGTTATTTTTGTGTTGAAGTGTTTATTCTAGGCTTTGGCAAATGGAGATATCAAGAGGTTAAATAGAAATGAAGTTGGGTTCCTCCATCCCTATTCCTCTACCCTTCCTTCTTCCCCACCCAACTCCCCATTTGATGGAAATGGGCCCATTTAGGGAAAATGGGGTAGGGAGAATTTAGGGGTGGGTGAATCGGGGGTAGGTTCCTCCATCCTTGCTTTCCTCATTTTTTCATTCTTATTTCATCTCGTTTGAGCCAAAATTTATATATATAGTAATTCTACTATTAATGTCTCTTAACTTTAAAAAATTATAACTAATTAATTAAATTCATCAATTGCATTATCTCTTTTAAAATAAATTCTCTCTCTTATTTAATTCAAATGTAATGAATGAATTTGATTGGTTCGTTCTGACTTTAAAAAGTTAGAAAACATTAATAATAGAATTACTGTATATATATATATTTCACCTCGTTTGAACCAAAATTTATATATATAGAGTAATTCTATCATTAGTACTTCACAACTTTAAAAAATTAGAACAACCAATTAAATTCATTTATTACATTCTCTTTCCTATTTAATTCAAATGCAATGGATGAATTTGATTGATTCGTCTTAACTTTAAAAAATTAGGAGACATTGATGGTAGAATTACTATATATATATATATATATATAGTAAAAGAGCATAACTTACAAAATAATTCATATAATTTCAACATACTAAATCCATAACATTTCAACATATGAAATCAAAAACATTGTAAAATAGTTGTAATTGCCTTATATAAGTAATAAAATAGGACAAAAGTTCAAATAATATAAAACTATTACATATAATAAATTCATAAAATGGGAGAAACTATTAAAATAAATGTAAGTGTTAAACATAAATATTTTTTATATTCTTATATTATGAATGGAAAAAAAAAAAAAAAGGAAAATGGGATGGGGTTATTCCCCCATCCCCACTGTTGTTTGGATTTTTTGGATGGATTTCCATCCCTCGCCTATCCCTATTCCTTAAAATCTACCCTTAAATAGGGATAGGGATTTGGAAATTTTGGGGATTAGGGGCCCTATTGACAACTCTATAGAGAAGCACTTCGATCTACAGCCAAATAACATGACTATGTACTTTTTCGGGGAATCATTGTCTAGATTAATTTGTTTTTTTTTTTTTTTTTTGAAAGAATTGCACAAACACTCCTAAGGTTTGCCTTTCTATAAATGGAATCAACTTTACTTTAAACAACACAAAATCCCAATTCTATTAGTTAAAGTTAGTTATATCTGAATGTTGGTTGAGTTTGATTGAATGACCATATACCCCCAGTAATTATTGAAAAGCAATTTCACTTTTTTATTTTTTATTTAAAAAAAAGAAAAACATTAATTAAAAAAATATAGATCTCCAGCATTCATCTTAGAAATTAATAGAAGGGATCATTTAAAAAAAAAAAAAAAACCCTTTTTAAGAAGAAACTTAAAAGATAGTTATTATTATTATTATTATTATTATTTTGAAAAAAAAAAACGTAAGATCTCATCATCCATAATGTTGATGGATGAGGCATATCAATTTTAAAATACCAAAATTAAATATTAAACCACAAGAATACTTTGTACTAATGTGGTAAAAGATAAATATGGATTTCAAATCAACTTATATATATATATATATATTTGGCTTTATTAAGTTAAGTTTTAGATCATTAACTTTATTATTAAGAGGACTTTGTAACATTATTGTGTTTTTTGGTAGTTTGAAATTGGGATGATAAATTTCAGGTAAAAGTTAAAAAAGTAAATGTAGAATTGTTGATTATTTAAATTTATGTTTAAACTTGAATTTTGACTTAAATTTATGGCTTCAATATCGATTAATACATTTCTTTGGAATATAATGATTGCTATTTATCTTTAAATTGCAAGAAAATGAATTAATAAATTTTAAAATCATAAATTTAAGTAAAAATTTTAACTTAATATAGTTTGATGGTCTAATTTATTTGTTCAAAAGAAGAATATTTTTACAGATATATATATATTTTAAAATTAATAATTGGGAAAATCATATTGGAATAAGAGTTGGGAAGTATCACAAATTAATAATGTTGACATACTGGAAAATTTGTTGATCAAAAGAGTTATTGATAAATCAACAAATTAATAATTTATTAACTTATAGAGTGCATTTAAATTTCAATGCCTATATTTAACCAACTAGAGATTCATCATATTTTACTAGTCTAATGAAATAATCATCCATTAATCAACTAAAGTTATATGAAATTAACCAAAAAATTAAATTTAGTGTACTTATCTATTTAATTAATTAAATAAAATACATTGTAATTGTATTCATTTAAATAAAAAATATTTAACTTATTAGATTAAAAACAAATTCCTTTTAAACAAACAAAAATTCTTCTTGTGCTATTTGAACACATTGCTTGAACTCTAAATGCGTTGGAAAAATTAGAGATGAGAGCCAACTAGATCTAAATTTGAAGAAAACAACAATAGATTCTTATTAATAGAATTTAAAACATCGTGGTCGATTGTATATGTAATTTTAAATAAATTATCAATTTTAGGTGTAAATAGGACCATAGATTTATATAGAAATTTTTGGAAAAGTATTATCCTATAATTTCATCAAAATTATCAAGTTACTCTGATAGTCACATTAAAATAAAAAATAATTATTGTTAATAAATCATTTATCGAGTATTATTTGATAAAACTAGATTATCTCCAACACTATATTAGAGTATCTCCAACTATACTCCCTAAATTTTAACTAAATTTTAGCTAAAATAACCACAACCTAGTTTAACGAACAACTTTTAACTAAGTCACTCCAGTATTTTAGCTAAGCATTTTTATTAAAATAGTAGAAGAGAGAGTTTGTCTCTATTTTAACAAAACATTAATATTAAAATAATAGGAAACATAGTTTGGTTAAGACTTTTATGTTATTTTATTTCAAATTAAATATTAAAATAATCTGATCAGATAAAATTTGGCTAAGACTTTTCTGCTCTCCATATTTAGGTAGCGTGTGATTCAACTTTTACAAAATAGCTAATAATATGGATTGTGGTTAATTGAAAGTTATTTTGTGGGTGGTTTTGATATTGAAAAAAAAAAAAATGCTCTCCATGGCTAGGCACTACGAAGACCGATTTCTCTGTCTAAGCGACTATAGACCCGTCTAAGACCCAGATTAGGTTTTGGATCGACCTGCGGCCACCTAGTAACCAGGCAGTGCCTAGGCCGCCGATTTGGCCTATCTTTACAAAATGATTAAGTACTTAAAAAGGTTTTAGTGTCTAAAAAGGAGCAATAATTGCCATATATAATCTCTTCTTCCTCTCTCAAATAAACCCAAGCATCAAGACTATCATACAAATTGTGCTCCTCTCCATGGATCAATGAAAAATGATGCAAACATTTTACCTCTTTTTGTTGTTGAAAACATTTTAGTCGAATTAAAAGCTCAACTATAACTACCTCAAAGCTGTGGTGAGTAAATTAGCATCACCAAAAGTACTCCAAGGTACATTATAATTTCACTATTGTGGTATAACGTAAGTATCATCAATCATACTTATTTAAAAGGGCTCAATTGTGCTTACTTTTTTTTTTTATTTTTTTTTTCCTGTTACTTATCATTTAACCTGTTAGGATAATGTGCCCTAAGAGCTTATAATTTGTAAATATTTAAATTAAATAATAAATAAAATATATTTATTTTCTTCAATTATATGCATTTATGAAATGTTTGTTTCATACAAATATCATGTAATATCCATAGTTACTTATATAATCTCAAAATAAGTATACAATTTTTATATATAAGAGGATTTAGTTTGAGATCAGTAATCTAAAGAGTCTGTAAAAAAAAAATAAAGCTGGGTACTTTGTTTGTGGTAAATCTACAGCTGTGGTCCATTTTATATTTGATACGATGATTTTATCCAGGATCGTTCATGTGGTGATATGAAAATTAGGCACCTTATATAATAGAGATTATATAGGACTGGACCATGATAAAATGAATTTCTTATTAATATTCGTTAAATAAAGAAATTCATATTTATCAACTAGATGATCATATATGGATTGATCTTAATTCTGAGTGTTTTATGGACTTCTATTTGTTGAGTCATATCTTTTGATTTACATGGGTGAGACTATTATAGATTTACGGTCAATAAAATTCGTATTTTGGAGATGTGATTTAATAAATGGTTGGAAACATTCTACACAATAGTGGAATTCACTCATTCTTGCGAGAAGTAGATGGGTAGTTCCTTTAAGTGTTGATTTGGGTCTTGAACAATAAGAGCGCTCGACTTTATATTTGTAAATAAATGGAAAGATAAATTCATAAGTTGTTATGAATATATTGTTCATTAGAGAATTAATGGTACTTAACGGAATAAGAAATAATTAGAGAGGTATAACGGATTTTAATGACCTAGCTCTAATTATGAACTACTTGTGGAGGATCGAACCATATGAAATGATTAAATCGATGGACACTGAAAATTCAGATTGTATAAAATATCTACGATTTTGAGAGTGTAATCTTAAATTTTTAGTGGAGTAACTTTAACGTTAATAATAATAAATTATTTAATTAAAGAGTTTAATTAATAATTTTGATATTATTGGAACTCAAATTGTAGGTCCATTTGGTCTCTTTGCTAGCTCACAACCACATAAAGAAACAAAGGGAAGAATATGATTGGATTGTCCAATTATAAATGTACATACAATTTTATGAACACGTTCACGAATAATTTAAATAATTTGATTATTTAAATATAAGTAATTATTTAATTAATTGTTAATTATTTAATTATTTATAGAAGTTAAGAGTTCAATTTTAAATGGTGTCATTAAATTATTTATGATTTAGAATAATTTAATTTAATGAAAAATCTTTTAATTAATGGATATAGTAATTTAATTGGAATTAGAATCTATATTAAATTAAATTAAAGAAGTTTTAATTTAATAGAAATTATATTCCATATTAAATCAAAAGTAAAGAGTTCTAAACCAATAAGAAATTTGATTCCATATTGGATTTGAATTAAATTTTTCAATTTAATTAGGAAATTGTATTCTTTATTAAATTAGAAAATTCTAACTTACCATTATAAAAAGGTGTTTTATATTGGTAACAAGAGAGTGAGAAGAAGAGAGAATTTTTGGCTACAAGAACCAAAAACTTCCATTAATTAAAAAGATTTCATTATTTAATTCTTCAGGTGTGAAGAGTCATAGTAAGGAAGATCGGGTGGTGAAGAATCTGCGAATCAAAAGGGATCAATTCAATCTTTATGTAAGGTAAGATTCGATCTTATTAATTTAGTTATTGAATTGTTATTACTAGCATCGATCGGATGTATTTTTATTTGAAATTTTTTTTTCAAATCCACGTTTTCGCATTAAATTCAAAAATAAATTTTTCCTTCAATTGGTATTGGAGCTCTCAGTTGCGCTAGTTAAATAATTGATTCAATAATTAGTGAATATCTTTTTGATTACGATTCTTTGTATGTCATAAGAGTAAACACTAATTATTTGATGATATTGATATTTTTATTTATTCACGTTGATGAATGAGATTTGTATGGATTGATTGTTAATTGTATAGTTCTTTGGCTAATTTAATTGGATTAAATTTGTAAGCCGCTTGTGGCCATTTTTCCATTGTAATTTTATAGATTTAGGGTTTAATTTTTTTTTTTCTGTAAAATTAGAACTTAAGTTTGTTATGCAATCGGTGAAAAATTCAAACCCAGTTAAGCTTCAAATCTTGTTATGCGCATTAGATGCGTGTTGAGCACAAGATCGTGTGTTGGCGGTGCAAGATATACCTAAAAATATCTCATTGGATCTGGTCATCTGGTGCCCAACTAGTACAAAAACTGCTATTTACTTTTACGTGATACTAGTGTAATGCATAGTAAAGTACAATAGTTACACCTAGACATGACCACGGTTCGGTTTGAACCGTGCGGTTCGAACTGAACCGTCACTGTAGAACCGGAACCAGAACATAAGGTTCTGGTTCCGGTTCGGAACCGAACCGGAACCGTCACTGTAGCGGTTCCGGTTCCGGTTCTGACCCTAAAAGAACCGGAAGCGCCTTGAACCAGCGGTTCCAGTTCTTAAATAAATATAAAAAAAAAACGAAAAAAAAAAAAAAAAAAAAAACAAGAACCAACCATTAGGGCCAATTAAACAGTCCAACATGATCAAAAGGGAGGTCATTATTATAAAATATAAAAGTAGTTTTCGATTTTTTTTTTTTTTTTTTTGTGTATAAAAGTAGTTTTCGTTTGTGTATAGATTTATTTTTTTAATTTTAAAATATAGTTTAATATTAATTTTTAAATTTCAAATTGTCGTTTTAAAAAAAGGTTCCAGAACCAGAACCGAAACCGTTATAGAATCGGAACCAGAACTGTTACAGAACCGATGGTTCTAGAACCGAACCGGAACCGTTTTATTTCGGTTAAGGTTTCGGTTTTAGCTTTTTTAGAACCGAAACCGTCAGTTCGGAACCGGAACTAGAATTGGAACCGAGCCGAACCGTGGTCATGTCTAGCTTACACCTGATCAAGTTTCATGCACAGAACAGTGCAATTATTGCAATTGTCCGTGAAAGTTAAAGCATTGCAAGTTTGTGTGTACGACACATGTACACCCAGGGCACATGGTTGATGGCTCATGCTTGGCAGTTTATTGGATAATTTTATTGGGCTCAAGAATCAAGAATTGGGCTTCTAGTCCAGTCCATTTGATGGATGTTTTTTTATTGTTAAATTGGATTTAATTTTAAGCTTAATAAAGCCCATAAAATCCTTGAAGATTATGAAGACTATAAGTAAAGACCAAGAAATGTTTTGGTTAAGTTTTGTAATCTTGAAAAATTAGTTTTAGATTGTTAAAGTCAAAGAACTCGGTCAATCATATGTTGTTTATTTAAATCGTTTATCATGTGATGGTTGAATAATTTGTTGTTAATATGATCATGCATAAAATATGTCATATAGAATAGAGAGTGCCTACTTGTTGCATTATAACACGACATATATACATGTATTATTATTTATTTTTTCTATTAAATAGTTTATTAGTTAAAGTAGAGATAATAATACATAGAATACTAATTTCATAATTTGTTAGGATTTTAGTTAAAAATCCTAAGTTCACAAATTAGATATATATCATTAGTTTTAATGTGATTAAAAACATATATCTCAATAATTATTATTCATAATGATATTAGATTTTAATAGTTAAAATTGGGTAATTCTCATTGCTTCTAATCTAAATCAATTAAAGAGTTTAATTTATTTAGAATAGTAAACCAATTAGAAATATAGTTTTAATGTGATTAAGAGATATATTTCATATAATTGGCTTATAATGTAGATTAGTTTTTAAAAGTTAAAATTGGGTAATTTCACATTAAATCTAATCTTTATAATTAAAGAGTTTAGATTATCTAGATTAGATATTTCAAAATAAATTAGATTTTTTAAGAGTTAAAAATCTGGTAATTTATTAGGTGTTAATAGGATATTAATTCTAGTAACACACTAATTTCTAGTAACTTAAATTATATTTTTTAGTTGTTAATAATCTAAGACAAAGATTAGGAATAACAATTAGAAAACCCTAATCCTAAAATAATGAGTCAGAGAAGGATACATGACAATACATCCTACGGTCTCCATCATTAGTTCAACATCATGAGATTCGAATGGCGTCTTGAGACGGCTTTGTTTTTCGTTCCCTTAAGAGTGGTGTCCATTTGGGTCAATATCAAGGTTGACTTCCTAAAGGATAGGATTTCTGAATGTATTTTGGGATTGACCTACCCTACGGTTGGTAATTCTCAAGTTAAGTCCAAGAGATCTGAAATGATGGGTTACACTCATAAAGGAATTAATTAATTGGTAATTTAATTCTTTGACCGAAATAAGCGGTAGTTAGATAATATAGGAATAAGAGTTATTCTATTATATTATTTGACTGAGATTTTCTCAATCTAACATATAAATATTTGATTTACCCTAAGGTGTTGTTTATTTATGACATGTTAGATTATTGTGGCATAGTAATTCCTTTTAGGGTATTTCTAATTCATTATTCATCTATCATGCATCACGTTTAATTATATGTCAAAAACTTATTGATATTCGTATGAATGCAATTTTTTGAATAAAATATTTTGTTTATTTATTTCAGCAATGTTGTCACCTTTAATTACTATACTTGTCGATGATAAACTGAATGGGGATAACTATGTTAAATGAAAAAATAACATGAATGCCATTATGGTCTGTGAAAACCTAAAGTTTGTCCTGACGGAGGAGCGTCTTCCTGTGCCACAGGCAAATGCAGCGCGTAATGTACGCGAAGCCCACCAAAATTGGGTTAAGGCTAATGAAAAGGCCCGTTGCTACTTGTTAGTTGGAATGTTCGATGTGCTTACTAAGAAGCATGAAACAATGGCAACAGCATCTGAGATGATGCTATCATTACAAGGGATGTTTGGGCAAACCTTCTAAGTAGCAGCGACATGAAGTTGTTTGTGCTGCTATGACTGCTAAGATGCAGGAAGGGACATCAGTTCGAGAGCATGTCTTGAATGTGATGACCAATTTTAACACAGCTGAAACTCATGGTGGGGTGATTCATGAGCCTAGCCAAGTAAGCATGATACTGCAAACTCTTCCAAAGAGTTTTATGCAGTTCAAGAGTAATTATGTTATGAACAAACTACAATATAATATTATTCAATTGCTTAATGAGCTAACAACTTATGAGTCCATAAATAAGAACAAAACTAAGTTTGGTGAAGCAAATGTTGCTGAAACTTCCACCTCTAATAAGAATAAGAGGAAAAGGACTAGTAGTAAGGCTAAGTTAAAGCCCAAGAAACAAACTATTAAAAAAAAGAAGCATAAGGGCTCTAAGACTTCCACATCCAAAGGAAAATGTTTTCATTGTGATATGGAAGGGCACTGGAAGAGGAACTGTCTAAAGTACTTCGAAGAGCTCAAGAACAAAAAGAAAATGAAAGATAAATATGATTTACTCGTTATTGAATCTTGTTTAGTGGAGAATGATATATTCACTTGGATAGTTGATTCAGGAGCCACTAATTATGTTTGCTCTTATTTACAATTGATTGATTCTTGGAGGGAACTTGATAAGGACAAGTTCACCATGCGAGTTGGCATTGGGGATATCATTTCAGTTAGAGCAATGGGAGAAGTTAGACTTCAATTTTCAAATAGTTATTTTATTGTTTTGAACAATATTTATTATATTCCGAATTTTAGAAGAAATTTGATTTCGGTTTCTAAATTGTTGGAACATAATTATTCAATTTCTTTTAGTAGAAATTATTATTTCTAAAAATGGGTTGAATATTTATTCTGAAGTATTAGAAAATAGCATATACATGTTAAGGTCGTTAACACGTAATTCACTGCTCAATGCTGAATTGTTTAAAGTTGAAAAACTAAAAGCAAAATGACAAAAGATTTCTCCCAATAGTGATACTCATTTTTGGTATCTAAGACTTGAACATATTAATCTTGACAGAATAGACAGACTAGTAAAGAACGAAACTTTAAGAGAGTTAAAGATCGGCATTTTACCAATTTGCGAATCTTGTTTAAAAGGTAAAATGACTAAGAGACATTTTAAGACAAAAGGTAATAGAACCAAAGAACCACTAGAACTTATACATTCGGACGTTTGTGGTCCAATGAATATTAAAGCCAGAGGTGGTTATGAATATTTCATCACTTTCATTGATGACTATTCAAGATATGGGTATGTTTATCTAATGCAACGGAAGTCTAAAACTTTTGAAAAGTTCAAATAATTTAAAGCTGAAGTTGAAAATTAATTAGGTAAAACATTAAAAGCTCTACGATCAAATCGTGGAGGAGAGTACCTTGATACAGAGTTCAAGGATTACTTGATTGAGAATGGGATTATATCCCAACTCATAGCTCCTGGAACACCACAACACAATGGTGTTGCAGAGAGGAGAAATCGAACCCTACAAGATATGATGAGATCTATGATTAGTTTTTCATTTTTACCTAGTTCTTTCTAGGGATATGCACTACAAACTACAGTATATATCCTGAATGTAGTTCCTTCCAAGTCTGTTCCTAAAACACTTTTAGAGTTATGGAATGGTCGCAAAGCTATTTTACAACATTTTCACATATGGGGGTGTCCAGCACATGTGCTGAAAAATAAAACTGGGAAGCTAGAACTACGTTCACAAGTTTGCCTATTTGTAGGCTACTCCAGAGAAACTAAAGGCAGATTCTTTTATGATCCTCAAGATAATAAAGTGATTGTATCGACAAATGCTACATTTCTTGAAGATAATTACATAAAAGAACACAAACCTCGAAGTAAAGTTGTACTTGAGGAGTTATTATCTAGTTCAACCAATATCCAATCAACAACAGTTGTTGAGAACAACATAGTTAAGACCACATCTAAGAATTAGATAGACTTCCATCAGAATCATCTACCATCTCATCGTAATAGGAGGGTTATTAGACTACCAATCCATTATAAAGAAATTAGATAAGGACAAATTGCTATCTTCGATGAGTGTATAGATGATCCATTGACATATCATGATGCAATGGAAGATTCTGATAAAGAAGAATGGCTTAAAGCTATGAATCTCGAGATGGAGTCCATGTACTCTAACTCAGTTTGGAAACTTGTGGATCAACTAGATGGGGTAAAACCCATAGGTTACAAATGGATCTACAAAAGGAAGAGATGAGTGGATGGGAAGGTGGAGACCTTTAAAGCTAGGCTAGTGGCAAATGGGTATACTTAGAAAGAGGGAGTTGATTATGAAGAAACTTTCTCGCTAGTAGCCATGCTTAAGTCCATTCGTATTCTTCTATCCATAGCTGCATGTCTTGACTATGAGATATAACAAATGGATGTCAAGACTGCATTCTTGAATGACAATCTTGATGAAAGCATTTATATGATGCAACCAAAGGGATTCATGATTCAAGGTCAAGAGTAAAAGGTTTGCAAGTTGCAAAGGTCCATTTATGGGCTTAAGCAAGCTTCTCGATCTTAGAATATTAGATTTGATACATAGATCAAGTCTTATGGTTTTGAACAAAATGTCAATGAACCTTGTGTATACAAATGTATCATTGATAAGAAAGTGGTTTTCCTCGTACTTTACGTTGATGATATCCTTCCCATTAGGAATGATGTTGGAGCGTTATCTGATGTAATAATTGGCTTGCTAACCAATTCCAAATGAAAGATTTGGGAGAGGCTAGTTATGTTCTTGCGATCCAAATCATACGAGATTGCAAGAACAAACTATTAGCATCGTCTTAAGCATCGTACATTGATAAAATCCTTGTACGCTTTGCGATGCATAATTCCAAGAAAGGTTATTTACCTTCTCGACATGGAATTCACTTGTCTAGGGCACAATGTCCTAAGACACCTCAAGAGATTGAGGATATGAGACAAATTCCCTATGCCTCTGCAGTAGGCAGTCTCATGTATACTATGTTATATATGAGACCTGACATATGTTATTCAGTGGGAATAGTCAGTCATTATCAATCTAACCCAGGATTGGATCATTGAGTGGCAGTAAAATGTATTCTTAAGTATCTTCGGAGAACAAGAAATTATATGCTTGTGTATTCTGGTGAGAATTTGATTCCAACAGGATATACAGATTCTGATTTTCAATCAAACAAGGATTCTCCAAAATCCACGTCTGGGTCAGTATTCACCCTAGGTGGTGGAGCTATAGTATGGAGAAGTGTTTAACAATCTTGCATCGTTGACTCTACCATGGAAGCTGAATCTGTAGCAGCTTGTGAAGCAGCTAAGGAAGCAGTTTGGCTCCGTAAGTTCTTGATAGATTTGGAAGTTATTCCGAATATGGATAAGCCAATCACACTTTACTGTGATAATAGTGGTGCAGTGGCTAATTCTAAAGAACCAAGAAGTCACAAGAGAGGAAAGCAGATAGAAAGAAAGTATCATCTCATAAGAGAGATAGTACATAGAGGAGATGTGTCGGTGATGAAGATAGCATCACAAGATAACCATGCTGATCTGTTTACAAAGACCTTAATAGCTAAAACGTTTGAAGGTCATCTAGAGGGTCTAGGATTACGAGATATGTCTCATTTGCTTTAAGGGCAAGTGGGAGATTGTTAGGGTAATGTATCCTAAGAGCTTGTAATTTGTAAATATTTAAATTAAATAATGTTAACGTCGGAAAATGGTTTCCTTAGTCAACGAGGTTGTTTTAGGGCCCAAATTATAGTTTCATAAGGTTGATGGGGTGCATGCGGTTCAATGAAAATGAGGTAGAAAAATTAGAGGCGAGGAAGAGGAAACGCAGAATATTTTTAGAGTGGTTCGGCCCAAAAAGATGCCTACATCCACTGTTCACTCTCTCACTATTTTGACAGAGTAACGACACTCAAAAGTTCGATCCTTTTTACAGTAAAATTCATCCCCTTTTATAGAAGAAGGGGACATGCAACAGTAAACAGAATAAGACAAACGTAAACAGTTAAATACAGTTATAGTTACCGACAGCATTAAATGCACCGAAATATTAATTAATGCGGTTGACAGGGCATTAAATGCTGCCGAAAATACATTAAATGCGGCCGAATCCGTCGCATCCGAAGTCTGCCTAAGGGAGATTTCTGATGACTGGGTCGGATACGCCATGATGGGCGATCAGGGTCATGATCACAATCTCCAGTGGAGATGGCGTGCATGGCACGTCTCGGAACTATACACTGCATGACACTGTTGACTTCTATTGACTCGGGATTCTTGAGAACGAGACGGATGGATCTTCCAGCAAACTAAGAGCTGGATTGGCTAGGAGAGCAAAGGAATCCCTGAGGAGGCCGGCTGTTGGCAAGCCGAGGAGGCTGATAACAAGTCGGTGAGCTCGCAGCTGGTCACGACAATAATGCGGATAGTGTCACGAGTGAAGGAACCGGTATACGGCCACACTCAGAGATCAGCGATCGGCTCGGCCAGATCATGCTGAACGGGAGGGTCTTGCTGGAAATTTTTGATGCATGGCTCTTCTTGGGAAAATATGCCGACCTGGCTGGGCTGGCGAAAGGGTCCATAATTAACAACAACGGAAGGTATGGCGAGCAGACTTGATGGTGGAGAGCGACCGGTGGCCATCCTAAGAGATGGGAGAGGGTGGCCAGCGGTCAGAACCAGTGGTCAGGTCGAGCGAACAACACTGGCGGAGATATCAACGATTTCATTGGTGGAGAAGATAGCGGCCACGGCGAGACTTTGGTCTTGGTGTCTGCGGTCATTATCAACGACCAGTTTGGGCGATAGTGATCAGCGATCACAACCTGGGCTCACTAGTGGGCTTCCTCTCCCCGCGGAGATGGACAGGAGTGGTGACGGATAAGTGGGCTTCTGAAATCATTGGGCTTATACTGTAGATCCTACTGGGCCTGATTATTCTGGTCGTTAAATTATCCACAACATAAAGCCCCTTGGCTCTTGATGTTTCGAAGAGGACCAGGAGACATATATTCCAGAGCGAGCAGAATAGGCGGGAACAGTTACGGAGATAAGGGGGACGGTTACAGTACCTTTTAACTTCACTTTATTGCCAGAACACGTGGAACTTCCCTAGGCAGCGGTTACGAGTCACATCACGCGCCGTGCTCATTTAATGCACGTCTCTCAACTGACACGCTGCATGATGATAAAATCCCTGGAATCATGCCACGTCATCAGATTTGGGGCGGTTGCATAGCCGTTTCGATCCAACGGTCGAGATTTGAAATATTTTAAAAGGATAAGTAACCCTCCACGCTCTTCTTTTTCTGGCATTTCCAAAATCTACAGTCTCATCGTCTTCTTCCTCTGCTTCAACTTTTTACCTCTGTTCAACAATTCCCGTCTATAGTTACCGGTTATTGCCATACACTCAAGGTAAGGTTCCCTTTCCCTGTTTACATTATTTCTGTCATCGCTGTTTTTCATTTTCTTCGTTTGACATTTTCTCTTCTTAGATTCTGGACTGGTTGAAGCGGGCGAACCCCACATTGCTTCTGGTCTGGAAAAGTCTGGAAAAGTCTGGTGATAACATAGGGTATTCTTGCTTGTTTCTTCTTTCTTCTTCCTTTAATCTTGAGGGGGGGAATACCGTAGAATAAGGCCCTTAGTTCCTTTACCCTCATGGCTTCCTAGGCGCACGGCTTGTCGCTTAGGCTTAGTGGATTTAGACTTCTTCTGTTCTTTGAATCTGGTTGGTTGTCAACGACCTGACTGGCTGTTTCTTTTGTAGATGTCAAGTCGTGGATTCCGATATCGTCGAGTCATGTCTAGCAATAAAAGTCCCGGGGAGAGGTCTCCTCAACGTGAAGGGGATTCCTCAAGCGTGACCGCTCAAGGCAGCGGGGGTATGTCGAGCTCATCTGGGCTAAGGGAGACCTTTGCCTATCAAAATTTCTATCAACACGACTCCAAGATGACTTTAAAAGAGCTCAAGACCGTAGCTAATGCGTACCATTTCCCTTCCACTTGTTGCGTTATTGTCCCCGCCCACCGTGACCACATGGCTGATCCTCCTGACGGGTTCATAGCAATCAGTCGCCAACATGTAAAGTCAGGGTTTAGGTTTCCAATCCTCCCATATATAATAAGCCTGTTAAATGACCTGGAGATAGCCCCTTTCCAGTTGACACCAAACTCCTATGCCCAGATAACCACCCTGGCTTACACTTTCTTCAAGAACGGTCTTCCACCACCTACTTCCAACATAATTTAGAGCCTCTACCTTTTTAAATCCACGACTAACCCCCTTGATACCAAACGAGACGGAATTTATTACATTACAGCTCGTAAATCCCCATATAAAGCATTTCTGCGACTGAAGGCTGGCAAGTCGAACGTGGGGGATTACAAATCCGGGTGGTTTTATGCCACTTGTCTGTCCCTTCAACGTCTCATCCATTTTGATTTTAATAATGGCCCAGGTAAGGGCATTTCAGATCGCTACTGGAGCATGCGTGCATACATGTATCTTCAGGCCTTATTATTACTGATGTGTTTTCTCTCTATATGCAGCGTTCATCAAAGGCGCGGTCAACCTCACAGCTGAGGAGACAAAAGCGTTGAAGAGATTCGCTCAGGTGAAAAGCCCCGAGGACGATTATCTTCCCGAAAACTCTGATCTGAGGAAATACGGACTCTCCCCCAAACTTGATACCGCCCCCCTGAAGCTAGCTTTTGACATTGGACAGCGAAAAGTAGGGAAGTCCAATCATTCTTCTCGAGACCTAGAGAAGGAGCACCTCCCCCAGCACCCAAAAAACACAAAACTATGGTGGACCTCGATATGGTTTCTCCTCTGTCCTCACCGGTCGCTGAGACGGAGGTGGAGATAACAGGCTCAAAAGGACCTCCTGCCTCATCAGCAGACCCATCAGGCGCGGCTGCCACCCCTCCTGCCACACAGCCTGGGATGAAAGTCATGATGTTGGCGAAGAAGACTGTGAGGCAAGTATATGCGACCAGGAGCGCTGCTGGAAAGGGGATTTCGACCTCTGATGCTGAAGAGGGGGACGAGGAAGCCACGGAACCCCCCGCCAAGCTCCTGAGATCCAAAGGTAAAGGCAAAGAGAAGGTGGCCTTGATGGGGGGAGCTGACGGGGGGCCGAACCTCTACCAGAAGCACAGTTAGTTGACTACGCTGCTCGCTGTAACGTGCTCGTAAGTTATATTTATTACTTCGTAGTTATTCTTCATGCCTACTCATATTTGCTGATACGCTTCCTTTTCAGGCTTCTTTGGCTATGATAAAGCTGCATCGAGACCATCCCGACTTAATAGGGGAGAAGGTCGCCCTCGAGGAGGCAAAAAGGGAGCTAGAGGCGGAGGTTCAAAGTTTAAGGGAGGGGTCTGCGACTGCTGAGAAGACTATCTCCGAGCTAGAGGTAAAACTCAAAGAGTCAGGGAAAGCCGCGGGGATAGAGAAACAACTTCGGTTTGCTGCCTCCGACTCTTTCACGAAAGCTACAGCAGAGGTAGAACAGGTCACCGAGGAGGCTAACATTAAGAGGAAACGAGCTGATGATGCCGAGAAGAGCCTAACAGCAGCGAAGGGGGAGCTCGCTAAG
This sequence comes from Dimocarpus longan, assembly GCA_022984855.1. Lineage (NCBI taxonomy): Eukaryota > Viridiplantae > Streptophyta > Magnoliopsida > Sapindales > Sapindaceae > Dimocarpus > Dimocarpus longan. The sequence continues at coordinate 13,541,977 of CM041020.1, forward strand.
GCGCAGGAGGCGTATCACAAGGTGGATCTTCAGGCCAAAAAGGCTTGGCGGAGGCTACCAAGAAAACAAGTAGCAAGTTTCTATACATTTCGTGGCTTCATCATCCTGAGTTGTATTACTCGTACCTTAGGAAGGATGCGGTGGCAGAAGTGAAGAAATATGAGGCTCGCGCCGTTGCAGACGCCCAGAAGAAGGCCGCACCAGCCTCTCAGAAAGGAACGATCCCCCCTGCCCCCCAGAAGGTTTCCAATCCGCCTCTCGCTCAGACCAATGCCCCGTCGGCCCAAGGCGGATCCTCCTCAACCCCTCAAGGATCGGCGAAGGATGGAGGACAAAGCTCATCCTCCCAGGGGGCCTCCAGCAGCAAGGATCCAAAGGACACCCCCCTCCTAGCTCCTCAAAGGTTCCTGCAAATGTCCCCTCCAGCTCCTCCAAGGCCTCCCTAGATAAATGATTCTAACATTTTCTCTTTGTTGTTGATAAGACTTGTTTTTGGATGCTAATATTTCCACAATTACAATTCTTATTTTGTTTTTGGGACAATTTGAAATCGTCGTTTGATTATTATTTTAGTAGAATTTCATTTGGTTCACTTTGTTGCTCCCTTATTGTTATGTGCATGTGGCTGTAGAAAATTACAAACGAATATACCCTGCAACATAAATAAGTAAAATTAATTAAAACGGACGGATTGTCCTCGCGCGTATTTGAGAGTGGAGAGACAAGGAGAATGATTTATCGGGACGCGAAAACTATCTAGCAGGTGCCTCTCTCATGTGAATATCAGTCTGGGGGTAGAAGCGAGTCCCTGGAGGCAGACGAAAAATTCGGTCTCCTTCATGGAATGAATGCCACCAGATTAGAGATAACAGCGTGACTAACCTTCCTGTAGGAGTTAAGCTGATCAATAAATGGGCGGACACGTCCTTCACCGTTGCAGGGTCATAACGCTTCCAATATATATGTGGTGGAAGGCGAAGCCAGTGATAATAATAGTATTGAAGAAAAGTGGAGACTAGGTGGAGAACAGTCGGTTTGGTTGTCTTTCCTGATCGCTGTCAGAGTTAAGAGTGATGGGTCGCGGTTATTAGGCAGGAGTCTTAGTTATCCAATATGTTGATCCTCTCCAACTGCGCTTACAAGGTTATACCTGAGCATCTACAACGAGAGTTGTAAAGGTTGGGACCTTGGCTGCGCTCACAAGGCCGTAGCCTGAGCATTTACAACATAATGGAGTGAACCTCTCCAGCTGCGCTCACAAGGTTATACCTGAGCATTTACAGCGAGAGTTGTGGAGGTTGGGACCTCGGCTACGCTCACAAGGTCGTAGCTTGAGCATTTACAGCATAATGGAGTGAACCTCTCCAGCTGTGCTTACAAGGTTATACCTGAGCATTTACAGCGAGAGTTAGACAGAGTGTCACTTCGATCGGGCCCTTCATTTTTTCGAGAGAGGGGCTGAGTGTCACTTCGATCGAACCCCCTTTTGTTTTTTTTTTTAATTTGTGAGCGAAGGTGGAGGGGGAGGCCAATCGTCGAGCGGCGATTAGGTGCGCGGGCTCGTGACCGTTTTAGCCCCTCCTGCCCTTTAAGGCGGTCAGATGTTGGGGCTTTAGTACTGGCGCTTTACCATTTCGCAGGAACGTACCTTGAATAAGAGCACACATAAACATTTGATGTTAGCAATAATTCATACTTGACAGATAATTTTCATTTTCACTATGTCTGTACATGGTTCGTTTTACATAAGTGGTAGAAAGACAACACCAACTAAAGATACAACATTCAAGTATAGTACGGTCTCAGGTGGACAGCGTTCCAAACTCTCGGTAGAACTGCCCCCTCCATGTCCGTCAGGTGGTAGGCACCGTTCTTCAGACTTTCTTGGATAGTGTAGGGTCCTTCCCAGCTCGGCCCCAATACTCCTTCACTTGCTTTGCGAGCGCCAGACAAAACTTCTCGTAGAATAAGGTCACCAGGCTTGAATTGGTGCACCCGTACTTTTTTATTGTAGTGCCTTGCCATCCTCTGCTGGTAGACGGCCATCCTAAGGCGAGCAGCTTCCCTTGACTCCTCAAGTAGGTCAGAGTTGGCGGCCAGGAGCTATTGGTTGTCGCAGGGGTTGAAGTTTGTCCTCCGGTGGCTGTAGACTTCGAATTCGATGGGGATCATGGCTTCAGACCCGTACACCATTGAGAAGGGTGTCTCTCCAGTAGTGCTTCGAGTGGTAGTACGGTAGGCCCACAATACTTTCTATAGTTCGTCAACCCACGCTTCTTTCCTAGCCTCCAGTCTTGTCTTCAGGCTCTGCTTAATGATCTTGTTGATTGTTTCCACCTGACCGTTAGCTTGTGGATGATCGACTACTGAAAAGCTTTTGACTATGCCAAGACTGTTGCAGAATTCCTGAAATTTTTCGCTCGTGAACTGGGTTCCATTGTCCGTCACTAACTGCTGGGGGATGCCAAACCTGCAAATGATGTTATCCCACACGAACTTCTCAATCTTTGTCGTGGAGATCTCAGTCAGCTCCTTTGCTTCTGCCCATTTGGTGAAATAGTCGACCGCCACGACAGCATATTTACACCTTGCATGTCCTACTGGAAGGGGGCCTATCAGGTCCATTCCCCAGATGGCGAAGGGCCATGAACTGATCATCTGGCGGAGATAAGTTGGGGGCGCCCGGAGAATCTTAGAAAACCTCTGGCATTTATCACACTTCCTTACCAGGTCGACGGCGTCCTGCTTTATCGTTGGCCAATAGAAACCCTGCCTGAGCGCTTTCTGGGCTAGGGAGAGCTCTGCAGCATGATTGCTGTAGTGTCCCTCATGTATACCCCTCATCAAGGTAGTGCACTCCGGCTTGTCAATACACCTGAGCAGGGGGGTGGAGAAGCCCTTTTTATAAAGGACATCACTATATATGCAGTATCTAGCCGCTCGCACGCGCAGACGGCGCGCTTCTATCTTGTCGTAGGGGAGCCTTCCTTCTTGCAGGTAGCTGACCAGCGGTCGCATCCACGATTCATCCGCCACAGTCAAGGTCATCACTTCCACGCCGGGTTTGGTACTAGGTTTGGGTAGGAACTCCACAGGTATGTTCTCAACGTAGTTCGTATCTTGAGCTACCGCCAGGCGGGCCAGAGCGTCTGCATGGGAATTCTGGGCGCGAGGGATCTGGTTCAACTCGAATGCTTCGAAAGTCCCCAATAGTTTCTGAACCTCCTACAGGTAGGCCACCATCTTTGACCCCTTGGCCTGATATTCGCCTTTTATCTGGCAGACCACCAGCTGGGAATCGCTGCAAAATTCTGAGTCTTTCTACTTGCATTTTTCTGGCCAGACGGAGCCCCGCCAGTAGCGCTTCATACTCTGCCTCATTATTAGTCGCTTTGAAGCCAAATTTGAGGGCACAGAGAAATTTACCCCCGTCAGGATTGATCAACAGGATTCCGGCTCCAGCGTTCCTTTCGTAGGAGGACCCATCCACGAAAAGTTCCCAATATGGCCCTTCAGGAGTTCCAGCTTGATCGTCTACAGGTCCAGTAAACTCTGCTATAAAATCCGCCAGGGCTTGTCCCTTGATGGCTGGTCTCGGTTTGAACTCAATGTCATATTGGGCGATTTTGATGGCCCACTTGATGAGTCGGTCGGAGGTGTCTGGCTTCTGAAGGATCTGCTTCAACGAATACTTAATCAATACTTCAATCTTGTGCGCCTGGAAGTAGGGGCGCAGCTTTCTGGACGCCATTACTAGGCAGTAAGCGAGCAGCTCCATCGGAGTGTACCTGGTCTCCGCCTCAACCAGTTTCTTACTCACATAGTACACCAGTGTCTGAGCTCCGTTTCCTTCTTGTTTCACCAGAGCCGCGCTCAGAGCGTGCTGAGATACCCCCAGGTAGATAGTTAAAGTTTCTCCCTCTCTTGGTTTGGTCAACAATGGGGCACGCCTTATATACTCTTTCAACTGTGTGAAGGCAGTTTCACATTCATCAGTCCACTTGAAATTCCTGGCCTTCTTCAACATTTCAAAGAATGGAGCGCATCTATCGGAAGCCTTTAACACGAATCTACTCAATGCTGCAATTTGGCCGTTCAGACTCTGGATCTCTTTCACGCTGCCTGGTGATCTCATGTCCAGCAGGGCTTGGATTTTCTCAGGGTTAGCTTCTATCCCTCTGTTGTTTACAATGAAACCCAAAAATTTATCTAAGAAAACTCCGAAGGCGCACTTGAGAGGGTTGAGCTTCATTTAGTACTTTCTTAAAATCTAGAACGTCTTCTCAAGATCCTGGACGTGATTGGCAGCTTTCTCCGATTTCACAAGCATGTCATCCACATATACTTCCATGCTCTTTCCAATTAACTCTTCAAACATCCTGTTCACTAATCTCTGGTAAGTGGCTCCTGTGTTTTTTAGTCTGAAAGACATTACCTTGTAACAATACAGCCCCCGGTCAGTAGTGAACGATGTGCATTCTTTGTCTTTGGGGTCCTTAGGGATCTGGTTATAACCCGAGTAAGCATCCATGAAGCTAAGGAGTTCATGCCCTGCCGTCGCATCCACCAGCTGATCGATTCTGGGCAAGGGGAAACTATCTTTTAGGCAGGTTTTGTTCAAATCCGTGAAGTCTATGTAGGTTCTCCACTTCCCGTTCTTCTTCTTTACCAGCACGGGGTTGGCTATCCATTCTGGGTATTGGACTTCGCGGATGAACTTGTTGGCCAAGAGCTTATCTACTTCCTCCTTTAGGGCTTCACTGCGTTCTTGGTTCATCTGTCTCCTCTTCTGACAGACTGGCCGGCGACGGGGATCGACGTTTAGCTTATGAGTCATCACCTTCGGATCGATCCCTACCATATCCTCATGATTCCAGGCAAACACATCTGCATTTCTCTTCAGGCAGTCAATTAGCTTAGACTTCACTTCCGGGGCTAAGGCTTTACCCAGCTGGAGGCATCTCATAGGATCTGTTTCAGCGACCGGGATGTCTTCCAGCTCCTCTACCGGGCCAGTACTCTGGTGCGCATCAAATTCCTTGGGGTCCAAATCGTGACTGACTCCTGACAGAGTAATCGCTTGAAACTTTTGCTCTGGAATTACTTCTACTTTCTTTCCTTGGGCCCCCTTCCTGATCGCGTCTACACAGTAGCGACGAGCCATGGATTGATCACCCTGCACACATCCTACTTCGTTCGGGGTTGGGAACTTCACCACAAGCGCTTTGGTGGAAATGATCATGTCAAGGTTATTTATCGCAGGCCTTCTCATTACCACGTTATACGCTGAGGGGGAATTGATGATGAGGAAGTCGGCTAGTACTGTGGATTGTCGAGCGGCGTCACCAAAGGTCAAAGACAATCTGATCTGTCCAGCAGGAATAACTGAATCTCCGGTAAAACCGTAGAGGGGTTCAAGGGATGGTTTTAGCTGATCATCACCGATCCCCATCTGGTCGTAGCAGTCCTTATATATAACATTCACAGAGCTACCAGTGTCTATCATGATTCTCTTCACCATCAAATTCCCAATGTGTACCCTGATTACCAAAGCATCGTTGTGAGGGAGGCGAACATCCCCCGCGTCTTCATCAGAAAATACAATGTCCCCCGACACCTTTCTGGCCTTTTTGGTGGGTCCTCCTAACTCTTTCTGCCCCGCCAACTAGATGCGTCTTGCCTCACGCACAAAACGTTCCTGAGACCGGTTAGATTCTCCTGCTCGCGAGGGTCCCCCATGGATGGTATGGATGGTTCTGACGGAGGGTCCATGGGTGGAATCTAGCTCTGGCTGACTCTGAGCTGGAGGGTCTTCCGAATGCTGGAGAGGCCGTTGCTGCTGAGATGGTCACTTTGGGGGCTTCATAACATAATCCCTCAGACGGCCATTTCTGATCAATTCTTTAATGGTGTCCTTAAGCGCCCAGCAATCCGAGGTGTTGTGCCCAATGTCGTTATGATAAGCATAGAACTTGCTTTTATCTCTCCGCCCTATGAGGCCTTGGAAGGGAGCCGGCCTCCCAAAATTTTCCCTGTTCTTCTCAATCGCATATATTCGGTCTTGGGTATCAGACAGGGCCTTGTACGTATTGAAACGACCTTGGTATCGTGGCCGCTCTGGTCCCCAACTACTGGCCGGTCTTCGCCAGTCCTTGGCTTTCTTAGCAACTTGCTGGTTTTCTCTCCGTCCTCCAACGCTGCTGCCCCAATTGCTCATTTTTCTCCCATGACTGGAAGTGCCAGCTTCATCCCTCTAAGAATTGGTCTTCCTTGGATTCGATACTTCTCCCCACCGGATTTCCTTTTCAGCTCGTTCATAGAATTCCCCCAGGTCCTTAACAGGGGAACGGTATATGCTCTCATATAGCTTGCCATCCTTCCTCAGACCAGATGAGATGGCTGATAAAACCCCTTCATCCGTAGGATTTTCTACATTCGTCACCTCGCGCCTGAACCTATTAATGTACTCCTTTAGAGACTCGCCCAGGCGTTGGTAGATGGTTGAAAGATGATAAGGTGGTACAAGACGCCTCTTCAACGCCTTATACTGGTTAAGGAACTTCTGCTGACATTCTTCCCAGTTGTTGATACTGCGGGTGGGAGGCTTCTGAACCATGTGTGAGGTATGTCCCCAAGGGTAGCCGGGAACACTCGACATTTTACAAGGGGGCTTGTTGTCTGAAGATCCATTTGGATATTGAAGGCGTCCAGGTGGTCATAAGGGTCGGAGTTCCCTCTATATTGGGGGATGTTAGGAATTTTGAATCATGGAGGGAGTGGCTCCAATACAATCTCTGAAGTAAAAGGGGTTCTTTCTCCGGTCTGGCTTCTCTGTTCTTACACTGAAGGTCGTGCTTCCAGCTGACGGACCCTCTGGAGGAGTTCAGCCACCAATGTATCCCGTGTCTCATTTCTCCCAACAGCTCTCGATTCCCCAACATTGAGCCTTGGCCCTGTTCTGTCTGCACGAGCCGGTATTTGATCACGGTCGCGGCCAGCCTGCAGATGTCGATACTAGTCGCGGACCCGTGGGAGTCGGGCGCTAGAGTGTACGTTGGAGGAATGGATAGACCCTTCTCGTTCAAACTCTCTGGCACCCCTTCCGCTCACACCGAGATCCTCTGCATGCCTCCCACAGGGAACATCTCTTTCCGGAACGGTCTGAGGAGGTATTTGGGGAGGCTGGGTCCGGCTCCGAAACAAAGTCCTGACTTCACCAATAAACTCCGCGACGGTATTCTCCAGTCTTTCCTGTCGTCGTTGCAGGACCTGCATTGCATCTCCCCCTGCAGTATTAATTGTAGGTTGGCGAGTTGGAAGAAGGGGTATACCTTAGGTGTCCCCCGTTACAGGTATGGTTAACGCTCCTGCACCGGTATTGAATACTCCTCCCGTAGACACTGCTTGGTGTTGATCTGAAGCTTCCTGGCGGTTGTCTGTCGTGTTGAAGTCTTTAGAAATCCTCCCTCTAACCATGGCGAATGAGGAATGAGCTATGGAAACTGGTAGGCAGAAAGGTAATGAAACTGAAGATGAGCCTCTCTTTCTAGCGCCAAAAATGTTAACGTCGAAAAATGGTTTCCTTAGTCAACGAGGTTGTTTTAGGGCCCAAATTAGAGTTTCATAAGGTTGATGGGGTGCATGCAGTTCAATGAAAATGAGGTAGAAAGATTAGAGGCGAGGAGGAGGAAACGCAGAAGACTTTTAGAGTGGTTCGGCCCAAAAAGATGCCTACATCCACTGTTCACTCTCTCACTATTTTGTCAGAGTAACGACACTCAAAAGTTCGATCCTTTTTACAGAAAAATTCGTCCTCTTTTATAGAAGAAGGGGACATGCAATAGTAAACAGAATAAGACAAACGTAAACAGTTAACTACAGTTATAGTTACAGACAGAATTAAATGCACCGGAATCCTAATTAATGCGGTTGACAGGGCATTAAATGTGGTCGAAAATACATTAAATGAGGCAGAATCCGTCGCATCTGAAGTCTGCCCGAGGGGGATTTCTGATGACTGGGTCGGATACGCCATGATGGGCGATCAGGGTCATGATCACAACCTCTAGTGGAGATGGCGTGCATGGCACGTCTCGGAACTGTACACTGCATGGCACTGTTGACTTCTATTGACACGGGATTCTTGAGGACGAGACGGATGGATCTTTCAGCAGACTGAGAGTTGGATCGGCTAGGAGAGCGAAGGAATCCCTGAGGAGGCAGGCTGTTGGCAAGCCGAGGGGGCTAATAACAAGTCGGTGAGCTTGCAGCTAGTCACGGAAATAATGCGGATAGTGTCACGAGTGAAGGAACCGGTATACGGCCACGCTTAGAGATCAGCGACCAGCTCTGCCAGATCATGCTGAACGGGAGGGTCTTGCTGGAAATTTCTGATGGATGGCTTTTCTTAGGAAAATACGCCGACCTGGCTGGGCTGGCGAAAGGGTCCATAATCAACAGCGGCGGAACGTATGGCGAGCAGACTCGATGGCGGAGAGCGGCCAGCGGCCATTCTGGGAGATAGGAGAGGGCGGCTAGCTGTCAGAACCAGCGGTCAGGTCGAGCGAACAACGCTGACAAAGATATTAGCGATTCCATTGGTGGAGAAGATAGCGGCCATGGCGAGACTTTGGACTTGGTGTCTGCGGTCATTATCAACGATCAGTCTGGGTGATAGTGATCAGCGATCACAACCTGGGCTCACTAGTGGGCTTCCTCTCCCCGCGGAGACAGACAGGAGTGGTGACGGATAAGTGGGCTTTTGGAATCATTGGGCTTATACTGTAGATCCTACTGGGTCCGATTATTCTGGTCGCTAAATTATCCACAACAAATAATAAATAAAATATATTTATTTTATTCAATTATATGCATGTATGAAATATTTGCTTTATACAAATATCATGTAACATCTATGGTTACTTATGTAATCTCAAAATAAGTATATAATTGTTATATACAAGAGGATTTAGTTTGAGATCAGTAATCTAAAGAGTCCGTAAAAATAAAATAAAGCTGGGTACTTTACTTGTGGATTGTACTCTCCCATGTAAATATTAGGTTACACATATATGAGTTCTAGCGTCACCCAACATATGTATGATAGATGTCAGGAGGGTTATTAAATTACTCAACACATGTATGACAGATGTCCTGCTAGCTCTGTATGTGTGATGATGCATGTTTTCCGCCACATATGACAGTGATTATAACAGATTTTCTTAGTTACTAGATTAGTGTAGATTTTATAAGCATACAGAAATGATCCATACAAATATTTGTAGTTTGTTATGATTTGAGATGTGTTTTTAGTATTATTTTCAAATATGATTGAATATGAATAGTTGAGATTTTATTTTCATTACTGGTGTTATGTTATGCCAGTTATAATTGAAATGAAATTATTTATTTAGTTTTCAAAGATTATATCCACTCACTATACATCATCGCTAACCCTTTTATATTTTTAAAATCATTTCGTAGGTAACATTTAGGTTTCAAAAGAAATCTTTAAATAATAAGAGATGGGACACTCTATCAAATGATGCAAAGAAATCATATTTTGATATTGTAAATGTATTTTGTATATTCCATGACATCTAGGCATGCATATTAATACTTATACTTTAATGTCATAAAATGTTTGATCACTCGTAGTTTGCTTATGTTTTCGCTTTAAAGTTTGGAAATGATATAAACATACTATGTAGTTGTGTTTTCTCTACGTAAGAAAACTTGTTTTATATGTTTTACATGACATTGCTTATGCTTGAAACATAATTTGAAATAGGGACTGGAGATCCTAAATAGTTGAGATGTGAAAATATTTTAAAAGTGTTGATTTTGTCTATTACAAGGTGATGACAAATTTCTAGTGTGTTTTATAAATTAATTTTAAATTCACATTAGAAACTCATACAAGTATACACAATTTGCAAGTAATATAGTGATAAGGAAAATATTTTTTCCACGAGAATTGTCTAAATCTAGTTAAGTATTAACCCTGTCAAGACCATATCTTCTCCAAACTATTGAAACAATGGATTTAATTTAATTTTGAAACAAAGAAAATATTAAAAATAAAATAAATCATTGCCAAAGAGAATGAAATTCTAGAATCACAACTTCACCCTACTAATATACTCAACCTATATTTTTATTGTTAATAATTTATTCTTGTCATGTGCTTGATTGAATGATTCTAATATACCCACAAACCTCTTTCAATGGTCAAGTGATTTATCTAAATTTATTGACTGACTATATTTCTATGGCAATTAATTAACATAGGCACATTAAGCAACAATCATTCAATAATGACCACACAAACCAATCGGTACATTTCTATCTTATGCGATTTATGCTATCCTATTTTAGGTCCAACATGTGACTAGTTCTGTCAACAATATTCACAGTTACCAAATCAATTGAATTAGTGATAAGTTAATTCAAAAACATTAAGAACAAAATAGATAGAACACATCAACAATGAGAATTACATTAAAATAATATTATAAATGTGAGTTTCATGGTTTAGGGCTACATTGTAACCTTAGATCTTGGATTTAGTTCATCATCAATTTACAATTAAAATAGCTTAAGCAAAAATGAAACAACATAATTAAATTAATAAAAATAAAGTGCAAAGAAAATCTTGTTGATTAAGCATGATCCCCTCATCTCCAAGGTTGGATTTCATCTCTCCAACTTGACTCCCTATATGTTGTGACCTTACTTCTCCTTCTTGTTGATGATGACTCGTGTTACGGCTCAAAAATCGCGATCGAGGGCAGAGCTCTCAACCCACATTTTGCTCCGCTTTTCTCTCTCTCTCTCTGGTTGTGTGTCTTAATTGTATGGTACCAAAGTCAAGATGAAAAAGGATTCCTAAATCGGCCAAGAGAAATTTTCAAAACAAATTTGGAAAATCTCCATGCTTGAATGAAGAATATTGAGTCAGCAAGTAGAAAAATTTATTGTAGCATTTAATTCTTAGAAAACTCTAAAATCTGAAGAATTTTTACCAATGCCATAGCTTGAGGTCGATGTTTTGGTTCCTACAGCTAAAAGTCGCATTTAGTTGCAGCTTATGGTCACTACTCTAATTCTAGCGAAGCTTTGAGTATTTGGTCGTAGCTTGTGGTCTAATCACATGTTATGATCAAGCGGCTCCAACCTATGATTACATTGACATTCAATCACTAATTCAACCATAACTCTCTTTAGAGAACTCTAATTGACGAATTGTTAATGGTATGGAAACTAGACATCCAAAGCTTTAATTTGATGGGTTACAATACATATAACTTAAGCTATTCAGTTTATATGAGCTCAAACAAATTGACATTTCTTCTAGCCCAAAAACTTTGAAATTTCAACTTCGATTTGTCTTAAAACTTTAACTTTCGAGACTCTTAGCTCTTTTTGTAAAACCCAAAATCTTCATAGTTGATGAGCGAATTATTTTTTGATTGGATCGCGTTTTGTTCGGAAAAATATAATTTTCAAGTCCAAAATTTTTTCGGAATAAGTATTTTCGAGTAATAAAATTATTTTTAAAGTGAAAGTCGGATGCAAAATTAGTAAAATTAATCCGGGAGATGAAATCAAGTAGTAAGCGGATTCCCGGACGGGCGGACGAAATCGAATTCAAGCTTGGAATCGGAACGGGAGAATGCATAGGAAGCGTTAAGCGAGACAATTACATGTGTGCCACGTGTAAGGAATGCAAAGGTGAATGAAGACAAGTGTCAAAGAAGTCATGCATGTGGTGACAAATGTATGAAGATTTGCAAGGAGTGAGGACATGTGTTAGGTGATAATTAAAATTATAATTACTTAAGTGAAAAAAAAAAATTAAATAAAAAGCAAGTGAAGTCAAACTTGAAGCTCGGTCACCTTGCTTGTTTTAATCAAAAGATAAAGAGTTAATAAGAAGAGATAGCAGAGCATTGTAACCGTGAGAGTGTGAGAGTTAGAAATGAGTAGCTCAGCTTTTGCATTCAGTCACCCTTCTCCATCAGCTCCGAAAACCCAAAGTTTCCTGCTTTGTTTCTTCTTCTGACCCATTATTTCTTCTTCCAGCTCCCCAAATCTGTAAGCCCAAGGTTAGATTAGAAGAGAGGAGTCTGAGAGTGATCGAGAGAGTTCGGTTAGCATCCAAACCAAGAGATGTCGAGTTGCATGTAAGTGTTTCGGCCAGATCTGAGAGTTTGCATGCAAGGAAGAGGTAAAGCTGTTGGCTGCTGTCTTGGAGGAGTGTTGCTGCTGGCGTAGAGCTGAAGCCGCTGCTGTTGGCGTGGAGTTGAGGGTGCTGCTGCCAGTCGTGACCTTCTGCTGCTGCCTGAAACGTGAGCTGCTGCCAGGTGGGTGCTGCCAAGAACTGAAGCTGCTGGTGGCGAGAGGCTGCTGGCGACGTGAGGCTGCTGGCGAGAGGTTGTTGCCGCCGGTGCGAAGATGCTGGTGCTGCCGTGACCGCGTAGGCTGCTGTCGACGCTGTCCTTGTTGCTACCAGTTGCTGTCGTCGTGTCCTTGCTGCTGCCTTGGTAAGTTGCTGTCGTCGTGTCCTTGCTGCTGCCTTGGTAAGTTGCTGTCGTCACTTTTGTGGTGCTGCCGTGCACCAGTTGCTGTCACTGTTACTACCAATTGCTGCCGTGCTATCGTCGCAAGCCGAGTCGTGCGAGTTGCTGCCCAATCAGGCCGTGAGCTGCACAGCAATCCTGAAGAGAAGTCAGTAGTTGGTGGTATGAGACAGCTTGCTGTCATGAGAGTTTCGTCGCCGCTCGAAAGCCGTTCGAAGCGAAACTAGTGAGTAAGTGCTGCCCCTTGTTACTTTGTTGAGTTGTTTTGGTATTTAGTAAGCAACCATGGGATTAAGTTGAGATAAAGTGATGATATTATGTTTGGGTTTAGGATTGAGAACCTCGTTAGTACGGAGGTTCGTTTGATTTGTTTCGTTATGTTGGCGATTGATTGTCGATGTTGAAAGTTCGTGAATTATTCGTTGAATGGGCTGTTATGTTATGATAAAGGGGCTGTCATGTAGTGCTTTTATTTCCAAGTTTGTTAACATGAAAAAGGATGCATTTTAGTGTATTTGAAAGTATTGAAATATCGTTCGAGCGTTGATTAATCGTTTTCGAGCATTTTGGTTGAGTTTTCCGCAAGTGCAAATGTTTTTAGTTATGATTTTCGTTGTCGATTGTGAAAACGTTTATGATGTCTTCTCGCTGTATTGAGTTGTGTTTAAGCCCATCATGATGTTAAGTCGATGTTAGAATAGTTTAAGATACGTTTAAGTTAATTGGATAGTTAAGTTTCGCGCGAAATCGTTGAATTGTCAAATTTTGGAGTTGAATCGGTAAAATGTATATTGTTTAAACTTGCTGCCATATTTTTCATGTTTGTATTTCAAAGTGTTTGAAAGTTCATTTTTCATGATATAAGTCAAGTCACGAGTAGTATGGACGATAAGTTTATTTGGAAATGAAGGAATCGCGCGAAACGTTAAAATCGATAAGTCGCGATAGTTAGGAAATCGCATAAGTTTTATGTTGATCGTTTAGCTTCGCTTTTTCTTCTTTGTTGAATCCATTCGATTATGGCTTCGATGATGTTGCTTTGGATTCGAATAGCGTAGTTACGACATGCTCATATTAGATGTTATCTTATATAGGCATCGATAAGGCAAAGGAAAGCGAAGTTGGAGAAGTAGCACGAGGTAGTAAATCCGGTCGTTTTCGTGAGTTAGAAATCGGTGAGTGTAAATTGTTTTATAAAATGATAAATGCAATATGATTTCTATATGATTTTTATGCTTTCATGCAAGATTTAAACGTTTTAATACTTAAATGAAATTATATGAATGATATACGCTTTACAAGAATATTATACGCTTCGAATTGTTTATATTTGTATTTAAAGTAATATTGATCGTATAATTTGTTATTGAAATGTGCTTTTATGTTTCGTTTTATAAGCGAATGAACATGTTTTACAATTGTTATTTTAGCATGATAATGTATTTTAAAACCAATGGCTACCCATCCCCATTATGACTGAATTATGACTGTTATGCGGCCGAAGTTCCTTATTGCGCGTATGGCATGTCTGTCGGGGGAAAGTCCACTAACTATGGGGGGGGGGATCGAGTCTGTCATGTCGCCCTCTACGCGTATATAAGGTACTATCATGACTGATGCGCTATGTGCAGCGAGGTAACATACCGCGGCATAGTGGTTATGACTGAGATTGCACGTCCCCACCACCGGTGACCCAAGACCGGGCGGTGATCATGATTTCCCCGGGTCCCATTGGATATATGTTTTATGATTGAGGATTGATTTATGATTTTATGAGATTATGTATGAACTTATGATTATGTCATGAATTAATTTCACGATGCTTATAATCTTGTATTTTGTTTTCAAGTAAATTATGTATAAAAATGACTTTATAATATTATGAAATGCACGTTTTAATTAAGTTATTTCAGAACTTAACATTCTTCCAAAAGGCTTTAGAAAGGAAACTTATTTTGAACTGCATAACACTCACTGAGCCTTTTTAGCTCATTATTTTCTTGTTTATTTTGTTTTAAAAACTCCCCAGGCGCAAGTTCGAGTCCTCCAGGCGGCGGATCTCCAGCTCAAGAGTAGGCAAGCTTATTAAGCGACCGAAACTGTGAAATCAAAGTAAATTTTTGATGAATAACGGATTTAACGTGATGTAAATATTTAAGTTTTATAACTTTGATTATGTTATCATGCAAGTGGAATGTTTTATTTTAAGTTTGAAATGGTTTTATTTAAAATACTTAAATTGTGTTTAAACGTTGATTTTGAGATGGACCTGAGGTCCCATTTGGAAGTGGAAATGAACGTATGCATTTTGAAATATTATTAATTGTTTTACAGGTGTTTGATAAAGTTGGAAATGTCGGAGAAACAGCCGTTGTGCTACCGAAAATTTTTATACCCTCAATTTTTATGAATCAAGAAATGAAACTGTTTTACGGCTTAACTTCACAGAGTCCTTTTAAGTCACCTGCATAAAGACTGTAAGGATTCTGTGGGGTGCCAGGAGGGCTCCGCTCGGATCTCATCAGGGGAAATCCGGGTTGGGTCCTTTCACTTTTACCTTGACTTTACCTTGAAAACACTTCAAATTGCTTGTCATAGCCTTTCACGACTCGTCTAAATGAAATTATATAAAAACACCAAATAATTAGCATGATTTACTCAAATATTTATTATAAACGCTACATAATGAATGAAAAATAATAGTATATTTTAGCATTATCTCGAAGTCGAATTGTGGGAAAAATAACAATTATAATGTCGAAATTTTTATTATACCATCTTATGTATAGGTAGATTTCTAAGGGATTTTCTAAAGAAAATTTAGAATCATATACAGTTTCCCCGCATCTCATAGGGTCTTCTTGGACTCAAGATAAGAATCTAAGAGAGTCTTGTTAGCAAATACTAAAAGAAACTATATGACAAACTGCAAAGGTTTGGTTTGGAGAATCATATTGATATTATTTATTTATAATATCAATCTTACATATTTATTTTTACAAAACTTACAAATGCAGATAAGGTTTAGTTTGGACGACATTGGGAAAGATCACACATATTGGAGTGTTCATCTTGGTCCTAATACACAGATAAAGTTGTAAATGTTAAAGCCAACATTAATGGAGAACTGGAACAAATTTATCCAACATCAATTATCTCGAAAATTTCAGGTAATTATACATTAATATTTTGAAGCAAGCATGTTAACCTCCAGTGGTTTTTTATTTAATTTTACAATATTTTAGGAAGCAAGTAATCATTATTTTGAATTGGTAACGAAGAATGCAACCTTACATACAACTAATCATAAAGGATTGGCATAACTACGTGAAGAATTGGTAAGGGTTAAATTTTGCAATTTCAACAAGGTTATTGCTTGTTATCATTCCATAAGCTCTATGAATATTCTTGTGTCTTAAATATATATTTTTTTAAGAACTTTATAATTAAACACAAAAATATATATTGCTGTTTTTATGGTTTTCAATGTTAGAGGGATGAAAAAGTGGCTTGAAATGAGGACCTGAATGAAGTGGACAGAGTTAAAACATGGATAGCCGGTCACAAGCATAAAGATAAGACACCGATGACTCAGGATGTTGGTCAAAAATGGTATGCTAAGTTGATTTGGTAATTTGTTGTGTTAATTAATTGAATCTCTTTAGTTGTGTATATATATATATATATATATATATAATTTTACATGATATGTAGAGACAAATGGAGGCACTTCATCAAGAATCCTAACAATCAGTTAGAGATGATGCTGTATCTCAAATTTTAGGTTGGGAGCATTAAGGTCGAGTTCAAGGAATGGGTTATTGTTCGGACCAAGTCCTTCATACTTACAAATATATATAAATATCGATAAATACATTAAATGTGATTGTATTTTTAAAATATTCCACCGTTATGAGAAATTTTTTTATGCGATCCAAGTGAACAATTATGAATCTAATTGAATGTTTATGAGCTTAAATTGATGAATTAATAAGTGTGGAATATTTTAGAAATACTCTTAAAAGAAATAACGGTTAATATTATCTATATTACAATCGTTATGTAAATTGACGGATTTAACGTATTTATTTTTATGGGATAAAATTTTTATGAGAAATATAAGTGATGAGGATTAAAAGAGGTCATTAGGAAGTGTTAATTATAGATTAAAAATGAGTATGGATATGATTGAAAATGGATAAGTGAAGTTCATAAAAATAGTAATAAAAGAGGGGTTTAAGTGCAACATTTAGATTGAAGTTTTAGCTGTCATAATTGAAGAAAATTGAGTGGTGTTTAGGCAATATGTGAAGCATTATTATTGTGCTTCCTCCAGCTCAGATCGAGAGATAGAACAGAGACTCCAGCAGACCCGAAAACACCAAACAGCAGACCGAAGATCTCTCTCTCGCGGCGATCATCTCTCTCGGCCACCAAGGGCAGCAACCAAACCGATCATCTAAGGGATTTCTTCACGGTCAGATGGAGGCTTGAAGGAGCTAGATAAGCATCTGATTTCAGCCCAGAAAATCAGAACTGAAAGTGAAGAAGTCAGACCAAAAATCGGGAAGAAGATGAAGTCGCGCGGGCTGTTGATGAAGCTCGGCAGACCGCGAGTGAAAGAAGGAGATTTCGGATGAGCCAAGACCAGAAAAAGATGAGCTGAAGGCAGCCACGTGAAGCCAACAGATGGAGGAAAAATGCAGGGTAGGCGTGGATGATGATGGTCAACAATAGGTAAGAGAACTAGCTTGAGTTTATGAGTGGTTTCTTGAGTTCTTTGTTGTCAATTTCAAGAGTTGTAATTGATTTTGGTTATGGGTTCAAGTTTGACGAGCTGAAATGGAAGGAAATGGTTGCCGTGAGAATCTCAGAGGAGTGGCTGACATCAAACTCAAGTAAGTTATATTGGGTTTTAATTGATATTTTCTCATAAAAGCTTAAATGGAATGAGTGATTGTGTAGAGTTTTGGTGATGTGTGTGTGCCGTGAATGAGAGGAAAGAATGGGTATTTGTGTGATGTTCTGTCAGCAGTATGTATGTATGTGTGTGTGGGTTGTGTTTGGTTTAAAATAATGGAGATTAATTGATTATTAAATGTATAGATGCATGATAGAAAGATGAATGTGTGTTGGAACCGAAAGAAAATCGCGTATGGTGTTAATGTGTGATTTGTGACTAGGATGAAGAGCAGCTAGTTATAAGTTGAATTAGTGTGATGTTAAGTTGATTTTAAGGTCCTAAGTATGTTCTCGAATATGTATTTGAGGGTGATTAAGTCATAGATAACAAATTACATTGTATGGAATGCGTGTAATGCTCAAAGATAGGTGTTTGAACCAATATCGTGCAAGCTGTCTTGTTTTTATTTTCTTTCAATTTGGTGGTTCCAAGTGTGTGTTTAAATGTATTAGGACATGAAAATATCACAGAAATGAATGGTATTAAGATAAGGGCATGTAACGAAAAGAATATTGCTTAATTAGTTGAGAAAGTGTTAAGGAAAATTATATTTTCATTAGAGTTTTGATTGAAGTGGATTTTAAATAAATTGGTGATTAAATTTTAGGTGAATTGGAAACTTTTCGAACGGAAACGGAGACATGCAGGAAGTGAAGGAGGTTCTTTGAATCGAAAGTTAACGGACGGAAATAAGTTGTGAGTGTAAAACTATATATATATGTTTTGTTTTAATTATATATGTTATGTTTAGCTATATATTTATACATATATATTTCTTTTAAATATATGTTTGTATATGCATATTTTATATATGTTTATGATTTGATTATAATCGTTTTGATTATAGAAATGAATTAAGTTTCGATATGAGGTTTAAGGAAAAAGAATCAAGTGTTAAGGTTTTGATTTAAGAAAAATCTTGACAAATCAAATGTTTATGGAAAGTATAAAAAAAAATAGTTTAGTTTTCAAATGAAATGTTGTTTATAAAAGGATTTTTAGCCGATGGTTACCCTAAACCCTATCATGACTGAAATGACTGGATAATCGGCCGAGATACTTTAAATGTGTAAAGGTAAGAGTAAAGGAATAGGTTACTAACTAAGGGAAGGGATAGAAATTATATGATTGCCTTTACACATTATAAAGTATTTTTGTGACTGTTACCCTGCGCAAGGCGTGATTTATCCGCAGCGTAGTGGTTTTATGACTGGAAATGGATCGTCCCGCCACCGTCGCTTTTAGGTCGGTTGGTGAATTATTCCCTGGGTTCCATTGGTAGTGACTGAAATGTTAAAGATTGTTTCAAATGTATATTTATGATTGATATAATTGATAAATGAAATGTTTTATTTGTTTATGTAAATGTTATGATTTTACTGAAAAATGTTGAAAAGGTACTTTGTTATTAAACTGCACACTTACTGAGCTATTTTTAGCTCACTCTTTCAAAATGTTTTAATAAAATTTTCAGGAACTGAGACTAGGGAGCAGTCTGAGCATCCTCCAGGGTAGTCGTAGGCGGTCTACTTGTAGACAATGACAACTTGAAAATGTATATAATTTTTGGGCTGTAAATACGTCATATTATGGTTTTGATACTTGCATCATTCTTTTGTATTGTATATATGTATATGCATATCTAAACTCTGAACTACGAGGGTTTTGATCCTCTGTAGATAATCGAGGTACGTAGGCGTTTGGGAGTGCCCAAACTCAAGCCCAAAATATTTCAGAAAATATTTTGAATTGTACATAATGCATATGTTTTTCTTTATGGATGAAAATGATTTTACTAAAAGTTTTTAATTGTTCTTGTGATTAAATTGTGGTGGACCTGAGGTCCTGAAAATGGTAGTGGAGAAAATTGAATGAATTTTTGAAGTGTTTATGATTTTATTTGCAGGTTTTGTAAAATTGGGATGTCCGAAAAACAGAGGAAATTCTGTCCGTTTTTCTGTAAAATTTTCATTGAATAAATGGTTTATTGGTTTTAATAGGAAAAAAAAAATTTCCCACCACATTTTCTGTGAATTTTAATCGGGTTCGCTCCACGGATTCCTAAGTTTATTGTTTAAAGGAAAGGTTTTCGGAATCCGTTGGAGTGCCGGGAGGGCTTCCCACGGATTGAAGAGGTTAAATCCGGGTTGGGTCCCTTCAATGTGGTATCAGAGCAAATGGTTTTGAATAGTAATAAAAATGATTTTGAAAAGTCTCCACTGCCTGAAATGATTTAATGTTTCTTTTCGAAATTGCAAGACTCATGCATGTAGTTTGAAATCGCATATGTTTTATATGATAATGAATAAGTTTTATTTAACAGAAATGCGTCGTCGAGGTCGACCTCCCACTAGGAGAGCTCCTGCTCAAGAGCCTGTACCAGAGGAGGAATGCATAGTAAAGTCCTCGCATGTTCCTCCACCTTCAGTTCCTTCTGAGCCATCCCAGGCAGGACCTCCAGTGCCTCCAGAGATGGCGGGAGGAAATATACCCGTAGAGCAAATGGCACAGATTTTAGCAGCCGCCCTTCGGCAACCCCGTGAACCAGGAGTTTCTATTGAAAGAGCACGAAAATTGGGGGCAAGAAATTTCGATGGTACAGGGGATCCAGAAAAAGCCCTGTCATGGTTAGAGGGAAACGAACGTGTCTTCCAGGTGATGGATTGTACAGAGGAACAAATGGTGACTTTCTCAGCCTTCTTACTCAGAGATAGAGCAATAGATTGGTGGAAAGCAGTGCAGAGGAGATTCCCCGAGGGAGTGTCATGGAACCAATTCAAGGAAGAATTCAATAATAAGTTTTTTCTAGCCAGTTACAAAGATGCAAAGATTGAAGAATTTTTCAGGTTAAAGCAAGGAACATTCTCAGTGACGGATTACGAGCGAATGTTTTCAGAGTTGGTCAGACATGTACCCTTGTTTTCAGAGGATGAGGTACAGAAAAGTAAAAGGTTTGCTGTGGGTTTAAATCCTGAAATCAGAAGTATTGTAGCATCGACTGTGCATACACAATATGGTCTATTGGTTGAAGCCGTAGTCAGGGTAGAGAGAAGTTTGGGATCAAAGTCTCAAGCTAGTACCTACACTTAAGGACAGAAACGAAGTGGGTCAACTTAGGTTCAAGGAGGCTCCAGTAAACAGACAAAGAGAGGAGGTAAAACGCAGTGGACAGGTGGCAATAGGCCTAGTCAGGGGGCGCAATCAAGTCAGAGCTTTGCAAAATCATCGACTGGCAGCACACGAGGTTCGAGACCAAAATGTACACGGTGTGGAAAGAGGCACTTCGGAGACTACATATTTGGTATAGACATTTGTTTTAAATGTGGGTAGTTTGGTCATTTTGCTAAAGAGTGTCCACAGATTGTTTCGAGCAGTAGATCAGGTGCAGGACCAGTAGGACAGAGGCCTTTTAGTGTTGGTCGAGGCCAGGATCGGAGAGGTACACCGACTAGAGGCCCCACACCCCCCAGCAGACCCAGTGCATCTGCAGGTAAAGGTCAGTCAT
Organism: Dimocarpus longan; assembly: GCA_022984855.1. Classification (NCBI taxonomy): domain Eukaryota; kingdom Viridiplantae; phylum Streptophyta; class Magnoliopsida; order Sapindales; family Sapindaceae; genus Dimocarpus; species Dimocarpus longan. The sequence goes on from CM041020.1 coordinate 13,563,026, forward strand.
CCAGAGGATAGATTGGTAGACCTCCGACTCAGGCCAGAGTATTTACAATTACTCAGCAGGAGGCAGATACCGCTCCAGAGGTTGTGACAAGTACAATTACAATCTTTGATCAGAATGCTTATGTGTTGATTGATCCAGGTGCTACTCATTCCTTTATTTCCAAGAATTTTGCTATAAATATAAATGCAGAATCTCAGCCCTTAGGTTGTAGTATGGCAGTATCTTTTCCTATGGGGAATTCAGTAATTGTAGATAGAGTTTATCTGGGTAGTACAGTTATTATTGAGGGTAGAGAATTCTTGGCAGATTTAGTTATGTTAGACATCCAGGACTTTGATGTAATATTGGGGATGGACTGGTTGTCGAGACATCATGCAACTGTAGACTGCTTTCGAAAAGAAGTCAGTTTTGGTAAAGTAGGGGAGTCAGACGTGATCTTCCGTGGGGTACGAAAAATACTTCCCACCAGCATGGTGTCAGTTATTACGGTTAGAAAAATGCTTCGAAAGTTATGCCAGGGATATCTCGTTTATGCAATAGAGGTGAGGGACTCTGAAATGAAATTGGAAGATATTCCGATGGTTCAAGAATTCCCAGATGTGTTTCCAGAGCATCTTCCGGGATTGCCTCCAGATAGAGAAATTGACTTTCGAATAGAGTTAACCCCAGGGACTGAACCAATTTCTAAAGCACCTTATTGAATGTCTCCTTCAGAGTTGAAAGAATTAAAAGTACAGATGGAAGAGTTAGTAAGTAAGGGGTTGGTCAGGCCAAGTACTTCCCCATGGGGAGCACCGGTTTTGTTTGTGAAAAGGAAAGATGGAAGCATGCGGTTATGTATTGATTACAGGGAATTGAACAAGGTAACAATACGTAATCAATATCCACTTCCGAGGATTGATGATCTCTTCGACCAACTGTAGGGAGCTAGGGTATTCTCTAAGATTGATCTGAGGTCAGGTTATCATCAGCTGAAAATTCATGCAAAAGATGTTCCCAAGACTGCCTTTAGGACACGGTATGGACATTATGAGTTCTTAGTCATGCCATTTGGACTCACTAATGCCCCAGCCACTTTCATGGATCTTATGAATAGGGTTTTCAGACCTTATTTAGATCAGTTTGTAATTGTGTTCATCGATGATATACTAATCTATTCTGGCAGTAAGGAAGAACATGCAGGACACTTGAGGACAATTTTACAGACACTAAGAGAACATCAGTTGTACACCAAACTCAATAAATGTCAGTTTTGGTTGGACAGTGTCGCTTTTCTGAGACACGTGATTTCTGCAGAAGGGGTCTCCGTGGATCCACAGAAAGTAGAGACTATAGTGAATTAGAGACCGCCTACTAATGTGACTGAAATAAGGAGTTTGCTGGGTTTGGCAGGGTACTATCGGAAATTTGTTGAGGGGTTTTCAAAAATAACCACTCCATTAACTAAGTTGACTCGGAAAGAGGAAAAGTTTGTATGGTCAGAGACGTGCCAGCAGAGTTTTGATGAATTAAAAAGGAGATTGACATCAGCTCCTGTGCTTACACTTCCGTCAGGAAAGGACGGATTCTCAGTATATTGTGATGCTTCTAAGCAGAGTTTAGGTTGTGTATTGATGCAAGATGAAAAGGTGATAGCATATGTTTCCAGGCAATTGAAAAAGCATGAACAGAACTGTCCTACACATGATCTAGAATTGGCAGCTGTAGTTTTTACCTTACGGATATGGAGACATTATCTGTATGGAGTGCCTTGCCGAATTTTCATGGATCACAGGAGTTTGCAGTACCTATTTACACAGAAGGAATTGAATATGAGGCAGCGAAGATGGATTGAGCTCATTAAGGATTATGAGTGTATCATTGAGTATCATCCAGGGAAAGCTAATGTAGTAGCAGATGCTCTTAGTCGGAAGCCTACGAGTTCAGTAGCTCATCTTAAGACCATGTATCTTCCACTTCTAGTAGAATTAAGGTCTTTAGGTGTGAGACTAGAGCCGATAGAAACAAGAGCACTACTAGCTACATTTCATGTTCGTCCCATTTTGATAGACCGAATTAAAGAATTACAGACTCAGGATTCATGGTTAGTAAAACTGAAAAGAGAAGTGGAGTCTGGAAAGAGAATAGATTATTCCGTTAAGGATGATGGTACAGTGGTATTGGGACAGAGATTGTGTATACCGAATGTTCCTGAATTGAAAAGAGAAATTATGGAAGAGGCTCACTCTTCTGCTTATGCAATGCATCCGGGTAGCACTAAAATGTATCGTACCCTGAAAGAACATTATTGGTGGAAGGGTATGAAGAAAGAAATAGCAGATTTTGTTTCCAAATGTCTTACATGTCAGCAGGTAAAGATTGAACACCAGAAGCCTACAGGACGTTTGCAACCTCTTTCGATACCTGAATGGAAATGGGAGAGGATTACAATGGATTTGTGATAGGACTTCCGCGTAGCCAGAGTGGCCATGATACGATATGGGTGATTGTTGATAGACTAACGAAATCAGCCCATTTCTTACCCATCAAGAATACATATTCCATGGATAAGTTGGCTCAAGTATATATGAATGAGATTATACGGCTTCATGGTACGCCAGTGTCAATTGTGTCAGATAGGGATCCAAGGTTTACTTCTCAATTTTGGCCCAGCTTGCAGCGAGCTCTAGGCACCAGGTTGAATTTTAGTACTGCTTTTCATCCTCAGACAGATGGGCAATCTGAGCGGACTATTCAGACATTAGAGGACATGCTTCGAGCCTGTGTTATGGATTTTAAAGGTAGTTGGGATACTCATTTACCTTTAGTGGAGTTCGCATACAATAATAGCTATCAGTCTAGCATTGGAATGGCTCCATATGAAGCTTTATACGGATAGAAATGTAGAACTCCAATTTGTTGGGATGAGGTAGGCGAGAGAAAATTAATTGGTCCAGAGATTGTCCAGCTTACATCAGAAAAAGTTAAAGTTATCAGAGACAGACTGAAGATAGCAAATGACAGACAAAAAAGTTATGCGGACAATCGAAGGAGGGACTTAGAGTTTCAGGTTGGAGATAAAGTATTTTTGAGGATATCACCCTGGAAGGGGGTGTTGAGATTTGGAAAAAGAGGAAAACTAAGTCGTAGGTACATTGGACCCTATGAAATTATAGAAACAATTGGAGAAGTGGCGTACAGATTGAAGCTACCTGCGGAATTGGCCAGGATTCGCGATGTCTTTAACGTTTCTATGCTTCGTAAATACATTCTGGATTTTTCGCATATTTTACTTGATCAACCGATAGAATTGAAAGAGAACTTGACTTATGAGGAGAGACCGATTTAGATCTTAGACAAGAAAGAGCAAGTTCTCCGTAATAAGAGAATTCCTTTGGTTAAGGTGCTATGGATGAATCACGGAGTTGAAGAAGCTACAAGGGAGCGCGAGGACCAAATGCAGACTCAGTATCTACACTTGTTTGCTTAAGGTATGCATATTTAAATTTCGAGGACGAAATTTATTTTAAAAAGGGGAGAAATTGTTAGGACCAAGTCCTTCATACTTACAAATATATATAAATATCGATAAATACGTTAAATGTGATTGTATTTTTAAAATATTCCACCGTTGTGAGAAATTTTTTTATGCGATGCAAGTGAACAATTATGAATCTAATTGAATGTTTATGAGGTTAAATTGATGAATTGATAAGTGTGGAATATTTTAGAAATACTCTTAAAAGAAATAACGGTTAATATTATCTATATTACAATCGTTATGTAAATTGACGGATTTAACGTATTTATTTTTATGGGATAAAATTTTTATGAGAAATATAAGTGATGAGGATTAAAAGAGGTCATTAGGAAGTGTTAATTATAGATTAAAAATGAGTATGGATATGATTGAAAATGGATAAGTGAAGTTCATAAAAATAGCAATAAAAGAGGGGTTTAAGTGCAACATTTAGATTGAAGTTTTAGCTGTCATAATTGAAGAAAATTGAGGGGTGTTTAGGCAATATGTGAAGCATTATTATTGTGTTTCCTCCAGCTCAGATCGGGAGACAGAACAGAGACTCCAGTAGACCCAAAAACACCAAACAGCAGACCGAAGATCTCTCTCTCGCGGTGATTGTCTCTCTCGGCCACCAAGGGTAGCAACCAAATCGATCATCTAAGGGATTTCTTCACGGTTAGATGGAGGCTTGAAGGAGCTAGATAAGCATCTGATTTCAGCCCAAAAAATCAGATCTGAAAGTGAAGAAGTCAGACCAAAAATCGGGAAGAAGATGAAGTCGCGCGGGCTGTTGATGAACCTCGGCAGACCGCGAGTGAAAGAAGGAGATTTCAGGTGAGCCGAGACCAGAAAAAGATGAGCTGAAGGCAGCCACATGAAGCCAACAGATGGAGGAAAAATGCAGGGGTAGGCGTGGATGATGATGGTCAACAATAGGTAAGAGAACTAGCTTGAGTTTGTGAGTGGTTTTTTAAGTTCTTTGCTGTCAATTTCAAGAGTTGTAATTGATTTTGGTTATGGGTTCAAGTTTGATGAGCTGAAATGGAAGAAAATGGTTGCCGTGCGAATCTCAGAGGAGTGGCTGACATCAAACTCAAGTAAGTTATGTTGGGTTTTAATTGATATTTTCTCATAAAAGCTTAAATGGAATGAGTGATTGTGTACAGTTTTGGTGATGTGTGTGTGCCGTGAATGAGAGGAAAGAATGGGTATTTGTGTGATGTTCTATCAGCAGTATGTATGTATGTGTGTGTGGGTTGTGTTTGGTTTAAAATAATGGAGATTAATTGATTATTAAATGTATAGATGCATGATAGAAAGATGAATGTGTGTTGGAACCGAAAGAAAATGGCATATGGTGTTAATGTGTGATTTGTGACTAGGATGAAGAGCAGCTGGTTATAAGTTGAATTAGTGTGATGTTAAGTTGATTTTAAGGTCCTAAGTATGTTCTCGAATATGTATTTGAGGGTGATTAAGTCATAGATAACAAATTACATTGTATGGAATACGTGTAACGCTCAAAGATAGGTGTTTGAACCAATATCGTGCAAGCTGTCTTGTTTTTATTTTCTTTCAATTTGGTGGTTCCAAGTGTGTGTTTAAATGTATTAGGACATGAAAATATCATAGAAATGAATGGTATTAAGATAAGGGCATGTAACGGAAAGAATATTGCTTAATTAGTTGAGAAAGTGTTAAGGAAAATTATATTTTCATTAGAGTTTTGATTGAAGTGGATTTTAAATAAATTGGTGATTAAATTTTAGCTGAATTGGAAACTTTTCGAACGGAAACGGAGACGTGCAGGAAGTGAAGGAGGTTCTTTGAATTGAAAGTTAACGGACGGAAATAAGTTGTGAGTGTAAAACTATATATATATATATGTTATGTTTTAATTATACATGTTATGTTTAGCTATATATTTGTACATATATATTTCTTTTAAATATATGTTTGTGTATGCATATTTTATATATGTTTATGATTTGATTATAATCGTTTTGATTATAGAAATGAATTAAGTTTCGATATGAGGTTTAAGGAAAAAGAATCAAGTGTTAAGGTTTTGATTTAAGAAAAATCAAATGTTTATGGAAAGCATAAAAGAAATAGTTTTAGTTTTTAAATGAAATGTTGTTTATAAAAGGATTTTTAGTCGATGGTTACCCTAAACCCTATCATGACTGAAATGACTGGATAATCGACCGAGATACTTTAAATGTGTAAAGGTACGGGTAAAGGAATAGGTTACTAACTAAGGGAAGGGATAGAAATTATAGGATTGCCTTTACACATTATAAAGTATTTTTGTGACTGTTACCCTGCGCAAGGCGTGATTTATCCGCAGCGTAGTGGTTTTATGACTGGAAATGGATCGTCCCGCCACCGTCGCTTTTAGGTCGGTTGGTGAATTATTCCCTGGGTTCCATTGGTAGTGACTGAAATGTTAAAGATTGTTTCAAATGTATATTTATGATTGATATAATTGATAAATGAAATGTTTTATTTATTTATGTAAATGTTATGATTTTACTGAAAAATGTTGAAAAGGTACTTTGTTATTAAACTGCACACTCACTGAGCTATTTTTAGCTCACTCTTTCAAAATGTTTTAATAAAATTTTCAAGAACTGAGACTAGGGAGCAGTCTGAGCATCCTCCAGGGCAGTCGTAGGCGGTCTACTTGTAGACGACGATAACTTGAAAATGTATATAATTTTTGGGCTGTAAATACGTCATATTATGGTTTTGATACTTGCATCATTCTTTTGTATTGTATATACGTATATGCATATCTAAACTCTGAACTACAAGGGCTTTGATCCTCTGTAGATAATCGAGGTACGTAGGCGTTTGGGAGTGCCCAAACTCAAGCCCAAAATATTTCAGAAAATATTTTGAATTGTATATAATGCATATGTTTTTCTTTATGGATGAAAATGATTTTACTAAAAGTTTTTAATTGTTCTTGTGATTAAATTGTGGTGGCCCTGAGGTCCTGAAAATGGTAATGGAGAAAATTGAATGAATTTTTGAAGTGTTTATGATTTTATTTGCAGGTTTTGTAAAATTGGGATGTCCGAAAAACAGAGGAAACTATGTTTGTTTTTCTGTAAAATTTTCATTGAATAAATGGTTTATTGGTTTTAATAGAAAAAAAAAAAATTTCCCAACACATTTTCTGTTAGTTGACGAAAATAATAAATGTTTTAATCGGGTTCGCTCCACGGATTCCTAAGTTCATTGTTTAAAAGAAAGGTTTTCGGAATCCGTTGGAGTGCCGGGAGGGCTTCCCACGGATTCAAGAGGTTAAATCCGGGTTGGGTCCCTTCAGTTATGATGTAACATCTATTTATAGTTGTACAAGCATCTGTGGTCGATAAACAAACCGACGCATAACTTCAACAACAGATGGAAAATATGATGCTTGCATTTGCAAATTTGCAAACTTTAGTCATCAATCATATGCCACAAGTTTATCCAAATCAAGTAGTAGCATATATTCCTTTCACACATCCAGTAAACAACTCTAAAATTTTAAAATTTGTTTACTTTCATATTTTGATACTTAGTACTTTTATTTATTTATTGTATCCATATTTGTTAAAAACCTATTATTTATATAGACACAATATTCAATAGGCTCAAATTTGGTGGGAGGTAACAAAAGGGTCAAATTCGTTGAACCCTCTCCAAAGGTAAATATTCATGAAATTGACATTATTTATTATTGGTACTTAATTGGATATGTAATTTTACTTATTTAAATTTTTATGCATATGTAGTCATTATCTCAGGTTTCCACAAGTCAAGTCGATGGTTCGAGTGGAAAAAAGTGTAAGTTATTGGATTGGATAGGTACTGGAGAAATGGTGACTAAAACTGAAATTGACTGTAAGGATCTACATACCACAGTTCATTACTTGAAGATTGGTCTAGATTATTGATGGGTTTATGTGAAGAAAATAATGGTGGGCATGGTTCCTTTGTGTTGGTCTACTAGTGACCTTAAAATTTTAGAAGAATACATTAAACTCTTTTATTACTTGGATAACGAAATGCATTATATCTTATTATTTTGTGTACTAATAAGTTATGATATATATCTATGTATGTTAACTTCAGGTGAAATATATATATATATATATATATATATAAGTATATTTCACCTAAAGTCAACATACATTGAAATATATCATAACTTATTAGTACACAAAATCATAAGATATAATGATTGTGTATGGATTTTCGTTGTATGATTTAATATTATTTCTTTTTCAATATAAAATTATATATAAAAATAAAAATATGTATGTCAATTTGTATTATACAAATATATATTACCTGAAAATAAAAAATTATGTTTAAAATATTTTCAATGGGCATTACCCGTTTTTTAAAAAGGTTTTTTAAAACGGGCAATGCTCGTTTTAGAAGAGTTATTTTAACATAGACATTGCTACAACAGACATTGTTTGTTGTATAAACGGATTTCTATAACAGGCAATGCCTATTGTAGAAACTCGCTTTTCTATCACAACGGTAAAGATAGCAGGCAGTGCGCCTGCTATCGAAAATTTTCTACAATGGGCTTTCCCCATTGTAGAAAACCTATTTTCTTGTAGTGACTAGAGAGGAAATCTTCTCACACATGATAATGAAGATGCATGGTGAAAGCTAATCACTTATCACAAGCTTGAAAGAGAAGGTGCACAATACTTGTACTAACAAAAAGGGTATGGTTGTGTAATATTTATTATTTAATTTAAGTTTAATCTTATTCCCAAGAAAAAAGAGAGAGAGAAAAACAAAAACAGAGTAAAGAGAGACGAAAGAAAATAATCTAAGAGAGACCAAAAGGAAGAAATGAGAAATAGAGAGAGTTGGGTGAAGACAAGAGACAGATAGGTGAGTCTTCTATTTTTATCTATTTTTATGATTGAAAAACATTTACTCTCATAATAAGAAGCAAGCTCTCCACATATGTATTTGATTGTCAACATACTTTTTTTAGAATAAGTCAAACACTATCCCGTTAGTTTGACTTAAAAAAATCTTCTAAGTCATTAGATAAAGTTCAACTAACCAATTTGTTAACATTTATGATTTTAAGACCAAAAAAAAAAAAAGTACCGTCTTGACTCATATATCAAGTCCGAAGGAATCTTGTTTGGATGTAATCATGTTGATTGACTGATGAATTTCTATAAATATTTTCAAAAGTTTTAATAGTCAAGCTAATAATTTACAGTTCTCCCATATATATATATATATATATATATAGGATTGGGTTTGGTCCTGTAGTAATAAACACACAAGAAGTTTCAACAAACAGGATCATTGAGATATTCAAAGATTTCAATACATCTATTAGGACGATACATCTACCATGCCCTACCATCAAACTAATTTTTGCCCTACCGTAAACTAATTTGAAAAATCATATATCTCATATATTTTTGCAAGAAACGAAAATCTAGAAATTCACATTTGTTATTTTGCTCTATTAAGCTTTATAGTGTAGTCTTTGTATGAGACATACTACGGATGGTGTAATCGAGTCGTTTATTATTTTTCAAGGCACTTAATATTGAAAACATTGATGGAAGTGAGGCAATGACCGAGAATTTAAAGATTGCATACTCATCTAAATAAACAGTGGCCTTCAATTATTTCTCCTTTCAATTTATTATTTTTTTTAATATTTGGACAAAAAGTAAATTTCTTATTATAGAAGGTTTGGAATCCCGGATTCCAACCTCAGTAGGTAGAAAAACTCTTCCAGCTATTTATTTGGAATTCAAATTCTATGAATTTAGTTAACTTAATTACAAAAACAAAGGAACTAGTATTCCTTTTCCCTTTCCCACTTCAATTCTCCAAACACCACCTTATTGAAAATTAGTACTGATAAGAAATAGAATATCTTTTGAGGGGTCTGATATATAGTTAGAAGATATGTATTATCTACTAATTTTTCTTGAAAGATGAGAAGAAAAATCTTGTGTGCAAATTATTATTGTTGAAATTAGATTGTTGACACTGCAACTAGAGAGTTTGATAGGTTGCACATGAAATAATAAATTACATATATAATAGTTGTTTCAGCTATTACTTACTTAACAATGGTTCAACATCTACTAATGAAACACTAATTTAAAAAGTAGAGCTTGTTGGATCAGAAACAACATCCCAAGGCTCGATTAATTCCGTTCTCACATACTCAACCTCCTCAAAAGTAGAACATCTTGAAGTAGAAACAACACTACTATGTTTTTGTGATGCTTGAATTCCCTCAAGCACCGTTACAACTTCCCTCATTGTCGGCCTATGCTTTCCATTTAAGTTCAAGCACCTCTTCGCTAGTTCAGCAATTGTCATGATATTGTCTTTCTTTCCTTTCATTACTTCTGGATCAAGAATGTCAAACAAATTATCCTCTTGCATAGAAAAGATGAAATATGTTGCCAAACTTTTACTGTCCGGTGACCTTGTTGAAGATATTGGTCTTTGCCCAGTTAAAAGCTCTACAAGGACTATTCCAAAGCTATAAACATCACTTTTATCTGTGAATTGACTAGATTGAAAGTATTCTGGATCTAAGTACCCAAAGGTCCCTTGTACTTTTGTAGTCACGTGAGTTTGATCAATGGAAAGTGATTTTGAAGTCCTAAAATCTGCCACTTTTGCTCTATACTTATCATCTAAGAGTATGTTTGCAGATTTAATATCTCGATGATATATAGGTAAGGAAGCTGCTGAGTGCAAGTAAAAAAGAGCTCCTGCGACTTCCGTAGCACTTTTGTAAACGCATTTCCCATGTGATCGAAAACTCTTCAGTTTGATCGTGAAGATATTTGAAAAGAGTTCCATTGGGGATGAATTCATAGACTAGTAAAGGGATCTCAGTCTCCAAACAACATCCCAACAATTTAACCACATTTCTATGGTTAATTTGTGAAAGAATTGCAACCTCATTAATGAATTCTTCAATCTTACCTTCATCAATTGCTTTGGATTTCTTCACAGCAATGATTTTTCCATCTGTCAACATTCCTTTATAAACGGTACCTTGACCTCCCTGACCAAGTATTCTATTCACATTAAAATGATCGGTGGCTTTGTCTAACTCCTTTGAATTGAAGAATTTGCTTCTATCTACACTGCCATCAAAAGAAGTTAATTGTTGTTGTAGAAGTAAACCGCCATTTCGTTTGAAGTACTTCTCTTTAAGCTTGATGTCCTTTCTCTTCTTTATTATGATATGGCCCCGCCATGCCCCAATCAATAGAAGCAAACAAAAAAGCCCTATAGCAATACCTGTGTATTCAATTTGGATCAGGAGCTGTAATATGTTTTTGGCTATTTTTAACAACATTCAAAGCTCACCTAAGAGTCAACCAATGAAAGAACATAGCTGATACAGAGATGAAAATGCACAATTGTCTAGTTTGATTAATTTTATATAATCAAATTTAGCCATCAATTTATGTAGTTTCCAGCCCCACCCTCGATCTTATCATAATGAATTATCAATAGTTCTATCTTGCTTGGATGAGACTGGTAGCTTGGAGATGAGGGTGGGTGTTCTTATCATCCAACTTTAGCTTGGTCTAACTTATTGACATTGCTAGGTGTTTGACATGTGATCTATTTATAGCTTTTAGTTTTTAAATCAATGTGTGTGTGTGTATATATATATATATATATATATAATTTTATCAAACAAAAATATTGGTTGTATTTTATTTAATTACTTTTCAGAAATTAAAATTGTATCTTTAATTCTCAAAACTTATTTTCGGATCAAAACAATCATAGAGCTTTAATTTTCTTTGTTTTGTTTTAAAGTAAAAATATACAAATCGAATACCATGGTCAATTAGGTCTATCTTAACGATATAATTTCTTGACATCTGTTTCATTCGAAGTTTATCAAATTGTGAATGCTTTTATAATTTTGGAGCAGTTTTGATGTTTTCCTAAACTTTTTAAATAGTTGAAACTTTTGTGCATGCATGGTAAGAGATAATTAAATAGAAATAGATTTTTGGATTAAAAATACTTGTTTTTTGGGGGGAAAAAAACAAATAAAACTTTCAAAAATGTATCTTCTTTTTATCAGAAAATAAATCAAATTATTTTCTAACAGAAATCAAGGTAATTGTTTTTCAAAAAGCAATTCTAAATGCTTGGGAATATACAATTAAACTAAGAAGAAAGTTCCTAAAACCTCTTATGTATGCAAAACCACTTCAATGCATATAAATAATTTAACTTAATTTTAACTTTAAAGCAGTGAAAAGTGACATTTACCTGGGATGATCATTACGTTATCTTTTTTTTTAATACGAAAAATTGTTGGAGGTTTGCAGTAAAAGTCTCCTGGAAGGTTTATACATTCCATATTTTGCCTGCAATTGTGCTTCCTTTCATCCTCACATTCATTAATATCTGTATTCACACATGACAAATAGAATAAAATGTAACATAATAAAAGTAAGGGTTATTATCAATTTACCATTGATTTTAATATCCAATCACCATTGATAGTCAATTGAAATTGAAAATAATATCCAATCACCATTGATTTTAAAAATATTAGCCAAAAAGCTCGATAATCAATTGAAATAGTAAAACGGCCAACAATATGACACTTACGTGAATTCTGGAGGTAAAAGGGGCCATAGGGTTTGATGATGAATATAGCTCGAAAACAAGATGTAATTTTTTAATTAAAAAAAGGAAAAGAAAAATAAAAATCAATTAAAAACAAATTAAAAGAAAAAGGAAAATACAAAACAAATTTAAAAAAGGAAAAAGAAGCAAAAACTCTCGCAATCTCTCTCTCTCTCTCTCTGTCACTCACATCCTCTTCCTATCTCTCTGTCACTCACTATCTCTGTTTCTGTTCGCTTCTTCCATCTCCTTCACTCCTTTGAAAATCGCAATGGAAGCTATGAGGTTCTACGATCGACGGCCATGAGGTTCTCGCAGAACGAGAGGACAAACTCTCTGACGACGGAGAGGTGATTAGGGTGCTTAGGATAGGTGTCGAGGTCGGTTTTGGAATTGTAACGGCTGTGGAGCATGTGAGTGAAGGTGAAGATGGAAGATCTGGTTATGGGTTAGGATGGCTGTTGTTTGGGTGGTATGGGTATGGGTGTGTGGTGGTGACGATGCTCTTTGTGTTGAAGTTTGGTTGTTTTTGTGGATGAAGTTTGCTGAAGATTATGTGTTTGATGAATTGTGTGTGAGAGGGGGAAAAAAAAAAAAAGTGGTGATGACAGCCTTAATGAACAAGGACTTGGAGGAGTTAGCATCTCGAATGTGGAAGATCAAGAGGATCCCAACTCTACAACATTGGAAGAAATAGTAAACAACTCAGAGTCGGAAGTTGATTCCCTCTTGTTGGCCGAAGGCGGAGTGAAATGGATGTGTAAGAAGGTTTTCTTGTCAGCATTTGCTCTTTTTTCTTGTGGTGGTGATTAATGATGTTTAAGAAGTATTATTCATATTGTTTTTGCTGGTTTAGGGTTAATTTTTGTTTGGATTTTTGGTAGGAGCTTTATTGTTGATGATTTCACTGATTTTTTTATTTAAGTTTTATTTAATAATAATTATTATTTCAATTATTTAAAATTATAATTTATTTATTTATTTATTTTTGTGAAGGAATAAATCTCACCTTGACAAAGGAATAAATCTTGATTTGTCAAGGTAACAAATGAATAAATCTTGATGGCGATGTACTAATAATACTGTAAACATGAACTGACAAAGGAAGCTCAGAGATTTATTCTGTTAAATTAAATTAAATTATTGGATTAGTGATTGGAGTAGCTTACCTTGACATCCTTGGGAAGGATCATAGGGATCATAGGGATTTCCTTCATATCCCGGGTTGCACTTGCATTGAACAATTGATGAGGAATTCAGGCCAGTACGAGAAGAATCGGGAAAAGCTTTACAACTAGCGTTGCCAGATGAATTAACCATCTGGAGGTGATCGTTATACTGTACCCCCCAATTCAATACCACAGGAACACTTGTGAACGTACGATTAGTAAATTCAGTGTCCATCAAGCCACTTCTTTTGTGCCAAAAAGGCTTGCTTGCATTCGTTTTTGTTATCATCCTTTATGGTAAGCACAGATGTATTGAATACCTGAAGAACTAAAGGGATTATGGTTTGGCAACATTTGGTTCCAAAGCATCCTGTGGTTTCTTCTGTTTCACTTTCGTCCGGAAGGCCACAGCTAGAGTAGCATCCAGCAACAGTTTCATTGTCTTCTATATAGGCGAAGTTGTCACAACCTAGGCCAGTGAGTACGTTTTCAGTTCGAGAGAAGAAAAAGGGGCTGTTCGTAAGATTAGCACTTTCCTGGATGTCCATCGCCGATTTAGGACGTCTTAGACAAGTGTTATATGCTGGATGATTTACAAGCACCGTGCTTTTTTTGAATGAAATATTAAGCACTTCCAGACTGTTATTTCCGTGCTTAATATTTCTGAGGAATGGCTTACCAGAGATGCAGTCTATTGCAAACCAATAGTCATGATAGCAAGCGTGGTCTCCGATTCCAAATGGATAGTGAATGACAACGTTGTTTCCGCAACTTCTCGCACAACCAGGCTTTTGTGCCACTGTTAGCGATGATAGCAAGATCATCAACTGGAACACCAATGGTAGAACCATTTTTCAATGTCTCTGCTCTGTTAACTTTTTTGGCTCTCTGCTTACTGAGAATGTTGAGGTTTATTAAAGCTTACAGTTGCTTTGAATCTTTATATAGATTCCATCTTTACATGTAGACCAAGTTGATTAGGTCAAGATGGGGTACAAACAATAAGTTAAGACTAATTTATTTGTATATTTAACACTTACGAAATTAATTTAACTAAAGTAGCCAAAAGAAAAAGGAAAGCAGACTTTATATAGATTCCCTTATTTATTTATTTATGTATATTCAACACTTACGAAATTAATTTTATCAAGTTTTGGCCAAAAGTGCAAAACTTGATAAAATTAATTTAATAATAATTTGCCTTTTCAAAAAAGCTTAGCACTTGAACCCCACCCAATTCCACTCACCGCCAAAAATTAAAAACCAGCCTTGGAGGGGGTCTGCGGAGAACTATCCTAAAACTCCTAATTGCACAAAAGTTATAATTAATTAATTAGGCTATCTTCTCCATACAAGAATTTGTGTACTCATTTGCTTCAGCAGCAGTTGTTTTTTTTTTTTTTTTGTTCTTCTTCTTCTTAAAGCTAAAACCTAAGTAGGCAAAGAATCTACTGTAAAAAAAATTTATGGATATATATAAGACACATTTTAAGGTGTACTCGATGTATGTATACACTTAACGAAAAGAAAATACGTGATTGCATTTTAAAATGTGTGATTGTAATTTATTATATATAATTACAACAAAACATGTATGATTGTAATTAATAAATATGATTACATTTATTAATTGTAATAAATGTAATCGTATTTACTAATTGTAATAATATATATTTAATTATAATCACATATAATAAATTATAATCATATATTTTAAAATGCAATCACGTATTTTTTTGTTAAATATATGCATACACTCAGTGCACATAATGCGACCCCTATATACATATATATATTTATATAACAGTAAAGTATTGAAGAATTTGGAAAGTGATACTAAACTATTGAACGAGTTTTAATAGAATTAAAATACTGTTTAACGTTTTTAAAGACAAAACTATAATGTTTGTGCGACAATTCACGTGACAGTTCATGTAAACCATGTTAGTTCAAGCGAACTAACCATGCGAACCGTGTTAGTTTGTATGAATTGTCTCAAGTTTTTTGTTTGAGTGAGTCTAAAAAAATTATGAAATCTTGAATTAAAATCTTAAAACAGAAAAAATTTAAAATTAAAAAAATAAAGTTGCAAAAACAAAACAAAATTAAATAATAAAAAAAAAATTTGGGTTTAACCCAAATTTTTAAAGTTTGAAGACTTAGGTTGAACCAGATTTTTCAAAGTCTGTTCTTTTGGGAAAAAAAAAAAAAAAAGAGTCTCTTCTTCTTCCTCACTCTTTGACTTCACTTCTCACCTCTGTCTAATAAACCCTACTCATCTCCATTTTTATTCCATCTTCAACTTCTTTAATCTTCCCAAACAACAAAAGAATCTACACCATGTCCTTTTCTTCGTTGATCTCTTCATCACCATCTCTATCTACTATAACAAACCCCAAAGAAAGAAAAAAATGCCATAAACCACAAATTCTCAAAAGCTGTCACAAGTCCTAAAACACCACAATCATACCAAACACTCATTCACCAACTACGCTTATGGCCCTTGTAGCCTCGATCAAGCCAACTAGCCCAACCCGTTCTGCCAATATGTTCTCCTCTATTTCCCCTTATGCACCTCTATAAAGACAATCAAAACCAAAATTCATCATCATCTCCTTCAAGTGATGGTCCTATGTATTCTTCTCTTTTCAAGTCTCTGCTTCCTCTTATACCCATTTCGATATTATTGATTTCTTAGCTCTTTTACGACTCTATGGCTCTCTCTGTGTCAAAAACAACTGTCATCGCTAATGGAGCATGTCAATGGAATTAAACTGATGCTCCATCAGGCTCAATCTTTGATGGGGATTGGCGATAGAGTGCTCCATTGTCGGGCGATGGAGCTTGATTTTTCTATTAATTCAGTTTTTATTTATATAATTTAATTTCTCGAATTTTTTTATATTGACACATGGCGTATAATGTTTAAAGACAAAAATATTCTTACCACCATTAGTTTTGATTAACAGTTAACTAATGTCAAGGATTAGCTAGTGTGATGAGTTCCTTGATAACTTAGGGACTATGAGATTATAAATAAATATATGTTTAAAAATCGAACTTAACTAGAAAGTTAGGGACAAAATTGAAATTTGCCCTTATCCAATAAAAATGTTTAAAAAATTTTGTTTGAGGAAACAAAACAGATGAATCGTTGGAATCCATTCTTTTGTTTTTTTCTTTTTGAGAATCATCCAAAACCCCTTCAATCCAATGAAAAATAATGAAAAATCCAGTCTTGACTTTTCGACGTACCAAGTTTTTCTGTCATAAATACAAGATATCTATTTGTGGAATATCAAAAATCGACATCAACGGATATTTATTTGTGTGGAAATATTCCAGTAGCCAAACTGGAGCATAGATTATAAACAAGCTTTACGCTAGTGGTATGCGTACCACTATATTTTCTCAAAGCATGTAGGAAATCAGTCAGTTTTAAAATTTCTTTTTTATATTAATTTATTGTATTTTTGGGAAGTGGTTTAGATACCACTTAATAGTTTTTATATACACGCTTAGAATTCATCCTTTTGTGGTTTCAAAAAAAAAAAAAAAAATCATCCTTTTGTTTTGAAATTTATTGTCATTTTCATTTTAGATTAATAAATCTTATGAAATAGTATTAAAATTAATATGAATATTTGAATTAATATCATATTTTTGAAGTGAGTTTTCTTTTCGATGCCGACAGTATTCAATTATTATGGCTCCAAACGCGAAACACTTTAAAGCTGTCAGCATCACATTTTGTTATTTTCCTTTGCTTGTTTGAATATTGCTTAGTTGACGAGAAAATGCACTGAACAGTGAACACTCTGCGATTGGTGGTCTGTGATATGATCATACATGTGAAGTAACCAACTGATTACGTTTTAAATATCCGCATGGCAATAATATATTAGGACCGGCCAAGTAAAATTGTTCCAAACTAAAATTTCTACTGCTGCTACCAGAAGTGATGATTACGAACTCATAATGGCATATCTGAAATTATATAAAAAAAAGTTAAAAACAATCGTCAAATTTTTTGTAAAAAAGTTAAAACCAATCGTCATGATAGCAACCGTCTCCGTCTCCGATTCCAAATGGATATGGAACGTCAACGTAATTTCCTTAACTTGTCAGACAATCAGGCTTTAGTGCTGCTGTTAGCGATGATAGCAAGATCATCAACTGGAACGCCAATATTAGTACCATAATTCAATGTCTCTGCTTTGTTAACTAATTTGCTCTCTGTTTACTGAGAATGTCGAGGTTAATTAAAGCTTACAGTTGCTTTGGATCTTTACATAGATTCCATCTTTATATGTAGACCAAGATGATTTGGTCAAGATTGGGTACATATAGATGGAAGAAAATATAAGGGACCATCAGGGACATATATTCCAGCAGCCATACTTGGCAATTAGTGGCTTCAAAAGTAATGGATGGCATTAATGCAGTAACCAAAGATCACTTGAAGGAGTACATGTTGAAAGATCACTTGATTCCTCCTTCCATTTTTTCCACCTTCTATTTCCATTTTTATAACAATTTTTTCCCCAACAAAATGAGTTATATTTTATTTAAAAAAAAAAAAAAGAGTTACGTTTTTTTATTTCTATTTAATTTTGAATTCATTCACTTTTTTACCCTTAAAAATTAAATGAAAATAAATTGATGGATGGATGTGAAATCATATTTTTAAATTAAAATTTTAAGTTATTCTTAGCTAACCTATATATATATATAGTCTACAGTTAAAGAAAAGTAAGATGAATTCTTTGTTGGATTGACCAAAAAAAGTCCTCTAAGTCAGTGCAAGTCTTTATGAATTTTTTTTTTTTTTTTTGATGATTGAGATCAATTCAGGATGTAATCAAACGATAGATTTTGTGATATAATAGGAGGATAGATTTTGTGATATAATGGGAGGATCAATTTTTAGAACCAGGGGAGACAACAGTCCACATATAATAGAAAAAGTGCCCACAATAATTTTATGGGAATTAATGAGTTCGAACCCACTAAGACCATTAAAGTGGGTGGCTTTTGTCTGCCATCATACCAGAGTCACTTTCTCTTTACGAAGTTTAACTAATGCAGCCAAAAGAAAAAGCAGAGTATGCTTTATATAGATTCCTTTTTTATTTATTTTTCTTTAACTAAAGCAGCCAAAAGGAAACTACACTTTAATTAAAGCAGCCCAAAGGAAAGTAGATTCCTTTTTCATTTATTGTTCTTTAAAAAAAGCAGTCAACAGGAAAGTAGATTCTTTTTTTTATTATTTATTTTTCTTTTTAAGATTGCTAGAGTATAAATGAATTCTTCAAAAAAAAAAAAGGGAAAAAAATTATATATTTTCAAGCATAGCTGCTTGATATATCACTCTATATACACGAATTGCATGCTGATATTGCAAATTAAAAACATGATTCCTACACATATTTATTTAATTTCTTACTGTAAAAATTTTCCTGCATAAATTGACTAATGAGATCAAAATATTATGATTAAAATCAATAAAAAATACTTTCTATACTAGTAAAAGTTTGACGAGAACTACTCTAGAGGTATAAATATCACTTAGTCCTTGAATTGACAAGATTTAAATAATTTTAGGTCTAAATATACAAGGTGCGGGTACAAAAAAGTTAATGTTAATGTGATATTATTCAATCTTCATTGTTGTACCTAATCGCAAAGTATCTGATTACTTGTGGATCTAGAGAAAAAATTAGTTTATTGACTAATTGAAAATTGGATTATCAAACTTAGACATCAACGGATATTTATTTGCGTGGAAATATTCCAGCAGCCAGACCGGACCATTGATCATAAAAACGTGTTACACTAGTGGCATGCGCACCACTATTTTTCGTCAAAGCATGCAGGAAATCAGTCAGTTTTAAAATTTCTTTAGTATATTAATTTATTGTATTTTTGGGAAGTGGTTTGGATACCATTAAATAGTTTCTATATAGATACACGCTTAGAATTCATCCTTTTGTTAGAAATTTTTTTCATTTTCATTTTAGATTAATAAATCTTATAAAATAGTATTAAAATTAATTTGAGGAGTTGAATTAATATCGTACTTTTAAAATGAGTTTTCTTTTTCATACCAACAGTGTTCAACTTTGGGCCCAAAAACGTGAAACACTTCTAAGCTGTCGACGTCTCATTTCGTCATTTTCCTTTGCATGTTTGAACATATTTCTCAATTGACGTGAACACTGAACAGTGAACACACTGCGATTGGTGTAGTCTGTGATATGACCATGCATGTGAAATATTACCAACCGACTGCGTTTTAAATCCTCATGACAATAATATATTTGTACCGGCCAAGCAAAATTTTTCCAAACTAAAACTTCCTACTGCTGCTGCCAGAAGTGATAATTACGAACTTAATATGGCATATCTAACGAAACAAATGTTGAGAGACACACTTGAACCATAATAAGCACATTGAGTTATCAACCAACAATTCCCCTAGCTAGTTGTCTATTGCAAAAATGAATTGTAGAGTCCAATGGGACTATGCTAATTAATAAACAAGAAATGATCTCTAATGCCCAATTAATTATCATTGAGCCAACAAACTTTCCAAAAAATTTACCGGTAAAAGAACGCCTCCATTGCAGGCGATGGCCACCACCATGGCGGCCACTAACTGTATTCATTATTTAATATTTTGTTAATGTTTATCAAATTAATTTTTTATACATATATGATGTTAATTTTTGTTTATAATTCTCTATGGAATTGAAAGTAAAATAATTAATATATTTTATTCACAAGATTCAGTTTATAAGAATGACTTTTAAAAACTATATCATACGACGTCTAAACTTTACATACAATTATATGATCATTATGTAAAAAAACATATGAAAAGAAAATTTACATAACTAGCAACGTAACAAAAAAAATGTACAATGAAAATCTAGAAGGGCAAAGAGAACATTTACGTACTTGGGTTATGTGATGAAGAATTATACAATGAAAACTGAGAAGAGCAATGCCAACATTGACCGATGAAAAATTGTACAATGAAAATCCAGAAGAGTAAAGAGTAAAAAACTGTAGACGAAATGTTTGCGTGAGTGAAGACTGAATGAATAAGTTAGTTGGTTAGAAATTGGGAAAATAAAAGTGCACTAAGTCCAACATCAAAAAAGAACGGTGAATGGATTCTCAAGCTTATAAAAGAAGTCTACGATTTTTGTTTCTAATTATCTCAGTCACTTTAAACATTGTATTCACTACAAGAAAATAGCCCAATGCCCGGTATGGTTGAGTATCCATACCGGGCAGCGCGCCCGGCGTGCTTGCCCATGGTATGGATAATCCAATATCCATGCCGGTCGAGTAACCGGTATGGATATTAATTATCCATACCGGTCATGACCCGGTATGGATAACCGAAATTGGGCGCCGCAGTCGGGTCGACCAGAAATATCCATACCGGGCCGCCCGGTATGGATAATTAATATTGATACCGGGTATCCGACCGGCATAGATATTTAAATCCAAACCGGGTGGTGACCTGGTTTCGATAATATACCCATACCGATGAGTGACCGGTATGGATAATATGGATATTTATTATCCATACCGGGCAGGTGACCGGTATGGAAAGTGTTAACAAAAAATATATATATACTTTTAATTTTTTTTAAAATTCTAAAATTGAATTAAACACATAATATTTTATATTACACAAACACTAAATCGGTATATAAATATTTGTTTAGATATGTCATTTAATAATATATTAACTACATACATTTAAATTACATAATCTAAAGTTTAACGTACATTATAAAATGTTATAATAAAATTTCAGTATATAAAATGCTAAATTACAATATATTTTACTGGCCAAACAATCATTGAATTTACTGCATCTTCTAAAGTTAGTAGCTCGTTGGTGGGTCGAGGTAGCGAAACACTAACCAATACTTTTGTGACGGAAACGCGCCAAAAATCTGGACCAAGCTCAAGGTGATGAACTTTAGCAAATGGATCCTGTGAGTCAATTTCCACTTCTGCCATCACAATTCCTCTTCCCATCCAATCTAATAATTTGCATTGATTATTGTTCGATCCACCAACTTGGCTCGAGGAACTCCGAGATATTGACTGATTATATACAAGAATTTAAAAATGTATTGTTATCAAAAAATTTAAATACTTACATATATATATGATATTAAATTGAATTAATAAATAATATAAATGCAATACATATTTTACCTTAGCTGAAGGCTGAGCAAATTGAACACTTTTACTAGATCCCATAGCATTTGAGCCACTTGAATATTGTGTCTACGCAATCATTAAATATCATTGTTGTTAGGAAACATGGATATCGAGAAAAAAAAAATTATTTATCCCTTGTTGACAACCATTATGCAAAAAACACAATATGTAAAACAATACATATAAAATCTATCAATTTAAAAAAACAAAATTGGTATAGTTTCCCCTGTTTTTATTCACATACCACAAATTTTGATCTTCTGTAATTTATCGAACTTCTCAAATCTTGACCCATCAATCAAACCAAAACATATTTTCTCATTAAAATGTCACACAACCAATATCAAGATATATATATTTACAAACATAGACATAACAAAAAATATAGAAAAAATGCTTATATCTATTTGTGAGAAATAATTGAGACGAAAAAAAAAACAAAATATAAATATATAAGTACCAAAAAAGATATGTAAACAAATTATAAAAGGTTTGAGTCGTTTACCGGCTGCGCAAGAGGCATACATGCCAATACTTGAGCTTGATCTATGTTTGGCAAATGAGTCATGAGCAAGCTTGTCAAATTAGCAATTGTTTACTTCATAGTTGCCATCTCACCATCGACATGTTGTTGATATTGAGTAAAATTTTGTTTACCAACCACAGATGCTTGTACAATAGATGGTGTAACACCATGACCCATTCCTCGAACTCTACCTCGATGCTCCTTACCGATAACTTGTGAGACAGCATCATTTCCAATTGAATGTTGAGTTTCTTGATGTAGTGTCTCAATTTGTACCTATAAATGATTTCACCGAGAATTAAAAATAAATGTTCTATATACATTATATAATACAATAACCACACTAGTTGAAAAAAATAAAGTAATTTACTATTTTATCAGTAGTGTCCTCATTCACTGCGCTTCCATCTTTATGCTTGTGACTAGCTATCCAAATGTCAACTCTATCGACTTCAGGATCTTCATTCGCAGCCACTTTTTCGCTCTCTAACATTGATATTGATATATGAAAAAATATATTCGCATTTTGACAAATAAAAAATTAGACACATATACGACAATCATCACAATATATTCTAATTCTTACCAAATCTTCTCGTAGTCGTGCCATTCCTTTACGACTTGAAGTATGTGGAGTACGATTCTTCTTTGACAACTCGCTGTAATGCTTACTCGTATCCTGTAATATTATAACATTCATGCAAAATCCATTAAACGTTAGTATTCATGCCAGATTGAGAATATGAATTTTAAGATTACCGCAAATTCTGGAGACAATCGTTGATTGACAAATGCATTCCAATCCTGATCACTAATGTTAGTTGGTTTTAACATTTCATATCTTCTGTGTGCATCAGAACCAGGAGGAACGTCTCTTATTTGTTTTGTTATTCTTCCTTTATAATGTCTCCAACTCTCATTCATGGATTTTAATGTATGAGCTTTCATGGACTCATCAGCACCAAGTCGTAACTACAAGTATATATTGTATAAAATTAATTAAATATGTTGTAAAATTTAATACGTAAAATTCATTTTATAAATACTTAAAACCAGTATATACCTTTACATTCTCCCACACTGTATCTTTTAAAGATTGTGGTACCTTATCCCAGCTGTTGTAGGTTATAGGTATCATCTGAGCTGCAATTGCTCCACAACCTGAACTGTAGATCACCGAATTTTCTCCAATTGGTTGTCCAACTTCATTAATTTGTATCCCTGTGGCTTTGACTTTAGCCATTTTTTCATAATCCAAACGGTTGGGACCTCTTCCTTTTCTTTTCTTATCTCCACTGGAGCTACCTGAAGACTGACCAGTAGATGTTCCTTCAGTCGACATCTGAAAATGTCATGGAAATAACATATATTAGAAGCCAACACGAAATTTCAGTATAAATATATAAAATTAACTATAAAAAATCAATCTATTTTACGAAAATTTTGACAGAATCTCCCCTGTTGTTTTAACTTTACCTAAAATAAATTAAATCCACCTGTAATGCTTAAAACAAAGTAATTTCACAACAATTTTATTCACAATAGTTGTATTCACATCAGAGACTCTGTCTCTCCACAAACATTAAAACAAAGTCAATTCATTTTATGAAAATCATGACAGAATTTCCCCTTCTTTTTGAGCTTACCAAAACAGAAGTTCGCCTGCAATGTAACTAACATTTAAACTTGACAACATTTTTAATCACATAAGAGACTCTGTCTCTCCGCAAACAACCACACACACAATATATAATCACAGATATATAGTTAAAATATGCAAAATGAAATTGTATTCATTAACTTTATATGTTTACAATCAATTCCTCACAATCAATTCGAGCATAATTCTCACTATCATCCATACTAGTGTCAAGATCAGACACATCTAATGGTGTACTTTTCATATAAGCATGCTCATCAAACTTCTCTAGATCATGAAAACCCCTCGGAGGTGCTTTTAAAACAACATACCAATTAGAATTATCATTTTCCCTAGAATAAAACACTTGTGTTACTTGTGAAGCTAAAATGAAAGGATCTCTATCCCATTTATTTCCACGTGCACTAAAATTAACTAGTGTAAACCCATCTTCTTCCCTAACATCACTCGCACTACCCATCCAATCACATCTGAACAATGGAACACGAAATGCAAAATAATCCAATAAAAGTATTTCCATTAAAACTCCGTAGTAAACCATCTTCTTGATAACTTGAGTACCGTCTCTTTCATTAGAAACAGTTTCTGCTTTAAGGGAAACTCCACTATCTTGTGTTGTTTTTTCACTACTTTTAATGCAGTATCGTTTCCCATTCACAACATAGCTTGAGTAGCATGTGACTTGCATACTTGGTCCAAGTGCTAGAAACTTTAAAGTTGGAGTCATATCCATGGTACTTGATTTATCATGAACCTGCTTCGAAAGATTACAATTACGATTTTCATCTTATTAGAATTTAAGAAAATTAATTTTTATTATTATCGTAAAAGTTAGTACATTCATCTTATTTCTGAACCACGTTGGAAATTCTCTAGTATGGGTCATTTGCAACAAAGTTGGTCTACTTAACAGATTGGGATCTAACTGTTGAAGCTCTTCCAGATGCATGCTAATAAACATTTATATAAATAAAACATCACCAAATAAATATTACGTTAATAATTTGAACTAATATTTACACTATATTTAGCTTGAAAATAAATTTACTTACTTAATATATGGTTCCACTAATGCACTATTCAATAGTATATACATGTGGGCAATGCGTAGCATGTCCGCTGAAATCGTTTTTAATGTCGGTGCAGATGTGGGATGTCCTTCCACGACATTTTGAAACACAATATCTTTATTTCTATTGTGCTTCTTACCAACATCTGCTGCTTGTGGAACATACCTACTACAAAATTGCATGCATTCATCGGCTAAATAACATTCAGCTATGCAACCCTCTGGTCATGCACGATTTCTTACATATCCTTTTAACACCTTCATAAATCTATAAAATGAATATATAAAAGTAAATAAAATATAACTATATCATGTACCGTAATTCATATGTAAAGAATAGTGTTAGATTAACCTTTCAAAAGGGTACATCCAACGATATTGAACCGGTCCACATAACCGAGCTTCTCTTGTAAGATGAATTGTAAGATGGACCATTATATCAAAGAAAGAAGGAGGGAAATAACGTTCAAGCATACACATCGTAACTGCAACTTCATCTTCCAATGACTTTAACTTATCTCTATCTAAGACTCTTTGACAAATTGCATTAAAAAATGAACACAATCGAAATATGGCAATTCGAGGCCCTTTAGGCATGAGACCTCGTATTGCCACTGATAACAGATGTTGCATCAATACATGATAGTCATGAGACTTAAGCCCAACTATCTTGCATTCATTCAATGAAATGCAATTAGATATGTTTGAAGTATAACCGTCAGGCATCTTTAAATTGAACAATCTCTTACAAAATTGTTGTTTTTCTACCTTTGATAGAGTGTGTGGTGCTGCAGGCAAATACAGTTTATCTCCATCCTCTTTCACATGAAGATCTTGTCTAATCCCAATGTCTTCCAGATCTCTACGAGAATTAACACCATCCTTAGTTTTTCCATGGATGTCCAATAATGTGCCAACCAGACTCTCACCAATGTTTTTTTCAATATACATCACATCTAAATTATGACGCAAGCATAAATCCTAGAAAAATTAATGATGGTCAATTTAAAGTAAGGAAAAATATAATAGAATAAGTTACATTATATATTTAATTAAAAATCTTACCTCCCAATACGGAAGATCAAAGAATATCAACCTCTTTTTCCATATCGGATGCCCTTTTCTCTTCCTTTTTCCTTTGACTTTCTTTCCCCAATCATTTTCAACTTCTGAACATGCACATCGAACTTGTGTACCATCAGGAATCTCTGGAGGATCATCAATTTCTTCTTTCGCATTAAACCACGATTTCTTCTTTCGCAAAACATGATTTTTTGGAAGAAATCGACGATGACCCATATACACATGTTTACAACTATATTTCAATCTTTGTGAATGTACGTTTAACCCACATATAAGACAAGCAAATTCACCTTTCACACAACATCCTGCTAAATTTCCATAAGTAGGAAAATCATTTATAGTCCACATTAAGATAGCCTTTAAATTGAACGTGGACTTAGTCGATGAATCATACACTTCCACTCCCGAGTGCCATAACTCATTCAAATCTTCGATAAGTGGTTGCAGGTATACATCAATATCATTCCCGGGTTATTTTTTTCCTGGAATCAGTAATGTTAACATCAAATTTTCCTTCGACATACACTTCCATGGAGGTAGATTGTATGTAACTAACACCATCGGCCAACAACTGTAAGTTGTACTTAGGTTGCTATAAGGATTAAATCCATCCGCAGCTAAGCCCAATCTCAAATTGCGTGCCTCTGCAGCAAAAGATGGCCATTTCCTATCTATAGTCTTCCATGCTTCAGAATCAACGGGATGACGCATCTTTCCATCTAAGCTTGTATGGGTAGAATGCCATTTCAAGTCAGTAGCCATTTCAGTTGATGTAAACATTCTCCTAAACCGTCGTATGATCGGAAAGTATCGAAGTACTTTAGCCGGTACTCCCTTATGAATCTTTTTCGTCACTTCGTTTACTTTCCATCTACAAGCCCCACATTTTGGACATTCTTCATGATGCTCAAATTCCTTTCTAAAAAGACAACAATCATTGATGCATGCATGAATTTTCTCATACCCTAAATTAAACACTTTCAACAATTTTTTTGTTGAGTACAATGATTTCGGTAAAATATTATCTGAGGGCAACATGTCTTGAACTATATGAAGAAGTTCATCAAAACCCTTATCGGATAGACCATAAGTAGCTTTATGTTTATATAAAGCTACAGTAGCCGATAATTTTGTGTACTTTGAGCAACCTTCATATAAAGGCGTTTCAACATCTTCTAAAGTAGCAGTCATGTCTTCCTCTCTTACTTCAACATCAGATTCAACAGTACAAGGAGTCTCAAGATTTACATCATTATACATTCTAAATGTATTGGAAGTGTTTTCAACAGGTGTAGAAGTTTTCAAAGGTTCCCCATGCATGAACCAAGTTATATACTGAGGATCCATCCCATTAATAACTAAGTGCTCATACACTATCTTAATGTCATGATACCTCCCATTAAGACATTTTATACAAGGACAAGAGATGAAACCAGAATTTATTGAATGTTTGTTTGCGGCCTCAACAAATTTTTTAGCTCCCTCCATATATTCTTTCGACACTTTAAAAATTTAAAAACGACAAAAAGAAATTGTTAACAAAATACACCAAGATTAAATTTTATGTTTAAATTTAATGAGTTTAGAATATTAACCTTGAAAATCTTAACCACTCCTTATCCATTTGAAAGCATATAACACTAAAAAACAAACACGTAACAACAATGTGTTAAACTATATTAAATTATTAAACTTCCTGTATATTTACACTATATTCAGCAATAAATAAGTAATAACATCTATTCATCAAATTATCCATAATTTTTGCCAACAAATTCATGAATATATTCACCAAATAAATTACTATGATCAAGACCATGCTACACATATTCAAGGCCAAAAAATCGAATTCACGTTTCGGGAAAACAATACAATTTGCCAGCTGGAAATTGAAACACACTTGTTTATGTATGGTTCAAAGTTATCAAAAGTATAAAATCTTCTCTTCGTCCACTAAATTTTAACAACCACTATAAAGAGTAATCTCCTACTAATTCAATTTAAAGTAATCTGAAGTTATGTTCCTACACAACATAAACAAATAAATTTTCCTTCTAATAGTAAAAAAAAAACTGAGAATGCAAAAAAGATAATTTCTAATAACACAATTAATTAACTCTGATTTTGTATAACCACAATTAATTAATTCCTAATAGCACATTATATATAACTCAAAATCAACCATAAATCATGAATAATCAACAACCACAACTTAAAATTTCAAATTCAATATACTGAAAACAACACAAAAAATTGTCCGTACCTTTTCACCGAGAGGAAATTATCGAAGCTGACCAACCAATATTAATCAGAGCACTACAACATTAATCAAAAATCTGCAAAAAAAAAAATTAATGTAACAAAAATTAAAAATATATATATACCATAGTTGGGTGGCCGAACTGCTGTCCGACCGCCGGACGGCAGTCCGGCCACCACTTCATGAGCATCTGAAGATGAACACGAAGAAGAACAAGAAGAAGAAGACCAGAAGAAGAAGATGTGATCACCGAGACCAAAGAAGAAGAAATGGGCAACAAGAAGAGCAAAGAAGGAGAAGAAGAAAAGGCAACTTACCGACGCTACGGCGACAGAGGAGCACGGCGAAGAAGTCGGACGACCGGTGGAGCGATGGCGAGGAGGCAGCAGGGTCAGCAGCGGCGGCTAGGGTTTCTAGAGAGAGAAGAACACCACAAGAAGAAAATGTGATGAGTGATCACCGAGACGGAAGAAGAAGAAACGGGCAAGAAGAGCAAAGAAGGAGAAGAAGAAGAAAAGGAAACTTACCGGTGGGACGACGACGAAAGAGCACGGCCAAGAAGTCGGACGACCGGTGTAGCAGCGGCGAGGAGGCAGCAGGGTCGGCAGCGGCGGCTAGGGTTTCTAGAGAGAGAAGATGTGAGAAAGAGATAGAGAGAGAAACGGAAGGGGGAAAATGGGTCGGAAATGGATTAAAAGGGCCCAGATTATCCATACCGGGCCCGTGAACCGCCCGGTATGGATAAGTAATGTTTATATAAAAAAATTAAAAAGCTTTTTATCCATACCGGGCGCCTGACCCACCGGCGTGGATAATTTGATTATCCTTCCCGGGCGGGTCGGGCGCCCGGTAAGAATATTTTACTTTTTTTAAAAAAAATATTTTTCAAACCGGGCCGCCGACCCGCCCGGTGTAGAAAATCCGAATATCCATACCGGTTACCGGATCCGACCGGCGTGGATAAATTTTATGGATTTTTTTATTATTAAAACAGGATATCTATACCGGTCCGAATGTCGCCCGGTATAGATAATCAATTAAGCATACCGGGCACTAAAGGCCCGGTATGCTTAATTGCCAATAAAATTTTTTTCTTTTTTATATTGCTTATCCATACCGGGCCTTTAGTGCCTGGTATGGATAGTCCGGTGTGAAAACCATCTTTTCTTGTAGTGATTAGACTCTAGTTAAAATTATTTTTTTATTCTTCTTATTTTAGAATGTAGAAAGGTGTGACTTAATTTATGTTATGAAGAGTGTGGGTGCTAATAGGTCGTAAGATGTGAGAAAATATTTAATTATGATAATTTTTCATACAATAGATTTCTTTTTGAAAATTGTGGATTTTAAAAAATGAGTTTTTCACGTAAATTTTTGTGTTTTAATGATTGTTATTTTCTTTTTAATTTTATTTTTGATATTCTTAAGACAGGTTTTGGGATACATTTTTCCCACCATGACTGAACCGAAGACTAAAGTTGAAACATATTACAAAAGATTCTTGCCGTTATGCCATGGCTGCATTTATCATATGGCTACAGGCTACATCTTTTTTTTTATTTTTTTCTCAAACTGCTTTCGTCTCTAAAAGTTGCATTATTGGGGTGTTGTTTGCAGAATGCTTTTGCTTCCATGTGACTACATGGAAGCAAAAGCCAAAAGATCAAACAAGCTCCTGATATCAAACAAATAAAATAACAACTCACTTGTATATTTTATCCTCAAACAAGTCTGAAATTGAATTACTTAATAAAAGCTTATCTTAAATCATCTTAAAGCAATTATATGAATTTAACTTATCAGATAACATTAAAAAGTGCCTTAGGAAAAGTTTTCATATTTGCTCTATCCTCCAATTTCAATAGTTACCTGTCACCGCTAACACATTAAATATTTATGAATTCCAATTTCAACATACAGTAAATATTTATGCAAAAGTTTTTGCATCCAAAAAAATATTTTCTATTTAATTGGAAATCTCTTCTTTCAAAAATGATGAAGTCCGAAATTACTAATCGATACACACCAGAAAAAAGGGCCATGGTTTATTAGGAACAAAAAAAAAAAGAAAAGAAAGAAAAAAGAACCATGCTAAATAAAGCTAAAAATAATGCGTTATTTCTACCGTAAAGTGACAATGACTCCACATCAAATTGTCTTAAAGTGGAAGACATGAGTTCTTTTCCTTTAATAAATGACCAACAAATGATTTTAATCGTGGGGACCATTTGAAAAAAGACCTATGTTAGACAGATGAGAACAAACTGATACAGTCCGTACATCTTTTTCAAAGATCCGTACTTGAATTGTGAGAAAAAGTTTGATAAAATTTTAATTCATGGACCACGTAGAAAACCCGTACTCGAAAGTGGAAGAGAAGTTGGCGCAGATTTTAATATGTGAGATCACTTGAAAAGACACGTGCTCGGAAGAAAGAGGTGAATTTAGCTCAGATTTTCATGTGAATATACTTGGATCGTGTTTTTCGTTTTCAAAAACGACATATTCTGAGATTATGCTTTCGTTTGATGTAGTTGTTAATTTGAGGATAAAATATATTCATGTTTTTTAGATAGGTTTTGCAGGTTAGACTTTTCCGTGCACATGCATTATTGGTCTCTTTTTTGAAATTGCTTTCAAGTTTCACTTTTGAAGGACACATGTTGCAAAAGCCAAAAGATAGGAGTACATGCTTCCGTATTCACTCTTTGGCTCTTTGTCCAATTTTATTTCAATAGTTCTACTATTGATGATTGATTCAATAATTGATATGGCTTATATTATAATTTATTCCTACTAGTTTACATTTTACATAATACTACTTTGCAGTACATCATAATTATATTTTTATTATTGTTTGGGAAATTTCAATGAATTAGGTAATGCTTGCTCCAAATTAATATTCAATCTATATTATTTGGATAATGTTTTAAGTGTTTAAAATTAAATAAAATTATTTAATAATTAGTAAATTACCCATAAATTTTTTGGGTAAAATCACATAAGGATATATCGGGATATTTTATGGATATTTTGATATATGTTCTGATATTCCGTAGGATATTTAATATTTTCTTGTTTCGATATTGACTCCTTCTAAATTATATCTATTAAGTGATTTTTTTTTTTTAAGTGATCAAACTATCCAAAAACCAATTTAAAAAAATATTACAATTTTTGTACTTTTAACTGGATATCAAATTATCTAATGGTTTTTTAAAAATATTATTTCAAACTTATCATTCTTAAAATAACGTATTTCCAAATTTATCATAATTTTAAAATATACAATTCCTTTTAAATGTAATTAATGAAATATCGCAACGATTAAAATATATATTACTTTACGATTTCAATTTTGTTGCTATAATAATTCAACTTAAAAATATTTTGCTTATTTTTATCTAAATATATAAATTTAATTTACTTTATTATAATAATTTATTTATGTATATATAATTTTCAAAAAAAAAAATTACTTTACTATAATAATTAATCATATTTTAATTATGAATAAAAATATTATAAATATATATAAAGTGTTTTAGTATTTGTTAAATATATTATTATAGTTGTTTGTATTATATTTAATAGAGTTACATAACAACTAAAAGTAAAATGATATAAATATAAAATTATTAATTTTCATAAAATTTTAACTTTAAAAAATAAATAAGATTACCATACATTTAGAGGTATTAAAAAAAAAAAAAACTCATTATTCAAATTTCAGGTTTTAATCACTGTTCAGTTTCAATGTTCAGTAGCAATGTTTAGTCTTCAGACAAAAAAACAAACAATATTTAAGTTCCTTACTAGTCGCCACGCCATTTAAAAGAGAAATTTTCTCTGTAATTTCCATTCTCTCTCTAAAATGCCCTCACTCAAGTTGATAGAACACTTATTAGAGGAGAGATTTTGGGTTTCGGGGTTTTCAAAGCATCAAGCTTATTCAAGGGAAGAGCAAACAAATCATTAAAGAATAATTGTGAATTAATAACTTTTGATTTGAGATATTTATAACCCTTCTCCTTTATTATCAAGTTTTGCAACAATGATAATCTTAGCTCATTGGAACCATTTTTATTAAAATCTTTCATTACATATTTTTTTGTTTGGGAAATGTTTCAATTCCTTCAATATCCTTATTTGATATATATATATATATATATATGTATGTATGTATTGAAAAGAAGGTATGTTTTGTTAAAGAAAGATATGCAAGTACAATATTAGAAATACAATATGGAATAAAATGAAACCAAGATTGACTAAAAGTACGTCTGAAAACCAATATCGTATGTCTATGAGTCGCCTCATTATCCCTTCTAAGAGTAAATTGACACTTAACATTGTTCAATGCAAATAACATTGAAGAAATATCCCTAATGAAAGGACCTTTCATAGCTAAATAATTCTGAGCTAGAATTGTCAAGATAACCAATCAATTATCTGTTTCTACAACTTAAGATCTCAAGTCATGAGCTAAAACAAATTTCAAATCCTCTTAAACTGCCACATATTCTGCCAAAAAAGGGGTGAAAAAACCGGTCATCTTCATTGAGAGAACACATTTAACAATCCAAAGATGATCTCAAATCAGAGTTCCAATCCCCATAAAACCAAATATAGTACTAGTTGCTGCATCCACATTTAGTTTAAGAGAACCACTATTAGGAAGTTGCCACTTAATGTGTGAAACAAAAGAAGAAACAATTGGAAGTTCTCTATATTAATACCATTTCACTTTTGGTACTTAGAAAGATAAAAGACAGTTTCTTCCAAGATTATCTCATTCTTTTTAAGTGTCCTACCACGAACAATAATATTCCTAATAGTAAAATAATATAAACAATCGTAGAAGAAATGGTTAAATGAGTGAATAAGTGAGTGGTTTAGAAATTGACAAAATAAAATGTACCTAGTCCTGCATCAAAAAAGAAGTTAGGGTAAATGGATTCTCAAGCTTATAAAAGGAGTCCAAGATTTTTGTTTCTAATTGCCCTAGCCAAAGACACTTTAAGTATTGTATTTAGCTCTAGTTAAAATTAATTTTTTGTTCTTCTTATTTTAGAGTATAGAAATGTTTGAGTTAATTTATGTTTTGAAGAATGTGAGTGCATTGGTGTCGTAGGATGTGAGAGAATAATGTATCTGATTATAATAATTTTTCACATAATGGATTTCCTTTTGAAGGTTATGCTTTTTGGAAAACAGGAGTTTTTCACGTAAATCTTGTGTTTTGGTGATTGCTATTTTTATTATTATTTTATTTCTTAATTATTTTTTATATTCTTAAGGCAGGTTTTTAGATGAGATTTTGGGATAAATTTTTCCCAACATGAGTGCACTAAAGACTAAAAGTGAAACATATGACCAAAGAATCTTGTCATTGTACTTGGCTTGTTTTCAACTCTCTTATCACTATATTGTAATTTTTCCTGATGAAAATCCTATCCAATATGTTCATGAAAGAAGCCCATGAGAACCAAAGAATCTAAAGAATTCACTGTAAAATATCTTCAAAAGTACAGAGCACATAAATATTGGAATTGTATAAATATGTACAGACCTCGTCTACTTGGACAAACTCCTCATATGTCTATATTTCTCAAAAGACAGTCAAATGAGCTAAGATTGCTATATTAGTATTGAAACAAATAAGTATCTACAAAAGATCCCAAGAAAGAGTAGAAAGAGACTATTATTTTCTTACTGAAGAAAATGTTATGGACAAAATTGATGAAAGATTTGATGATGAAGCTTTCCATAATCTAAACACATGACAATAGTGTCAGCATAAGAAGACAAAAGTATACAATAGTGTACAGTAGTGTTGGTAGAAGAAGATAAAGTGTCAGTAGAAGGATATAAAATGTGGGGTAGAAACAGAAAAAGAAAAAATTGGCAATGGCAGACAAGGATTCCATCATTGTAATTATATCATGTGGCTACAGGCTACATCATTTTGTTTTTTCTCAAAATACTTTTGCCTCTAAAAGTTGTATTATTGGGTTGTTGTTTGCAAAATGCTTTTGCTTCCATGTGACTACATCATTATTCTTTATTCATGTTTTTTAGATAGGTTTTGCAGGTTAGACTTTACCGTACATATGATTTCTTGGTCTCTGTTTTGAAATTGCTTTCAAGTTTCACTTTTGCAAGATACATGTTGCAAAAGCCAAAAGATAGGAGTACATATTTCCACATTCACTGTTGGGCTCTTTGTCCAATTTTATTCCAATAGTTCTACTATTGATTATTGATTCAATAATTGATATGGCTTGTATTGTAATTTATTGTAATTTATACCTACTAGTTTACATTTTACATAATACTACTTTGCAGTACATTATAATTATATTTTTATTATTGTCTAAGAAATTTCAATGAATTAGGTAATGCTTTCTCCAAATTAATATTCAATCTATATTATTTGGATAATATTTTAAGTGTTTAAAATTAAATAAATTATTTAATAATTAGCAAAATACCCATAAATTTTTGGGTAAAATCACATGAGGATATATCAAGATATTTTATGGATATTTTGAGATATGTTTGAATATTCCGTTGGATATTGAATATTTTCCTGTTTTGATATCGGCTCCTTGAAAATATGAATAATATCAAGATATTTTGATATATATATATATATATATTGATAATAAGAGATAATTTGTTTTTATTATTTTTCACGTAATATGTCTGAATGAAATCTATTAAAAAAAAAAATTTAAGTGGTCAAATCACCTAAAAATCAATTAAAAAAATTTTATAATTTTCTACTTTTAACTAAATATCAAATCATCTAATGGGTTTTTAAATATATTATTTCAAATTTATCATTCTCAAAATAATGTATTTCCTAATTTGTCATAATTTTAAAATATATAAATTCTTTTTAAATATAATTAATGATATATTGCAATGACTAAAATATATATTACTTTACGATTTCAACTTTTGTTGCAGTAATAATTCAACTTAAAAAATATTTTATTTATTTTTATTTAAATATATAAATTTAATTTACTTTACGATAATAATTTATTTATGCATATATAATTTTCAAACAAAAATAAATTAATCTACTACAATAATTAATTATATTTTAATTATGAATAAAAATATTATAAATATATATAAAGTGTTTGAGTATTTGTTAAATAAATTATTATAATTGTTTATATTATATTTAATGAAGTTATATAACAACTAATAGTAAAATGATATAAATGTTTAATTACTAATTTTCATAAAATTTTAACTTTAAAAAATAAATAAGATTACGATACATTTAGAGGTAAGAAAAAAAAAACATGTCATTCAGACATTAGGTTTCAATCATTATTCAGTCTTTAGTTTTCAGTAGCACTATTTGGTCTTCAGACAAAAAAACAAATTAACGACCTCTAAGTTCCTTACTAGTCACCATTTAAAAAGTGAAATTTTTCTCTATAGTTTTCATTCTCTTGCTAAAATGCCCTCACTCAAGTTGATAGAAGAGTAATTAGTGGAGAGACTTTAGGTTTTCAGGGTTTTCAAAGCATCAAACTTATTCAAGGGAAGAGCAAACAAACCATTAAAGGGGAATTGTGAGTTAATAACTTTCAATTCGAGGTATTTATAACCCTTCTTTTTTATTATCAAATTTGCAATAATGATAATCTTAACTTATTGGAACCGTTTTAATTAAAATCTTTCAATACATATTCTTGTGTTTGGGAAATGTTTCGGTTCCTTCAATATCCTTATTTGATATATATATATATATTGAAAAGAAGGTATGTTTTATTAAAGAAAGATTTGCAAGTACAATATTAGAAATACAATATGGAACAAAATGCTAGGTAAAATCATGGACTTTTACTTGGTCTAATAAGGTCATTTTGAAAAAGATTTTGAATTTCTTTCTTACATATTTTTAAATGCCTATCATTCATTTGGATGGACCGATCCTTTAATCCTAAATCCTATTAGGCAATCTATAGAGGACTTAGAATGATACATTAGGGAGATTCAATCTTATCTGGAAATAGAGAGTGAATGAGGTAGACTTTGAACCAAGAACTAAGGTTGTTTAAGCATCAACTCTTTAGCATCTGCGTCAACTGGTGCTTGGAACTTGTCACACAGTTGGTCATATTAAGTCAAGTAGGCGTGTGAAGACCTATAAGTCGTTGACTATTCCGATCATTTCACATGAAACCAGAAAGTCGAAACCAGACATTTCAGAAAAGATGTTTAGAAGCTTCAATTCGAGGTTCAGGTCTCCTACTTCATCCTCTACTTTAGATAAGGAGGATCAGGCTAGTGTATCTACTTCTTCTTCTCATGTATCTACTTCTTCTTTTTTCAAAAATAAATAAATTATTTCTATTGCGAATATAGAGCGTCATTTAAATAACTGGTCTATTCCTAGAATAGACCTAACACTTGTATATAAATCTAGTAATTTTAAGTTTAAAACTGACATCTTGTGCAGACAGTAGAAGATTCTATATCTATAGATAATGAATCTACTTCCATAAAACTATTACTTAAATCTCTTTTCACTAGATATAAAGAATTCTAAAATTCGATCATGTAGGATTAATACAAGTCGCAGTCAAGTCCTTAACTAGAGAAAGACTAAATACCTCAATATTGGCATGCTTAAGGGATGTTAGGCATAATAAATTTAAGGATTCTTTATTTGGATGCATACAAAGCGCATTCATTGATGGAATAGTTTATTTTGATTACGCTCCTAATATATCTTTTAATATGCATAATCATAATGCATCCAATGCTTTAGTGGTAAATCTACAGTCGCACAGCTTTGATATGGCACTTGGTACTAGCTATCTGGTGGTCACATTCAGATTGTATATAAAACACGCCATTACGCTAGCCCCAGAAATAAATATGCGATCTTTAATACGAGATAAAGCAGGACTTACAATTCAATTTAGCATTACTGATGCTAAAACAAAAATAGTAATTCCTCAACAAATAAAATGGGATCAAGTTCAATTTCCTAAAAATTGGACTATTCAAAATGTACTTTCAAAGAAACCAGTTCCTCCTACCAAGTTGGGAGAAATAATAGAACGAGATGATGGTTCAGTCCAATTATTATTTGAACCAATACAAAAATAGAATCTAGAAGGTCCACTTCTTCCATTCCCACCAAACTAATATTTAAGGGAACAATAAAGGAAGAATCTGATGTAGATAGACCAGTTTATTTTGAAAGATCTGGGTCTACGCACGCAGAAAGACCTCAGAGTCCTACTCCATATGATATGGTTTATCCGGGTTTTAATGTCATGATGATCATTGATGAATCAAGATCATCTTTCAAAGAAAAATTGACAAATAATTACATGGGCCCAAAATATGAAAATGTCAGAAATTGGTTTGAAGTTACTTTCTCTCAAAAACAGAAAGACTAGCTTCATGCCAAATATAATAAATATCTGATCTATAAAAATACTGTGATAGACTTCTTTCCTTTTTTACTAGAATATTTTAGGGTAAAGAACTATCCAGTTCATATTTTCTCCTTTGATGAAAAAATCCAAAAAATAGAAGATTATTACAAATCCTTTAAAACATCAGAAGGTCAATTAATAGCTCTACATCCTCCTGAAAGGCCAATAGAAATTAAAAAAGATGTGAGAGCTATTCCATATAAGGGCTGTGTAGCTTAAAATGAGCCATTGAATCACGTTATAGAGCAAAACAATTATATGAATTCATATCTTCAATTCTTGGGTAAACAGATAAGCCGAATAGAATCTATGTTGTCCTTTTTACCTATAACCAAAGCTCTTTTACCACAATCTCAAATAACTCTTGAGGCTTCACTCTTCAAGCCTCCACCAGACTTGAAATCTTTCAAAATCAAAGGAAAAGACATCCCTTCTCAGTCAAAAGATTTTATGGATGAATTGGTGAATATGCTTTTTGAGCTACAAATAACCCCTTCAATCTCTACTCCTCAAGTCAGTGTATTAACTGATTTTGGCTCCAATATTGAGGAATTAGAAAATATGCTCAATAAAATGAAAATTAATAAGCTCGTTGAGCAAATTCAATAGCCAGTATATAGTAAGAGACCTTATTATCCTCAGCCGTCTCCAATAGACATAGAATTAGTGGCTGATGGATATAATACTTGCTCCTATTTCCATGGAAAAGAAATAGTAGGGTGGAATGTAGACGGTATGTCTAAGAGATAGATCTTAATAACTGTCAAATACATGACTATGTATGCCCAGACATGCAGAATACATGAAAATACTGAGCAACAGATTTCCAATGCCATAATATCTGGGTTTATTAGCCAACTGCAAGGTTGGTGGGATAACTGTGTGGATGAACCCACTAAGGCAACAATATTACAGGCCAAAAAATTAATCAAGGTAAAAGGATCTTCTCAAGTTAGGGAAGACCGATATGCAGACGATTTTGTCAACACTCTGCTAGCGGCAATTGTTATAAACTTCATTAGCAGAATGTCAATAGTACAAGACAGAGCTTAAGAATTGCTAATAAATTTGAGATGTCCGTCTTTGGCACACTTTAAAGGGTATAAAGATACTTTTTTTCAATAATATACCTTAGAAGTGATGCTAATAGTGAGGTATGGAAAGAAAGTTTATATCTGGCTTACCTCATTTATTTGTGGACAAAATCAGAAAACGAATAGGAGATAGATGCGGAGGTATCTTAGCCTATGAAAATCTCAGCTACGGAGAACTCACATCAGAAGTAATATCTGAAGGTCTAACCTTCTGTAATAAACTTAAACTTTAAAAACAAGATGGCAAAAGAGAAGCTCTATGGAAAACAGACTTAAGGTAATTTCTGTGAATAATATGGGTATAATTCTATACCCTGGAAAAATTCTTCCTATCATAAGAAAAGGAAAAAAATAATGGCGCATAAATATTCCAAGCGTCCATACAATAAGGATGCCCATCAATATTACAAAAAAGCAAGAAGAAGAAGAAGAAGAAGAAGAAGAAGAAATTCTGTTTTCAGAATCTGAGTCTTCAGAGGAAATTCTTGATGAAGAAGAAGAAGAAGAAATCAATCAAATTAATGATTTCTCTACCTCTGATTCTTCATCAGAAGAAACAAACAATCGACTTTGTGAATGCAAGGAAGATAGTTATGAGGTTATCTTAGGAATAAATGCAAGGAATAAATATGTTAACACAAGAATAAAGTTTAATTCTGGATATTATTTACAAAATATCCGATCTAGAAGAAAAAGAAAGAGCTCTTGAAAAATATATAGACTTAGCCCGACCAAATAAAGAGCCTAACAAAAATCTGTCTTTTACTACTTTACATATAAAAATGCTTATAATGAAATCATTGAGAGAGTCAAAAACTCAGTCTTTGATCGAGAACTAACAATCAAGGAGTTAAGACAAGAAATAAATTTACTCAAACAAGAAATCAAAGAACTTATTACTAGAGTTCAGATTCTTGAATTGAGTAATTATACAATTCCTTCTGAAAGAGATCGTGATGAAGAACTCTCTTTCAATAATATGTTCTCTGAAGGAAATAGAATAGAGTCTGGGGAATCTTCTTCATCAACAATAGAGGAGGAAGATACCAAACTCAAGTCCATCAATATTTTGGACCAAATAGTCAAACAAAAATGGTATACTTATGTAACCATCGTGGTTAACAAACAATGCACCATAAAAATAGAAGCATTAATAGATTTTAGTGCTTATCTCAATTGCATTAGTGAAGGAATCATTCCTTCCAAATACTTTGAGAAAACTACCTAAATTTTAAGCATTGCTAATGGGTCGCAAATGACCATTGAATATAAGCTCTCAAAGGCAATGGTCTGCAACCAAGGGATTTGTTTTGAGACACCCTTAATGTTGGTCAAAGACTTAACATCCATGGTCATTCTAAGAACTCCATTCCTAACAATGTCATACCTATTCAAAGTAATAGAATAAGGTCTTGAGTGTGAAAATAATGAAAAATTTATCACTTTCAATTTCACTCAAGCTCCTCTTTACAAAGAAATAAATAATCCTAGAACAAGACTTCACTACAAAGAGAAATTTCTCTTTTCTCTTCAAAAGGAAGTGAAGGTAAAGGAGATTGAAGAAAAAATAAAATCTCCTAAAATACAAAATGAAATTCAAACATTCAAAAATAAGCTTGAGTTACATACTTTGCCAAATGCTTTTTGGGCTAGGAAGAAGTATATAGTCCATCTTCCATATGAGCTGGAATTTTTTGAAAGACAAATACCAACTAAGGCTCGACCCATTCAAATGAATGGAGGCATTTAAAAATATGCAAGAAAGAAATTCAAGATCTTTTTTAAAAAGGCCTTATTAGTCCAAGTAAAAGTCCATGGTCTTACTCAACTTTTTATATAGAAAATATTGCTGAAATAAAAAGAGGAATACCTAGGCTCGTGATAAATTATAAGCCTTTTAATAAAACCCTCAGATGGATCAGATATCTCATTCTTAATAAAAGGGATCTTTTTAATCGCTTCTATAATGCCAATATTTTTTCCAAATTCGATATGGAAAACAGATTTTGACAAATCCAAATAGCTGAAGAGGAACGTTATAAAACGACATTTATAGTTCCATTAGGCTAATATGAAAGGAACGTAATGTCATTTGGTCTTAAAAACGCTTCTTCAGAATTTCAACAAATCATGAATGAAATTTTCAATAAATATACTCATTTTATGATCACCTATATTGATGATGTGCTGGTATTTTTCTGATAATATAAACCAGCACTAGAAGCATCTAAATCTCTTCTTAAAGACCATAAAGGAATAAGGTTTAATTGTATCCTCTCGAAAAATAAGACTTTTCGAAACCTCAGTTAGGTTTCTTGGCCATCTTATTCAACAAGGAATACTAACACCAATAGATCCGTTAATTATATTTGCTGAAAAATTCTCTGATGAAATTAGGGATAAAAAACAACTTCAAAGGTTCTTTGGCAGTCTTAATTATTTGTCAGATTTTTATAAAGGTCTGGCAAATGATGCCAAACCATTGTACGCAAGGCTAAGAAATAGTCCTACGCCTTGGAATAATGATGGCACCAATGCAATCAGAAAAATAAAATTAAGAGCTAGAGAATTACCTTGTTTAGCCATTCCTCATCTAGATGCTTTAAAAATAGTAGAAACAGATGTGTCTTAAATAGGATATGGAGGAATATTAAAACAAAAACTTAATAATAAAACTTCTTTTGTCCAATATACCTTTGGTATCTGGAAATATGCTCAGAAGAATTATTCGACAATAAAAAAGGAGATATGTGCAATAGTTCTTTGTATCTCAAAATTTCAAAAAGATTTATTAAATAAAAAATTTCTACTTAGAATAGATTGCAAGACAGCTAAAGAGGTTTTAGAAAAAGATGTAAAAAACCTAGTCTCTAAGCAAATATTTACTCGATAGCAAGCCCTACTTTCAGTATTTGAATTTGAAATTGAATACATAAAGGGTAATGAAAATTCTTTTCCTAATTTTCTTACTCAAGAATTTTTGCAGGGCACCATCTAAGAAATCTGGAGCAGCATCCTCCTCAAAACTCAGAAGAAGGAAGAATATTAAAAGAAGCTCTTCAAAATCAAACTTGTTTAAGTCCTTGATGGGAACTTCCAATTTAACTCAGGTTGTTTTGGAGTTCGGTGAAGAACAAATAGACTTGGCAACAATAGCAAAGAAATATCTACCAATACATCCACTTCCACAACAATATCCAAAGAGCGGAGAATTATATGAAACAATTCTTCTGGATCTAGGAAGCATCAATATACACCATAATGATATCAATGGTGAACATGCTTATAGCATGCTTACCATTGTTAAAGTTATAACTCAAGAAATATGTGGATCAAATCCCTACAAGAGAAAAGGATTTTATTCCAACAGGCTATTCAAAAACTTTCCAGACATATATAATTATTTTGATTATATCTATGCATGGAGTTATGTATTAACCTACCAAAATACTCAATTCATACACAGCTAGTTCATTCAGTGGAAGAATAATGTAACCACCAAAATATTCCCAACATGGTTTCTAAAATGGTTTTTCAACTTTGGGCTTCTCCGTGATGCATTACTTAAACAACTAGACGAAAGCTTCAACAAATTTGTAGAAGTAAATGCAGAAGCTTTACAGGCAGAAGATCATGTGCTTTTATATTATCTTGCTTGTTACAAGACACCATGGATACTTAGGTAAGAATACAATACAATTCACCAACCTAGTGATCCACCAGTCTTAATGCGAAGAACATTCACAAAATGGTGGTAGAAGTTCACAATTTCAAAAAACTTTTTTCCCATGATTAACCCATCCAGCTCGCTGCTCTTACTTAATACAATACAGCTGGATCCAGTACTCAACTCTCAAATAATAAGGCCATGGATGTTAACGAGGACATCACGAACCTTATCT
Organism: Dimocarpus longan; assembly: GCA_022984855.1. Lineage (NCBI taxonomy): Eukaryota > Viridiplantae > Streptophyta > Magnoliopsida > Sapindales > Sapindaceae > Dimocarpus > Dimocarpus longan. The sequence continues at coordinate 13,605,702 of CM041020.1, forward strand.
CCTTTGTTAAAGTAAAAGGCAAGTCCATTATTGACATCAAACATTGTCGTGTAAAATCGTAAGTAGACGAGTCGAACAAGTAATATAGTGATAAGAAAAGTATCGTCCCACGAGGATTGTTGTCAATTAATGCCCAAAATTAAAGTAACTCAACTTTTATTTGATAAACGAAATTAGAGGTGAAAACTAAAACTAAATTTAAATGCAAATGTAAATAAATAAAAGGTAATTCAATGAATGAAAATTCTTAGGTTCTAATTTCACCATAATTAATTTGTTCCTCCCCTTTGTTCTTTTTAACAAAATTTAATTATCCAGTTGCTAGTTGAGATTCCTTGAATTATTCACATAGCCCTTCCCGAGGTCTAAGAAAAATACCCTGTAAAGCTTAACTGCTGTATCCCCATGCAAGTTAAAACATTAATGGATTCATTAAGATTTTTGGATCTCTTTTATAGACTACACAAATCATGCAGGTATATTCCTATCCTGTATGTAATTTATGACATTCAATACAATGAACTAGACACATAAATCAGCTTCCGCTATCATTATGATTAACAATTCACTAAATAGTGATCAGTTATTTAAAAGCATTAAGCATAGTATTAAATGCATCAACCAAAATAAAAAATCTTTAATTAAATTGAACAAAGGATTGGAACATCAAAGTTAAGCTACATCATAACCTTAGAAAAATAAATCTACTCCGTATTAAAATTTACAAAGAGTAGAAAATTAAACATAATAAAAGATAAGAAAACTTAATGGATTGAAGCTTCACCGTAGAATTTCTTCCTCAGCTTTGCTCATCCTCTCCAAGCTCTCTCTCTTTCTCTAACTACTTGTTGTTTTGGTTTTTGATGGAATCTTTGGAATGGTGATTATAAGGCCTATTTATAGGCAAAGTTAACCTCAAATTACATCATCGTATGCACCATCTTTTCCTAATTTTCCACTCTTCTGCATCATGGCTTACATCATGGTTCACCTACCTCATTCAAGTCAACTTTCATATCATATCATTGCTTACGTCATGGTTCACCTACCCTATGCAAGTCAACTTTCATATTACATCATTGCTTACATCATAATTTTCATTACATCATTTCTTACATCAGCATGTGACATAATATTTATTTTTAGAATACTCGATCTTTAAACTGCGATAATTTCTTTATGCGATCTCCAATTCGAGTAATTCTTGAGGCGATGAACTTGTTTCGAATGACATTCATTTTGTAACGATGATCTTCTCTCGAACAATAGTACTTGGTAGGATCCACATGCGCTTTTTCACCAATTTTATTCTGAAAATTAAAAAAAAATGAAATAATTTACTTAATAATAATAAAAATATCAAGAACTAACAAAGAATTCAAGTTTAAAAAGATAAAATAACTCTATAAAAATAAAGTTATCAAACATCACCTTGGGGAAATGGTGTAAGCTAAGTCATCAAGTGATAAAGATAAAGCTAAAGTAATAATTAAAGAAGAAGATTCTCAATCAAGCTCAGAAAAGGGGACAGCTGTAGATCTCTACCAAGATAGCTAGAACCTATATGATTTCTGATCAAACCCACATGCACGACTCCACATCTATCAGCATAATCCGACAAAGGAAAGGAACTCCACGTGAGGTCAAAATAGCAAGAGTCTTCACTGTGCACTTTAATTTACTTTTTACTGTTATCTTTAATAATTGAGTTAGTCACTATGTAAAATTATTAACTTTCATTATTTAATTCTATCTACCAATTATTGTGGGTTGAGTTGTAAAGTTTCTCTGTACATGTAAGCTCTGCTAGCTCTATAAAAGGCAAAGCTTTCTCAGTTTTAGGGCATCGAGTGAAAACCATGAGATAGAAACCAAAACTAGTCCATGTAATAAATCATCATTCAACAAAATCTCATGAAGTTTCAAAGTTTCTTTTACAACATCTCATGTAAGATATCCCTCTCTGTTTTTTTAATCCTTTATTTTGTATATTCATGTTAAAATTTTAATATTTTAAGTTTAACATGTGAAACAGAAGAAGAAACAACCGGAAATTCTCTATTAATACCATTTCACTTTTGGTACCTAGAAAGATAAAAGATAGCTTCTTTCAAGATTAGCTTATCATTCTTAAGTGCCCTACCATGAATAATAATATTTCTATCCCCCCAAATGCTCTATAAAACCAATAACCACAACTCAAAATTAGAGATAAAAAGATGGTCATGCATAAAAAAACATTAGACCTGACATGGAAAAACCTGAGAAACTCTTAAAGTGAGTTTAAAATATGCATTCAGCTAACAATTTTCTACTAGAGGACACGCAATGAGTGCATGAAAAACTGACTCATCCTCTTCACAATAGTAGCCATAAATTTTAGAATAATTTATCCTTTTCTAGATAAATTAATACATGTAGACAACAAGTTATGGAAAACTTGCCACCTAAAAATCCTAGTCTTTCTTGTGATTTTGAGACCCCACACAAAATTCCACCAATGGCTATTTGTACTCTCATCAGAAGACTCCCTATTATAACGAGAAGCCATAAGAACTGAATTACTTAATTTAACTGAATACCTCCCATGTGAATTAAAATGCCACACTATGTTATCACAATGGTATGAATTGCTTAATGGAATATCCAAAATAGAAGGTACATTAACTAGCTAAAAAATCTTATTACCTAAAACAATTAATATTCCATTGCCCATTTTCAGAGATTAAATTAGCTACTCTCAAGTCTGCAAAATGGGATACTAGGCAAGTGATAGGCAAAAAAAAAGAGGGCTTGGGAATCCAAAGATCCCAAAAAACCCTTAAAGAATTATCATTACCAATTTACCTTCTACAGTCCAAATTAATAATCAATTTGCTCCATATAATACTTTACCAAATTGAAAAAGATCCATTGTTACTTTAAGCAGCCCTAAAAATCAATTCCAAGATAATATTTGTATTAAAGAAATCTCACCATCAAAGATGTTGGATAAAAAATAAGCTGTCGTGTCTATTGAGCAACTAAAGCTTGACCAAAAGTCGTCAAATCTTAAAAACCCATTCCTCCAACCTTTTTTATCTGACACAATTTGTTCCAACTCCACTAATGTATTTTTTTTGGTGGTTTCATCGCTTCCCCACTAGAACCTAGCTGTTAAGGATTAAATTTTAGTACAAAGAGAAGAAGGAATGTGAAAAACACTCATCGCATAAGTGGGAATAGACTGGATGATTGCCTTTATCAAAATTTCTCTACCCTAAATGGAAAAAAACTTGGCTCACCAAATTTGTAATTGTTTAAGGACTCTTTCCTTCAAATTACTTAAAAAGTCCCTTCTACTCCTCCTAATAACAAAAATGAGACCTAAATATTTCTCATGAGAAGATATAACTGACATTTGAAAAGAAGCATGAATGGTCTCTCTAAATTCACACCTCACATTTGGACTAAAAATGATAACGGACTTGATTAATAGTCTGACGTGAAGCAAGCTTATAAGAATAGAGAATCTCCTGAATCTTCTCTATCCCATTCAATGAAGCCTAGGCAAAAAGAAAACTATCATTTGCAAAAAATAAATGAGTAACAAATGGTCCTCTTTGAGTACAAGAAAAACCCATAATAGTTCTCTTAGCTTTAGCCTTCTATAGCAAGCAAGACAAACCCTCGACATATAAGAGGAACAAATAAGAAGAAAGATGGTAAACCTTGTTATAAACCATAAGAGGGAATAATTCTACCTTGAGGAACACCATTGAAAAGAATAAAAAAATTGACATGTACTCACACAATCATAAACAACAACTATAAATTGCTTATTAAACCTCACAATTTAACATAATTGCTTTAAAAAATGACCAATCAACTCTACAATTAAGCTTTACTCATGTAAAGCTTAAGGGCGAACCAACCCTTCCTACCACTCGTTTTCTTCCTTAGGGAATGCATAAGCTCAAAAGCAGTGATAACATTATCCATAATGAGTCAGCTTAAAACAAAAGCACTTTGAGCCTAATCAATAATTAAGGGGTAGGAATTTGGTGTTTGATTCGATTATTGGAACCGAACCGAACAGATAAAGTCATTGGTTTTCAAAATGAGAATCGAACATGTATATTTGGTACATAGAAACTGACTTAAACCAAGCAGGATCAAGTCGGTTTCGTTTAGGTCGGTTCCATGTTTAACACTATAGTGGCACAGTCCTACATTCAACCTCCATATTTAACCTAACTAGAACTCAAACTCTATCAAAATTTAAACAAATCAGAACTCAAAACTCAATCAAACCAAATAATAAAAAAGCACATCACACAATAAATCCTAAACCAAAAAATCAAAAACCCACTAAGATGGACAAGATCAATCAGCGACAGAGGCAAAGAGGGATGAGATCGATTAGAGATAAAGCCAAATAGGGATGAGATTGGTGACAAAGGCAAAGATGGATGAGATCGGCAATGTGAATGACGATGTGAACAACAACTTGGGGTTTTGATTGGTGATGGGACAAGAAAGACAAATGAAGGAAAAAAAGAAGGAAGAAGAAGAAAAAAGGAAAAGAAGAAGGGGAAAAAGGGGGAAAAGGAGGAAGAAGAATGACGAGGCGATATGTTTCTCATTTATGACTTCTGAAGACTCTATAAGTCGATGGGCTTACCGGTTTAGCACTTTAGCTTATATAAGGACACATGCAAAATTACCCATGTGTCCCTCATAAATTACATAAATTACGCATGTGCCCTCAAAATTACACATATGCCCTTATACTGAGTGTTTAGCAGGTCGGAACGGTTCTAGATAGCCAGAGTCGAATCAATATGTGAAATATGATATTTTTTGGGCAAGAGGTTCGAACACCTTAAAATTGAACATGAGAACCAACCAAACACTTGCAAATCAGATCAGGTTGGTTTCATGTTTTCATGCCTACCTTTATTAATAATCAAAGGAAGCACGAGCTTCATCTGATTAGCCAAAGTTTTTGTAACTATCTTGTAGATAGTGTCACATAAACTAATAGGATGAAAGTTTGATACCTTATAAGGCATTGAGATTTCTGGAATGAGAATAATAGTGGTCATATTCAGATGTCCAATAGAAATCTTTATATTAAAAACACCACAACATAAGGCAATAGCCCATCTCCCAACCTTTGACCAATATCTCTAATAAGACAAAACATGATATTCAAACGGTTTAAGTGCTTTTGTTAGGCCCATACAGAACATCACCTGTATAATGATGACCACCATCTTAGAAGGGTCTTCACACCAAACTCCCCCTTTGATTCTCAATTACAACAACCTCATTTTTCCTTCACTGCCGCATAACTATGGAATGAAAAAAAGATATATTCCTATCCCCTGCCTGCAACCAACTCGCTCTAGATTGTTGTCTCCAATATTCTTCCCTAAAAATATAGATTACTTTTTTCATTCTCCAACTAAAAAATCTCTACCCAATTGGCCTCTTCTCTATTCCTTAAATAAGCTCTTTCTAACTTCTTCCTCAGTATCTAAACCTTTTTATGAATGACTCCGTATTTATTTGAGCTCTACATCTTTAAACCTTATGCACAAGCTGATAAAGCTCTATTCAAAGGCACACATGACCCGTTAAAAGAATTAGAATTCCAATAATGCTGGATTATGTCTTCTGAATCTTCATCTCTCACCCATAATGGTTCAAAGAAAAAATGTTTCTTTTTCTGACTCAAACTACCACCTAATAGATGTTCTAATAAGCAAAGTGAAAGAACACAAAAGAAATGGGATGAAAAACAATCAATTAAAGATTTCTATAAGTGAAACACATAAATGTATTAAGCCCAATAAATTGGTTAACGAAACATGTACTATGTGAGTTTACTTAGTCAATCTATCAATCGAACTTAGTGATATCTACATTTGATTGTTGAGAAAGTTAAGGAAAACAATCGGTTTCATGATTTGTATAACAAATTAAACACAAAATTATGTTATGTTGGTTGCCGAAACTTGGATGAGTTTAGTTAATCAATCTATAAAATGAACTTAGTATATAACTCTATTTAAGTGTTAAGAAAGTGAAGGAAAGCAAAAGAAAAAGAAAGGATAAAAATCAGTTTTATAACTTTAATAAAGGATAAATTCCATTTCCATCCCTATGTTTTGGAAAAATGTCAATTTTTTAACTATGTTCTAAAAACATACCAAATCTTTCTCAATGTTTCGAAAATGTATCAAATTAGTATCTTCCATCAATCAACTAACGGTCATACCAAACAAAAAGAGGGAAAAGATTCTTTTGCCCTTGTTATTTGTTATAATCGATAAAAGACCATTTTATCCCTATTTAAAATGAAACATTATATTGTTATTTGACCAAAATACCCCATAGTAACTTGAACTTATATTTTGTGACAAAAATACCCTTATTTTAATTTATTAAATTATTTTATTTTTTAATTAGAATGAAATTGTTCGGGCAAAACATTAGACCCTAACCAACTTTACTAGACATTAGATGTCAACCCCAACCTAACAGTTTGAAGAAATGCTTGAATGAGTAAAACTTCAATTCTAAACAAAATAACAATGAAAAAATACCTAGAAACCATCAAATTTGGCCTTCCAATCAGGAATCACAACTACTTTAAGCACTTGAAAGTTGAATCACAATTTAAAAAAAAAAAAAAAAAAATCTCTATGAAAAAACAAACATCAAAAACTTTACGATAATAAATTAATAATGATCTAAATCCTCAAAACCCCATATCAAATTTGCATGAATTCAACCAAAAATAATCAAAGAACTATTATAACAATAAAAAAAAATCATAGAAAAAAAAAAAAAAAAAACAAAGTAAGATGTCTGCAAGTTGAAAAACGACGTCATGACATCATTTTGTAAGACAGGGTTGAAAGTAGGGGAATAATCGGAGAGCTTCGAGAAGCGCTTGAAAACTTTGGATTAAAAGTTCATCAGCCTGGAACCATGACAGCTCTTCTTTACCATTAGTAGAGGTGTTAACTACAAAACCCGAACCTCTTCTCCACCATTTGGAAGATTTCTTTATTTGTTGTCTATCAAACAAAAGATAAATCTAGCTTTTAGAAGATTGGCCCTCGTAGTCTGGTTTCATTTCACCACTGCTCATTGGAAAAAAATAAAACTCCTCCTTGGCGCTATCGCCATCATCGCTTTCTTTTATATTTCTTGTTCCACAGCTACTAGCACCACCAACCTTCAAAATATCGAAATTTAAGATGTGGATGTCATTATAGCTTGTGACAACACATATGGAGTAGAAGGTTTTGAGAGAGAGAGGAAGATGGAAGCATATAGTAAGAGAGGAGAGAAGAGAGGAAAAGAAGAGAAGAAGGGCTTGAGAGAGAAGAGGGATGAATTAGGTCAGTTTTGACTAACCAATGGTTGAGGATTATATTAGTCTTTACACCTTGTAATTTCCCTCCATTTTAAAATTTTCTTTTTTCAAATTATTATATACTTACATGTGTCTAGATCCTAAGTTATAATTCTGAATGACAAAATTATCCCTACCCACCATACTGTTCGTTAGATTTGACCGTCAATTGACAGATAGAAGGGACCAATTTTATGCCTTTTCAAAACTTTAAGGTAGATTTGATGCATTTTCAAAACATAGTTAAAAAATTGATATTTTCCTAAAATATAGGGACAAAAATGAAATTTACACTTTTATAAAAGAAACGTAAACATTGGTTTAAGTCAATTTAGTGGTGAAACTTAATTATGTGAGTTTAGTTAGTAAACATATCAAACTTAGTGTTAAAAAAGTGAAGAAAAATGAAAAAAAACAAATGAAAGACAATCGGTCTCATGACTTTTGCTAGCAAAACACAAAAGTCAATTAAGTTGGTTGAGTAGGTTAAGTTGCTTGGTGGAACACGGATGGTATGAATTTAGTTAGTCGATCTATCAATTAAACATAGTGAAACAACTATGACTCCCTTTGATTGTCAAAAAAGTGAAGAAAAATGGAAGAAAGAATTGAAAAATAATCTATCAATTAAGTTGGTTGAGTAGGTTAAGTTGTGATGACGCCAAAATATACTGTTATTTTATACTCATTTACCTAATATTTGTGATGACTTTTCAAGTAAATTATGTTAAATATTTAATGTTTCTATTTATTTTATACAGGTGAGTCATGGAAGAAATTGGTGAATTAATTTGTGAATTTTTGAAGTGAATCCCAGCAATGAACAATTATACGTGGGCCAAAATAATTTATTCTCATTATGAGTTGATCAAGACCAGCCCATAAACATTTCATCAAGCCCAAATCAAGTCCAGCCCAAGATGTGATTTCATGAAGCAAAACCAAGTGGTAGACCGAAAATACATCCAACCCATGTTGCAACTGCAAGAAAAGATATTCAGCCCATGAGAGAGCATCACAAATCGGCACATGTAATTGTAGTTAGAAGAAGAATTAATGCAGCATATTTAATGCACAGCTGTCATAAGAAGAATTAATCAAGCAGCAGCTGTCATGAGAAGATGAATTAGCAGTAGTAACATGAAAAATAAACTCACCATGCAGTCTTTGTCTTGAGGGACAACAAGAATTATCAAATTTTGACACGCATCAAACGTTGTAGACATGAGAAGCTGTGCATTGGAGAGGAAGAACAGGCAACCAACGTGGTGGTGGAATGATGTGTTCAACAAGCATAATGTTGCGGGTGAGAGGATCAACGTGTTCAGCAAGTAGATCCAACGGTGGAAAGTTAGTCGGTGATCGACAACCAACTTGGAGAAGAACTATTGCGTAAACTTGTTTTGGCAATCCAACTAGAGGAAGGTTTCTAATATTGATTTATGGAAATTTTCTAAATTTTATTTGGAAATATGCTCTTGGCCGACACTTGCTCACACTGCATAAAGACAATCGTCTTGCAACATTCAAAACAACCAAGAGAGATCCAAGAGAGAGCTGCGTTCGAGAGAGAGAGAGTTTGAGGGTGTTGGATCGAAATTCTCACTAAAACAAAAATAAAACTTTTACACTCAAAACTTCACAATACAAAGCTTTGCTTTGTTTCTCACACACTCACTAGAAGCTTTGCTTCTCTTCTTATGTTTTCTTCTTCTTTGTGATGCTTAGACCTCATGCAAGAGGGGCTATATATAGTGCTAGAAAATTAATCTAAACCATTCAAATTAACAAATACAAATAAATCCTAACCACACAATTTCACCAACCAAACAAATACTTTTAAATTGACTCACCTAACCTTACACCTAACCTTACACCTAACATTATACCTAACCTTAGAAGGTTCTTCTTGATGGACTTGGGCTTGGTAATGGGCTTGCTCAAAAAACAAGTTTATATTTTCAACACCCCCTCTTAAACTTGTTTTACCATGCCAAGCAAACTTCTTAATCTCGCAAAATCTTCAAACTTTAGTGGTTTGGTGAAAATATCTGCGATCTGATCCTTTGACCTTACGTATTTCATTTGCACATTTCCTTTTGCTATGCATTCTCGTATGAAGTGATAACGAGTATCGATATGTTTGCTTCTGTCATGGAACACTGGATTCTTTGCTAAGGCGATGGCTGACTTATTGTCTACACAAATCTCAGTTGGTTCTTCTTGTGGCAAGCTTAATTCCTTCAATAAATTTCTGAGCCAAATTGCATGACAAACACACGAAGTAGCAGCTACGTATTCGGCTTCACAGGTGGATAGTGTGACAATGGGTTGCTTCCTTGACATCCATGTGAAAGCTGTGTTTCCCATGAAGAATGCAAACCCACTGGTGCTCTTTCTATCATCTGTATCTCCACCCCAATCACTATCGCTATATCCAACAAGTTTGAAATCATTTGAAATTGAATAGAACAAGCCAAAGTCAATTGTACCTTTGATATAGCGAAGGATTCTCTTAGCTGCCTTGAAATGGGTAGTTATTGGATTCTCCATATAACGACTCACCAGTCCAACTGCATAAAGGATGTCAGGTCTTGTACAAGTCAAGTACCTCAAACTTCCAACCAAACTCTTAAAGAGTGTTGGATCTACCTTTTCTGCTTCATCACGCTTAGACAGTTTGACTCCACATTCCACCGGTGTGCTTATTGGATTGCAATCATCCAACTTGAATTTCTTAAGTATCTCCCTTGCATAGCTTTCTTGGGAGATAAAGATGTCATCTTCATTTTGCTTGACTTCGATACCAAGGTAGTATGCCATCAATCCGATGTCGGTCATCTCGAATTCCTTGGCCATTGCTTTCTTGAATTCTTCAAAAAAACTTGGATTATTACCGGTGAAGATTAAATCATCCACATACAAACATACAATCAAAACATCTCCATCTTTGAATTTGATGTAGAGAGCATCTTCATGAGGACATTTGGTGAAGCCATTCTCTTTGAAGTATTTGTCAATCCGATTGTTCCATGCCCTTGGTGCTTGCTTCAATCCGTAAAGAGCTTTCTTTAGTTTTAGAACTTTATCTTCGTGGCCTTTGACTTCATAGCCTGATGGTTGCTGAATGTAGACTTCTTCTTCAAGGACTCCATTTAGGAAGGCGGATTTTACATCCATCTGATGAATCTTCCACTTATTCTGAGCTGCCAAAGAAATTATTAGTCTTATAGTTTCTAATCGAGCAACAGGAGCAAATACCTCATCATAGTCAATTCCAGCTTTTTGACTATAGCCTTTTGCAACAAGTCTTGCCTTGTGTTTTTCTATCTCTCCCTTAGCATTTCTTTTTATCTTGTACACCCATTTGACACCAATTGCTTTGTGTCCTTTTGGAAGTATTACGAGCTTCCAAGTATCATTCTTTTCAATGGACTTGATTTCTTCATTCATTGCATCTTTCCACTTCTTGTTTTGTACAGCTTCTTCAAAGCTCACTGGTTCAGAATCAGCAAAGAGACAGAAAAGTGTGAGATTATCAGGTTGTTTAGTTACCTCATAAAAATCTTGCAGGCTTCTTGTACGCTCCATATCTCTTTTATTCATAAATGATGGTGGTGAGTTTCCATTATCTGTTGAGGCTGGTGATGCTTGTGGTGTAGTGGGTTCTTGTTCTGCTTGCTCCGTTCTTGGTTGCTCCTCCTTCTCTTCTTCAAAGTAGGGAAGGAAACTGTAATCTTCATCATGTGTTTTCCAATTCCATGTGCTTTCTTCATCAAATACAACATCACGGCTGATGATAGTCTTTCTATTGTTTGGATTATGCAGCTTGTAGCCTTTAGAGTAATTATCGTACCCAATGAAGATGAACTTCTCACTTTTGTCATTAAGCTTACTTCTTCTCTCGTCTGGTACATGTACATGAGCTATGCTTCCAAAGACTCTCAGGTGGGAAATACCTGGCTTCCTTCCATTCCATGCTTCTTGTGGTGTCTTTCTCAACACACTTCTTGTTGGAGATCGATTTGATAGGTATACTGCGCAAGCTACAGCTTCCGCCCAAAATTCCTTCGGTAATCTTTTGCTTTTTAACATACTTCGTGCCATATTGAGAATTGTTCTGTTCTTTCTTTCTGCAACACCGTTTTGCTGAGGGGATCTCGGAATGGTTAGAGGACGTCGGATTCCATTTGCTTCGCAGAACTCTCGGAACTCTTTTGAGGTGAACTCTCCTCCTCGATCAGATCTCATTGCTTTTATCTGCTAGCCACTTTCTTTCTCCACAGCAGTTTTAAATTTCTTGAATACTTCAAAGACTTCTGATTTCTGTTTCAAGAAATATACCCATGTTTTTCTTGAAAAATCATCAATGAAGAGAAGGAAATAATTACTATTACCGAGAGAACTTGGCTTGATTGGACCGCACACATCAGTATGGATGAGCTCGAGTGGTTTCTTGGCTCTTGATTCTGACTGTTTTGAGAAACCTTTTCTGAATTGCTTTCCAAGTAGACACCCTTCACAAAGTTGGTCAGGATGATCAATACGAGGTAGTCCTCTCACCATTTCCTTCTTAGACAACATTTCCAATCCTCCAAAGTTGAGATGCCCAAATCGAAGATGCCATAACCATGATGCATCTTTGTAACAAGCTTTCAAACACTTTGCAACATCATTTTGAATGTTCAACGAAAACATTCTATTCTTTGACATTTTCACCTTAGCAATTAAATTTCCTATGTCATCTCTTATAAAAAGACTACAATCTTTCATGTGAATATCATAGCCTTTTTCTAAAAGTTGACCTAAACTCAAGATGTTGCTTGTCATGTTGGGCACATAATAAACATTTGAAATCAATTGGTGACTACCATCTTTAGCACGAATAAGAATGTTACCTTTTCCTTCCACCGAAATTTTAGAACTATCTCCAAATGAGACATTGCCACTCACAGATTCGTTGAGCTCTATGAACATGTTTTTCCTTCCACACATGTGGTTGCTCGCACCGGTGTCGAGATACCAAGTATTCTCTTGGTCTCCATCATTGCCTCTATGTGCTAGTAACAGAATTTCTCTCTCCTCTGTTCTTGCTTCCATAAAATTAGTCTTTTCTTCAACCTTGTTATTTGGAGTTCTACATTCTGAAGCATAATGTCCAAACTTCTGACAATTATAACACTGAACTTGAGATTTTTCGTACCTCGTGTTCGAATTGGCTCTCCCACGACCTCTTGTTGAATTTTCTCCTCTCTCATAGCTATTGTTGGAATTGTTGTTGTTATAATTCCAACCTCGTCCACGACCACGACCTGTACCTCGTCCTCGGCTTCCTCTGCCTCGACCACGTTGGTATCTCTCGTGGCTTTGGATTTCTTCCTTCTCTTTGAGTTGGGACTTGAGGAGTTGTTCATTGATACCTTGCTTCCTTTTATGCTTTTCTTCGTAAGCTTGCAACGATCCTTGAAGTTGCTCAATTGTCATGGTTGTCAAATCTTTAGTCTCTTCTATCGTCACAACGATATATTCAAATTTGGAATCCAACGAGCGAAGTATCTTCTCTATTATTCTGGTATCTTCTAATGTCTCACCGTTTCTTTTTAATTGATTAGAAACGGTTAACACTCTTGTGAAGTAGTCAGAAATAGATTCAGATGCTTTCATATGTAATGATTCAAACTCACCTCTTAAAATCTGAAGACGAACTTTCTTCACTTGTTCAGATCCTTTGCAAGAGGTTTGTAGCTTATTCCACGCTTCTTTAGCGGACTTTGCACTTGAAATTTTCTCAAAGCCATCATCATCTAATGCTTGATAGATGAGATAGAGAGCCTTTTTGTCTCTCTTCCTTGAGTCTTTTAAACTATCATTTTGAGTTTGGGATAGTGTCGACTCATCTTCTGATTCGGTGTAGCCCTTTTCTACGACCTCCCAGACATCGTGTGCTCCAAGAAGTGCTTTCATTTTGATACTCCAATTATCATAGTTGTCGTTCTTGAGTGTTGGAACTTGAAAGGATACCATACCATTAGCCATACCTTTTAATATGTTTAGAATTTCGAAATTCTGATTGCACGGATGGATTCAGAACGTCGAGAAACTTCAATCGGAACTTGAACCAAAAAGTCAACTTTTGGTCAACGATCAAAGTCAACGGTCAACTCGGTCAACGGCTCGGCTTTTGTCAGCAGCGGCTCGGCTCGGCTTCGGCTTCAGCTTGGCTTGGCTCGGCTAGGCTCGGCTCGGCTTGACTCGGCTCGGCTCGGTCTGTTAACCCGGTTCAACTCGTTTGAGTTGACTCAGTTTTCTGCAGCGATTTTCCGGCGGCGCGTGCGGGTTCGTGGAACCTCCGATTTGGATGATTTTTACGGCGTTGTGCTCCTCTCGTTGAGAGCTTCGATTTGGTATATTACACGACACTTAGCCTTGCTCTGATACCACTTTGTTGGATCGAAATTCTCACTAAAACAAAAATAAAACTTTTACACTCAAAACTTCACAATACAAAGCTTTGCTTTGTTTCTCACACACTCACTAGAAGCTTTGCTTCTCTTCTTATGTTTTCTTCTTCTTTGTGATGCTTAGACCTCATGCAAGAGGGGCTATATATAGTGCTAGAAAATTAATCTAAACCATTCAAATTAACAAATACAAATAAATCCTAACCACACAATTTCACCAACCAAACAAATACTTTTAAATTGACTCACCTAACCTTACACCTAACCTTACACCTAACATTATACCTAACCTTAGAAGGTTCTTCTTGATGGACTTGGGCTTGGTAATGGGCTTGCTCAAAAAACAAGTTTATATTTTCAACAGAGGGTTGAGGGGCTGGTTTTTATGGGCGTAATTATTCTTAACTTTCAGCCCCTCAACCATATATATTTAGCAGCCTTGGAGTGGAGATCAAGTAGCCGCACATCAACATCATCATCAACATCTTTGAGGCAGCAGCGAAGAGAAGGAGATTCGAGTTTAAGCAGTTAAATTCTGCTTTGGAAACAAGGGGAATCACTCCGATTTAATGAGAATTTCTCTTACTCTTTAACTTTATTAATTTAATTGATGTTATTTGATTATTTCTTGAGCATATTGTTTTGTAATTTGATGATGATGAACTAGATCCAAGATCTAGAGTTACAATATAGTCCTAAACCATAAAACTCACATTTATAATATTGTTTTAATTTAATTCTCATTCTTGTGTTCTATTTTATTTTGCTCTTAATGCTCTAAATTAATTGGCCATTAGTTCAACTGATTTGATAACCGTGATGAACTCGAGAGACGTAGTCATGTGTTTAGATCTAAAATTGGATAACATGAATTGTACAGGATAGAGATATGCCCATGCGGTTTGTGTGGCCTTATTAAATGATTGATATTTAATGTGTCTAGGTTGATTAATTGTCATAGAGATAGGCAATTAATTAATTTAGGTAAGTTCACTTGACCATTGAGAAAAACTTGTGGATAAATTAGAATCATTCGATCAAGCGCTTGATGAGAATAAATTATTAACTATAGATATATAAGTTGAGTAGATTGGTAAGGTGAAGTTGTAACTATAGAATCTCATTCTTCTTGGTTGCGATTTACTTTATTTTTATTATTTTCTTTGTTTTAGAATTTAATTTAATCTATTTTTTCGTTAGTTTGGATAAGGTGTGGCTTTGACTAGATTAGTATTTAAGTAAATTTGGACAATCCTCATCGAAACGATACTCTACTCATTACTATATTAATTGTAGATCAAGTATATGTGCACAAGTTTCTAATGTGAACATTCAATATTGTGTTTTAATTAGAAAAATCTCATCACTGAAATTAATTTATAAAAACACACTAGAAATTTGTTATCAAGTTGCTTGGTGAAACATGGAATATATGAATTTAATTACTCAATCTATCAATTAAATATAGTAAAACAACTATAACTCCCTTTGATTGTCAAAAATGTTAAGAAAAATGGAAGACACAAATGAAAAAAATCGGTTTCATAATTTTTACAAAAGAAAAAAAAAAATGTGCAGATAGAGCCAAGTTGAAGATTAGTAGTCTTTTTAGTTTTTTTTTTTAATTAAATTTGATAGGGGAATATTTTCGACCTCACAACAATAAGTTTAGGCAAAAACAATGGACAATTGGAGAATGGTGATTGTAGATGATGTTTTTTTTTTTTAGCTTTTTTATTTAAATGATTGAGGAGTATTTTGGACCTCACAACATTTTTTATCGTGTGTGTGTGTATATATATATATATATATGTTTCTTTGACATCTTTTTGGAGATCTAATCCTTCTGTTCTTGTTATGAATTCTCCAGCTAGCGATAGCATCAAATTGAAAGTTGTTTAGTACATCGTGAACAATGAGTTTTCAATAATACATTAAAGCTAGCGGCTAACGTAATTCGCTGATGCCACCTTATTACATTTGAATGAACATGAATGATTACCAAAACATGGATTCTGAAACAATGAGTTTTCAATCGATGGAGCAACACTATCTAAAGAAGAATAAGTTGAAGTAGAACCATCCCAAGGCTCATCTATTTCGGGGCCATCATATTCGAACTTTTCAGGATATTGAAAAAGAGTTTAATTGGGAATAAATTCATAAATTAGTAAAGGAACCTCTATTTCCAAACAACACCCTAATAACTTAACAACATTCTTGTGATTAATTTCTAAAAGAATGACAATTTGTGAAAGAATGACCACCTCATTTATGGATTCTTGAAGTTTCACTTTATCAACTACTTTGGACCTTTTTACTGCAACAATTCTTTCATCTACCAACATTCCTTTATAGACCGCACCTTTGCCTCCTTGACCAAGTGTTCTATCCTCATTAAAATGGTTTGTTGCTTTATCTAACTCCTTTGTATTAAATGTTTTTCCTCTATCAACACTGCCACTAAATGAAGTAAATTGTTGTTGTAAAAGTAATCCACTATTTCGTTTGAAATGCTTCTCTTTGAGCTTGATCTCTTTTCTTCTCTTTAATAGAGCCATGAGCAACCATACCCCAATAAGTAGAAATAAACTTCCAAAGCTTGTGCTAAGTCCTGCATAATTCATTTCAAATTAGTGGTTCAATTTCTTCAAATTTGAGTGATCCTTCTTTTGATTGTCAAATAATATAGGGTTATTATTAATTTTCCTCCTGGAATTGAAAAAAATATTAAACCACCACTGGTTTTGAAAATATTAACCAAAAAGACCCGATCGTCAATTGGAACAGTAAAACAGTCAAGAAAGTAACGGTTTTGTGAATTCTAAGGGTAAATCGGTCATTGGGCTTGATGACAGAGATGGAGTACAGCTAGAAAACATTATGTAATTTTTTAATTGAAAAAAGGAAAAGAAAAATAAAAACCATTTAAAAACAAATTAAAAGAAAAAGGAAAATACAAAACAAATTAAAAAACAACACCTACACAACTCTCTCTCTCTCTCCCGATCACTCACCCTCTCTTTGCCTTTTGTCACTCACCATCTCTCTTGCTCTCTGCTTCTTCCATCTCTTTCACTTCTTTAAAGACTAATCAAAGACCCACATAGCACCTACATAAATTTCTCGTAGATCGAATCAAAGACCATGAGGTTCTCGCAGATCGCTCTACCATTCAACTTTTTTCACCATCCATCACCACTATTCGCTCTCTCTCTCCCTCTTTATTAACTACCTTTTACACCGTCGTACCTTCTTGGACCAGTGCCAGCCGACCACTTATGCCATCAGTGACTAGTCAGTAATGGACCAGTGCGGACCAGTGCAAGATGGAAGTGAAAAAAGAATGGATGAAGAGGAATCAGTCAAAGGAGGAAGGCCAATAAAGGATCAATGTGGACCAGTCGGTGATGGATGTGAAAGGGGTTTCTATCTCTCCTCTGGGTCGAACACTTTGATGGCTCTGTTTTTCTTAATTTCGTAGTTATGATAATTGGTTTTGTTTGGTGGCTTGAAAGGTTCTCCAAGTGTCTTGAATGTTTGTTTTTGTGTCTTGAATGGATTTGGGTATGATTTTTTAAGGAGTCGATAGTAAGGAGGAGAGAGAGCTTAAAGATGGATTCTGGGTCTGGGTTTTAGTTTTGGTTTTGGTTGATGTCTCTTTTAAGTTTTGTAATGTGAAAGATTAATGTAGCTATTTGAAGTAGTAGATGTATCATCATCACCATTGTTCATGGGTGGTGAATTTGGAATTGGATCAAAGTCAATAGTGTTTTGGTTTGTATTGGCTTGGCTTGACTTGTTGAAATTTTTGTGGACTTAATGCTATGCCATACAAGTTTTTGAAGAGATTATTGGCAGGATTATGGTGATCATGTTGTTAACAATTTTAGAGAATCTTAAGTTTTGCAAGGTAAAGGATTGTAGTTGTTTGGAGCATAGGTGATGATCTTGATTGAATATGCAAGCCCTTATGGCTGAGTTCATCCTTCTACCAACACAATTGTCTAATTTTTTTTTTTATTACTTTTATTTTTAATTTGTCAAAATTTTTTATTTTTAATTTATTTAATTTTTTCCAAAGCACTTTTTTATTTAATTTATTTGATTTTTTATTTTTTTTTTCAAATGAATCTCCACCATCCATATTAAGATAGATGATAGAGATCTAATGAATTTTTTTAATTTAATTTATTTAGTCTTTATTTAATGGTAATTCTTATTTTAATTATTTAAAATTGTAATTTATTTATTTTAATTGTAAATTCTAAAAACTTTTATTTTTTATTTTGGTTATAAAAGGTAGTTTGGTAATTGAATAATTTTTTGTTTTTTATTTTTAATTTTTTTAATATAGTAAGAGTATTTTAGTCTTTTACTATTTTTGTTACACAAGTACTAAAAATTTTGATGGAAACCGCTTTTGGCAGACGGTAGGAGTTTTTTGGCTAATATTTTTAAAGTTGGAATAAACTGATATTATTTTCGTTTTCAGGGGTGGTGTTGGATTTTTCCCAATAATATATCTTCCTATGCCACTTCATTCATATTTTTCTTGTTTAATTACTCATGAGTACCGTTGACTTAGGCTAGACTTCACATGAGAAAATCAGTGTTCAAATTAGTGCTGAGTCCTGAATAATTCATTTCAAATTAGTGGTTCCATTTCTTCAAATTTTAGTGATCCTTTTTTGATTGTCAAATAATATATCTTCTTACGCCACTTCATTCGTATTTTTCTTGTTTAATTAATCATGAATACCGTTGACTTAGGCTAGACTTCACATGAGAAAATAGCATACCTAAAATGATCATGTTAACTTTCGATTCTTCGGGCTTGGACCTGGGTGATGAGTAGCAATTGTAGCCCCCTATAAAGTTTTCACAATTTTGCGACCCGCAGATGTTGGTGTTTACAGCATATTGATCAATATCTGACATGTATATATAAAAAATAAATATCCAAGACCTAAGGTAAAATAAATGTCGTCTTTGTTCTTAGGTTGTAACATGAAATGCAGTAATTGTATGAATGTAATAAGAGGTTTTATATCATTGCCGCCCAATGTGGCTTTAGTACAGAGCATTTACTTAGTCTGTTAATTAATATTCCATATTTGAGTTGTTATGAAATCTTAACTAATAATAATAATAATATTCTTAAGAGGTTTTATGTCAATCCTTTACTCCAATAGGTGCAGATTTTCAACATGGGCACACATGAGGAATGCACATGTTATGCTACGTATACTGTTAGTTCAACAATTATTTAAAAATAAAAAATAAAATTGAATAACTGACTTGATTGATCGAAGCTTGTAGTAATTGCAATGTCCTTAAACAGAAATTTCTCCCATTCTCACCGCTTGAAGGTTCAATGGAGTCTACTCCAGGATACAATTATCGATCTTCTGTATCAAAGCAAATGATGCAAAAGTTGGGCGAATAATGAATACTTCTTTTCAATACCTAATAGATAATATGATATGAGTGAATTGATGTGCGTTTTATTAAAGAATTTTTCTGTTATTTTAAGACAGAAAAACTCATTGTATTTATAGAGTAATATATGACTGTTACAACAGTCATATATATTCTCAAATACTATTTTAATGTTATTATATATTATTTGAATTTAAATTTAATTTAAAATCAAATTTAAATTAAAAATAATAATAATAATTCCAATAAAATACTTAGATTTAAGTCAAAGAACCCTAGCCCTTTGACAAATAATAATTAATAAAAATCAAGCTCAATCCATTTAGCCCATTTTACTCAACCAATGTGTGAAGGGTCCCTCATTTATAAGTCACAAATTTTCTTGTTTTTCTTCAATGTGGGATTCTTTGTTTGAAACACAATATATATATATATATATATATTTTCTAACATATACTACTTTAATTTCTACAATTAGACAATAAACTTCAATTAGACAATAAACTTTAAGAACATATCTATGTCCCTTTAAATTTTAGGTTTAATTTTGAAACACCCTATAAAATGCATTAAGTTATGAATTTTTATATAATATTAAATGATTCCATAAATGAGTAACATTACTTGGACTGATGATCAAACATACCTTAAAGGTTCAAAGAATAGATATAATAAAAGATCGGCTTGATGGAGATTAGCATACCTTGACATCCTTTGAGAAGATATGGATTTCCTTCGAAACCATGTAAGCAATTACATCGAACAGTAGGAGAATCATTAGAGAAACAGCTACAAACAAACCTTTCACAAGTAGAGCTCGACTCATATGCCTTTGAATTATTTGTCGCAAAGAAATAGAAATTTCTAGCCAAAATACTCCATTCCAACACCACGGGAACGTGTGTTAATCTTCTAAGTTCCTGGGGATCCTTTAAATTCTGTTAGAAAAATTGTTGTTCAACCGAAGCAGCATAGTGACATTCCTGATCATCAGGACTAGATTCAATAAACCGCTGAAATCCCTTCAGAGGCGAACTGATTGTGCCCTGGCAATAGCTTGAACTATTACCATTTCTCCCACAAGTGGACGAACAATGAGCAATAACCGAGCCATCGTTGGACAGGAATGACGAGTTGCCGTAGCCTACACCAAGGATCCTGTTTTTTTTTGTTTCGGAGAAGATAAACTGGGTTTGAAGACCAAGTAGTTTACATGCATTGTGCCATCTATGGAAAAATCGAGCACTTCCAAGTCGATCTCGCGGAGGTATGGCTTCCTAGAGTTGCAATCTACTTTGAAATAGCTGTCCATGACACAACTATCTTCGATTCCAAATGGGAATGAAATCGTTACATTTCCATATTTGGATGTACATTGGCTTGATGGTGATGGTGCTTGAGCCAATATTGGATGTACAGGTCATCACAGGAGGATGATCAGAAATGGCAGCCAAGGTAGAATCATTCTTTTGGGGTCTTGCTAAAACCTTTGAAGGTTTTGTCTATGTTTATTGAGTTAATTATTTGATTTGAATATGAGCACAATGAGCTTGCTTTCTTTGAATTTGACAGGAGAAATCTGCATTTTGTATTTACAAGTCGGCAACCAGGCATAATATACAAAGTTTAAAGTATTAAAAAGGAAGTCCACTGGGAAATATTTAAAAACTGAAAAAAACTAAAAAGCCACAGTTGACCATTGATTTATAAAGTATTACATAAGTTAATAGTTTTCCTGTAAGTAGTCGCTTCTGTAAGTGAATTTTATTTTAGAGATTGGTCGATGTTATTTTAATGAACTTATGTAGTTTGTGTAAAGATATTTATGAGATCCCATTCTTAATGGACTCACAAAATTAATTGAAGTGTAATTTTAAGTGGGCCGAATTCTTTATAGTGAGCAAAATTTGGAAAGAAATGCAGCCCAAATTGAAATTTGAATATTGGCTGCCGAGAATGCAAGCAAGTCCAACTTGCATGTAAGGGACCAAAAAGAAAAGAAATGAATATTGAATTAGTGAAGAGAATAAGACAAAATAAGGCGTGGAGAAAGGCGAGAGTTTTAGTAGATTTTTAAAGATGAAAAAAAAAAAAAAAGCCAAGTCTCAAAAGATGGTGCATGTAAGCAACATTGAGCTTGATGAGAGCAAGTTAATGCATGAATATTTTAAGGAAAAAAAAAAAAAAAAAAAGAGATGGTCATATTAGCAAGTCAACATGAAACACAGAAAGAAGTATGAGAATAATATATTTATATGTGAGAGTTGATAATTTTTTTTTTATTATAATGAAAGAGAGATGAGGTCAGGTGCTGCATGCATGATGGTAAAGTGGGCTATGTTGTCGTTTAGGATGGATTTTGTTGGTTTTCACGGTATTTTTCCATATTTAAGAGAGGAGTTGGGATGGGTCTTGTTAATATCAAATATGGCATGTTACTGAAAGGATAGGATAAATCATGTTTTGATTCCTTAACTAAAATTCCTTTCTTGATAAACTTCTGTGTTTTTGGATAGGATCTCGATATAATAATATAAAAATTAGTGCAACATCCCAAAAGAAGAAAAACAATGTAATCATTTTTAAGACTATTTTTTTCTTTCGTTTTCCATTTATTTATAAGAATAATGTTTTCCAAAAGAATAAGTTTTATTATTATTATTATTTTAAATGCAATCGAAACATGTAACCCTCCGATCCATAAATTATGAAATAAGATACAATAGATCAATTTGGGAGGGCAATTAATTGTAAACATGATTCACATTTTTGATGGCTGCTATTGGATTTTGAAAAACATAAAAAAATTATATGTGTAAGATTAATCTCTAATGGTAGTAAGTGGATGGCAGCTACTGGATTATGGTTGGAAATGTTGGAAATGGGCCAAAAGAGAATTCTTGTTCACTTGGTTCGAGTTGTAATTTTTGTATACTTATTATAATTATTGTCATTATCATTAATTCGTTTTCTGATTCATTTTGACCATGCAATTATTTCATCGTTAACTACTTCTCACAACTTATCTTGTTACTTTTTGCCAACCAAAATAGTTATTACCTTTTACACCTATTTTAATGAAAATTATTAATACTAAAATACCCATTATTCAGAGTATTTAATCAAGCTACTTTAAAGGATTGGAGCAGTCAAGATCTGCATTTCGAAGTGTTTCCAGAACTACATTGTTGCCTTGTGCGTAGACATTTCATTATCATAGAGGCCAGCTGCTAGTGGACCTTTATCAAAGATAGATGGAGATCGATTGGTGGATCTCCGACGCAGCAATATTGATGCGCCACTGGGGAATAGAGGTCCACCAAGGGAATTCCATCGCCGATCTCCGTCACAACAATCACTCTACTGGTGGTTCTTCAATGCGATGGAGGTTCGTTCCATCACCTCGTTCCTGACAATGGAGACTTAAAAAGGCTAAAAGTGAAGATGGAATGTGGAACATCACTCGTTTAACTACTTTATCATCTCAATGATGGAGAATGAATATTTGTCTCCTTATTTATTTTTAATTATTTTTCTAATTTTTTAGTGTTGACACATGACATATTTCATAATTACAAGAACAAAAGATGAATTCACGTTTGAAAATGTCGCAAATAAAGAAGCTATAGCGATTGACAATCGGCTATCCTACTCATGCTAAACAGAGACTGAATGCTCTAATTTCTGATTTATTTTAACTCAGCTTGGCACTTTTCTTTGCTTTTTGAGGATTGATTCCCTGAGGCCTGTGATTTAATGTCAGAATTATGAATCCTAGAACAATTTGTATTCCTAAAAGAATCTAGATACAAAATGGAGTCAAATTTTCTTTGATACGTAAGCAGGACAAACGAAATCTATTTTACTCAAATAAGATATCGTTGGAAAGCTTATTTTGATACGAATCTAATGCCTTAAAAATCGCAACAAACGGAGCTCTAACGCTCACTCATGCACCCCAAAAAAGTCCGGTGGTCAGTTTTACGTGGACTTTCCTAATCCGTTTTCTTTTTAGTTTTTCGAGTCCAAACCAGATATGGATTGTTCCTATACTATAAATACACATGTTAAAAATCGTGAGGTATGATATGTTAAGAGGTCTCCAAGGGTTTTAGACTTAGATTGACAAGTTTAGAAAGGTGGGAGAGATTTGTGAGAGAGAGATTCGTGATTGAGAGTGAGAGAAACAGAGACATGAGTTTGTAATCATCAATTTGATAGTGAAAGAAGTGCTGGTGCACTTTGTGGATGTAAGAAATTTCCCGAATCATGTAAAACTCTTATGTTTATTTTATTTTCTATTTTTTGTGATGTGTGTTTGATTGTACTTTACGACTTTTTCTTCTTCTTCTTTCTTTCTGGTCTTACCTGTTAACATTTAATAAGAAAGGTAGTTATTTTTAATGATGCTAATGATCAATTAATTTGGACTTATTCTACTTCTAGTGAAATTGCTTCAAAAAAGGCATTCTCTTATTTTCTTCCAGTGGTTACGGTTGATAGGCCCCCCTTCCTTATACTACTAGGCAGCCCACCTCCCCTACAGTGGTTTTTCAGTCGAAATCTGCTCCGACTAAAAGATTTTCGTAAAGCTAAGCCTTTTACTTTTTCTGAAAACCTTTTAAAAACTCTTAGAATTTCTTTTCAAAAGGAAGCGAATGAAAATTTTTTCTTTTTAAATAAGCATTTGCAAAACAGAGTTCATAAAAATTTCGGCAGTATAACGGCTGTTTTTCTAAAAATTCCTCCCTACAAAAAATTTACAGAAAACTTGTGCACTTATAAAAACAACACAATCTCAACTTCTGGGCCTTAGGCCCTCTTTTCCTTTTTACAATCAACCATAAATAGGATTTCAATTTAAAAGACAATTCGAAAATCATTAAACTTATAAAAACATTATGCATGCATAATTTTAAAACATAATACAAAAATATAAGTGTATATATCTTCCAAAATAATATTTACAAAACGTGCATCAAGTCTTAAATAGTTATGCATGTATATGGTATTTCAAAATAAACTAGTGCACTAGCATTGCGTCTTCAACCTACCTGCACGTTCGACAGAGTTCTTTCTGCTTGATGGCTCGTATCTACACCTAGAAAGGATTTTTATCAAAAATATGAAAAAAGTGGTGAATATTTAACTCAATGAATAGTAACTTTTAAACTGAGATATTTGCTTTTTAAAATATATATATCCTCCCAAAATAGGTTAGAAAACTAATCATTTATTACTTTCCATTGAAAACTGTAAAACTAGTATAATGCATATAAATACTATTGCTCGTAACTTTTATAAAACGTAATTTTCTTATTTTCTAAATTTCATATCTAATGACGTACTTCTCTTTCTTTACTTTGCCTTATGAGATAATCCAGAGAAACTTTACATGACGGAATGTGGCCCACCTCATTTCTTGGGCCTTAGCCCTTAAGGAATTTTAGGATGACACCACAACTCATCCAAACTGTCAGCTTTGGACCCCTTTTTTAGGTCTTAGCCCTTAAGGGATTCTAAGCCCTAAATAATAATATACCATGTACATGTATGAGTGATACACTGGACTCAATTAACTGACATATTCTCTCCCGTTGTTAATGATAGACACATTTGACACTGCCAATGCACGCTTAGGGTACTTAACCTCAACCATAAGCATTTAAAATCTTTCCAATATACTTAAAACTTTCTCCTTAACTTGGCTTGAAAGCATATTAATTTAGCTTATAAACATTCTTTGTTCTAGAATATGGTTCATAACCGAAATACTTCATTTTTAGAAAAAAACCTAAAATTTTCAAAATATCCTTAGTACGTCTTTTCTATGCATTATTTCATTCAAACTTTCTATTTCACTTTACTTTTAAAATAAATACATTTATAACATATATTTAAGAAATTATACATGCATTATAATAAAAACAATAACATGCTAAAAGCTTGATCAATAAAACATGATAAATTGGATACTAACATGATATTGCAATTATAAATAATCAATTCATAAAATTCATAAAAAATTTGTAAATATCCACACTCACAACTTGCTACCAATAGTAAACCACTCCTTCACGTCATCTTTTAGTTCGCCGCTTCACCTATACTTTAATACAAGCGCAATTTCCACTTAGAACTTATACACATCAACACATAAACTTCTAACTACGCAAGGATATCAAAATACTTTTTTTCAAGTCGTACCAACTTCAATTATTCACACATAATTTTCATTCGAATTTCCTTAACACTAAAGCACGTAAGACACTTCAATTTAGGCCCAAATTTCACACTAACGCATTAAACTCCCTTTTTGCATCATCTTGGCCGAATATTCACCAATTTTTACACCATCAATCTCATTTAATTTTCTCATTGCAATTACACTCAAACACACATAATATGGTATAAATTCAATTTAAATCCATCCAGCATTACATTTGTACAAATATGAAAAATTTAGCTACGAAATGACTATTTAACATCCAATTAGTTTCCTTTTGATTTCATGTTAATTCTATCATTAATATAACTTATAAAATCATTTAAATCATTCAAAAATAATTGTCTAACACTTTAATATACTTCTAACCGAAACATGATAGCTTGTATATCATAAACTTTTTCTTCTCATTTCAACATCAAAACTCATCATTTTAACACATTTGCATACATGAAAATTATTCAAATAACTTAAACTCAAATTAGACCATTTAAACCTCCTCTTGGCTGAATCCTACATGCAACACCATACCAACATTTCATCAAGTTTTACACTTGCATGCACATCATAATCTCATCATTTTTCATGGCAAAACAATCGAACTGAAATTGAACCATGAACACCATCTTTGGCTGTGTACCGCATGCACACACAACAATTTTTCTTCAAGTTTTACACTAAAATTCATATCAAAATCATACCAAATATTATGGCAAAGCTACTGGCGTTCAAAACAACCTCAACTCAAGCTTAAATCAAAAATTCACTTTTACTAGTATGCTTACCAATTCATTTTTAACCACAAGCCTTGATTTCCCATAACTTTAAGCTCTCAAATATCTAATTCCATAGTTAAAAATCACAAACCATCCATTAAAAACCATAAATTCAACCAAACTCACAAACAACTAAAGGGAACTTGATTCTTACCTCTTAAAATTAACTTGAAATGGATAGATCTTGCTCCTAGCTTGTGTAAACCTTTGCATGTGTTGAAGACACTTAAAAATCACCTTAAAACCACCAAGAGTAGCAGCTGCATTCTATTTTCTTTTTTGGCCGAGATACACCCCTTGTTGACCGAGAGCTTCTCTTGTTTCCTTTGTATTTCATTTGACTTTTCCTTCATTTCATTGCACTTTATATATGCTTTTCCTTTCTATTACACTTGTCACCTTTTTCTCATGCATGAATCACATGTGTTCACACTCTCATGCATTCCTTTTTCCACTTGTCATGCATGTATTCTCCTTTCACGCCACTTGTCCTTATTCATTCATGCAATCTTTCCATTTTCGAAAATGCTCTTGTACATCTCTTGAACTAATCAATATATTCATGTTCTTTTTGGTAATTTTCTTGAAACTAATATATTTTAATCCTTAATTAATTACTATACCGATTTCGTATTCGAAATTATTTCTGGTCCATCTAAAAATTATATTATAACTTAATTACACGTCTAGGCATTTTAAATCTATTTATTATTCCAGAAATAATCGGAAGGGCATTTTTGTCAAATAAGCTTCGGATAACTTACAACCTATTCGAATGAACTTATTTTCTTTTAGTTTTCTATAACACTAATATTAATTTCAAAACTTTTAATTTGCGAGGTCCGCTTTCCAAAAATTACTATTCACATGAAAATACTATTAATTTAAAAAATCACTATTCATTATTTTCGGGATCAATTTTTCAAAAATCACTATTTACACAAAAATACTATTCATAAAAAAAAAATTTATTGCTCATAAAAAGGAAAAAAATTTTGGCCTTTACAATGGTAACCTCTTGGTGCAAAAGGATTTGGAAACATTTCATTCCTCTTTCTTGATCAACTTTAGTGTGGCTCCCAACTAATGATAAAGAGTGTGGGGCGGTCGAAAGCAAACAAAATAGAAAGCAAAGCCAACATTGAGGACAGTAAAAGCAGAATAATAAAAGAAAAAACAAGCAGAATCAATTTGAAAAAGAGACCATTTCGGGTTAGTTGAGAAAGTGAGATAAACAATTAGTGGCGATTTAAAAAAGGAAAAAAATGAGAGAAAAGTGACAAGAATCAGATGAGAACAGTCAAAAATTAAAGAGAGCTTAGAGAGAGGATTAGCGGCCAAAACTTTTAAATAAAAAAAATGACAAGTGTCATGTTTTGATAAGCCAAAGTTGGTGTGAAAGACAGAGACAGAGATGTGAGTGGCAAATGAGAAGTAGTTGTGTTTATACACACACGTACACACACATATATATATATATATGGATTTTATAATCAAATATATCTAATTTTAAAAAAATAAGGATCAACCAATCAAACTCATTCATTGCATTATCTCTCTTAAAATAAATTATTTCTCCTATATAATTTAAATACAATGGATGAATTTTATTGGTTAGTTCTTATTTTTTAAAATTAGGTATACCTGATTATAAAATATTATATATATATAATAAATTACAATTTAGTTATCCAGTTGAAATCCTAATTCAAGCGGAGCAACATTTTCATCTTTATTGCAATTTAATGGCCCTACTGTTAGCAAGATTCTACTGCATTTGACAGTGAACATTGTTAAAACTATGAAAAGACGAAAATGTTCTTAGTATCTGTGTTGACACAGTTGACCGAATAAAAATAAATGAAAAAAATAATTTTTTTTAGAAACAAATTAAAAAAAATAATAATAATCAAATCCCCGATTAATTTAATAAAAAAATAAAAATTGAATAAAAAAATATAAACTACCTTCATTCATCCTTAAAATAAAGCACCATCCTTATCAGAACTCTCATCGCCTCTCTTCGTCGCGCTCATCTCCTCTCATTTTCTCTCTCTACCGTTGCTCTCCTTTTTCCGTTGGTGCTCACTTTCCTTTCTTTTTCTTCTCTCTCCTCTCATTTCTTCTCACCACCTCTCTTTTCTCCTTCATCATTTGGGTTCATTGTCGAACCTAGATGAACCTTTATCTAGGTTCTTATCGATGAACCCAAATAGAGGTTCATTTGGGTTTTCATCAATAAACCTAGATAAAGGTTCATCTAGGTTTGTCAATTTGAATCCAGATGAAGTTTCATCTGGGTTCAAATGGACAAACCTAAATAAACCTTCATCTGGGTTCGTCATGATTTTGAGGTTGATTTATCTTTTTTTTTTTTTTTTTCTAATTTGATTGATAATTTTGATTTCAGTGATGATGTTGGGTTTGATGGTTTTATGGGAGATTATTTACGTTGGGTTTGATTGATGATGTTAGAAAGTTGATTGATGATGGTTAATGATATTTGAGACCATTTTTTGGGTTTCCAGGAGTGGATTAATGATGTGGGGTGGTTGATTGATGATGGTTGATGAAGTTTGGGGCCATTTTTAGGTTTTTAGTAGCCTAGAAACTCAAATCTGGGCTTCCATGCTATTAGAAATAATTTTTAGGTCTCTAGTGAGAATAAAGAAAAAAGAGAGAGAGAAGGGGGGAGAAGATGGAGAGAAGAAGATGTGAAAAAAGATTGATGATTTTGAATCGGAAGAGGATTGAAGTTTGCAAACATTGATGATTGAATGTCTAATTTTTATTTATTTTATTTTATTTTTTAATATATATTTTAAAATTGATCTCCATTGCCAATTCTTAAGATGGATGGTAGAGATGTTATTAAAATTTTTTTATTTAATTTATTTTAAAGTTTTTAAAATTTATTTTCAAAGAAAAATAAAAATAATGTCAAAAGATAATTTTACCTCCCAATCAGTTAATTCTAACTGGATTCACCAGCGATGAGGTGAGGGGTTTGTAAATTGCAACAAAAGAGAAATTATTGCTCCGTTTGAATTACGGTTTCACTTAGGCAGCTAAATTATAATTTGCTATATATATATATATATATATATATATATAACTTCTATGGTCAGTGCCTTCTAATTTAAAAACGTTAGAATAAATCAATTAAATTCATCAATTACATTTGAATTGAATAAGAGGGAGAATTTATTTTAGGAGAGAAATGCAATGGATGAATTTGATTGACTTATTCTAACTTTTTAAAGTTAGGAGGTACGAACCATTAAAGTTTTCTCTCTCTCTCTCTCTCTATATATATATATATATATATAAATATATGTTATGGTTAGTGCCTCCTAAAACAAATTTCTCTCTCATTTTTAATTCAAATGCAACGGATAAATTTGATTAGTTCATTTTAATTTTTTAAAGTTATAAAGCATTGACTATAAAAGTTCTATATATATATATTTATGGTCAATGACTCTTAAAATAAATTTTTCTTTTCTATTTAATTCAAATACAATGGATGAATTTGAGTGGTTCGTCTTAACTGATTATATTATAAAATTATTGATTATATTTTATTATATTCGATTATAGCTAAACATGATTGACTATAACTAAATATAGTATATATGATCTGACTTATTTTATTGCAGTCACATCTAATAATATATAATCAAATGTAATGAATACAATCAATAATTTTGGAATGCAATCATCAGGTATATCGATAACCAAGTATATTGTAGAATGTACTATATTTATATATATTCAATTAGAAGCATGCAACAAATACATAATCGAAATTGGTAGTAGAAGAAGAAATACATAGTGAGTGGAAAAAGAAAATGAGGAAAAAAGAAACAAAAATAATTGGTGCTGATTTAGAATTGAATTAGTGTGCAGCAAATTCAGTTTTAGATTCAATTATCTGGTTTGATTTTTATAAATTCTAAATAAATTCTTGTATTGTTTTTAGGTGAGAAAGAACTCAAGGATAATATGGGTGCTAATAGTTCCAAATAGAGCTTGAAACCAGATTTGTAAGTGAATCATTTTATTTAATTTGAATTAATTATTTACAATTATATATTTTAGATTTTATTATTTATGCATTATTAAAATGAATTATTTGCTAGCTAATTAATTTCTTAGATTATTAATTATGTTTTATGCTTGAAAGGAAATCTTATTTTGTATACATACATACATACATACATACATACATACATACATAAACACATACATACATACATATATATATGTATATGTCTTAGAAATTTTAATCGAAATTTCACGTTTTCATCTTAAGTTTATTGTAAAAAAAGTCTTAGAGCATTTTATGTATTGCTTATATATGTTTGAGGAAAATATTTATTAACAATTATATGTATATTCAAAAATGGAATTACATACATTTGCATATGGAAATTATTTAAGATATGAAATGAATGAAATGAGATTTTTAGAATATCAGGATTGTACTCTCCCATGTAAAGATTAGGCTACACATATATGAGTCATAGAGTTACCCAACACATGTATGATAGATGTCGGAAGAGTTATTAAATTACTCAGCACGTGTATGACAAATGTCCAGCTTGCTCTGTGTGTGTGACGATGCATGTTTTCCGCCATGTATGACAGTGATTATTAATCATTATATGTGTGTGCTGAGTATTTTCACCATATATGACAGATTTTCTTAGGTACTAGATTAATGTAGATTTTATAAATATACAGAAATGATTCATACAAATATTTGTAGTTTATTATGATATGAGATATGTTTTTAATATTATTTTCATATATGATTGAATATGGATAGTTGAGATTTTATTTTCATTACTAGTATTATGTTATGCTAGTTATAATTGAAATGAAATTATTTATTTAGTTTTCAAAGGTTATATCCACTCACTATGCGTTAGCACTAACCTTTTTATATTTTTAAAATCATTTTGTAGGTAACATTTGGGTTTCAAAAGAAATCTCTAAACAATAAGAGGTGGGACACTCAATCAAATGATGCAAAGTAATCATATTTTGATATTGTATATGTATTTTGTATATTCCATGACATCTAGGCATGCATATAAATACTTATACTTTAATGTCATAAAATGTTTGATTACTCGTAGTTTGTTTATGTTTTCGCTTTCAAGCTCGGAAATGATATAAACATACTATGTAGTTGTGTTTTCTCTACACAAGAAAGTTTGTTTTATATGTTTTACATAATATTGCTTGTGCTTATAACATGATTTGAAAGAGGGACTAAAGATCCTAAATAGTTGAAATGTGAAAATATTTAAAAAGTGTTGATTTTGTCTATTGCAAGATGATGACAAATTTCTAGTGTGTTTTATAAATTAATTTTAAATTCACATTAGAAACTCATGCAAGTATACACAATTTACAAGTAATATAGTAATTAGTAAAATATCGTTCCTACGAGGATTGTCCAAATCTAGTTAAGTATTAACATTGTCAAGACCACATCTTCTCCAAACTATTGAAACAATGGATTTAATTTAATTTTGAAACAAAGAAAATATTAAAAATAAAATAAATCACTGCCAAAGAGAATGAGATTCTAGAATCACAACCTCACCCTACTAATGTACTCAACCTATATTTTTATGTTAATAATTTATTCTTGTCATGTGCTTGATTAAATGATTCTAATAAACCCACAAACCTCTTTCAATGGTCAAGTGATTTATCTAAATTTATTAACTGACTATATTTCTATGACAATTAATTAACATAGGCACATTAAGCAATAATCATTCAATAATGACCACACAAACCAGATGGGTACATTTCTATCTTATGCAATTTATGCTATCCTATTTTAGGTCTAACATGTGACTAGTTCTGTCAACAATATTCACGGTTACCAAATCAATTGAACTAGTGATTAGTTCATTCAAAAACATTAAGAACAAAATAGATAGAACACATCAACAATGAGAATTAAATTAAAATAATATTATAAATGTGAGTTTCATGGTTTAGGTCTATATTATAACCCTAGATCTTGGATTTAGTTCATCATCAATTTACAATTAAAATAGCTTAAGCAAAAATAAAAAAACATAATTAAATTAATAAAAATAAAGTGCAGAGAAAATCTCATTGATTAAGCATGATCCCCGCATCTCTAAGATTGGATTTCGTCTCTCCAACTTGACTCCCTATATGTTGTGACCCTTACTTCTCCTTTTTGTTGATGATGACTCGCATTGCGGCTCAAAAATCGCAATCGAGGGCTGAGCCCTAAACCTATGTTTTGCTTCTTTTTCCTCTCTCTCTCTCTCTCTCTCTCTTTGGTTGTGTGTCTTAATTGCATGGTACCAAAGTCGGCATGAAAAAGGATTCCTAAATTGGCCAAGAGAAATTTTCAAAACGAATTTGGAAAATCTCCAAGCTTGAATGAAGAATATTGAGTTGGCAAGTAGAAAAATTTATTATAGCATTTAATTCTGAGAAAACTATGAAATCTGAAGAATTTTTACCAAGGGCATAGCTTGAGGTCATTGTTTTGGTTCCTACAACTAAAAGTCGTATTTAGTTGCAACTTATGGTCGCAGGTCTGGTTCCAGTGACGCTTTGAGCATCTGGTCGTAACTTATGGTCACTTATTATGATCAAGTGACTCCAAGCCTTGACTGATCTGATGTTATGATCAAGCGACTCCAACCTACAATTGCACTGACATTCAATCACTAATTCAACCATTACTCTCTCTAGAGAACCCCAATTGATAAATTGTTAGTGGCATGGAAACTAGACATTCAGAGTTTTAATTTGATGGGTTATAATACACATAACTTGAACTATTCAGTTTGTATGAGCTCAAACAAATTGACATTTCTTCTAGCCTAAAAACTTTGAAATTTCAAATCTGATTTGTCTTAAAGTTTCAACTTGCGAGACACTTAGCTCTTTTACCTTGACTTTGTCTTGAAAACACTTCAAATTGCTTGTCATAACTTTCCATGACTAGTCTAAATGAAATTATATAAAAACATTAAATAATTAGCATGATTTACTCAAATATTTATTACAAACACTAGATAAATGAGTGGAAAATAATAGTATATTTTAGCATCATCACAAGGTCGAATTGTGGGAAAAATAGTAGTTGTACTACTAAAATTTTTATTATACCACCTTATGTATTGGCAGGTTTCTAAGTGATTTTCTAAAGAAAATTTAGAATCATATACAGTTTCCCAATATCTCATAGGGTCTTCTTGGATTCAAGATAGGAATCTGAGAGAGTTTTATCAGCAAGTACTAAAAGAAACTGTGTGGCAGACTGCAAAGGTTTGGTTTGGAGAATCATATTGATATTATTTATTTATAATATCAATCTTACATATTTATTTTCATAAAACTTATAAATGTAGATGAGGTTTGGTTTGGATGACATTGCGAAAGATCGTTTGGTTTGGATGACATTGGGAAAGATCACACACTAAAGGCAATGGGTCATTATTGGAGAGCATATAAAAGCATGATAACAAAACAACTTTGAAGTGTTCCTCTTGGTCCTAATACACAAATAAGGTTGTAAATGTTAAAGTCAACTAACATTAGTGGAGAACTAGAACAAATTTATCCAACATCAATTGTCTCTGAAATTTCAAGTAACCATGCATTAATATTCTGAAGCAAGCATGTTAACCTCCAATGGTTTTTTATTTAATTTTACAATATTTTAGGGGGCAAGTAATCATTATTCTAAGTAGGCAACGAAGAATGAGACCCTACATACAACTAATCACAAAGGATTGACACAACTACGTGAAGAATTGGTAAGGGTTAAATTTTGCAATTTCAATAAGGTTGTTG
The DNA here is from genome assembly GCA_022984855.1 of Dimocarpus longan. NCBI lineage: Eukaryota > Viridiplantae > Streptophyta > Magnoliopsida > Sapindales > Sapindaceae > Dimocarpus > Dimocarpus longan. The sequence continues at coordinate 13,639,884 of CM041020.1, forward strand.
CTTGTTATCATTCCATAAGCTCCATGAATATTGTTGTGTCTTAAATATATTGTTTTCTAAGAACTTTATAACTAAACACAAAAATATATATCGCTGTTTTTATGGTTTTCAATGTTAGAGGGATGAACAAGTGGCTTGAAATGAGGACCCGAATGAAATGGACAGAGTTAAAATATGGATAGCCGGTTACAAGCATAAAGATAAGACCCCAGTGACTCAGAATGTTGGTAAAAAATTGTATGCTAAGTTGATTTGGTAATTTGTTGTGTTAATTAATTGAATCTCTTCAGTTATATATATATTTATATATCATTTTACATGATATGTAGAGACAAATGGAGGCACTTTATCAAGAACCCCAACAATCAGTCAGAGATGATGCTGTATCTCAAATTTTAGGTTGGGAACATTAAAGTCGAGTTCAAAGAATGGGTTATGATGTAACATCTACTTACAGTTGCACAAGCATCTGTGGTCAGTAAACAAACCAATGCATAACTTCAACAATAGATGGAAAATATGAAGCTTGCATTTGCAAATTTGCAAAATCTAGTCATCAATCATGTGCCATAAGTTGATCCAAATCAAGTAGTAGCATATATTCCTTTCACACGTCCAATAAACAACTCTAAAATTTTAAAATTTGTTTACTTTCATATTTTGATACTTAATATCTTTTTTTTTTTTTTTTTGTATCCATGTTTGTTGAAAACCTATTATTTATATAGACACAAATTCATAGGCTCAAATTTGGTGGGAGGTAACAAAAGTGTCAAATTTGTTGAACCCTTTCCAGAGGTGAATATTCATGAAATTGACATTATTTATTATTGGTACTTAATTGGATATGTAATTTTACTTATTTAAATTTTTATGCATATGTAGTCATTATCTCAGGGTTCCACAAGTCAAACTGATGGTTTGAGTGGAAAAAAGTGTAAGTTATTGGATTGGATGGGTACTAGAGAAGTGGTGATTGAAGCTAAAATTGACTATAAGGATCCACATGCCACAGTTCATCACTCGAAGATTGGTCTAGATTATTGACGGGTTTATGTGAAGAAAATAATGGTGAGCATGGTTCCTTTGTGTTGGTCTACTAGAGAGCTTAAAATTTTAGAAAATGTATTAAACTCTTTTATTACTTCGCCAACAAAATACATTATATTTTATGATTTTTTGTACTAATAAGTTATGATATATTTCGATGTATGTTGACTTCAGGTGAAATATACTTATATATATATAAGTATATTTCACCTAAAGTCAACATACATTGAAATATATCATAACTTATTAGTACACAAAAACATAAGATATAATGTGTGTGTATATATATGGATTTTCGTTGTATGATTTAATATTATTTCTTTTTCAATATAAAATTATATATAAAAACAAAAATATATATGTCAATTTGTATTATACAAATATATATATATATATTGCTTAAAAATAAAAAATTATGTTTAGAATATTTTCTAAAATGGGCATTATCCGTTTTTTAAAACAGGCAATGCTCGTTTTAGAAGAGTTATTAAACACAGACATTTCTACAATAGGCATTGTTTGTTGTATAAACGGATTTCTATAACAGACAATGCCCATTGTAGAAACTTGCTTTTTTATTACAAGGGCAAAGATAGCAGGCAGTGCTCCTGCTATCGAAATTTTTCTACAATAGGCTTTCCCCATGGTAGAAAACCGATTTTCTTGTAGTGACTAGAGAAGAAATCTTCTCACACATACTAATGAATGTGCACGGTGAAAGCTAGTCTCTTATCGCAAGCTTGAAAGAGAAGGTGCACACTACTTGAACTAACAAAAAGGGCACGGTTGTGTAATACTTATTATTTAATTTAAGTTTAATCTTATTCCTAAGAAATGAGAGAGAGAGAAACAAAGTAAAGAGAGACGAAAGAAAATAATCTAAGAGAGACCAAAAAGAAGAAATGAGAATTAGAGAGAGTTGGGTGAAGACAAGAGACAGATAGGTGAGTGTTCTATTTTTATGATTGAAAAACATTTACTCTCGTAATAAGAAGAAAACTCTCCACATATGTATTTGGTTGTCAACATACCTTTTTTAGAATAAGTCAAACACTATCCTGTGGGTTTGACTTAAAAAAATCTTCTAGGTCATTATATAAAGTTCAACTAACCAATCTGTTAACATTTATGATTTTAATACCATCTTGACTCATACATTAAGTCCGAAGGAATCTTGTTTGGATGTAATCATGTTGATTGACTGATGAATTTCTATAAATATTTTCAAAAGTTTTAATAGTCAAGCTAATAATTTACAGTTCTCCCATATATGTATATATAGGGTTGGGTTCGGTCCTGTGGTAATAAACACACAAGAAGTTTCAACAACAGGATCATAGAGATATTCAAAGATTTCAATACATCTATTAGGACGATATATCTACCATGCCGTAGCATCAAACTAATTTTAAAAATCATATATCTCTTATATTTCTACAAGAAACGAAAACCTAGAAATTCACATTTGTTATGTTGCTCTATTAAGCTTTATAATGTAGTCTTTGTATGAGACATATTACGGATGGTGTAATCGAATCGTTTATTATTTTTCAAGGTACCTAATATTGAAAACATTGATGGAAGTGGGGCAATGACCGAGAATTTAAAGATTGCATACTCATCTAAATAAACAGTGGCCTTCAATTTTTTTTTTTTTTTTTTTTTTAATATTTGGACAAAAAGTAAATTTCTTATTATAGAAGGTTTGGAATCCCGGATTCCAACCTCAGTAGATAGAAATACTCTTCCAGCTATTTATTTGGAATTCATATTCTATGAATTCTGTTAACTTAATTACAAAAACAAAGGAACTAGTATTCCTTTTCCCTTTCCCACTTCAATTCTCCAAACACCACCTTATTGAAAATTGGTAATGATAAGAAATAGAATATCTTCTGAGGGATCCGATATATAGTTAGAAGATATGTATTATCTACTAATTTTTCTTGAAAGATGAGAAGAAAAATCTTGTGTGCAAATTATTGTTGTCGAAATTAGACTGTTGACACAGCAACTAGATAGTTTGATAGGTTACACATGAAATAATAAATTACATATATAATAGTTGTTTCAGCTATTACTTAACAATGGTTCAACATCTACTAATGAAACAGTAATTTAAAAAGTAGAACTTGTTGGATCAGAAACAACAAGGCTCGATTAATTCCGTTCTCACATACTCAACCTCCTCAAAACTAGAACATTTTGAAGTAGAAGCAGCAACATTACTATGCTTTTGTGACGCTCAAATTCCCTCAAGCACCATTGCAACTTCCTTCATTGTTGGCCTTTTCTTCCCATTTAAATTCAAGCACCTCTTTGCTAGTTCAGCAATTGTCATGATATCGTCTTTATTTCCCTTCATTACTTCTGGATCAAGAATGTCAAACAAATTATTCTCTTGCATAGAAAAGATGAAATATGTTGCCAAACTTTTACTGTCTGGTGACCTTGTTGAAGATATTGGTTTTTGCCCTGTTAAAAGCTCTACAAGGACTACTCCAAAACTGTAAACATCACTTTTTTAAGTGAATTGACTAGATTGGAAGTATTGTGGATCTAAGTATCCAAAGGTCCCTTGTACTTTTGTAGTCACGTGAGTTTGATCAATGGAATGTGATTTTGAAGTCCCAAAATCTGCTACTTTTGCTCTATACTTATTGTCTAAGAGTATGTTTGCAGATTTAATATCTCGATGATATATAGGTAAGGAAGCTGCCGAGTGCAAGTAAAAAAGAGCTCCTGCAACTTCCGTAGCAATTTGTAAGCGCATTTCCCATGTGAGTGAAAGCTCTTCAGTTTGATCGTGAAGATATTGGAAAAGAGTTCCATTGGGGATGAATTCATAGACTAGTAAAGGGATCTTAGTCTCCAAACAACATCCCAACAATTTAACCACATTCCTATGGTTAATTTGTGAAAGAATTGCAACCTCATTAATGAATCCTTCAACCTTACTTTCATCAATTGCTTTGGATTTCTTTACAGCAATGATTTTTCCATCTGTCAACATTCCTTTATAAACAGTACCTTGACCATCTTGACCAAGTATTCTATTCACATTAAAATGATCAGTTGCTTTGTCTAACTCTTCTGAAGTGAACAATTTGCTTCTATCTACACTGCCATCAAAAGAAGTTAATTGTTGTTGCAGAAGTAAACCACCATTTCGTTTGAAGTACTTCTCTTTAAGCTTCATATCCTTTCTCTTCCTTATTAAGATATGCCCCCACCATGCCCCAATCAGTAGAAGCAAACAAAAAAGCCCTATGACAATACCTGTGTATTCAATTTGGATCTGGAGCTGTAATATGTTCTTGGCTATTTTCAATAACATCTAAAACTCACCTAAGTGTGAACCAATGAAAGAACACAACTGATAGGAGATGAAAATGCACATTTGTCTTGTTTGATTAATTTTATATAATCAATATTTAGCCATCAATTTATGTAGTTTCTAACCCTACCCTCGATCTTATCATAATGAATTATCAATAGTTCTATCTTGCTTGGGTAAGACTGGTGGGTTGGAGATGAGGGTGGGTGTTCAAACTTTGTAGCTTTTAGTCTATCATCCAACTTTAGCCTTGGTCTAACCTATTGACATTGCAAGGTGTTTGACATGCGATCTATATATAGCTTTTAGTTTTTAAATAATATATATATGAGTAATTTTACTATCAGTACTTGTTAACTTTAAAATATTAGGACGAACTATTTAAATTCATCCATTGCATTATCTCTTCTAAAAAAAATTCTCTCATATTTTATTCAAATACAATGGATATATTTGATTGATTTGTCCTAACTTTAAAAAGTTACGAAGTACCGATGGTAAAATTACTCATCTAAATATATATGTAAATATATAGATATATTTGTTATGTTTTATATATATATATATCTATAATTTTATCAAACAAAAATATTGGTTTTAATTTTAATATTATATGTAATTTATTTAATTACTTTTCAAAACTTAAGCTTGTATATATCTTTAGTTCTCAAAAATTATTTTCGTATCAAAACAATCATAAAACTTTCCTTTGTTTTGAATACAATGGTCAATTAGGTCTATCTCAACAATATAGTTTCTTGACATTTGTTTCATTTGAAGTTCATCAAATTGTGAATACTTTTATGATTTTGGAGCAGTTTTGATGTTTGCCTAAACGTTTTTGAATAGTTGAAACTTTTGTGCATGCATGGTAAGAGATAATTAAATAAAAACAGATTTTTGGATTAAAAATACTTTTTTTATTAGGAAAAAAAAAAAACTTTCTACGATGTATCTTCCTTTTGTCAGAAATTATTTTCATAAAGGTAAAAAGTGACATTTACCTAAGACAATTGTGATAATTTTGGGTCGCGGGTTGAGGTGGCACTCAAAGGTTGCTATATGGTTTCGGCAATTCATATTTGGCCCGCAATGGTTCTTTCTTTTATCCTTGCATTCATCAATATCTGTATTCATATATATGGCAAATAGAATCAAAATATAACATACTAAAAATAATGTTAACAAACAAAATATCATAAATTCGGTAACTTTAATCATATAAGTTTGTATTTTTAAGTAATTACACGTATAATATGTTAGTAATAAAAATATTGTTCAAATCTAGGTGGGGTAAGAATATCTTAGGTGCCAAATAATGCCACCCATGTATTTATTAAATAGGATTGATACATCTCATTCTCCTAATTTAAGGAAAATATTTCTCATTAAAATTCTACTACCACGAAGAAATTGTATAGTTGTAATACAAAGTCAACTATTGATTTTTAATTTTTTATTTTAAAATTATTTATTTTCTTTAAATTAATATTAGATTTAAATTCAGGGTAAGATCACAAATCTGTACAGTAGCATCTGTAAAAAAATTATTTCCAACATGAACAATTTGTATTTTGTGTTTGTGTTGGCAAACCAATAAAGATTTTCTCTTGATATAATTTGTTAGATAAGTAAAAATAAGAATTTTGCATGATTTATGGATAATATATAAAAAGAACATAAATACTTTTTTCACGCAACAAATGAACAAATCTTGATGGCGATGTACTAACAATACTGTAAACATGAACCGACTAAAGGAAGCTCAGAGATTTATTCTGTTAAATTAAATTAAATTATTGGATTAGTGATTGGAGTAGCTTACCTTGACATCCGCCGGAAAGATAAGGATTTCCTTCATAGCCCCACCTGCACCGACACTGAAAAACTGATGATGAATTCAGGCCAGTGCGAGAAGAATCGGTAAAAACTCCACAACTAGCGGTACCAGATGAATTAACCTTCCGGAGCTGATTGTTAACGTGTATCCCCCAATCCAATACCACAGGAGCACTTTCGAAACTACCATTAGTAAATTCAGGCTTCCTTATGTTTCCAGTGAGCCACGTTTCTTGTACCAAAAAGGCACGCCTGCATTCCTTTTTGCTATTTGGTTCTAGGGTCTGCAGAGATGTATTGAAATACCTGAGGACTTGAAGGGATTCTGGTTTGGCAACATTTGATTCCGAAGCAACCTGTGGTTCCTTTTGTTTCACTTTCGCCCTTCGGGCCACAGCTAGAGTAGCATCCAGCAACAGTTTCATTGTCTTCTATAAAGGCGAAGTTGTCACAACCTAGGCCAGTGAGTACGTTTTCAGTTCGAGAGAAGAAAAAGGGGCTGCTCGTAAGGTTAGCACTTTCCTGGATGCCCTTCGCCAATTTCGGACTACTTCGATAAAGCTGTTCGGGACAAGTGTTGTATGCTGGATGGTTTACAAGCACCGTGCTATTTTCGAATGAAATATTAAGCACTTCCAGACTGTTATTTCCGTGCTTAATATTTCTGAGGAATGGCTTACCAGAGATGCAGTCTATTGCAAACCAATCGTCATGATAGCAAGCGTGGTCTCCGATTCCAAATGGATAGTGAATGACAACGTTGTTTCCGCAACTTCTCGCACAACCAGGCTTTTGTGCCCCTGTTAGCGATGATAGCAAGATCATCAACTGGAACACCAATGGTAGAACCATTTTTCAATGTCTCTGCTCTGCTAACTTTTTTGGCCCTCTGCTTACTGAGAATGTTGAGGTTAATTAAAGGTTACAGTTGCTTTGAATCTTTATATAGATTCCATCTTTACATGTCAAGATGGGGTACAAACAATAAGTTAAGACTAATTCATATGTATATTCAACACATACGAAATTAATTTAACTAAAGTAGCCAAAAGAAAAGGGAAAGCAGATTTTATATAGATTCCCTTATTTATTTATGTATATTCAACACTTACGAAATTAATTTTATCAAGTTTTGGCCAAAAGTACAAAACTTGATAAAATTAATTTAACAATAATTTGCCAGCTTAGCACTTGAACCCCACCCAATTCCACTCACCGCCAAAAATTAAACACCAGCCTTGGAGGGGGCCCCGGGAGAACTATCCTAAACCTCCAAACTTCACAAAAGTTCTAATTAATTAATTAGGCTATCATCTCCATACAAGAATTTGTGTACTCATTTGCCTTTCAGCAGCAGGTTTTTTTTTTTTTTTTTAAAAAAAAAAAACTTAAATAGGCAAAGAATCTACTATAGAAAATTTTATGGTTATATATAAAACACATTTTAAGGTGTACTCGGTGTATGTATACACTTAATAAAAAAAAATACGTAATTATATTTTAAAATGTGTTATTATAATTTATTATATATAATTACAACAAAATATGTGTGATTGTAATTCGTAAATGTGATCATATTTGCTGATTGTAATAACATATATTTAGTTGTAATCACATATAATAAATTACAATCACACATTTTAGAATATAATCATGTATTTTTTTTTTGTCAAATATATGCATACACTCGGTGCACACAACACGACCACTATATACATATATATTTATATAACAGTAAAGTATCGAAGAATTTGGAAAGTGATACTAAACTATTGAATGAGTTTTAATAGAATTAAAATTATGTTTAACTTTTTTAAAGACAAAACTATCATGTTTGTGCGACAATTCACGTGACAGTTCATGTAAACTACATTAGTTCAAGCAAACTAACTATGTGAACCGTGTTAGTTTGTATGAATTGTCTCAAGTTTCTCGTTTGAGTGAGTCTAAAAAAAAATATGAAAAAAATTTGGGTTTAACCTAAATTTTTAAAGTTTGAAGACCTAGGTTGAATCAGATTTTTGGAAGTTTATTCTTTTGGAAAAAAAAAATTCAAAAAAAAAAAAGTCTCTTCTTCTTCCTCACTCTTTGACTTCACTTCTCACCTCTATCTAATAAACCCCCACTCATCTCCATTTTTATTCCATCTTCAACTTCTTTAATCTTCCTAAACAACAAAAGAATCTACACCATGTCCTTTTCTTCATTGATCTCTTCATCACCATCTCTATCTACTATAACAAACCCCAAAGAAAGAAAAAATCCCATAAACCACAAACTCTCAAAGGCTCTCACAACTCCTAAAACACCACAATCATACCAAACACTCATTCACCAACTATGCTTGTGGCCCTTGTAGCCTTGAATGAGCCAACTAGCCTAACCCATTTTGCCAATATGTTGCTTCTCTACTACTTCCCCTCATGCACCTTTACACAGACAATCAAAACCAAAATTCATTATCATCTCCTTCAAGTGATGCTCCTATGTATTCTTCTCTTTTCAAGTCTCTGCCTCCTCTTATATTCGTTTTGATATCATTGATTTTTTAGCTCTTTTACAACTCTATGGCTCTCTCTGCCTCAAAAACAATTGTCATCGTTAATGGAGCATGGCAATGGCACTTGATGCTCCATCAGGCTCAATCTTCGATGGAGATTAGTGATAGAGTGCTCCATTATCGCTCCATCGACGATGGAGCTTGATTTTTCTATTAATTCATTTCTTATTTATATAATTTAATTTCTCGAATTTTTTTATATTGACACATGGCGTATAATGTTTAAAGACAAAAATATTCCTACCACCATTAATTTTGATTAACAGTTAACTAATGTCAGGGATTAGCTAGTGTGATGAGTTCCTTGATAATTTAGGGACTACTAGATTATAAATAAATTTATGTTTAAAAATCAAAGTTAACTAGAAAGTTAGGGATAAAATTGAAATTTGCCCTTATACAATAAAAATATTAAAAAATTTTGTTTGAGGAAACAAAAGAGATGAATCGTCGCAATCCATTCTTTTGTTTTTTTCTTTTTGAGAATAATCAAAATCCCATTCAATCCAATGAAAAATAATGAAAAATCCAATCTTGACTTTTCTACGTACCAAGTTTTTCTGTCACAAATACAAGATATCTATTTGTGGAATATCAAACATCGACATCAACGGATATTTATTTGTGTGGAAATATTCCAGTAGCCAAACTAGAGCATAGATTATAAACAAGCTTTACGCTAGTTGCATGCATACCGTTGTACGTAGCGAAAATTTAAACGAATACACAACTAGTAATGCTAGCTATTAAATACAAATAACAAATACTAATAAAGCAGAAACAAATAAATGCAAAGCAAAAAAAAAAAAAAAAAAGAACACACTAGAATTTACGTGGTTCGGTATAAAACCTATGTTCATGGGCATTGCTAAAAACTTTCACCAACTCTAAAGAAAAATATTACAAAATTTGTGTAAGATCCCAAAACTCATAAACAGATGGGGAGAAAACAAAAATAATACAAGTATATGGATCTTTTGTAATTCTTATTTTGAGATACAAAAATAATTAGTTAAAGGGTTTATTTATAACCCACTAAAGCTCCTACCACATTACATTCTTCAGATGTGGTATTCTCAAACATAGCTAATTAAGCTAAAATAAACAAATCTCCACCTTGGCGTATTAGCCTTCAGCAATGCTTTCATATATATTTTTTTAGACTTTCAAAATATTTATCAAGTCCAAACAATGGTTGAACTTGATTGCCGTCACCACTTTGGTCATCATATCTGCAAGATTATCAACAGTCCCAATTTTCTATAAGAGAATCGACCCTTCACTCAGAATTTCTCATATAAAGTGATATCGGACATCAATATACTTGGTACGAATATGGAATACTGGGTTTTTTGCTAAATGAATGACACTTTAACTATCCAAGTAAATAATAATATTCTTCTGTCACATTCCTAACTCTACAAGTAATCCTTGTACCCAAATTACTTCCTTCACAGCCTCTATCATTGCCATATACTTTGTTTCTGTCATAGACAAGGCAACTATTGACTATAAAGTGGACTTCTAACTTACTGAAGCTCTTGCAAGAGTGAATACATATCCAGTAGTTGACTATTGTTTATTCAAATCTCCAGCATAATCTGAATCTACATATTTGATTGCAAACTGATCAAGTGAATTTTTCTTCTGAAATACCAAACCAAAATCTACGGTTCTTAACAAGTACCATAAAATCCATTTCATAACTTGCCAATGTCTTTTACCAAGGTCATGCATATACCTACTCACAACTCCAACTACTTGCGAAATGTCAGGTTTTGTACACACTATAGCATACATCAGGCTACTAATCACATTGGAATATGGAACACGAGACATGTACCCTAGTTCTTCATCAGTACTCGAAGATAATGATGCACTCAACTTGAAATGAGGAGCAAGTGGCGTACTTACAGGTTTTAACTGTTCAGATACATCAAAACGCTATAATACCTTCATCAGATATTGCTTCTGAGTCAAACAAACCTTGCATTTTTCTCTATCTCTACTAATCTCCATACCGAGAATCTTCTTAGCTTCACCCAAATCCTTCATTTCAAACTCTGAATTCAACTGAGGTTTCAACTTTTTAATCTCCACTTTGCTCTCAGAAGCTATCAGCATATCATCAACATATAAGAATAAGTAGATGAAAGAACCATTTTATAGCCTTCGAAAGTATAAACAATTATCAAATTTGCTTCTTGTGTACTTTTGTCATACTATAAATTGATCAAATCATTTGTACCATTGTCTAGGAAACTGTTTCAAACCATAAAATAATTTCTTCAATTTGTAAGTCCAATTTTCCTTACCAGTAACCTTGAATCCATCTGGCTGAGTCATATAGATTTCCTCTTCCAAATTACCATGAAAAAATACAGTTTTTACATCCATTTGAACTAGTTCCAAATCCAATTGAGCTACAAGGGCCAATAGAATTCTAATGGAAGAGTGTTTCACAGCTAGAGAAAATACTTCATTATAGTCAATCCATTCCTTCTGAGTATAGTCTTTCGCCACCAACCTTGCCTTGTAGCGAACATCTTCTTTGTTAGGAAATCTCTCTTTCTTAGTAAACACCCATTTGCACCCAATTGCCTTCTTATTCTTCGGTAGTTGAGTTAGCTCTCAAGTTTCATTCTTCTAAAAAGACTACATTTCTTCATCCATAGCTTTCTTCCACTTATCAACTTCAGAACATTGGACTGCTTCTCTATAAGTGGAAGGAACATCATCATCTACAATTGAAAGTGCATAGGCCACCATATCAGCAAAACGAGCAAGTCTGCGAAGATCACGTCTTGGCCTATTTGTTGCAATTGATTCTTGTTGCTATGAAGGTTCTTGGGTAGAAACCTTTTCTTCTACTTCTTTTTCAGTAACCTCCTCTGTCATAGGAGTGTCACCATCTGCATCAACAATTCTAGCTAGATTATTTATTGACTTTATCTGTTTCTGAAAAAACTCCACCTGCTTTCGAGTAGACTCCATCTGTTGCGGATTACCCTCAACAATGTCTTTTATTTTGTTTTTTAGCATTGAAGACTGGTCGAAAGTAACATCCCTACTGAAAATTATCTTCTTCGAATTTGGATATAAAAGACAATATCTTTTCACCCTTGAAGACATCTCTACAAATATAGTTTTCTTTAGCCTCGAATCAAATTTAAATTCTTTTACATGATAATAAACAGAACAACTAAGGACATGTTAAGAATCATAATCAGTAACAGGCTTTCCAGACCATACCTCAAATGGAATTCTACCACCAATCGTTGTAGACGGTAAGCGATTAATGAGAGGACATGCATAAGTCACTGCCTTAGCCTAAAACTCCTTGCCCAACCCAGCATTAGACAACATACACCGAACTTTCTCCAGCAACGTTCGGTTCATGTGTTTTGTCATCCCATTCTATTGTGGTGTATGTCTAACTGTAAGATGACGTAGAATACCCGTATCTTGACAGACTTATCTAAAAGATTTAATGCAATATTCATCTCAATTATAGGTTCTGAGATACTTAATCTTTCTCCCAGTCTGAGTCTCAACCATATTTTTTCAATTAAGGAAAATCTCAAGTACATCATTCTTTTTCTTCATCGTGTATACCCAAACTCTTTTAGAAAAGTCATCAACAAATATACCAAAATAGTGTTTACCACCCAAAGAAACTGTCCTAGTAGGTCCCTACATATCAAAGTGAACATAATCCAAAATACCTTTAGTATCATGAATTGTAGCTGCAAACTTCACTCTCGTCTGCTTTCCCATAACACAATATTCACAAAAATCTAACTTGTAGGTTTTTACTCCTTTCAACAAGCCTTGATTCACCCAAACTGCTTAAGGCTTTCTCATCTGCATGTCCCAAACGCAAATGTCATAACCTGATCATATCTGAATCAGCATCCTTCTCTAACATTACTGCTGTTGATTCAATAACTGTATTACTATAATAATAGTATAAGTTGTTCTTCCTTGTATCTTTCATTACCACCAAAACACCAGATACAACTCTCATAACTCCATCTCTAATAAATATTGTGTAGCCTTTAGATTCTAAGGCTTTCAATGATAAGAGATTCTTTTTCAAATCTGGTACATACCGAACTTCTGTCAAAACTCTAGTTGATCCATCGTAATTCTTCAGTCGAATTGAATTTATCCCCTTAGTTTTATGTGAGTTATCATTGTCCATGAGCACAATTCCATCATGTAGCTCTACGAAGTTGAAGAACCATTCCTTATATGGACACATATGATAAACACAACCCGAATCTAAAATCCACTCACCAAATCCATATGTTGGAGATAGACTAATCAACGCAAAATCTTATTCTTCATGGTTGGCTACATATACATCGGAAGTAGCTTTACCATTGTCCTTATATTTCTTCTGTAACTTCAGACAATCTTTTTTCCAATGTCCTTTCTCATGACAAAAGACACATTCATCTTTATCAGGTATTTTCCTTGACTGTGATGTGCTTCTTCTTTCTTGTTTTCGACTCTTACTTCTTCCCCTAACTGTAAGCGCCTCTGCTGATTCAACACTATTCTCTTTCTGATCTTTCTTACAAATTTCATAATTAAGTAAAGCTGTACACACTTCTTCAAAGGATAATTTTTCTTTCCCATGAATAAGTGTAATGCTCAAATGATCTAACTCATTAGAAAGAGATCCTATCAACAACATGACCTTCTACTCATCTTTGAAGGTTTCATTCAAATTCAAAAATTCAACTAACAAACGGTTGAAATTATCAATATGATCACTAATATTCAACTTGATTTTAACTGAAGACGGTAAAACCTCTTCAACAAATATAGTCGATTCTCATTGTTTTTCTTCATATATTTGTTCACTTGCGCTTTCCACAATTTACTAGTAAATGTTTCATTCATGAATGGATACTTCTACTCTCTACAGAGACATGAACGAATTAAACCACATGTCTTCGTATTTTGCCTCTCCAAATCTCTTTCCTCAATATTCTCTGGTCTTGTTTCTTTCAAAACAATATCTAAATCTTGTTGATACAAGACGTTCTTAACTTTGTTTTGCCATAGGCCAAAATTATTTTGACCATCAAATTTCTCCAGTTTAATTTTTACATGCGAAGATGAAGATGCTATCATTTCTGCTTTACACCAAAAAATTTTATACTAATAGCTTGATAATCAAATGAATAGTACTCAAAATATAAGCTCCCAAGAAAGGTTGGAGAGGTCACAAACAGTCCCACTTAAATCCAATCTCCTTAGACAATTATAGTATTTTTGACAAAGCTTCCCTAAATTGTAATTATTCCAAAATAACACCCAAGTTCTACAAATAAATATTTAATAGCTAACTGACGCCCTAGACTGTTTCCCAGATCAATCGAAACCTAGAGCTCTGATATCAAATATTGTGCGCAGCGAAAATTTAAACGAATATACAACTACTACTACTAGCTATTAAATATAAATAACAAATACTAATAAAATAGAAACAAATAAATGCAAATCTAAAAAAAGAAATAACACACCAGAATTTACGTGGTTCGGTATGAAACCTACGTCCACGGGCCCTGCTGAAAACTTCCACTAACTCCAAAGAAAAATATTACAAAATCTGCGTAAAATCCCAAAACCCAAAAAAAAAATGGGGAGAAAAAAAGAATAATACAAATATATAAATCTTTTGTAATTCTTGTTTTGAGATACAAAAATAATTAACTAAATGGCTTATTTATAACCCATTAAAGCTCCCACCACATTACATTATTCAGATGTGAGATTCTCTTTATAACCCACTAAAGCTCCCACCATATTACATTATTCAGATATGGAATTCTCAAACATAGCTAATTAAACCAAAATCAACACGTACCACTACATTTTCTCAAAGCATGCAGGAAATCAGTCAGTTTTAAAATTTCTTTCTTATATTAATTTATTGTATTTTTGGGAAGTGGTTTAGATACCGCTGAATAGTTTTTATTTATATACACGCTTAGAATTCATCCTTTTTTTTTGAAATTTATTGTCATTTTCATTTTAGATTAATAAATCTTATGAAATAGTATTAAAACTAATATGAATATTTGAATAATGAGTTTTCTTTTCAATGCCGACAGTATTCAATTATTATGGCCCCAAACGTGAAACACTTTAAAGCTGTCAGCATCACATTTTGTTATTTTCCTTTGCTTGCTTGAATATTGCTTAGTTGACGAGAAAATGTCCTGAACAGTGAACACGGCGATTTGTGTAGTCTGTGATATGATCATGCATGTGAAGTAACCAACCGATTACGTTTTAAATATCCGCATGACAATAATATATTAGGACCGGCCAAGAAAAATTGTTCCAAACTAAAATTTCTACTGCTGCTACCAGAAGTGATGATTACGAGCTCATAATGGCATATCTGAAATTACATAAAAAAGTTAAAAACAATCGTCAATGTTTTTGTGAAAAAGTTAAAACCAATCATCAAGATAGCAAATGTCTCCGTCTCCGATTCCAAATGGATATGGAACGTCAACGTAATTTCCTTAACTTGTCAGACAATCAGGCTTTAGTGCTGCTGTTAGCGATGATAGCAAGATCATCAACTGGAACGCCAATGTTAGTACCATAATTCAATGTCTCTGCTCTGTTAACTTATTTGCCCTCTGCTTACTGAGCATGTTGAGATTAATTAAAGCTTACAGTTGCTTTGGATTATATAGATTCCATCTTTACATGTAGACCAAGATGATTAGGTCAAGATTGGGAACATACAGATGGAAGAAAATGTAAGGGACTATCAGGGACATATATTCCAGCAGCCATACTTGGCAATTAGTGGTTTCAAAAGTAATGGATGGCATTAATACACTAACCAAGGATCACTTGAAGTACATGTTGAAAGATTAATTGATTCTACCTTCCATTTTTTCCACCTTCTATTTACATTTGTATAGCAATTTTTTTCCCAATAAAATGAGTTATGTTTTATTTCAAAAAAAGAAAAGAAAAAAAGAATTATGTTGTTTTATTTCTATTTAATTTTGAATTCATTCACCTTTTTAACCCTTGAAAATTAAATGAAAATAAATTGATGGATGGATGTGAAATTATATTTTTAAGTTAAGATTTTAAGTTATTCTAAGCTAACACATATATATATTCTATAGTTAAAGTAAAGTAAGATGAATTCTTTGTTGGATTGATCAAAAAAAGTCCTCTAAGTCAATGCAAGTCTTTATGAATTTTTTTTTCTTTTTATGACTGAGATCAATCTAGGATATAATTGAGATCTATATCGATAAACTTTGTGATATAATAGGATCATCAATTTTTAGGATAAGGAAAAAGAGCAGTCCACATATAATAGAAAAAGTGCCCACAATAATTTTATGGGAATTAATGGGTTCGAACCCAACCATTAAAGTGACTTTTGTCTGCCATCATACCAGAATCACTTTCTCTTTACGAAGTTTAACTAAAGCAGCCGAAAAAAAAAGGACAGTATGTTTCATATAGATTTCTTTTTTATTTATTTTTCTTTAACTAAACCAGCCAAAAGGAAAGTACACTTTGACTAAGGCAGCCCAAAGGAAAGTAGATTCCTTTTTTTATTTATTTTTCTTTAAAAAAAGCAGCCAACAGGAAAGTACTTTCTTTTTTTTTTTTTCTTTTTTAAGATTGCAAGAGTATAAATGGATTCTACAAAAAAAAATGAAAAAAAAATTTATATTTTCAAGCATAGCTGCTTGATATATCGCTATATATACATGAATTGTATGCTGATATTGCAAATTAAAAACATGATTCCTACACATAGTAATTTAATTTCTTATGGTAAAACTTTTCCTGCATAAATTGACTAATGAGGTCCAAATATTATGATTAAAATTAATAAAAATACTTTCTATACTAGTAAAAGTTCGACGAGAACTACTCTAGAGGTATAAAAGTCCTTGAATTGACAAGATTTAAATAATTTTAGGTCTAAATATACAAGGTGCGGGTACAAAAAAGTTAATGTTAATGTGATATTATTCAATCTTCATTGTTGTACCTAATCGCAAAATATCTGATTACCTGTGGATCTAGAGAAAAAATTAGTCAATAAGTCGACTAATTGAAAAATGGATTATCAAACTTAGACATCAACGGATATTTATTTGTGTGGAAATATTCCAGCAGTCAGACCGGACCATTGACTATAATAAAGAGTTACACTAGTGGCATGCGCACCACTATTTTTTGTCAAAGCATGCAGGAAATCAGTCAATTTTAAAATTTTTTTAGTATATTAACTTATTGTATTTTTGGGAAGTGGTTTAGATACCATTAAATAGTTTCTATATACACGCTTAGAATTCATCCCTTTGTTTGAAATTTATTGTCGTTTTCATTTTAGATTAATAAATCTTATAAAATAGTATTAAAATTAATTTGAGGACTTGAATTAATATCATACTTTTAAAATGAGTTTTCTTTTTAATACCAACGGTGTTCAACTTTGGGCCCAAAAAAGGTGAAACACTTCACAGCTGTCAACGTCTCATTTCGTTGTTGTCCTTTGCTTGTTTGAACATATTTCTTAATGGGCAAATTGCACAAACCCCCCTGAGGTTTGACGAAATTACACAAATAAGATGAAGTTTGGATAACTCATATTGATTTCCCTTAAGATTTCAAAAACTCAACATCAATTTCCCTTGCTGTTAGTCAATCCCTATTGAATTCACACGATCAATGGTTAAAAACACAAAAAGACTAAAACACCCTCAAAATTGAATTTAAGCTCAAACTTTTTATTTTTTATAAATTTAAAATTAATATTATATATTTTAAATTTAATTAATTAAAAAATTAAAAAAAAAAAAAAAAACACCTGGAGACCATAGGTCTCCAGGTGTCTCCATCGCTGGAGATAGTCTCCAGTGACGGAGTCCATCGCTGGAGACAATCTTCAGCGATGGAGCGTCTCCAGCGACGGCTGGAGACGTCTTCTCCATCGCTGGAGACGCACATGGAGACCAGTGGTCTCCAGACGATGACCAAGAGACCAGATTTAGTCTCTGGCGACCGGCGACAAGAGACCAGATCTAGTCTCTGGTGACTGGCGACTAGATCTAGTCTCTGAAGGGTTTTTTTTTTTTTTTTTTTTAATTTCATATTTGGTTTGATGATGATGATTTATTTGTGTGATGTTGGTTTGATGAAAATGATGGAGATGATGATTTTGATGAATAAAAATTATGAAATGGAGAAGAAGATGATGATCATGGAGAGATGGAAGATCTAGAAGAAGATGATTGAGGGTTTAATATAATTATTAATTAAAAATAAATATTTTTTAATTAATTAATTATTTAATATATATTAAATTAAAATTTTTATAAGGTGTATATTGACCATTTTGCCCTCAATAATTTTGACATGATAAAGGTTGATTGACGGTTGACTAAAAGCAAGGAAGGTTGGTGCTGAATTTTCGAAATCTTAAAGGAGGTCAATGTGAGTTATCCAAATTTTGTCATATTTGTGAAATTTCGTCAAACCTCAAGGGAGGTTTGTGCAATTTGCCCTCTCTTAATTGACGTGAGCAGTGAACAGTGAACACTCTGCGATTGGTGTAGTCTGTGATATGACAATGCATGTGAAATATTACTAACCGATTGCGTTTTAAATCCGCACGACAATAATGTACAAGCAAAATTGTTCCAAACTAAAACTTCCTACTGCTGCTGCCAGAAGTGACAATTACGAACTTAATATGGCATATCTGACGACACAAGTGCTCAGAGACACACTTGAACCATAATAAGCACATTGAGTTATCAACCATGCAACAATTCCCCAAGCTAGTTGTCTATTGCGGAAACGAATTGTAGAGTCCAATGAGACTATGCTAATTAATAAACATCTCTAATGCCCAATTAATTATCATTGAACCAACAACCTTTCCAAAAAATTTACAGGTAAAAGAGCGCCTCCATTGCCGGCGATGGCTACCACCATGGTGGCCACTAACTGTATTCATTATTTAATATTTTTTTTAATGTTTATCAAATTAATTTTTTATACATATTTGATGTTAATTTTTGTTTATAATTATTTCTAATATTTTTAAGGCAAGTTTTAGGATACAATTTTGATCCTCAAACAAGCCTGACAATGAATTACTTAATACAAGCTTATCTTAAATTATCTTAAAGTAATTATATGAATTTCTTTGATAAGTTTGGGAGATAACATTAAAAGTTGCTTTAGCAAACGTTTTCATATTAGCTTTATCCTCCAATTTCAACCGTGACCTGTCACTACTGACACATTAAATATTTATCAATTTCAATTTCAATGTATAGTAAATATTTAGGCAAACGTTTTCGCGTCCAAAAAATATTTTCTACTTCATTAGAAATCTCTTCTTTCAAAAATGATGGAGTCCGAAATTACTAATCGATACACACGAGAAAAACAGAGCCTTAGTTTATTAAAAAAAGAAAAAAGAAAAAAGAACCATGCTAATACGTTAAGTCAAGCAAAAGATAATGAGTTATTTCTACAGTAAAGTGACAGTTGCTCCACATCATATTGTCTTAAAGTGGAAGACATGAGTTCTTTTCGTTTAATAAATGACTGACAAATGATTTTAATTTTGGGGACCATTTGAAAAGACCTATGCTAGAAAGATGAGGACAAACAGTCCGTTTTTGTTTTTTTCCGAAGATCTGTACTTGAATGAGGCTCAAATTTTAATTTGTGGACCACTTAAAAAACCCGTACTTGAAAAAGTATAGAAGTTGGCTCAGATTTTAATATGTCAGATCACTTAATAAGACACGTGCTTGGAAGAAGGAGGTGAATTTACCTAAGATTTAGTGCGTGGGATCACCTAAAAAGACAAATATACTTGGATCGTGTTTTTCGTTTTCAAAAAAGACATACTAAGATTATGCTTTTGTTTGATATAGTTGTTATTTTGGGGATAAAATATATTCATGTTTTTTAAGATAGGTTTTGCAGGTTATACTTTACTGTGCATGTGCATTATTGGTCTCTGTTTTGAAATTGCTTTCAAGTTTCACTTTTGAAGGATACATGTTACAAAAGCCAAAAGATAGAAGAAGTACATGTTTCCACGTTCACTCTTGGGCTGTTTGTCCAATTTTATTTCAATAGTTCTACTATTGATTATGGATTCAATAATTGATATGACTTATATTGTAATTTATTGTAATTTATACCTACTAGTTTACATTTTACATAATACTACTTTGCAGTACATTATAATTATTTTTTTTATTATTGTTTGGGAAATTTCAATGAATTAGGTATTGCTTGCTCCAAATTATTATTCAATCTATATTATTTGGATAATATTTTAAGTGTTTAAAATTAAATAAAGCTATTTAATAATTAACAAAATACCCATAAATTTTTTGGGTAAGATCACATAAGGATATATCAAGATCTTTTATGGATAATTTGAGATAAGTTCAGATATTCCATAGGATATTGATCCTTTTTCTATTTTGATATCGACTCCTTGAAAATATGAATAATATTGAGATATTTTGATACATATATATTGATAATAAGAGGCAGTTTATTTTTATCACTTTTCACTTAACGGATCTGAATTATACCTATTAAGTGATTTTTTTTTTTTAAGTGGTCAAACCACCTAAAAATCAATGAAAAAAAGGTTACAATTTCCTACTTTTAATTGAATGTCAAATCATCTAATAGTTTTTTAGATATGTTATTTTAAATCTATCGTTCCCAAAATAACGTATTTCCAAATTTGTTATAATTTTAAAATATACAAATTCGTTTTAAATGTAATTAATGAAATATTACAACAACTAAAATATATATTACTTTACGATTTCAACTTTTGTTGCAATAATAATTCAATTTAAAAATATTTTATTTATTTTTATTTAAATATATAAATTAAATTTACTTTGCTACAATAATTTATTTATGTATAAATAATTTTCAAACAAAAAAAATTACTTTACTATAATAATTAACCATATTTTAATTATGAATAAAAATATTATAAATATATAAAGTGTTTTAGTATTTGTTAAATAAATTATTATAGTTGCTTGTATTATATTTAATAATGTTACATAACAATTAAAAGTAAAATGATATAAATGTTAAATTACTAATTTTTATAATATTTTAATTTTAAAAAACAAACAATATTACGATACATTCAGACGTAAGAGAAAAAAAAAACATGTCAAATAGATTTCGGGTTTTAATCACTATTCAGTCTTCAGTCTTCGACAGTACTGTTCAATCTTCAGTCAAAAAAACAAATGATCCCTAAGTTCTTTACTAGTTGCCATTTAAAAAGAGAAATTTTTCTCTATAGTTTTCATTTTCTCTCTAAAATGCCCTCACTCAAATTGATAGAAGAGTAATTAGAGGAGAGACTTTGGATTTTCAAGGTTTTCAAAGCATCAAGCTTATTCAAGGGAAAAGCAAGAAAACCATTAAAGGGGAATTGTGAATTAATAACTTTTGATTCGAGATATTTATAACTCTTCTTCTTTATTATCAAGTTTTGCAATAATGATAATCTTAGCTTATTAGAACCGTTTTTATTAAAATCTTTCATTACATATTTTTCTGTTTGGGAAATGTTTCAGTTCCTTCAATATCCTTATTTGATATATATATATATATATATATAAGAATGTACGTTTTATTAAAGAAAGATATGCAAGTATAATATTAGAAATACAATCTGAAATAAAATGAAACAAAGTTTGATTAAAATTATGTCTAAAAACCAATGTCATATGTCTATGAGCTGCCTTATTACCCCTTCTAGGAGTAAATTAACTAGGGGTGATCATAAAAACATGAAACTGACCCGGACGATTTGACCAGAACCGATCCGTGGGTGTTTGGGTCGGTTCCAATGTTCAATTTCAGGATGTTTGGATCTTTTCCTTAAAAAATATCACGTTTCATAGATCGGGTTGGTTTTAGATACCCAGAATCGACCTGATCCGTCAAAAACCCAGAGTGTACATAGGTAATTTGTGCTTCATATGTGCTCTTATATGAGCAAAACACATCAATTTAGAACATTCAAAAGTCAGAAATGTTTCTCAAATCTCACCATCGCCTTTCGATTGCCAGTCCTCTTCCATCGTCTTCCTTCTCATTTCTCTTATTCCTTTTGTTTTTTCTTCTTCTTCCATCTTCTTTTGCTTCCTTCTTCTTCCTCATCCCATCATCAATCGAAACTTCAAGTCACCGTTCACGTCATAGATTTGGTCTGCATCGTCGATCTGGTCTTTTGTTACCTTTTTCGCCAATCTTATTTTTCTTCCTTCTTCCTTGTCCCGTTGTCGATCGAAACACCAAGTCGCTTTTCACGTCGCCATTGACCTTATAGATCTCATCTTTATCACTGATCTTGTCCCTCATTGCCTCTTTTACCGATCGATATCATCTTTCTTTGCCTCTGTCACCAATTAATCTTGTCCATCTTTGAGGGTATTTTTATTTTTTGGTTTGGGTCCTTTATGTGATGGATTTTTTTTATTTTTTTGGTTTGAGATTTATTGTGTGGTAGGTTTTTTTGATTGTTTGGTTTGATTGAGTTTTGATTTGTTTGAGTTTTGGAGTTTGAGTTCTATTTTGGTTGAATATAGATGATGAATATGTGATAATGTGATTTTGGTGTTAAACATGAAACCGACTCGAATTGAACCGATCCGATCCTGTTCGGTTTAGGTTGGTTTCCATGTTCCAAATCTCCATGTTTGCTTCTTTTTTTGAAAATCGATGGGTTTGTCGATTCGAGTTTGTTCCAGTCGGAATCGAACCGAACACCCAAATGCCCACCCCTAAATTGACACCTAACGTTGTCCAACGCAAATAACATTAAAGAAATATCCCTAATGAAAGGACCTTTCACAGCTAAATAATTCTGAGCCAGAACTATCAAGATAACCAATCAATTATCTATTTCCACAACTTGAGGTCTCAAATCATGAGTGAAAATAAATTTCAAACCCTATCAAACTGTCACACATTCAGCCAAAAAAAAGGTGAAAAAACGGGTCATCTTCATTGAGATAACATCTTTAATAACCCAAAGATGATATCAATTCAAAGTTCCAATCCCCACAAAACCAAACATAATACTAGTTGCAGTATCCACTTAAAGTGTCAAATAGAAGAAGAAATAACCGGAAGTTCTCTATTAATACCAATTCACTTTTGGTGCCTAGAAATATAAAACACAGCTTCTTCCAAAATTAGCTCATTCTTCTTAAGTGGCATACCACGAACAATAATATTCCTAATAGTAAACTGATATAAACAATTGTAGATTAAATGGTTAAGTGAGTGAAGACTGAATGAATAAATGAGTTGTTTAGAAATTGACAAAATGAAAGTGTACACCTAGTCCCACATCGGAAAAGAAGTAAAGGTGAATGGATTCTCAAGCTTATAAAAGGAGTCCAAGAATTTTGTTTCTCATTACCTCAGTCAATGATACTTTAAGCATTATATTTGACTCTTAAAATTACTGTTTTATTCTTCTTATTTTAGAGTATAGATGTAATACCTTCTCCTGAGGTTATTACTGCACATATGTACGAAAATGATGAAATATACTAATATGTCCTCATTGGTGAAATAATAAAAGGATTTTTTAGTGTTTAGTAGTGAAAATTTAATATTTGTAGAATTTTTGAAAGAATCAAGAATAAATTTAAATTATAAAAAGTTGAGGGACAAGTGAGAAAATAAAAGATTTTTTTAGAAGAATGACAAAATTATAAATAAAGTGAAATGTCAAGGGCATAGTGGAAAATGAAAGAATTCTCTAGAGTTTGGTAGAATCGTAAGTTTAAGGAAGTTTAAGGGTAAAAGCGAAGCTTGACTCACGCCTATAAATATAGGTGTGTGTGGTAAGTTTTGCTGTGAGATAACAAAGAGAGAGTAAAGAGAGAAAAAATCTAGAGAGGAGAGAGAAGCCATCGGCAGAGCAAAGGAAGGTAGAGTAGCAACCGCATCAAGCTAGTTGCCGCCATTTGTGAAGAGTGATTAGGCTGCCGGAAGGTGAAAAACAGATTTAGGAACCAGATCTGGTAAGAATCAAGTGGTAAGAGTAAGTTTTCATGGTTTTATTTTAGTGAGAAATCTGTCAAGCAGTCTATGAACTGTATCTGATATTAGTGAGATTCTGTGCTTAGATCTGGAGCTGAAGTGGCGAGCTGGTGGGAAAGTAAGGCAAGAGATAAATGAGAAGTCGGTAAGTAAAATAGCTAAGAATGGTGGTGGTTTAGAGTGTCGCAAGACCTGTTGTAGGTGCGACCTGAGTGTTGGTGAAGAACTAATAATATGTTGCTAAATATAATTGTGTGAAATTTAATGAGGTCGGGAATGTGCAAATATTGATGTGTGTGTGTAAAATTTGGAAAAAGAAGTGTTAAGGGTAAATATACGTGAGCTAGGGTAGGAGCTCGAGAGATGTGAGTTGGAGGATATCCGTTACTCATTTTTAGCATTGGTCAATTTGGTATGAAACACGAGCTTATAGGAAGCGAACTGAGTAATGCACCAGCTTGCCATAATGTCTGTCTGAGCTGGACTAAGGCAGTAGCTTGTAAGGATGAGCTGGCCAAGGGCAAGCTTAATGACTTGGCTGTGCCTATAGTCAGGTTGAGCTAGACAAAGGTAGGAGACCGCTGAGGGGGTGTTGAGCAAGCTTGTTGAGACGATTAATGCCCATAATTCGGGCTGAGCTGGGTGATGTAGGAGCTCACATAGGATGAGCTGGGTGAGCTGGGGTATGAGCTTGTAACTCGAGCTGGACTGGCAATACTGCAGTTTGTAGCAGCTAGGTGAAATCATAAGTTATAGATAATAAAATTGACTTGGAATATAAGTGTTCTGTGAGCTAAATGGAGAACTCATTTGTGATTAAATATAGGTAAAGAGACGAGCTAAGGAGGTCGCCGAAGCAGGAGTTATAAGGAGATTTGGAAGCAAGCTGTGAGTGTGAAAATATTTTAAATATTTTTTAGTTTATTTAGCAAATTTTTATTTTCATTATTTTCCTTTTAGTTTATAAATGATTTATATTTTAGCATGAAAGAAAATAGTTATTTATACATTGATATATAATATTTAGTACACTTTATATTTATAGAATGAAAAGGAAATTTATTTTAATTATAGAAAAAGAAAAAGGTTTTCAAACCTAGTGAACAGTTCGAACCTTTATATATAGACCTTCTAGCGTTAGACCTAGTCGGTATACCTCGCAGTGTATGACAAGTGTTGAGAGGATATGTCCTGCTAACATCAGAAGGATTGAGTCTGTCGTGTCTGTCGAGTCGCCCTCTACACTTGTGGGGTACTATTTCGTTACACGGTGTTTGATGGTAGTTCCATCATGTAGTGATAGCGAGATGTCTTTGTAGTTTTGTCATGATGAGCGATGCTAGCTTTTATGCCACATGACCCCCTTACATTGAGTGAAGTTGGTCTGGCCGCTCATGTGGTTATAACTTCTATTGGGTCTCCATTAGAGTATTTTAGAAAAGAAAAACATACCATTAAAAGCAGATTTTGGAAAAAAAAATGTTTGAGAAATACGAAATATTTTAGTCTTTTATGAACCTAAATTAGAATGAGTTTTTGAAACTTTGTAGAAATTTTATAAAAGCACAAGTTTTTAGAAATAAAATTATTTTTAAAGAAAAATGTTTTCAAAAAGTTTTCGGGAGGTAATTTTATAAAAATCATTTTAAATATATAAAAGTATCTACACTCACTGAGATTTTGTAGCTCATAATGTTTTTGATTTTATATTCAAAGGCCTCCTCAGGTGTAGGAATAAGGGATTCAGGTACCAGTGCACCTCATTCAGATTAGGTAGGACGGACGACTGACAATGCCGCATAGTTTCCTTTACAAATATTGTAACAATAGCATTCATCACATGTTTATGCATATTTTATTTGTGAATAGATTTGTAGAACTTTTATGATGCATGCACATTTTAATTACTTAATTACTTATGACGATGCTTTTGATTATGATTTGAGAATTTGTTTCAAAATTTGAAATGAGATTTTAAAATATATGATTTATGTGATAGAAGTTGATAAATAATTAAGGGTTCACTCCATGGTATCATTCTAGGCCTTATTAGTTAGAATTCAGAAGGGTTTCGTGGAGTGCTCGATAAGATCGCTGGATTCTTTAGAGGGAATCCGAGTCGGGTCCTGCCAGTAGAAAGGTGTGAGTTAATTTATGTTTTGAAGAGTGTGGATGCATTGGGGTCATAGGATGTGAGAGAATAATTTGTCTAATTGTAATAATTTTTCATATAATGGATTTCTCTCTGAAGGCTGTGATTTTTGAAAAACAGGAGTTTTATAAATAAATCTTGTGTTTTGGTGATTGCTAATTTTTTTTGTAATTTTATTTCTTTATTATTTTTTATATTCTTAAGATAGGTTTTTAGAGGAGGTTTTGGGATAAATTTTTCCCAACATGAGTGAACTGAAGACTAAAAATGAAACATATAACCAAAGATTCTTGTCGCTATACCTTGACTTGTTTTCTATCCGCTTATCACTATATTGAAATTTTTCTTTATGAAAATCTTGTCAAATATGTTAATGAAAGAAGCTCATCAGAACCAAAGAATCCAAAGAATTCACTTTAAAATATCCTCAAAAGTACAGAGCTCATAAATATTGGAATTGTATAAATATGTACAATCCTCATCTACTTGGATAAACTCCTCATATGTCTATATTTTTCGAAGGACAATCAAATGAGCAAAGAATGCTATATCCAGTTCCTTGGATATTTTTGAGTACTAAAACAGAAAGATATCTATAAAAGATCCAGGAAAGAGCAGAAATGGACTATTATTTTTTTACTGAAGAAAATGTTATGGATGAAACCGATGAAGGATTTGATGACGAAGCTATCCATAATCTAAACACATGATAATAGTGTCAGCATAAAAAGACAAAAGTATGCACTAGTGTATAGTAGCATCGGCAGAAGAAGATAAAATGTCGATAAAAGGAGATAAAATGTGGGGCAAAAACTGAAAAAGAAAAAATTGGCAATGGCAGACAATAATTCCATCATTGTAATTATATCATATGGCTACAAGCTACATCATTTTTTTCTCTTTTTTTTTTTTTTCCTCAAAATACTTTTGCCTCAAAAAGTTGTTGTTTGCAGAGTACTTTTGCTTCCATGTGACTGCATCATTATTCTTTATTCATGTGTTTTTTAGATAGGTTTTGCAGGTTAGACTTTATTGTGCATATGCATTATTGGTCTCTATTTTGAAATTACTGTCAAGTTTCACTTTGAAGGATGCATGTTGCAAAAGCCAAAAGATAGAATGGGTACATGTTTCCACATTCACTCTTTGGCTCTTTGCCCAATTTTATTTCAATAATTCTATTATTTAGTATTGATTGAATAATTGATATGGCTTATATTGTAATTTATTGTAATTTATACCTACTAGTTTACATAATACTATTTTGTAGTACATTATAATTATTTAAATACAAGCGCCTCAATATTTTGTTTTTTGTAACATAATACCCTCCAGTTAACTATCAACATTAGTTAACGTTAACGGATTGAAGGGTTTGGTCAATTTATAAGAAAAATATATAAATGAGATTAAATTTGAAAAACAATAAAAAAATAATTGAAAATTAAAAAAATATATATAAATAAAAATTTTAATCAGATCTCTACCGCCCATCTGACGGTGCAGATTAAATTGAAATAAAATTAAAAAAAAATAAAGAAAGAAAGAAAATTAAAAAAGAAAATTTCTTCATCAACCACCCATAACCAATCTTATCCATCATCTTCAATATTTCCTCTCTCTTCCTCCATCTTCAACTGAAAACAAATCTTCCATCTCCAAACCTCCATCTTCAACCCCAAAAATAATTTTATTTTTCTCCCTTTCTTCCTTCTTCCATTGTATCTCTCTCTCTCTTTCTACCTTTTTCTTCAACCCTCTCTCTCACTTTCTCTCACCTCAAATCTCCAGTGCCCTTAATTATCAACACGCTTCATCTTCAACACTATCATCATTAATAATTAAGATCATCGATTAACCCAGATGATGCTCCATTGATGCTGGTTTGATGTTTGGTTGATGATGGCGATGATGGTGGGTGGTTTTGTTGGTGATGTTCGGTTGATGGTGGTGGGTTTTGTTGGTGATATTCGTCTGATGATTGATTAGGTTGATGACAGATTGAGTTTGGGGTTTGAAGATTTTGTGTTCAATTGAAGATGCTGGGTTTGAAGATTGGGTTTAGGGTTTGAAGATGCGATTTAGGGTTGTTTCTGGGTTCGACATGAAGTTGTTTCTGGGATCGATTTGAAGTTGTTTATGTGGTTTAAAGATGAATAAGTTGACATCGAACCTAAGAAAGCGTCAACAAATTTTTTATCATTTCCAAAAAACCATATATTATTTAATATACAATATGTTGTTCTTCAAAAATTCTACCTTGAATATTATGTAAAAGTTCAAAAGGAAGTTCTAGACACTTGTCAATAGTGTATGGCCCTATAACTAGCTTTTGTAAGTTTACGCAATTGCTTTAGGAAGAGCTGAACTTGAAGATGTCATTCCTGTAAAAGTTCTAAGAATAAATTAGCCTAGATAAAATATCGGCTAAATCATTATTTTTTCCACTAATTAATATGTTCAAAATAGCTTTATATCTTCTACCGGTTAATATCTCTAAAAAATACAGCCATCTTTTACGAATGAAAGAATTTTCCTATAGAATCCTACTATATTATTACAGTCAGTTCTTATTATAAAAGAATTGTTTTGTATATACAGATGAAATGAATTTAAAGAATTTATTATTCTCAAAATTTCTGATTCCGTACCAGACTTCCTGCTTTCTGATTCCGTTAATTTGCCACTTGTGTATATAGCTATCTCTTATTTTTTATTAGGACTATCTTTAATAGGCTTTTGGAGTAAAATTCCTGCCCATCCATTATTACTAGTGCCAGTTTGAATGATTTTAAAGTAGTTATCTATAGGTATAGATTAGAGATTTAAGTTTTTTACAATTTTTTTTTTTAACTAATTTTATGTTGTGTGTATTTTTTGGACTACACAAATGGACAGGTAAAAACTCAGCAAAATGACTCAACGGATTGGCCTAATGAATAAGGGCCCAACTATCCAAGTCTCAGCTAGAAGAAGCGAGCTTTTGGCACAAGAAGAGCAGCTTGCATACACGTGCACATGAGATCATTCAGGTCGTAGAATGAGCTTGGATATGACGACTAGCTCAATAATACAAGCTTCAGCTTAGACACGACTCCAGCTCACATAGATAAGTTCTTAGGTCGCTAGTTATGATTAGTGATGCCCAGCAGGTCGCTCAGAGTAGAACTAGCTCGTGGAGTGGTGTGACGTGCACGTTAAGCCTTTCCAAATCAGTGGTGGCATTATTTTCTCAACCATTAGGTATGGGGCTAGTGTCAGAAATCTATGTTTTGATAGAAGACTTTGACAAATGTGACATGTGTCAGATTTGAGAAATTGTAATTAACTATTTCTTTATTTTATCACAACTGTAGCACCTTTCCATTTCTATAAAATAGGGGGCTGTAACAATTATAAAAGGGCTTTTTGCTCTCTCTTACTTAGACTCTCACATCAGAAAACAAGTAATAATAGTGACTACCTTTTTAAAACAGAGATAGCCGTGGGCGTAGGCTCTTTTAAAGTCGAACCACGTAAATCTTTGTTATTCTATTCTCTCTCTTTGTCTTTCCTCTCTTCTATCTGTTTTATTTGTGTTTGATTTGCAGTTCTGGGCTTTGAAGAACCCAGTTGACTAATTTTTGATGTTAACATTTTATATCTTTTGAATTAAAATATTTTTGACCATTTTTACTTAACTTATTATATAAAGGTCTTACTAGAGTAATTATATTAGGAATAAACTTTTTGTTATAGTATAGCAAGCCTAAATATTTTTGTAATTCTTTTGTCTTCTCTCTTTTATTAGGGAAAACTAATATCATTGTTACTATATGCTTTTGTAATTCTATTTTACCTTTGTCTATTACTAATCCTAAAATTTCAATTTTCGTTTGAATTACTCAATCTTCTTTTTTGAAATTACTATATTATTTTTAAAAATATCTAATATATTAGATATTTTTTAAAATATCTAATTTATCTATGTAAACTATGCAAAAATGAGAATAAGGTTTAAAGGCTTTGTCCATTCTTTTTTTAAAAACTTGTGTGGCATTCTTTAAACCAAGTAACATTACTAGCCACTGAAATTGTCCTACAGAGCAACTTAAAAGTTGTCCAACGGATGGATTCTTTGCTTAACTTAATTTACCAAAACCCACTTTTATAATCAAATTTAGAAAGTTGCTTTTTATAAACAATTAATTAGGGGATAATATGAAACTCGCCCTGAAATGTACAAAATTAATCGTGATTGAACATTATTTCTTTTTAATAGGTGAACTGTCCCCTACCATCAACTTTTTATTTAAAAAGTTAACATTTTCTATCTAAAATCATGAACTAGCCAAAATACCCTTACCAAGATCCGTAAAATCCCAATCATATCCTTTAAATTTATATAATAATTAAAATACCTTTTAAATTATTAATAGACAAAAATATTAAATAAAAAAATGCAAAATTATTAAAAATATATATTTTTTTTCTCTCATTCTTATCTCTCTCATGTCATTGTCTAATTTCTTCTCTCTCACTTTTTTTTTTCCTTTTTTTGTTGATAATGGCAATGGGTCATTTGAGATGAACCTGGATAATTTTTATCTAGGTTTGTCCTAGACGACCCACCTCGTCTAGGTTTCAATCGAACCCATATCTGGGTTTGATTGGAACCCAGATCATTTGCTTTAGATTTGCTGCAATTCACCCACTTTTGCAGAACTCCCACCGTTGTTGATGCTGTTGAAGTGGTGGTGGTTCACCACGGATCACCCCACCAAGGATGTCACAGTCATGCTTGCTAAATGAGGAAGAGGCGATATGTTTGGGAAGTGGTGGGCGAAGGATTTGTGAGGAGACTGATTGTTATCGGAGTGGAGACACTACAGGAGGGATGCATACCCAAAATCATTACCATCAACCAAAAATCAGCTGATCGTTGGCGATGACATGGCGACAGTGTGTAACGGTGGAGTTAGTTGTGAATATCGGGGTCTTTGAGTTTTTGTTTTGTTTTTTTTATGGTTTCTTCAAGCGTGTGAACACTGAGTTTTGGATTCTATTTGGATGAATTGAGAGACGGTTATGTAAGCTGTTTACAAGTATTGTTCTAATATTTGTATGATTTTAGTTAATAAGTCTAAAAGTGGTTGATATATGTATATATATTTTTAGATATCTCATGCGTATGCGTGTCAAGATTGTGGACTTGACTCTTGCGCAAGCCAGTAGTAGAATAGGACCAGCTATGCGTGCTTCATTTCCTAATCAGTACATTGATGAAATGACTACTCTTATTTGATTGGTTCATTTGTTTTGCGCCTTTATAGTTTGTTTGATTTTTTGTTTTTTTATACATTTTTAAAACTTCTGTGACTTCTTGTCGTTTGAGTTTTTGATTTTATTGATTAGATTTGTTTCAATAATTGGAAAAACCTAGATGATGGTTTGAAGTTGCTGATGTCGAACCAGATTGATGGATTGATGATGATAATAATGGGTTGATGGTGGTGATGATGGATTAATGTGTTTGGGTTTATGTTGGTCGTGATGCTTGATGTGATGAAACGCTGTTGGTGTGGTTTGGCTATCGGTGTTAATTTGATAAATGCTGCTAGTGTTATAGTTGATGATTAATTGGAGGTGAAGGTCTAATCTACCATCTATTAAGATTGGATTTCTACCCGTAAAAATATACATATAATTTTAATTTATAAAAAATATATATATTTTTTTAAAATGATCTCTACCACCCATCAACATGATGAACAGTGAAAATTATTTTAATTTTTTTTGAGAAAAATATTTTTTTTTTAATTTTTAAATAATTTACAATTTTTTTTTTTAAATTTTTTTATCTCTAATATCCATTTCTAAAATAGAGGTGAAGATTTATTTTTTATTAATTAATAGAGTTATTAAAACCATTTTCCTTCATTTTAAAATTTTAATTATTATATTAGATTACCATTTTGTCCTCAAGTTTTAACATCGGTTGGTTTTTTAGACGGCAGAGGGTGATTTACCTAATAAAAATAAAACCATGAGTCATGATTAGTTTAACTTTTGGAGGAGTTTTTTTTTTATTTTTTTTATAATATACTTTTATTAATTTATCTTTGTTAGAGATTTTATAACTATTATCTAACATATTATCATTTAATCTTTTATAATTAATCATTCTAGTTTTTCCTCTTTTTTATTCACTATGGTTATTAATTATGAAAGTTAGGTTTCTATGTCTACTTGTACTTTTTCTAATTACTTTTAACTCCAGTAATTCTTCTATATGTAATCGGAATTCTTTTCTATCTTCTAGGCTATGTACTGAATCTTGTGTTTTTGTAGTTATATTTGGATTAATGATTTCTACATTATAGTAATCTATATTATTTTCTCGTATTGGATTATTTCTAATTATAACTAATTTCTCTAATGTATCTACTTTTCTTTTTATTTCTATTAGCCAAATTTGACATTATCGTACAATCTATATTTTCTATTTTTATCATGTCTTCTAAATAGTTATTTACGTCTTCATCTATTAGCAAATGATTGTCTATGTTTTTGAATGAATTTCCTAATAGAGAATCAAAGTATTCTAAGGGGTTGTTTATTTTTTTGTTTAAAGACTAAACATTGTTACTGAAGACTGAAAACTGAATAGTGACTGAAATCTGAAATTTGAACAATATATTTGTTTTTTTTTTTCATTTACTTCTGAACATATTATAAATTTATTTGTTTTATCAATTTAAAATTATTTGAAAACTAGTAAGTTGACAATTATACTATTTTTACTATTTGTTGTAATGTAATTTTAATTAATTTAATACAAAAATTTGAAAGTAAATAATTTAATAAATTCTTAAACATTTTTTATGTACATATTAATAAAATTTTATTAATAATTAAAATATGATTAAAAAATATAGTAGTATTAGCCTTATTTATATTTAAATATATTCATAGATTTAAAAAATAACTAAAAAAATGAATGTTTAAATTGTAAATTAAAATATATTAATTCAATTTTAAGATAATTTGGGATGAAATGTATTTAGGTTTTATTTTTTAAATATATTTTTTATAAGTGTCAAGGGAAAAAGAAAATAAAATTTGAATAATATAAAATTAGGATAAATTTAAAATTATATCATTTTGGGAAGAATAAATTTAGAATAAAAACTTTTAAATATCATTAAGTGATTTGCAATTAAGTGAAAAGTTAAAAATTTTTACTTAATTTTTTCAATTATTTTTTGATAGTTTTAAGTGGTTTAACTACTTAAAAAAACAAACAAAAACAACTTAATATGTG
This sequence comes from Dimocarpus longan, assembly GCA_022984855.1. Lineage (NCBI taxonomy): Eukaryota > Viridiplantae > Streptophyta > Magnoliopsida > Sapindales > Sapindaceae > Dimocarpus > Dimocarpus longan. The sequence goes on from CM041020.1 coordinate 13,673,272, forward strand.
TAATTCAGTAAGTCTTAAGTGAAAAAAATAAACGACCCCTAAGTCTACTTGTTTTTCTATATTATATACTTTTTCTTTCTTTTCAAACAGAATGTTTCATGTTTCATATTTGCGTTGAATAAATGTTGATTTTTTAAACAAATTAACACATGTAGGAGTTATCATTATGCTTCCATTTATACCAAGAATAAAATTTAATCCTAAAACGAGTTTGTAATTACTGATTTGATTAGTTATAAAGGTTTGGGGTAAATTATGTATTTCCCCATTTATTCAAATAGGTTTATTTACTGAGCAATCGATAATTTTTATGAGGGTTCTATTAAATTGTCTTACTACTATGGCTTGTCTAAGCATTTTGTAATCTTCTGGAACTAAACTTTCATATACAGCGCTTTTATTAGTACCTATATTTATCGTAGCTTTTGTATTTAACTTATTATTTTTATATAAAATTTCTATTTCTATGGTTATTAATTCACAACCTCCTCTATTAGCATTGTTAGTCTCTACACAAATAATCTATTTTAAGTACTTCCTGTAATTCTTCTATATTTTCAAAATCATTAATAGTTTTTAAAATATTAGCTTTTATATTTTTGGCTTCTGGACAATTAGGTTTTATATGACCCATCTTACCATATAAATAGCATTTACACTCATTATGATCCTTCGTATAAGATAAAAGGTCTTTTCTTCTTATAAGGTTTAATATAAGAATATTTGAAGGGTTTTCTATACTTTTTTTTTTTTTTAATCTTTATAATTTTTATGGGCTTTTCTATATTTATGTTTATGTTTCCTATTTTTACTACATCCTAAGGTATGTACCTCATATAAATCCATACACTGTTTACTAAATTGTTCTCGTGTTTATACTTTAAGTTTTTTTTTACATCAAATATTTCTTTAATTGTTTTCCTAATGAAGATATTTGCCAAATTAATCCTTCTTCTTTTGTACTGTCAAACTATGTTCTTAGTTCATCACTTAGGAACCGTTTGTTTTTTCCACTTAACACTTAATAGTGCTGAATTACACATATTAAGATGTTTTCATTTATTTCTTTAAGTGGTCAAACCACTTAAAATTACTAAAATACAACTGAAAAAATTAAATAAGAATTTTTAACTTTTCACTTAATTGAAAATCCCTTAATGATATTTAAAAGTTTTTATTCCAAATTTATTATCTCCAAAAGAACATAATTTCAAATTTATCCCAACTTTATATTATTTAAATTTTCATTTTTTTTCCTTGATACTTATAAAAACTATATTTGACAAGTAAAACTTATATACATCTCATCCCAAATTATCTTAGAATTGAACTAATATATTTTAATTTATAATTTAAATATTTATTTTTTTAGTTGTTTTCTTAAATATATTAATATATTTAAATATAAATATGGTTAATACTACTATTTTTTTAATGATATTTTAATTATTAATAAAACATTATTAATATGTACATAAAAAATGTTTTAGAATTTATTAAACTATTTATTTTTAAATATTTGTATTAAATTAATTAAAATTACATAACAACAAATAGTAGAAATGATATAAATATCAACTTACTAGTTTTCAAACAATTTTAAATTTAAAAAACAAACAAGTTTACAACATATTTAGAGATAAGGAAAAAAAAAAATAAACATGTTATTCAGATTTCAAATTTTAGTCACTATTCAGTCTTTAGTCTTCAGTAGCACTATTCAGTCTTTAGATAAAAAAACAAACGACCTCTTAGCTTTTCTCCTATCTTACCAGGTAATGTATTAAAAATCTTTATTAAAAGGTTTTCATAGCACGGTCTACCTATTTGACTCTAATATTATAAAATAAATCGACATGATAGTCAAAATATTGCATGTCGCATATATTTAACTGCTCTAAACTTATAGTTGCTCCAGTAATTGTTAATGTATCTCCTTACGATATTCCTAATATGATTTTCTTTATACAATCAATAAAACCTAAGACTCTTATATGTATTTCAAATTCATTTAACTCTCTCCGATCCTCTCTTTTTGCATATTCGCGCCATCCTAAGTATATTTGTTTTTCACTACATCCTAATGTACTTTCTAAATAAATCACCTTATATTTAGGATCAATTATCACTGATAATTGGCTTCCATGGAATGTGTTATTAAATTACCTTCCCATCTATCAAATATTTGTTTCCACTCACTAGGTTTGTGACCTTGTAAGCTTAAGATCAATATATCTTTTGCTTCTGAAACTTGCTTCCACTTTTCTAATTTAGTTTTAGCTTTAAATATACTCCTTCTGTTTTCTAATACTGTTCTCTATTTTCGAGTATACCTATTTGTTCTAAGTATTCTTCAACCTTTGTTTGTTCCGCCATTGGTTCAGGGATATTTGAGCGTCGTTTCTATTACTAGTTTCTCCTTCTTCAAATAGTTTTTTGTCTTCATCTACCATAATTTCATCTTCTATATAATATATACTTTCTAAGTTATGCTTGAATTTATTAAAGTGTAAGTTTTTAATTAGCATGTCGTCTGCTAGCTTTATCTTCACTTAACTATAAATTATTACACAATTCTTCAAAAATTTCTTCTTCTAAGTAGTCACTTAGATTTTCACTTTTAAATTTATATTATTATTATTATTGATTTTTATGCCATTTACCATACTATCCTTACTCAATAACAGAATGGTTACATTTCGACACTGGAGAAACAGTTTGGGGTTTCAGGGTATCATACTCTTCTTTCTCATTAACGGAAAGGTTATTGTACTATCCTTTCTCATTCCGGCGAGCTTGTACGCTTGCTGAAATTAAATGGTACTTTCTTGTAATCTTAAGCTTGTATTGATTTGATTATGTGTCCTTCTTGATTGCTTGCTTTTGTTTAAAAGTTGTCAGATGGTTGTTTGAAGTAGATTCACTTCCAGTTTCATGAATAAAATGTTAGGGATTTATGTGAGACAAGAAAGAAAAATTTTAAATTTGGATAGAAGATTATATGGAAGGGAAAACATTTTATTGATAAGGAATCCTTGTTTCCGTTTTTTTGACTTGATTGGTTACAAATGTGCCCATGTCATCTATTTATACAAGTGTGTCACTGTAGAATTTAGATACATTTATTTTTATATTTATTCATAATTCATCTAGGAACTGTAGATTCATTCCTAAATATTATAAATTCATTTAATCATCAATCTCCAGAATTATCTTGAAACATCTTCCAAAGATTATTCATGCAGCATCTAGATTCATCTCCATAGTTCAATGCATTGATTACAAATTATATTATTAACACCCCTTCTTAATTTGTAATCTTCAAGATCTTTATGAAATAATTAAACTTTCGAGCTGATAAAGCCTTTGTGAAAATATCAGTCACATGCTCTTCTGTTCTATAGAATTGCATTTCAATTTCTTTTTCTTTAACTAACTTCCTGATAAAACAATGGCGAAGCTCGATGTGCTTTGACCTGTTGTGAAAAATTGGATTCTTTCTCATGACTAAGGTAGACATTTTATCACAATAAATAACCGTAGCAAACTTTTGTTCTTACTTCAAATCCTTCAAAATTTTCTTAAGCCAAATAACCTCACAAGCTGCAGTTGCAGCTGAGATGTACTCAACCTCAATTGAAGATAAAACAATTGTGTCTTGCTTCTTTGAAGACCATGTAATGGCTTTTGTCCTAAGACATAAAATATATCTTGAAGTGTTTTTTTTTTGTTGTCAACAGAACTTACTAAATCATTATCTGTATACCTGATTAAAGAATTGTCTACTTCTTTTGAATAATGAAATCCAAAATTCTTTGTCCCTTTAACATAACAAAGAACTTTTTTTTTTTTTTACTATTGAAGAATGTACTTTGATTAGAATCACTCATAAATCGAGAAATGACACTAATTGCATGAACAATATCAGGTCGAGTATTTGTAAGGTATATAAGTGATCCAATAAGACTTCAAAATTGAGTTCCATTGGCTTTTGATGCTCGATCAGATTTGCACAGATTTTCATTTAATACCATCTGTGTAGCCATTGGCTTGCAGTTTAGCATGTTAAATCTTCTTAGCAGATCTTCAACATATTTTTCTTGTGAGATGAAGATACCTTCATTGAATTTCTTTACCTAAATTCCAAAGAAGTATCTCATAAGACCAAGACTTGTTATCTCATATTCTTTCATCATGAGATTTTTAAAATCTTCTGTTATTTTGAACAATGTGCTCGTGTAGATCAAATCATCCACATGAGGCATACTACAAGAAAATCTTCCATACCATTTCTCTTGATAAACAATGATGGCTCACTGGGACTTCTTTTAAAACTATTCTCCCTAAAATATTTGTCTATTTTGCTATTCCAAGCCCTGGGGGCTTGCTTTAATCCATACAAGGCTTTTCGAAGACAATAAACTTTGTCTTTTTTACCTTTGGTGACATATCCCTGAGGTTGCCCCTCAACTCCACGCTACCAGCCCTACCAGCACATTACTAAGCCCAACTACTGTCTAAAGTGCGCCTACTAGCATGCCACCTTGCCAAGCAGTGCTGCACAAGCCTTGCTACACCTCCAGCATGCTGCCATGCTCGCTTATCTGTTGCCAAGCGCCCAAACCAGCGTGCTTCACACCAGTAGCCCCTTGTGTGCTTAGCTGCGTGTTTTCTAGTCCAGTAGCCCTTAAACCAGCGTCACACGCTGTCAAGCATGTAGGAGATTTGTCCAAGAAGGCATTTTCAACTTTTCATTTCACACTTCGTGCCTTAACTATTCAACCTTTAAGAATACTCGAATCACACCATTTTGGACAGTTTTGAGGGGGCTGAAAATGGGGACCCCTCTCTTACTCTTAATTCTCACCCCTTAAACACCTCTATTTCCTTCAAAACTTCACCCACCAATACCATTCACCTATACTTTGGAGAGAAAGCTTTGCATGAGCATAGAAGAGGATGCAAGAGTTCAAATTTGGAAGAGAAGGGGAGCTTCATGGATTCAACCTTAGAAGACGGAGGTTCATGGGTTGTGTTCTCAACTTCTCTTTTGTATTTGTAATTTTTCCATTGTATATAGCCATATTTTATGTTTTGTTGGGATAATGATGGATATTGATTATTTAATGTTATTAGAGTTTGATTATCATTTGCTTGAGGATGGTGTATATGTTGAGTAGGGATTTTAGAACTTAATGCTTACATGTAATTGACTATCATACGCATGATTTGAGATTTTATGTTGAGATCGGAAGGAATAGCACACAAAGTGCTCGAAAATGGCTACCCTAGGCTAGGAAAGGGAAATAGCTACTCGCGTGACAGTTAGGTCGCCGTGAGTACTCCAATGACAGCTAAGTATCTTATAAAAATACCAATCCGACTTAAATAGTAAATTATCTTAAACTTAATGAGCTCTTGTTCATTGGATAGCCATCGGAAGATAGGTGTTGGTGGGAAAAAATATGTTCAATGTATTATCGGAAGAGATGTATTGAGTGCATTAGTGATAAACTAGCGATAAACACAATCAATAAATTTTCGATGTTTTGATAATTAATTTCTCTATCTAAATGGAATCCAGAATCTCAACACACATTTATTTGTTTTTTTATCTATGACTAGTTTGGTAATCGATTCTCATATCTCTATGGAGATGATCCTGCAACTGTTATACGATATTAATACAATTTGTATACTTGCGAGGTTTTACTACTAAATGAGAATTGAAAAGTAACCGACAACCGCTGCTGTAATATAGATATATATTTTTTAATTTTTATTTTAATTATAATTAATTAAAATTAAAAATAATTTTCTTTTTTTATCTTTATTTTTCATTTATTTTATTTTATTAAAAATTGGAAAATAAAAAAATAGAAAAAAATGAAATAAAAAATGTTGAAAGAAAAATATATTACGTTTTAACAATCATATCCACTATTTACTAAACACGTTTGTCTTACTCTTTTATCAAGGTAATAATTTGAAAAGATAACTTTTCAAACATCTATCCACTTATATTTTAAGTAGATTATTTTATAAGTTAAGCTTTAAGTGATTATTTAATAAGTAGAAACAATCACTACAACAAATCTTGTATTTTACGGCATCAAACCATAGCATTTTTTTTTTTATGCAATGAAAAAGCTATCTATTATAGTATTTTATAATTAAATGCTACGTTAATTAATCACTTAGTAACACATCATTATTAATATGTCAACTTTGTCCCTCGTATGGATGTCAAGGAACCTGTGCTTCTTCTACCAGGGAAAGGGTTCGAAGGTTGACAATAACAATAACACATCATTATTAATATCGGTTTATTATTAAATATATAGCATATAAGATATGCTATTAATAATCATGAATTAATTAACCATTTATGGTTATAATAACACAATAGAAAAGTTATAAATCCAAAATTATTAATATGTTATAAAATTATAATTAAATAAATAGTAAATAATAATAAAATGAAAATTCACAAAACCCTCCAATTCTAAAAATCTGGCAGCAATTCTAAAAGGAAAAATAATTAAAATAAAACTTTGGGGCAAACTTAAAAATTGGTGGGAGAATGATAATCTTTCATTCTCCAATTTCTTAAACTTTAGCCGCTTAATGTTGATGTTGCGGTTGCTTCTGGTTCACTTCCGGCGCCTGCTCCGGTTGAATCATTTACAGATACGGTAAATTTTATGTTGATGGTGAAATGATTATGTTTGAACGAGAGTTAAATAGATTTGAGATGTTGGACAGTGTTTGCACGCGAGTATTATCAAGGATATTGAATTCGATTCAGGCTGAGGGAATGAAAGAAATGGTTGCATGCTGTATCTGGCATGTAAATCATGTATTATGTATCTTCAAAGATGGTTTTAATCATGGAAACAATGCTCAAATTTTTGTTACAGTACCATTTGAAAATACTTCTAGAACGCAATGCGTTTCTGTTTTGTTTGGCAGTGGACCTTGCTTGATGATAGAGTCATTGACAGGTATCAAAACCTTCAGTTATTCCAGCAGTAGATGTTCATTCAATCCCTCACATGAAAGTCATCTGATTTACAATATTTAAGTATTTTTATGTTTAATTAAGCTCATTGATAACAAAGAGTATGCTGTTTGTTTTTTTTTTTTTGGTTTTGTTTTGTTTTGTTTTGTTTTTTTTTTTTTTGGAGCTTTTGACAAGTTAGCTGACGAGAATTTGTTTTGATTTTAGAAAAGCAACCGTTTTTCGAAGTTATATTATTAAAATGTGTTTGTTAATGTAATTATACCAAAAACAAACTAATTTACATCAATTAATAGGTTGATCATTTGCATTAAATTGGTTGTGTGAGTTTGAACCCCGTGCATTACAAGATTTCCTTTGTCCTTTCTTGTGAGCTTTTCAGTTGTGGGAGCATGATAGGTCTTGCTTGTCGTGTGTTTTTTAATATATGTTCTACTCATGTGCACTGTGGTGGTGTTGCTGCTGTTGTTACTTTGGGAATTTGGGATGTTATTTTTGCATTATGTATTTTAGAATGTATTGCAGTTGCTTCTGCTGCAATTTTTATTTGTTTCTCATATTCTTTTGGGTTTGAAGATGTGCAAGATCAAATTCGATCCAACTGGATAAGTTAATCGGATTCAATCCTTTTGATTGGATTTGGATCTGAGAACATGATTGGACCTGAAATTCTGAAATCCATTGAATTGGATCGAATGGTTGATTTTTACACGGAAATCAGCTGAATTAATTGGATCTATCAAATTGTTAGCCTAATTTATATATTTGCTCAATTTACTTTATTTATTTATCTTCTAACCGGAGTTCCCATAACAACCCAGTACAAATACCCAATTTTATGTATTGTGAGCTGGGTTTTCTTTCTATTCTTTTGTTTTCCTATAGCAGCATGGTGTTTTTGAACTTAAAGTCGACGCTAAGACAGTAGCAGATCCATAAAATTTATTTAGTGGATACATGAATAAAATAATAAAAACGAACATACTAAATATATAATATTTTTGTATAAAAAAATATTCGATAATAAAAAATAATAATAATGATTAAAAATAACAGTTTCTTTTTAACTAACTAACTAACTAACTAACTAACTATATATATATATATATATATATATATATATATATATAAGGCATGATTCATGAATCATGATTTGGAGAAGGAAGCGATGCAATGAAGCTTGTTTTTGTGCGTTAATTTATCATTAATGTGATTAATATGTTTTAATCAAATTTGATATGTAAACAAGATAACAAAGTTAAAATTTTATATTTTATTTAAAAAAAAGTTAAAATTTTATATTTTAAAATTTAAATAACAGGATGGTTAGAGTACGATTAGATGTATAATATTTTAAAATTTTAACTGTAATTAAATTGATTGATTGCTGTCACTTGTCAAAATTTAGAAAAAGAATTCAGAAAATAAGGTAAAATTAATGTATTTTGGGGTTTGCATGATAGCTATGGACAAACTAAAAGAGGGAAAGAAGAATGGACACTGCACGTATTAGAAAAAAAAAACCACATCCAATAGTTTTTAACATAAATTAATAATAATAATAATTTGTAGTACTCAACGGCACAAGTGCAGTGCATCACTTCTCTACACTGCATGTCTGCAGTGTTGCCTCCAATTATTATTATTTTTGAAAAGCAGACTCACAGAAAATTTAAGGATTTTTTTTTTAACTTCCGCCGGCAACGTGTTATCCCGGCCCAGTGATGAGTCCGCACCGAGGGGTTTCTTTTCATTGAAGTATTAGAATAATAAAGATTTTAAATTACCGGGTGACATGAAAAATATCAAAATAGATCATTTACTTCTAATAGAAATTGACACTTGTTTCTCTCATTTTCTTGTGTAGAGCATGTTCCGAGAATTAGTGGAGAATTGCCTTCAGCTGATGAGGAAATATCAGATCATCAAAGGCTTTTAGAGAGGTCTCCTTATCTTCCTCAACGTATTAGATTGATGGTTTATTGTCTCACAAAAATATTATACTTAAATTGGAAATTTATTTGATCTACATATTGTACTTCTTACATTTACAAACACATTGGTAGCTGTTAATTCGAAAGTTTCTGGTTACTTTACTGTTCAAGTCCTACACCTTGCCTCCGCATCAACAAAACCCTCAGCCTATAACAGATGGTCCGAAATTTGTTTATGGCCCATGTAAGAGGGTCTCAGATATGGTAGGAAAATAAAAGTCCCACATTGGAAAAGTTTACGATTTAACTAGCTAGATACTACGATTGGACCTCCTTACGATTTAACTGGCTACATACTGACATTGATCCTATACGTATCAGCCTAAGTTTTTCTGTTTAATTGTTAGTGATTATGCTTAGATGCTGGATTTATCAAATACAATGGCATGAAACGAATTAATGTTTTTTCTGTCTAAATTAATATCGTCATTTTATGCCAGTTCCATTTACTGTTCCTGGACAAGCTGTTGATGGTGAAGATGTTGTTGGATCGAAATTCTCACTAAAACAAAAATAAAACTTTTACAACACTCAAAACACCTCACAATACAAAGTTTTGCTTTGTTTCTCACACACTCACTAGAAGCTTTGCTTCTCTTATGTTTTCTTCTTCTTTGTGATGATAAAACCTCATGCAAGAGGGGCTATATATAGTGCTAGAAAATTAATCTAAACCATTCAAATTAACAAATACAAATAAATCCTAACCACACAATTTCACCAACCAAACAAATACTTTTAAATTGACTCACCTAATCTTACACCTAACCTTACACCTAACCTTAGAAGGTTCTTCTTGATGGACTTGGGCTTGGTAATGAGCTTGGTAATGGGCTTGGAAATGGGCTTGGTCAAAACAAGTTTATATTTTCAACACCCCCTCTTAAACTTGTTTTACCATGCCAAGCAAACTTCTTAATCTCGCAAAATCTTCAAACTTTAGTGGTTTGGTGAAGATATCTGCGATCTGATCCTTTGACCTTACGTATTCCATTTGCACATTTCTTTTTGCTATGCATTCTCGTATGAAGTGATAACGAGTATCGATATGTTTGCTTCTGTCATGGAACACTGGATTCTTTGCTAAGGCGATGGCTGATTTATTGTCTACACAAATCTCAATTGGTTTTTCTTATGGCAAGCTTAATTCCTTCAATAAATTTCTGAGCCAAATTGCATGACAAACACACGAAGTAGCAGCCACATATTCGGCTTCACAGGTGGATAGTGTGACAATCGGTTGCTTCCTTGACATCCATGTGAAAGCTGTGTTTCCCATGAAGAATGCAAACCCACTGGTGCTCTTTCTATCATCTGTATCTCCACCCCAATCGCTATCGCTATATCCAACAAGTTTGAAGTCATTTGAAATTGAATAGAACAAGCCAAAGTCAATTGTACCTTTGATATAGCGAAGGATTCTTTTAGTTGCCTTGAAATGGGTAGTTATTGGATTCTCCATATAACGACTCACCAGTCCAACTGCATAAAGGATGTCAGGTCTTGTACAAGTCAAGTACCTCAAACTTCCAACCAAACTCTTAAAGAGTGTTGGATCCACTTTTTCTGCTTCATCATGCTTAGACAGTTTGACTCCACATTCCACCGGTGTGCTTATTGGATTGCAATCATCCAACTTGAATTTCTTAAGTATCTCCCTTGCATAGCTTTCTTGGGAGATAAAGATGCCATCTTCATTTTGCTTGACTTCGATACCAAGGTAGTATGCCATCAATCCGATGTCGGTCATCTCGAATTCCTTGGCCATTGCTTTCTTGAATTCTTCAAAAAAACTTGGATTATTACCGGTGAAGATTAAATCATCCACATACAAACATACAATCAAAACATCTCCATCTTTGAATTTGATGTAGAGAGCATGTTCATGAGGACATTTGGTGAAGCCATTCTCTTTGAAGTATTTGTCAATCCGATTGTTCCATGCCTTTGGTGCTTGCTTCAACCCGTAAAGAGCTTTCTTTAGTTTTAGAACTTTGTCTTCGTGGCCTTTGACTTCATAGCCTGATGGTTGCTGAATGTAGATTTCTTCTTCAAGGACTCCATTTAGGAAGGCGGATTTTACATCCATCTGATGAATCTTCCACTTATTCTGAGCTGCCAAAGAAATTATTAGTCTTATAGTTTCTAATCGAGCAACAGGAGCAAATACCTCATCATAGTCAATTCCAGCTTTTTGACTATAGCCTTTTGCAACAAGTCTTGCCTTGTGTTTTTCTATCTCTCCCTTAGCATTTCTTTTTATCTTGTACACCCATTTGACACCAATTGCTTTGTGTCCTTTTGGAAGTATAACGAGCTTCCAAGTATCATTCTTTTCAATGGACTTGATTTCTTCATTCATTGCATCTTTCCACTTCTTATTTTGTACAGCTTCTTCAAAGCTCACTGGTTCGGAATCAGCAAAGAGACAGAAAAGTGTGAGATTATCAGGTTGTTCAGTTACCTCATAAAGATCTTGCAGGTTTCTTGTACGCTCCACATCTCTTTCATTCAGAAATGATGGTGGTGAGTTTCCATTATCTGTTGAGGTTGGTGATGCTAGTGGTGTAGTGGGTTCTTGTTCTGTTTGCTCCACTCTTGGTTGCTCCTCCTTCTCTTCTTCAAAGTGGGGAAGGAAACTGTAATCTTCATCATGTGTTTTCCAATTCCATGTGCTTTCTTCATCGAATACAACATCACGGCTGATGATAGTCTTTCTATTATTTGGATTATACAGCTTGTAGCCTTTAGAGTAATTATCGTACCCAATGAAGATGAACTTTTCACTTTTGTCATTGTTGACACTTATTTTTGGTCAACCCTGTTCTTCAAGCCCAATACCTGTGACACAACAAACCTCATACAATGCAAACAATATAGGATCAAAACACACAGGACACAGCAAGACTTTTACGTGGTTCGGCAAAAAACGATGGCCTACGTCCACGACAATTACCCTCTCTCGGTGTAATTGTATTTTTTATTTCACTCTCCCCTTTACCCTAAATTATATCTCCTATTTATAATGGAGATGTTATAATCAGAATAGGCTTGAGAATCTTACAGATAAGGCAAAAAATAATATACATTAATTAAGATAATATCTTCTGAGATTATCTCTCGTATATAGCAATTTCCTAGAATGTAGAGATTCGATTTGCATGCAAATAGGTAATTCGACTCCTTTCCCGTTTCGGATTGATTCTTCTTCCAGAAGGTCTCGGATTGATTCTTCTTCCAGAAGGTCAACTGGTCAATTTAAGTGTTTTGCCTGTTCAACGATCAGACAGCAAATTGAGCGAGCAGATATCTCCGAGCAAACGAGCAGACTTATTTATTCTTTTGGCCGCCGAGCAGACGAACATATCTCCAGTCAGTAGGAATGTTCGAGCAGGTTATCTTTGTGCTTTTAACTTTCCTTTGACTATTTGACCAAGTGTCTTCTTGGCTCTTAATGGGCCTCCATTTTTGGGCCTTTTCTTATTGCACCAAAAAATACCCATAACAGTCATCAAGCTTACTTCTTCTTTCGTCTGGTACATGTACATGAGCTATGCTTCCAAAGACTCTCAGGTGGGAAATACCTGGCTTCCTTCCATTCCATGCTTCTTGTGGTGTCTTTCCCAACACACTTCTTGTTGGAGATCGATTTGATAGGTACACTGCGCAAGCTACGGCTTCCGCCCAAAATTCCTTCGGTAATTTTTTGCTTTTCAACATACTTCGTGCCATATTGAGAATTGTTCTGTTCTTTCTTTCTGCAACACCGTTTTGCTGAGGGGATCTCGGAACGGTTAGAGGACGTCGGATTCCATTTGCTTCGCAGAACTCTCGGAACTCTTTTGAGATGAACTCTCCTCCTCGATCAGATCTCATTGCTTTTATCTGGTAGCCACTTTCTTTCTCCACAGCAGTTTTAAATTTCTTGAATACTTCAAAGACTTCTGATTTCTGTTTCAAGAAATATACCCACGTTTTTCTTGAAAAATCATCAATGAAGAGAAGAAAATAATTACTGTTACCGAGAGAGCTTGGCTTGATTGGACCGCACACATCAGTATGGATGAGCTCGAGTGGTTTCTTGGCTCTTGATTCTGACTGTTTTGGGAAACCTTTTCTGAATTGCTTCCCAAGTAGACACCCTTCACAAAGTTGGTCAGGATGATTAATACGAGGTAGTCCTCTCACCATTTCCTTCTTAGACAACATTTCCAATCCTCCAAAGTTGAGATGCCCAAATCGAAGATGCCATAACCATGATGCATCTTTATAACAAGCTTTCAAACACTTTGCAACATCATTTTGAATGTTCAACGAAAACATTATATTCTTTGACATTTTCACCTTAGCAATTAAATTTCCTATGTCATCTCTTATAAAAAGACTACAATCTTTCATGTGAATATCATAGCCTTTTTCTAAAAGTTGACCTAAACTCAAGATGTTGCTTGTCATGTTGGGCACATAATAAACATTTGAAATCAATTGGTGACTACCATCTTTAGCACGAATAAGAATGTTACCTTTTCCTTCCACCGGAATTTTAGAACTATCTCCAAATGAGACATTGCCACTCACAGATTCGTTGAGCTCTATGAACATGTTTTTCCTTCCACACATATGGTTGCTCGCACCAGTGTCGAGATACCAAGTATTCTCTTGGTCACCATCTTTGCCTCTGTGTGCTAATAACAGAATTTCTCTCTCCTCTGCTCTTGCTTCCACAAAATTAGTCTTTTCTTCAACCTTGTTATTTGGAGTTCTACATTCTGAAGCATAATTTCCAAACTTCTGACAATTATAACACTGAACTTGAGATTTTTTGTACCTCGTGTTCGAATTGGCTCTCTCACGACTTCTTGTTGAATTTTCTCCTCTCTCATAGCTATTGTTGGAATTGTTGTTGTTATAATTCCAACCTCGTCCACGACCACGACCTGTACCTCGTCCTCGGCTTCTTCCTCTGCCTCGACCACGTTGGTATCTCTCGTGGCTTTGGATTTCTTCCTTCTCTTTGAGTTGGGACTTGAGGAGTTGTTCATTGATACCTTGCTTCCTTTTATGCTTTTCTTCGTAAGCTTGCAACGATCCTTGAAGTTGCTCAATTGTCATGGTTGTCAAATCTTTAGTCTCTTCTATCGTCACAACGATATATTCAAATTTGGAATCCAACGAGCAGAGTATCTTCTCCATTATTCTGGTATCTTCCAGTGTCTCACCGTTTCTTTTTAATTGATTAGAAACGGTTAACACTCTTGTGAAGTAGTCAGAAATAGATTCAAATGCTTTCATATGTAATGATTCAAACTCACCTCTTAAAATCTGAAGACGAACTTTCTTCACTTGTTCAGATCCTTTGCAAGAGGTTTGTAGCTTATTCCACGCTTCTTTAGCGGACTTTGCACTTGAAATTTTCTCAAAGCCATCATCATCTAATGCTTGATAGATGAGATAGAGAGCCTTTTTATCTCTCTTCCTTGAGTCTTTTAAACTATCCTTTTGAGTTTGGGATAGTGTCGACTCATCTTCTGATTCGGTGTAGCCCTTTTCTACGACCTCCCAGACATCGTGTGCTCCAAGAAGTGCTTTCATTTTGATACTCCAATTATCATAGTTGTCGTTCTTGAGTGTTGGAACTTGAAAGGATACCATACCATTAGCCATACCTTTTAATATGTTTAGAATTTCGAAATTCTGATTGTACGGATGGATTCAGAACGTCGAGAAACTTCAACCGGAACTTGAACCAAAAAAGTCAACTTTTGGTCAACGGTCAAAGTTAACGGTCAACTCGATCAACGGTCAACTGTCAAAGTCAACGGGACCTGTTTGGCTTTTGTCAGCAGTGGCTCGGCTCGGCTCGGATCAACTCAGCTCGGCTCGACTCGGCTCAGTCTGTTAACCCGGTTCAACTCGTTTGAGTTGACTCAGTTTTCTGCAGTGATTTTCCGGCGGCGCGTGCGGGCGCGTGGAACCTCCGATTGGGATGAGTTTTGCGGCGTTGTGCTCCTCTCGTCGAGAGCTTCGATTTGGTATATTATAAGACACTTAACCTCGCTCTGATACCACTTTGTTGGATCGAAATTCTCACTAAAACAAAAATAAAACTTTTACAACACTCAAAACACCTCACAATACAAAGCTTTGCTTTGTTTCTCACACACTCACTAGAAGCTTTGCTTCTCTTATGTTTTCTTCTTCTTTGTGATGATAAAACCTCATGCAAGAGGGGCTATATATAGTGCTAGAAAATTAATCTAAACCATTCAAATTAACAAATACAAATAAATCCTAACCACACAATTTCACCAACCAAACAAATACTTTTAAATTGACTCACCTAACCTTACACCTAACCTTAGAAGGTTCTTCTTGATGGACTTGAGCTTGGTAATGAGCTTGGTAATGGGCTTGGAAATGGGCTTGGAAATGGGCTTGGTCAAAACAAGTTTATATTTTCAACAGATGTAAGTCATTTTTGTTTCATGTATTTGGATTTACTTGGAGTTTCTGTCGTTTTAGTATTGAAGTTGTGCAGTGGTCACCAAAAAGTTTAATTATACATTGTATTAAATTACATGTCTTAAGCGGAACTTTACAAACCTTATTTACTTTTAGAGGTATTTCCTTGGGTGGATAATGCAAGTGATGACGATGAAAACGCAGAGAATTTGTGTGAAAATGAAGATAATGCACATGAGAACAGGTAAACTTTATGTTATTGCTACGTCTGTTATAGTTATTTAATTTTGATTCATTTTGGTAGTGTTTTGTTTTGTTTTTCAAATTCTGTTATTGATTATAACAACTCCTCCAAAAAGAGTACTGTTATCTGGAACTATGTCTTGATGTCATTCCTTATGAACCTGTTTGTCAAAAATGTTTAAAATATATTTTCCTTAAATGGGGATTTGGGTAGCGATGACAGAATGATGGAGGAATGCAGATGTGAATGAGGGAACCCGCCCCCCTCCTCCCCCTCCTATTCTTATTGATATCTCTAAATAACTTTTGCTAAATATTTTTTCAGAGAAGAAGACAAATTTTTTCAACAAATAAGGAGGGTGACGTGTCTCCCTTGGTCCATTACTGGGTACATCATTGCACAAAAATTATAAGTTAAAAAATACTAAATTATTTAATTTCCAAATTACCCTTGCATCACTGTATCGATCATCACCTGTCATTCATCACTATTCCATCATCCACCGTGCATTATCAAATCCACCATCAACCACAGTCCACGATCTCACCATCAAATTAAATTAATTAAATTAGGGGTGGAGATCTAACTGTGATCTCCGACTCCATCAATCTCGATGAACCGTAATGATACCATTTTAAAATACAATTAAAACAAAAAAATAGTAAAAAAATGGATCATAACTGTTCATCGATCAACCAAGATTGATGGCATCAAACCAACACCCTCTTCTACAAATCGACATTGCCATCAAACCAACACTGTCGCCGCCCATTATAAAACCACCTAACATCATCCAACACAACCACATCAATACCACCCAGCCACTATACTCCCACACAATAACCAAAAATCCGACACCAACTCAACCGCACGCAGAAAAAGAGAGAGTAGGAAGAGAGAGCATTGACAAGAGCGAAAATACCAGCAACGGTGCTCGATCTCCTTCTATTTATCCATTTACCATTTCTTTCTAATGGATCCGTTAAATATTGGATGGGAAAAACTTCATATTAAGGGTTAGAGTTTTTAAAGTAACATTTTCAAAATCAGTAGTGATTTGACATTATTTTATATTTTAATGGAGCAAAACAATAATATCCCAAAAATTAATCTTATTTACCTTTAAAGTGTATATATATTTTTAATGTCCTTGGATGCCTACAAAGAAGTAAATTTTTATTACAACAAAAAAATTTCTAATGATATTACAGCATGACATAAAATCAATACACGCGATTCATTATGTTCATATTGATTTTTTAGTTAATAGTGGTTCAGCATCTAATACTCGAGCAATACTGTCAATAGTAGAACCTGTTGAAGTTACATCCCATGGTTCGATTACTTCGGTTCTCATGTATTCAACTTCTTCATGGTTTTGTTGAAGTTTAATGTCCATTTGAGATGCTCGGATGGCCTTCAACTCTGCTGCAACTTCCTTCATGGTAGGCCTTTGCTTTCCACTCAAGTTTAAGCACCTTTTTACGAGATTGGCAACTTGCATGATCTCTTCCTTTTTGCCTGCTTTACTACATGTGCATCAAGAATATCAAATAGAAAGTTATCCTCCATCGAAAGAATAAAGTATATTGCCAAGCTTCTATGATCCTCTGATCTTGTTAAGATATAGGTTTTTGTCTTGTTAAAAATTCAACTAAGACTACTTCGAAACTATAAACATCACCTTTATTAACGAATTAACTTGATTGGAAATAATCTGGGTTCAAATGTCCAAAGGTCCCTTGTATTTTTGTGGTCACATGAGTTTGATCTATGACAATTGATTTTGAAGTTCCAAATCCTGCTACTTTTGCTCTGTATTTATCTTTTAAGAGTATATTTGAAGACTTAATATCTCGATGATAAATAGATAAAGATGCTGCTAAGTGTAAGTAGGAAAGTGCTCTTGCAACCTCTATAGCAATTTGTAAGTGCATACCTCATGTGAGTGGAAACTCATCATTTTGGTCATGAATATACTCAAAAAGGGTTCCATTGGAGATGAATTCATAAACTAACAAAGGAACTTTAGTCTTCAAACAACACCCCAATAGCTTAACCACATTCCTATGATTAATTTATGAAAGAATGGCAACCTCATTAATAAATTCTTTAATCTTCCATTCATTAATAACTTTAGACTTAACCACAACAATTCTTCCATCCTGAGGCATTCCTTTATAAACTGTACCTTGACCTCCTTGACCAAATATTCTGTTCACGTTAAAATGGCTGGTCAATAGCCTTATTTAACTCCTTTGAATTGAACAATTTGCATCTTTCAGCACCACCATCAAATGAATTCAACTGCTGTCGCAAAAGCAAACCACCGTTTTTTTTAAAGAATTCCTGCTTGAGCTTTATCTCCCTTCTTTTCTTTATTATAGTATACAGCCACCATACCCCAACAAGTAAAATTAAACTTCCAAAGCTTGTGCCAATACCTGCACTTTTCATGTCAAATTATGTGCGATAATGAGTGCATTGGTGAATATTATTTTTAGCACACCTTGGTCTGATCCTCACACAGTAATACATAGTGTGCTTTGTCTTTCCTAAAGTTAAAAAGCATATCATCTAAATTAGTACTATCGATTTTGATATAACTTCGGAGATTAGAAGCGCATACCTGGCATCATCATTTCAACTTGTGATTTTTCGAGTGTTTCATGAGGTGATGAGTGGCAAGTGTGTAGCACATCCATCACACATTTTACCAAATATGGATAGAATTAGTATTTGTCTTTTGTTTTTTCCTGGAATATAATAAGAAAATATATTTTTCTTGCTCTTAGGTCTCATCATAAAACATATATATATATATATATATATATATGAGAAAGGAAAATACCTCACACGCTTCCTTCATACTGGCCTATACAAAACATACATACCAAGACAATTACATAGACCTAAAAGAAATTTCAAAGTTAAATTATTAGAAAGTGTACATACATGAGACTTCAATTTAGAAAAAGGATTTACACGTATGCACAAACACAAATACCCATATAGAAACAAAATGGACTGAATATGAAATTGCAAGTCAAATGTTTATAAGGTGATCAAATCAACCGTATAAGATTCTTCATATATATATGCGTACAGATCACATAGGTTTATTAAAGCTAAATTACTAGTCATCAACCATATAAAAATTTCAACACAAATCATAATAAGAAGTAATCTGCACAAAACTTGTATCAAACAGAAGGAAAAGACACCATTAATATTTTCCTTAAAAAGGGAAATTGGTTTCTTGTTCTTGTTCTCGTTCTTTTTTTATTTTTATTTTTTATTTTTTAAAATTTTTTAAGTTTTGAAGATTGAGATTCTCCTATAGTTCCTTTCACATTTTGACCATTAGAACAGACGCTTGATTTGTAAATAAAAAAATTAAAGAAAAATTTTCAAAAACTATCACACTTTTTGATCGTTTGGATTGATTAAAGACCAAGAATTGATTCTGAGTTGCTAATCAAAAGTCTTCAAATGCCTGAAGGATTAAATACAGAACTGAAACATTTGAATTGATGGATTAGAGTTTACCTGCACATCCTTCAAGAAGACAGGGATTTCCTTCGAAACCCCGTAAACAATTACATATATCGAACAGTTGGATCTGTACTGCTGAAACAGCTGCAGGCAGACACTTCGCAACTAGAGCTTAACTCGTATATCGTGTTCGATTTATTACTCGCAAAATAATTGAAAGACAGACCGAATACGCTCCATTCCTATAGCACAGGAACATGTGTGAACTTTTTGATATCTGGAGGATTCTTCAAGTTGTCAACCCACCATTGTTCTTCTACCAAAACAGCATAGTTGCACTTCAGTTTGGGGGCTTCAATATATGGATAATATATCTTTAGAGAAGATACAACGTTGTCCTGACAAAAACTATTTTCTACTGGATTATCATTTTGATCACAGGCAGCCGTGCACTTTGCCATAGGGGAATCATCAGACGACATGAAGGAGAAGTTGGCGCAGCCTGCACCGATGAACTTGTTTCTCATTTGAGAAAATATAGATTGGACTGTGTCCAAGGTTGCAGTGCCCTCAAAGTATTTTTTTCCAATTATCACAAGAGCTGAAGACTGGATAGTTTACACGCATTACACCATCTAGTGAGATATCAAACACTTCCATGTCAATACTGCGGAGGTATGGCTTTCCTGCAACTGACCTGCATTGTATCGTCAACCAAGTGTCGATTGAGCAATCATCACCTACTCCAAACGGGAACGGAATGCTTACATTTCCACATGTGGATGGACAGTTTCTCAAAGGTGTTGATGCTGATGGTGGTTGTGCCAACACCATTATTGGACATGATAATAAGATTAGCATAAATGGAGGCAATGGTACAATCATCTTCAATTCCTCTCTCTCTCTCTCTCTGTGTGCTGCCTTTTGATATTTGTTGTACTTTGAATGTTGAGTTTAGATAATAAGAACAATGAGTTCCCTCTTCAAATTTATAAATGGGAGCTTTTCACATTAAGACAAAATTAAAAGAAAAATATTATTTTTAACCCTCTTTTTGTATAAAATTTTTTTCAGCCTTTCAAACAAACTATTGATATGTTATAGCCAAATAATCAATTTTACCCTTAAGTCAAAGATTCTCTTCAAGCAACAATGAAATGACGAAAGTGCCCTTGTTTCAACCAAAGTAAAATCACGAAAATGCCCTTCACCTCTTATTCTGCTCATTCTCCACGCCGCCTCCTCCTCCTCCTCCATATGATCTTACAACAATTTTTCCACTCTCTTCAAGTTTCTCATCCATTGAAGATTGTTTTGCGCACACATTGACGGCCCTTTCACTCTAAAAAGCTCACAGTGAAGCTTATTACTCTCCAAGAAGCCTCACACTCAAAATTTTCTTCCAAACTTAAAGGTATGTGCATGTTCTTGATTCGTTTGTAAATTTCTTGTAGAAACTACCTTAGTAATTGCTTTAGGAGTGATTTTGGTTGTGATTTGATATAATATAAGATCTGATTAGCAAAAAACGAAAGAAATAAAAAAATGGTCGATATTCTGCAGGAACCGGGTTTTGTGGTATATTAAAACCCGGTTTCAGGTTATATGGGATAATAAAACACGGTCTCGGGTTTAATAGGATATTAAAACCCAGTTTTGGGTTACGTAGGGTAATAAATCACGGTTTCTAATTTTGTGGGGGATTAACACTGTTTCGGGTTTAGTAGTATATTAAAACCCGGTTTCGGGTTATGAGGGGCATTAAATCACGATTTTGTGTTTAATGGGATATTAAAACCCGGTTTTGGGTTAGGGCATTAAAACCCGGTTTTGGGTTATGAGTGGCATTATATCACGGTTTCGGGTTATGAGGGGCATTAAATCACAGTTTTGTGTTTAATGGGGGCATTAAACCCGGTTTCAGGTCTGGGGCATTAAAACACGGTTTCGGGTTATGAGTAGCAATATATCACAGTTTCGGGTTTAATGGGGTATTTAAACTCGGTTTCGGGTTTTATGGGGCATTAAAATCTAGTTTGAATGGGCAGCACTATTTGTGTTTTTATTTTGAAGTTTCGTATTAATTTAGACCATATGAGGTTAAATTTGATTGTATTTATTGGATTTGGTTGGTTGGTTATTGAAGATATAGATTTTTATTTATTTCTTTAAGAAAAAATTTTGACTTTTTTATCAATGTAACACGGCACCAGGTTTTATTGGGTATTAAAACGCGGATCCTTATTATATTATATATTAAAACTGAGTTTTTTTATTTTATTTTAGATAATGTTTATGGTTGTTAAAAAATATTTATTTTTTTAATGCATTGTAATTGGTTATTGAACATTATGAGAGTAAGGATAAAAATAAATTATTTTGCTTTAATTTTACAGAAATGACTGAGGTGACAATAATAATCAAATGCAACGGAGAGTGGAATGAAAATAATTATATTGGAGGTGAGACCTTCATGATAGGAGCCCCTAAAGATGTCAATTTATCTCGATTGATGGACTTCATTTACACAGTGACTGGCATCGATAGAAGAATATGGGACATCCGTTTGCATTATTTACTCTGAGCTAGGGGAATGCCCGCAGTTATCTACCTATCTCGAACTATCTTAGTGTTCGTGGCGTGATTTCGGACAAAAAAGTTGATTATAGAGAAATTTATGTTGATAAACATGTAAGAGATTCTGAAGTTGATTACAGAGAGATTAATGTCCCTATCGTTCCTCCAAATACATCCACCTCAATGGCAGAGCCAGGGCCTGTAAGGATAGATGTGGATAGACTTGTAGGTTCAACTGCGCGTGATGGTCAAAATTGTTTAGCTTCCTATGGTGGTAGTAATCAAGTTTCAACTCCTGTCGTCGCATTTACATCCGCAGTAAGTCCAATATGTGACATTGATTATGGTTGTAATGATTGTTATGATGAAACATCGGAAAGTGGAAATGATGATAAGGAAAGTAGAGATGATGACATTGAAATTGGAGCAGATGATGATAATAGAGAGAACATGGAGTGTCCAGAAATAAGATTTTTGGGTTCACAATTTGACACCAACCCCTCACAGCCATATTAGATTGTTCCGGGTATAGATCAGTGCGAAATTGAGACTACTTCAATGGCCATGTCGACTTTCATCCGACGTGATACATTATATAAAGGTGCATTTTTTAATAGTAAACATGAATTGAATGTGGCCGTTGGAAGATGTGTTCTTAATTCCAGGTATCAACATAAGGTTAGATGTTCCTGCACGGTTCGATATGAAGCTGGTTGTAAGGACTTGACTTGCAGTTTTGAGGTTCGTGCTAGATGCAGAAAGGGTGGTACGATATGGTACGTGTACAAGTATGTGTCGGAACACACATGTTGTCAAGACGCCTTTGAGTCACATAGGCGGAGTGTGAAAACTATTGTCATAGCAACATTATATCAGGAAAATGTAGGATTTGATAGTATAACACCTCAGCTTTTGATTGCAGAAATATTGGAGCAGTATGGCGTGCAAATTATGTACAACAAAGCTTAGAGATCTTTGCAATATGCTAAGAAACTAGCATATGGGAAAGCGGATGAATCATTCCCGCAGCTTCTGTCATATTTGCACATGTTAAAAGAAACAAACCCCAATACAGTGACAGCATTCATGACTGATGAAAACAACCGATTTCTATATTCGTTTTTTGCACTTTGAGCCTCCATTCAAGGTTTTCGATCCTACATCAGACCGGTTATTGCTGTTGATGCCACCCATTTGAAAGGTGAATATAAATGGGTGATTTTTGTTGTTGTATGCAAAGATGGAGAGGAGATGATTTATCCGATCGCTTTTGGATTTGGTGACGGAGAGTCAGACAATTCACGGACATGGTTTTTAAGTAGATTGCGAGAGAGTATTGGTGGGATACAACATTTGCCATCGGATTTGATTATCATATCCGACCGTCATAAAAGCATTGCGAATGTGGTGAAAACTGTTTTTCCTGAAATCCCACACGTCTTCTGTTTCTTCCACTTAAAGCAAAACTTGAAGCAAAGTTGTAGAAAGCAACCAGATGTGATGAAAATGTTTTACCTTGCAGTATATTGTTATATAAGGGACGAATGTGATAAATATTTAGAACAAATTCGTGTGACATGTCCGAATATGCATGAGAAATTGGTTAATATTGGGGTGACAAAGTGGTCACGTGCATATTCTCCAAAAAGAAGATATGGCATGATGACCACTAATATTGCAGAGTCGCTCAACAAATGTATGATGAAAGCACGTCGGTTTCCAATAACAACTGCACATGAGTTTTTGAGACATATGCTTTAGAACTGGTATAACGATAGACGTTGCTATGCTGAGAAACTCAGATCTTCGGTTACCAAAATAGTGGAGGATCATGTGAACTCAATGGCTAATGAATCGACAAGTGCTATGGTATCTGCCATCCAACAACCGATCAAGTTTGGAGTCGAACATGAATTAGGCTATGGATTCGTTCAGCCATTTGCGCGGTCATGCAGTTGTCAGCATTGAGACCTAGATCAGTTACCATGTCATCATGCAATTGCTATTGCAAGGTATCATTATTGTATTTTGCTAATTTTTGTTATTTTTAATGTTATATTATTATATAACATTCTACCTTTGTCATACATATCAGGTTCAATGATGTTCATTATTACACACTTTGTGATGATTATTATAGCAAAGAATGGCTCAAAGGTGCATATGCAAGTCCAATTAATCCTGTCCCTGGCCAACAAGATTGATTTGTTCCTACAGAAGTTAAAAACATGATTGTACTACCACCCGAAGGATAAAGACAAGCTGGTAGACCCAAAGAGGCACAGATTCCTTCAGTTGGGAAAAGTCGTCGTAGGAAAAAGTGTAGCAAATGTGGTGAAATGAGACACAACAGTCTTCGTTGTCCAAACTCCTCTACATCAACCTTTGGAGGGAATAGCACAGGTACTGATGGAGGTATTGGGATCAACACAGAAGCCGTTGGAGGAGGTGCTGGAAACAACGTTGAAGCTACTGGAGCAAGTGTTGGACGTGCCAGGACGTTGCGAAAATGCCGTCTTTATGGAGCTACCGGACACACACGTCGCCGTTGTGATCAAAGGTTCTCTATTCCACCATCAGCTGATGGTGAGAACGGTGATAATCGACAATGAATAAAGTATTTCCAAACTCAATATTAGCTTGTGTTATGCTTAAGTACTTTGTTATTATTTTGTGTTATGCTTAAGTACTTTCTTATACCCAATGGTGGAAATGTTATTGGTTGGTAGTGCTTTCTTATTAGTTTGTGGTGGTGAAAATGTTATTGGTTGACCAAGTGGCTATTTTGTGGTGATGGATTTGTTATTGGTTTCATGGAATGTATAACATAAGGATCCAGAAAATCATCCGTTCGGTTCACATTAGCAACTCCAGAAACCGGGTTATATGGTCCCTTATAATCCGGTTTTATATTATATAGTACCATAAAACCCGGTTATACCATAAATAGGATTTGTTGATAAAGTCAAAAAATCGTGTTTTATATAGCAATTAAACAAGAAACCGTGTTTTATGATTACATATAACCCGGCTTTTCAAAAACTATCCTTTTGCACAAAATCCAGAAATCGGGTTTCGAAATGAAACCCAAAATTTGATAATTTGAAAAAACCGGGTTATATGATCTTTTATAACCCGGTTTTATATTATGTAATACGATAAACCCGGTTATATGACAATGGATTGATTAACTCAAAAAGCCGTGTTTTGTATAGCCATTAAACACGAACCCGTGTTTTATGACTACATATAACCTGGTTTACCAAAATGTCAGTCACCAAACGCGAAAACCGGTTTCTATATAATATTTAAATACGATACCGGGTTTATTGTTCTCATATAACCCGATTTATTTATTAGGAAACCAAATTTAATGCTCCATTAAAACACGGATTCGTGTTTTATTGTTAAATATAACCCGATTTTTCTAATTAGTTTTCTTTTTCTCTTAATTTGATGGATTGTAATGTTTACTTATGACATTGAAATGTTTTCAATTATAGTGAATTTAACATAATTGATCATATAGTTTAACATATCTCATATTTATTGCATGGGTATAAATATTTAAGATGAGATTACACAATATTCTTTTATTCACAATTAAAGTTTTGAATAATGTTGTAGTAAAATTGTACATAGAGTAAATTTTAGTACTTCTAATTCATTTTTAACAATTCAAGATGTATGATCATATTATGAATTTGTCAAATGTCTCATACTATTGCATTAAGATGTATGATCACATGATATAAGTATGAATGTTGAAAATGCAATCACACATTAGTTAGATTAACAATTTTAAGCAACTACACGACAAAAGAATATGGCATAAAACCCACGTGAAGAAAAGTTTTGAACGACCAAAACAAAAAAGCTTTAAAATTGAATGAAAATTCCTTTGCAAACACTTAAACCGGGTTTTATACCCCAATAAAACCCGAAACCGTGTTTAATTGGTTATTAAAATTTAGTTTTTAAATTATAAAAAAAATCGTGTTTAATGATATTATTAAACCTGAAACCGGGTTTTATTATATTATATAACCAGATTTTGGATTTTCAGATCAGATCATTTTTTATATGATAAAACACAGTTTCGGGCTTTATTATTACACAAAATCCGGTTTTTGTACTTAAAAGGAAAAATATATATTTTTTTTCTAAATTTTTGCATGTTGTTTTTTTTTTTTTTTTTATGATATCCAAATAAAACCCGATTTAAATTTTACTTTCTTTTCTTCCTCAATTAAAACACGAATTTTGATTTTTTAGGGTCATATAACACCGAATTTAGATGATTTATCTAGATAGAGGAATAAAGACTTGCATTTCATTCATATATTACATTGTCATCTTAGTCTAATGTCCATTGACCAAAATCATCTGTGCTATATTCGGGTGTAGAAAACATATATACATCGTACGCCATATCTCTCCTTACTTTGCGAGTGTCTTCTAAACTATGGTGAGACTTCTATTCATGGTCCTGCGATTGCAAAATATCGTGGATAAACATCGCTCAATACGCTCCACAACTATTCCTGTGTTAATAAGAAAAGAAGTTAGATGATTAAGAATATCTTATAATGTAAGGAATTTGACGCTTCAAACAAATGTAACATTTACCCATCAGCTTGCTGAGGTACATTTGTCATATTGACACACTCTACGTCCCATATTTTCTCCACGGGTGGTGTAGATGCTTCGCTTTGCTCATTAAATCCAATCGACCGCAAGATAATCGGTATAAAACATGCAAGCGGCTGAAGGATCTGTTTCCACTGATTGAAGTCTAATGATTTCATGGAATCATACACCACTATCTTCTCCTCTGTCAGGCACACCTTACAAAGGACCCAATGCATCTGAGACAAAGAACAGGGGACCAACACCTGCAAATTGGAAACGTTATTACTATAATGTTAATGCTCAATTAAAAAAAAAATTATTAATTAGGTTTTGAAACTTACATTTTGCGTAGATTTCCAAGGTATTTTTGCGTCTCCTTTACCGGTCGCACAGTTCTTCCAAACATCTGATACAACAGCTGTAGACGGATCAAACTCAATGTTTGGTATCGTGTATGTATCATTGAAAACATGCACTATATCTGCCTGAGACAACAAAAAAATGAAACATGTTATAATACAAACATTTAAATAAATATACAAACAAAGAATATAAAATAGAAAGGTAAACACTTACAAAAATGTTTGTCCCGTGGACTGCGTATCTACAATCATTAACCTCGTCCCACCACCCGTAAACTTTCCCTTTTTTCCGCAAGCAACTCAAGTATCCATGAATATGAATCCCCGTCAACCACTCTTTAACATCTTCAATGCTACGAACCATATCCGGAGTGCATGGTATCGGATAACCATCAATAATATGCCTTGAAAAGAAAAAAGAATTATAATGTATTTATTAAATTAGTAATCGGATTAAAAAAGTTATCATTTTTTTTTTCAATCTTACCGAAGATTTAAAGAACTATCTATGTACAGCGTGTACACATCAGGTACAGTCTCCACCCCCAGCTCTGCCACTTTCTTTGACTCTTTTCTTTTTTTTTTTTTCGACTGTAGAGGATCAGTGTATGGCGTCCTACAAGATACCGATGGCTTTTCATTCGTTTACCTCTTTCATGGATAGTTTTTCCCTGAAATTTAAAGAAATTAATAGTTTTAAATTATATTTGTAAGTCATTGCGTAAGAGTAAGACATCAAATAAATACAACTTTTACCTGAATATCACCAATGACACTATCCCCCTTCGACTCTTGGACATGGATGGCCGCGTCCTGCTCCGGGTCAGCAATGTCATGCTCCTTCCCTACTACTGAGTCATGGATATGGATGGGTGGGTCCTTACCCTGCTCGGCAATAGTTTTAAATTACATTTGTAAATCATTGCATAAGAGTAAGACATCAAATAAATACAACTTTTACCTGAACATCACCAATGTCAGTGTCCCCCTCCGACTCTTGGACATGGATGGCCGAGTCCTGCTCCGGGTCAGCAATGTCATGCTCCTTCCCTACTACTGAGTCATGGATATGGATGGGTGGGTCCTTACCCTACTCAGCAATATCATGATCAACCTCTGACACATGACGTGCTGACTCATGCATGTGTTCGTCGCGGACTTGCTCCTCGTTTTGTTGGAAAATGCGATGATCACTCCACATTCTGTCATCACCCTGATCCCGGGTACAGCTCTCATCAACATCATCATCCACGAGCCCACTAATTTTCAGGTGCTCTTCAACTCTTTTCAATCGCTTATCCATATTACGCAGTAACCTTTCTTGTGTTTGCTGTATGCCGATAATAT
This sequence comes from Dimocarpus longan, assembly GCA_022984855.1. NCBI lineage: Eukaryota > Viridiplantae > Streptophyta > Magnoliopsida > Sapindales > Sapindaceae > Dimocarpus > Dimocarpus longan. The sequence continues at coordinate 13,701,406 of CM041020.1, forward strand.
TCTTCAATAGCTTTATTATTTTACCAGCATTCGTCTGAGGCTCCTGTAAATAATTAAATCAATATACATATACATGAATATAAATTAATTATATTGAAATTATAATATATTAAAATAACAAATTTTGTATGATTAAAAACATAATATAATCTTTCTACCTGAAGGCGAGACGATCTAGGAGACGATTATACATCATGCACACTTTTTGTCCTCGGCTCTCTCTCTTCATCCTCATCCTCCCCTTCCTTTTCCTCCCTATTCGACTCTCTCTCACTCACTGTTTTCTCATCATCAACGGCATCACCCTCTACACCAACATCACCTTAAATGTCATCATTACCATCATGATCATCATTATTATCATCATCTTTACCCCCTTCGTCGCCGTATTTCCACAATTTCTCTCCAACCAAATCTCGAGGGTTGAAAGACCTCCAACAATCTATCTCTCTCTCATTGTCAGTTGGCGTAAGAATCCTCCTCGATGCAATACACTAAAATACATATATATATATATATGGTTAATATATTGCACCCAAAGATAGCAAACAAATGAAAACAAATTTAAGTTAGGGTAGAATCGACACTAACAAGGTGAAGCTCACTCCTCCATCTTCCTGAATTCATTCTTATCTTCTTATTACAATGCCAATTCCTAAACCTTGGCATATCAGCATCACCTGCTATTCTGATCCCCACCTTGTTGTCCAAATATGAGAACATCTCAACAAGCCACCACTGTAATGCAAATCAAACAAAAACCAAACATATCATTAAAATATAAATAAGTATATAAATAAATAAACATTTTTATATTTAAATTAAACAATTTTCCTTAATAATATAGAGCATAACGTAAGGGCTATACCTGGAATGCCCAAACAAACCCATACATATTAACTGTCATTCCATTTATAAGTCGTTCCTCAGTAATCATTTGTCGAAGGTGGTTCAAAAGTATGCTATATGACATTGTACCCCAAGGAAATGCATTCCATGCTTCTGTATCCGTTATCATGACCCACAATGCCTTATCTATCCCTTGGCGCTCATCTAGGCCGTAAAAAAGTTGATAAGCTATTACTAAATTAGCCAACTTGAAGCTGTCGTCGACATTTAGATTTGCCTGTGACTTCATCATCAGAACAATAGCTTTCACTGTTGGTGGAACTCCTTTAAAAAGTCGCCATAGAAGGCTATTCTTGTCATTCTGTCGCGCTTTAATGGTATTTGAATCAATATACCCGAATGGCAACCCTGTTACCAATAGGAACTTCTGCTTTCCAAACCTATATGGTTGCCCTCCGATTTCAAACCACATTTCATCGGCCCTAGCACGAGGAATTTCCAACTCTCTTGCAAGAATAGTTACAATCAAGGGGCAAACCAGTAACTGATTGTGGGTTATGTCCATGTAATGTTTGAATGGCGTCATGCCTAAAAACTGCTTCAGGAGTTCTCTTTTCTTAAGAGCTTCTTTTACACCAGCAATCTCTTTGAAGCTACAGTGTGTGCTTAACGTCATCTCAGGGGGAGTAACCTGTGTACTCCACTTATAATTGACCTGCATCTGTACAAAACTAACAAAAATAATTAGAATAACAACATTAATTTAATTGATATAAAATTACTATTAAAAATATTAAATATTTTCATTACTTTATAAAACTCATTTTATTTAACAAATCATACTAACATAATACAATTACATTAAATCCAATTTCAAATTTATTTGATTAATTTCATCTTATTTTTAACTTTCAATTTAAATTTCATTTATTTTGAATTTATTATTTTAATCACATTCATTTAATATTTTTATTTTATGTAATAAAATTTAATTTTTCTAACTTAATTAAAATTTAAAATTTAAAATTAAACTTAAATAATTTCAACAGAACCGGGTTTTGTGGATCCATAAAACACAGTTTCGGATGAAAACCGTGTTTTACTGACATTCAAAATACGGTCACTCTTCAAACCGGGTTTTAAGGGTACATTAAACATGGTTATTTGAAAAATCGTGTTTTATGTGATACTAAAACCCGATTTTTAGAGTACCTCGTGTTATTGCCAACGACAAAACGGTTCGTTTCAGAAACCGTGTTTTGTACATCCATAAAAAACGGTTCTGTGTTTTATGGATTGATAACACACGGTTTTGATTATAAACCGTGTTGTATTGGTCCACAAAACATGGTTTAAATTAAACAAGAAAACTGTGTTTTATTCCCCTTCAAAACACGGTTACTTGTAAAACCGGGTTTAATGGTCACAAAACACGGTTTAAATTTAACAACAAAACCATGTTTTATTCCCCTTCAAAACACGATTACTTGTAGAATCGGGTTTAATGGTCAATTAAAAACGGTGATTTCTGTATGTTTGCCAAAAAACCGTGTTTTATGGATTGATATAACACGATTTTGATTATAAACCGTGTTGTTGTGGTCCACAAAACATGGTAATTCATTTAAATAACAAAACCGTGTTTTGTGGCCTCACAAAACCCAGTTTTTGCCTTCTGGAATCAAAAGACTCGGTTCCTACTTCTTCGTCTTCCTCCACTACAACATCACCAAAAACATGCATTCTCAATCCAATCCATCCAAATAAAACCTAAACAAACATACTAAACTATTCCAACATCCAAACACAAGAAAACAAATTGAAAACTCTAAATCTAACAGTTATCAAAGTTCCAATCTAAGGGTCATGAAAGTTGCGTACCTTCGACAATGGAGGTGGGGAACAAACTGGTCGGTGGTCTGAGGAGGTCGGCGAAGGTGCGACAAGCCCGGAGCTTAGTGGTCGGTCGCGACTTCTCTCGGAAGTCAAACCGGTTCGCGAGGGATAAAAAAAAACGGTGGAAAATTGATTTGGGTGGGTGATCGTTTTTTGTGGCGTCAATTTATAGGAGGGCATTTTGGTATTTTCGTGCTTGAGGCTTTAAGGGTATATGAGTCAAGTTTCACTTAGGAGTAAAATATGTAAATTGGGTATTTCAGGTAATTAGTTTCTTTGAGAGGTTAGAAATGAATTTTTAAAATTGAGTGGTTATAAACAAGTTTTCAGATTTCATATTGGATAGTTTTGGTATTTTTCACTTTATAAATTCCAAGAAAGGATATGCTTGCTTTAATCGCTCTTCAGATGATAATATTTAGGAAATAGTGAAATACTAAGGAGCTACAGATATTCCAGAAGCCGCCCTTAACCGTTGATTATTTAATTATTTGTAATTCTTCCTGATGATCATTAGTTGAATATGCTTATTATTATTATTATTTTTTAATTTAAAAAAAAAAAAAACATTTTAATAAGATTACGCGAGAGGAGCATGGGGACAGCTTCTGCCACCCTTTTAACAATTTATCAAGTTCTATCTATTAATGTATCTACATATATGCTTGAGCTGGTGATGATTAGTTGTTTTTCTCTCACTTGAGTTTGCTGACTATATGTGAAAGATTAGTTTTAATTTGTACAAGTAAATTTTTATTTTCTTATTATTATTATTATTATTATTTATGGTGGGGAGAAGTAATTAAATTTTAAGAAAATTATTCACATATTATATTTTAGGATAAGAATGAGATTTGAATCCTTAACTTTTTAGTGTCAAAAGAACCCTTATGCAAATGAATATCACTTGTTCTTCATTTATAATTTTCTTATGCTCTTGATTTAGGGGATTTGTTGTTGGTTTTGGTCTTTCTTGTTTAATTTTACTTTTAAATTGGTCTTCTGGATCTTTGTTTAGGTTCAATATAATTTTTCAATGGTTATATTGGTTTGGCCCCTTCAATTTTGTCAAATTTGGTAGCTAATTTCTTGTAACGTAAGTTATGGACCTTACCGAAATGGTTAGGGTTGTATTTGACACGTGATTTGAACATACACTTACTTTAGATCCCAAATTCTTACTTTCATCTAATAGTTTTATCGGATGTCCCCGAAGAGACTCATCTAATAGTTTTAAATTTTTGCAAGATTTACAGAAAATGTATGGTTTGTGTTCCTTGTCCTTGATAGTATTGACTATCATCTCTCTCTTATGACATTTTATATTAAAAAAACACAACCAATGTAATTATAAGGGTACAATATAATTCATCAGATATAGTTGAATGCATACATATTATCTTTTGTGAGTGAACTCTCCCGCAAGAGTTTAGTGAAAATTGTTGGATAAACTTTAATAGGTATAAACCTATACTATAATTTTGAAACTCATATTAAATCATTAAGAATAATTGCAAAGAAAACATACCTGAATCCATATAGACAACCTTGAATAGGATTGGATCTTCCACAGTCAAATCTCTTTAGTTGCTCTGCAGTTTTTTTCTTCTTGAATGGATAAGGAGAAAGAGAGCAAAATATTGTTTTGATTTGACTTGGGGACCATAACCCTTTATAATATTCTTTATATACTAATTTAATTAGGTTCGCATTAACCCTAATTCTATTAGTATTAGATTTCTACACATTAAAGTCCATACCCAATGGATATTTCTAGAGCCCAATTAATAGATCACTTATTTGGCCCTATTAAAATAGATAGTCCATAATATAATTGTTATTAAATATATAAGCTCACAATAATAAATATAAAATATCCTAACAAAAATATTCAACAAATTTAGGGGAGGATTGAATTTAATTATTTAAGTGAAGTTCAAGAAAAGTTTTAGAAGAACATGGACATGCCATCTAATTAGACCAAAACTCAATGGAAGTTAATGAAATTTATCACATATAAAAAGAAAAATCATTCCCCACAACACTTGGTTTCATATGAAAATTCCCAACAATAACATTAAAATTACGCGGGTTTTGGAATTAGCACCAAATTTTAAAATGATTTTTTTTAATACCATTAGTATCATAAACTATTGTATGCAAATAAGAGCAATAGTTTACTAACAAAGGATGCCAACTGCGGTCGTTCGCTATCTTTCATCTGCAGAGATTATGCTGTCCTTGTTTGTGAGTATTAATAGTGCTACAAAGACTTATTTTAAAAGTTTGATTTTCAAAATTTACACTAATTTTAATAAAGAAAGGGAGAGCTTAGAGAGTTCTACTTGCACTGGAGCCCAAAATAAAAAGGTATTAATTTTGTTGAAAAAAAAAGTACTAATTATTTACATGATTCTCTTTTAATTAGTGTCAAACCCTAAAAATCTGTTCCTTTGGATAATCCCAATTTGATGGGATTTCCGTGTCATGACTATTATGAAAATCTGATGTATTAGAATTTTTTTTTTTTTAATGAATCAACTATACGTTAGATTATTCTAAGGAATTTCAGAAATCGTATCGAGAATATATGTTTTAAAAAAAATGTTGAACAGATCACATAAAGCAAGAAGATTCCTCACTTGCCATCCAATAATAATAACATTTTACTGTTTTCAATGTTTCAAAATTCTGCCGAATTCTTTTGTGTGTTTCCCAGTTTGTGCAGAATGCAAATAAGATAAGAAAAATTATATATTATAGAATGTAGTTGTTTTGATATTTTAAAAGTTAACATAAATGTCTGTTACAGTTTGGAGGATTTGTTAATTTTGTCTCTCTCATGTGGAGAGTTTTAAGTGTCTCTCAGTTGTATTGAGAGGTTGAGGGTTGTAGAGGGTGGTCTGTTTTAGTGAGTGCAGATGGAAGAGCATCTTTCTGGTTTGTCCCTTAATGCAGAAGAGGATGAGGAGCTTGTTTTGGATGCAGACGCTGAGGGGGAGGACACGTTGGAGCTCTGTCTTGTTGGTCGGTTCTTGACAGACAAGTTGATCAATTTCAACGCTATAAAGCATAGGTTGGCGAGTCTATGGAGGCCTGGTAAAGGAATCTGTATTAAGGAGATCAACTCTCATCGTTTTCTTTTCAAATTTTTCCACATCATTGATCTCAAACGGGTCTTGGAGGGGGGTCCATGGACATTCGACAATCACTTGCTTATCTTGGGTCAGATCAAAAAAGGAGAGGTACCGGCTCTTATCCCTCTCTATTATGTGCAGTTTTGGGTGCAAGTTCATGAGTTACCAGTGGGCTACATGTCTCGCACGGTGGGGGAACAGATTGGCAATTTCATAGGCCAATTCATTGAGTATGATCACAACAATGATGTGGGGTATTGGAGAACTTATATGAGAATCCGAGTGGCTGTCGATGTTCGCATCCCATTGAAAAGGTGTAAGAAGATAAGGAAGAAGGAAGGAGATTGGTCCGTTATCACATTTAAATATGAACGACTGAGCACATTTTGTTTTATTTGTGGTACGCTTGGACACTTTGATAAGTTTTGTGCACGGTTGTTCACTACAGACGGGACTGAAGTTCAAAAAGAATGGGGAGTGTGGCTGCGAGCTCCGGGGAGGCGCAGTTCCGGTCAAGGTGGGGAAAGATGGTTAAAAGAGGATACCGAGAATGTTGGCGTGATGCATGGATAGAAGGAAGGACATAGGGCTGACCATTCGGGATTTGCTCATAATAGGCAAGTGCCTAACATAATTATTGGAGGAAAATCTGGAGACATTACTGTTAGTTCAAATAATATGGGAAAGAAGATATTGGAGGGAAGTAGCTCAAGTCAACGGGAGCTTGATGGATCCATTCATTCAAGTGGGCTGGGGCTGATGCAGGTTGACGTGGTGGGTCAGGAAGAAATGGGCCTTGTCATAGGGGACGATAGAAAAAGACGTCGAGAAACTTTGCATGAAAACATGAGACAGACCATGCAACACTCAGACAACTTTCAGGTGAACTCTGCATGTTTGGGACAATTCAAAGCTGGTGGTTCTGTTGTCAGTTACAACAATGGCAGCGGAGAAGATAACTTAGATCAGGGGAATGTTATCTCCTCAACCTTTTGTTCAACGGCGGGACCTGGTTTCCAGGCCTGCCGAGAGATATGATTTGTATTAGTTGGAACTGCCGGGGGCTTGGCAACTCCCGAGCGGTTCGTGCTCTTTGCGAGCTTGTTAAGTCTCGTAAGCCGGATTGTGTTTTTCTTATGGAAACGATTGTTCATGGTTCGAAGATTGATGAAATAAAAATAAAATTGGGTTTTGATTATGCTTTTTGTGTTGATAGAATTGGTAGAGGTGGTGGTTTGGCTCTTCTTTGGCGTCGTTCTTTCCCTGGCAATATAGTCGGGTATAGTAACAATCATATTGATGTGCATGTTGATGAGAGTGTGGGGGTACAATGGCGGTTGACTGGGTTCTATGGCTTCCCTGACAGTAATAGAAGAACTGATTAATGGAACCTGTTGAAAGCTCTCAAACTAAAGTCTGAGCGGCCTTGGTGTTGTATAGGGGATTTTAATGATTTGTTAAGGGTGGAAGATAAGCGGGGTGGTGTGCCCCATCCTCAGAGATTCCTAAGAGGGTTCAGGGAAGCTGTTACGGACTGTTTGCTTCAGGATGTGCCATTACAGGGATATCAGTTTACGTGGGAGCGAGGACGAGGGACTGATCACTTTGTGGAGGAGCGCTTGGATCGTGCTTTGGTGGATGTGGCTTGGTTGCAGACATTTCCAGATGTGATCTTAAGGAATCTGGTGGCGTCAGTCTCTGATCACACTCCTCTTGAACTGGTTACAATGCGTCAAAATGGGAGACGACAGCACAGCAAGTTTCGTTTTGAAAACAGCTGGTTACGGGAGTCGGAACTGAAGGAGGTGGTTGCTGCTAGTTGGGATAATTCACGAAATGGTACTTTGCTTGACCGATTAAATGGGTGTGCTAAGGATCTTGCTATTTGGGGACGTGGAAAAACCTCAATGGTCAAGGCTAGAATTGGCAGTATAAAGAGGAAAATCATGGGCCTTCATGAGAGAAATGATAACAGGGACGTGGAGACAGTGCGCAACCTGAGGAACGAGTTGGATGAGGTGCTGCTGAAGGAAGAACTATACTGGAAGCAGCGTGCAAAGAATTGGCTGCAAGGTGGTGATTTGAACACAAAATTTTTTCATGCGATGGCTTCCACTCGCAAACGAACGAATAGGATTTCAGGTTTGTTTGATAACTCAGGTGAGTGGATTGAAGATCATGAGGGCCTTACTCGTGTGATTAAGGAATATTTTGAGCAGCTGTTTAATATGGATGGGTTTTACTCACATGATCTACATTACGTGGTGTCTTGTATTTCGAGTGATGATAATGCTAAGTTGACAGCTCCATTCTCTATGGAGGAATTTCGAGAGGTAATTTTTCAGATGCATCCTGATAAGTCTCCGGGGCCAGATGGTTTGAATCCGGGTTTTTTTCAGTATTGTTGGCAGACTATAGGGGGGGATATTTTTAATGCAGCAACTGGGTGGCTTGAAAGGTGTGAGTTTCCGGCCTCGCTTAATGATACTTCGATTGTGCTTATTCCTAAATGTGAGTCTCCTATGCGAATGAAGGAGTTGCGACCTATAGCTTTGTGTAATGTTGTCTATAAGGTTGTTGCTAAGGTGCTTGCCAACAGATTGAAATCAGTACTTCCGAAAGTGATATCTGATAATCAATCGGCTTTTGTTCCGGGAAGGTCGATTGCGGATAATGTGCTCACTGCCTTTGAGATTATTCATTTTATGAAAACGAAAAATAGAGGAAAGAAATGGGAGGTGGCTCTGAAGATCGATATCAGTAAGGCGTATGATAGAGTTTCATGGGAGTATTTGGAAGCAATTATGGTTCAGATGGGTTTTAGCAATATTTGGGTCCGTTGGATTATGTTGTGTGTTTCAACGGTATCCTATTCGGTGAACTTTAATGGGCAAGGTATCGGCCCTATTTCCCCTAAGCGCGGACTTAGACAGGGGGATCCTCTGTCACCTTATCTTTTTATTCTGTGTGCGGAAGGTTTATCTGCCCTTATTAATCAAGCTGATCGGCGTGGTGACATTCATGGTTGTCAAGTGTGTCGTGGAGCTCCTAGTGTAACACATTTGTTTTTTGCAGATGATAGTTTTCTGTTCTTTAAAGCGCAAGAGGCTGAGTGTTTGCGAATCCAACAGATTCTAGCCACTTATGAACAAGCTTCGGGTCAAGCAGTCAATCTTCAGAAATCAGGTATCTTTTTCAGTTCTAATGTGTCAGCTGATACTAAGCTTGCTATTTCTTCTATGTTGGGGGTGTCTACTCCGTTGGATACAGGACGATATTTAGGGCTTCCGTCTCTCATTGGTAAGAAGAAGAGATCGATTTTTAATTTCTTAAAGGATAGACTTTGGCATAGGCTTAATGGATGGCAAGGGAGGCTTTTGTCTTTTGCGGGGAGGGAAGTTTTAGTTAAGTCAGTGGCCCAATCTTTACCTGTTTATTGTATGAGTTGTTTCTTGCTTCCAGTCTCCCTTTGTGATGAATTCTTTTTGGTGGGGTTCAAAGACTGATGGTCGTCGAAAAATCAATTGGTTAAGCTGGAATAGATTGTGTACTAGGAAGGAAAAGGGTGGTTTGGGGTTCAGGAATCTGAAGGCTTTTAATTTAGCTATGTTAGGAAAGCATGCTTGGAATTTTATCTCCAATCCAAATGCGTTGGTAAGTCGGGTGTTCAAAGCCAAATATTTTCCAAAGAGTGATTTTTTTAACGCCAGTTTAGGCTATAATCCAAGTTTTGTCTGGAGAGGCATTTGGAATGCCAAACTTGTGCTTCAGAAAGGGTGCAGGTGGCGGATTGGGGATGGGGGAAGTGTCAATTTATGGCGTGATCCGTGGCTAAATGATGATAGTGATTTTAGGATTGTAACCCCTATCATAGGGGGTTTAGAAGATTTGAAAATCCAAGATCTGTGGATTCCGGGAACTCGGGAATGGGATATAGAGTTGATAGAGAGTTTGTTTTCAGATAGGGATGCAAGGGCTATCACTAGTTTAGCTCTGGGGAGAGTGGCCAGGGTGGACAAGTTGATTTGGCATTTTAGGAAGGATGGTATTTATTCGGTGAAATCAGGCTACATAATAGCTTTGGAATTATGGGATAATTGTTTGGAGAGTACTGAAGGATCTTGGAATAGATTGTGGGATTTAGATGTGCCCCCTAAGGTCAAAATGTTGATGTGGAAAGTGTATAGAGGCTGTATTCCTACTAAGGAGAACTTGGTGAATCGTGGAATGTCTTGTGATCCAATTTGTATGTTGTGTGGTTTGGAAGTTGAAACTGTGATGCACGTGTTCTTTAATTGCCCCTTTGCTTCATGTTGTTGGAGGGCAGTGGGTATAGCTTTTTCTTTAACTAGTTGCAATGATCTTGGTAGGTGGTTGTTGGATTTCTTGGCAGGGCTAAGTAGAGAGGAGGCAGGATGCGTAGTATCAGTCATGTGGGGAATTTGGTGTCAAAGGAATAATAAATTATGGCGTAATTTTTCGAGCTCCCCCGCTAAGACAGTTAAAGATAGTATGGAGTTTGTTAAAGAATGGCAGTCCTTCAGGGGTTTAGAGAAGAGTAGATGTCGGGGCCAGGAGAATAAGGGGATCAAGTGGGCTACACCATCGCAAGGTTGGATAAAATGTAATATTGATGCTTTGGTTATGGAACATTCGAAGTGGATTGGGTTAGGAATGGTACTTCGACAGGATGATGGTGGTTTTCTTATGTGTCGGTCTAAAGTGGTGCAAGGTTGGTGTGCTGCTAGAGAAGCGGAAGCTTTAGCTTGTTATGAAGCAATTTCCTGGCTTTTGTCCTTACACGTTTCCAATGTAGTTCTGGAGCTGGATGCCAAGGTGGTAGTAGACGCTATTCATTCAACCCGTATGGACTGGTCTGAGTTTGGTTGTATTATTGAGGATTGCAAGAGTTTATTGCAGCGTTGTAATAATTTTAGAATTAGTTTTGTTAAAAGACAAGTCAACGGTGTTGCTGATGCGATTGCTAAGGCTGCCCGTTCTTATGCTAGTCCGTCTGTTTGGCATAACACTCCTTCTTTTATTGAAGAGTTGATTGCCAAGGACTCTTTTGGTGCTATTTAATAAATCGTTTTATTCTTTCAAAAAAAAAAAAAACAATGCTTAAATTTAGGTCTTAATTCATAAACTTATAATTATGTTAATATACCGATTAAACAGACTAAGAGGGCCATAGTATACAGGTGGGTATTTGGGTATTTCAAAGGAAAAAAAAAGGTATAATTATTGATATTAAGCTCACACATTATTTTTAAATTCTCCTTTTTGATATACAATTTCAAAATTCACATATTTTGATCACATTTTTAAAGCTATATATATTATATTAATAAAACACAATCGTTTCAAAAACTTCCAAAGTGGATGATTACAAGAACATAGGACAAACAGGGTGAGAAAATCATGGGGGATAGAATCAAATTGTCACGACTCAGGCCTTGGGCCATGACAGAATCGTAAATATTAAGTGATAAAAATTTTCAATTTGACATTACAAAGTTTTTGAAATTTTCAACTTTTAAAAATAAAAATAATTTTTCCTGTTTTGCATACTCTGGAGTATCAAAATAAAACATCGTAAACAATAAAATGAAAATATTTAAAACACTCTAAATAATCTCGATGGAGATAATTCTCACAGATATGTGAGCACTTGCTAGAAATCATGGATTTATAGTAATAATTAAAATCATGTACGCTTAGCCGTGCAATCAACTTATCATAATTAAGCATTCACATTCACTTAGAATCTCAAATCAACTCTGACGTTCTTAATATAATGTCTTAAATACATCGAATGTAAGTCCCATAAATGAGTTCCAAGGACATTAAATTCTAAATACCAAAATTGAAATGAAATAAACCAAATGTCTATATCATGGGCAAAGTCCCTGATTTCCTTGATTCTTTACATAATCCGCCTGATGGCCACCTAAGTCATCCCGCACCTTCCCTGAAAGGGGAAAAATAAAGTAGGGGTGAGCTAGTGCTCAGTAGGATTTCATTCCCGATAAGGTTTCGAAAATCACTTTCTAAAATCATTATTAAAACTCTGCATGCTTAATTGTTTAACAAATTCAATAAACCATTTCATAAAACATATAGGCTACTAGATTAGTCATACAATATCTAATTTCTTATATCAAGTCATGTCATTTTCAAAACAAGATAAATCTCGTCCCCTAATCATATACCCAGTAGCCTACAATTTTCAGTAAATTATTTTGAATAAGAAAAACAACATTCAGCACACCGTGACCCTGGTAGCCATACCAAAAAATACCTTGTAGTAATCCCGACATAAAGTCATATAATACGAAAGCTTGTGATAAAATCACATAATGACTAGGATGGTGAACTTTTATCTCATTTAAGTTAACAAGAAAATTTAAATAAGTTTATCATGCAATCAATACAATATACATAAGATTTGATATTTTGAATTATAAAAATTTTGGCAGCATCACAACTGCTAATTCGATAAACCAAATTTGTAATTCGATAAAACCACAAATTTTCACCAAGCAACCCACAAAACACTTCCAAAGTAATCCATAATATATTTTCGCAAATAACCAACACACTTTCAAAATTATATAAATTTTAAATAAATTCCACTTTAACATAAAAGTTTCTAAAAGATCAGGATTGAACCCCTACTTCAATATAAACTATTAACTACTCCGAAAACATCGATTCTCAATATCGTTATCACTATTCCAAATCGAACTTCCGAAGTAACACAATACGGAAAAATTTTAGTATAGCTACCCTAAGAGATAAATAACCCTAAAATTATATTCTACACTTAAAAACGAGTCCGTAGAGGCATCCGGAGCTAAATTTTGAGTTCAGGAATCGAGAAACTTATCTTCGTTGTAAATGGTGGTCGACGGCGACTTTTCGACGGCGGATTTCGACGACCACGGCGGTGGAAGGTGCAACTAGACAGGTTTTGTTGCCCTTGACATGCTTGTCACGAAAATGGGGTTTACCGGAGTCGAAATTGCTTAATTTCGCCGAGATCTAAAAAAAACGAAGTTGATTAATGGTCAAATTTCATTGCCCAAACAAACATACAAACAATGATAAAAATTGACAAAATGGTACCTATGGAATCTATGTTGCATGAGCTTTCCAACTGTACTAAGTTGGCCAAAACGGAGGTCGGATATGACCGGAACGAGGAGTCAAAATTTGGCTCACGGTAAATAGGCGGCTGAAAAACTAAGGAGAGAGAGAGAGAGACAAAAATGGCCGGCTGAAGGTTGAAGATTACTATATAATCTGGTAGAATTACAATTTGATCCCCTCAACTATTTATAAATTACAGTTTAATCTAAAACTTTAAAATTCTAACTTTTTGACCCTTATACTTTTATAAATTTTTATAAGATTTTTTTTTTTTCAATTTCACCTTTAATAAAAATTGAGGTTTTACACAAATAAAGGGTGAACTTTTGACCTAATAGTATAGAAAAATTTGAATGAATATTTTTCACTTCACAAACTATAGTTTAATTACGAATACAAGCAATAGTTGACGAATAAAAGCTGCAAATTATGATTTTTTATCCTTGCTTTGTAAATCATTGGCTTCGTTTGCAAACTCTAGTTAGTGAACACTGATGGTCCAAAAAGAACCCATTTCATCACTCTTTTAGTATCATATCAAAAACTCGCGTTTTTTTTTTTTTTGCCCTGCTAGAAACAAAACTCCACCAACAGGGTAAATTGCATAAAAAAAAAAAAAAAAACTATTTTAAAAATCCACTGGAACCAGAAGAGATCATGTTTTGGCGAAAATTTGACAATTTTCCTTTGTTTTTGTTTTACTCACTCTATATGCCGTAGCCCAAATTTCATCTCAAATAATGTGTCACCATCTCATAATATTTCACCTCATCTTAAATCGAACTTACAGTTGTGATGCAATACTGTTGAAGAGGTAACTTGTTTCTACCTGTAGTTTAATGTATCTCATAACCTTTCCTCTTATTTTAAATGACTGTCCTGTATTCTGTTTGATTTCGATGGCATCTTGGTTATCATTATTTATTAATCAAGATATTATAGAATTTATTAACATTATATATATATCCATGTATCTAACTATCTATCTATCTATCTATCTATGTGTGTGTGTCACTTGTAATGAGGGGAACTTGAAATATGGCTAGACTGAGTAAATTTTATCTACCAATAAGCCACATTAGCTAGTATAAGGATTTGGTCTTTAACATCTCTTGGTAAAAGAAATAAATCCTTTCGTATCTATTATTCTTACTCCAACATGAAATTGAAGGCCGTGTTGTAGTACACTGTCACATAATAAGTTTTGCAATAATGAAGTTAAAGCAGTTATTGTGCTTTGTTGAAATGAGATGGATACCCATAATACATATTTCGCTTTCAATATGATCTCTAAATTAATAATGGTTCAGAATCTATTGACTGAGTAATACTGTCGAAAATAGAACTTGTTGTAGTAGAACCATCGCAAGGCTCAGCTAATTCAAAGCTCTCGTATGCGAAGTTCTCATCATTGCCCTGGACATTATCACTTCTATTTGGTGCTCGAATTCCTTCCAACACCATTGCTACTTTTTTCATAGTAGGTCTTTGCTTCCCATGTAGATTTAGGCATCTTATCGCGAGGTTAGCCATCGCCATGATCTCTTCCTCCTTTCCCAGCTTCACTTGAACATCAAGAATGTCATGCAAATTATTCTCCTCCATTGAGCTTATGAAATATGATGCCAAACTTCTACCTTCTTCCGTCACTGTTGAAAATATTGGTTTTTTTCCTGTTAGAAGCTCAATCAGGACTACTCCAAAACTATAAACATCACTTTTATCTGTGAATTGGTTTGATCGAAAGTACTCAGGGTCAAAGTATCCAAAAGTCCCTTGTACTTTTGTCGTTACGTGAGTATGATCAACTGGAATTGACCTCGAAGTTCCAAAGTCTGCTACTTTTGCTCTGTACTTTTCATCTAGGAGTATATTAGAAGACTTAATGTCTCGATGATAAATGGGTAAAGAAGCTGCTGAGTGTAGGTAAGAAATCGCTCCTGCAATTTCTGTTGCAATCCGTAAGCGCATATCCCACGTGAATGGAAGCTCTTCATTCTGTTCTTGAAGATAAGAATAAAGAGTTCCATTGTGGATGAATTCATAAACCAATAAAGGAACCTCCGTCTCCAAACAAAACCCTAATAACTTAACAACATTTCTATGATTAATTTGAGAAAGAATGACCACCTCATTAATAAATTCTTGAAGCTTGGCTTTATCTACTACCTTAGACTTTTTTACTGCAACAAGTCTTCCATCAGTCAACATTCCTTTGTAAACAGTACCTTGACCTCCTTGACCAAGTATTCTGTTCACATTAAAATGGTCAGTGGCCTTATCCAACTCCTTCGAATTAAAAACTTTGCTTTTGTCAAAACTACCATCAAATGAAGCTAACTGTTGCTGTAAAAGTAATCCGCCATTTTGTTCGAAGTACTTTTCCTTGAGCTTGGTCTCATTCCTTCTCTTTATCATAATGCACAACCACCATGCCGCAACAAGTAAAAACAAACTTCCAAAGCTTGCGCTTAGACCTGCACAATACTTTATTTGTTAGTATAAATGAGTAATAATACTGTTGAATTGGGCCACACTTCACTAAATAAAAAATGCCCACCTATTATGATCATTTCCACCTTCAATTCAGTTGTGGGCCTCGGTGATGACAAGCATTTGTAGCCCCCTTCATAGTTTTCACAATATTTCCCTGGCCCACAGATGCTGGCATTTGCCTTACATTCATCAATATCTGACATGTATGTAGAAATAGAGTTAAAATCTGAATGTAGGAAGTGTACATACGTGTCAAATACATTACCTTAATGTATATATAAGTATGAAGGGTTTATCACTAATCTCAATTTTTATCTTGATAGATGTTGTTAAAAGGAAAAAAAAAATTAAGTAAAATCTTTCCTTTTTCTTCTTCAAGAATAATTATGATTGTAAAGTAAAATGTGGAAATTTTATGGATGTATCCAGGGGTTATGAATCAATCCTATACCGACACGAGAGGGGATGTTAAGAAAGAAGCAAAATGTAAAAATTTGATGGCCTCTTAGACCGACGCAGCATCTCGTTCGTTATATTTTTTCATTTATTTAAAGCTTGAAGACCAACTTTGCTTTATATACATAATGCTTTTAAAATCAAATATACCTGATTTTAAATAATAAGGACCAATTAATCAAATTCATCAATCGAGAATTAAATAGAAAAGAAAATTTATTTTAACCGAGAGAATACAATGAATAAATTTAATTAATTGGTTATTATTTGTTAAAATCAGGTATACCTGATTATAAAAGCTCTATATATATATAAAAACTAACATGAATAAGAGATCTATAGTAAGCTATCGAGACCAAATATCACTTACACAACACGCTTAGGATATCTGTTTCTAATGAATGAGAGGTAACTACTTTCATAATAAGAAGAGAAAATTAAGATTTATACTTCTGTGAACAAGAGATAAATACTCTCATAATTAATAACGGTAGAAAATTATTTACTCAATCTATAATATGCATTTAGTGGTAATTTAAATCTCAATTTCTTGAAAGATGGGAAGGTATATAACTATCTGTGTTGGGAGGTGATGTATAACTTTGCCTATTTTGAAAGACAATAGTACTTGTAAAGAACATTATTTTTTCTACACACATTACATCTTTCACTAGAAAGATATCACAATCATATCACTCTAAGTGTAAATACGAGTCTCTGATGAAAGTAAATACAGAAGAAGAATTTCAAACCATAACATTCTTAACAAAAGCTAGCACATGCCAAAACAAAATTAGAAAAAAGAGTCATCAGATTCCAAACAAAACCTAACCACATAATTGTTCACTCAAAGTCACACACTGAACACATACAAATAAACTAGCAAAATCCAATTTCAAAACATGTAGGCCCAACAATCAAATTAAATAAAAAAGTTACCTTAGATTGAGACCAGCCATTTATCATATGGCCAGCTAGCTACTCTAATCAAATTTCGAGAGCTTAAGGTGTATTCTTAGATCGATTAGGCCAATATTTCATAACGAAATTTCATCAAATCCATCAGTGACTCCTCAACATGTAATATTATAAAGTACACAAAATGTATAGCGTTATTTAACAAGCTTAGGCTAAATTTTTATAATAAAATTACTTGAAATATATTTGTTTCTTCTTCAGAAAATTATAATAATATCCTCAAGATTTAAGCTTAATTTTGCGCTGTTTCATAACATCTAAAAACATTAAGATTTAATCTATTAATTGAGTAACAGAGAGGTGTACCTTGACATCCTTTAAGAAGATAAGGATTTCCTTCGAACCCAGGAAAGCATTTACATCCAACAGTTGGATATTTGTCACTAAAACAGCTACAGAAAGACCTTTCACAAGTATAGCTGGACTCATTTACCTTCAATTTATTCTTCTCAAAAGGATCAAAGGTTAGAGTGAATATGCTCCATTCCATCACCACAGGAACGTGGGTGAGATATTTAACATCTTGAGGATTCTTTATGTTGTCTTGAAGCCACTGTTGATCTACCTATAAGAGAATTCACATGCATATTAAGTTAAACACAAGAAAATGATAAATCTTACATTAAAACTATAAAAGATCACGCGTGCACACATATATAACACACACACACACACATATATATATAACAAGTAAGAAAATTAACAGTACCAAAGCAACATAGGGGCATTTTCTCCCTTTGCTTAGAATAGTTGGAGTGAATGTTTTCAGGGTCGAACGAACATCGTCTTGGCAGGAATCAACTAATTCTCTTGTATCATCGTAATCATTGCAGGTCGTCGAACACTGAGCAATGACAGAATCCTCGTTGGACAGCAAGGAAAAGTTTCCGCAATTTCCTATACCGATGAACTTGTTTCTTGTTGGAGAGATAACATATGGGTTTAATTCTTTAAGAGTTAGGCCAAAATCGTTGCCGATGCTCGTACGACAAATATTATAAACTGAGTAACTTACGCGCATGGTGCCATCTAATGAAATATCGAGCAGTTCCGTGTTGATGCTACGGATGTATGGCTTACTGTGGTTGCAGTCCACTTGATGCCAGGTGTCTATTGCACAATCATCTTCAATGCCGAATGGAAATGGAATGGTTACATTTCCACATGTGGATGTACAATTTGTTGTTGATGATCCTGGTGCTTGAGCAAACGCCTTTACAGGCCATAACAGCAAAACAATTATCTGAAACTGCAGGAAGGGTAGGACCATTCTTCACTGTTTCTAGATTTCCCTAGCTCTTATCTTTTTAATTTTTGTTCTATGTTTTCATTATATGAAATTTTGAGTTTATTTAATAACATTCAGGTCCTTTTGCATTAATTATTTAATAGAAGAAACTGCAACTATGCAAGTTGCCAACCAGGTCAAGTGGGAAATAAACATATCGCGAAGAAAGGGTTGCAAAGTCTAGCAGCCATGATTGAGTTGCAAAGTCTAGCAGCCATGATTGACTATTTAGAACAAGTCTAGCTTTACATTTAAGTCTTCGGTTATACCTGCCGTTCAATGAATTGTCAATAAATTTTAAATAACCGGCAAAGTTAGCTTGGCAAGACATTGACCTTGGATTGTTTTTCTTTGATTTTGTTTTGTTTTGTTTTGTTTTGTTTTTTTTATTTCTCTTTAGGCATGGCATCTTTGCATCTTATTTTAAAACGTAATGCATAATATTTTTTTCTTTTTTATTTATATTGACTTGTATGTTTTTAATTTTATTAATTTTCATTTGAAGATAAGAAATTGAATTTTATGTTTATATGATCCCAAAATTTTTGCATGGTAGCAATCATAGAAAACAGTACATGAAAAATGAATTAAGTAATAGCGTTTTACATACCGCATACCTATTTTGAAAATATATTTTTAACATGTTAGAGTAAAAGAAATATTGAGTGTATTTAAACTAATGTAAAATTGATTAACGTCTTATCATGTATTTTAAAGGATAATATTAACATATGCTCTTAGAGTATAACTTAATATCACAAACAACCAATGAATAAATGAGGAGAAAATAAGTATGTAAAAAGAAGAAAAAAAATAAATTCATTGGTCAATTGTAATTTGTTTTTTCAATTTTTTAAATATTAACATATACCTAAAGGCATAAGTCAACATTATCCTTTTTAAAAAAGATATATACTTTAAAGACTAATATATATATTTTATTAATTTATTCAAGAATAATTTTAAATTTTATCCCTGACTTTTCAAGAAACTTCAATTTATTATTAAAAAATTCATTAATTTGGGTCCCTCTCACCAAATTTTTAATGGTGAATGGTGACAAAAAATGAGAAATATCATTTTACCTATGATATTTTTAGAAAGCAAAAAATACCGTTACCCTTTAACATAACAATTTAATTTTAACCTCTCTACCAATATAAGAAAGCAACACATATGTCACTCAATTTTCTTTTTAAACTTCAAACCAATAGAAGATTAACATGTGTCCTCTTTTAAATTATAAATATTTAATTAACATCTTAAAAAAATCAAAATTCAAAAACAAAAAATTAAAAAATTAAAGTTTCCAAAAAAAAAAAGTTAAAAAATAAAAAAGAATATCTAAGTTCAACCCAAACTTTAAAGTTTGAAGATATGAGTTTAACTCAAATCTTTGAAACCAAAAATATTTCTTGTTTGTTAAAAAAAAAAAAAAAAAAAAAAAAAATCACCCAAAAAAAATAAAGTCTCTTCACAAACCAAAAAAAAAAGTCTCTTCTTTTTCTTCTTACTCACTCTTCGACTTCACTTTTCACCTCCATCTGATAAACGCCAAACAACAAAAGCATCACGTCATGTCCTTTTCTTCATCGACCTCATCATCACCATCTCCATCCACTATAACAAACCTAAAAGAAGAAAAAAATCCTTGAAAATCACAAATCCTCAAAAGCTTTCACAATTCCTAAAACACCATAACCAGACCAAGCACTCATTCACCAACTGTGCTTGCAGCCCTTGCAGTCTCGACCACGGCAACCGTCCGAACCCATCTTGTAGTATGTTGCTTCTCCTGTGCTTCCTCACTTGCACCTCTATACTTACAATCAAAACCAAAATCTATCATCATGTTCTTCAAGCAATGCTCCTATGTATTCTTTGTTGGGTCGGGTTCCCTCTTATGTAGAGGTCCAACAAGTCTCAACAAGTTTATTGAGCCCATATAGGAATCCTAATATAATTAGGAATCATAACCCTATTTAAATCTAATTTCCTTAATTAATATAAATAAGAAAGAGAAGGTTTGATGGCTGTGAGAGTTTAGGGTTTTTTTGAGGCAGAAAAAAACACAAAATCAAGTGTGAAGAGAGCAAATCGTGTGGAAAAGAGGAAAAAAGAAAAGAGTGAATTTTCTGCATAGAAATTCATCTTACACAGTTTCGGAGTTACTACAATGTCTTTTTCGTTAACCGTTGGATCGTGCTGAAATTTGGATAGTAATTGATCTCTTCTGGACCTTGATTCTGAACGATGGAAATCAGAAACAAATTTGTCATTTATGAGATATACAACCCATAATAGAGTTGTTCGGTTTTTCCTGCATTGTCTACGCAGCAGTTTTGTAAGATTAATATCTCGTTTATTCACCGTTGGATTGAGCTCAAATTTAGACAGTATACTCAGCATCCCTGATTCTAAATTTTGGACGGTGAAGATCGGATTTCAATCTCCCAGTAAAAAGCAATGTGGTCCAGAACGTTCTGCTGAGTTTGTGTTTTTTCTCTTCACTTGTTATTTAAACTTAAATTTGTGTTAGTAGGGAACCTAGATAATTGTTGCTCGGTTTTGGTTCCTATTTGATGTTAAAACAATTTGTTACTCTCACATTTGATTATTAGTGGAGATTTTTGGGTGGACTATAGTCTCATGGTTTTTACTTCTCGCATTTGGGAGGTTTTTTATGTAAAAATTGGTTTGTGTTATTTGTGCATATGGTGATGATTTTATTTGCTCATTATTTGATTGTCAATGGTATTTATATATTGTGGTGAATTTGTGCATTACTTAGTGGTTTTTCATAGGATTCATTCAGGGGGAGAAAAAGTTCTGCTGTATGATTTATTTGTGTGTTTGGTTTTCTCCCATCAAAGTGGTATCAGAGCCTGGTTCCGAATTTTGCAATGATTAATATGGAGAACAATTTGAATCTAAGTAGAATGATTACTCTGAATGGTTCGAACTATCATATTTGGAAGGGAAAGATGGAGGATCTTTTGTATGTGAAAGATTTTCACTTACCTGTTTTTGCTACAGAAAAGCTTAGTGATAAATCTGATGCAGAATGGATTTTGCTTCATCGGCAAGTATATGGTTTCATTAGGCAATGGGTGAGTGACAATGTTTTGAACCATATCAATGGGGAAACACATGCACGGACTTTATGGGTCAAGCTTGAGGAGTTGTATGCCAGAAAAACTGGGAATATTAAATTGTTTCTGATGAAGCAATTGATGCATTTGAGATATCATGACGGTGCTCATCTGACAGATCATTTGAATACATATCAGGGGATTATAAATCAGTTGGCTAGCATAGGTATCAAGTTTGATGATGAGGTACAAATATTATGGTTGCTTGGTACATTACCGGACTCATGAGAGACTTTTAGATCTTCTTTGTCGAACTTTGCTTCAAATGGAACAATAACAATGGATTTGGTCAAAAGTAATATTCTGAATGAAGAGATGAGAAGAAAAGCACACGGATCCACTTCATCTTCAAAAGTTCTGGTTACAGAAAGTAGAGGGAGAAGTAAAAGCAGGGGTCTGAAGAATAGAAGTCAACATAGAAGTAAATCCAATAAGTTTGCAAATGTTGAGTGTCAGTACTGCCACAAAAAGGGACACATAAAGAAAAATTGCAAGTAGTTGGAAAGGAAAAATAAAAATGACACAAGCAAAGAAAAGAAGAATAAAAATAATAGCAATGATGACAGAGTTACTACCGCCATTCATGAAGACTTTTTTTTTTTTTTTTTTGTATGATACTGATTCTATTAATTTTGCATGCCATGAGACTAGCTGGGTGATTGATAGTGGTGCCTCCATTCATGCTACATCACTAAAGGATTTCTTTACATCTTACACACATGGTGATTTTGAAAGTGTAAAGATAGGGAATGATGGCACGACAAAAGTTGTTGGCATTAGAGATGTAAGCCTGGAGACAAATAACGGCTCCAGATTAGTTTTAAAAAATGTAAAACATATTACTGACATTCGTATGAATATTATTTCTACAGGTAAACTTGATAATGAGGGATATTGCAACTTCTTTAGTAATGGTCAGTGGTAACTCACTATGGGTGTCATGGTTATGGCCAGCGGTAAAAAATGTTCTACTTTATATTTGACAAAAATTTCAAAGTCCATCATCAATGCAATTCAAGATGAAGACAAGGTAGAACTTTTGCACAAGAGGTTTGGACACATTAGCGAGAAATGCTTGATTGTTTTAACCCAGAAAAAGAAGCTACCTGACATGAAAAATATACAGTTGAAAAGATATTCTCATTGTTTAGCAGGGAAGCAGAACAGAGTCAGTTTTTACAGCTCTCCACCTACAAAGAAGTCAGATATACTTAACCTAGTGCATTCAGATCTCTATGACCTTATGAAGATGAGATCACTCGGTGGAGCCTTATATTTTGTGACTTTCATATATGATCACTCGAGAAAGACATGGGTTTACACCTTGAAGACGAAAGATCAAGTATTAGATGTGTTCAAGAAATTTCAAGTACTAGTTGAGAGACAGACTGGAAAAAAGTTGAGGTACATCAGAACTGATAATGGGGAAGAATATATAGGTCCTTTTGATGAGTATTGTAGACAACAGGGTATTCGACATCAAAAGACACCTCTTAAGACTCCTTAGTTGAATGGTTTAGCTGAGAAGATGAACAGAACACTAGTAGAGAGAGTGAGATGTTTGCTTTCACAAGCATAGTTACCAGGATATTTTTGGGGTGAGGTTTTGAGTACTGCTGTACATGTTCTTAATCTCACACAGTGTGTTCCTTTACAGTTTGATGTACCAGACAGAGCTTGGAGTGGTAGAGATGTTTCCTACGATCACTTACGTGTTTTTGGGTGTAAGGCGTTTGTGCATATTCTCAAAGATGAGAGATCCAAGCTTGATATGAAAACTCGACAGTACATCTTCATCGGTTATGGTTAGGATGAGTTCGGATATAGATTATTTGATCCGGTTAAGAAGAAATTTGTGAGAAGTATAGATGTAGTATTTATGAAAAACTAGACTATACAAAATATTGAGAAAGTTGGGAATTTAGTGTTCGATGACAATAATGGTTTGGTCGATATGAGTTCAGCTTCTTCAACAAATTTGCCAACACAAGTTGATGATCAGTAGGTTACAGTTGATACAGGTGGTTCCTCACAGGCAGAGGAAGATGTTGAAACTAATGAACATGTGCAAATTCCTGATGCTCCATTAGATGTATCACTCAGGAGGTCTACCAGAGATCGACATCCTTCCAATCGATATCCTGTAAGTGAGTACGTGTTATTGACTGATGGGAGAGAACCCGAGTGTTATGCAGAGGCCTTGGAAGACGAGCACAAGAAGGAATGGCTTGAGGCTATGCAAGATAAAATACAATCACTTCATCAAAATCATACTTTTGAGTTGGTAAAGCTATGTAAAGATAGAAGAGCTTTGAAGAACAAATGAGTTTACAAAATTAAGCATGATGAGCTTAGTACTCGACCTCGATACAAAGCCAGATTGGTTGTCAAAGGATTCAACAAGAGGAAAGATATTGATTTTGATGAAATTTTCTCTCCAGTTGTGAAGATGTCATCCATCCGTGTTGAGCTTGGTTTAACAGCCAGTCTTGATTTAGAGATCGAGCAGATGGATGTGAAGACTGCATTCCTCCATGGTGATTTGGAGGAAGAGATTTACATGGAACAGTCAGAAGGTTTCATTGTAAAAAGAAAAGAAGATTATGTGTATAAATTGAAGAAAAGTCTTTACGGTTTGAAACAAGCACCGAGACAATGGTATAAGAAGTTTGAGTCAATTATAGGGGAGCAAGGCTACAAGAAAACAACTTCTGACCATTGTGTATTTGTTCAAAAATTCTCTGATGATAACTTTATTATTTTACTGCTTTATGTTGATGACATATTGATTGCTGGTAGGAATGTTTCAAGAATTGATAGGTTGAAGAAGAAATTGAGTCAGTCTTTTGCTATGAAGGACTTGGGGCCAGCAAAGAAATTCTTAGCATACAAATTGATCGTGATAGAAAGTCCAAGAAATTATATATGTCACAAGCGAAATATATTGAAAAAGTACTTTAGAAATTCAACATAGACAAAGCTAAACCAATTAGTACTCTACTTTGTGCACATTTCAAGTTGAGTATGAAGTAGTGTCCTCCTACAGATGGCAAGGAAAATGACATGGAAAAATTTTCATATGCTTCAGCAGTTGAAAGTTTGATGTATGCAATGGTATATACGAGACCAGATATAGCTCATGTTGTTGGTGTTGTTAGCCGGTTCATGTCTAATCCTGAAAAAGAGCATTGGAATACTGTCAAGTGGATCATGAGATATCTTCAAGGTACTTTCAGTTTGAGACTTTGTTTTAGTGGTGAGAAGCCACTGCTGGTTGGCTACACAGATGCATATATGACAGGAGATGTGGATTCTCGTAAGTCAATGTTTGGTTATTTAATTATCTTTGCAGGTGGTGCTGTAGCTTGGTAATCGAGATTGTAGAAATGTGTTACACTTTCTACCATAGAAGCAGAATTTGTTGCAGCAACTGAAGCTTGTAAAAAGTTGTTGTGGATGAAAAATTTTGTAGTAGAGCTTGGTTTCAAGCAACAGAGATATGTGTTATTATGTGATAGTCATAGTGCTATTCACCTTAGGAAGAATTCAAACTTTCATGCAAGATCGAAGCATATCGACGTGAGATACTATTGGATTAGAGATGTGTTGAATGACAAATTGTTAGAACTTGACAAAGTTCATACAGACCACAATAGATTCGATATGTTTACAAAGATATTACCAAGGGAGAAGCTTGAGGTCTGTAGGATGATCATCGGAATGGCGAACCCCTCCACATAATCGGGAAGGGGGAGATTTGTTGGGTTGAGTTCCCTCTTATGTGGAAACCCAACAAGTCTCAATAAGCTTATTGAGCCTATATAGGAATCTTAATGTAATTAGGAATCATAACCCTATTTAAATCTAATTTTCTTGATTAATATAAATAAGAAAGATAGGGTTTGGTGGCTGTGAGAGTTTAGGGTTTTTTTGAGGCAGAAAAAAACACAAAATCAAGTGTGAAGAGAGAAAATCGTGTGGAAGAGAGGAGAAAAGAAAAGAGTGAATTTTCTACACAGAAATTCATCCCGCGTAGTTTTGGAGTTACTGTAATATCTTTTTCATTAACCATTCGATCGTGCTAAAATTGGGACAGCACATTGATCTCTTCTGGACCTCATTCTGAACGTGAAGATGGGAAATAGATTTGTTGTTTGTGAGATATGCAACCCGTAATAAAGCTGTTAGGTTTTTTCTGTATTGTCTGCGCAGCAGTTTTGTAAGATCAATATCTCTTTCGTTCACCGTTGGATCGAGCTCAAATTTGGACAGTATACTTAGCACTCGTGGACGGTGGAGATCAGATTTTGAGCTCCTAGTAAAGAGCGACATAGTCCAGAACGTTCTGCTGAGTTTGTGTTTTTTCTCTTCACTTGTTATTTAAACTTAAATTTGTATTATTAGGGAATCTAGATAATTGTTGCTCGGTTTTGGTTCCTATTTGATGTTAAAACAATTTGTTACTCTCACATTTGATTATTAGTGGAGATTTTTGGATGGACTACAGTCCCGTGGTTTTTACTCCTCGTATTAAGGAGGTTTTCCATATAAAAATTGGCTTATGTTATTTATGCATATGATGGTGATTTTATTTGCTCATTATTTGATTATCGGTGGTATTTATATATTGTGGTGGATTTGTGCATTACTTACTGGTTTTCCATAGGATTCATTCAATGGGAGAAAAAGTTTCGCTGTGCTATTTATTTGTGTATTTGGTTTTCTCCCATCATTCTTCTCTTTTCAAGTCTCTGCCTCCTCTTGTACCAGTCTCGATATCATTGACTTCTTAGCTCTTTTACGATTCTCTTGCTCTCTCTGCTTGGAAAACAATTGTCATCGTTCATGGAGCATGGCAATTGAGCTTGATGGAGCATCAGGCTCCATTGTCGATGGAGATTAGCAATGGAGTGCTCCATTGTAGCTCCATTGATGATGGAGCTTGATTTTTCTATTAATTGTTTATTTTTATTTATTTTTCACTTAATTTTCAGATTTTGTATTAATTCATTTTTTATTTACATGTTTTAATTTCTCAATTTTATTTTATTTTTTTGTGTTGACACATGACATATAATATTTAAAGACAAAAGTGTTCCTACCACTGTTAATTTTGACTAACGTTTTATTGATATTGGGAACTAATGTGATGATCAATTCTTGATAATTTAAGGATTATGAGATTACACACTGCTATATGTTTAAAAAGTTTAAGTTAACTAGCAAGTTAGGGATAATATTGAGATTTGCCCTCTATTCAATAAAAATGTTAAGAAAAATTGTTTAAGGAAACAAAATAGATGAAGCATCGAAATCCCATTTGATCCAATGAAAAATAATGAAAAATCCAATCTTAATTTTTCTACCAAATTTTTCTCTCATAAGTACAAGAAATCTATTTGTGGAAAAATATCAAATATAGACATTAAAGATATTTGTAAATATTCCAGCAGCCAAACCGGACCATTGATTATAAACAAACTTTACGCCAGTGGCATACGCACCCCTATTTTTTGTCAAGGCATGCACGAAATCAGTCTGTTTTAAAATTTCATTCTTATATTGAACCACTAAATAGTTTACATGTACATGCTTAGAATTTGTCCTTTCGTTTTGAAATTTATTGTCATTTTCATTTTAGATTAATAAATCTTATAAAATAGTATTAAAATTAAGAGAAAATGCATAAAATAACCCATTTTTGAAAGTCCACTTGAAAACTAACATTTTTTTTTTAGGTTGAAAAAATCTCAACCCTGAAGTTGAGATTGATCTGAATTAATACTATGACTCACAATCTGGAAGTTGGGATTCCGAACCTAGAGGTTGAGATTCTCTACCTTAAGATTGGAATTAAAAAAAAAAAAGTTATTTTTCAAATGGGTTATAAAAAAAGGGTTAGATTTCAATAAAACCCTAAAATTAATATGAATATTTGAATTAATATCATATTTTTAAAATGAGTTTTCTTTTAAATACCAACAGTGTTCAATTATGGGCCCAAAAAACGTGAAACACTTCAAAGCTCTCAACATCTCATTTTGTTATTTTCCTTCGCCTGTTTGAATATATGGCTTACAATTGATGAGAACACTGAACAGTGAACACCCTGCAATTGGTGTTGTCACGACTCGAGCCCCGGGCCGTGATAGAATCGTAATTATTAATAGATAAAAAATTTTAATTTGACACTATAATGTTTCTGAAAATTTCAACTTATAAAAAAAAAAAAAAAAAAAAAAATTATGTTTTGGATATTCCGGAGTACTGAAATAAAACATTGTAGATAATAAAATTAAAAACTTCAAAACATTCTAAAATATTTTCGATGGAGACCATTTCCACAGATATGTGAGCACCTGCTAGGAATCATGGATTCATAGTAATAAATAAAATTGTAAAACACTTAGCCGTAAAATCAACTCATCATAATTAGCACTCACATTCACTTAGAATCTCTAGTGAAATTCCACAACTCTGGTGTTTTTAATACAATGTCTTAAATACATCGAATGTAAGTCCCTTAAATGAGTTCCAAGAACATTTAACTCTAAATATCAAACTTGAAATGAAGTAAACTAAATATCCATATCACGAGCATAATCCCTTATTTTCCTTGGTCCTTTACCTAACCCGCCTGATGGCCACCTGAGTCACCCTGCACATTCCTTGGAAGGGAAAAAATAAAGGAGGGATGAGCTAGTGCTTAGTAGAATTTCATTCCCGATAAGATTTCGAAAACCACTTTTAGAAATCATTATTAAAACTCTGCACGCTTAACAGTTTAACAATTACAATAAACCATTTCGTAAAACATATAAGCTACTAGAATAGTCTTACCACATTTAAGTGTTTATATCAAGTCATGTCATTTTCAAAATAAGGTAAATCTCGTCCCCTAGTCATATACCCGGTGGCCTACAGTTTTCAATAAATTATTTTGAATAAGAAAAACAATATTTGGCATACCGTGACCTTGGTAGTCATACCAGAAAATACCATGCGTAGTAACCCGCGTAGTAACCCCGACATAAAGTTGTATCATATGAATAACTATTGATAACATCACATAATGACTAGGACGGTGGACTTTTATCTTGTTTAAGTTAACAAAACAATTTAGATAAGTTACCATGCAATCAATACAATATATATATATATATATATATTTAAGATTTGATATTTTAAAAAACCTCATTTTTATTTATAAAATTTCAGCAGCATAATGACTGCTAATTCAATAAACCAAAGTTTACAAAGCTGTCATAAAACCATAAATTTTTCACCAAACAAACCACAAAATACTTCCAGAGTGGTCCATAATATATCTCCACAAATAATTAACACACTTTTAAAATTATATATATTTTAAATAAATTCCACTTTAACATAAAAATTTTTATAAAAGATCAGCATTGAACCCTTACGTCAATATAGGCTATTAATCACTCCAAAAATCTCGATTCCTAAAATAATTATCGTCGTTCCGGATCGAATCTACAAAGTAACGCAATATAAAAAATTTTTTAATACGACTGCCTTATAGGGAAAATATCCCTAAAAATGAATTTTACACTTAAAAACGAGTCCGTAGATATGCTCGGAACTAAATTTCAAGTTCAGGAGGTCAAGAAACTCACCTTCGCCATACATGGCGATTGGCGATGACTTTTCGGCCACGGATTTCGGTGACCACAGTGGCGGGACGTGCGGCTAGGCGGGTTTTGTTGTCCTTGACATGCTTATCACAAAAATGGGGTTGGTTGGAGTCGAAATCGTCTAGTTTCGTCGGGATCCACAAAAAAAAAAAAGTTGGTTAATTGAAAAACTTACTCTACTGAAACGAACACTCAAATGATCATAAAATTCACAAAATTGGTGCCTATGGAATCTACGTTGCATGAGCTTTTCAAGGTATCAAATTTGACCAAAACGGAGGTCGGATGAGGTCCGAACGGCGAGTCAAAGTTAAGCTCGTGAGAATGGAGCGGCTGGAAAAAAAAATGAGGAGAGAGAGAGAAAGTGACTCGCTGAAGGTTGAAGAAGACTGTGCAATTCGACCAAATTACAATTTGTTCCCCTCAACTGTTAAAAATTACACTTTTTAATCTAAATTTTTAAAATATGATCTAAACTAGGATCTAGAGACTCTGGATGACTTTCCTTAACCACAAAGGCATACATAACCCCTATCTCTTGTGAGTCTCATTCAAAGTCCTTAGGAGCAAGAATATGAAGGGTTGGCTTGGTAGTTCCACTAGGAGGTAGGTTTTGGGGAGAGTTCCCATTGGGGCGAGGAGTGCCTACATCATCAGATTTGGCAGGTCGTAAGACAATCGGTTTACCCTTATGGATAAAGACATGGGTATTGTTCCTACCAAAACTCTTGACATCATTGTCATACAACTAAGGTCTACCCAATAGGACATGAGCGACATCCATGGGTAGAACATCACAATATATTTTCTCAAGGCAAGATCCTAGTTTAACTGGCACTAGACATCTCTCAGAAACTGGTAAGGACGTACGAGCTACCCAAGTGACCCTAAAAGGATGTGGATGAGGTTCGGGTTTAAGTTGAAACCTAATTATAGCAGATTTGGATATGACATTCATGGTACTACCCCCATCAATCACTAACTTACAAATCTTATCATTGCAATTGATGTAAGTATGAAAATACTTGTTCTTTTCCATGCATTAGGATCAGTAACGGTGGACAACATGCATCTGACTACTCCTAGATGGGTATCCTTTTCTCCTAATCCCTCTCTTAAATCTAATTCGTCGGATTCCCCTATAGGAATTGGGTCAACAAACTCTCTCTCATCATTATCTAACAAGGGATCTACAGAATCAGCCTCTATAACCAAAGTTTGTTGAAGGCAACGAGAGGCTATGTGTCCCTTAACATGACAATGAAAACATTCTATTTGGGAGTTATTATGACGCGAATTAGATGAAGTTGGCTAAGACTCCTTGGTTGTACTAAACTGAGAAATGGAGTTAACATTTGGGTTTAGCATATTTGGGGCTTGGGAAGTGAAAGGCTGGGAGTTAGATGTGGTTCGCGAGAGTCGACTACTAAAGTTTTGAGAAGTGACTCGTCTAGGGTTAGTCCAACGAAGGTATTTCTTAACTTCTAGGGCTCTATGGTAAGCTTCTTCCAAAGTTCTAGGGGGTAGTGGCTCCACCTCGTGTTTAATGTCTACTCTCAACCCATTCACAAACCTAGCTACCACCAATCTAGATTCCTCACGAAGTTCACACCTTAACTTGAGTTCATCAAATCGGTTAAGGTATTCCGTAACACTAGAAGATGCTTGCTTAAGGTTTAGTAATTGGTCCACTAATTCACCCTTATGGAAAGAAGGTAAGTATTTTTCTTTTAACTTGAGTTTAATTTCTACCCATAAGGTTATAGGGTCCAAATCTAGTTGATCATATTGGTGTTGGATTGAGTTCCAATACAATTTTGCTCTACCGGTCAACCTAACCTTAGCGAAATGGACTTTATAGGGATCTCTAATGTCATACAACTCAAAATAGTCTTCTAAGGCTGATAACCAATCTAGGAAAACATTAGGATCTACCCCTCCCCTTAAAAAACGGGAGCTTGAAGCTTGACACACCTAGTAGGGTCGTTGGCCTCATAGTATGGGTAGCGCGGGCATCTAGGATCTTCGAGAGGTTCCTCATCTAACTCTACATTCCTAAACTGACGCCTAAAAGGTTGAGTGGCCCTATGGTCTTCAAAAGTGTCACTCCTAAACTGATGACCCTTAAAATTGTCTCCTCTAATGGATTGTTCATTGTCTCTTTCAAATGTCTTATTTTAATGAGAAAAGAGAAAACTAAATTCCTTTATCAAATAAAAATTAAAACTAAAAGCGATGCACATAAACCACTAAATTAACGCAAAGTTTAAATATATATATTTTTAGAGGCAAAGATCTAATACAAACTACACAAATGACCAACTAAAATTAACCAAGCATAGTGATTATAGCAGAGTTGTTGACTAACCTAGATCCAATTAAAACTTTTTTTTTTTTTTTTATGATGGAAAATTTGAGAAAGATCCTCCAACTGTTTGATATTTGCCACATGACCTAAAATTTTGAGATATCGTAGAATACCCCTCAAAACCGTTTGTTGCTTCGATCGGCAGTGAGAACTCAAGTGGGTGTCGCGGCAGAAGAGGTGGCGCTATGTGACTAGACCAGAAAACAGCAGTTAGTGGTTGTTATTGGAAAAGGTGTTTGGGGTGTGTTTAGTAGGGTTATGGGGCTTATTTGGCAAGGTGTTGTGGGCTGTTTGGTGGGTGTGTTTACTAGAAGTGTTGTAACAGTATTTTGAAACTATAATGGTAGTATGAAAATGTGGAACCAAGCTCTGATACCAAAATGATGGAAAACTTATACCAGAAATTAACTAAAGAATAAGAATAGCAAGGAAAGAGAGCAAGAAAAGATGGAGGAAATTCGTAAACAATTTTATTTCACCAAGTCTGAGCAACAATGAAATAAATAGTGGCCAAATATAAAAGGAAAAATTTCAAAAACTAAACAAATAAGAAAAGTTCCCAAAAATCCCTAAAATTCCACTCAATCAATCAATCACAATCCCTAGAATCCTTTGAGTTTACTCAATCAAAATCCCTTAAATCACTAATCAATCACAATCCCTAAATCCTTTTAGTTGACTCAATCAAAATTCCAAGAATCCGTAATCAATCAATCAATTATGTCTCTTCATTCTTCTAGCATAGGTGTGGAGCTTCGGATGTTCTACATCAACCTTGCTAATATACTCCATTCCAACACCACAAGAACGTGCGTTAATCTTCTAATATCCTGAGGACAAGTATAGTGACATTCCTTTTCATCTGGAATAGAATCAATGATCCACTGAAATCCCTTCAAAGGTGAACTAATTGTGCCCTGGCAATAGCTTGAACTATTACCATTTTTCCCACAAGTGGAATAACACTGGGCGATAACTGAGTCATCGTTGGACAGGAATGGGAAGTTGCCACAGCCTACACCAATGATCTTGTTCTTTGTTTGGGAGAAGATAAACGGGGTTGTTTGCAGGTTAGCGGTGGCACTTGAGGAGACTGATCACAAGTATTGAAGACTGAATAGCTTACACGCATTGTGCCATCTAGCAAAAAATCTAGCACTTCCAAGTTGATCTCCCGGAGGTATGGCTTGCTAGAGTTGCAATCTACTTTGAAAAATCCATCAATGGTACAACTGTTTTCAATCGCAAATAGGAATGGAATGGTTACATTTCCCACATTGGGATGTACATTTGCTTGATGGTGATGGTTAAGCCAATGCATTCTTTGGCCATATTAGCAAGAAAATCAGAATTGACAAGCAAGGTAGAATCATTTTATCGAATTCTAGTCTTGCTATGTTACTGGCAAGATAAATAAACCTTAGTTTTGCTCAATGTTACAAGAACAATGAGCTCTCTATTTATTTGAATTGAGATGACGAGGGAAAGTGAACATTAATTACATGCAACTTGGCCAAGGGGGTGGGAAGGCAACGATTAAAATATTTGAAAAAGCGGATCCATTAAGGTTATGGCCATATTATCTTTTCTGTTCACATTTGTTCTTTATGTGTGTCCAATAATAATAATAATAATAATAATAAATAAATAAATAAAAAGAGAAATCTCTGATTTCAGCAGCCAAAGTTGACCAATGATTGATGGTTCATTATATTTTAGTGAATTAATTTTTTATAAAAAAAATACAAAATTCTCTGATTTCAGCCGCCACAGTTGACCAATGATTGATGGTTCTATATATTTAGTGAATTAATTTTTCAGTTTGAATGGTTAGTTGATATATGTGTATCAACTTGGTTATAAAACTGAAGCATGATTGAAACAACCTTGAAAATGAATAGCATGCGTGTTTATTTTTGCCGAATTTGGAATTTTGACGACTTAGATACTACTTCCAAATTAGTAAAAAATCATGTTTGAAAGCGAGGTTGATTAAACTGAATTATATTAAAACCAAATTACGGCTGATGATAAGTAAATTGAATTGATAAAGTATCTTATAGATATATAAACCATTCTGAACTCAAATCTCATTCACATTAAAGTTTTATGACTGTATAGTAAGAGAAATAGCTGTTTTTTTTTTTTTTTTTGCTCTTTTACTATTTTAAGAAAGTCGAAGAAAAAAGCCATTCAATTTGATTTAGTTACTGATATATTGTTTTCAACATAATCATGCCGAACATAAAAATGTAAATAAATAAAATAAAATACAATAAATTTAGAAAAAAAGCAAAAGGAAAAGGAAAAGCGGAGGAAATCCATCCAAAGGGATGATAGACAATTTTTTAATTGATATGGAAAATCTCATAGAAGAGCCTCCTTTGGTCTACTGCAGCCAAAAATGACTTTGTTCATTGAACTCTGACTGATTGAGTGTAAGCACAGCAGGCTCACTTTGTTCAAAATGTTGAACTGTGCCGCAGGAGTAGTTAATTTTCAGCTCCTTTCCTAGCTAATTTAAGTACTTATTTGTTTTGATTATTTTTGAGAGTCTATGTACTATTTTTAAAAATTGTTATTTATTTTTATTTTTAAATTTCTTTAAATCAGTGAATTAGAATCTAACACATCCTACCCTAGTGTGGAGGAGAAGCATGTGTAAATTGCACATCCCGATGCTCGAGTATTTGAAAACTTTCCCCATATATTTTAGGAGAAAAATCATTTTAGTCCCTAACTTTTAAAAAAATATCAATTTTTTAACTATGTTTTCTAAAAAGACGAAATGAACCTTAACTTTTCAAAAAAGTGTCAAATTAGTCCATTTCATCGGTCAACTAACGATCAAACTTAACTAATAGCATACTAAATGAGGGTAAATTCGGTATTTCCAATTATAATGGAGGAAGATGTAAAAGAAAGATAAAATAAGGGAAAAAAAGTCATTTAAAACAAATGAGGAAAATAAATTAAAAAAGAAAAAAATCTCATTCGACAAAATTACTTAAAAAAAAAAATCATTTTGTTAAATATGAATATCATCTCAAAGCATATACCAATTATACTATAAATATGTGGATCTCAAATATATGATATTATAAATTGAAAAAAATTAATAGATGCAACAAAATTATTAAACAGATGGAGCAAGAGCAGAAACTGTAAATATATTAAAAGCTAGAGTAGAAATTTTGAAAAAAAAAAAAAAAAAGGCAAAAATTACAAGCTAAAGTAGAAATTAAAAAAAAATAAAAATAAAAAAATCACACCCATGAATAAAGATTTAATGAAAATTTTAATTGTAAGGGTAAAATGGTAATTTTACAATTAATAAATATACATAAGATCCTCAAACAAAACTACGCCCAGTAAAAACTTTTCTAAGGGTAAAACTGTAACTTTATGAAAATCATATTCAACTCATTAAGGGTATTTTGATAATTATATATTATTGTAATATTTTACTTTATTTGATAGTATAATGATCTTTTTATCTATTTTAATAGTGTTCAGGGTTAAATTAGTCTTTTCATGTTTTTTATTAGGTTTAACCGTTAGTTGACTGATGAGAGTGACTAATTTGACATTTTTTCGAAAAGTTAAGGTTCATTTCATCCTTTTAGAAAACATAGTTAAAAATTTGACACTTTCCCAAAAGTTTGGGACTAAAATGATTTTTTTCCTATTTTTTATTAGTGTAATATTTCATTTTCAAAAAAAAAAAAAAAAAAAAATTTCTCTTTTTACTCTCTAGTTCACAAATAGATAAATAGATAAATGAAATTTCTTTACTCTCATTTTTCCTTTCACATACATCATAGCCTCTTATTTGTTTATACAGACATTTTACTTCCACTTATTTGCATTAATAAACAAGAGTTTATTTTGTATTCATTTTTGTTAATTTTGTTTTTCCTATTTTTATTAGATTATTTTTGCCATTCTCTTGATCTTTTTTGAGATATATATATATATATATATATGTATATATATAGGCCTAAACATATAATTAATGAAATCTAAACTGCAAAATCACCAATCTAAAATCATCGCTAAGTTTTGACTACTTTTTTTTTTTTTTTTGGTAATGATCTAGGTTCACTAAATAAATCAACACAACCTATTTAGAATAAATAAAGAGACAACTTGATGATTACTAAAATGATTTTCAAAAATTAAAAACCATCTTTAATTTAATTTTATTTATTAAACTCCATGTTTTTAGAAATTAAATTTACAATAATTCTAGTTTCTGTATTGTTATTGTTATGTTGAAGTGTTTATTC
The DNA here is from genome assembly GCA_022984855.1 of Dimocarpus longan. Lineage (NCBI taxonomy): Eukaryota > Viridiplantae > Streptophyta > Magnoliopsida > Sapindales > Sapindaceae > Dimocarpus > Dimocarpus longan. The sequence continues at coordinate 13,737,125 of CM041020.1, forward strand.
TTGGCTCAGAGAAATGGAGATGTCAAGGGGGGCAAATAGAAATGGAGGTGGATTCCTCCATCCCTATTCCTTTACCCTTCCTTCTCCACCTAAATCCCCATTTGAGGGAATTGGACCCCATTTTGGGGGAAATGGGATAGGGAGAATTTGGGGATAGGTTCCTCCATCCCTGTTTTCCTCATTTATTTATTCTTATTTCATCTCGTTTGAGTCAAAATTTATATATATATGTATATATAATAATTCTACCATAAAAGTTATAACGAACCAATCAAATTCATCTATTACATTTTTTTTCTTAAAATAAATTCTCTCATATTTAATTCAAATCCAATTGATGAATTTGATTAATTTGTCCAACTTTAAAAAGTTAAAAGACACTAATGATAAAATTAATATATATAGTAAAAACATAACTTACAAAATAATTTCATATAATTTCAACATACTAAATCTATGACATTTCAACATATAAAATCAAAAACATTGTAAAATAGTTGTAATCATCTTATATAAGTAATAACATATGATAAATGTTCAAATAATATAAAACTATTATATATGATATGGGAGAAACTATTAAAATAAATTTAAGTGTTAAATATAAATATTTTTTTATATTTTTATATTATAAATGAAAAAAAAAAGGGGGGAGGGATTAGGGAAAGGGTAGTTTCCCCTGTCCCCACCCTTGTTTGGATTTTTTGGATGGATTTCCATCCCCCACCTATCCCTATTCCTCAAAATCTACCCTTAAATAGGGATAGGGATTTGGATATTTGGGGATTAGGGGCCCTATTGACAACTCTATAGAGGAGCACTTCAATCTAAAGCTAAATAACATGACTATTTACTTTTTCAAGAATCATCGCCTGGGTTAATTTGTTTTTTTGAAAGAATTGCACAAACACTCCTAAGGTTTGCCTTTCTATATATAAATGGATTCAAGTTTACCTTTAAATAACACAAGATCCCAATTCTGTTAGTTAAAGTTAGTTAAATTTGAATGTTGGCTGAAAAGTTTGGTTGAATGACCATAAGCCCCTAGTAATTATTGAAAAGCAATTTCACCTTTTTTTTAAAAAAAAAAAAAAAAAAAACAGTAATTCAAAAATATGGATCTTCACCTTCCATCTTAGAGATCTTAGAGATGGAGAGTGGAGATCATTTTTTTAAAAAAAAAAAAAAAATTAAGAAGAAACTTAAAAAATAGTTCTAGTTTTTCTTTTTTTCAAATGTAAGATCTCAGCATCCATAATGTTGATGGATGGGGCATATCAATTTTAAAATACCAAAATTAATATTTTAAACCAAAAGAATACTTTGTACTAATGGGGTAAAAGATAAATATGGATTTCAAATCAATTTTTTTTTTTCGCTTTATTAAGTTAGGTTTTGGATCATTAACTTCATTATTAAGAGGACTTTGTAACATTATTGTGTTTTTTGGTAGTTTGGAATTGAGATAATAAATTTTAGGTAAAAGTTAAAAAAATAAATGTAGAATTGTTGATTATTTAAATTTATGTTTAAACTTAAATTTGTGGCTTCGATTGATCCATTTCTTTGCAATATAATGATTGTTATTTATCTTTAAATTGCAAGAAAATGAATTAATAAACGTTAAAATCATAAATTTAAGTAAAAATTTTAACTTAATATAGTTTGATGGTCTAATTTATTGGTTCAAAAGAAGAATATTTTTACAGATATATATTTTTTGAAATTAGTAATTGGGAAAATCACATTGGAATAAGAAGTGGGAAGTATTACAAATTAATAATGTTGACGGACTGCAAAATTTATTAATCAAAAGAGTTATTAATTAATCAACAAATTAATAATTAATTAACTTATAGAGTGCATTTACATTTCAATGCCTATATTTAGCCGACTAGGGATTCATCATATTTTACTAATCTAATAAAATAATCATGCATTACTCAACTAAAGTTATATGAAATTAACCAAAAAAAATAAATTCAGTGTACTTATCTATTTAATTAATTAAATAAAATACATTGTAATTGTATTCATTTAAATAAAACATATTTAACTTATTAGATTAAAAACAAATTCCATTTAAACAAAAAAAAATTCTTCTTGTGCTATTTGAACACATTGCTTGAACTCTAAATTAGAGATGAGAAATTAGAGATGAGAGCCAACTAGATCCGCATTTGAAGAAAACAACAATAGATTCTTATTTATAGAATTTAAAACATCATGGTCAATTATATATGTAATTTCAAATAAATCATCAATTTAAGGTGTGAATAGGACCATAGATTTATATAGAAATTTTTGGAAAAGTATTATCCTATAATTTCATCAAAATTATCAAGTTACTCCGTTAGTCACATTAAAATCAGAAATAATTATTGTTAATAAATCATTTATCGAGTATTAATTGATAAAGCTAGTTATACTATATTAGAGTATCTCTAACTATATTCCCTAAATTTTAACTAAATTTTAGCTAAAATAACAAAAAATCTATTTTAGCTAACAACTTTTGTATGAGTCTAGTATTTTAGCTAAACATTTATATTAAAATAATAGGGGAGAGAGTTTATCTCTATTTTAACAAAGCATTAATATTAAAATAATATGAGAGATAGTTTGGTTAGAATTTTATATTACTTTATTTCAAATTAAACATTAAAATAATATGATCAGATAAAATTTGGCTAAGACTTTCTTGTTCTCTATATTTAGGTAGAGTAATTCAACTTTTACAAAATAGCTAACAATATGGAAAGTGGCTATTGGAAGTTATGTTGTGGGTGGTTTTGATATTGACAAAAAAAAAATAAAAAAATGGTCTCCATGGCTAGACGCCATGAAGATCGATTTCTCCGCTTAAGCAACCATGGACCTGTCTAGGACCTCGGATTAGGGGGTTTTCGGATCGATCCGCAGCCACCTAGCAACTAGGCAATGCCTAGGCCGTCGATTTAGCCTATCTTTACAACACGATTAAGTACTTAAAAAGGGTTTAGTGTCTAAAACGGAGCAATAATTGCCATATATAATCTCTTCTTCCTTTCTCAAATAAACCCGAGCATCAAGACTATCATACAAACTGTGCTCCTCTCCATGGATTAATGAAAAATGATGCAAACATTTTACCTCTTTTTGTTGTTGAAAACATTTTAGTCGAAAGCTCAACTGTGACTACCTCAAAGCTGTAGTCAGTAAATTAGCATCACCAAAAGTACTCCAAGGTACCTTATAATTTCACTCTTGTGGTATAACGTAAATATCATCAATCATATTTATTCAAAAGGGCTCAATTGCGCTTGCTTTTTTATTTTTTATTTTTTTTTCTCCTGTTACTTATCATTTAATCATGTATTAAAAAACTTAATATATCGATGATAAATGACTAAAGAAGTTGCTGAATACAAGTAAGAGAGAACTCCCACAATTATTACAATTAAAAATTGATTGAAATCGAGATGTATGTTTGGTAGATTTTTTTTTCTTTTTTCATATGATCTTTAGGAATTTTCTAATTAGTTAAAAGACTTCATTATCTATTTTTTTTTTTTTTTTTTTTTAACGATTACAATTGATTCCAAAGTTTAAAAATCAAACATGACTTGAACTCACCATTTCAACATCTAAGGCAAAAGTAATATAGCTTTGGCTGACCGTATCCCTTCTCTCCTGTATATGTCCTAGTGTTTAATTGATTTAAATTAAAACTTCTTAGGTTTTCGAAAAAAGCACTTTGAGTGCTTGTTGACTTTATTAGGTGCTTTTACGGGAAGCATCATTATTGCACCAAGTCACTTCTGTGTAGTCGAATTGAGAAATATTATAGATCATGCACATAATCAATTTCCGTGATCAAACTTTAAACTGAAGATAATTTTCTCACTTATATATTAATAAAAAAAAAAAAAAAAGAAAATTACAGTATGCAATAAGACAGCATGAAATTCAAATCTACTGATCGAGAAACGCTGTCGAAACAAAGTCAGGAACTTCAGGGTCCTCGTATTCCAAGTTCTCATTATTCCGCTGAGCCTGAACATTACTTCTTTTTTCTGGTCCTCGAATTTGTTCCAACTCCATTGACACTTCTTTCATTGTAGGTCTCTGCTTCCCGTATAGGTTTAGGCATCTCATTGCAAGGTTAGCCATAGCCATGATCTCTTCTTCCTTTCCCAACTTTACCTGAGCATCAAGAATATCATAGATATTTTCTTCTTCCATAGAATTAATGAAATATGAGGCCAAACTTCTACCTTTTTCTGTAATTGTTGAAAATATTGGTTTTTGTCATGTTAGAACCTCAAAGAGGATTACTTCGTAACTGTAGACATTACTTTTACCAGTGAATTGGCTTTATCTAAAATCCTTAGGGTCAAAGTATCCAAACGTTCCTTGTACTCTTGCTGTCACATGGGTATGATAAACTGGAATTGGTCTTGAAGTTTCAAAATATGCTACCTTTACTCTATACTTATCATCTATGAGTATAATAAAAGACTTGATATTTCAATGATAAATGGATAAAGAAGCTACTGAATGCAAGTAAGAAAGGGTTCCTGCTATTTTTGTGGTGATTTATAGGCGCATATCCATGTATAATGGAAGCTCTTCAGTTTGCTCTTGAAGATATTGAAAAAGAGTTCCATTGGGAATAAATTCATAAATTAGGAAAGAAACATTTGTTTCCAAACAACACCCTAATAACTTAACAATATTTGTAATACCCTCTCCCAAGGTTATTACTGTACATGTGTATGAAAGGATGTAAAGTATTAATATACCCTCTTTGGAGAAATAACAAAAGGATTTTTAAGTGTCTAATAGAGAAAATTTAATATTTATAAAATTTTTAAAAGATTTAGGAATAAGTATAAATTATTAAAGTTGACAGATATAAGAGTAAAATGCTAGATATTTAGAATGAATAGCAAAATTGTAAATAGGGATAAAGGACAAGGACATTGAGAAAACAGAAAATTATCTAGAATGTGGTAAAATCGTAAATTTTAGGAAGTTTAAGGGCAAAAAAGGAGCTTGAGCCACACCGATAAATAGGTGTGTGTGATGTGAGTTGATAACGGAGGAGAAAATGAAATCTAGGAAAAAGAAAGAGAGAGAACGGGAGAGTAGTCGACAGAGCAAGAGAGATAGATCTGTCGCGGTCCAAGCCGTATTCTACCATTTTTTGAAGGAGATCAAATTGCTGGAAGGTGAAGAACAGATTCGGGAACCAGATCTGGTAAGAATCAAGTGGTAAGATGATTGTTTATGACGTTATTATGGTGGAAAGGTTGTCAAAAATAGTCTTTGGTTTCAGTTAAAATTGATAAGATTTTTGTGTGTAGAGCTGAAGAAATGAAGCGATTCGCGAGATGGAAAAGCAAGGCAAAAGGGTCAAGGAGGAATCTGGTAAGTAAAGTAACTGTAAAAATATGTTGATTTTGAGGTAGTATTTGATGGTTGTGTTGGATGATGAAGCTCATTCACGAAACCTGTTAAGGTTGCAACCTGAGCTTAGGCATTGAAATTTATGAGATATGGTTAAGTAAATGTTGTGGAGTTATTGAGGTTGGAGTGGTGTTAAAAGTGAGCTCGCGTGAGATAGCACGGGAGCTTGCGAGGTGTGAGTTGGGTGAATACCCGCAGCTCTTTTCAACATTTTTTAAGATGGCTTGAAGCGCGAGCTCATAAGAAGCGAGCCAGGCAATTCATATGAGTTGAGCTAAGATAAAGGGTAACAGCTCGTTGAAGAGGGTGAACTGAGCAAGCTCGCGGGAAGAGGAATTGCCCTAAATCCAAGCTGAGTTGAGTGAAGAAGGAGCTCATTTGAGCTGAGCTGAGGGAAGGAGCTCGCGTAGGACGAGCTGAGTGCAAGCTGAGAGGAGCTCGCAGCTCGAGCTGAATAGTAGAGCTAAGTGACTTGCAAGCTCCGGTGAAGTAGAAGTAATAGAGTTGAATTATAAAAGAAGCGACCTACGAGCTGAATTGAGATTTCTTTATGACTAAGTGTAGGTGGCTTAGCAAGTTAGAGAAAAGATCGTTGAAGGCAGAAGTGAAGTAGTTTGAAAGGAAGTATTGAGTGTGCAAAATATTTTATTAAATGATTTTCAGTTACTATGCAAATATGTTTCGTATCTTTTATTTCTTGTTTAGATTATAAATACTTTTATATTGTAGAATAAAAACAAATAGTTTATTTATAGATGAAATGTAAAATATATGTGATTTCTTTTTATAGCATGATAAGAAATATATTTAAATTATAGAAAAGAGAAAAAGGTTTTCAAACCTAGTGGACAGACCGAGATTTTATAGATAGACCCTCTAGTTTAGATCCGACCAGTATACCCCACAGTGTATGACATATATTAGGAGAGTTAGTCTTACTAACATAGGGGGAATCAAGTCTGTCGAGTCAGTCAGTCACTTTCTACAGTTGTGAGATATTTCTCGACGCACTGTGAGCAATGATAATTCCGTCACATTTGTATACGAGACGTCTTTGTAGTTTTGTCACGATGAGTGATGCTAGCCTTTACGCCATGTGACCTTCCACACTGAGCGGAGCTAGTCTGGCCGCCTTTGTGGTTTTAGTTTCCATTAGGTTGCCATTAGAGATTTATTAGAAAAATTAGCATACCACTAAAAACAGATTTTAGAAAGAAAATATTTTTAGAAATATTAAACGTTTTAAACAAGCTTTTCAAACCTTACAGAAATTTTATAAAACCCAAAACTTTTAGAAATAAAATTATTTTAAAGAAAAATATTTTCAAAACGTTTTTAGGAGGCAATTTTTAGAATAAACACATTCACTCTCACTAAGCTTTTGTAGCTCATAACGTTTTTATTTTAAAAACCTTCCTCGATGTAAGTGCAGGTGATTCAGGTACCAGAGCGCCATGTTCAAACTAGGTGGGTCCCGACCGATGATGTTATAGCTTTTGTGTTAAGCTTACTATTTAGATTTTAATCATGTAATTTACATTTTTTTTTTCAGATTTATGAACAGATATTGTAGCACTTTTATAAATGCATGCATGTTTTAGATATTTACATTTTATGATAATATTTTTATATTGTATTATGTTTAATTATCTGATGCAAAGTCAAATGCAATTTTAAAATGTATGATTTACATAGAAATTGTTAAATAGTTATGGGTTTGCTCCACGATGTCCTTTTGAGCCTTAATAGTTAGGCTTCGAAAGGGTCTGGTGGGGTGTCTGACAGGATTGCTGGATTCATTAGTAGAAATCTAAGTCGGGTCCTTTTCAACATTCTTATGATTAATTTGTGAAAGAATGATCACCTCATTTATGAATTCTTGAAGTTTCACTTTATCAACTACTTTGGACCTATTTACTACAACAATTCTTTCATCTACTAACATTCCTTTATAGACTATACCTTGGCCTCTTTGACCAAGTATTCTATCCACGTTAAAATGGTCTGTTGCTTTATCTAACTCTTTTGAATTAAACATTTTTCCTCTGTCAACACTAACACTGAATTAAGTTAATTGTTGCTATAAAAGTAATCCACCATTTCCTTTGAAATACTTCTTTTTGTGCTTGATCTCTTTTCTTCTCTTTATTTGAGCCAAGGGCCACCATGCCCCAATAAGTAGAAATAAACTTCCAAAGCTTGTACAAAGTCCTGCATAATTCATTTCAAATTAGTGGCTCCATTTCTACAAATTTGAGGACACTTCATTCATATTTTTCTTGTTTAATTAATTACTCATGAATACCTTTGATTTAGGCCAGACTTCATATGAGAAAATAGCATACCTAAAATGATCATGTTCGCCTTCGAGCTTGGACCTAAGTGATGAGTAGCAATTGTAGCCCCCTATAAAGTTTTCAGAATTTTGCGACCCACAGATGTTGGTATTTATAGTGCATTCATCAATATCTGAAATGTGAAGAGCAATGTATTCTTGTAGCCTCTGAGGTTACTTCTACGACACAGAATCAAGAACCTAGGCATGTGACAGCTTCTGCAGTTCTTCTGAATCAATCCAAAGCTTCTACAGATATCTACAGGTAAATGCTGAAGGCACGACTTTGCTTGTACATGGAGCAAGCCAATGTAAGTTGGAAACTAAACCAAGCTAAATCTTCAAACTTAGCTCAATGAGCTCAAGCTCAATAACTTTCAAGTAATCAGTTAAAGTTTTCAAGAGCTTCAACAAGTGGTGCATTCCTATTGGTTGAAGCAAGATTAGTTAGTTAAAGACAATCAAGTTGTTAACAAAAATCTTGCTAGGTGACAAGCTCATAATGTGATTATAAAAGGATGGTTAACACATATATTTTGTATGACAAGAAAATCAATGAAAGTAAGTTTTTCTCCTGCAATTTTTCTCTTCAATTCTTGATCATCAGGGTTCCTAGAACTTCTCATGGTATCAGAGCTTCTTGACAGATGTCAATGGTGGATTCCGGGTTCTAGTTCAACTTCAGCACGAGTAACAAGCAATGACAACAAGTCATCCTCCTTGAAATCCATGGATGTCTTTACAATTGCTAAATCCCTAAACTTTAACCTTCTAATCAAGCTCAATAACACCAACTATGGCTTTTGGAAGGCACAGTTCATAGCAGTAATTCACGCTTTTGGCCTTGATCTTCTCATATCAACTGGTAGATCACCTTCAAAGAAATTCATCAACAACACACAAATTAGTAATTCTACTTCAACAGAGCCTCAAATCAATGAGGAATACATTATGTGGGAAAGAGCCGATTAACTTCTTCTCTGTTGGCTCTTCTCTACTCTAAGTGAGTCAGTTCTTGGTTAAGTGACTCGTTGCACGAGTTCTTTGGAAGCTTGGACTACACTTGAGAAGCTGTTTGCATAGCAATCTACTCGTGCAGCTTCGACAACAATTACAGACCTTCAAGAAAGGTACTTTTTCTATCTCTAACTTTGTGATGAAGTGGAAACAAATTACAGATGAAATGGCTACCATGGGACAACCTATCACAGACAATGAACTTATCTTGCATATACTCAATGGCGTTGGCCATGAATATGATCTAGTGATGGTCTTGATCACTTCACAGAAACACACAATGTCAATTCAAAATGCCCAATATCAGTTGATGTTACATGAGCAAAGGATAGAGTAATTGAATGAAATTTCAAAGCTTGATCTGAGTTCTTCATCAATCAATTACGATTCAAGTGCTGGTGAGAAGAGGTTTTAGCAAAACAATCAACAAACTTTTGGAGGTAGAGGTTGTAACAATAAATGATATTTGATTATATGGAAAGTGTTTGAAGAAATGCTAATGAGAGAATACAGAGAAGGAATAAGGAGAACCAAAAAAGGAATGAATAGAATTGCATTTCTTAATTAATGGTCTCAGACTATACAGAATATATACTAATAAAGAATTCTAGAGTACTCTGTCATCTAACAAATACAAAAAAAATCAATGGTTAGAAATCAATCTTGCAATAACAGAAAAGATTCCTTCTAACTAATTCTAAAATGTCTTATGCTCAGAAGAATTCTGTGCTCTCTGGTGTATGTGATTTTTCATGAGGATCAACTACTAAATACTTGGTGCTGACATGGATTCTATTGAGAGTAATATCAGAAGGTGGTTGCATAACTGGCTGGTATGAGTGCTGGAGCTGATGCAATTTGCATTGAGGTTGACAATACTGCTTGCTCTGCTCATGACTAAAATTATCTCCTCCATGCCCCCTCAAACTGAACCTGGGGCTTGTCACTAGATTCAGTTTGGAAATGAGATGTGAAAAATGATCAGTGGATAAGGATTTTGTGAAGATATCAGCTATTTGATCTGTGGTGCAAACATAAGAGACATCAAGCAAGCCAGCAGCTATTTTATCTCGCACAAAATGGAAATTTATTTCGATGTGTTTAGTTCTAGCATGAAAAACTGGATTAAGAGCAAGGGATCTGGCACCAGTGTTATCACACCAGAGTGTAGGTGTATGCGAAATCTTGAATCCCAATTCAGAAAGAAGATATGCAAGCCAAAGAATTTTTGTGGATGCTTGAGAAAGAGATCTGTATTCAACTTCAATGCTGGATTTTGCAACAACTATTTGCTTCTTTGAACTCCAAGAAATGAGATTGCCTCCAAGATACATGCAATTGCCACTTGTGGATTTTCGATCATCCAAAGAGCATGCCCAGTCAGCATCACAGAAGCCTATTAACTTGAAAGAGTCGGTAGAAGGCTTAAACCATAAACCAAGAGATGAAGAGCCCTTCAAGTATCAAAGAACCTTTTTGCAAGCCATCCAATGCTGCTGGGTAGGAGTAACTAAAAACTGGCTAAGTTTGTTGATGATGAAGCTGATATCTGGTCTTGTGTGTGTCAAATATTGTAAGGCTCCAATGACACTTCTATAGAGAGTAGGATTAGCAAAAGGATCCCCATCATAAAGCAACAGTATTGAGTTGTTGAGGAAGAGCAAGCTTTGCAATTTGACATGTTGGTCTTGGCTAGCAAGTTTGAGATATATTTAGCTTGAGTTAAATATAAACCAGTGGAGTCTCTATAGACCTCAAAACCAAGAAAATAGTCAACTTCTCCTAGAGCTTTAAGAGCAAATGTAGAGTGGAGCCTGTCAATAACTTGATGGAAAACCTTGGAATCATTTCCTGTGATTAAAATATCATCAACATAAACCAAAAGTAAAGTGAAAGAGGTTCCATTTGTGCAAAAAAATAATGATGAGTCTGATATAGAGTTGACAAAACCCCATTGTAACAATGCATGCTTGAGCTTATGAAACCAAGCCCGAGGGGCTTGCTTGAGACCATATAGTGCCTTATTGAGCTTGCAAACATGATTTGGGAAGTCTAGATGCTCAAAGCCTTCTGGCTGTTGCATATAAACAACCTCATTGAGGTTTCCATTTAGAAAGGCATTGTTTATGTCTACTTGTTGAATGGTCCAACCATTTGTTACTGCAAGAGAGAAAATGACCCTGATTGTTGAACCTTTGATCACTGGACTATAAGTATCGAGGTAGTCAATTCCTGGTGTTTGATGATAGTCGTTGGCAACAAGCCGAGCTTTGTACTTGGCTAAGGTGCCATCTGGGTTGAGCTTGGTTCAAAAAACCCATTTTCTACCTAGAATGTTCATGTCAGAAGAATAAGGGACAAGATCCCATGTGTTGTTAGCCTGCAAGGCTTTAAATTCTTCTGTCATGGCAGAAAACTAATGTTTGTTTGCTAAGGCATTTTTGGTTGAAGTTGGTTTAAAGGCTAAATGAGTGGTGGTGAGAGATGCTAAGGCTTTTGGTTTGAAGATGCCACTTTTTGATCTTGTTTGCATGGGGTGAGTGGCATGATTTTTGGTGGATAAATTAGGAGCTGCAGTGTTTATTTGATTAGTAAGATCAACAAAAGGATCAATACCTGTTGGAGACTTTTCTGCTAGTGATCTAGATGATGTGTCAGGACCCCTTTGTAGATGTGATTCTAATTGTTGAACTATAGAAGAATATGATGCAAGGACTCTTGGCCTTCAAGCTGTCTATACGTGACTTGAGGAGGTATTTGTGTATTCGGGTGAGGCAAAATGAAGACTGTGATTGGTAGACTTTGAGATGACTGTGTGGTTGAATGAGTTTTGGATTGAAAAATTTCTTAATATGAAAATTCAAGCTCATTGAATTCTACATGCCTAGAAACAAAAATCTTGCCATTAGGTCTCATACACTTATAACTTTTGTGTAATGGACTGTAGCCTAGGAAAATGCACTTTGTGGTATGAAAATTTAACTTATGTTATGAAAAATATCTTAAGTAAGGAAAGCAAGAGCAACCAAAATTTTTTAAGAAAACATAATTTGGTCTTTTGTGAAAAAGCTTCTCAAAGGGAGATGAATTTTTAAGGACAGTTGTAGGTAAATTGTTAATCAAGAAGACTGCAGTAGTGAAAGCCTCTGACCAAAAAGATAAAGGCATTTTTGCACGTGCAAAGAGGGTTAATCCGGTCTCAACAACATGCTTGGGTTTACGCTCAGGGACCCCATTTTGTTCATGTGTGTGTGGGCAGCTAAACCTAGGCTGGATGCCTTGATTGGTCAGATAAGGTAGAAAAGCTTGAAACTCACCACCCATATCTGTGTGTAATGCTTTTATTTTTCTGCCTAGTTGTAACTCAATGTTTGTTTTAAAATTTTTGAAAGTTTGTAAGGCCTCTGACTTAAGTTTGAGAGGAAATAGCTAGGTGAACCTAGTGTAGGCATCAATAAACAAAATGTAATATCTATGGCCTGCAGTTGATAGATAAGGTGATGGCCCCTATAAATCTGAGTAAATAAGGTCCAAAGGAAATTTAGCAGTGATATTATGATTGGCAAATTGTAGCTTATGAAGTTTGCCTAGTTTGAAAGAATCACAAAATGAGATTGGACTAAGCTTAAAATTGAATTTCATTGAATCAAGAACTTGTTTTAAAACATGAGAAGATGGATGCCTAAGCTTGGCATGCCATAATTGTGTATTAATTTTTTCAGCAATATTAGCATCAAAAACAGGTCTATTCCTAATTTTATTTGAGCTCAAAGAACTTGAATGATTTATTGCTTCTGGTTTGTGATTTTGACTGGAATGTTATTGAAAAGTTCTTGAAGAGGTTACTGTGTGGGCTGTTGGAAATGGATTAGTAGAGGCTGATAATGAGCTTGAGGATGGTTTGATGATGTCAAGGCTGTAGAAGCCATTCTTGAGAGTCCTTTGCAACAGAGCCTTCCCTGTGTTCTTATCCTTCAAAACACATGAATCAGCAGAAAATTCAACCAACACATTATTGTCTCTTGTTAGTTTAAAAATACTAATAAGGTTTTTTGTGATTTTAGGCACATAAAAAATATGTTTTAAGGACAGAATTTTATGAGAAGAAGAATGTGTTTGAAGGGATGAATCACCAATATGAATGATAGGTAAAAGATTACCATTACCCATAGCCAACTTGTCTTTGCCTTTATATTCAGTGCTTACAACCAAATTACTTAGATCAGCTGTGATATGGTTGGTTGCACCATTATCTACATACCAAGTTGAGTCTGTGATCATTTTTGGGGTAGCTAGGTGAGCATTATGAGCTTGAGGACTGCTTCTTTGATCAATAAATTGAGACTGCACCTTTTGTGTTTGATTACCATACCAGGATTGGTCAAAACGCTTGTAGCACCTCAAGGCATTATGACCTGGTCTTTGGCAAAGCTGGCAATAGATCCTTTGGCTATTCCATCTACCAGATCTACCTCTTCCTCCTCTTCCTCTTGAAATTCCTCTTCCACCAGATTGACCTCCACCTCTTGAGCCTGAGGTCTGATGAACAAAATTTGCTGATGGTGCAGAGGTGAGATGAACTTGAGAGGCTGTGTTGAGTTGCTCTATGCGTTGTTCATGCATTATTAATGTGTACTGGACATCCTGCAAAGTAGTAAATTTGGCATTATGAGAGACAAAGACAACAACTGGATCGTACTCATGTCCAAGACCATTCAAGGCACTCAAAATAAGCTCATGCTCGGGCACTTCATATCCAGTTACAAGAAGTGTATCACCAATGTTTTTAATCTTCAACATGTAGTCTGTGATGGACAAAGATCCCTTTTGCATAGTTACAAGTTTATTCTTGAGCTGCAAAATTCTCACCATGGAAGTTTGAGCATACAATTTCTCAAGAGTTTTCCAGGCTTCAAGGGAGGATTTGGACTGATTGACTTGTCCAATAACCCCTTCTCCTAAAGTGGAAAGTAACCAACACAAAAGCAGTTGGTCAAATCGTTTCCAGGTGCGATAATTTAGGTTGGTTTTGATTTCAGTGGTGGTATCATTTGATACTTCAATCAAGTTGGGAGGTGGGGTTATGGTATCTGAAATAAAGTCTTCTAGTTCAAGAGCTCTAATGGCTATAAGAACCTGACCTTTCCAATTAACGTAATTCGTTCTGTCAAGCTTGATGGGAAGGTTGAAATTCAAGGTTTTTGCAAGAGATTGAAAATCTAAGGCAGGTGTTGTAACAGGTGAGGTCAAAGCTTGAGTGTTGCTTGGAGGATTAGAAGAAGATGAATTTTTAGAAGTCATGATTGACGTTAGTCAATTGAAGGCTCTGATACCATGTAACAATCAATGATATTTGATGATATGGAAAGTGTTTGAAGAAATGCTAATGAAAGAATACAGAGCAGTAATGAGGAGAACTAAAAAAGGAATGAATAGAATTGCATTTCTTAATTAATGGTCTCAGACTGTACATAATATATACTAACAAAGAATTCTAGAGTATTCTGTCATCTAACAAATACAAAAAAAATAATAATAATAATAATCAATGGTTAGAAATCAATCTTGCAATAACAGAAAAGATTCATTCTAACTAATTCTAGAATGTCTTATGCTTAGAAGAATTCTGTGCTCTCTGGTGTATGTGATTTTTCATGAGGATCAACTACTAAATACTTGGTGCTGACATGGATTTTGTTGAGAGCAACATCAGAAGGTGGTTGCATAACTGGCTGGTATGAGTGCTGGAGCTGATGCAATTTGCATTGAGGTTGACTCTGCTGCTTGCTCTGCTCAGGACTAAAATTATCTCCTTCAGAGGTAATGGTGGTAGTCGTGGCAGGAACAAAGGTGGAAAATATGGTAGAGGTCAGCAGAAAGTTGTTTGTCAGTTTGTGGAAGAATAGGCCACATGGCACTCCATTGTTACCATCGATTTGATATTTCATATCACCCTTAAAAGGCAGAATCAGTCATACAACAATGTGTCCAACTCAATGTTAGTCCAAGCAAATCTACATCAGAACTCAGAAACCATTGCAACATCAAGCACAATTGTTGACCCAGCTTGGTATGTTGACGTTGGAGCAACAAATCATATCACACCTGATCTGAACAACTTGGCCAGTCATTCAAGCTATAATGGGTTTGACAAAGTGGCCATGGGAAATGGTGAGTGTCTAAAGATTTCTAGTCTAGGAGACACACAAATCCAATCTCACACTCAATCTCCTAAGTCCTTAGTCTTGAAAAATGTTAGGTGTGCACATGTCATGCTATGTATACTACTTTAATTTTTACAATTACACAATAAACTTTAAGAATACATCTTTGTCCCTTGAAATTTTAGGTTCAATTTTAAAACATCCTATAAAGTGCATTATGTTATGATTTTTTATATAATATTAAATGATTTCATAAACAAGTAACATTACTTAGACTGATAATCAAACATACCTTAAATGGTTCAGAGAATAGATATAAATTTTAAAAGATTGGGCACTACAACAAATTTCACATCTTGTATAGCATTGCTTAAAAGCATTCATTTTAAAATACTATAAATTTTCCATACACACTTGCTTTTTAATATAAAATACTATCATGGATGAATGATTAGTAACACTATTGTTTATAATTGTTTAATAGAAATAATATGCAAAATAGCCAATGAATTTACTAGTTTAATTTAAATATTATAGCATTTTAGATATGCTATTTAGCTAGCTCTCAAAAACCAAATAGCGGGAAACAAAATGAGAAACCCGCTGAAACTTTCACACCCACTTAAACTTTACATAATTTTTCAGTTTTCCCTACTCTGTTATTTTTCAATTTCTTAAAACCAGGAAACCATAAGGTTGGAGGTGGAGTCCTCCAACACCATCGACAACCTCAAGGCCATAGCAAGGCATTCAGTTGGACTAGCAGTGCTTCATCTTCGCTGGCAAGAAGAGGACAGTAGAACTCTAGCCGACTACAATATCCAGAAGGAGTAGACGCTCCACCTCGTCCTCTGCCTCCGCGATGGTGCCAAGAAGAGGAAGAAGAAGACCTACAGACCTACACCAAGCCTAAGAAGATCAAGCACAAGAAACAAGGTCGCAAGTTGCTCTGTTAGACCACCACACCACATTCGCTTTCAACTTGTAAGCAGCTTATGAAAAAATATTTTTATGAACTTGCAAGAAAGCCAGAGGTGATTTTCCTGTCCTTTGTCGATTTATAGTTTATAGTTGTCGGTGTCAGTGTTGACAACTTGTTTGTTGATTTCATTGCTTGATTGTTGCTGGTTGAATATAGTTTGAGTGTTGTGGTCTGTTAAGATGAAGAGAATATTTGATAACTTGAACATTGATTTGATTTGAGGATTGTTTGTGAATATATAATTGATGAATAATCTTTGTTATTGTTCAAGTTACTGTCTTTGTTACAAAAGGTGTGCTATCAGTTCTTGTGAACATTATGTGCATGGATATTGTGGTGAAAGTAATGGCATTTCCATTTTATAGATATATGATTACCTGTGAGTAGTATTTCCGTTACTTTTTTGACAAATAGATACTACAATAATTTGGTTTTTTGGTAAATTCAAAGGAATTTTTGAGATCTTATGGGCATATTTGTTAGAAATTGATGTAATAAATTTTAATTTATAATGAGTCTTCAAACATGGCAATGAATCAACTCATCCTAACATATATATATTTTGTAAATTGGTACTCAGGTGGCACTACACTCTAGAAGTTTACGTGCATTAGTAGCTCCTTAACTCTGCCTCCAGAAGCGTGCCTCCTCAACCCAACTCTGGTTGGTTTGTAATGCTCAGTGTTCTTATTTTGCTCAACTTAATTGTTTTTTGTAATGCCGCTGTTGTCTGGTTGTATAAATATAATGATGGTAGATGGATTGTCCCATGGACTCTAGGTCCTATCGGCACTGTAAGATGATTCTTCAAAGCAGCAATTACCAAAGCACTCTGTCAAATATCTGCTTCATGCTACCGGTAATATTATTGCAAATTTTCATATAACCTGGTAATACCTCTCATTCCTTCCCATTATGTTTATATCTACCACTCTGTGAATTTAACATTTTATCTCTATATTTATTTTTATTTTGAGCCAGATGATAGTAGCCACTATTCGTAAGATCCCTAAAGCCACATGGAATGCAAAAGAGAGGTCTTTTTCCATTAGTTTTTAGCCGTTGAAGCAGAACCACGTTCTGTATTTTGGTGTAATTTTGTCACTTACTTTTCCATGTTCCAATCCAAGGATTTTGAAAGCATTCTTGAGGTTGCATTGGTTTGTTTCTTGATGAGCTCGTTCTTTTCTTTTTTTTTTTTTTTTTTTTTGATGTATTAATTAGCTGCTTCTAAGATGCTTACATTTGATGAGCTGGTTCTAAAATGCTTACATTTGACATTTCCAGCAATGGTGCATAGTCCTTTATGTTTGCCTAGATTTGTTTTAGTTTGGTGGCTTATGACTCTATTAAGGTTTAAATCAGTTTATTACTTTCTTATATTTAGTAAATCTATAACATATAGATATTAAGAACCTTGTTGCCTTCTACCATAGGCTGTAATGCAAGCCTTGCCATGGATAGAGACAAGAACCTTGAAGATAACCAAAATTGAAGAGCAAAGAAGTTTGCTGGAATTGTTTAAGTTTGTGATGAGCTTAATTTATGACCTTGAATTGTCCTTACGGCTGTATTATCTTACTTTTGGTTTTAATATGCCACGTTAATTTGCTTAGCTTTAGGAGTTGCAATGAATTAAAATAATAGCACAATTTCACTAGGAAAACTATAATACCCTGTAAGGATCAGTTTCTTGTTGGTGTAAATGCATGATGTAGCTATCAATGAAGATTAATTTTACTGAATACCTGGAAGATTTATCCAGGAGTTTTGTTGTCTACTTATGATGTTGGTTCTTTGCATGGACCAAAATAGTGGTAGGTGGCAAGCGAATTGCATTCAGACTAATTTTTCAGATTTTTTGGATTATAAGGATTCAAACCGGAAATATTTTTCTTTTCAGAAAATCAGTTTCCAATTTGAAATTTTGTATTTGTCTTTAAACATTGTGTAGCCGTGTAAATTTTTTACTTTAGTAACATATATCTAAGAACCTTACATTTTGCAGGTATGAAAAATATATAGTTCACGGTCAGAACAATATTTTAGATTCACTTTCTTTGAAAAGCCATTATATTTAGTGCTGTTTGTATATCCCTATATTTTGCCTTTCAACCTTTAGTTATCTTCTGATAAATGTTTCATTTACTTAAAAAATTATACTTGTTTTATTAGTTGAAAATAGCATTCACTTAACCAATACATACATATATCTATATATATATATATATATTGCTAATGATGTCAGAATTGGCATGTGTTAGTAACGTTATTATTCATAATTAGCCGTGCGCTTTATCTAGAAAGCACATTTTCTGCCTCCTTCCTGTCTGTAGGGTCAGACCTGAAGTGAGCATTCTTCCAGTGGATAAGGATCTTTTGTTTCTTTTCTCAAATAATAAATTGCTCGAGGTAGACATTTGGAAGACAAATTGTGGCCATTGCTTTGTACCTGTGGCGAATTAGAATCTCAAGTTCACAATATTGAGTCCGGTGAGCTTGTTTTACATGGAACCTTTCTGTGCTTATTAATTTACTTCAACATGTTATACTTCTGACCTTCAAGCAAATTATAGAGGGGTGCTGTAGTTGAAAACCCTTGTGATACTTACAATGTGGATGACCAATCATCTTTAAAAGCCTAGGTAGTTATTAATATTTAATATGTTGAAGATACAAACCATCTCTATTGTCCATGACCATGCAGAGGACCAGTGTAGGATTGTCATATCTTAACCTTTCGTGTACTATTCAGAGTAGGATTATGTATGTCGACTTTGAATTAATGCACGTCGACCATTCCTCATTTTGGTCTATATCTGATGTTCAAAATCAGTCAATCAGGTTTTTGAAACCCAATATTGCAATCTAGTCACATGAGCAGAAAACAAACAAAAAGCAAAGTAAAGAGTAGAGGAAGAAGAGAGAATGCAATAAGGTTTTTTACGTGATTCGGCCGAAATGAGGTGTTTATGTCCACGGTTGTATTCTGGTTATTTTCCAATAGAGTCATAGTATATTATATATTGTCTCCTCTTTAACAATGGGCTTTCACCTCTATTTATAGAGGGGAAAATACAATTAAATATAATTAAAATAAGAAGATATCATTAATTACATGTTTCAAGATTGACATTTATCAAGGTCAACTCCTACAAAAACAGGGTTCTGACATGGTTTAATAGTTGAGATTTTCTTTAAATCAAGTTGTTATTATCCTGGAAAAACTCAATGTGCACATCGCATCATGAGTTGAATCTTGTCCTGAGTGAGTTTAAGCTAGGTATTAAACAGCTCTGATTATGATTGAGAAACGACTTGAGAGAGAGTTTTTTTCTACGAGTTGGACGTCTTGCAGTCAGCAAATTGGGAGCTTCCTGAAAGCTTATGTCTACGAGCTGGACCCCATAATCTGAGAGCTCGGTTCCACGAGCTGAATATTGATCAGTTGGGTCTTTGTCTGTTGGGTCGGTCCATTGGATTGGTTTCTTAGGTTTTTATCAGTCTATTTATACAATCTTAAAAATACCCACAATACATGTATTATAGTTAAAATCCCCTATAATTTTTTTTTTTTTGTTCTTTTTCTTTATTAGTAATGCATTTATATGTTTGACATGTTTCCTAATTATCAAAACGAATATCAGTGTTCTTGAATACTAAAAAGAATTGAAAATAACTCTTACTGCTATTGTCATTCAACATTTTGGAATGTTATTTTGTATCGAATTTTCCTTAAATGAACCGATTCTTGATTAGAAATTGACTTCCAATTTCTTGAATGTAGCAGGGTTGGAAGTTGTGTAGCGAAGGTGTACCAAGGTTGAGAAGCTCTTGTTCAGTTGAAAACTTTCGTGAGTTAATACTGGATTGGATTAATAATATCTTTCAAATTACTTATTCAAATGCTGGGATACAAGTTTGTCAATTGCACTGAACATATGTTGAAGATGAATGGTGGCCGATTCTTCACTTTTGTAGATTTGGGGATAGCCTTTTTAGTTTAGACTTATACTTTTGTACATGAAGAATCTATATTTGGCGGCTTTAATTATAATTGATATGTAGCTATCAATCTCCATATATTGATATGATAGACAATGAAATAATTTTAGTATTTTAATGGAATGACTTGAACCTTTTTATTTCTATATATTTTTTAATGTATTTAGAAGAATTCCATTGTTTATAATTACTATATAATGTAATCTGATTTTTTTTAATATATAAAAAATAACAGTATTAGGAAAATTATTTAAAGCTTTTATGAATTGTAATCAAATTGTTCTTATAGCATATAGGAAAGGCTATAACATAGAAAAACTACTAACTTAATAAAATATTTATAGCAATTCAAAAATGCAATAGAAACATGATTATAGCCTTTACAAAAGGTTGTAATGGCACCTGTAGTATTTTTTCAGAGCATCATGCTTAGCATTTATAAATTGCCATCAATGAGAGGAGACTTTTGATAGCATGGGCCGTGATAGCATTAGGTGAAATGCAATCTACTACCTATTATAGCATTCATCTCATGCTATATTATGCCAATTTTTTTGTAGTAAGGAGATTAGCACACATTGACATCCTTCAAGAACATACGGATTTCCTTCGAAACCACATATGCAATTACATCGAACGGTTAGAGAATCATTACCGAAAAACAGCTACAAGTAAGTAGACCTTTCACAAGTAGCTCAACTTGTATGACTTCGACATATTTGTCACAAATAAATAAAAATTTCTAGTCAATATACTGCATTCCAACACCACTGGAACGTGTGTTAATCTTCTGTTGGAAAAATTCTGTTCATCATAGTGACATTTCTGATCATCAGGACTAGATTTAATAAACCGCAGAAATACCTTCAGGGGCAAACTGATTGTGCCCTGGCAATAGCTTGAACTATTAACATTTTCCCACAAGTGGACGAACAATGCGCAATAACCGAGTCATCGTTGGACAGGAATGAGAAGTTGCCGCAGCCTACACCAAGGATCCTGTTTTTTGTTGGGAGAAGATAAACGGGGTTGTTTGCAGGTTTGCGTTGGCACTTGGTGACTGATCACAAGTATTGAAGACTGAATAGCTTACACGCATTGTGCCATTTATGGAAAAATCGAGTACTTCAAAGTCTATGTCGCAGAGAAATGGCTTGCTAAAGTTGCAATCTAGTTTGAAAAATCCATCAATGGCACAACTATCTTCAATTCCAAATGGGAATGGAATGGTTACATTTCAAAATTTGGATGTACATTGGTTTGATGGTGATGGTGGTTGAACCAATATTGGATGTACAGGCCATGATAGGATGATGATCAGAAATGGCAGCCAAGGTAGAATCGTTCTTTTGGGGTCTTGCTAAAACCTTTGGATGTTTTGTCTATGTTTATTGAGTTAATTATTTGGGTTTAAATATGAGCATAATGAGCTTGCTTTCTTTGAATTTGATAGGAGAAATCTGCATTTTGTATCTAAAAGTTGGGAACCAGGCCTAATAGACAAAGATTATTAAAGTATTAAAAAGAGAGTCCACCGGGAAACATTGAAAAACTGAAAAATAAAAATAAAAAGCCACAGAATTCAGCAGCCACGGTTGACCATTAATTTATAATGTATTATATAATTTAATAGTTTTCCTATAAGTAGTCTCTTCTGTAAGTGGATTTTATTTGAGTGTTATTTCAATAAGATTATGTAGTTTGTGTAAAGACCGAATCTCAATAAGTGGACCGAATTCATTTTAGTGAGCCTAAATTTGGAAAGAAATGCAGCCCAAATTGAAATTGAACATTGCCTGCTAAGAATGCAAGCAAGTCAAACTTGCATGTAAGAGACCAAAAAGAAAAGAAATGAATATTGAATTAGTGAAGAGACTTAGACAACAATAAGGTGTAGAGAAAGTGGAGAGAATTAGTGGCTTTTTAAAGAGGCCAAAAACAAAAAAAGCCAAGTGTCACAAGATGATGCAAATAAATCGGGACGGGCAAAAGAATCAAGACCAATCCAGCTCAAACCGACTCAACCTAAAAATGTTGGGTTATTATTTTAGATTCGGGTAGCTCGGTTTTAAAAGACAAAATCGATTAAAAATCGGTCTCAGGTCGTTTCCGAAACCGACTAGATTAATTAAAAAAAAAAAACAAACTGGAAATATAATTATATAAAAGGCGGAATTTTACCCTAGTCAGCCCATTTAACCTTAGCAACCAACACCCATCTCATTCTCTCCCTCTCACTCTCAGTTTCCCTCATTTTCATAGAATCACGCTCATTTTCTCTCCCTCTCAACTTCTCCTCGTAGATTTGCATCCTCTATTCCTCTTTTTTCCCTCGTCTTTTCCTTCTCTTCTTGCGCCTCCTCTTTTCCGATTCGCATCTCACTCCACTGGTGAGGAGTTGGTTGACAAAGAAGTGAGGGGTGTGAGGAGTTGGGGGATTTTGTATCCGAATTTGATTAGCAAGTACAATATTGTCTACTCTCATGTTTGATTTCATGTTGTTGTGTAAATGGGGTGTGATTTTCATAAGTTTTTCTCAGATCAATGACAGTAAATATCAGATTTTATGCGCAGTTGTTAGCTTACATGATATGTGAATTGATTTTTTTTTTTTGCATTTTGTGGCATTGATTGGGGTTCGATTTGATCAGTTTTAGTGTTTAGGCTCAAATAACAAAGAAACTATCATCCTGATTTTTTTTTTAATTATATATATATTTTTTGGGTTTTTTAATTGGATATCACCAATAGATGTACCGATTTTTTCTTTTTATATATTTATGTTTGATTTTTTTATTAGTTTTAGTGATGAACTGGTAACCAGATTTTTAATTTGACTTTAATGTGTACTTGGTGATGAACTGATAATTGAGAATTTTGGTTTCAATCTATATTTGGTGAAGAATTGGTGATAAATAGACAAAAACCGACCGGACCGAATTGACCCGAAGATAGTCTCTTTAGGTCGTTTTTCCTCAATTGGATCAAGTTGATCTTTGCGTTGAAAAATGAAAAATAGTCGGTTTGAGGTTAGTTTTATCCAAAACTGATCCGATCTGACACATGTCCACCCTTATATGTAAGAAATATTGAGTTTAATGGAAAAGTGCTGCATGATGGAAAAGAATAAAATATGAGAGATAGCAGGCTATCTTGTCCAGAAAAGAGTAAGATATGTTTCGTCAATTTTTTTGAGGATTCTCTTAAACTCGAAAGAAGAGCCAAGACGGATCCTATTAGTATCAAATATTGTATGTTACTAAAATTCCTTTCTTGATGAACTTTTGTGTTTTCGGATAGGACCTGGATATAATATTATAAAAATTAGTGCAACATTCCAAAAGAAGAAAAACAATGTAATCATTTTTTAAGACTATATATATATTTTTTTTCTGTTTTCCATTTTTTTTATAAGAATAGTTTTTTCCTAAAGAATAAGTTTTGTTTTTATTTTTTTTAAATGTAATCGAAACATGTAACCTCCATATAAATTATAAAAGAAAATACAATAAATCAATTTGGGAGGGCAATTAGTTGTAATCATGATTCATATTTTTTATGGCTGCTATTGGATTTTGACAAAAAAAATTATGCGTGTAAGATTAGTATCTAATGGTAGTAAGTGGATGGCTGCTAGGGGTGGGCATTGAAACATGAAACCGACCCGAACAGCCCGATCCGGACCGATCTGCGGATGTTCGGATCGGTTTTCATGTTTATTTTTAGGGTGTTCGGACCCTATGTTAAGAAAACACCATGTTTTACGGATCGGGTCGGTTCTGGGTGTCCAGAACCGATCCGATCCGTGAAACACTATATGAAGGGCATATGTGTCATTTTATAGGTGCCTATATAAATCCCTAACCTTAACATTACACTTCTAGCAGCCGCCCATCTTCAGATCTTCTCCCTCCCTCACCCATTTTCCCTCATAGCAGCCACTCTCTCACCCGCCACCCATCTTCTGCCTCCCTCACAGCAGCCACCCATCTTCTGCCTCTCTCACCCGCCATCCATCTTCTGCCTCCCTCACAGCCGCCACCCATCTTCTGCCTCCGTCACCCGCCACCCATCTTCTCCCTCCCTCACAGCAGCTACCCATCTTCTGGCTCCCTCCCTCATAGCAGCCACCCATCTTCTCCCTCCCTTACTCATTTTCCTTTACCCGCCACCTATCTCAGTCATCGTCACCCGTCGCTGCCACCCATTTTTCTCCCTCTCTCACCTGTTTTCGCATCATCGAGTGTGCTTGTCGCCGTGAATCGAATTGGTAACTCATCTCAATCGCCGACGCCGTTGCCCGTCGCCCGTCGCTACCTCTCGTCTCTCTCATTGTCTCACATCGTTGGCGTCGCTCGCGCGCTGCCTTTTTTCTCTCTCACATCGCTGTCATCCCTTCTCCTCTCTCTCAAATCACCGTCACTGGTGAGACAAGTGAGTCACTACTGTCGCCCCTCCGTTGATTGTTGATTGTTGTAGTCTGGTGTGGTGACTGGTGAAGTCTGGTGCCATGAGGAATTAGTGAAGTTTGTTGATTGTTGAAGAGGTAGAATCTGGTGTTGAATACTAGAATCTGATGTGGTTTTTTTTTTCTTTTATTTGTTTTTTCTGTTCAGGATACATTGAATCTGAGGAAGTGGAACGCCCTGAATGACAATGACGGTCAAAACCGAAAACCGATCTGAACCGAACCGAACCGAGATGTTCGGTTCTGGTCGGTTTTTTCCCCTGAACAGACCATGTTCGGGTCTCCTTGTGGAGAACTGAACAATTTTCGGTTCGGTTCGGTTCCCAGTGGAACCGAACCGAACACCATAATGCCCACCTCTAATGGCTGCTACTGGATTATGGTTGGAAATGTCACTTGGTCCGAGCTGTAATTTTGTGTACTTCTTCTTATTATTGTCATTATCATTAATTCATTTTCTAATTCATTTTGACCATGCAATTATTTCATCGTCAACTGCTTCTCACAAATTATCTTGTTACTCTTTTGCCAACCAAAATAGTTATTACCTTTTAACCCCACTTTTAATGAAAATTATTAATACTAAAATACCCATTATTCAGAGTATTTAATCAAGCTATTTTAAAGGATAGGAGCAGTCAAGATCTGCATTTTGAAGTGTTTCGAAAACTACATTGCTGCCTTATGAGTAGACATTTCATTATCATATAGGCCAGCTGCTAGTGGACCTTTATCAAAGATAGAGGGAGATCAATTGGTGGATCTTCGACGCAGCGATGCTGACGTGCCACTGGGGAATAGAAGTCCACCAAGGGAATTCCATCGCCGATCTCCATCATAACAATCACTCTACTGGTAGTTCTTCAATGCGATAGAGGTTTGTTCCATCACTTGGTGTTGGGGAACTCGAGTTATTTTCCACTAATAACAAATTCACCTCGAATAATATTACACAGTTGAATAGTATGAATGATTATACTGAAAATTACACCAGGTAAATTCTCAAAAAGAATGGAGGGATCATAATAGTTCTACTTAAAATCCAAATTCTTTAGATAGAATTTTCCTAGATATGTAATTTAATAGCACAATATATCACTACAACTATACCCGACAATAGCTATTAAATAGACAAAATAAAGAACATCAGAATTAAATGTGGTTTGGCTAATTATACCTACGTCTTTAGACACTACCAAGGTAATATTTTACTAATGCAAAGAAATATTACAAAAGAGAGAAAGAGCAAAAGGAGTAAAAATTGCTTTAGAAGAAGGAAGAGAGCAATTTTGGGATGATTTTCTAAAGGAGTGGAAGTCCACTTTTATAGGCAAGGGGAACTCCTTTTGGCCTCCTAGAATTCTAATGTGGGATGAGCAACACTAATATAATAAATCTCCACCTTGCCGAAACTTTATATCTTCAATTCTTTCACAAATCCAATTTTTGGTAGTGTCTGCGAATACCAATTTTCAAATTTTCATAACATTGATCAAGTCCAAACAATGTTGAAACTTGACCGTAGTCACCATTTTTGTCATCATATCAGTATGATTTTAGTGGTTTGAATCTGGATCATTATTCTACTTTATTCTAAAATCTTCTATACAAAATGATAACGAACATTAATGTGCTTTGTCCTTGCATGGTAAACTTGGTTCTTTGCTAAATAAATTGCATTCTGGCTATCATAATGCACTTTGATATGCTTTTGATCAATTCCTAGTTCACCAAGCAACCTTTAGAAGCTAAATTGCCTTCTTTATAGCTTCTGCAAATGCCATATACTCTGCCTCCATTGTAGACAAAGCAACTGTTGACTACAAGGTAGACATCTAACTGATTGTTGCCTTTGCAAAAGTAAACACATACCCAATAGTTGATCGATGCTTATCCAAATCACTAACATAGTTAGAATCACAGTATCCAACTATACATTGACCAACTTGCTTATCTTACTCAAATATTAATCCAATGTCTAAAATGTTTAGAATATACTGTAGAATCCATTTTATAGCTTGCCAATGCTCTTTTTCAATATCATGCATATACCTACTCATAACCCTAATTGCCTGTGAAATATCGGGTCTCATACACACCATAACATACATCAAGCTACCAATAGTATTTGCATATGGTACTTTTGACATATATTCCCATTTTGCTTCATTTTTTGGATACATAGATGTACTAAGCTTAAAATGAAGAGCAAGTGGTGTACTAACTGGTTTTGACTTCTCATTTATGTCAAAATGCTTCAACCCCTTTCTCAGATATTGTTTCTGAGTCAAACAAAGTCTCTCCAATTTTTTGTCTCTTATTATCTTTATGCCAAGAATCTTTTTTTGTTGCATCCAGATCCTTCATCTTAAACTCCTTACTAAGTCTTTAGTTTTTCTAATTCTACTTGACTCTTGGAAGCTATTAACATACCATCAACATAAAGAAGAAGATATATATAGGATTCATCTTGTATCTTGCTCAAATACACACAGTGATCGTATTTGCTTATTGCATACTTTTGCCCTATCATAAACTTGTCAAACCATTTATATCACTACCTTAAAGGTAGTTTCAATCCATACAATGATTTTTCATGTTTGTATACTATGTTCTTTTACCAGCAACTTTGAACCTTTCGGGCTGAGTTATATAAATTTCCTCTTTCAAGTCCCCATGTAAAAATGTAGTTTTGACATCTAACTAAACTAATTCCATATCCAATTGTGCTACCAAAGCCAACAAAATTCTAATGGAGGAATACTTTATAACTGGAGAAAATACTTCATTATAATCAATTCTCTCTATTTAAGTATATCCTTTAGCTACCAATCTTACTTTGTAACGTACATCATTCTTGTCAGGAAAACCATTTTTCTTTGCATATACCCATTTGTACCCAATTACCTTCTTTCCTTACGAAAGACTTGCTAGTTTCCATGTCTGATTCTTATAAAAGGACTGCATTTCTTCATCCATAGCTATCCTTCACTTTTCTTTTTCTGAACTTTGGACTATTTCATTATAAGTTGCAGAAACCTCATCATTTAAAGATGCAGAAGCCACCATATTAGCGAAACGAGTAGGTTTCTTAGTTGTCCACTTTGGCTTACTCAATGTAATTGGTATATGTTGTTGTAGAGGTTCTTAGGTTAGAACATCTTCTTTATCTGACTCTTCCTCTACCATAGGAGAGTCATTAATTTTTTCATTTACTGGGATAATTCTTATTTCTTCCTTCAAGCTTCACCTGCTTTGGAGTACCATTTATCTGCTAAATATTTTCAATGGTTACCTTCTTCAACATGGTAAATTCATCAAATGTAATATCCTTACTAAATATTACTTTCTTTGTCTCTGGACACCAAAGGTGATTCATATAAAGATTTTTTTTTTTTTTTGTCTTTTGCTCTTGAATCTAACTTTGACTCCTTAACATAGTAGTATACAGTGGAACCAAACATATATAAGGAATCATAATCTGTAGCAGGTTTTCCAAACTACTTCTTCAACAATGTTTTACTATAATTAGCAGTAGATGGTAGATGGTTGATAAAGTGACATGCATAGATTACAAACTCAGCCCAAAATTCCCTACCCAGCCCAGTATTGGACAACATATATCGAACTTTCTCTAGCAATGTCTAGTTCATATGTTATATCACCCCATTTTATTATGGTGTATTCTTAATTGTGTCTAACAATGCCTTTATCTATGCAGATCTTAAAAAACGAATCACTTTTGTATTCCCCCACTATTATCTATGCAGAGACGTTTGATCATTCTGTCTATTTAAGTTTCCATTAATTTTTACCACTTGAGGACAACTTCCAATGCTTCTCTTCATCTTCATTGTATACACCTAAACTCTTCGAGCAAAATCATCAACAAAGGTCACATAATAGCATTTTTCTCCCCAAAGAAGTTGTTTTGGAAGGGCTCTGTGCATCTGAGTAAACATAATCCAAACTAGCCTTTGCATAATGGATTGTAATACCAAATTTCACCCTTGTCTGCTTCCTTTTGCTGCAATGCTCACAAAAATCTAATTTACAATCCTGTGTACATTTTAATAATCCTTAATCTATCAAAAGTTTCAAGGACTTTTCACCTACAAACCCCAAATGTATATGCCATAACCTAGTTGTTTCTAACTCCCAATTGTCAGTAAAAGCTGCTCTGCCATTGCTATCCTAATGACTATACTACCTATATAATGATAAATATTATTGCTCTTCCGAATTCCCTTAAGTACTACAAGTGCATCAGAGATGAGTTTAAATATTCCATTTTCTATCTCTCCCTTTAAACCCTTCAATTTTAGGGTTTCCACAAAGATGAGATTCTTTATCAAATTCGATACATATTGAACATCTGTTAGAACTCTGATTGATCCATCTTGATGCTTCAAGCAAATTGAACCAATCCGACATGTGATAAGAAGGACATTATTTGTTGTGTAGACAATTCTACCTTTCAATTCTCTAAAGTTAAAGAACCAATCTCTTCTAGGACTCATATGATGGCTAGCTGAATCTAACAACAATACATTAGAAAGGCTAGTTAATAGTGTAGTAGTAAGTGAAAGATCTGAGGTTGCATCATCACACTCAGCTACATTAGAATCTGATATAGCCTTTCTCTTATCAGTTTGCCTTTATTCTTTAGTTTGGGACAATCTTTCTCCAAGTGCACATTTTCCTGGTAAAGGACACATTTATCTTTGCTTAGTCTGGGCCTTGACTTGGATCTCCCTTTCTTTCCTTTATTCTGACTCTGTGAACGGCCTCTGACTACCAGAGCATCTGCTCCTCCATTTGTGCTTTCTTGCTTGTCTTTTTTTCTTAACTCATAACTATACAAGACAACACTTACTTCAGTCAAAGACATAACAACCTTCTCATGAGTGGAGTAGCTTCAAGAAACTCAAACTGCTTAAGAAAGGATCCCAACAATATCAAAGCCATATCTTCATCTTTAAAAGTCTTATCCATATTCATCAGATCCGTAACCAGTTGATTAAAACTAGTGATGTGATCATTTATGGTGGTACCCAGGACATAAGTGAAGCAAAATAGTCTCTTCTTCATATGAGGCTTATTTTGGCTGCTTCAAGAATTTTTCCTCCAGTGCCTTCTGTAATTTACTTGCAGAAGTTTCTTTAAAAATATATACTTCTGCTCTATAGAAAGACACGAATGAATTGTACCACATGTCAATTGATTGATAGTCTTCCATTCTTTCTCTTCAAAATCTTCTGGTTTCTTTTCTTTAAGGTAATATCTAGACTTTGTTGAAAGAGAACGTCTTGAACCTCACTTTGCCATATACTAAAATGACCGTGCCATTAAAAATCTCCACTGCAAATCTAACATTTGTCACCGCTTTTCTTGCCAAAATAGATGATGACGTGGTTGATGTGGATGGTTGTGTATTGTCTATCATTTTTGTTTTAAATACTATTTAATAGTTGTCGATATGGAAAACAAAAAAAAAAAACAAAAAAAAAAAAAAGTCCAAGGAAATCTTTTCTGATGTGGAGATTAGACTAAACTGCAACCACAAAGTATATTAAGAAAATCTTTTCTGATGTGGAAGATCAGACTAAGTTGTAACCACAGAATATACTAAGAAAAACCTTTGACTTTAATACCAATTGTTGTGGAATTCAGGTTATTCTCCACCAATAATAAATTCACCTCGAATAATATTGCACAGATGAATAGTGTGAATGATTGTACTAAAAGTCATACTAGGTAAATTCCTAGGAAAGAATGAAGTGGTCATTATGGTCCCACTTAAAATCCAAACTCTTTAGATAAAATTTTCCTAGACATGTAATTTAATAGCACAATATATTACTACAACTATATCCGACAATAATTATTAAATAGACAAAATAAAGAACACCAAAATTTAATGAGGTTCAACTAATTATGCCTTCATCCTTAGACACTACCAAAGTAATATTTTACTAATTCAAATAAATATTACAAAAAAGAGAAAGAAAAAAGGATTAAAAATTTCCTTAAAAGAAGGAAGACAGCAATTTTGGGATGATTTTTCAAAGGAGTGGAACTCCACTTTTATAGGCATATGGAACTCCTTTTGGCCTCCTACACTTCCAGTGCGAGATGAGCCTAACTAACATAACACCTGGTTCCTAATAATGAAGGCTTAAAAAAGCTAAAAGTGAAGATGGAATGTGGAACACCACTGATTTAATTACTTTTGATTTCTACCATCCATCTGAATGATGGAGAATGAATATTTATCTCCTTTTTTATTTTTAATTATTTTTAAAATTTTTCAGTGTTGACACATGACATATTTCATACTTACATAACAAAATACCCTGAAATCGTTAAGTATTTTAACACAGAGTTGACCAACGTTTGACTTATGATAGGACCAAATTATTGATTTCTGGAAACATTAGGGGTCACAAGAATATAAAATGAATTCACATTTGAAAATGTCACCAATAAAGAAACTTTAGGGATTGACAATCGGCTATCCAACTCATGCTAAACAGAGACTGAAAGCTCTAATTTCTGATTTATTTTAATTCAGCTTGGCACTTTTCTTGGCTTTTGGAGGATCGGTTCCCTGAGATCTGTGATTTAACAAGAAAGGTTGTTATTTTTAACGATTCTGATGATAATTTAATTTGGACTTGCTCTACTTCTGGTGAAGTCACTTCAAGAAAAGCATTCTCTTATTTTCTTCCAGTGGTTACGGTAACCTCTTGGGCCCAAAGGATTTGGAAACATTTCATTCCTCTTTCTTGATCAAATTTGGTGTGGCGTCTATTTTCAAATAGGCTCCTAACTGATGATAAAAATTGTGGGGAAGTCAAAAGCATAAAGCAAAAGCAAACAAAATGGAAAGCAAAGCCAACATTGAGGAAAGCAAAAGCAGAATAATAAAAGCAGAAACAAGCAGAATCAATTTGAAAAAGAGACCACTGTTGGGTTGGTCGCGAGAGTGTGAGAGAAAGAGCTAGTGGGCAATTTTAAAAAGGAAAAAAATGAGATAAAAGTGACAAGAACCAAAGAAGTAAAGTCAGTCAAAAATTAAATAGAGCCGAGAGAGAGGATTAGTGGCCAAAACTTTCGAACAAAAAAAGGACGAGTGTCATTTGCACAAATTTGATAAGCAAGAAGGTGGCGTCAAAGAAAGAGATATAAGTGGCAATTGAGAAGCAGCTGTGTTATACATATATATATAAATATATATATTATTATGAATGTATGGTCTTAACATCACTTCCTTTTTGATAATATTCATTATTTTATTTGTTGATATTTCATTATGGAAATTATTCTCCAATTTGCCTATAAATAGGCCTATATTGTAACCATTGAAACACATCAATTGAATTATTTTCTCTCTTTCTCTCCTACTTTTGTTTGTTATTCTTATTTGATTATTGTTCTATATTCATTGCTTTTAGGCTATATTTTATAACACGTTATCAGCACAAATCTAGTATGAGAGATTTCATTCATGTGATCTACTCTATACTAGTATATGTGTTTCATATAGATATCATGTTATGCTAATAGATGTTATGTTAGATCCAAAAATAAATTTTTCTTCAAGTTTGTCTTTTTGCTATTTTGGTTTATATGTTTATTTAAACATATGCAATATGAATCTTATTTTGAAAGCATATGTTAAGAGTTTCAGATCCATATACTGTTTGCATGATTGAATCGAAAAATTTGTTTTATTGGTTTTTATGCAAAAGGAAAGAAAAGCAAAAATTATATGAAGTTTGTTTTTGTTCTGTATGGAAAAAAAATTATTTTTTCTTTATTTATGTACTATGCAGAAAATATATAAAGTATATATATATGTATATATATTTAAGCTCTCTCTGAGATATCAATGTTCTTGGTGTTTGTTTATATAATTTTATGAACATTACTATGTGGAAATTGCAATTTTTGGATCTTTTACATTTGAAAGTAAGTTTAATATCATTGAACTTATATTTTAATATTTTGTTTAATATGATCTTTCTTCTAGCTTTCTAATCTATAACCTGAAATTTGCAAGCGATAATTAAAACTAAAAGTTTTAGTTTTCAAATAGAACTAGAAGTTCTATAATCTCAATTTAATTAGAACCAGAAGTTCTAAATTTTCAATTTTATTAGAACCTGAGGTTCTATATTATAAATTTGTTTAGAACCAGAAGTTTCTAAATTTGAATTTAATTAGAATTATAAATTCTGTTGGCTTTCACACTAAATGTAGACAATTGTATATGTCAAATAAATTATGCTTGCCTGAAGCAACATAAACGTCCATTGCCTATTGTATAAAAAGAATGTGTCTTAGACCATAGATCTAAGCACAAAAGGTAACATAATACAAGTTTGTATTTTGTGTATGAAGCTAATGTTATGCATATACATATAGACAAAAAGCAATGTGACTCTTTCGAGATATGAAAAATTAAATAAAGATCGAATAGATTTGATCTAGTGATGTTATGTTCTTACTTTCTACATATGACATAATGGTTCCATCAAATTTGCTTTAATTGATTGAATTCTCGATCAACGATTTGAATCCAAATTTTTGTATTCTAAATCTGAACCAAAAGTTTCAGATTCTAAATAAATTTATTCTCAATTTTATTTGGATCTTAAAACCTGAAGTTTTAGATCTTTCTTTCAGTTCTAGATTATGATTTATTTAGATTTTGAAATCAGAAGTTTCAAAATTGCGAATGAAAAAAATTGAGAAAAATTAAATCAATTCGAATTTGATACAAAAAGAACCCATCTCGAACTGAAGTAGTAGATTTGAAAATATGTCTCCTCATTGAGGGTGAGTAGAGACTTAAAGATCTTTTATATTAACTTTTGTTCATGATTTCAGGATATAAATCGTGAAATTTAGATTCGCAAATACGTTAAAGTATTCTATTTTCTGTTTATGAATTTCAATGCATCGAGTCGTTACCTCTCTAGTGAGGGCATGGGTCTGATAGTGGCATGAGCTATTAGATGTGAAAACCAGATAGAGGTGATAATTAAGGTCGTGTTATTTTCGCTCCTCAAAGCAAGATACGAAATAAGGTACATGATATGTATTTTTTATACCTTATTTAATTATTAAATATTTATTACAATTCGTTGTAATAGTATTTTAAGAAATTGTTCATTAATTCACTGTGATTACGATTTATGTATTTTGGTAAAATGATTAATTTATATTCTTAAGGAAATATATATGTATATTTGATCACCAAATAAATGAAGTCAGATGATTGAAATAATTTATACTTCAAATTTGCTTCTGAAGTAGCAATGTTAATGATTATAAGGTGAAAAATCATTTATCTTGCATGGTTAAATTGAGTAATATCATTCCCTAAAATGAATGTTAAATCATCTAATAGTCATGACGATGATTATGGTCGGTAAAGTTTTGGTGATCATATAAATTTTAACCACCTGAAGTGGAATTCACACCAAAGCAAGGTAAACAAAATGTTTACTATTGATAGAATATGAAATTATAATAATTGTGTATCTGAAGTATACATAAATATTATATTAATCTTTTACCGATATATAAAGGCTCTAGAAAAGCAAATTTGCATATTACAATGTGAAAAACAACACTATTATATACGTGAAACTTTGTTGCTTTAATAGATCCTGAAGAATCTATTTAGATATACATTAATAAAAATATATCATATTTGTATTATTCATACTGAAATATACAAGAAACATATTTTATGATAACTGTCATTATAGAATCTGAAGTTTCTTACCTAGTACATACCCCTGAAGGACAATAATTGATATCACAATTTGGTCCCTAAAGGACATAATGTGTTTGGTCCATAAAGAACATTATGTGATATCTTAGTCATTGAAGAATAATATAATAGTTTAATATATCCCTGAAGGATAGTAAGACAGTATAAATAAGTCCCAAAAGGATATTATGATGATGCAAATAAATGATGCCAACGAATAAATCTTCTCGTTGTTAGGGGGAGAGAAAAAGAATTAGAAAATTTAACGATGTGAAATTACAATTGGCATGCATCATTCATTATGACGATTATTGTTTAAGTCATATGAACCTGAAGTTCAAATGATCGTTTACTTGAAAATTGTATATCCGAATGATTTTATACTCATTGCCAATATATTAACCCGGGTGATTATTCTTGAAGAACAATTTATGTAAATGACAACAAATAAATCATTCGTTATACATAGAAGTGTGAAAAATAAATTTGGTTATAAAGTTATTATTCCTTAAAGTGAATAATAAAAGATCATGATCATTTAAAAGATGTGAGCTCGAGCTATATATAATCCCCATCATATAAATACGACTCCTGAAGAGTTAAATATTTTTGAAGAGATATAACTCTTTAAATCTCCCCTTATAAAACTCAAAAGGGATCTTAATTACATATGAAAAAGTCCATGTGTTCAAACTATAATTATTATAGTTTGCCCTAAGAATATATGAAAGTTTACAGTAGCCCCTGAAAAGACATGTGTACTGAAAACTTAAAGAAAATTAAGATCTTATATTTTATTGCTCTGCATATTATAGAAAAATGGTGAGGATATTAAATAACATATTGTGGATAAATGTCGACATAAAAAATTATTGATCAAAACAAAAGCAGAGCTATACTTATGTAGTTATATTGGATGCTTAAAGACATCATATGTTTTGATCAAAATAATTACTTATATGAAAATTGAGACAGTAAGATATAATTATATCTCAAAGGTTTACTGCAGGAACCCAATATTGATGATGTAAAAATAAATTGTCTCATAGTTAATTTCATATTATGAGAATTAACAGCCCTTGCAGAGGCTAGTGCTCCAGAAGTGGTACAATTTTCTGAAGAGATACATAATCTTGGAAATACGGAAAAAATTTTCTTGGAGAATTGTAGAATCATGATTATAAATGATTATTATAAACCACATAGTATTAATGAGTATTGAAAAAGTATGATTGACATAAGTGGAATAAAGCAATTCAAACAAAATTGACTTTATTAGCCAAACGTGATATATTTGGACCAGTAGTCCAGACATTTGAAGATGTCAAACTCGTTGGGTATAAATAGGTATTTATTAGAAACTATAATGAAATGAAACGTATTCACCTGTGATTGATACAATTACGTTTTGATTTTTAATTAGTTTGGTAGTTTCCAAAAGACTTTAAATATGTCTTATGGATGTGGTAATGACATATTTATATGGGTCATTAGATACCAATATATACATGAAAATCCTTGAAGGATTTTAAAAACCTGAAGCATATATTTCAAATTCTCGTAACTTATTTTCAATAAAGTTACAATGATCTTTATATGGCTTAAAACAATCTAGATTGATGTCATATAATTGTCTTAGTGAATACCTCACAAAAAAATGATATATTAATGATCTATATGTCCTTATGTATTCATAAAGAAATCAGAATCTGGATTTACAATTATAACAGTATATATCGATGACATGAATTTAATTGGAACTTCTAAAGAGCTCTTAAAAACTGCTGAATATTTGAAAAGAAATTTGAAATGAAAGATTTGAGGAAAACAAAATATTGTCTCGACCTGGAGATCGAGCACAAATAAGAGGGAAT
The DNA here is from genome assembly GCA_022984855.1 of Dimocarpus longan. Taxonomy (NCBI): domain Eukaryota; kingdom Viridiplantae; phylum Streptophyta; class Magnoliopsida; order Sapindales; family Sapindaceae; genus Dimocarpus; species Dimocarpus longan. The sequence continues at coordinate 13,773,208 of CM041020.1, forward strand.
GCTAGTCCATCAATCAACTTATATTGAAAAGATCCTAAAAAGATTCAACATGGATAAGGCTCATCCCTTAAGTACTTCTATGGTTGCTCGATCTTTGGACCCAAAGAAAGATCCATTTCGACCGAAAGATTATGGTGAAAAGATACTTAGTCCAGAAGTACAGTATCTTAATGCTATTGGTGCTTTATTATATTTGGCACAATGCACAAGACCAGATATTACATTTCTGTAAATCTTTTGGCAAGGTTTAATTCTGCACCAACCCGAAGACATTAGAACGGAATCAAACATATTTTTCAATATCTTCGAAGAACTACAAAAGTAACAATTGTATACTTTTCAGGGGGAGTATATCAAGTCAGTATGGACATATGTGCACTGCACTCTTTTTCCCTTCGATCAAGTTTTGTCCTACTGGGTTTTCCTGACAAGATTTTAACGAGGCAGTCCCTTTAAACACGTCCAAATACTATTGAATTCATAAGATTATTGAATTTTTGATCCAGCAGATCATGACATATCTTTCACTTTCATCAATGGAATATGTCATCTCTTTTGGAGTTTTGTATCATGCACTCTTTTTCTCTTTTGATCAGTTTTTATCCCATTGGGTTTTACTAGCAATGTTTTTAATGAGACAGTATTTGATACATCCAAAAGCTCGAAGAGTATTATCAAGTGGTGTACGTCCAAAGGGGGGTGTTATGAATATATAGTCTTAACATTACTTCATTTTTGATAATATTCATTACCTTATTTGTTGATATTTCATTATAGAAATGATTCTCCAATTTGCCTATAAATAGACCTATATTGTAACCATTGAAATACATCAATTGAATTATTTTCTCTCTTTCTCTCCTACTTTTGTTCGTTATTCTTATATGATTATTGTTCTATATTCATTGTTTTTAGGCCATATTTTATAATATATATATGCACATTCTATAAGATACATGAGGTATGTATATACATATTTAATAAAAAAAATACGTGATTACATTCTAAAATGTGTGATTGTAATTTATTATATGTGATTATAACTAAACATGTGTGATTACGATCAATAAATATGATAACATTTATTGATTGTAATTACATATGTTAAGTTATAATTATATATAATAAATTAAAATAATATATTTTTTTGTCAAGTTGTATGCGTACCTCAAGTGTACCATGAGGACCCTATATGATATATATATATATATATATATATAAAGAATCATTTTATACTTGGGTATCGTTACATCTAAACTGATTTTATTCTAAAATTATTAATTATATTTTATTATATTCGATTACAACTAAACATGATTGATTATAACTAAACATAATATATGTGATCTGACTTATTTAATTGCAATCACATATAATGCATAAATACAGTCAATGATTTTATAAAACAATCACTCATCAGGTGTATCAATACGCAAGTATACTGTAAAATATACTATATTTATATATTCAATTAGAAGCAAACAACAAACACAAAATCGAAATTGGCAGCAGAAGAAGAAATACATAATGAGCGGAAAAAGGAAAAGAAAAAGAGTAAACAAGAAACAAAAATAATTGAGGTTGATTTATAATTGGATTGGTATGCAGCAAATTCAGTTTTAGATTCAATTATCTAGATTGATTTTTATGAATTCTAAATAGGTTCTTGTATTGTTTTAGGTAGGAAAGAACCTAAAGATAATACGGGTGTTAGTGATTTCGAATAGAGCTTGAAATCTGACTACTTGTGAGTGTATTGTTTTATTTAATTTGAATTAATTATTTACAATTATATATTTTAGATTTTATTAGGAGAAACTTGTGGCAATAAACTTTTTTTGAGATTGAAGTTAAAAAGTAACCATTATTGAGATTTCATATTTTTATCAAGTGTATTTTTATCCAAAAACAGTTATTCTTGCAAGATTTTGAAAGAAAAGATTAGTGTTCAACTTAGATCTTAAAAAAGGGTCATTTATGGAAAAAAAAAAAAAAACCTTTTATTATTTATGGATTATTAGAAATGAATTATTTACTAGCTAATTAGTTTCCTAGATTATTAATTGTGTTTATGCTTAAAATGAAAATTTATTTCACATACATACTTACACACATACATACATAGATACATATATATATATATATATATAGACACACACACACACATATACGTATTAGAAACTTCAATTGAAATTTCATGTTTTCAGCTTAAGTTTATTATCAGAAAAATCTCAAAGCATTTTAGGTGCTGCTTATGTATGTTTGGAAAAAGTATTTATTAACAATTATATGTATATTTAGAAATGGAATTACATGTATTTGCATATGGATATTGTTTGAGATATGAAACAGATGAAATGAGATTTTTAGAACACCAGTCACCAAGGTTATATCCTCCCATTTAACATTAGACTGCAAATATGTGAGTCCTAGAGTCGCTCAACATGTGTATCGAGATGTCTTGCTTGCTCTACATGTATGACAATGTTTTTCACCATGTATGATAGTAATTATCTATTGTTTTACATGTATATAAAATATCTTCATCACTTACGATAGATTTTTCTGGGTACTAGGTTGGTATAGATTGAGATTTTATAAGTATACAGAAATTACCCATATAGATGTTTGTAGTTTATCATGAAATGAGATGTGATTTTAGTACTATTTTCATATGTGATTGACTATGGATAATTGAGATTTTATTTTCATTACTAGTATTATGTTATGCCAGTTACTATTGAAAGAAAATGATTTAATTAGTTTTCAAACGTTAAGTCTACTCACTAAGCATTAATACTAACCCTTTTATATTTTTAAAACCATTTTACAGGTAACCATCGGGTTTCAAAAGAAATTTTTGAATAAGAAGAGGTGTGCCACTCAATGAAATAATGCAAATAAACGTATTTTGATATTATATATGTATTTTGTATATTCTATGACATCTAGTCATGCATGTGAATTCTTATACTTTAATGTTGTAAAATGTTTAATTACTCGTTAGTTTGGTTATATTTACACTTTCAAGTTTGGAAATGATATAAACATACTATGAAGTTGTGTTTTCTCTACACAAGAAAGTTTGTTTTATATGTTTTACATAACATTGCTTGTGCTTGAAATATGATTTGAAAGATGGATCGAAAATCCTAAGTAATTGAGATGTGAAATATTTTAGAAGTGTTGATTTTGTCTATTATAGGATGATGACAAATTTCTAGTGCGTTTTATAAATTAATTTTAATGATGAAATATTTTCTAATCAAAACACAATATCAAATATACATGCTAGAAACTCGTGCAAATATACACAGTCCACAAATAATACAATTATAAGTAAAGTAACGTTTCAACGAGGATTGTCCAAATCTAGTTAAGTATTAACCTTATCTAAACTATCGAACCAATGGATTTAATTTAATTCTAAAACAAAGAAAATAATAAAAATTGAAATAAATCACTACTAAAGAGAATGAGATTCTAGAATCACAACTTCACCATAGTAATCTACTCAACCCATATTTTTATTGTTTATAATTTATTTTTATCATGTGTTTGATCGAATGATTCCAATTTACCTATAAACCTCTTTCGATGGTCAAGTGACTCTCCAATATTAATTAACTGACTATATTTCTATGACAATTAATTAACATAGGCATATTAGGCAACAATCATTCAATAATGACCACACAAACCACACGAGTATATTTCTATCGTATGCAATTTATGCTATCCTATTTTAGGTCTAATAGGTGACTGTTTCTGTCAACAGTATTCACAATTACCAAATCAATTGAACTACTTATCAATTAATTCAAAAGCATTAAGAACAAAATAGATAAAACACATCAATAATGAGCATTAAATTAAAACAATATTATAAAAGTGAGTTTTATGGTTTAGGGCAACAATGCAACCCTAGATCTTGGATCTAGTTCATCATCATTTTATAATTAAAATAGCTTAAGCAAAAGTCAAACAACATAATTAAATTGATGAAAATAAAGTGCAAAGAAAACCTCATTGATTAAGCGTGATACCTCATCTCCTAGGTCAAGTTTCGCCTTTCAACCTTGACTTCCAATATGTTGTGACCCTTACTTCTCCTTCTTGTTGATGATGACTTGTGTTGTGGCTAAAAAATTACCATCGATGGTAGATTCCTCAACCCACATTTCACTCCTCATCTCTCTCTCTCTCTCTTTATAGTTCTACATCTCAAATGCATGGTGAAAGCACTTATTTATAGGCATCAAAGTCAAGTTAAAAAAGGATTTCTAAACTGGGTTGAAAAAGGATTCCTAAATCGACCAAGAGAAATTTTTAGAACAAATTTCAAAAATTTTCATACTTGAATAAAGAATGCTGAGTCGACAAGTAGAAAAATTTATCGTAACATTTAATGCTTGAAAAACTCATAAATTTGAAGAATTTTCATCAAATTCACAACTTGAGGTCATTGTTTTGGTTCTTATGACTAAAAGTCGAGTCTAGTTATAGCACATGGTCGTTGGTTTGGTTCTAGTGACTCTTTGTAGCGTCTAGTTGTAGGTTCTGATCACTTTTGTTATGATCTAGCAACTCCAAGCTGTGATTGGTCGCATGTTGTGATTAAGCAACTCTAACCCCTACTACATTGACCTCCAATCAATAATTAAGTCATAACTTTCTCTAGAGAACCCTGATTGACGAACCGTTAGTTGCTATGGAAATTAGACATCTAGGGCTTTAATTTGATAGGTTATCATATCTATAACAAGAAATATGCATTTCATATAAGTTCAAACAAATTGGTATATCTTCCAGCCTAAAAACTCTTAAATTTGAACTCTAATTTGTCTTAAAACTTCAAGTTAAGAGACTCTTAGTTCTTTTATCTTGACTTTGCCTTGAAAACACTTCAAATTACTTGTCATAACCTTCCATGACTCACTTGAATGAAATAATATAAAAACATTAACTAATTCACATGATTTACTCGAATATTCATAACAAATACTAGATAAATGAGTCGAAAATGACAATATATTTTAGCATTATCACAGGGTGGAATTGTGGGAAAAATAGAAGTTATGCTGCCAAATTTTTATTAAATCACCCTCTGTATTGACATATTTCCAAGTTATTTTCTAAAGAAAGTCTAGAATCATATATAGTTTCTCATCATCTCACAAGGTCTTCTTAGATTCAATATAGAAATCTGAGAGAGTCCTGTCAACAGGTACTAAAAAAGACCATGTAGCAGATGAGGTTTGGTTTGGATGACATTAGGAAAGATCACACATTAAAGGCAATTGGTCATTATTAGAGAGAATATAAAAGCAGGATAACAAAACAACTTAGAAGTTTTCCTCTTTGTCCCAATACACAGAGAAGGTTGTAAATGTTAAAGTCAAAGTCAACTAACATTAATGATGAGAACTACAATAAATTTATCCAACATTAATTGTTTCCAAAATTTCAGATAATTATACATTGAAATCTTGAAGCAAGCATGCATGTTAACCTCCAATGGTTTTTTATTTAATTTTACGATATTCTGGGAAGTAAGTAATCATTATTTTGAGTAATCATCATTCTAAGTTGTCAAGGAAGAATGCAACCTTACATACAACAAGTCATAAAGGATTGACATGAATATATGAAGAATTGGTAAGTGTTAAAGTCTACAATTTCAACAAGGTTATTGCTTGTTATCATTTTTTAAGCTCTATGAATATTTTTGTGTCTTAAATGTGTTGTTTTCTAAGAACTTTATAATTAAACACAAAAATATATCTTGTTGTTTTTATGGTTTTCAATGTTAAAAAGATGAAAAAGTGGCTCAAAATGAAGATCCAAATGAAGTGAATAGAGTTAAAACATGGATAGCTGATTACAAGCACAAAGATAGGACCCTGGTGACTGAGGACGTTGGTGAAAAAAATTGTATGCTAAGTTGATTCGGTAATTTGTTGTGTTAGTTAATTGAATCTATTTAGTTATATATATATATATTAATATCACAAATGGAGGCACTTCATCAAGAATCCCAACAATCAATTAGAGATGATGTTGTATCTCAAGTTTTAGATTGGGAGCATTGAGGTCAAGTTTAGGGAATAGATTATGGTGTAACACCTACTGTTGTACAAGCATATGTGGTTGGTAAACAAACCAAAGCACAAGTTCAGCAATAGGTGGAAAATATGATGCAAGTATTTGCAAATTTGCAAAATTTAGTCATCAATCATATAACTCAAGTTGATCCAAATCAAGTAGTAGCATATATTCCTTCCACACAAGCCATAAACAACTCAAAAATTTTAAAATTTATTTACTTTCATATTTTGATACTTAATATTTTTTTTTTGTATCTATGTTTGTTGAAAAGCTGTTATTTATTTTTTTCAAAACATAATATTCAAGTGGCTCAAATTTAGTGGAAGGTAACAAAATAAGTGTCAAATTTGTTGAACATTCTCCAAAGATAAATATTCATGAAATTGATGTTATTTATTATCGGTTCTTAATTCGAATTTAATTTTAATTATTTAAATTTTTGTGCATATGTAGTCATTATCTTAAACTTCTATAAGTCAAGCCAATGGTTCAAGTGGAAAAAAGTGCAGGTTATCGGATTGGATGGATATTGGAGAAGTGGTGGCAGAAGCTAAAATTGACTACAAGGATTCACATGCCACATCACTTGAAGCTTGGTCAAGATTATTGATGGGCTTGTGAAGAAAATAATAATGAGCATGGTTCCCTTGTCTCGGTCTACTAGCGAGCTTAGCATTTTACAAGATGCATTAAACTCTTTTACTGCTTGGCCAACATAATACATTATATCTTCTGATTTTGTGTATTAATAATTTATGATATATTTAGATGTATGTTGACTTCAGGTGATATATTTTAGTATACATCTGGGGTATGCATACACTTGACTAAAAAATAAATAAATAATTGCATTCTAAAATTGTTTATTTTAATTTATTATATCTTTATTATATCTTATTGCAACTAAACATGTGTGATTATAATCAGTAAATGTGATTGATAGTATCACATTTATGAATTATAATAAGACACGTTTAGTTATAATTAGACATAATAAAGATATAATAAATTATAAACAATAATTTTAGAATGCAATCACCCAATTTTTTTGTGAAGTATATGCATACCTCAAGTGTACCCAAATGGACCATAATATATATATATATATATATTGTAAGCCCCTATTCATAATTTCGGACTTCCTAGTATTAATAGATACATTATGGAGTGAAAATGCTAAATTTAACAAGTAATGTTTTTATAAGTGATATTAAGATGTTAGTAGATATTTTAGAAGTTGATTAAACCTAATAGTATGATAAATTTTAAAAAGGGATGAAACGATCATTTTTCCAAAAGATGGCCATATATATACAACACTTAGCAAAATTTTTGAAAACAAAAAGAGAGAGGGAGAGACTAAGGTTCGGCCAAGGCAAGGAAGAAGAGGGGAAGAAAACCAAAGCCATTCCAAGTCACTTTGAAGTTCCAAAACAAGTTTTTGTGTTGATCTAAGTTAGAAAATCAAAACCTAAGCAAGATCAAGGTGAGCTTTCATGGTTTTCTTCAAGTTTGATGTTGATAAAATTTGTATGAATGTTAGTGATTTGGGTTGGTTTTAATGTGAATTTTTATGGGGGTTTACATCTAAATCAAGCATGGAACTCTAACAAATTAAAAATGAGACTTGAATTGAGGGAAATCATGCATGGGATTAAAGTTAGGGTTTATGGAGGAACCCCTAGAATTTGAGTGAAACTCTAGTTGGAAGTGAATTGAGTGGTAGTTAATGTGTTTGATGAAATGTCTAAAAGAGTAATCTAGTGAAAATCTTGAAAAGTGAAGAAAATAGATTGTTGCGTGTGCTTGTGCAGGTCACGACCACAATGATGATGATGATGGGATTCCATTGAGTTTTGATGCATATGAACTTGAATTCATACATGTAAGATGTTAGAAAATCACATGGAAATGTTAAAGTTGAAAAAGGATGAAAATTAGTGCAATGTGTTAGTTAAACGAGGTGAGGGGCATTGATGATCATCATGCAATGCCATTTCCTCTTTGCATTTTTCACCACTTTTGATAAGGAACCTCCACCCGGTAGCCGTTTCTTTTCGAATTCGCTTTACGACTGACCTAAATGAGAGATAAGGAGATGATTGAGGTAAAATCGGAACGAAGAAAACCTAGAGATTGCTCCTGAGGTAGTATTCGGCCAAGAAGAATCTGAAAATGGGATTTTTCATTTTAAGCTTTAGAAAATTATTTTGAGTGTATGAGGGTCCTCCTAAGTGATAATAAATGAGGTTCATGAAAAGAAATCGAAAAATTAAAGTCTCGGTTAAGTTAGAACTTAGATAAGAAAATTATAGTCAAAAGAGTATTGTAATATACTAGTTGCATTGAAAGCTTTATTTATAGCTTTGAGTAGTTAATTGTAGCATATTTTGAGTGAGAATATGATGTGTAGGTGAAGTGCAAGCAAGTGGAGTGAGAGAAGCCCATTAAAGCTTTTTGGCGAGCTTGGAATCGAGGTGAGTGTACTAACTCACACTATGTATGTTTGTGTAGTGTATTGTAATCTTATTGATTGTTAAAAAGTTTATGAATGAATTGTTTTATATAAATTCCTTATTTGATCAAGGAGATTATTATATGTGCTTCAAAGAAATTTTGAAACAAAGCAACTTTTATACGAGTTAAGCTTACAAACTTTAGCTTAAAGTCTTGAAAGAAAAGTTAATTGGTGCTTAATGCATCTAGTAGAAAAAGAGTTTTCAAAGACCATTCGTATACCCTCAGAATTGAGATTATCTTGCGCTACAATATGCGATGCAGAAAATTTCGCATGTAGTTGTCAAGGTTGATATAGTACTGGCGCTACGATTGCGATGCAGCAAATTCTGCACGTAGTCGTTAAGATTTATAGATTACCTCGCACTACGATTTGCAATGCAGAGAATTCTGTGCGTAGTTACTGAGGAGTCTTAGTAACATCAAAGTTGGTGTCAGTTAAAAATCGCCACGTACATAGCAGTAAGGGGTACAAATGGTGCTTTTAGAAAGAAAATAATTTTGTGGAGTTTTACATATTTAAATAAGTTTATGATTATTCAGTTAACAATTGTTAAATTGCTTTAATTGTTTTAAGTTTACATTTTCTTGTTGCATGGTATAAACCCTCCATAGGTACTAAAGTGGGCAATCGAAACAAAATACCTCCTTCGTTAATAAAGGTGGACGCTCTCGATAGACAGATTACATAAATCATAATTGTATGTTGTTAAACCTAGAAAACAAGTGCATACATCATTTTGCATCTTGAATTATCCACATGGAAACTTGTATTAATATATTTTGTAATGTAAATCACTTGTAAATATTTCTATGATATGAAAGTATTTGATTATTACTTGTGATTTTGAGAAAATGATGGAATGAGTATTGAGATGCATGATTGAGGAATAAATGAAGTTGGGTTGAGATTGAGAATATTGGAAGTGTATTTTCTTTGCAGAAAAATTTGGAAACCTTATAAATGCAGCCGTTACGCTGTCGGATTTTAGAATTTGAAAACAAAACGGTCACTTTTATAGTTTAATTAAATTTATAAAACTTAGAAAGTTTGTATTTAAAAATGAAATCAACCCAACTAGTTTCAAAATAATAAAGTCAAAGTAGTTTCGAAATAAAGATAAACGAGCAAGTTTCCAGGGTTCGCTCCATAGATTTCTTTTAGTCGCCCATAGGGCTTAAGAGAGGTTTGTTGGAATGCCAAGCGAGGTCTACCAGATACTAACCTAGAAGAGATCTGGATTGGATCATGTCATATATATTTTAAATATATATATTTGAAATATATATATATATATAAATGGATTTTCGTTGTATGATTTAATATTATTGATCTTTCAATATAAAATTACATATATATATTATACATATACAAAAATATATATGTCAATTTGTATTATACAAATATATTTATGTTATTTAAAAATAAAAATTATTTTTAAAATATTTTCTAAAATGGGCGTTGCCCATTTTTTAAAATGAACAATGCCTATTTTAGAAGAGTTATTAAACATGGACATTATTCCAACGGGAATTGTTTGTTGTAGAAACGGGTTTCTATAGCAAGCAATACCCATTGTAGAAACTCGTTTTTCTATTACAGGAGAAAGATAGCGAGCACTGGTCTCGCAATAGAAAATTTTCTACAGTGAGTTTCCCCAATTGTAGAAAACTTATAGTGACTAGAGAAGAAATCTTCGCACATATACTAATGAATAACCATGGTGAAAGCTAATCTCTTATCACAAGCTTGAAAGAGAAGGTGCACACTACTTGAACTAAGAAAAAGGGTACGGTTGTGTGATACTTATTATTTGATTTAAGTTTAATCTTATTCCTAAGACATAAGAGAGACAGATAAAAAGAGAAGACGAGGAAAAACAAAACTAAGGGAGACCAAAAAGAAAAAATGAGAATTAGAGAGAGTTGGGCGAAGACAAGAGAGAGATGGGTGAGTGTTCTATTTTTATCTATTTTTATGATTGAAAAACATTTACTCCTATAATAAGAAGAAAACTCTCCATATATGTATTTGGTTGTCAACATTTATTTATTTTTTTTTTTTTGAGGGAAGTAGAACACTATCCTGTTGGATTGACTAAAAAAAAATCTTCCAAGTCATTATATAAAGTTCAACTAACCAACCTTAACATTTATGATTTTAAGGCAGAAAAAAAAAATTTCGTCTTGACTCATATATTAAGTCTTAAGGAATCTTGTTTGGATGTAATCATGTTGATTGACTGATAACTTTCTATAAATATTTTCAAAAGTTTTAATAGTCAAGCTAATAATTTACATTTCTCCCAAAAATACCAATGTATATATAGGATTGGGTTTGGTCCTGTGGTAATAAACGCACAGGAAGTTTCAACAGACAGGATCATATGGATATTCAAGGATTTCAATACGATACATCTACCATGCCCTACCATCAAACTAATTTGAAAAATTATATATCTGATATATTTCTGTGAGAAACGAAAACCTAGAAATTCACATTAATTTGTCATTTTGTTCTATTAGGCTTTATAATATAGTCTTTGTATGAGACATACTACGGATGATGCAATTGAATCATTTATTTCTTTTCAAGGTACTTAATATTGAAAACATTGACGAAAGTGAGGCAATGACTGAGAATTTTAAAGATTGCATACCTGTCTAAATATACGATGGCCTCCAATAATTTCTCGTTTTAGTTTTTTTCTTTTTAACATTTCGTGGACAAAAAGTAAATTTCTTATTATACAGAGTTTGGAATCCCAGATTCCGACCTCTCAATAGGTAGAAATCCTTTTCCAGCCATTTCTATGGAATTCAAATTCTATGAATTCAATTAACTTAATTACAAAAAGAAACAAAGGAACTAAGATTCTTTTTCCCTTTCCCACCTCAATTCTCCAAACACCAAAGACCACCTTATTGAAAATTAGTGATGATAAAAAATAGAATATTCTTCTGAGGGGGCTGATATATAGTTAGAAGATACGTACTATATACAAATTTTTCTTGAAAGAAGAGAATAAAAATCTTGTGTTACAAATTAATGTTGTCGAAATTAGATTGTTGATATTGCAACTAGAGATTTTGATGGCTTACACCATGAAATAACAAATTATATATATATATATAACACTGTTGTCTCAGCTATTACTTAACAATGGTTCAACATCTACTGATGAAACAGTAATTTAAAAAGTAGAACTTGTTGGATTAGAAACAACATCCCAAGGCTCGACTAGTTCTGTTCTCACATACTCAACCTCCTCAAAAGTAGAACATTTTGAAGTAGAAGCAACATTACTATGTTTTTGTGATGCTTGAATTCCCTCCAGCACCATTGCAACTTCCCTCATTGTCGGCCTTTTCTTCCCATTTAAGTTCAAGCATCTCATTGCTAGTTCAGCAATTGTCATGATATCTTCTTTCTTTCCCTTCATTACTTCTGGATCAAGAATGTCAAACAAATTATTCTCCTGCATAGAAAAGAAGAAATATGTTGCCAAACTTTTCTTGTCTGGTGACCTTGTTGAAGATATTGGTTTTTGCCCGGTTAAAAGCTCTACAAGGACTACTCCAAAACTATAAACATCACTTTTATCAGTGAATTGGCTAGATTGGAAGTATTCTGGATCTAAATACCCAAAGGTCCCTTGTACTTTTGTGGTCACATGAGTTTGATCAATGGAAAGTGATTTTGAAGTCCCAAAATCTGCTACTTTTGCTCTATACTTTTCATCTAAAAGTATGTTTGCAGATTTAATATCTCGATGATATATTGGTAAGGAAGCTGCCGAGTGCAAGTAAAAAAGAGCTCCTGCAACTTCCGTGGCAATTTGTAAACGCATTTCCCATGTGAGCGAAAACTCTTTAGTTTGATCATGAAGATATTGGAAAAGAGTTCCATTGAGGATGAATTCATAGACTAATAAAGGGACCTCAGTCTCCAAACAACATCCCAACAATTTAACCACATTCCTATGGTTAATTTGTGAAAGAATTGCAACCTCATTAATGAATCCTTCAACATTACCTTCATCAATTGCTTTGGATTTCTTTACAGCAATAATTTTTCCATCTGTCAACATTCCTTTGTAAACAGTGCCTTGACCACCCTGACCAAGTATTCTATTCACATTAAAATGATCAGTAGCTTTGTCTAACTCTTCTGAAGTGAACAATTTGCTTCTATCTACATTGCCATCAAAAGAAGTTAATTGTTGTTGTAGAAGTAAACCACCATTTCGTTTGAAGTACTTCTCTTTAAGCTTCATATCCTTTCTCTTCTTTATTAAGATATGGCCCCACCATGCCCCAGTCAATAGAAGCAAACAAAAAAGCCCTATGGGAATACCTGTGTATTGAATTTGGATCAGGAGCTGTAATATGTTCTTGGTTATTTTCAACAACATTCAAAACTCACCTGAGTGTGAACCAATGAAAGAACATCGCTAATACGGAGATGAAAACACACATTTGTCTTGTTTGATTAATTTTATATAATCAATATTTAGCCATCAATTTATGTAGTTTCCAGCCCTATCGATCTATTCCTATCATAATGAATTATCAGTAGTTCCATCCTACTTGGGTGAGACTGGTAGCTTGGAGATGAGGGTGGGCGTTCTTATCATCCAACTTTAGCCTTGGTCTAACCTATTGACATTGCTAGGTGTTTGACATGTGATCTACATATAGCTTTTAGTTTTAAAATCAATGTGTGTGTGTGTCTATATATATATAAAATTTTATCAAACAAAATATCAGTTGTATTTTATTTAATTACTTTTCAGAAATTAAAATTGTATCTTTAGTTCTCCAAACATATTTTCGGATCAAAATAATCATAAAGCTTTAATTTTCTTTATTTTGTTTTAAAGTAAACGGTCAATTAGGTCTATCTTAACGATATAATTTCTTGACGTTTGTTTCATTCGAAATTCATCAAATTGTGAATACTTTTATAATTTTGGAGCAATTTTGATGTTTTCCTAAACTTTTTAAATAGTTGAAACTTTTGTGCATGCATGGTAAGAGATAATTAAATACAAACAGATTTTTGGATTAAAATTACTTTTTTTTTGGGGGGAAAAAAACAAATAAAACTTTAAAAAATGTACCTTCTTTTTATCAGAAAATAAATAAAAAAACAAATAAAACTTTCAAAAATGTACCTTCTTTTTATTAGAAAATAAATCAACTTATTTTCTAACAGAAATCAAGGTAATTATTTTTCAAAAAGCAGTTCTAAATGCTTGGGAATATACATTTAAACTAAGAAGAAAGTTCCTAAAACCTCTTATGTATACAAAATCACTTCGATACATATAAATTTACCTTAATTTTAACTTTAAAGCGGTGAAAAGTGACATTTACCTAAGATGATCATTGGGATAATTTTGGGTCGAGGTTTGCAGTAAAAGTGTCCTGGAAAGTTTATACATGTCATATCTTGCCTGCAATTCCTTTCATCCTCGCATTCATTAATATCTGTATTCATACATATGACAAATAGAATCAAAATGTAACATAAAAAAAATGAAGATTATTATTAATTTATTTTTTGAAATTGAAAATAATAACAAACCATTACTAATTTTAAAAATATTAGTTAAAAAGGTCTGATAATCGATTGAAATAGTAAAATGGTAAAAAAAGTGAGAGTTCCATGAATGCTGAGGGTAAAAGGGTCCTTAAGGCTTGATGACAGTGATGAAATATAGCTGGAAAACGATATGTAATTTTTTAATTAAAAAAGGAAAAGAAAAATAAAAACTACTTAAAAACAAATTAAAAGAAAAAAGAAAATACAAAACAAACTAAAAAAAAAAAAGCAAAAACTCTCGCGGTCTCTTTCTCTCACTGTGTCACTCACCATCTCTCTTTCTATCTCTCTGTCATTCACCATCTCTCTTTCTCTTCGCTTCTTCCATCTCTTTTACTCCTTTGAAAATCGCAATGGAAGCTATGGGTTCTACGATTGACGGCCATGATGTTTACGATCTTGTCAGGAGTCTGATCGGTGACCCAATCGATGGCCATGAGATTTTCACAGATCAAGAGGACAAACTCTCTGACGACGGAGAGGTGGTTAGGGTGCTTAGAGCAGGTGTCGATGTTAGTTTTGAAATTGTAAAGGCTGTGGAGCATGTGAGTGAAGGTGAAGATGGAAGATACGGTTATAGGTTAGGATGGGTGTTGTTTTGGTGGTATGGATATGGGTGTGTGGTGGTGATGATGCTCTTTGTGTATATGTGTGGTTGTGTTAAAGTTTGGTTATGTTTGCGGATGAACTGTGGATGAAGTTTTGTTGAAGATTATGTGTTTGATGAATTGTGTGTGAGAGGAAAAAAAAAAAAAAAAGTGGCGATGACAGCCTTAGTGAACAAGGACTTGGAGGAGTTAGCATCTCGAATGTGGAAGATCAAGAGGACCCCAACTCTACAACATTGGAAGAAACAGTAAACAACTCAGAGTCAGAAGTTGATTCTCTCTTGTTGGCTGAAGGCGGAGTGAAAAGGATGCTTAAGAAGGTTTTCTTGTCAGCATTTGCTCTTTTTTCTTGTGGTGGTGATTAATGATGTTTAAGAAGTATTATTCATATTGTTTTTGTTGGTTTAGGGTTAATTTTTGTTTGGATTTTTGGTAGCAGCTTCATTGTTGATGATTTTACTGATTTTTTTATTTAATTTTTATTTAATAATTATTATTATTTCAATTATTTAATATTATAATTTATTTATTTAGTTTTATGTAAAATTAATGGTAAATTCTAAAAAATTTTATTATTTATTTATTTTGATTTTCAAAGGGGAGTTTATAATTGACTAATTTTTTGTTTTTTAATTAATATAGTAAAGGTATTTTGGTCATACAGAGTCAACTATTTATTTTTAATTTTTTTAATTTTAAAATTATTTATTTCTTTGAACTAATATTAGATTTAAATTCAGTGTAAGATTATAAATCTGTATGGTAGCATCAGTAAAAAATTATATCCAACATGAACAGTTTGTATTTTGTGTTTGTGTTGATAAACCAATAAAGATTTTCTGTTGATATAATTTGTTAGAAAAGTAAAAATAAGAATTTTGCATGATTTATAGATAATATATAAAAAGAACATATATACTTTTTTCAGGTAACAAATGAATAAATCTTGATGGCGATGTACTAATAATACTGTAAACATGAACCGACAAAGGAAGCTCAGAGATTTATTCTGTTAAGTAGTTCAACATAATATTAAATTAAATTATTGGATTAGTGATTGGAATAGCTTACCTTGACATCCTTGGGAAAGATCATAGGGATTTCCTTCATAGCCCCTGCTGCACTTGCACTGAAAAACTGATGATGAATTCAGGCCAGTACGAGAAGAATCGGCAAAAGCCTTACAACTAGCGTTGCCAGATAAATTAACCATCCGGAGGTGATCGTTATACTGTACCCCCCAATTCAATACCACAGGAACAAGTTTGAATTTACCATTAGTAAATTCAGGCCTTCTTGTCTGTCCATCAAGCCACTTCTTTTCTGCCAAAAAGGCTTGCTTGCATTCGTTTTTGTGATCGTCCTTTAGGGTAAGCACAGATGTGCTGAATACCTGAAGAACTAAAGGGATTGTGGTTTGGCAACATTTGGTTCCAAAGCATCCTGTGGTTTCTCCTGTTTCACCTCCGCCCCGAAGGCCACAGCTAGAGTAGCATCCAGCAACAGTTCCATTGTCATGTATACGGGCGAAGTTGTCACAACCTAGGCCAGTGAGTACGTTTGAAGTTCGAGAAAAGAAAAAGGGGCTGTTCGTAAGGTTAGCACTTTCCTGGACATCCGTGTAAACACTCTGATCACAAGTTTTATTTACTAGATGGTTTACAACCACCGTGCTCTTTTTGAGTGAAATATCAAGCACTTGCAGGTTGAAATTTCTGAGAAATGGCTTGCCAGAGATGCAGGCTATTGCAAACCAATCGTCATGATAGCAACCGTGGTCTGCGATTCCAAATGGATATGGAATGCTAACGTTTCCGCACCTTCTCTGACAATCAGGCTTGACAACTGTTAGCGATGATAGCAAGATAATCAACTGGAACACCAATGGTAGAACCATTTTTCAATGTTTCTGCTCTGTTAACTTATTTGGCTTTCTGCTTACTGAGAATGCTGAGGTTAATTAAAGCTTACAGTTCCTTCGAATCTTTATATAGATTCCATCTTTACATGTAGACCAAGTTGATTAGGTCAAGATGGGGTACAAACAATAAGTTAAGACTAATTTATATGTATATTCAACACTTACGAAATTAATTTAACTAAAGTAGCCAAAAGAAAAGGGAAAGCAGAATTTACATAGATTCCCTTTAATTTATTTATTTATTTTTTTTTTTTTCATTTTAAGATTGTTGGCCCAAAAGGGTGGAACACTTCAAAGCAATCAACATTTCATTTTGTTATTTTCCACTGCTCTGTCTTGTCTGGATATATTGCTTAATGAAACACCAAAAAAACAGTAATGTGCTATTTAATTGACGAGGAGTCGAGGACGCATGGTTCCTGTCAGATAAATTACATTAAGTTTTTCTTTGAAAAAAAAAAAGGTTTACATTTATTTTAAAAAAGATCACATTTTAGTTTTCCTTTTAAGGTATGTTAGATATCCCACTTTTCATATTTCAAACCATTTGATGGATGATACTCATTCATGATTATTTACTTTAGTTTCTCAAAAATATAAAAAGAGTATTTAATTTACTGTTCATTCATTAATGACACAAAGTAAATTACGACATAAAAGATGAGATGTGTACATTACTTACCTTTTATGTAATATAATTACTCTAAAATTAAGTAAATTATATCCATAAATGTATTTTCATCTTTACTTTTCTAATAGGATTTTATTCATTTTGTGGAGGTTAAAAATAAATAAATATATATATATATATTAATTGTCTGCATAAACATAAATCTACATTGTCGACACTATGATACGCCATTGAGGATAACAAATTATTGTATCTGATCTAATGTTTTTAAAGACCTCATACAAAGTTATTAATCTCGTGGATGAAAGTGTTAATATTTACTTAGAAATTACAGAAACAAAAGTACAAAACCTGATAAAATTAATTTAATAATAATTTGCATTTTTTTTACAAAAAAAGCTTAGTACTTGAACCCGACCCAATTCCAGTGAACTCCAAAAATTAAACACCAGCCTTGGAGGGGGTCCGGGGAGAACTATCCTAAAACTCCTAATTTCACTAAAGTTCTAATTAATTAATTAGGCTATCTTCTCCATACAAGAATTTGTGTACTCATTTGCCTTCAGTAGATTTTTTTTTTTAAGCTAAAACCTAAATAGGCAAAGAATCTCTGTCGAAAAAATTTATGGGTTATATATATGTATATATAACAGTAAAGTATCGAAGAATTTGGAAAGTGGTACTAAACTATTGAATGAGTTTTAATAGAATTAAAATACTGTGTAACTTTTTTAAAGACAAAACTATTATGTTTGTGCGATGGTTCATGTGACGGTTCACATAAACTATATTAGTTCAAGCGAACTATCTACACAAACCGTGTTAGTTTGTATGAACTATCTCAAGTTTCTTGTTTGAGTGAGTCTCAAAAAATTATGAAATGTTTAATTAAAATCTTAAAATAAAAAAAAAATTAAAATTCAAAAACCCAAAATTAAAAAAATAAAGTCACAAAAAATAAAACAAAATTAAATAATAAAAAAATCTTTTATTACTTAAAGTTTGAAGATCTGGGTTCAACCCAAATTTTTCAAAGTCTCTTCTTTTGAAGAAAAAAATATTCAAAAATTAAAAAAGTGTCTTCTTCTTCCTCGCTCTTTGACTTCACTTCTCACCTCTGTCTAATAAACCACTCTCATCTCCATTTTTTTTCTATATTCAACTTCTTTAATCTTCCCAAACTACAAAAGAATCTACACCATGTCCTTTTCTTCATCGACCTCTTCATCACCATCTCTATCTACTATAACAAACCCAAAAGAAAGAAAAAATCCCAAAAACCACAAACCTTCAAAAGCTCTCACAAGTCCTAAAACACCACAATCATACCAAACACTCATTCACCAACTACACTTGTGGCCCTTGTAGTGTCGACCGAGCCAACTAACCCAACCTATTTTGCCAATATATTGCTTCTCCTCTACTTCCCCTCATGCACTTCTGCATAGACAATCAAAACCAAAATTCATCATCATCTCCTTCAAGTGATGCTCCTATGTATTCTTCTATTTTCAAGTCTTTGACTCCTCTTATACCCGTCTCGATATCATCGATTTCTTAGCTCTTTTACGATTCTATGGCTCTCTCTGCCTCAAAAACAATCGTCATCATTAATGGAGCATGGCGATGGAACCTAATGCTCCATCAAGCTCAATCATTGATGGAGATTGGCGATAGAGTGCTCCATTGTCGCTCCATCAACGTTGGAGCTTGATTTTTCTATTAATTCATTTTTATTTATATAATTTAATTTCTCAAATTTGTTGGTGTTGACATATGACGTATAATGTTTAAAGACAAAAATATTCCTACCACCATTAATTTTGATTAATAGTTTACTAATGTCAAGGACTAGTTAACGTGATGAGTTTCTTGATAATTTTGGGACTACGAGGTCATAAATAAATTTATGTTTAAAAAATCGAAGTTAACTAGAAAGTTAGGGATGAAATTGAAATTTGCCCTTATTTAATAAAAATGTTAAGAAAATTTGTTTGAGGAAACAAAACAGATGAATCATTCGAATCTTTTTTTTTTTTTTTTTTTTTTTTGAGAATCAGAGGGATCCCATTCGATCCAATGAAAAATAATGAAAAATCCAATCTTGACTTTTCTACGTACCAAGTTTTTCTGTCACAAATACAAGATATCGATTTGTGGAATATCAAACATAGACATCAACGGATATTTATTTGTGTGGAAATTATTCCAGCAGCCAAACTGGAGCATAGATTATAAACAAGCTTTACGCTAGTGGCATGCGTACCACTATATTTTCTCTAAGCATGCAGGAAATCAGTCAGTTTTAAAATTTCTTTCTTATATTAATTTATTATATTTTTGGGAATTGGTTTAGATACCACTGAATAGTTTTTATATACACGCTTAGAATTCATCCTTTTGTGGTTTCAAAAAAAAAAAAAAAAGAATTCATCCTTTTGTTTTGAAATTTATTGTCATTTTCATTTTAGATTAATAAATCTTATGAAATAGTATTAAAATCAATAAGAATATTTGAATTAATATCATATTTTTAAAATGAGTTTTCTTTTCGATGCCGACAGTATTCAATTATTAAGGCCCCAAACGCGAAACACTTTAAAGCTGTCAGCATCACATTTTGTTATTTTCCTTTGCTTGTTTGACGAGAAAATGCACTGAACAGTGAACACTCTGCGATTGGTGGTCTGTGATATGATCATACATGTGAAGTAACCAACTGATTACGTTTTAAATATCCGCATGGCAATAATATATTCGGACCGGCCAAGTAAAATTGTTCCAAACTAAAATTTCTACTGCTGCTACCAGAAGTGATGATTACGAACTCATAATGGCATATCTGAAATTATATAAAAAAGTTAAAAACAATCGTCAAATTTTTTGTAAAAAAGTTAAAACCAATCGTCATGATAGCAACCGTCTCCGTCTCCGATTCCAAATGGATATGGAACGTCAACGTAATTTCCTTAACTTGTCAGACAATCAGGCTTTAGTGCTGCTGTTAGCGATGATAGCAAGATCATCAACTGGAACGCCAATATTAGTACCATAATTCAATGTCTCTGCTCTGTTAACTTATTTGCTCTCTGTTTACTGAGAATGTTGAGGTTAATTAATTAAAGCTTCCAGTTTCTTTGGATCTTTATATAGATTCCATCTTTACATGTAGACCAAGATGATTAGGTCAAGATTGGGTACATATAGATGGAAGAAAATATAAGGGACCATCAGGGACATGTATTCCAGCAGCCATACTTGGCAATTAGTGGTTTCAAAAGTAATGGATGGCATTAATGCAGTAACCAAAGATCACTTGAAGGAGTACATGTTGAAAGATCACTTGATTCCTCCTTCCATTTTTTCCACCTTCTGTTTACATTTTTATAACAATTTTTTCCCCAATAAAATGAGTTATATTTTATTTAAAAAAAAAAAAAAAAGAGTTACGTTTTTTTATTTCTATTTAATTTTGAATTCATTCACTTTTTTTACCCTTAAAAATTAAATGAAAATAAATTGATGGATGGATGTGAAATAATATTTTTAAATTAAAATTTTAAGTTATTCTTAGCTAACCTATATATATAGTCTACAGTTAAAGAAAAGTAAGATGAATTCTTTGTTGGATTGACCAAAAAAAGTCCTCTAAGTCAGTGCAAGTCTTTATGAATTTTTTTTTTTATTTTTTTGATGATTGAGATCAATTCAGGATATAATCAAACGATAGATTTTGTGATAGATATAATGGGAGGATCAATTTTTAGAACCAGGGGAGACAGCAGTCCACATATAATAGAAAAAGTGCCCACAATAATTTTATGGGAATTAATGAGTTCGAACCCACTAAGACCATTAAAGTGGGTGGCTTTTGTCTGCCATCATACCAGAGTCACTTTCTCTTTACGAAGTTTAACTAATGCAGCCAAAAGAAAAAGCAGAGTATGCTTTATATAGATTCCTTTTTTATTTATTTTTCTTTAACTAAAGCAGCCAAAAGGAAACTACACTTTAATTAAAGCAGCCCAAAGGAAAGTAGATTCCTTTTTTATTTATTTTTCTTTAAAAAAAGCAGTCAACAGGAAAGTAGATTCTTTTTTTTATTATTTATTTTTCTTTTTAAGATTGCTAGAGTATAAATGAAATTCTTAAAAAAAAAGAGAAAAAAATTATATATTTTCAAGCATAGCTGCTTGATATATCACTCTATATACACGAATTGCATGCTGATATTGCAAATTAAAAACATGATTCCTACACATATTTATTTAATTTCTTACTGTAAAAATTTTCCTGCATAAATTGACTAATGAGGTCAAAATATTATGATTAAAATCAATAAAAAATACTTTCTATACTAGTAAAAGTTTGAGGAGAACTACTCTAGAGGTATAAATATCACTTAGTCCTCGAATTGACAAGATTTAAATAATTTTAGGTCTAAATATACAAGGTGCGGTTACAAAAAAGTTAATGTTAATGTGATATTATTCAATCTTCATTGTTGTACCAAATCGCAAAGTATCTGATTACTTGTGGATCTAGAGAAAAAATTAGTCAATAAGTCGACTAATTGAAAAATGGATTATCAAACTCAGACATCAACGGATATCTATTTGCGTGGAAATATTCCAGCAGCCAGACCGGACCATTGATTATAAAAACGTGTTACACTAGTGGCATGCGCACCACTATTTTTCGTCAAAGCATGCAGGAAATCAGTCAGTTTTAAAATTTCTTTAGTATATTAATTTATTGTATTTTTGGGAAGTGGTATGGATACCATTAAATAGTTTCTATATAGATACACGCTTAGAATTCATCCTTTTGTTAGAAATTTATTTTCATTTTCATTTTAGATTAATAAATCTTATAAAATAGTATTAAAATTAATTTGAGGAGTTGAATTAATATCGTACTTTTAAAATGAGTTATCTTTTTAATACCAACAGTGTTCAACTTTGGGCCCAAAAACGTGAAACACTTCAAAGCTGTCAACGTCTCATTTCGTCATTTTCCTTTCACTACAAGAAAAAGCATTTTTTACAAGTTTTAATAAATATATCTTTTACGATATTTATGAAAATGTCCTAACGAAGGATGCAGTAAAAGATTAGCTTTTTTTAATGTATTCCACTAAATGTCATAAAAAGACACACTTACAAGAATTAAAAAAAGCCACTTAAAACACTTTTCATGACAACTAAAAAAAATCATTTAAAATACTTTTTGCTACAACTAAAAAAAATCGTATAAGTCTTTTATTGGTGCAGCAAAAAAATGTCACATATATATTTTTTAGGGGCAGTCAAAACACACCGTATAAAACGAGTTTTAAAACCAAACCAATGTTCCAAATAAAACTTTTCAATTCAAAATATTCAAATTAAACCAAAACAAAATGAACTTCATTGTAATAATATCAATTGAAATATCCCAAAACTATATAACATTCAGATATCAATCTATCGTCACTTATCAATTTATATAGACTACTAACAGTTGACATATCTAAAGACTCAATGTCTCAAAATTGCAAACAGTTACAGCTTGGGAATTGGCAACACCAATCCAGAATAGGGTGTTTTTCTTCAAGGAATCACAGGAGTGATTTTATGTACCAAAACAACGGTCTCCTGCATCTCCAAGTCCAGGAACTATAAATCTGAAATAGAGCATTCAATGAGATGCGAAACAAGATGATAACAACAGTTAGCCATTTTGGTATCATAAGCCAACAACTCTCTGCATGTGAATGATAAGAACACTAACCCTTTGTCATTTGACAATGGGACCTACGATTCTAGTGTACAGATGATGCTTGCAAAATGCAAAAGCAATCAGAATTTGGAAAAGTGTAATGAATGCCCAGTTCCCCATTTTTAAATTTAATTATAGAATATCATATTACCCAGGGAACTTCTCACTGAGCTTCTGAAGGTTGGTGGAGCTGCAACAGCAGATATCTGCAACAGAACAATTTTCTAAGTAGTGTGCTGAAATAGAAAAATGCCACAAAAATGGACTATTTTTGTGCCGAAGACTGAAAGAGGTCGACATTTTATATGCAAGAGCATCAACAGTCTTTTTACAAATTAACTGGTAAACTCCAAAATCTTCTCTTAACTTTGCATGCATGAATGTTTCTCTACCCATATTATATGTTTCTGTAGCAGGCAAAATCGATAATGCATGCTCTACAAGAGCAAGACCAGCTCTGCTTCAGTATTGGAACAACCTGCAAATTTAAAGAAAGCAACAGTTAAGGCCAACTCAAATATCTCAATGTCATTACTCATTTGAAAAACTGGATCATATGCATGTAAATGAGCTCTCAATACAGAGGACATTAATCTGGCAATCTCAAACCTCCTCCTTTCAGCCAATTGAAATACATGCACCAGGTAAAACCATACAATTTTAAGTTAATGGTTGGTCACATATGTCTTATATTTAGGTATCATATCTGACTTAGAGGAACATCACAAATGACAAATACTGGACAAACTGATCTTTATCTTTATCTGAATTATCAGCTAAAAATGAAGAAGTCCTTCCCTATTGAAGATAAGAAGATATTAATGGGGCACAGATACCAGTCAAAACGTAAAATTATTATATTAAAAAAAAAAAAGTCAAGCCTATTTTCAAAAGATATGAACCGTAAAAACATATAGCAAAAAGAAGCAAAGCTCAGTAAACAATTAAAATTAGTTTTAGACTCTAGTTTGACAGTGGGCAATAAAATGGCTCATTTACAATGGCAACACCACAAAAATAATAATTTTATATGATGCTGATATCAAACTGATGACTATTAATCTGCACCACGAAGAGACATCTTCGAAGACTAATAGAATCTAATTTCACAAATTTATAATCATTTCGTGGGTTTACAACATGTTCAATTAGCTGAGGCGATGGACAAAAGCACATTTTTAAGAACAGAGCCCCAAGAACTATCAGAGATGTCAAAAAATTCAAAGTGAAAATGGTAAAAAGAGAAAGAATTCATAGAAACAAGAAGAGTATGAAAGATGAGGTTTACCTGGAAAAAGTTGATTTGGTCTTTTATCTATGGTCCTGAAGTGGAGATGTACAGGAGTGCCAAAATGAATAATTTATCTTCCACCAATTGTCTAAACATATGGTAAACATGTTTGACGTTTAATCATTGCAACCCAATTTTCAATCTGTGAGACAAGTAGAGTTAGTTACAAAAGTAGTATCAGAATTGAAACTATTCCTATTCATAATCGTATGGAAAGGATGAAATTCAGGTACCCCACCCGCTTCTGACATGCAAACTTACTTTCTGATCATTCCTAGAGTAATGTATAACAGTAGCATTGGGCACCTCTTGTTTTACAATCATAGTCAAACTTTGCTGCTAATATTGCCTCATAAGGATAAAACGTTTGCCATTTTGCTCCAACCAGTAAAGTTAGTTACATTCATAATTATGAGATAATCAAAACATTTGCCATATTTCTCTTACCAGGAAAAACAATAAATATCAATGAAAAGGAAAGGAAACCAGCTTGCCACTTGAAATAAGATTATCAACTTTGTTAAAACACATTTTTTTTGCAGCTCAGACAAACTAAAAATTTCATGCTTAGTAAATTAATTTCAGCACAACCTATGTATGCTCTTGTTTCCTACAATCTATCAAGATTTTCACAATTATTGCTAAAATTCAAAACAGAGAAAAATCTACTCACCTTGGTAGCTGCATTTATGATGTTATTAGATAGATTGTATCGAGATTCGCCTTCGAAATACCTCCTTCGAAATGAAAAATGACACAACAGTCTAAATGATTAAAGTCAATAGTTTACTTACCATTTTTTTTTTTTTTATAGGAAACAAAACTTTATTAAAAAAACAAAGCAGATACAAATGTGAACCAGAGGTCCATTAAGAAAACAACCTAAAACTAAAACAAAAATAAAACTTAATGAACAACCGTCTTCCAGTTAAGAAGAATGAGAAATAAGGAATAGTCTTTGAAATCTTCACAAGAAGAAGCCCAAAGAGAAGCTAAATAATAAGTTTTATCCCCTAGACAATTCGCCTCCTCTTCAACATCCTCAAAGATTCTCTTGTTTTTCTCTTCCCAAATAACCCATAAAATTACAAAAACTCCACAATACCACAGAATCCCAACTTTCTTTCCTCCTCCGAGAATCAAAAAATCTTCCAAAAGAAAAGAATGAAGAGAATTAGGAGCAGCCCACATCAAGCCTACCGAAGAAAACAATTTACTCCATAATTTAAAGAGAAACAAACAATTTGTGAGATTAACCTTTAAAAAGATTCAACCGAGCATCTCCTGGACCACAATCAGCTGAAAAATACTTCCCAAAAAATATGCCCATTGCCAAGGAGCTGTAGGCCAATAAACTGATACTAAAAGAAGCTCAATATTGTAATTAGTAAAAATAATTAAAATGAGGAGAGACAAAGGACAACATGGAAAAATCTCAAGAACCAAAAACAGAGAAAAATTAGCAGATCACCCTATTACTTCGTATATGATGAAATAAGTGTACTTTTATACTTTCCAATTTATTGACGAAAATGGATGACATACCTCTCATGATGACAACACTCAGCCATTCCAGAATCAAAATTACTGCAGGCCGGCATGAGGAACAATCTCAACCAATGTTGGTGATAATCCGGTATATAATCCTCTGAAACCACGAGTTACTGAAAATATCAACAAATGCGGACCTCATGGTTGGATACACCTAAATGTGGTCACGAACTAGTCACACAGCCAGTTATGTTTACATTCTAAATAACATAAACAATGTAGAATCCACACAGCAATCAAAATGGAATCAAACGCAAAGGAGAAACCTAACCTTAATGCAAAGGAGATACCGCATCCAATGCACAACTCCTCGGGGATGAAGAACATTTATATTCAAACTAGAATCCCTACCATGAAATGAAGGCATCACCAACCCTCTCACAAACAGTCAATACCGCAACCAAAATCCCACAACCCAAAGCAAAACAGGTGACTTACAAAATCAATTTATCATCAAAAGCTAATTAATTACTCAAACATTAAACCAGCATAATAAACAGCAACTCTACAAAATTATATACCAATACTGGCAGTCTGGCACCAAAAGTGAAGCTGCTCGATCTCTGGCTTACTCTTTTCAACAGTTTTTGTAGCACTCATAAGCCGGATAAGCATACCCAAAAACCATCCTGCAAGCACATGTATACATATAATCTTCATATCAATAAAAACTAACAATTATATCAAATATTCAAGCGAAAATTTGTGTAAATCAAGACATTACTAGACGCTTGAAACTAGTCAAAATGAGAGAAGCTGCTTGTGTGATGAAGTGGTGGAAAGTGGGGCCCTCGGGGAGGTTGACAGACTGAGAGAAGCTTCTTGAAATCCGACTTCTACACTAAATAACTAAACAAACAAACAAGCTATGAATCACTAAATCCTACTCTACCAATCAAATTCAAACTAAAAAACAACAAAAAAAACTCAAATTATCAATCAAAATCCAATTTTTCAAACATCAAACTTCGAAATGTGAGAAAAAGGAAGAATCCACAAACCATAATCTCTAATTTGCCAACTTTTGTAGTTGTTACACTCAACGACTCCAGCAATCCCATGCTTGCAAAAAAGCTCAACAAAAGCAACAAAGGAAACATTTCATTTCACTCGAAACAAAACGAATCCAAAATTACACATAAAAGCACACTTCTGCAACTAGTTAAACAGCCACTGCTCACACAACCAATATCAAAACTTCAAATCATTCTCAAAATAGACTATCTTCAAATAATTCTCAATATCAAAGCTGAACAAAACAAATACCGATAATTTTCATCACTCTGATTCTTCTGAAAGCAAAATACTTCAAACATCAACACACGCGCCTGCAAACATATAATAAATAAACTAAAACCAGTATATTATGTTTTTAACAGCAAATCAAAACAAAATTTGAACTTCGAAGATCAATTCGAACTTTTAAGATCTTCTCAAGCATCAATCAACAACCAAATCAACAACCTGCGCCACTCTCTTAGAGCGAAGCCTTACTCAGGTGGCATGTCGGCAGGCGACGGCAAGAGGGAGCCTTCCATCGCGCCAAAACCTCCGTCAAAACCCTTGCTATTCTGTTCTGGCGAGAAGGAAGAGAATCCGCCGCCGGTGTCAACGGAGTAGATGGAAGTGGCGATGGAGTGTCCGGAACCGGTTGCAATGAGAACACTTCCTCTCCTCCGCCGCCGTAGGACTGGCTAGTGTAGACTGAAGACGAGTCGCCAGTCGAGTCCCTGACCGAGTCGGCGTCGAAGTTGGAGAAAGACGAGGAGTTGAATGGCAGCGAAGAAATACGAGAAAGACATTGAATATTTTTTTATTTCAATGTAAGATAATAATGACTTTTTTTAACTCCTTCAAAAAAAATATCTCCACCAATCACTTGCGGCATTTTTAAGAATTAATCATGCAATCGAAAGTATTTATGATTTTTATTTATAAATCTCGTAAAATTGATGTCGTAAAAACTACTTTTTCTTGTAGTGTTTGCATGTTTGAACATATTTCTAAATTGACGTGAACACTGAACGGTGAACACACTGCGATTGGTGTAGTCTGTGATATGACCATGCGTTTTAAATATTACCAACCGACTGCGTTTTAAATCCTCATGACAATAATATATTAAATTTTTCCAAACTAAAACTTCCTACTGCTGCTGCCAGAAGTGATAATTACGAACTTAATATGGCATATCTAACGAGACAAATGTTGAGAGACACACTTGAACCATAATAAGCACATTGAGTTATCAACCAACAATTCCCCTAGCTAGTTGTCTATTGCAAAAATGAATTGTAGAGTCCAATGGGACTATGCTAATTAATAAACAAGACATGATCTCTAATGCCCAATTAATTATCATTGAGCCAACAACCTTTCCAAAAAATTTACAGGTAAAAGAACGCCTCCATTGCAGGCGATGGCCACCACCATGGCGGCCACTAACTGTATTCATTATTTAATATTTTTTTAATGTTTATCAAATTAATTTTTTATACATATTTGATGTTAATTTTTGTTTATAATTCTCTATGGAATTGAAAGTAAAATAATTAACATATTTTATTCTCAATATTCAGTTTATAAAAATGATTTTTAAAATCTATACCATACGACGTCTGAACTTGACATACAATTATATGATCATTATTTAAAACAATTATGAAAATAAAATTTAAATACCTAGTTACATAACAAAAAAAATGTACTCTGAAATCTAGAAGGGCAAAGAGAACATTTACATACTTGGATTATGTGATCAAGAATTATACAATGAAAACTGAGAAGAGCAATGCCAACATTTACCGATTTACCAACATTGAACGATGAAAAATTGTGCAATGAAAATCAAGAAGAGTAAAGACTGTAGATGAAATATTTAAGTGAGTGAAGACTGAATGAATGAATTAGTTGTTTAGAAATTGGAAAAATAAAAGTGCACTGAGTCCCACATAAGAAAAGAAGTACAAGTGAATGGATTCTCAAGCCTATAATAAGAGTCCAAGATTTTTGTTTTTAATTATCTCAGTCAAAATACTTTAAACATTATATTGGACTCTAATTAAAATTACTTTATTATTTTTCTTATTTTAAAATATAAAAAGATATGAGTTAATTTATGCTATGAAGAGTATGGGTGCATTGGGTCGTGGGATGTGGAAAATAATTTATCTGATTATGATAATTTTTTGCATAATATATTTCTTTTTGATGGCAATGGTTTTTGAAAAACAGGAGTTTTCTGAGTAAATTTTTGTGTTTTGATGATTACTTTATTTTAATTTTATTTACTTATTATTTCTGATATTCTTAAGGCAAGTTTTGGGATAAATTTTTCCCACCATGAGTGAACTGAAGACTGAAGTTGAAACATATTATCAAAGATTCTTGCCGTCATACCATGGCTGCATGTATCAATTTTTTTTTTCCAAAGCTGCTTTCGCCTCTAAAAGTTGAATTATTGGGGTCTTGTTAGCAGAATGCTTTTGCTTCAATGTGACTACATGGAAGCAAAAGCTAAAAAGATCAAACAAGCTCTTGATATCAAACAAATAAAATAACAACTCACTTGTTTGATCCTCAAACAAGCCTGAAATTGAATTACTTAATAGAAGCTTATCTTAAATTATCTTAAAGCAATTATCTGAATTTCTTTGATAAGTTTGTGAGATAACAGTAAAAGGTGCTTCAGGAAAAGTTTTCATATTTGCTTTATCCTTCAATTTCAATAGTTACGTGTCACCACTGACACATTAAATATTTATTAATTCCAATTTCAATATACAGTAATATTTATACAAAAATTTTCGTGTCCAAAATATATTTTCGATTTAATTGGAAATCTCTTCTTTCAAAAATATGATGTCCGAAATTACTAATTGATACACACCAGAAAAAGGAGCCGTCGTTTATTTAAAAAAAAAATGCTAATATGTTAAATCAAGCAAAAGATAATGTGTTATTTCTACAGTAAAGTGAGTGTGGCTCCACATCAAATTGGCTCAAAGTGGAAGACATAAGTTCTTTTCATATAATAAATGACTGATAAATGATCTTTTCAAAAAGAGCTATGCTAGAAAGATGAGGACAAATTGACTCAGTCCGTTTTTTTTTTTCCAAAGATCCGTACTTGAATGATGAGAAAAAAGTTTGGCTCAAATTTTAATTTATGGGACCACTTTAAAAAATCCGTACTTGAAGGTGGGAGAGACGTTAGCTCAGATTTTAATACGTGAGATCAGTTGATAAGACACGTGCTCGGAAGAAAGAGGTGAATTTACCTGAAATTGTAATACGTGCGATCACCTGAAAAGACATACACACTTGGATCGTGTTTTTCGTTTTCAAAAAAGACGTATACTAAGATTATGCTTTTGTTTGATACAGTTGTTATTTTGAGGATAAAATATATTCATGCTTTTTAGGTAGGCTTTCCAGGTTACAATTAACCGTGCATGTGCATTATGGGTCTCTGCTTTGAAATTGCTTTCAAGTTTCACCTTTGAATGATACATGTTGCAAAAGCCAAAAGATAGAAGGAGTACATGTTTCCACATTCACTGTTGGGCTCTTTGTCCAATTTTATTTCAATAGTTCTATTATTGATTATTGATTCAATAATTGATATGGCTTTTATTGTAATTTATTGTAATTTATACCAACTAGTTTACATTTTACATAATACTACTTTGCAGTACATTATAATTATTTTTTTTATTATTGTCTGGGAAATTTCAATGAATTAGGTAACGCTTATTCAATCTATATTATTTGGATAATATTTTAAGTGTTTAAAATTAAATATAACTATTTAATAATTAGCAAAATACCCATACATTTTTTGGGTAAAATCACATAAAGATATATCCGGATATTTTATGGATATTTCGAGATACATTCGGATATTTTGTAAGATATTGAATATTTTCCTGTTTCGATATCGGCTTCTGGAAAATATGAATAATATCAGGATATTTTGATATATATATATATATATATATATATCGATAATAAGAGGTCATTTATTTTTATTACTTTTCACTTAATGTGTCTGAATTATACCTATTAAATGATTTTTTTTTAAGTGGTCAAACCACCCAGAAATCACTGAAAAAATATTATAATTTTCTACTTTTAATTGAATATCAAATTATTTAATGGTTTTTTAAATATATTATTTCAAATATATCATTCCCAAAATATCGTATTTCCAAATTTTTCATAATTTTAAAATATAAAAATTCTTTTTAAATGTAAATAATAAAATATTACAATGACTAAAATATATATTACTTTACGATTTCAATTTTTGTTGCAATAATAATTCAACTTCAAAAATATTTTGCTTATTTTTATTTAAATGTATAAATTTAATTTACTTTACTATAATAATTTATTTATGTATATATAATTTTCAAACAAAAAAATTACTTTACTATAATAATTAATCATATTTTAATTATGAATATATATATATATATATAAAGTGTTTTAGTATTTGTTAAATAAATTATTATAGTTGCTTGTATTATATTTAATGGAGTTACATAACAATTAAAAGTAAAATGATATAAATATCAAATTAGTAATTTTTATAAAATTTTAACTTCAAAAAATAAATAAGATTACGATACATTCAGAGGTAAGAAAAAAGAAAATATATGTCATTCAGATTTCAGATTTTAATCACTGTTCAGTCTTCAGTGTTTAGCAGTACTGTTCCGTCTTTAAACAAAAAAAACAAATGACCCCTAAGTTCCTTACTAGCCATCATTTAAAAGAGAAATTTTTCTCTGTAATTTTCTTTCTCTCTCTAAAATGCCCTCACTCAAGTTGATAGAAAACTTATTAGAGGAGAGACTTTTGGTTTTAGGTTTTCAAAGCATCAACCTTATTCAAGAGAAGAGCAAACAAACCATTAAAGAAGAATTGCGAATTAATAACTTTTGATTCGAGATATTTATAACTCTTCTCTTTTATTATCAAGTTTTGCAATAATGATAATCTTAGCTTATTGGAACCGTTTTTATTAAAACTTTCATTACATATTTTTCTGTTTGGGAAATATTTCAGTTCCTTCAATATCCTTATTTGATATATATATATATATATATATATATTTAAAAGAAGGTATGTTTTATTAAAGAAAGATATGCAAGTACAATATTACAAATACAATCTGGAACAAAATGAAACTAAAATTGACTATAATTACGTCTAAAAACCAATGTTGTATGTCTATGAGCCACCTTATTACCCCTTTTAGGAGTAAATTGACACCTAACATTATCCAATATATATAACATTAAAGGAATATCCCTAATGAAAAGACCTTTCACAACTAAATAATTTTGAGCCAGAACTACCAATCAATTATTTGTTTCCACAACTTGAGGTCTCAAGTCATGAGCTAAAATAAATTTCAAATCCTTTCGAACTACCACACATTCAGCCAAAAAAAGGATGAAAAAATTGGTCATCTTCATTGAGAGAACACATTTAACAACCTAAAGATGATCTCAAATCAGTGTTTCAACCCCCACAAAACCAAACATAGTACTAGTTGTTGCATCCACATTCAGTTTAATAGAACCACTATTAGGAGGTTGCCACTTAATGTGTGAAACAAAAGAAGAAACAATTGGAAGTTCTTTATTAATACCATTTCACTTTTGGTACTTAGAAAGATAAAAGACAGCTTCTTTCAAGATTAGCTCATCCTTCTTAGGTGCCCTAGCACGAACAATAATATTCCAAATGGTAAAATGATATAAACAATTGTAGATGAAATGGTTAAATGAGTGAAGACTGAATGAATAAGTGAGTTGTTTAGAAATTGACAAAATAAAAGTGTAACTAGTCCCACATTGAAAAAAAAGTTAGGGTAAATAGATTCTCAAGCCTATAAAAGGAGTCCAAGATTTTTGTTTCTAATCGTCCTAGTAAAGACACTTTAAGTATTGTATTTAACTCTAGTTAAAATTACCCTTTTGTTCTTCTTATTTTAGAGTGCAAAAGGTATGAATTAATTTATGTTTTGAAGAATATAGGTGCATTGAGGTCATAAAATATGAGAGAATAATCTATCTAATTGTAATAATTTTTTACATAATGGATTTCTTTTTAAAGGTAATGGTTTTTAGAAAACAGGAGTTTTTCATGTAAATCTTGTGTTTTGGTGATTGCTATTTTTTAATTATTTTATTTCTTTGTTATTTCTGATATTCTTAAGGGAGGTTTTTAGATGAGATTTTGGGATAAATTTGTCCCAATATGAGTGAACTGAAGACTAAAGATGAAACATATAACCAAAGATTTTTGTTGTTATACCTTGGCTTGTTTTCTACTCGCTTTTCACTATATTGTAATTTTTTCTAATGATAATCCTATCTAATATGTTTATGAAAAAAGCCCATCATAACCAAAGAATCCAAAGAATTCACTATAAAATATCTTCAAAAGTACAGAGCACATAAATATTGAAATTGTATAAATATGTACAGACCTTATCTACTTGGACAAACTCCTCATATATCTATATTTCTCGATGGACAGTCAAATGAGCCGCGAATGCTATATTAGTACTAAAACAAATAGGTATCTACAAAATATCCAAGAAAGAGCAAAATTTGAGTATTATTTTCTTACTGAAGAAAATGTTATGGACGAAATCGATGAAGGATTTGATGATGAAGCTTTCCATAATCTAAACACATGACAATAGTATCGGCATAAGAAGACAAAAGTATACAATAGTATACAGTAGCGTCAGTAGAAAAAGATAAAGTGTCAGTAGAAGTAGATAAAATGTGGGGGCAGAAATAGAAAAAGAGAAAATTGGCAATGGCAGACAAGGATTCCATCATTGTAATTATATCATATGACTATAGGCTACATCATTTTTTTTTTTTTGCTCAAAATACTTTTGCCTCTAAAAATTGTATTATTGGGTTGTCGTTTGCAAAATGCTTTTGCTTCCATGTGACTATATCATTATTCTTTATTCATGTTTTTTAGATAGGTTTTGCAGGTTAAACTTTACCGTGCATATGATTTATTGGCCTTTGTTTTGAAATTGCTTTCAAAGTTTCACTTTTGCAAGATGCTTGTTGCAAAAGCCAAAAGATAGAAGGGGTACATGTTTCCACATTCACTCTTTAGCTCTTTGCCCAATTTTATTTCAGTAGTTGTACCATTGATTATTGATTGAATAATTGATATGGCTTATACTGTAATTTATGCCTACTAGTTTACATTTTAAATAATACTACTTTGCAATACATTATAATTATTTTTTTTATTATTGTCTTGGAAATTTCAATGAATTAGGTAATGCTTGCTCCAAATTAATATTCAATCTATATTATTTGGATACTATTTTAAGTGTTTAAGGTCAAATAAAATTATTTAATAATTTGCAAAATACCCATAATTTTTTTGGGTGAAGTCATGTAAGGATTTATCAAGATATTTTATGGATATTTCGAGATATGTTTGGATATTTCATGGGATATTGGATATTTTCCTGTTTTGATGTCGGTTCCTCGAAAATGTGGATAATATTGGGATATTTTGATATATATATATATTGATATTAATAGGTCATTTATTTTTATTACTTTTCATTTAAAGGGTTTGAATTATATTTATTAAATGATTTTTTTTAAGTGGTCAAACCACCCAAAAATCACCAAAAAAAAGTTAAAATTTTCTACTTTTAACTAAATATTAAATCACATAATGATTTTTTAATTATATTATTTCAAATCTATCATTTCTAAAATAACATATTTTCAAATTTGTCATAATTTAAATTATATATATTCCTTTTAAATGTAATTAATGAAATATTGCAAACACTAAAATATATATTGTTATACGATTTCAATTTTTGTTGCATAATAATTCAACTTAAAAACATTTTGTTTATTTTTATTTAAATATATAAATTTAATTTACTTTACTATAATAATTTATTTATATATATAATTTTCAAACGAAAACATTTACTTTACTACAATAATTAATCATATTTTAATTATGAATAAAAATATTATAAATATATATAAAGTGTTTAAGTATTTGTTAAATAACTTATTATAATTGTTTATATTATATTTAATGAAGTTACATAACAATTAATAGTAAAATGATATAAATGTTAAATTACTAATTTTTATAAAATTTTAACTTAAAAAAATAAACAAGATTACGATATATTCAGAGGTAAGGAAAAAAACAAACATGTCATTCAGATTTCAAGTTTGAATCACTATTCGGTTTTTAGCTTTTAGCAGTATTGTTTGGTCTTCAGATAAAAAAAAAAAAACAAAAAACAAATGACCTCTAAGGTCCTTACTAGTTGCCATTTAAAAAGTGAAATTTTTCTTTATAGTTTTCATTCTCTCTTTAAAATGCCCTCACTCAAGTTGATAGAAGAGTAATTAGAGGAGAGACTTTGCGTTTTCAGGGTTTTCAAAGCATTAAGCTTATTAAGGGAAGAGCAAACAAACCGTTAAAGGGGAATTGTGAGTTAATAACTTTCGATTCGAGGTATTTATAACTCTTCCTTTTTATTTTCAAGTTTTGCAATAATGATAATCTTAAATTATTGGAACTGTTTTTATTAAAATCTTTCAATACATATTTTTATGTTTGGGAAATGTTTCGGTTCCTTCAATATCCTTATTTGATATACATATATATATATATATATATATATATTGAAAAGAAGGTATGTTTTATTAAAGAAAGATTTGCAAGTATAATATTAGAAATACAATATGGAATAAAATGAAACCACGATTGACTAAAATTACTTTTAAAAACCAATGTTATATGTTTATAAGCCGCCTCGTTACCCCTTTTAAGAGTAAATTGACACCTAAAGTTATCCAACGCAACTAAAATTGAAGAAATATCTCTAATGAAATGCCCTTTCACAGCTAAATAATTCTGAGCCTGAATTGCAAAGGTAAATAATCAATTATCTATTTCCACAACTTGAGGTCTCAAGTCATGAGCCAAAACAAATTTCAAATCCTCTTGAACTACCACACATTCATCCAAAAAAGGGTGAAAAAACCAATCATATTCATTGAGAGGGCATCTTTAACAACCTCAAGATGATCTTGAATCAGAGTTCTAATCCCCACAAAACCAGGCATAGTACCAATTACTGCATCCACATTCAATTTAAGAGAACCCCTATTAGGAGGTTGCTAGTTAACGTGTGAAACAGAAGGAGAAACAACTGGAAGTTCTCTGTTAATACCATTTCACTTATGGTACCTAGAAAGATAAAAGATAGTTTCTTCCAAGATTAGCTCATTCTTCTTAAGTGCCTTACCATGAATAATAATATTTCTATCCCCCCAGATGCTCTATAAAACCAATAACTACAACTCAAAATTAGAGATACAAAGATGGTCATGCATAAAAAAATGTTAGACCTGACATGGAAAAACCTGAGAAACTTTTAAAGTGAATTCAAAATATGCATTCAACCAACAATTTTTTGCCAGAGGACACACAATGAGTGCATGAAAAACTGACTCATTCTCTTCACAACAGTAGCCATAAATTTTAGAATAATTTATCCTCTTCTAGATAAATTAACACATGTAGACGACAAGTTCTAGAAAACTCGCCACCTAAAAATCCTAGTCTTACTTTTGATTTTGAGACACCACATAAAATTCCACCAATGGCTATTTGTATTCTCATCAGAAGACTCTCTATTAAAACGAGAAGCTATGAGAACTAAATAACTTGATTTAACCGAATACCTACCATATAAATTAAAATGTCATACTATGTTATTATAATGGTGTGAATTGCTTAGTGGAATCTCCAAAATAAAAGGTACATCAACTGGCTAAAAAATCTTATTACCTAAAACAATTAAAATACCATTGCCCACTTTCAGAGATTAAATCAGCTACTCTTAAGTCTGCAAAATATGATACTAGGTAAGTGATGGACAAAAAAAAAAAAGAAAAAGAGGGTTTGGAAATCTAAGGATCCTAAAAAAACCTCAAAGAATTATCCTTACCAATCTACTTTCTACAGTCCAAATTAATAATCAACTTGCTCTACATAATACTCTGTCAAATTGAAAAAGACCCATTGTTGCTTTGAGCGGCCCTTAAAACCAATTCCAAGATAATATTTGTCTTGAAGAACCCTCACCATCAAAGTTGTTGGATCAAAAATAGCCGTCGTGCCTATTGAACAACAAAAGCTTGAATGAAAGCCGCTAAATCTTAAAAACCTATTCTTTTAACCTTCTTCATATGAAACAATTTGTTCCAACTCCACTAAAGTATTTTTTTGGTGGTTTCATCGCTTCCCCACTAAAACCCAGCTGTTAAGGATTGAATTTCAATACAAAGAGAATAAGGAATGTAAAAGACACTTATCGCATAAGTGGGGATAGACTGGATGACTGCCTTTATCAAAATTTCTCTACCTAAATGGGAAAAAAACTTGGTTCATCAAATCTGTAATTGTTTAAGGACTCTTTCCTTCAAATTGCTTAAAAATGCCACTTCTACTCCTCTCAATAACAAAAGGGAGACCTAAATATTTCTCATGAGAAGATATAGCTAACATTTGAAGAGAAGCTTGAATGGTGTCTCTCTAAATTCACACCTCACATTTGGATTGCAAGTGACAACATACTTCTACAAATTAATAGTCTGACCTGAAACAAGATTATAAGAATAGAGAATCTCTCGAATCTTCTCCATCCTATTCAATGAAGCTTAGACAAAAAGAACACTATCATTTGCAAAAAATAAATGAGTAACAAATAGTCCTCTTCGAGAACAAGAAAATTAGCTTTAACCTTCTATAGCAAGCAAGACAAACCCTCAACATATAAAAGGAACAAATAGGAAGAAAGATGGTCAACCTTGTTATAAACCACAAGATGGAATAATTCTGCCTTGAGGAACACTATTGAAAAGAATAAAAAATTGAGATGTTTTCACACAATCATAAACAACAACTATAAATTGATTATTAAACCCCACAATTTAACATAATTACTTTAAAAAATGACCAATCAACTTTATGATAAGCTTTGCTTATGTAAAGCTTAAGGGCGAACCAACCCTTCCTACCAGTTATTTTCTTCCTTATGGAATATATAAGCTCAAAAGCAATGCTAAAATTATCTATAATAAGTCGGCTTGAAACAAAAGCACTTTGGGCCTCATTAATAATTAAGGGGGTAGGCATTTGGGTGTTTGATTTGATTCCTGGAACCAAACCAAACAGATAAAGTCATTGGTTTTCAAAATGAGAACCAAACATGTATGTTTTAAACATAGAAATTGATTTAAATCAAATAGGATCAAGTTGGTTCAATTCAGGTCCATTCCATGTTTAACACCGTAGTGGCATAGTCCTATATTCAACCTCCATATTCAACCTAACTAGAACTCAAACTCTATCAAAATTTAAATAAATCAGAACTCAAAACTTAATCAAATCAAATAATCAAAAAATCCACCATACAATAAATCCTAAACCAAAAAATCAAAAAACCCACCAAGATAAACAAGATCAATCAGTGACAGAGGCAAAGAGGGATGAGATCGATCAGAGACAAAGCCAAAGAGGGATGAGATCAGTGACAGAGGTAAAGACGGATAAAATCGGCAATGTGAATGATGACGTGAATGACAACTTGGGGTTTTTGATCGGTGACGGGATAAGAAAGACGAAAGAAGGAAAAAAAGAAGGAAAAAGAAGAAAAAAAGGAAAAGAAGAAGGAAGAAGAAGGGGAAAAATGAGGAAGAAAATAGAAGAAGAATGGTGAGGCGATGTGTTTCTCATTTCTAACTTCTGAAGACTTTATAAGTCGATGGGTTCACCGATTTAACACTTCAGCTCATATAGGGGTATATGCAAAATTATGCATGCATAAATTACACAAATTATGTATGTGCCTCTCCTAAATTACACATATGCCCTTATACTAAGTGTTTCGCAAGTCGAAATAGTTCTAGATAGCCAAAACCAAATCAGTCCATGAAACATTATGTTTTTTTAGCAAGAGGTCTGAATACCTTAAAATTGGACATGAGAACCAAACCGAATACTCGCGAATCGGATCAAGTCGGTTTCATGTTTTCATGCCTACCTTTATTAATAATCGAAGGAAGTATGAGCTTCATCTGATTAGCCAAAATTTTTGTAACTATCTTGTAGATAGCGTTACATAAACTAATATGATGAAAGTTTGACACCTTATAAGGCATTGAGATTTTTGGAATGAGAATAATATTGGCAATGTTCAGATGTCCAATAGAAATCTTTTTGTTAAAAACACCACAACATAAGGCAATAGCCCATCTCTGAACTTTTGACCAATACCACTTATAAGACAAAGCATGAAATCCAAACGGTCTGAGCACTTTTGTTGGGCCCATACTAAACATCACCTGTATATTGATGCCCACCATCTCAGAAGGGTTTTCACATAACACTCCCCCTTGATTCTCAATTCCAACAATCTCATTTTTCCTTCACTGTCGTATAGCTCTAGAATGGAAAAAAATGTATTCCTATCCCCTGCCTACAACCAACTCGCTCTAGATTGTTGTCTCTAATATTCTTCCTTAACAAATATAGATTCCTTTTTCATTCTCCAGCTAAAAAATCTCTACCCAATTCGCCTTGTCTATATTTCGCAAATAAGCTCTTTCCGACTTCTCCCTCACTATCTAAACCTTTTTAAGAATGACATTGTATTTATTTGAGCTCTACATCTTTAAACCTTATGCAGAAGTTGATAAGCTCTATTCAAAGACACACATGACCCGTCAAAAGAATTAGAATTCCAAGAATGTTGGATTATATCTTTAGAATCTTCATCTCTCACCTATAATGGTTCAAATAAAAAACGTTTCTTTTTTTTACTCAAACTACCACCTAATTGAGGTTCTAATAAGCAAAGTGAAAGAACACGAAAGAAATGGGATGAAAAACAATCAATTAAAGATTTCTATAAGTGAAACACATAAATGTATTAAGCCAAATAAATTGGTTGACGAAACTTGTACTATGTGAGTTTACTTAGTCAATCTATCAATCGAACCTAGTGTATCTACATTTGATTGTTGAGAAAGTTAAGGAAAACAATCAATTTCATGATTTGTATAACAAATTAAACACAAAATTATGTTATGTTGGTTGTCGAAACTTGGATCAGTTTAGTTAATTAATTCATAAAATGAACCTAGTATATAAGTTATAACTCCATTTAAGTGTTAAGAAAGTGAAGGAAAGCAAAAGAAAAAGAAAGGAAAAAAAATCAGTTTTATGATTTTTATAAAAGGTAAATTCCATTTCCATCCTTATGTTTTGGGAAAGTGTCAATTTTTTTAACTATGTTCTGAAAACGTATCAAATCCTTTTTAATGTTTCGAAAACGTATCAAATTAATATCTTCTATCAGTCAACTGACGGTCAAACCAAATAAAAAGAGAAAAAAGACTCTTTTGCTCTTGTTATCTGTTATAATCGATAAAAGACCATTTTATCCCTATTTAAAATGAAACATTATAATGTTATTTGACCAAAATACCCCTTAGTAACTTGAAATTATATTTTGTGACAAATATACCCTTATTTAATTTTATTAAAATTTTTAATTTTTTAATTCGAATTAAATTGTTCGGGCATAACATTAGACTCTAGCCAACTCCACTAGACATTAGATGCCAACCCCAACCTAACAAAAGTGTTTGAAGAAATGTCTGAATGAGTAAAAGTTCAATTCTAAATAAAATAACAATGAAAAAACATCTAGAAACCATTAAATTTGGCCTTCCAATCTGGAATCACAACTACTTTAAGCACTTGAAAGTTGAATCACAATTAAAAAAAAAAAAAAGAAAATTCTCTATCAAAAAACAAACATAAAAAACTTTATGATAATAAATTAACAATAAGCTAAATCATCAGAACCCCAGATCAAATTTGCATGAATTCAACTAAAAATAATTAAAGAACTGCTATAACAATTAAAAAAAAAATCACAGAAAAAAAACAGAGTAAGATGTCTGCACATTGAAAAACGACATCGCGACATCATTTTGTAAGACGGCGTTGAAAGTGGAGGAAAAATCAGAGAGCTTTGAGAAGCGCTCGAAAACGCTGGATTAAAAGTTCATCAGCCTGGAACCACGACGACTCTTCTTCACCATTGGTAAAGGCGTTAACTACAAAACCTGAACCTTTTCTCCACCATTTGGAATATATCTTTATTGTTGCCTATCAAACGAAAGATAAATCTAGTTTCCAGAAGACTAGCCCTCGTAGTTTGGTTTCATTTCACCACTGCTCATTGGAAAAAATAGAACTCCTCCTTGGTGCTGTGCCATCATCGCTTTCATTTTTATTTCTTGTTTTATAGCTGCTAGCGCCACCAACCTTTAACATGTCGAAATTTAAGATGTGGATGTCGTTGTAGCTAGTGAAAACACATGTGGAGCAGAAAGTTTTGAGAGAGAAAGAGAGAGAAACATGAAAGCTTAGAGTAGGAGAGGAGAGAAAAGAAGAAGGGTTTGAGAGAGAAGAGGGGATAAATTAGGTCGATTTTGATTATCAAATGGTTGAGGATTATATTTGTCTTTACACCTTGTAATTTCCCTCCAATTTTTTAATTTTCTTTTTTCAAATTATCATATACGTACATGTGTCAAGATCCTAAGTTATAATTCAAAATGACAAAATTATCCCTACCCACTATACTGTTCGTTAGATTTGACCGTCAGTTGATAGATAGAAGAGACCAATTTTATGCCTTTTCAAAACTTTAAGAAAGATTTGATGCATTTTCAAAACATGGTTAAAAAGTTGATACTTTCCCAAAATATAGGGACAAAATGAAATTTACACTTTTATAAAAGAAACATAAACAATGGTTAAGTCAATTTAGTGGTGAAACTTAATTATGTGAGTTTAGTTTGTCAATATATCAAACTTAGTGTTAAAAAAGTGAGGAAAAATGAAAAAAACAAATGAAAGACAATCGATCTCATGATTTTTGCTAGCAAAACACAAAAGTCAATTAAGTTGGTTGAGTAGGTTAAGTTGCTTGGTGGAACACGGATTGTATGAATTTAGTTAGTCAATCTATCAATTAAACATAGTGAAACAAC
Organism: Dimocarpus longan; assembly: GCA_022984855.1. Classification (NCBI taxonomy): domain Eukaryota; kingdom Viridiplantae; phylum Streptophyta; class Magnoliopsida; order Sapindales; family Sapindaceae; genus Dimocarpus; species Dimocarpus longan. Next base: position 13,815,378 of record CM041020.1, read on the forward strand.
TATAATTCCCTTTGATTGTCAAAAAAGTGAAGAAAAATGGAAGACATAATTGAAAAATAATCTATCAATTAAGTTGGTTGAGTAGGTTAAGTTGTGATGACTCTAAAATATACCGTTATTTTGTATTCATTTGCCTGATATTTGTGATGGCTTTTCAAGTAAATTATGTTAAATATTTGATGTTTTTATTTATTTTATACAGGTGAGTCATGGAAGGAATTGGTGAATTAATTTGTGAAATTTTGAAGCGAATCCCAGCAATGAACAATTATATGTGAGCCAAAATAATTTGTTCTCATTATGAGTTGATCAAGACCAGCCCAGAAACATTTCATCAAGCCCAAATCAAGTCCAGCCCAAGATGTGATTTCATGAAGCAAAACCAAGTGGCAGACCAAAAATGCATACAACCCATGTTGCAACTACAAGAAAATATATTCAGCCCCATGAGAAAGCATCAGAAATCGGCACATGTAATTGCAGTTAGAAGAAGAATTAATGCAGCATTTTTAATTCACAGCTGTCATAAGGAGAATTAATCAAGTAGCAGCTGTCATGAGAAGATGAATTAGCAGTAGTAACATGAAAAATGAACTCACCATGCAGTCTTTGTCTTGAGGGACAACAAGAACTATCAAATTTTGACACGCATCATGAGAAGCTGTGCATTGGAGAGGAAGAACCGGTAACCTACGTGGTGGTGGAATGATGTGTTCAACAAGCATAATCTTGCGGGTGAGAGGATCAACGTGTTCAGCAAGTAAATCCAACGGTGGAAAGTTAGCCCGTGATCGACAAACAACTTGGAGAAGAAGTATTGCGTAAACTTGTTTTGGCAATCCAACTAGAGGAAGGTTTCTAATATTGATTTATGAAGTATTTTCTCGGCCGACAATTGATTAGGAAATTCAAAGCATGGAAATTTTCCAAATTTTATTTGGAAATATGCTCTTGGCCGACACTTGCTCACACTGCATAAAGACAATCGTCTTGCAACATTCAAAACAACCAAGAGAGATCCAAGAGAGAGCTGCGTTCGAGGGAGAGAGAGTTTGGGGGTTGAGGGGCTGGTTTTTATGGGCGTAATTATTGTCAACTTTCAGCCCCTCAACCATATATATTTAGCAGCCTTGGAATGGAGATCAAGTAGCCACACATCAACATCATCATCAACATCTTTGAGGCAGCAGCGAAGAGAAGGAGAATCCAGTTTAAGGAGTTAAATTCTGTCTTGGAAACAAGGCGAATCACTTCGATTTAATGAGAATTTCTCTTACTCTGATGATGATGAACTAGATCTAAGATCTAGAGTTACAATATAGCCCTAAACCATAAAACTCACATTTTTAATATTGTTTTAATTTAATTCTCATTCTTGTGTTCTATTTTATTTTGCTCTTAATGCTATGAATTAATTAGCCATTAGTTCAATCGATCTGATAGCGGTGATGAACTCGAGAGACGTAGTCACGTGTTTAGATCTAAAATTGGATAACATGAATTACATAGAATAGAGATATACCCATGCGGTTTGTATGATAGTCAGTTTATTAATTTAGGAAAGTTCACTTGACAATCAAAAAAGGTTTGTGGATAAATTAGAATCATTCGATCAAGCACATGATAAGAATAAATTATTAACAATAGATATATGGGTTGAGTAGATTGGTAGGGTGAAGTTGTAACTCTAGAATCTCATTATCCTTGGTTGTGATTTACTTTATTTTTATTATTTTCTTTGTTTTAGAATTTAATTTAATCTATTGTTTCAATAGTTTAGATAAGGTGTGGTCTTGACTAGATTAGTATTTAACTGAATTTAAACAATCCCTGTGGAAACGATACTCTACTCACTATTATATTAATCATGGACCGTGTATATTTGCACGAGTTTCTAATGTGAACATTCAATATTGTGTTTTAATCAGAAAAATCTCATCACTGAAATTAATTTATAAAAACACATTAGAAATTTGTCATCAAGTTGCTTGGTGAAACATGGAATATATAAATTTAAATAGTCAATCTATCAATTAAATATAGTAAAACAACTATATCTCCCTTTGATTGTCAAAAAAGTTAAGAAAAATGGAAGACACAAATGAAAAAAAATCGGTTTCATAATTTTTACAAAAGAGGAAAAAAAAAGTGCAGATAGAGCCGAGTTGAATATTAGTTGTCTTTTTAGTTTTTTATTTAAATTTGATAGGGGAATATTTTCGACCTCACAACAATAAGGTTAGGCAAAAACAATGGACAATTGGAGAATGGTGATTGTGGACGCTTTTTTTTTTTTTTTCCTTAGCTTTTTTATTTAAATGATAGAGGAGTATTTTGGACCTCACAACATTTTTTAGCGTATATATATATATATATGTTTCTTTGACATCTTTTTGGAGATCTAATCGTTCTGTTCTTGTTATGAATTCTTCAGCTAGCAATAGCATCAAATTGAAAGCTGTTTAGTACATCGTGAACAATGAGTTTCAATAATACATTAAAGCTAGCGGCTAACGTAATTCGCTGATGGCATCTTATTACATTTGAATGAACATGAATGATTACTAAAACATGGATTCTGAAACAATGAGTTTTCAACTGATGGAGCAACACTGTCTAAATAAGAATAAGTTTAGTAGAATCATCCCAAGGCTCATCTACTTCGGGGCCATATATTGGAAGTTTTCGGGATTGGGCGGAACCTAAATATTACTGTTTCTTTCCGGAGGTCGAATCCCTTCCAACTCCATTGCCACTTCTTTCATAGTAGGTCTTTGCTTCCCTTGTAGATTTAGGCACCTTATTGCGAGGCTAGCCGTGGCCATGATCTCTTCTTCCTTTCCCAATTTTACTTGAACATCAAGAATATCATATAGGTTGTCCTCTTCCATGCAATCGATGAAATATGATGCCAAACTTCTACCTTCTTCCGTGACTGTTGAAAAAACTGGTTGTTGTCCTGTTAAAAGCTCAATTAGGACTACTCTAAAGCTATATACATCACTTTTATCAGTAAACTGGCTTGATCGAAAGTACTCTGGGTCAAAGTATCCGAATGTCCCTTGTACTCTTGTGGTCACATAAGTATAATCGATCGGAACTAATTTTGACGTTCCAAAGTCTGCTATTTTTGCTCTGTACTTATCATCTAAGAGTATATTGGAAGACCTAATGTCTCGATGATAAATGGGTAAAGAAGCTGTTGAATGCAAGTAAGAAAGGGCTCCTACAACTTCTATAGCAATCTTTAATCGCATATCCCATGTGAATGGAAGCTCTTCATTTTGTTCTTGAAGATATTGAAAAAGAGTTCCATTGGGGATGAATTCATAAACTAATAAAGGAACTTCTGTCTCCAAACAACATCCTAATAATGCAACCACATTTATGTGATTAATTTGTGAAAGAATGACCACCTCATTAATGAACTCTTGAAGTTTGGCTTTATCAACTACTTTCGACTTTTTTACTGCAATAATTCTTCCATCTGCTAACATTCCTTTGTAAACTGTACCTTGGCCTCCTTGTCCAAGAATTCTATTTACATTAAAATGGGCAGTGGCCTTGTCTAACTCTTTTGAATTAAACATTTTTATGCTTCTGTCAACACTGCCACTAGATGAAGTTAACTGTTGTTGTAAAAGTAATCCACCATTTCGTTTAAAGTACTTCTCTTTCAGCTTGATCTCCTTTCTTCTCTTTATTACAGTGTACAGCCACCATGCTGCAATAAGTAGAACAAACTTCCCAAGCTACTGCTGAGACCTGCATGATTCATTTTAAATTAGAAGTATTCAGAACTGTTTTTGCTAAAATTTTGCTATGTTTCTAAATTCTAGGTGATACATGTATTGCGTATCACACTATTTTCAGCATACTTGCGTTTATATTCTGATTAGGATATATAGGAACATTAAAACGTTTATTCTTTCCACTTAATGCTGAATGCTATATCACTTCATCATTTTATAGTATCATTCATGTCCATATACACAAAATCCCACATTATAATTTATGCAGTTTCCCACTTATTTTTAAATGATCAATGTCTAGCCATCAATTTATGCAGTTTCCAGCTCCACCCTCGGTCTTATCATAATCAATAATCAATTCTATCTTGTTCATTCAACAAGCTATGAAATAGCTTCAAGACCATGGTCAATTAGGTCTATCTCAACAATATAATTTCTTGAAGTTTGTTTCGTTTGAAGTTTACCAAATTATGAATAATTTTATAATTTTGGAGCAGTTTTGATGTTTTCCCAAACTTTTTAAATGGTTGAAACTTGTATGTATGCATGGTAAGAGATAAATAAGTAGTATAGATTTTTGGATTAAATATCAGTTTCTAAAATGTATCTTCTTTTGATCAGAAAGGAAACGAAATAATTTTCTAACATAAATTAACATAATTGTTTTTTCATAAAGCAATTCTAAATACTTGGAGAAAATACAATTAAACTAAGAAGAAAGTTCCTAAAACCTCTCATGCATACAAAACCACTTCAATATGTATAAGTAATTTATCTTAATTTTAACTTCAAAGAGGTGAAAAGTGACATTTACCTAAGATGATTATGATAGTTTTGGGTCGCCAGTAACACTTAAAGCTTCCTATATGGTTTCGGCAATTCATATGTGGCCCGCAAATGTTCTCAACCTTGCATTCATCAATATCTGTACTCACACATACAGCAAATATAATCAAAATGTAACATATTAAAGGTATTGTCGACAAACAATATATCATAAATGTGATAATTTTAATCATATAATTTTGTATTTTTATGTAATTACACTTACAATATGTTAGTAATAAAAGTATTATTCAAATGCAGGTGGGGCAAGAATATTTTAGGTGCCAAATAATGCCATCCATGTATTTATTAAATTGGATTGATACATCTCAACAAAGAAATTGTATAGTTGTAATACAGAGTCAACTATTGATTTTTAATTTAAAATTACTTATTTTTTAAAATTAATATTGGATTTAAATTAAATGTAAGATCACAAATCTGTATAGTAGCATCAGTAAAAAATTGTTTCCAACATGAACAATTTGCATTTTATGTTCGTGTTGACAAACCAATAAAGATTTTCTCTTGATATAATTTGTTAGATAAGTAAAAGTAAGACTTTTGCATGATTTATATATAGATAATATATAAAAAGAACATGTATACTTTTTTCAGGTAACAAATGAATAGATGTTGATGGCGATGTACTAATAATACTGTAAACAAGAACTGACAAAGGAAGCTCAGAGATTTATCCTGTTAAGTAGTTCAACATAATATTAAATTAAATTACTGGATTAGTGATTGGAGTAGCTTACCTTGACATCCGAAGGGAAGATAGCCCTGGCTGCAATTGCATTGAAGAACCGATGATGAATTCCGGCCAGTACGAGAAGAATCGGCAAAAACTTCGCAACTAGAGGTACGAGAGATATTACCAATCATGAGCTGATTGACCTGATAATCCTGTATCCCCCAATCCAATACCACAGGAGCACTTTGGAAACTACCATTAGTAAATTCAGGCTTCCCTCTGTTTCCAGTGAGCCACTTTTCTTGTACCAAAAAGGCACGCTTGCATTCCTTTTTGTTATTACGGTCGAAGCTGGTAAGCGCAGATGTAACGAATGCCTGAGAACTTGATGGGATTCTGGTTTGGCAACATTCGACTCCAAAGCAACCTGTGGTTTCTTTCGTTTCACTTTCGCCCTAATCTCTGCAGCTGGAGTAGCATCCAGCAACAGTACTTCCATTGTAACGTATAAGGCCGACGGTGTCGCAACCAAGGCCACTGAGTACGTTTTCAGTTCGAGAGAAGAAAAAGGGGCTGTTATTAAGGTTAACACTTTCCACTGAAGAACCATTTGGATTCTGACAAGTGTTATTTGTTGGATGGTTTACAAGCACCGTACTATTTTCGAATGAAATATTAAGAACTTCCAGGCTGCTATTTCTGAGGAATGGCTTACCAGAGATGCAGTCTATTGCAAACCAATCGTCAAGATAGCAACCGTCTCCGTCTCCGATCCCAAATGGATACGAAATGTTAACGTTTCCGCAACTTCTCAGACAATCAGGCTTTGCTACTGTTAGCGATGATAGCAAAATCATCATATGGAACACCAATGATAGAACCATTTTTCAATGTCTCTGCTCTGTTAACTTTTTGGCTCGCTGCTTACTGAGAATGTTGAGGTTAATTAAAGCTTCCTGTTCCTTCATGTAGACTTTGAGTGTGTTTACTTCATGGATTGAGGAATGAGATTGATTGATAGTGTTTACTTGCTTAAAATTCATTCCGTAATGGGAATGAAAGTATGGGTCCCGCATCAATTTGGGGTTGTGGAATGAGAATCTCATTCCTCCCAACCTACTTGAAAATCTCATTCTCATTCCCTTTACCAAGACAAAAAGTCCCTTATACTATTCTTTAAAAAATAAAGAAAAATCAATTTTATTTGATATTAAAAAAAAAACTGCATATTATAATAAAAAACTGTACACCATTTGTTTTTCATTACCAATTTCTTAATTATCATAGTAGACTATTAAAATAATATACATTTTTTTTTTAATTGTAATGTACAGTTTTTTATTTGATATTAAAAAAAAAAAAAAACTACATATTATAATAAAAAACTGTACACCATTTGTTTTTCATCACCAATTTTTTAATTATCATAATGAACTATTAATATAATATAATTTTTTTTTAATTGTAATATACAGTTTTTTATTTGATATTAAAAAAAAAACTACATATTATAATAAAAAATTGTACACTATTTATTTTTCATCATCAATTTTTTAATTATCATAATGGACTATTAAAATAATATGCAGTTTTTTTTTTATAATTGTAATTTACAATATTTTATTTGATATTAAAAAAAACTACATATTATAATAAAAAACTGCACACTATTATAATTAATTCATTTAATTAAGGTTATTTTTGTAATTTATAATTAATCATTCCGATTTCAAAGTAAAGTAAACAACTCAGTGTGAATATTACTGATTTCGATTCCTGCAGTTAAAGTAAACAACTTATTCTGATTCTGATACTTCATTCCGATTCGAAGTCATCCTGATTTTTATTTCGATTCTTCTAAATGAAGTAAACGTATCATTTATCTTTATGTGTAGACCAAGTTGATTAGGTCAAGATCGGGTACAATTAGATGAAAGAAAACCAAGGGACCATCAAGGACATATTCTTGACAATTAGTGGTTCGAAAAGTAACGGATGGCATTAGCACATTAACCGAAGAAACGCGTTGAAAGGTACATGTTGAAAGAGTACACGGCAACTATGGAATGAAAATTCTTAGAAAACAAAAATTTCAACGAACTTTACATCCAAACTTCAAACCCGAAATCCAGAATCTAGACCCACCGACAGCTGAGTACAAAAGAGAACAATTCTTACAAAATCAAAAATTCAGTATACCGCAAATAAATAACAACTGGAAAATTATTAAAAAAAAAAATGCACAAAGCAATCCTCATGATCAAATAAACAAATTATTGATGTCCTGTTTTGAGATCTTCCGCGCAAAGAGATATAGTACCTTTTGAGATTTTCCACACATATACAGGGATGTTTTCTTATGGTTCATCGTTTTTATTAGTGCTCTTCTTTTCAGGGTGGTTGTTTTTTGGGTCCTAATTGGAGGTTTATTTTCTTCCTTTCTGCTATTTTTATTTTATTAATCTATTAGCTTAGATTCTGATTCTTGGATTTAGCATTATATAAAAAATAATAATAATAATAATATGGGAAGTTTATTTCCACAGAAATATATGCCCCCTACATATGTGCTTAGATCCCTAATATTATGCAACATATTATGAGTCCCTCTTATCGGTAATGATAGCAGCATCATCGACTGGAATCGTTCTTTAATGTCTCTGCTTTGTCAATTTCTTTTGCTCTAAGTTCCTCGAGTGTTAGTTTAACTACATTTTAGATGAATACCTAGTTCACAGCCCTGTCAAGATGTTGTTGATTTAATAATAATAATAATAATACTATTATTATTATGTTAATTTTATTTGTCTTACTCATTCGTGTTTGTATAAAATAGTTATTTTAGTGTATTTAGCATGAATTGTATGACAAAATTTCGGGACGGCAAATTTGTTTCGCTACAAATTCTTACGAAAATAAAATTTTAATAAATAAATAACTGTGTTTTAACTAATTATATCACTACAAAGTTAATGTCTTAATAAATTGTTGTTTTAACTATATTTTTTACTGACCATCCCAGCAAGAGAATCTTTAAATTATATATTCAATACAATTAGTAACTAGAATTAAGTCTTTGAATGTCGACTTATAAAGTCTTATGAGGCAATGCAACCAAAGCAGTCTTTATGATCTACATGCATGTGTGAGGAGGTATAATAAATGTAGAAATTACAAAAAATGGCCATCCTACGGAAGTGATTTTTTTTTTTTTTACCCATTTGTTAAAAAAAGTTATTTTTGACCCCTTAAATAAATTAATTCCACCTGATACCCAAATTACCTATATTACCCCTATCACAATTTTATCCATTAACCCCTATCTTGTAAAATTTATCCAAAAAAAAAGAGTGGATAGTTATGAAACTACCCTGATATATATAAGGGACATAGAATTCAATCCTAGCCGTTTCCATCAATTTTAAACATCTATCATCGACCTATTTTGGGACCTCGGTGATACGTGCAGAATGGATTAGTGCATGGCTTAGGGACATTGTATGGCTGCATCGGTCATCAGTCGTCAAGTCTTGACCAAGTCTTTTTGCATTATGGTTGTTGAATAAATGATGCCTACAAACTTGGGGCTGTTGTGCCCACTAAACTAGTTGGCTATTCTGTTTTTGTTTATTTCCGCTGCATTGTTAGTAGTGGGTTATCCACTCTGTTTTTGTTTGTTATTTGGTGAGCTTATAAAGAGCCACAATAGGGAATAAAGAAAGGCATGAGCTAAAGTAAATTCTTCTTCTCTGTTAACTTCTTGCTTTCTTCCAACAAATTCTGACAAATTATCTTATCATTTGGTATCAGAGCCCCGTTTCGATAATGGAAACTCGAGGAAAATCCAATGCGGAATTCCATAATGATGTCAACGAAATATTGGCCCGTCATGAATCGAATTTCGACCAACACCACACCACCATGCAAACGGTATTAACTGAGCTACAATCTCTTCGTGTAGCCCACTCCGCTAATGCCGACAGTATGGGAACTTATCCATTTGCTCCTGGAGAGTCCTCACACCAACCAAACGGGGCTCTGACTCTAACTCTCCTCCACCCCTGCTGAAACAGCCCAGTCCTTCCCAAAACTCAACTTCTACCGACCCCAATCATCACCATTTGAAGCTAAATTTTCCAAAATTCAATGGAGAAGACCCAAATGGCTGGATTTATAAGGCCGAGCAGTACTTCGATTTCAAGAATGTGTCATCCGAGCACCAAGTTCAACTAGCTTCCTTCCATTTTGAGGGCATTGCTTTACAATGGCACAGGTGGCTTGCAAAATTTCGAGGCCTGGTTACATGGACCGAATTCACGAAAGCTCTATTACTTCGTTTTGGACCCACAGACTATGAAGATCCCTCTGAGGCATTGTCGCGGCTCAAGCCAACTTCAACAATGGCAGTATATCAAGAGGAATATGAGAAGCTTTCTCACCGAGTTGATCACCTACCCGAAAATTTTTTGATTGGTTGTTTTGTTGCAGGACTTAAAGATGAAATCCGCCTGGATGTTAAAGTGAAACAACCACGCACACTAGCAAATGTTATAGGAGTGGCTCGGCTAATAGAGGAAAGAAACCAGTTGTATCGCAAATCCAACCAGCCATACAGTCCTCAGGTGACAGCTACAGCACACAAGAATACACCTAATCCAGCTGCTGGTCTTTTAGGACCTCCCCCACGTCTGAGACGAGTTCTGGAGCCAGTAATAGTCCTAGCTCCTTCAAGAGAATTACAAGCCAAGAAGCACGAGAGAGGAGGGAAAAAGGCCTCTGTTATTATTGTGATGAGAAATTTGTCCCTGGGCATAAATGTCAAAGGCCTCAACTCTTCATGATAGAAGACTGCCCACCACTTCCACAATGGGACAAAGACTCATTTTATCCTTGAGGACAAGGATAATTTGAGGGGGATGGAGTGATACGTGCAGAATGGATTGGTGCATGGCTTAGGGACATTGTATGGCTGCATCGGTCATCAGTCATCAAGTCTTGACCAAGTCTTTTTGCATTATGGTTATTGAATAAATGATGCCTACAAACTTGGGGCTGTTGTGCCCACTAAACTAGTTGACTATTCTGTTTTTGTTTATTTCCGCTGCATTGTTAGTAGTGGGTTATCCACTCTATTTTTGTTTGTTATTTGGTGAGCTTATAAAGAGCCACAATAGGGAATAAAGAAAGGCATGAGCTAAAGTAAATTCTTCTTCTCTGTTAACTTCTTGCTTCCTTCCAACAAATTCTGACAAATTATCTTATCACTCGGTAACCTTATTATGATCCAATGAGCCACTTCTACCATCTCCAGTCTTCTTGCTCTGTTGTCGAAGTTGCCAAACCTTCTGCGACTACCGAGAGCTTGTTTACCTTCTCCATACCCAAGGTACACAAGGTTTGTCTTCCATTTAAATCTTTGTGACTTTTTTATTTTGTTTTGCGATTTTTAGAGTTGTTTTGTGTTATGGATGTGGGATAATGATGATTAGGGTTTTATTCATTTCCTGGAGGTTGAAAAAAGTAATATATTCATTGCTTGTGTAAACATAAATCTATAATGTCAACACTATGGTACACCATTGAGGATAACAAATTATTTTATCTGATCTAATGTTTTTAAAGACCTTATTGACTAACTGTTAACTTACGACAAGGACAAATGTGATGAGTCTCTTAATAATTTAGGGAATACAAGATCATAAACCAATTTATGTTGAACAAATCAAAGTTAACTAGAAAGTTAGGGATGAAATTGAAATTTTCCCTTTATTCAATAAAAATATTAAGAAAAATTGTTTAAGGAAACAAAACAGATAAAGCATCAAAATCCCATTCAATCTAGTGAAAAATCCAATCTTGACTTTTCTAACAAGTTTTTCTATCATAAATATTGGATATCAACCTGCGGAAAAACATCAAACATAGACATTAATTGATATTTACTTGTGTGGAAATATTCCAATAGCCAAACCGGACCACCGAGGAATTAAATATTGTGCAAATCAAGGTCGAAAAGTACTTTATATGTTTAAACCACCAAGAAATTAATTTGGTATTAACTTTTGCTTGTCCAAAATTTTGTAAACATGTATTAACTATTAGGGAAGTAAATTTTATATTTCTTTATGTGTAGAAAATGTTGTGAAACAAAAAATTATTTCACTAAGATTTGATTATTAAAAACATATATTTTTATAGATTAAAATATATATTATAATTAGATTATAATTACATATCTATTATTGCTACAGTATATACACTATATTTATATCTTAATTACTTATAAATATATTAATTTATTATCAAAAGTAATTCATTTGATGTATTATTAGTTAGTGATGGACTGCTAACTTGCCGCTTCATTGGTGATGGAGCTTGATTTTTCTATTAATTTAATTTTGATTTATTTTCTATTAATTTTTGAGATACTTCTATCAATTTGTTTTTTATTTATATATTTTAATTTCTTAAATTTTTTTGGTGTTGACACATGGCATATAGTGTTTTAGAGACAAAAAAACTCCTACCACTATTACTTTTGACTAACATGCAGTTAAGTAACGTCAAAGACTAATGTATTGGTTTCTTGACAATTTTGGGTTTATGAGATCATAAACCAATTTATGTTTAACAAATCTAAGTTAACTATAAAGTTAGGAATGAAATTGAAATTTTTCCTTTATTAAATAAGGATGTTGAGAAAAATTGTTTGAGGAAACGAAACAGATGAAGCATCGAAATCCCATTCAATCCAATCTTGACTTTTCTACCAAGTTCTTCTGTCATAAATACTAGATATCAACTTGTGGAAAAATATCAAACATAGACATTAGCTGATATTTATTTGTGTGGAAATATTCCAATAGAGACCATTGAGGAGTTAATTATTGTGCAAATCAAGATGAAAATGTACTTTATATCTATCAACCACCGAGGAATTAATTTGGTATTATATTCTACTTGTGAAAAATTTTGTTAGCATATACTAACTATTAAAGAAGTAAATTTTATACTTCTTTATGCATAGAAAATGTTGTAAAATAAATTATTATTTCACTAAGAATTTGATTATTAAAAACATATATTTTTGTAGTCTGTGTATATATACTATAATTACATATTTATTATTGCTACAGTGTCGGTACACTATATTTATATCATAATTGCTTACAAATATATTAATTTATTCTCAAAAGTAATTTATTTTATGTATTATTAGTTGGTGATGGGGTGTTCCATTGCCGCTTCATCGACGATAGAGCTTGATTTTTCTATTAATTTATTTCTGTATTAATTTTTCATAATTTTATATCAATTCATTGTTATTTGTATATTTTAATTTCTCAAATTTTTTGGTGTTGACTCATGCCGTATAATGTTTAAAGAAAAAAAAAATACTCCTACCACTGTTAATTTTGACTAACTGTTGACTTATGTCAAGGACAAACTTGATGAGTCTCTTGATAATTTAGGGATTATGGGATCGTAAATCAATTTATGTTTAAAAATTGAAGATAACTAGAAAGTTAACGATGAAATTGAAATTTGCCCTTTATTCAATAAAAATGTTACGAAAAATTGTTGAAGGAAACAAAACAGATGAAGCATTGAAATCTCATTCAATCCAATGAAAAATATTGAAAAATCCAATCTTAACTTTTCCACCAAATTTTTCGGTCATAAATATAAGATATCAATTTGTGTAAAAAAACATCGAAAATAGACATCAACTGATATTTATTTGTGTGGAAATATTCCCATAGCCAAACAGGACCACCAAGGAATTAATTATTGTGCAAATCAAGATGGAAATGAACTTTATATCTTTAAACCACCAAGAAATTAATTTTGTATTAACATTTACTTGTCCAAAATTTTGTAAACATGCACTAACTATTAAAGAAGTAAATTTTATATTTCTTTATGCGTAGGAAATTGTTATGGGTATTTTTTGGTGCAATAAGAAAAGGCCCAAAAATGGAGGCCCATTAAGAGCCAAGAAGACACTTGGTCAAATAGTCAAAGGAAAGTTAAAAGCACAAAGATAACCTGCTCGAACATTCCTACTGACTGGAGATATGTTCGTCTGCTCGGCGGCCAAAAGAATAAATAAGTCTGCTCGTTTGCTCGGAGATATCTGCTCGCTCAATTTGCTGTCTGATCGTTGAACAGGCAAAACACTTAAATTGACCAGTTGACCTTCTGGAAGAAGAATCAATCCGAGACCTTCTGGAAGAAGAATCAATCCGAAACGGGAAAGGAGTCGAATTACCTATTTGCATGCAAATCGAATCTCTACATTCTAGGAAATTGCTATATACGAGAGATAATCTCAGAAGATATTATCTTAATTAATGTATATTATTTTTTGCCTTATCTGTAAGATTCTCAAGCCTATTCTGATTATAACATCTCCATTATAAATAGGAGATATAATTTAGGGTAAAGGACAGAGTGAAATAAAAAATACAATTACACCGAGAGAGGGTAATTGTCGTGGACGTAGGCCATCGTTTTTTGCCGAACCACGTAAAAGTCTTGCTGTGTCCTGTGTGTTTTGATCCTATATTGTTTGCATTGTATGAGGTTTGTTGTGTCACAGGTATTGGGCTTGAAGAACAGGGTTGACCAAAAATAAGTGTCAACATCTTTTGGCGCTAGAGGAAGGGCCCAGACTGTGATTTAACAAACTTGTTTTGGTTGTGATACGGCTGACATGGCTAGGGTCAAGACAACCAGGGTTGTAGCATCGGAAACCGATCAATTGGAGGAGCACCAAGGTCAAGGTCAGGCAGCAGGGACGTCTTCTGCCGCTTTGCCACCATTGCCTCCTCAACCAACTGATGGTGGCGGAGGTGTTATGCCAGCTTGGCAGCGTCGTCAGGAAGCACGTCAGGAGGCTTTAGAAAATACGGTAGCACAATTGGCAGAAACCATCAGAGCCTTGACACAGGCCCGAGTTCAGGAAGTTCCAGGGAACGCAGACCACCAGCCCCGTTCTGTGAGTGCCGTTCCAGTTAGGAGAGGAGAGGCTGGCAGGGACAGACAGCAACCAGCAGTTTCTGTTCGTTCCTCAAATCTGCGCCCACAAGGGGAGAGGCATCCGGCTCATCAAGAAGTGGCTCCGCATCCTTCCAATCAGAGGATTAGAACAAGTCAGGGTAATAATCGCCGAGGGGAAAATAACTCTGATCATGGAAGGGGTCGACAGCGTGAAAGGGAACGTTCACATAGACAAGGGACACCCCATGCAGGAAGTTCTCGTAGGAGGAGTGGATCACGTGAAAGGATGTCGTTGGACCGGGGAAGGTCACAAACCCGTCTCTCAGCAGCAGGAGAAAGCCGGGGGAATCGACAAGTCCCTGCGAACGGGATTGAGCGGCAAGATCCCATGGTACAGGAACTAATGCAGAGGGTGCGGCAGTTAGAGACTAGACCCGGACACCGTGACCAGGGTAGAGAGCAAGACAGAACCCCGTTTTCAAGAGAGATTGAAACGCAACTGCTGCCTCCAAGATTTAAACTCCCGAACATCCCAATTTATGATGGAGATAGTGACCCGTATGATCATCTGGACATTTTCAACGTTCAAATGGACCTGCAGACCTCTAATCCTCTGGTCAAGTGTAGGGTATTCCCAGCAACACTGGGGAATACTCCAAGGACGTGGCTAAGGAGTCTTCCGGCCCGAAGTATAAACAGCTGGGATGAGTGCCAGAGAAAGTTCGAGGACCAGTACAAAGCGCTGAGAAAGCAGCTCGCGCCGACTTGTCACTTAGCGACTATCTTTCAGAAGCGGGAGGAAACTTTAAGAGATTACATCGCCAGATTTAGGCGCGAGGTAAACAATGTGCAAAATCCCTCTGATGAAAGTGTCTTAACTGCAATTTCTGCAGGACTGCGAAAAGATGGAAAGCTTTACAAAAGCATTTATCGTAATCCTGTGAAGAGTTTGGGAGAGTTCTATGACCGTGCAGCAAAAGAGATGTGCTGGGAAGACACATTCGGACAGAAAAAGCCTAGCAAACAAGAAAAAGGAGCGAACAGTTCGCGACCAGGAAAAAAGAGGGACCAGCGCGAAAATGAAGAGAGCGGTCACAAACATCGCTCCAGTAATCAGGTAGCGAAGCGGTCAAAAAATGAGTCTCGGAGGAAGGCATCTCCACCCAGAGATCGTTACCAGAATTACAGCGTCCTGACGGACAGACAAGATAGGATCTTTGAAACAGAAAAAAGACGGGAGAACTTCGGAAAGCCAAGTCCCACAAACATCCCGAGGAGGTTTCAAGACCCAAGGAAGTATTGTGCTTACCATAGAGAAAACGGGCATTATACTTCTCAATGCAGAGAACTTAGGGATGCAATTGAAGAGTTGATCAGACGGGGTCGTTTGAGGGAATATGTGGCGCAACCTGAAAGTCATCATCCTCTGCAGGGAAATCAGCCTGTACAAGAACATCCTAATATACCTCAGCAACTTCCTCAACAACAGCCACAACGCCTGATTGATCAAGGTCACCAGCCCGCTGTGAGGACTATCTTTACTATTCATGGAGGACCGCACATCGCAGGGACATCCAACCGATCACAGGAGCGCTATGTGCGGGAGGCTGGCCGAGTCTTGTTGACAGGTCAAAATGGAAGAGAAGGGCCATGTAAGAAGGCCAGAGTTGCTGGAGGCGGGATGTTGTTTAATGAAGATGACGCTCAAGGCTTGCATTGGCCCCATAATGACGCACTGGTCATCAGAGCAAGGATTGGCGGTGCTGAGGTAAGAAGGATAATGATGGATACAGGCAGTTCAGTAAATGTGATGTACAAGGGCTGTCTCGAGCACATGGGTTTAACAATTGGGCAGTTAACTCCATCCCCAGAACCTCTTTTTGGCTTCACTGGGGATGCAATTGTACCGCTGGGGCAGATTAAACTTCCCCTCGCCATAGGAGACGTGAACAGACAAGCTCTTGCAATGGCCGACTTCCTAGTTATTGATTGTCCATCGGCATACAATGCCATCCTCGGGAGACCAGCTATGAATGATCTTGATATAGCAATATCCACCCGAACACTCACCATTAAATTTCCCACTCCCAATGGGGTAGGGTGTGTTAGGGGCGAGCAAGAAGTGGCAAGGAAGTGCTATAAAAACGCCGTAAAGGCTGGGGTTAAAGGAAAAAATATCAGTATGGTGACCGAGGAGAAGAAACAATCTGCCAGTAGTACAGGAGTTAGTCAAGATCTGGATCCAAGAGAAGTGGATGAAGATCGAACGGCAGGCCCTGTAGAAGAATTGGAAGAAGTACAAGTTAGCGAGCAGGATACCAGACGGTGCCTGAAGATAGGGAGAGAGTTACCCTCAGACATCAGAGAGCAGCTCGTTCAGTTCTTAAAAGAAAATCTGGATGTCTTTGCGTGGACTCATGAGGATATGGTGGGGATCAGTCCCGAAGTAATGTCGCATAGGCTAAATATTGATCCCCTCCATAGGCCGGTTCGTCAAAAGAGGAGGCCTATGACAGAAGAGCGATATGAGGCGCTCAGGGAAGAAGTGGAAAAACTGCTAGCAAATAAATTTATCAGGGAGGTTCACTACCCTGTGTGGGTAGCAAATCCTGTTCTGGTGAAAAAGAAAAACGGAAAATGGAGGACATGTATTGACTTCACCGATTTGAACAAGGCCTGTCCAAAAGACAGTTTTCCTTTGCCTCGGATCGATCAACTCGTTGACAGAACTGCTGGGCATCAGCTCCTTAGCTTCATGGACGCCTACTCAGGGTATAATCAGATCCCAATGGAACCGAGTGATGAGGAACACACGTCTTTCATTACTGATCGGGGACTTTATTGTTACAAGGTGATGCCATTCGGATTAAAGAATGCAGGAGCTACTTACCAACGGTTGGTGAACATGATGTTCGAACATCTCATCGGGGGGATAATGGAAGTGTATGTTGATGACATGTTGGTAAAGTCAAAACAGGCGTGTGGGCATGTGCAAGATTTAGGAGAGATGTTCCGAATCTTGCGTAAATTCCAAATGAAGTTAAATCCTCTGAAATGCGCGTTTGGAGTTGCTTCGGGCAAGTTTTTGGGGTTCATGGTCAACAGCAGAGGGATTGAGGCAAACCCCGAAAAAGTCAGGGCTCTTATTGACTTAAAGTCGCCTACTAAGATCAAGGAAGTGCAGAGCTTGAACGGCCAAGTCGCTGCCCTGAGCAGGTTTATATCCAGGTCGACAGATAAATGCATTCCATTTTTTGATGCGTTGAAGAAGGCTAGGAACTTTCAATGGACTGCAGAATGTGAAGTAGCCTTTCAGCAACTAAAGGAATATATGGGCCGAGCTCCACTGTTATCCAAACCAGTAGAAGGGGAGAAACTGGTCGTTTATTTGGGTGTTTCCCAGCACGCTCTCAGTGGGGCCTTGGTTCGCGAGGAAGACGGAAGGCAGCTTCCTGTGTATTATGTAAGCAAAAGGTTGATTGATGCAGAAACCAGATACACACCTATGGAGAAGCTCGCATACAGCCTGGTGGTAGCTTCCAGGAAGCTTCGTCCTTATTTTCAAGCCCACGCAATTGAAATCCCGACCAAATATCCTCTGAAACAGGTTTTGCAAAAACCTGATGCCTCTGGTCGTTTGCTGAAATGGGCTATTGAGCTCGCCCAGTTTGAAATAGAATTTAAGCCTCGAACGGCGATCAAGGGGCAGGTATTGGCCGATTTTGTTGCTGAGTTCACGGGGTTGAGTAATGATGAGCCCGAGTCTTCTGAAGGTCCATTTTGGGAATTATATGTCGATGGTTCTTCCAGCGAGCAGAAAGCAGGGGCTGGAATAATGTTGATCAGCCCGGAAGGACACAAAATCTTGTCTGCTTTAAGATTCGAGTTCAAAGCCACTAATAATGAAGCTGAGTATGAAGCGTTGCTGGCAGGATTGCGACTGGCCTTAGAAGTGCGAGCAGAACGAATAAGGATTTACAGTGATTCCCAGCTTGTTGTAGGTCAAGTCCGGGGAGAATATCAGGCCAAAGGATCAAAAATGACCCTTTATCTACAGAAAGTAAGGGAACTCTTGACAAAGTTTGAGAAATGTGAGCTGCAGCATGTCCCTCGATCGCAAAATTCTCACGCGGATGCTTTGGCTCGTTTAGCCACTGCAAAACATGCAGATTTCATGGGAGTTGTGCCAATAGAGGTATTGCCCATTCCTAGCACTGAATCGCAAGATGAGATAATGGCAATTGTGGTAGCACAGGACTCCTGGATGAATCCTTTGGTAGAATATTTGCAAGATGGGAAGCTACCTGAAGGAAAGCTAGAATCTCGCCGCCTTCGGACGCGAGCTGCTCGGTACTGCATCTATGATGATAAATTATACAAGAGGGGATTCTCAGCTCCGTTGCTTAGGTGCATTGACGGTCTAGATTGTCAAGTCGTGTTAAATGAGATACATGCTGGGCATTGTGGTAATCACGCCGGGGGGCTATCGTTGGCCCAGAAAGCCCTCCGACAGGGGTACTATTGGCCAACTATGAAAAAAGATTCAATTGAAATGGTCAAGAGGTGTGACAAGTGTCAGAGATTTGCCAAGATACCTCGAGCCCCTCCAACTTTTTTGCAACAAATGATCAGTCCGTGGCCATTTGCCATATGGGGAATGGACCTGATTGGACCTCTTCCTACAGCCCGAGGAAGGTGTAGGCACGCTATTGTAGCAGTTGACTATTTCACAAAATGGGCAGAAGCAAAGGAGTTAGCTGAAATATCTACCACCAAGGTCGAAAAATTTGTTTGGGAAAATATTATCTGCAGGTTTGGAGTCCCCCAACAAATCGTAACAGATAATGGAACCCAGTTCAGTAGCGAACAGTTTCAAAGATTTTGCACGGATCTGGGAATTAAAAAGAGCTTCTCAGCGGTGGACCACCCTCAGGCCAATGGACAAGTAGAGGCCATTAATAAAATCATCAAGCAAAACCTGAAGACTAAGCTGGAAGCGAGAAAGGGGGCTTGGGTAGACGAGCTGCAAAAAGTGTTGTGGACATACAGAACTACTGCTCGCAACACTACCGGGGAAACTCCCTTTTCATTGGTCTACGGCTCGGAGGCGATGATTCCAGCAGAATATGAAGTTGCCAGTCAGCGCCGAACAACCTTCAACCCAGAAGATAATAGCAGTTTGCTCGTTGCTAGCCTGGACCTGGTGGAAGAGATGAGGGATGATGCTCAAATAAGGATTGCTGTCTATCAGAGGCGAGTGGCCAGATTTTACAATAGAAAAGTCCGTACCCGAAGGTTTAAGACGGGGGATTTAGTTCTGCGCCTTATTCTACCTGCTGCTCGGAAAGCTGGTGAGGGAACACTTGGTCCAAATTGGGAAGGGCCTTACATTGTGAAGGAAAGTTTGCAGAACGGAGCCTACCACTTGACTAGCATGGAAGGGGCGCTAGTTCCCAGAGCATGGAATGCTGAAAACCTTCGACCATATTTTATTTAATTGGTTTAAGTTTTTGTTTTAATTCGCTTTGATAATTTGTCAATTTTGTTTCAGTGCAGTAAAATTGAATCAGATTCTCCTTGAATGGCAATGCTTGATCGTTTTTTTGTTGTTACTGATGATCTACTCGCGTTTCGATTGAAGCAAATGCTCTGGAAGATGTGATTACCACCTGTGAGTAGCCGGGCTCTGGAAGGTGTAATCATTATCTGTGAGCTATAAAAAAAAAAAAAAAAATGTCCTGGAAGACCTTAGCATAACCTGTGAGTACAAGGACTCTGGAAGGGATGCTTATGGCCTGTGGACTTAGTAAACCTTGGAAGATCCATGTAACTTAAGAACGAATAGTATCTTGAAGGAACATTGGGTCTGTAGGTTCAAACGAGCAGAGGTAAGGGGCCTCAAAAATGGGTAATTTCAGCATGACTAGCTGTCCCCACACTTACTCTGCTCGAACAAAATTTAAAAGCTGGGAGAAATTGGCCATTCAAGAAAGCTGGGAATTTGTTTTAATCAAGCAGAGGAAAGGGGCCTGAAAGGGTAATTTCGGCAAGTTGGCCGTCCGCACACCTACTCTGCTCAAATAAGTACTAGTCGAAAATCCAAGTCACGACTAAATAAAAATAACGAACATAAATACAAACAAGAAAATAAAGATTTATTTAAAAATTGTTAAAAAATGTAATAAGTACAAAACAAAATATCATCGAACAGGAAAATTCCTCTGGTCGCTGTCATCAATGTTGATTGGACGAGGAGAGCTGGGAGATTCTGAGCTGGGAATATCAGCAGAGGCAGCACCAGCAGAAGAAGCTGAAGGACCGGCTTTAAGTTTATCCTGCTGAGCGTACAGCTTTACTTCAGCCACGGCGTCTGGACCAAAGAACGAAACGTCCACATCTGGTCGCTTGAGCCACAGATTATACAGGAATAAACTTCCTGTCCTCTCTTCTGCCTCTCGAACCGCGGCTTCGATACGTCCCTTCTCCGAAGCAATGTGTTCCTTGAGAGAAACTGTTTCCTGCCTCATTGCTTCCATAACAATCTTGGCCTCCGCGGCTTTATGCTTATGCGAGGACAGTTCTCCCTTTAGTTCCTTATTCTCAGTTTTCAACTTCTCCTCCGATTCCCGAGCAAAGTGGAGATCATGCGTCAATGTCTCGATCTTTTTATCCCTAAAGGCAATCTGTATTTCCTGCCTCTCCAAGGACTCCCGCTGTTCGTTCTTCTGATTGTTCAGTTTCTCAATTTCCTGCTCCAGCTCACGATGTGCCCCCTGCGCTTTTTCCAGCTCTAGTTCATGATCATCCTGCAGTTTAGCCTTCTCTTCCTCCAGAGAATTGATGGTAGTTGCCATGGCGGCCTTCTCCTCGGGCCAGTCCCCAATCTCCCGCAAAAGCTTCATGTACGCCATGGACGCCTGAGACAAAGCATTTGTTAGTACAGAAAAAATGGAAAGAGATACTATAGCAGCAAAAAAGTAAAACTTACAAGCGTACTGTGGAAGCCCAAATAGTTGATGAGCCGTTCGCCCGTTATTTCTTTCTTGTACAGGGCAGGCTTCCTCGCTCCAAGGAATTGGGGCGCGCGATCTAAAAGATCGCTATAATATTCCCCGGCATCAAACTCTTGGGACTGCTCCTCAGCACCAGAACCGGCCGCGGCTGTTTTCTGGCGTTTATGAGGCGGTTCCGCAGTTTCTGAATCGGCGATCCCTTTGCCCTTGTCAACATTTTGAGTAGAGGCGGATGGGGAACTGCTGGGCGGAGCAGGCTGAGATATATCCCCTCGACGAGCACTCTTGTTCGAAGATTTCCTCGCCACTGATTTATGCCTTATCGAGCGAGCAGGAGAACCGACAGAACCCTGTTGAGGAGGCGATTCTGGAGAGACTTCAGCAGCAGGGGGAGAGCCAGAACCTCCGGCCGCTTGAACAGGCTCTTTGGGAGCAGAAGACTGAGCAGGAGCCTGGCTGGGTAAAGGCTGCTCGAAATGAAGCCTCACCATTTTCGAAACTGAAGTATTCGCTGGATGTGGAATTTCCTGTCCGGAAGCTTCGAAAGCAGAAGGAATTTCTTTCTCCTCACGAGAGCCTAAATCAGAAGCGGGGTCCAATAATTCTTGGTCGGCAGGAGGAGCGAGACCATGAAATTGAAGCAGGTGCTCGGAAGGTGTCTGATCGTCGGATGGTGTCTTTACATCCGAAAATTTATCTAACAGAGAGAGCTCCTGATCGGATAGAGGAATCTCGCCCCTAGAGACATCTGCACAAAGAAAAATGTTAGCAACGAGCAGAAATACAAGATGGAAAACTGAGACAAATATACTTACTGGGCGAAAGGCAAAAAGAAAAATTCTTTAAATCCGACAATGATAAGCACGACGCGTAGAACCATCGTGACTTGTAATCTCCTACGTTGGATTTTCCAATCCCTTGAGGAAGGTTCACTTTGTAAGGAGATTTTCGGGCTGAAGTATAATAAAACCCATCCTTCTTATTAGCCTTCGGACCCGTAGTACTTCTAAACAAAAAGAGGTGATGGATCATCGCGGGGGTAGGAGGAGGAAGGTCGTTTTTAAGAAAGATGGAAGCCAAAGCGGTGAGATGAGCATAAGAGTTGGGGGTAAGTTGAAAAGGGGCTAAGTTAAGGTCGTTTAAAAGAGCGACCAGGTAAGGATGAACCGGAAACCTGAAACCGGCTTCTATGTGTTGATGACTAATGGCAAAGAAACCCTTGGGAGGAAAAGCTGCATGGTCAGAAGCCTTAGGCACCATAGCTCGGCAGCCCTTAGGTAAGGAGAAGCCCTCAGCGATGGTTTCAAGGTCGCTGAGGCCAAGGGAAGATTCATAATGAAAAAAGGGTGCGCGAGCAGAGGAGGAATGGTGTTCAGAAGGGACTGAAGTAGCCCCACCACCTTGAGAGGTAGCACTAAGATCCTCCTCGGAGGCAACATCAGTGGATCCCACCTTATGACTGCGACGACTACGACCAGACATCTACAAAATCAACAGGGGTGTCAGGTCGCAGAAAGCAGACCAGAACTCAGTACATACGGATACGATACTCCTATGAACACAAGGGGGGCTATTGGAGCGAAAAGTTGGATGGGCAAGAGATATTACAAACAGACAGCAACTCAAAGCAACAATACAAGTATCTATTTAAAAAAAAAAAAAAAGAAAAAAAAGAAGAAATCATGCCCCAGATACGCAAATAGTAATCATGGAAGAAAATAATCGCAGAAGAAAAGAATAGGAGTTACCTTGAAGATGGCGTTGACAAAGAACCTTGAGGATGCAGGAGAATGGTAGCAGACAAAAATGTCAGGGTTTGCAAAGGCAGAAGAGAGAAGACGAAAAGAGAACGACAAAGGGTAATATATAGCTGACGCTTCGGAATCCCAATCGGCAAATCAAGACATTTCAATTGTCGCCAAAGTTTGGCAATAGGCGCAAAAAACCGAAAGAGCCATCATGAGCAATTATTGAAAAGACGCGCATTTAATACATGCAGTAAGGAGCGCGACAGTTGAGTGACAAGTAGTCAGCGCCTGGGGGACTGACACAGGGCAAAAAGGAAGAAAAGCAACGGTTCACATCTCACTAAAAGTTTTCTGGGCGCAAGTCTAGGCGCAAGAACATTGTTTCCAGTACAAAAAGTGTACCAGAAACAAGGGGGCTTGTGTTATGGGTATTTTTTGGTGCAATAAGAAAAGGCCCAAAAATGGAGGCCCATTAAGAGCCAAGAAGACACTTGGTCAAATAGTCAAAGGAAAGTTAAAAGCACAAAGATAACCTGCTCGAACATTCCTACTGACTGGAGATATGTTCGTCTGCTCGGCGGCCAAAAGAATAAATAAGTCTGCTCGTTTGCTCGGAGATATCTGCTCGCTCAATTTGCTGTCTGATCGTTGAACAGGCAAAACACTTAAATTGACCAGTTGACCTTCTGGAAGAAGAATCAATCCGAGACCTTCTGGAAGAAGAATCAATCCGAAACGGGAAAGGAGTCGAATTACCTATTTGCATGCAAATCGAATCTCTACATTCTAGGAAATTGCTATATACGAGAGATAATCTCAGAAGATATTATCTTAATTAATGTATATTATTTTTTGCCTTATCTGTAAGATTCTCAAGCCTATTCTGATTATAACATCTCCATTATAAATAGGAGATATAATTTAGGGTAAAGGACAGAGTGAAATAAAAAATACAATTACACCGAGAGAGGGTAATTGTCGTGGACGTAGGCCATCGTTTTTTGCCGAACCACGTAAAAGTCTTGCTGTGTCCTGTGTGTTTTGATCCTATATTGTTTGCATTGTATGAGGTTTGTTGTGTCACAGGTATTGGGCTTGAAGAACAGGGTTGACCAAAAATAAGTGTCAACAGAAATGTTGTAAAAAAAAAAATTATTTCATTAAGGATTTGATTATTAAAAACATATATTTTTATAGTTTCAAATATCTATTATAATTAGATTGTAATTACACATTTGTTTTTGTTTCAGTGTATATACAGTCTATTTATTATAGTTGGAAATGTTGGAAAAGAACCAAAAGGGAATTCTTAGTCACTTGGTCCGAGCTGTAATTTTTTGCATAGTTCTTATTATTATTATCATTATTATTATTTCTTTTTCTGATTCATTTTGGCCATGCGATTATTTCAGCTTTAACTACTTCTCACTACTTAATTATCTTGTTACTCTATTGCCAACCAAAATAATTATTAAATTTTTACATCCACCTTTTAATGAAAATTATTAATACTAAAATCCCCATTAGTCGGAGTATTTAATCAAGCTATTTTAAAGGATTTGAGCTGTCAAGATCTGCATTTTGAAGTGTTTTGATAAGTTTAACAAAAATTTCCATTATTCAGAGTATTTAATCAAGCTATTTTAAAGGATTTGAGCTGTCAAGATCTGCATTTTGAAGTGTTTTGATAAGTTTAACAAAAATTTGATCAACGTTTGACTTATGATAGGAACCAAATTGATAATTTACTGAAACATTGGAGGTGACAAGAACAATGAGTTCACGTATGAAAATGTCACAAATAAAAAAAAAATAAAAATCGTATGAAAATGTCACAAATAAAAAAAATAAAAATAAATAAATTGATAATAAATTAATATATTTATAAGTAATTAAGATATAAATATAGTGTATATACTGTAGCAATAATAGATATGTAATTATAATCTAATTATAATATATATTTGAATCTATAAAAATATATGTTTTTAATAATCAAATCTTAGTGAAATAATTTTTTTTTTTTCACAACATTTTCTACACATAAAGAAATATAAAATTTACTTCCCTAATAGTTAATACATGTTTACAAAATTTTGGACAAGCAAATGTTAATACAAAATTAATTTCTTGGTGGTTTAAAGATATAAAGTTCATTTCCATCCTGATTTGCACAATAATTAATTCCTTGGTGGTCCTGTTTGGCTATGGGAATATTTCCACACAAATAAATATCAGTTGATGTCTATTTTCGATGTTTTTCCACAAATTGATATCTTATATTTATGACCGAAAATTTGGTGGAAAAGTTAAGATTGGATTTTTCAATATTTTTCATTCAATGCTTCATCTGTTTTGTTTCCTTCAACAATTTTTCTTATCTTGAAGTGTTTTGATAAGTTTAACAAAAATTTGATCAACGTTTGACTTATGATAGGAACCAAATTGATAATTTACTGAAACGTTGGAGGTGACAAGAACAATTAGTTCACGTATGAAAAT
Organism: Dimocarpus longan; assembly: GCA_022984855.1. Classification (NCBI taxonomy): domain Eukaryota; kingdom Viridiplantae; phylum Streptophyta; class Magnoliopsida; order Sapindales; family Sapindaceae; genus Dimocarpus; species Dimocarpus longan. The sequence goes on from CM041020.1 coordinate 13,840,918, forward strand.
GTCACAAATAAAAAAAAAATTAAATTAAAAAAAAAAAAAAAAAACCCTATAGGGATTAACAACTGGCTATCCTACTCATGCTAAACAGAGATTGAATGCTCTGATTTTGATCTATTTTAATTCAGCTTGACATTTTTTTCCGCTTTTTGATGATCGATTTTCTGAGATTTGTGATTTAATAAGAAAGGTTGTTATTTTTAACGATGCTGATTATAAGTTAATTTGGACTTGCTCGACTTTTGGCGAAGTCACTTCAGGAGAGGCAGTCTCTTATTTTCCTCCAGTGGTTACGGTAACCTCCTGTGGCAAAAGGAGGATGGTTGTGTTGCTTGTAATTCAAGAAATGAAATCTGAAAAACAGTTTTACATGAGATTCCATTCTCTTCTCTGTTCTCTCTGCTTCCCTCTCTTTTCTTGATAAGATTGACGCTTCTCAGCATGTAGCCAACATATTATTTTTCTATTCTTTTGAATTATTTGTGGATGGATATAAATGAAGCATGCCATTCAGTGTTGGCAGTCAAGGTGTTTCGTGCATTTCTTAGAAAACAAATGCAGAAAATGAACAGTGCAGTTAGAAGTTGAACATTGTTAAACACAATTGAACTTTGATTTCTTTTTGTTCTACTTATAATTAATACTAGAATTTACATCTAATCACTTCCAACATCTGGTTTTAACTAAATGTACCTTCATGATATGAACAAATAAAGGAAGAAAACAGAGAGGATCAAGATAAGGAGAGAAGAGAAAACAGAGGTTTAAGAGAGTGTTTTTTACCAAGTTTCATCCCCCTTTATTATGTGCTTTAGCAATGCTATTATGGACCTCACTTTAGAGAGTTACACGATGCTTGAAATAAGGAAAATAATGCAACAAGAAAGGAAAACATGGGCTGTTCCCAACAGCCATAACATTAACATGATCCTAACATTGATGCTACCACTAACTTATTCAAAGCTAATCAAATTGACCAAGTCTAACACAAGTCTAACACCATTACAAAAGGTACCCTTGCATGACCCGCATGAGCAGGTTTATACATATCACTTCATTGTGAATACTAATGGCATACTCCATTTATATTCATCCACAGATAACAGAAAAGAAAAGAATAATAATAATAACTTGCATAAAAATTTCTAACTGAATACACTGATCATCTTGTGCAATTCTTTGGACAGACCTTCAACAACTCAACTCTAGCCATTCGAAGAGTTTTGGAGGATCCGTCTGTAGGATGAATCCATTCCATCAAGTGAGAATCACACTGTTGCAGGCATAGGCTATGATCGATTTGGACATCAAACATTTGATAGAAGTTAAATTGCATGTGATGAGAAAATTTATCAGTAAATGTTTAATTATAAATATCACTTGAAAGAACAACAAAATGCAGAGAACACAAACTAAAACAGAAAAGTTTACTTCGGTCCATGAAGTTAAGCCTTAAAAAACTGAAAAGTTCAAATTTGAGATTGAGAGTCTCTCGATCTCCATGCTTGCTTGATCAAATTAAATATCAAATTCCATTTTATCTGAAAGAGTTGTAACCCATAAGAATTTCAAGATTTTCATTTGAGTGAGAAGAAAGAAAGATGTAGGTAGAAGAGGGAAGAAGGAAAAGAATAGAGGGAGAGAGAGAGTACTAGGTGATTGCATTCTTTTAAATGAAAATGAGCATGGTGTGCCATCATGTTGTATGGCGTGACCAATCAATTACATTTTGAATCTCTATCACATTACATTATTAGATGATCACATAATTAGCATGGACATAATTAATTTTTAAATTAAATAACCGTTGGAGTAAAATTGTTTTAAACAAATGAATTTCTTTTCTTCTCCCACTTTAGGGCAAAATTATACTATTCTCCTACTCATTGATCACAATTTTTTACTCATGCATAAAAAGTATTAATATAATTAATCTCCTTTAAAATCCACTGCTTTGTGTAAACACAACATGCTGAAATTAATTCGAGGGTTGTTATTATTTTATCCCATAGAATTGAAAATAATATCAAACTATCCTGATTTTAAAAATATTATCCCAAAACATCCAACCGTTAGTGGGTTAATGATTTCTGTTAATAAGTTGATGGATCCGTTAGGACGTAAGGATATCAACCTGTTTGTTAGGACAGTTTGGATTGAAATTAATTGAAATTTATTTATATTGAAAATTGTAATTTATTTAAATGTATAATAAATAAAATTAATAAAATTTTCTCTCTCCCTCTCAAGACCAACCGTATCTCTCTCCATCTCTCAACTCATCCAAAAATAACCGAACCCTTAACCATCAACGCATACGAAGGCGATCGGTGGCCTCCTTGACAGCGCCGACTAGAAGGGAGAAGATGAAGGGTGATCGATGTTCTTCTGTTGCTGGTCGTACAGTTCAAGTCTCCATCGCGAGCTTGAAATGCAGGACACCCACTTCGGAGAGGACATCCTTGGTGTGGCAGGTGAAGCAGTGAGTGCTGGTGTCAGTGGAGAGGTCCTAAAAACGGTGCTTGCTGTCCCAGGAGCCGAAGAGGGTGAACTACCTGTCGAAGGAGATTATGTTTTGGTTGTTTGGTTGGATGGAAGAAGTTTTAATGAGTAGGGAGTGGTAGATTTGCAGATCGATGACCCATGTGGGGAGGGTCTTAGGCAAACACACGGTGTGCTGGATGGTGGTGCTATTCATGAAAAGTAATACTCTGATGATCGATAACCCATGTGGAGAGGGTCTTGAGCAAACAGGCAATGGCACTTACTTCCCTTGACTTTTTTTGTGTTGTTGGATTTCTTCTTTTTTTGGTCTCTTTTTGTCTTGAAATTGTTTGATTGATGAAATCGAAGGTTGTTGTGATTGACGTTTATTATAGGAGATACTGAAGAAGAGAGTGACTAGTCTGTGAGAGCAACTCCAATGTTGCAGAAAGTTGGTGTAAAACATCTATTTGGTGCAATTTTGCTCTCCAACGTGATGTCAAGGTATCAATTCTTATGTCATTTTTTGGTATTAATGAAAAGTATAACGCCAAATTTGGTGTTATACTGTTTATAACATCAAAAAGTGTAATTTATCAAAAAATTAATTTAATTCAAATTATATATTAAATTATTATAAAAAATATATTATCTGAAATATTTTATTGAGGTCTTTAAAATAAGTATAATATTAAATATATTTTTAAAATTTTAATATATATTGGTTAAAAAATTATGTATGAAATATTATATGAATATACCTTTTACATCAATTTGGTGCTATGTACATTGGAGTAAAAAAATATTTGGTGTCAAAAAATTTGATATTGACACCAAAATGATGTAAAATTTAATGTTGTATATTGGATATGACCTGATGGACGATCATAATTGGTTGGTTGGTTGTTGTCAAGTGTTTATTGGTGATGAAAATCATTTTTATTTTATTTTATTTTTATTTTTTAAATGTGGAGATCCCATTGTCCATCAATTCTGATGGACGGTGAAGATTACATCTGGGATCTCTACCTCTATTTTTTTAAAATTTTAATCGTTTTAAATATTAAATATTATTTTTATTTGCTATAATTATTATTATTTAAATCTAATTATTTATTATTTTTTAAACTTTTATTTAATTTCAATTTAATTTAATTATTTTCAAAATTTTAATTTTCTAATACAATATAGTGAGGGGGACTTTGTCTTTCATAATAGTTCAATGGAGGTATTTTGATCTTTTAATATTTTTATCACAAAACCACTAACAATTTATATATAAACTAATTTTAGCTTACAATAGAGATTTTTTTACTAATATTTTAAAAACTTAGAGTAACTTGAGATTATTTATCATTTTAGGGAATAATTGTAATTGTTTTTTTTTTTTTTTTAAAAAAAAAAAAGAGAAGTTAGGAAAGTAGAATAAAGTCTAGTAAGACTGACTTAAAAAAAACACAAAAAAAAAAAAGTCTTATAAGTCAATATAACGACCTCAACTAATTAACCTGCAACCTTTACAATTTTAAAATAAAAGAACAAAAAAAAAAAAAAAGTACCATTCAATTATTAAATTCTTTCTTCATATCTCTGCTGAAGATATATATTGGTGCAATGTTTAAATCCAAATATTTTCGAAACTTTTAACAAGTCAAGCTAGTAGTTGACAGGTCATTCTCCCCTTAAAATTCAAGGTAGGGTTGGGGTCGATCTTGTCACAGCTAACAAAGGCTTGAGCATGTATGCATGTGCAATGTATACAAGTGTAGAAATTGACGTAAGTCTCACTTATACTTGCTCTATAATAAATTCTACATATGTTGCGTACTAATGTTTGTCACATTTGATTTTAAATTTTGTTTAGTATTTATGCATTAATTTGTAATTTTCCCTTGCATGATTGGTTGTATTAAAAGTAAAATCATTGTTTATTTTTTTAACTAAAAATTATAAGTATTGTTCTTATTTATATTTTAAAGAGCAAATTACTATTTAGTTATCTAGTCGAAACCTTAATTCGTTAAGCGGAGCAACATTTCCACATTTATTATAATTTACCCCGTACCGTTAGTAGATCAAGTTCCTATTAACAAACTGAGCAGTAAAATTATCTTTTGATATTATTTTTATTTTTCTTTTAAAATTAATTTTAAAAACTTCAAAATAAATTAAATAAAAAATTTTTAATAACATCTCTGGAGATCAGTTTAAAAATATATAATGAAAAAATAAAATAAAATAGATAAAAATTAAACATTCAATCATCAATATTCTCAAACATCAATCTTCTTCCAGTTCAAAATCATCAATCTTCTTCCAATTCAAAATCATCAGTCTTCTTCTACATCCTCTTCTCTCTATCTTCTCCCCCTTTCTTTCTCTTCTCTCCTTCCTTTTTATTCTCAAATTCTAGGTTTCCAGTGGCATAGAAACCCAGATTTGGACTTCCATACGATTGGAAACCCAATCTAGAAACCCAAAAAATTGCTTCAAACATCATAAATCATCATCAATCAACCACCCAACATCATCAATCTACTCTTGAAAACCTAAAAAATGACCTCAAACATCATCAACCATCATTAATCAACCTCCCAACATCATCAATCAAACCTAACATAATCAATCTCTCATAAAATCATTAAACCCAACATCATCGACGAAATCAAAATCGTTAATCAAACTGAAAAAAAAAATAGAAATTAATCTCAAAATCATCGACGAACCCAGATGAACATTCATCTGGGTTTGTCGATGAGAACCTAAAGGAAGGGTCATCTAGATTCGTCAATGAACTTAGATGATGAAGGAGAAAAGAGTGACGACGAGAAGAAAGGAGATGAGAGAGAAGGAAAAAAGAAAGAAAGGGAAGAGAGCATCGACGAAGAGAGGAGAGCGGTGGTGGAGAGAGGAGAAGAGAGGAGATGAGCATGACAGATAGAGAAGGGGATGGGAGATAAGAGCGACGGAGAGAGGCCATGAGAGTTCTGAGGATGGTGGTTTATTTTAGAGATTAATAAATGTGGTTCATCTTTTTTTATTTAATTTTTTTTCCTCAAATTAAAAGGAGATCTGATTATTTTTTTTCTTTTAATTTGTTTCTAAATAAAAAAAAAAATTAGTAAACCACTCTTTATCATTCAACAACCATTTTCCTCTAAAGTCACTCCATCAAAACACTAGACAAACTGTATGACATTTAATTACACACCATTATTTGGTACCAAAAAACACCCTTTTAAACACCTAAATAATTCTCAAACAATTCACAATAGTCTCCAGTTGACTGATATTAAACAACAATTGAGCTTCATGAAAGAGACAAATATAATCAGTAGCAGAGCAAGCTGACTCATTGTCCAGATCAGCAAGTCTCCACATATCCTGGAGGCATCTTCCATGTCAGCACAAAATAGTTAGCAGCTAGTCCTCTTGATAATTCTGTGCACCACAATCCACTGGATATAACAGAAGAATGACCAGCCTATATGCTCCTGGAATCATCTAGATCAAGCTAGAATTCTGTTAGAGGCTGGAAATCAGTTTTTTGTATGATTTAATCATAGCCATTGATTCTTTGCAAGTTTTTAGCCTTTTAGAGCATTCCAGAATTCTTTCTTGTGTATAAATACTGTAAGAAGTCAGAGCAAAAAGTAACAAATACAAAATGCATTTTCTTTACGTGATACACTTTTTTCATTTCCTGTTGTAATGAGATTTTGTTTTTTTTTTTTTTTGCCTTTAAATTCCCTCTTGCCATTATCAAACATTTTTCAATATTGTTTCATGGTATCAGAGCTTGCCAAGACTAACGTCAAAAATGGCCTCTGAAGATTCAATCTCCAACACTTCTAATACCAATCCAGCTAACATCATTTCTTCAGCCACCATAACACCAGCTTTAGATTTCCAGTCACTAGCCAAAACCTTGAATTTTAATCTCCCAATTAAGCTTGACAAACTCAACTATGTTAACTGGAAGGCTCAAGTTCTTGCAGCCATTCGAGCACTTGAACTTAAGGACTATATCACAGATTCAATCTCACCACCACCCAATCTTATAGAAGTTCAAAACCCAAACAGCACTTCCACCACTGTCAAAGAAAATCCTGCTTATCGAGTATGGAAGAGATCAGACCAGCTGCTTCTTTGCTGGCTTCTCTCTACTATAGGAGAAGGGGTGATTGGCCAAGTTAATCAGTCCAAAAGTTCCCTTGAGGCCTGGAAGACACTTGAGAAACTCTATGCACAAACATCTATGGTGAGAGTCTTGCAGTTGAAGAATCAACTCTCTAGTATGCAGAAGGGATCTCTCTCAATTAGTGATTACATGCTTAAGATAAAAAGTTTGGGAGATGCATTATTAGTAGCTGGTTGTGAGATACCAGAACATGAACTCATTCTTAGTGCCTTGAATGGTCTTGGACATGAGTATGACCCTGTTGTTGTCTTCATCTCTCACAATGCTAAACTTTCCATTCTACAAGATGTGCAGTATAGCCTCATGATGCATGAGCAACGCATAGAACAACTAAACTCTGCCTCCCAGGTTCATCTTACTTCACAGATCTCAGCAAATTTTGCTCACCAAGCCAATGGCTCAAACCAGAGAGGAGGTGGACAATCTGGTGGAAGAGGAAACTCACGAGGAAGAGGTGGAAGAGACAGGAATGGTAGGTGGAATAATCAAAGGATATACTGCCAACTTTGCCAAAAACCTGATCATGATGCTCTTAGATGTTACAAACGGTTCGATCAAACCTGGCATGGCAATCAAGGGCAGAAAATGCTGCAGCAGATTCCTAATCATTCCACACAAGGCAATACTCTTCCTCAAGCTCACAATGCACAACATACAGCCATGATAGCATCTCCTGAAGTGGTGAATGATTCAGCTTGGTATGTGGATACTGGAGCCACAAATCATGTGACAGCTGATCTAAGCAACCTAGCCATAAGCTCAGAGTACAAAGGGAAGGACAAACTTGCAGTGGGTAATGGTAATCTTCTCTCCATAAATCATATTGGTAGCTCATTCTTACAGACACACACTTCACCACAGAGAGCTATTGCTTTAAAACATATACTTCATGTGCCAAATATCACAAAAAATCTTCTGAGCATCTCTAAACTTACAAAAGATAATGCCATAGTTGCTGAATTTTTTTATGATTCATGTGTCTTTAAGGACAAGAATACAGGGACGGTACTGCTGCAAGGGACTCTCAAGGATGGTCTCTATAGCCTTGATATTCACAACACCATAAAGACCAATCCAAGACCTCTTCCAACCCCTCATAATTCACTTCCAGCAATCAACACTACAACCCTTCTTGAACCTTGTCACTCAAATGCTGTCCAGAATCATCATGAAGCAGCAGTAGTAAATAAACAGAATTTTTCTTGTTTTAATAGTTCAGTTAAGTGTGTCTATGATGCTAGGGTTGCTGCCAAAGTTAATGCTAACTTGTGGCATGCTAAACTTGGGCACCCAGCTCAACCTATCTTAAAGAAAGTCCTTGATTCAATGAAATTTCATTCTAGAGTTGATCCAATTTCTTTTTGTGAATCATGCAAAATGGGAAAACTACATAAATTACCTTTTAATAATCACAACATCACTGCCAAAGCACCTTTGGACTTAATATATTCAGATTTATGGGGACCTTCACCCTTTGTTTCGAACTTAGGCCACAGATACTACATATTGTTTGTTGATGCTTACACTAGATTCACTTGGTTGTTTCCCTTAAAGCTCAAATCTGAGGCCCTTCAGACCTTTATTAACTTCAAAAACAACATTGAATTACAGCTAGACAGAAAAATAAAGGCTCTCCATACTGACATGGGTGGGGAATACAAAGCCTTTCTCCCTTTCCTCGCTAGTCAAGGCATACATCCTAGGTTTAGTTGCCCTTACACCCATCAACAAAATGGGGTCTCAGAACGTAAACATAGACATGTTGTAGAAACTGGATTGACTCTCCTTGCACATGCCAAAATGCCATTAACTTATTGGGAGGAAGCATTTACTACTGCTGTTTTCTTGATAAACAACCTACCAACTCCTTTACTGCACAATATCTCACCATTTGAGAAGTTGTATCAAAGGAAACCAAATTATGCCTTTCTAAAAACCTTTGGCTGCTCATGCTATCCCTATCTGAGATATTATTCTCAGCATAAGCTAAATTTCCATACCTCTAAGTGCATCTTTCTAGGATACAGTCCTCTCCATAAAGGCTATAAGTGCATGAATCACGATGGCAAAGTTTTTATCTCAAGACATGTAGAATTTAATGAGCTTGAGTTTCCATTTCAGGAACTTTTCCTCACTAGAGCAGCCTCTACCATAGAACATAGTCCGAGTCTACCCATTTCTGTTCTCCAATTTGCCTCATCAAATCACACCAAGCCATCTCCTGTCATTCATCCTGCAAGAGTCCCGACATCAGCATCTTCTCCAAGTTCTTCTGGCACAAAAGACATTCAACCTAGTGATCTTGGTTGTCAAGAGACCAATGCAGCCTCAACAGGTCATTTATCTCCTGCCATTGATCTCACTAATCAACATACTTCACATGCTTCACCATTAATCGTATCTGCTCCTCTTAGACATCCTATGAAGACCAGGTCACAGAGTGGCATTTTTAAGCCAAAAGTTTTAGTTTCTACTGTAGAAAAACTCAACAATACAGAACCTTCCTCTGTGAAAGAAGCATTAACAGATAACAAATGGTATGAAGCAATGTGTGATGAATATAAAGCCCTTCAAACAAACCAGACTTGGGAGCTTGTTCCTTCCACTGCAGATATGAATATTTTAGGTAACAAATGGGTCTTTAGGACCAAATATCACCCTGATGGCTCAGTTGCAAAGCATAAGGCCAGGCTTGTCGCCAAAGGCTTTCATCAAACTCCAGGAATTGACTATTACGACACTTACAGCCCAGTTGTCAAGTCTTCAACCATTCGAGTTGTGTTCTCCCTGGCAGTGTCTTTTGGATGGGACATACAACAAGTAGACATTAACAATGCCTTCCTCAATGGGGAGCTCAATGAGCTGGTTTTTATGCAGCAACCTGAGGGGTTTGTTAATCCCAAGTTTCCAGACTATGTATGCAAATTGAACAAGGCTTTATATGGTCTGAAACAGGCACCAAGAGCTTGGTTTCACAAGCTCAGAACAGCTCTCATCCAGTGGGGCTTCACAAACTCAAGGTCTGACACTTCACTTTTCTTTCTCAAATCAGCAAATTCATTCACCTTACTTCTTGTTTATGTAGATGACATCCTTATAATAGGAAATAATCCCAAAACAGTCCATCAAATCATTAATCAACTTCACTCAACCTTTGCTCTTAAAACACTTGGATCAGTTAACCATTTTCTTGGCTTTGAAGCCTACCGAAACCCAACTGGCTTATACCTCACACAAACCAAATATATCACATACTTACTTACAAAAACCAACATGAAAGACTGCAAACCTTGTTCTTCACCTGTCAGTAAAAACACCAAACTCTCTCTTCATGATGGCGAACCCTTTGCTGATCCCACATTATATAGAAGTGTCATAGGTGCTCTACAATACCTCACCAACACTAGACCAGACATCAGCTTTATTGTAAATAAATTAAGTCAATTCCTAGTGGCACCTACACACTTACATTGGATGGCTTGCAAGAAGGTTTTGAGGTACTTGAAGGGTACTTCTCTTTATGGTTTATGGTTCAAACCATCTGCAAATCCTTTAAAACTACAAGGTTTTTGTGATGCTGACTGGGCTAGCTCAGTGGATGACAGAAAGTCCACAAGTGGCTGCTGTGTCTATCTCGGCAATAACCTTATTTCCTGGAGCTCCAAGAAGCAGTCAGTAGTTGCTCGATCAAGCACTGAAGCAGAATACAGATCGTTAGCTCATGCGTCAACAGAGGTTCTTTGGCTCTCTTCTCTACTTCATGAACTTGGCTTCAAATTGTCACACTGCCTCACTCTATGGTGTGACAATACTGGTGCAAAATCTCTAGCCTCAAATCCTGTATTCCATGCCCGCACAAAACACATTGAGGTTGATGTTCACTTTGTGCGTGACAAAATAGCTGCCGGATTGCTTGAGGTCTGCTACATCAGTACCACAGATCAGATTGCAGACATTCTCACCAAGTCCTTACCTACTGATCGTTTTTGGTCTCTTGCTTCCAAACTGAACCTTATAGAGAGCCCCAGGTTTAGCTTGAGGGAGCATGAAAGAGACAAATATAATCAGCAGCAGAGCAAGCTGACTCATTGTCCAGATCAACAAGTCTCCACATATCCTGGAGGCATCTTCCATGTCAGCACAAAATAGTTAGCAGCTAGTCCTCTTGATAATTCTGTGCACCACAATCCACTAGATATAACAGAAGAATGGCCAGCCTATATGCTCCTGGAATCATCTAGATCAAGCTAGAATTCTGTTAGAGGCTGGAAATCAGTTTTTTGTATGATTTAATCATAGCCATTGATTCTTTGCAAGTTGTTAGCCTTTTAGAGCATTCCAGAATTCTTTCTTGTGTATAAATACTGTAAGAAGTCAGAGCAAAAAGTAACAAATACAAAATGCATTTTCTTTACGTGATACACTTTTTTCATTTCCTGTTGTAATGAGATTTTGTTTTTTTTTTTGCCTTTAAATTCCCTCTTGCCATTATCAAACATTTTTCAATATTGTTTCACTTCAAAAATCAAGAATTGAAGATTATGGATTCCATCAACATCAACAAAGGCTACAACAAAGTAGTTGACACCCATCAAAACCCATTTCCTCCTACACCCTACAAATCCATCACCACCCAGAAACGCCTCTCCACGGCTGCCACCGTCAAAGCCATTCTCTGCCTCACCTTCTTTATCGGTTAGATTCCGGTAGCACTCCTTCACAACTCAACCACTGAGTCACCCAACTCGATCGAGTCAATCAAAACAATCTGCGGCGTCACTTAATACCCCAACAGCTGCTTCACTTCCATACTTTCTCTCAACCAAAACCAAAATCGAGACCCAGAATCCATCTTCAAGCTCTCCCTCCTCCTCACCATCGACTCTCTCAAAAACGCTATCTTTCTCTTCAACGACCGTCACTCCCCGCCTGCCCTCCAAGACTTAGCCGTAAATTGGTGAACCCAGACTCAGAATCAAGGTCCCTTCTAGCCGGCGCCGCGAAGAAGGCCGTCGTTCACCTCCGTATCTTTCCCTCCGCTGGCGTCGACTGTCGGATCTCGTTCAATGCAGGTATAGGGTTGCTGGTTAAGCGTTTGGGTGTGGATCAGATTGGCTTTTGTAAAGAGTATGAGTGAAAGAGGGAGGTCATAGTGAGAAGAAGGTGAGAATCATAGTGAAAGAGGTAGAGAATCGGCCATATTGAGTTGAGCGATGGTGGGAGAGAGGGTGAGAGAGAAAATTTTATTTATTTTATTTTATTTATTAGTTTAAAATATTTATAATTTCAATCCATTCAAATATATCGACATTTTTAATTTCTAAATGACTGAATTACAATTTAGCTACCTGAATAAAACGCTTTTACAGGTAGAACAACAGTTTCGATATAATTACAATTTACCCCCATTCCGTTAGTAAGTTCCGTTACATATAACCGAAAATAGTATAAAAAGAATAAAAGACGAAAATACCCTTTATTGTTAGAGTTGACCGAATTGACCGAGTTAAAAATTAAAAACTCTTTAAAGAATTCTTGTAATATTCTCTCTCTCTCTTCCCTCAGCCACCTTTAAAAATTTTTAAATTTTAAAACATTAAAAATATTCTCTTTCTCTCTTCCCTCAACCACCTTTTTTGTCCGACTTGTTGCTCTGTCTCTCTTCCGCTTCTTCTTCTTCCGCTTTCGCTTCCTCTTCTTTCATTTTCGTTTCTTCCGCTTCCGCTTCTTCTTCTCAAACCCGATCTAGGTTCATCCGCTTCTTCTTCTTCCGCTTTCGCTTCCTCTTCTTTCGTTTCCGCTTTCGCTTCTTCTTCTCAAACCCGATCTGGGTTCTGATGAACCCAGATCTGGGTTCCTGATGAACCCTGATAACTTTATATTTATAGAGTTATTTTATCTTTTTTAAATTTGAATTCTTGCTTAGTTCTTAATATTTTTATTATTATTAAGTAAATTATTTCATATTTCTTTTATTTTTATTTTCAGAATAAAATTGGTTAAAAATGCACATGTGGACCCTACCAAGTAATATTGTTCAAGACAAGATCATCGCTACAAAATGAATATCATTCGCAGCAAGTTCATCGCCTCAAGAATTACTCGAGTCGGAGATCGCATAAAGAAATTATCGCGGTTTAAAGATAGGGTATTCTAGAAATAAATATTATGTCATGCTGATGTAAGAAATGATGTAATCAAAATTATGATGTAAGCAATGATGTAATAGAAGTTGACTTGACCGGGGTAGGTGAACGATGATGTAAGCAATGATGCAATTTGAAAGTTGACTTTGAATGGGGTAGGTGAAAGATGATGCAAGCGATGATGCAAAATGGTGGAAAATCAGGAAACGATGATGCAATCGATGATGTAATTTGGAGGTGAATTTGGCCTATAAATAGGCCTTAGAATCACCATTCTAAGGATTCCATCACAAACCAAAACAATAAGTAGTTTAGAGAAAGAGAGAGAGAGCTTGGAGAGGAGGAGCAAAGCAGAGGAAGAAATTCTACGGTGAAGCTTCAATCCACTAAGTTTTCCTATCTCTTGTTATGTTTAATTTTCTAGTTTTTGTAAATTCTATTATGGAGTAGATTTGTTTTCTAAGGTTATGATGTAGCCTAACTTTGATGTTCCAAACCTTTGTTCAATTCAATTAATGATTTTCTATCTTGGTTGATGCATTTAATATTGTTCTTAATGCTTCTAAATAATTGGCCACTATTTAGTTGAATTGTTAATCATAATGATAGCGGAAGCTAATTTATGTGTCTAGTTCATTGTATTTAATGTCATAAATTACATGTAGGATAGGAATATACCTGCATGGTTTGTGTAGTCTATAAAAGAGATCTATAAATCTTAATGAATCCTTTAATGTTTTGACTTGCATGGGAACATAGCAGTTAATCTTTATAAGGTATTTTCCTTAGACCTCGGGAGGGGCTATGTGAATAATTCAGGGAATCTCGACTAGCAACTGGATAGTTAATTTTTGTTAAAAAGAACAAAGGGGAGGAACAGATTAGTTATGGTGAAATCATAATCTTAGAGTTTTTATTCATTGAATTAATTTTCATTTATTTTCAATTGCAATTAAATTTAATCATAGTTATCAACTCATTCACTCAAATTTCATCTACCAAATAAAAGTTGAGTTATTTTAATTTTGGGCATTAATTAACAACAATCCTTGTGGGACGATACTTCTCTCATCACTTTATTACTTGTTCGGCTCGTTCACTTGCGATTTTGCACAACAAGTTTTTGGCGCCGTTGCCGGGGATTGTTTGTTTCAGTTAATACTAATACTACGTAACTCAATTTTTAATCTGGTAATTTATTTATTTATTTATTTATTTTTGCTTTATTACTTGTGAATTTTCTGGTATATGAGAAAGTCTGGGGGCGAAATTTTACAATTTGATCCAGAAATTGAAAGAACTTGTCGTAAGAATAGGAAAGAAGCAAGGAAGGCCGCAAGTACTGCACTCATGGATATGGCTGAAGGATCCAACAACACACAGAACATTGTACCAATAGATGCTGAAATTCGAGCATTACGAGATTATGCTCTACCCACGGTGGGTAATACTTCAGCGATACGGAGACCAACTATTGCTGCTAACAACTTTGAGATTAAGCCAGCAATCATCCAGATGGTACAAAACAATCAGTTCAGTGGGGCTCCGAACGATGATGCAAATGTCCACATTGGCAACTTTTTGGAAATCTGCGATACGTTCAAACATAATGGTGTTACTGATGACGCCATCCGTTTGAGATTATTTTCATTCTCCCTTCGAGATAAAGCTAAAAGTTGGCTCAACTCGTTGCCATCAGGGAGTATTACTACATGGGACATCTTGGCACAAAAATTTCTGGCCAAATTCTTTCCACCAGCCAAGACTGCAAAGCTGCGAACCGAGATTGCCACATTCAGACAGCTTGAGGGAGAATCATTGTACGAAACGTGGGAAAGATTTAAAGATCTGCTAAGACGGTGCCCACATCATGGAGTTGCTGACTGGTTGCAGCTACACACATTCTACAATGGTTTAGGGAGTTCCACAAGAACATTGGTGGATGCCGCTGCTGGTGGAGCACTTTTGGGGAAACCCCATCAAGCTGCTTGGGACTTACTAGAAGAAATGGCTGCAAATGCCTACCAATGGCCATCAGAAAGAGCAGTTCCGAAAAAAGTTTTCGAAATACAAGAAAATGATGTCTTAACCAGACTTTCCACTCAAGTCGAGACATTGGCCAAGCAACTCGGAAACCTGACAGCAAATGCAATTCATACTCAGTCAACATCCTGTGATTTCTGTGGAGGGGACCATTCCAACGGGCAATGCGATGAAAACCAGACAGGTCAAGCATTTTTTGTAGGCAACAAGCAACCAAATAACCCGTATTCCAACACATATAATCTAGGATGGAGAAACCATCCAAACTTTTCATGGAAAAACAATGATCAACCTAGACAGTCATATCCACCACCACCTCAACAACAGCAGGCCAACAAACCATCGCTTGAAGAAGCACTCGCTCAGCTCACCGAAAGGACTAATCAATTTATGACAAGAACAGACATCACGCTTCAGAATCAAGCCGCCTCCATTCGAAATCTAGAGGTACAAATGGGTCAAATCTCAAATCTATTGACTGCAAGTCCTCAAGGAACCTTACCAAGCAACACAGAGACCAATCCTAGGGAGCATGTTAAAGCTGTCACATTACGAAGCGGTAAAATGCTGAAAGAGCTTGTTAAAGGAACAGACGAGAAAGAAGGACCTAGCAAAGTAGAAGAAGAAGTGATGGTTGAGCAAAAAGAAGCAGAGAAGCCAAAGTCAAAGTTGTTTCCAGATAATCCGCCACCATACAGACCACCATTACCTTTCCCTCAAAGATTTCAGAAGCAGAAACTAGATAAGCAATTTTCTAAATTTCTTGAAGTTTTTAGAAAATTACAAATTAATATTCCTTTTGCAGATGCTCTCGAACAGATGCCCAGCTATGTGAAGTTCATGAAGGAAATCCTATCAAATAAAAGGAAGCTGGAAGAACATGAAACGGTAGCTTTGACCGAAGAATGTAGTGCAATCTTGCAGAAAAAGCTACCACCTAAACTTAAAGATCCAGGGAGTTTCACAATTCCTTGCACCATTGGTGATTCATTCTTTGATAAAGCATTATGTGATCTTGGTGCAAGCGTTAACTTAATGCCTTTCTCTGTTTTCAGAAAACTAGGCTTGGGAGAAGCAAAACCTACTACAGTATCTTTACAGCTAGCTGATTGATCAATCAAGTATCCAAGGGGAATTATAGAAGATGTACTGGTAAAAGTAGATAAATTCATATTTCCTGCGGATTTCATTGTGCTAGACATGGAGGAAGATCAAGAAATACCCATCATCTTGGGTAGACCATTCCTAGCAACAGGGAGAACCCTTATTGATGTACAGAAAGGTCAACTCATACTTAGAGTTCAAGATGAAGAGGTGACATTCAATGTGCTGAAAGCTCTCAAACATCCACATGATGTTGACAACTGCATGATGGTAGATGTAATGAAAGAATGTATCAAAGAAAATGCTAAGCTTTACAAAGAGCGCACCAAAAAGGGGCATGATCCACGTATTCTAAATAGGGAGTTCACTCTAGATCGTCGATTCAAAGTCAACAGAAAAAGACTTAAAGCTTACATGGATGGTGGAGAGCCTCAACAGAAAGCCACTATTACGCTTTCAGACCCAACTTAAAGCGCTTTTCAACAGTCAAGCTAACGACTATAAATTAAGCGCTTCTTGGGAGGCAACCCAAGGTTTTCTCTTTTTAGCCAGTTTTTCTCTGTTTGTGTGTTATTGTGTGTTATTGTATTCTTTGTGTGTTTTTGTGTTTTCTTTGATAATTTTTCTTTCTCTTTCAGAGATGGAGACAAGTCTTGCAGCACTGAAAAATCATTTTCCTACTCTACCCCAAGATGTACTCAGAAAGATTTATAAGTGCAGACTCGAAAGAATGAGGGCACTAACATCTTTAGGTCTTCCAGAGCATATTCGGTGGATCATCGAAGCTAAGGTACGTTTAGCAGGTGAGTTGAATGATTCATTAATTAAACGTTTACCAGGATTAGGAAGAAGTTCTTACTCAAAGAAGAGGAGAGCTAAGAGAATGGAAGTCTGTCATAAGTGTGCGAGATGTAACTGCGACACAAGCTGTAAAAATCTTGGATATTTATCCATAAATCGAGAAGATAAAATCAAATGCATAAAGGATGGACTGAGTAAGGAGTCTCTGGATAACATCCGTGAGACTCTTGAGACGCATCCTTGTGGGAAAGTTCAACGTATTCTTTTAGAATTATGGGAGTTATTCAGTAAAGAGAAACATCGTTATAGTCTTGGGAATCTGACTGTAAAAGACCCTATTTGCCAGTTTATAAGAAAACTGGATGGGAAGCCAATCCTCAACTCATAGAAGTTGTTTAAGCCGTTTCTGGACGTAAAACTAGAGGAAGATGTGAGCCACAATCACAACTACTATAGCATCACTTTTTTTTCTTTGTTTAGCAGTCTGTTTCAAATTTTTTGATAATTGTGTTTACTTTTTCTTACCTGTCATTTTGGATTTTTAACTCGTTTCAAACTTTCTCGACAAGTGTGTTTCCTTTTGACGTTTCATCACCTAACATTTTGAATTTTTAGCAGCCCTTTTCAAATTTTTTCGATGTCTGTGTTTACTTTTTGACGTTTGTGTTTACTTTTTCGATGTTTGTGTTTACTTTTTCGATGTTTGTGTTTACTTTTTGACGTTTCGTCGCCGAACTTTTTGAATTTTGTATTTGTAGCAGCTTGTTTTATTTATTTATTTTTTTTTTCTCGAAGATTGTGCTTTCTTTTTGACATTTCTACACTTAACATTTTCTTTTCCCTCTGACCAATACTGTTTAGCATCGTAAAACTGTTCTTTTACTCTTTCATCTTCTTTAAATAAGTGTTTATGACTGATAACAAATAATTCGTTTTCTCTGAAAAAAAAAAAAAATGGCAGAGTCCTCGAGCAGTAAATTCAAAAACATCTGTGTTTTTTGTAGCCCAAAGTCTGGTATGAGTACACAATATTCAAAAGCAGCTGCTGAACTTGGTACGGCTTTAGCTACCCGAAAAATAGATTTGGTGTATGGAGGAGGCAGTTTAGGACTGAGGGGCTCTGTCGCAGTAACTGCAACTGTTGGAGGTAGGCAAACCCTCGGTGTCGCAGTAAAGCCTTTGGCTGAAAGGAAAGACATCATCGGTACGAGCATAGGTAATGAGTTTCAGGTTATAAGTATACACGGACGAATGGCGTACATATTACTCAATGCTGATGCCTTTATCGCGTTACCTGGTGGTTTGGAAACATTTGAAGAAATCTTCAACATTACGTCCTGGGCCCATTACAACATTCACAAAAAGCCATTAGGTTTGCTTAACACTAACGGTTTTTATGATGGTTTATTGGCTTTTCTTGATCATGCTGTGGAACAGGGTTTTATGACTCAAGCAAACCGGCGTATTCTAGTCTCAGCCTCCAGTGCTGATGAACTGATTGACCAACTGCAAGACTTTGTACCCGAAGTTGATCCAATCATGTCACAGGTGGTTTGGGCTCCTGAATCAAGCGGTAGCAAGAAGCGTGCACTGGATCTTAATCTCCGGTTGTAACTTTCTTATCCTATGGTTTTATTAATAGCATTGCCATTTAAGTTTTTCTTCTTTTTATCTTACTAGACATTGGGGACACTGTCTCAAATAAGTTTGGGGGTAGAGTTTGCTATTATTAAAACCATAAGATTCAAAAGCTGGTCCGAGTTGAAACTAAAAGATGGCAGAGTAAGGAGTACTTTTGTGCTCTTGAGACGCATCTTTGTTTCCATTAAAAAATAATAATAATAAAAATAAAAAAAAATAAAAAAAAAATTCATTATTTGTTTTATTATTTTTCTTTCTGTCCTAACAAGTCGACTACTTACTTTGTATTTATTAATGGAGTCTTCATGCATGTTTTTGGTTGAATATCGTTACTAAGGAATAGTCATGAACATCTTTGCATGATTTGAGACTTTTGAATGTCATGATCTTAGTTAATTGAGTGGATAAATATTATGTTTACATGAACTGTGGACTATTAGTGGAGATTATCCTTGGTGAGGATTTGAGCCTTTTAAACGTTTCATTTTGAAAGATTTATTTGTTTCTACTCTTAAACACTCTTCACTTTGTTCTTAATAGATGATCTCTATAGGTTTTGCATTGAATACTGAGAACAAATCATTATTGTAGATAACATGAGTTGCTTTGATTTGAAAATTGGATCGACTTCTTAGAAGTAATATAGGTCAGTTCTACTCTACAAAAGCCTACTTTCCTACTTTAAATTGAGACACATCATAAAACCTTTGAAGCCAAACACTTTAAATATTTTTCTCTGTTTACCTTTATTAAATGACCCTATTGAGCCTTTAAATTTAGTCATACCTTATGAAGTTTGGGATCATGCGATGAAGTAAAAGAGGAGAAGGGAATTGAAGTGTTAACATTTACACAATATGTTTCAAAAAAAAAAAAAAAAAAATTGTGATGAATGAAGGAGAATAAATGAAGTACTTTGGTATGATCATATGTTCTTGTTGAACCTGTACCTTAAAATTTCTTACATGTCAATTAACCATAGCCCAAATACAATCTTTAATAAAGCCTATTGATCTTCAAAAGGAAGTCCAATTTGAGAGTTGAAGTCTGTCATCATACTCTATCTACGTTCTTAGTATTCGATTCCAATCATGAGATCTATTCACTTAAAAGTGCGGTTCTTTTAAACGTCTATATTCATATGTGATGTAAATGACGCTTGCTATGCCTTTACATAACCTCTATCACATATGATTGCATGAGTGTTTGCTTTAGGATTCATGAGAGTTATGAGAAATATCTTGTGAGAATTAGAGTCGAAGCGAAATAAGTCCATAACATGTGAATATGATGTTTTGAAATAAAATTGCTTTGAAAGTGGTGTGAGATTGTTGATGATTATGTTTT
Source organism: Dimocarpus longan (assembly GCA_022984855.1). Classification (NCBI taxonomy): domain Eukaryota; kingdom Viridiplantae; phylum Streptophyta; class Magnoliopsida; order Sapindales; family Sapindaceae; genus Dimocarpus; species Dimocarpus longan. The sequence continues at coordinate 13,860,682 of CM041020.1, forward strand.
AGATCATTAGTGACTTATCCTTAGTCCTGATACAAGATCATATATGTATAAGACTTCTGTTAATTTGTATTTAGTGAGATGTTGATAAGTTATGGGTGGAATCTTTTAACGTTTGTGGGTATCGTTGCTGGTAAACCCTCAGGAGACACAACTCCTCCTACTAGGGACACCTAGGGGTTTAAAGGCTTGTGGCATATGCTCAATGCCATCGTGTTTACCTACGAAAATGGATTGTGATTTAATTTTTGTAGTTTTAGCTTAGATTGCTAGTTTTAGTTTTACTTGAGGACAAGCAAAATCTTAAGTTTGGGGGTGTGATAACTTTATATTTATAGAGTTATTTTATCTTTTTTAAATTTGAATTCTTGCTTAGTTCTTAATATTTTTATTATTATTAAGTAAATTATTTCATATTTCTTTTATTTTTATTTTCAGAATAAAATTGGTTAAAAATGCACATGTGGACCCTACCAAGTAATATTGTTCAAGACAAGATCATCGCTACAAAATGAATATCATTCGCAGCAAGTTCATCGCCTCAAGAATTACTCGAGTCGGAGATCGCATAAAGAAATTATCGCGGTTTAAAGATAGGGTATTCTAGAAATAAATATTATGTCATGCTGATGTAAGAAATGATGTAATCAAAATTATGATGTAAGCAATGATGTAATAGAAGTTGACTTGACCGGGGTAGGTGAACGATGATGTAAGCAATGATGCAATTTGAAAGTTGACTTTGAATGGGGTAGGTGAAAGATGATGCAAGCGATGATGCAAAATGGTGGAAAATCAGGAAACGATGATGCAATCGATGATGTAATTTGGAGGTGAATTTGGCCTATAAATAGGCCTTAGAATCACCATTCTAAGGATTCCATCACAAACCAAAACAATAAGTAGTTTAGAGAAAGAGAGAGAGAGCTTGGAGAGGAGGAGCAAAGCAGAGGAAGAAATTCTACGGTGAAGCTTCAATCCACTAAGTTTTCCTATCTCTTGTTATGTTTAATTTTCTAGTTTTTGTAAATTCTATTATGGAGTAGATTTGTTTTCTAAGGTTATGATGTAGCCTAACTTTGATGTTCCAAACCTTTGTTCAATTCAATTAATGATTTTCTATCTTGGTTGATGCATTTAATATTGTTCTTAATGCTTCTAAATAATTGGCCACTATTTAGTTGAATTGTTAATCATAATGATAGCGGAAGCTAATTTATGTGTCTAGTTCATTGTATTTAATGTCATAAATTACATGTAGGATAGGAATATACCTGCATGGTTTGTGTAGTCTATAAAAGAGATCTATAAATCTTAATGAATCCTTTAATGTTTTGACTTGCATGGGAACATAGCAGTTAATCTTTATAAGGTATTTTCCTTAGACCTCGGGAGGGGCTATGTGAATAATTCAGGGAATCTCGACTAGCAACTGGATAGTTAATTTTTGTTAAAAAGAACAAAGGGGAGGAACAGATTAGTTATGGTGAAATCATAATCTTAGAGTTTTTATTCATTGAATTAATTTTCATTTATTTTCAATTGCAATTAAATTTAATCATAGTTATCAACTCATTCACTCAAATTTCATCTACCAAATAAAAGTTGAGTTATTTTAATTTTGGGCATTAATTAACAACAATCCTTGTGGGACGATACTTCTCTCATCACTTTATTACTTGTTCGGCTCGTTCACTTGCGATTTTGCACAACAAACCCAAATCTGGGTTCCTCACGAACCAACCCAGAAATCTGGGTTCGTGAGGAACCCGATCTTCTTCTCTTCTTCCGTTCTTCTTTTGTTATTTTGTTTCTCGAACCCGATCTGGGTTCGAGTGAACCCAGATCTGGGTTCTGGCAATGCACCCAGATCGATCTGGGTTTGCTAGAACCCAGATCTGGGTTCTGGCTTCATTTCGAGATTTGTCAATTTTTTTCTTCAATTTTGCTTCTGATTATTTGAGTTAAACTGATTATTTTCATGTTGTTGTTGAACTGATTATTGTTTGGATTGATGATTTTTTGTTGGTGAACTGGTGAACTGATTTTGTTGGTGAATGGTGAACTGGTGAAGATGAGGTGATGGGTTGATGATGTTTCAGGTCATTTTTTGGGTTTATAAGAGTGGATTGATTATGTTGGGTGATTGATTGATGATTGTTGATGATGTTCAGGATAAGTTTTTGGATGTTTGGGATCAATTTTTTGGGTTTCCAGTAGTTTTGAAGCCCAAAATCTGTCTGGATACCAAAATCTGGGCACCCAGGTTCTGGAAAAAAAAAAAAAAAGTAATGTCAACGATTACACAGAGTTTTTAATTTTTAACTCGGTCAACTCTAATAATCAAGGGTATTTTCGTCTTTTACTCTTTTTATACTATTTTCGGTTACATATAACGGAACTTACTAACGGAATGGGGGTAAATTGTAATTATATCGAAACTGTTACTCCGCCTGTAAAAGCGTTTAATTCAGGTAGCTAAATTGTAATTCAGTCTTTCTAAATTGGCAGATCGGTTAGTTCAACGATAAAATTACTATATTATTTAGGGGAAAAATCATTTGAGTCCCTAATTTTTAGGAAATAGTCAATTTTTTAACTATATTTTTTAAAATAACAAAATAAATTTTAACTTTTCAAAAAAATATCAAATTAGTCCCTCCAAACGATCAATTAACGGTCAATCCTAATAAAAAACGTAAAAATACTTATTTAACCCTGAACACAGTTAAAACATATAAAAAGACTATTATACCCTCAAATAAAAATATTACAATAATATATAATTACCAAAATTTTATGTAATATCCACACAACAAACCATCAAAACACCTATTCTTTCACACAAAAAGCTTTACAATCAACTTTCAAAACACCATAACCAATCCAACAATTGTACAGAACAACTAAATTACAGTTTTTTGCGAATAATAACCAGAAATCCATGTTCACAACCAATTTCTTAACAAAACCCACAAAAAAATTTAAAGAAAAAAAATCCTAATAGAACCCTAATGGACTCACCTGACCTAATGAAAAAGTCACTGTAGCTCGAGAAGTTAGTCGAACGGTGTGCGGGGTGTAAGTTGACAGTGAGTGAATGAGGTACGGGTTAACAGGGGTCGGGTTGACTAAGCGGGTTAACAAACGGGGTGCGGATTGTTGAATGGGTCGAATGCTTGCAAGTGGATGACCGTCGGACGGTCACGATGGTGGTCGAGGGTCGGTGGTCTGTCATGGGTAAACGTGTGTGGGTTGTTGAACGGGGTGGGATGTGGGTCATTTAAATGGGCTGGGTTTGTGCTGCGAACGAGATGCGAGTTATTGAACCGGTCGGATGACTGCAAATGGGTGACTGTCAGACGGTGACGGTGATGATGGTGGTCTGTGGACGATGGCTTGTTGAATGGCGTGGGGTGTGGGTTGTTGAACAATAGTGGGACGATGCAAGTGGGTGACCATCGGACGGTCATGGTAATGGTCAAGGGACGGCGGTCGTTCGTGGGTGAACGGGGGCTGGCTTGTTGAACCGATGGGGTATGGGTTGAACAACGGTAGCGAAGGGGGAGCAAGTTTGGGGTTAAGGGTGGGTAGGGGGTGGGGTGGGGTTTGTCCAACGGTTTATTTTTCAATTTTTATTTTTTTTGAATTTTTGTTTTTTTCCTCATTTGTTTTAAATGATTTTTTTTCTCATTTTATCTTTCATTTTACACGTGCCACCGTCTTCTAATATGATTGGAAATACCAAATTTACCCCCATTTAATTTGCTATCAGTTAGGTTTGACCGTTAATTAACCGATGAGAATGACTAATTTGATACTTTTCTGAAAAGTTAAGGTTCATTTCATCCTTTTAAAAAATATAGTTAAAAAATTGATACTTTCCAAAAAATTAAGAACTAAAATGATTTTTCCCCTATTATTTAACAAGTGAATCATTTTAACTATTATTTTTATTATCAAAAGTGGTTTGTTGTTATTTTCAATTCTAGAGATGAAACAATAATAACCCTTAAAAATTTGACCAAATTTATCAAAAATCAATCTCACTATTTAAATAGTTGGATATCTATTTTATTATCAAATTTGACAACGTAATTATTTTAGAGGGAAGTAGAACTCTATCCCCGTCAGATTGACTCAAAAAGATCTTTCAAGCCCCGTTTGACACGTGGGATAGAGATTGAAAATGAAAATATAATTGAAATGGATTGGGATTTGATAGGATTAAATTGGATTAAAAAATTATGGTTTCATGTTTAATAGAACTTGAGATTGAATTAAAATTATACTATATTGTGTTTGGTGTAGATTGAGATTGAACTGAAATAAAATTAATTTAAATATTTTATCATATACCCTAACTTAAAATCACCACCACCATACCCACAAATCAAAATCATCACCACCACCCTTAGAAATTAAAATCAAACTCAAAATCACCACCACACCCAAAGCTATCAAACAAACCTAGAAATCCAAAAAGCAAAATAAATATGGTTAAAAGGTTCAATCAAACCTAGAACCAACTCTAGTTTTGAGTTCAAACTAAAAACTTGAATTCTTGCAATGGAATTGAGAGAACAAAACAAATAGCAATTAACAACATAATAAAGCAACCAAACAAATAGAAATCAACCATATACGTACGTACTCGAACGAGACCTAACTATTGTAACTACTTATTCTATTTTTTCCTTTTTCAACTTCTTCTCTCTATCAACTCTTCTTCTTCTTCATCTCCTCCAAATCCAACATCAAATGGCCGACGATGATTTCTTCTCTCTTTTTTCCTAATCTCCACACATTGACCAAATCCTTTCTTATTGTGGGTTTGATCTACCAGAACCATCTCTGGTTTTGGGTTTGATCAAACCTATAGCCAAATGGCCCAAATGGTTCTGAGATTAATCGAACCCAGAATCTCATATTCTGGTTTAATCAAACCTAGAATATGGTCAAACCTAAAACCTAGACTAACATAATCAAGTAGACACCATCACACTTAGATGAACGAGATCAATATCAATAGTGGGAGAAGGTGGAAAGAGAGAGACAGTGATTGATGGGAGAATAAATGAGAGAAAAAATTTAGTGGGAAAAAGAAAGAGAGGAAACGCACAATCTTTAGTAGGTTTTCATTTCCTGTCGAGGTAGGAAATGAAAATGGGCTCAAGCAGAGAAATATCCCTTTACTTCTCATGCCCAAACTAAGGATATTGTGGGATGGAAAAAAAAAAAAATTCCAATCCCAGCCCATTTCTTACACATCAGACATTGCCCTAAGTTATTATGGAAAGTTCAACTAACCAGTTAAAATTTATGATTTTAAGGCAGAAAAGCAAAAAATGTACCATCTTGACTCATATGTTAAGTCTTAAAGAATCTTGTTTGTTTGGATGTAATCATGTTGATTGACTGACAAATTTTCTATAAATATTTTCAAAAGTTTTAATAGTCAAGCTAATAATTTATAAGTCTCCCATAAACACCGATATAGGATTAGGGGGTCTTGTCGTAATAAACACACAAGCAATTTCAACGGATAGGATCACAAGAATATTTAAGGATTTCAATACATCTATTATGGCAATACATCTACCATGCCCTACCATCAAATTAATTTGAAAAATCATATATCTCATATATTTTTGTGAGAAATGAAAATTAGGAAATTCACATTTGTCAGTGTGTTCTATAAAGCTTTATAATGTAGTTTTGTATGACATATACTACTGATGGTGTAAACAAGTCATTTATTTCTTTTCAAGGTACTATCGAAAAGTTGATGGACGTGAGACAGTGATTGAGAATTTTAAAGATTGCAGACTAATCTAAATAAACCGTGACATTTAATTATTCCTCTTTTTAGTTTTTTTTTTTTTAATTTTTTAATATTTCAAGGACAAAAAGTATATTTCTTATTTCATTTCCCACTAAAAGAAATCTTCAAAGAAAACATATATTTCTACATATATGATTCTACTAATTTTCTTGAATGACAAGAAGAAAAATCTTGTGTTACAAATTATTATTGATGAAATTAGATTATTGATATAGTAACTAGAGCTTTTGATAGACTACACCATGAAATTACAAATTACATAGATAATTGTTGTCTCAAATATTACTTAATAGTGGTTTAACATCTACTGATGAAACATTAATTTCAAAAGTAGAACTTGTCGAATTAGAAGCAACATCCCAAGGCTCAACTAGCTCTGTTCTTACATACTCGACCTCCTCAAAAGTAGAACATGTTGAAGTAGAAACAACATTACTATGTTTTTGTGATGCTTGAATTCCCTCTAGCACCATTGCAACTTCCTTCATCGTCGGCCTTTTCTTCCCATTTAAGTTCAAACACCTCCTTGCTAATTCAGCAACTTTCATGATATCTTCTTTCTTTCCCTTCATTACTTCTGGATCAAGAATGTCAAACAAAATGTTCTCCTGCATGGAAAAGATGAAATATGTTGCCAAATTTTTATTGTCTTGTGATCTGGTTGAAGATATTGGTTTTTGTCCGGTTAAAAGCTCCACAAGGACCACTCCAAAACTATACACATCACTTTTATCAGTGAATTGGCTAGATTGAAAGTATTCTGGATCTAAGTATCCAAAGGTCCCATGTACTCTTGTGGTCACATGAGTTTGATCAATGGAAAGTGATTTCGAAGTCCCGAAATCAGCCACTTTTGCTCTATACTTATCATCTAATAGTATGTTTGCAGATTTAATGTCTCGATGATATATAGGCAAGGAAGCTGCCGAGTGCAAGTAAAAAAGAGCTCCTGCAACTTCTGTAGCAACTTGCAAACGCATTTCCCATGTGAGCGAAAACTCTTCAGTTTGATCATAAAGATATTTGAAAAGAGTTCCATTAGGGATAAATTCATAGACTAGTAAAGGTACCTCAGTCTCCAAACAACATCCCAATAATTTAACCACATTTCTATGGTTAATTTGAGAAAGAATTGCTACCTCATTAATGTATTCTTCAATCTTACCTTCATCAATTGCTTTGGATTTCTTTACAGCAATGATTTTTCCATCTGACAACATTCCTTTGTAAACGGTACCTTGACCTCCCTGACCAAGTATTCTAATCACATTAAATGATCGGTAGCTTTGTCTAACTCCTTTGAATTGAAGAATTTGCTTCTATCTATGCTGCCATCAAAAGAAGTTAATTGTTGTTGTAGAAGTAAACCGCCATTTCGTTTGAAGTACTTCTCTTTAAGCTTGATGTCCTTTCTCTTCTTTATTATGATATGGCCCCGCCATCCCCCAATCATCAATAGAAGCAAAGAAAAAATCCCTATAGTAATACCTGTGTATTCAATTTGGATTAAGAGCTGTAATATGTTTTTGGCTAGTTTCCACAATGTTCAAAACGCACAGTCGATACGGAGATGAAAATGCATAGTTATCTTGTTTGATTAATTTTATATAATCAATATTTAGCCATCAATTTATGTAGTTTCCAGCCCCACCCACGATCTTATCATAATGAATTATCAATAGTTCTATCTTTCTTGAGTGAGACTGGTAGCTTGGAGATGAGGGTGGGTATTCTTATCATCCAACTTTAGCCTTGGTCTATAACCCATTGACATTGCTAGGTGTTTGACATGTGATCTACATATAACTTTTAGTTTTTAAACCAATGTGTGTGCGTATAAAATTTTGTCAAACAATAATATTGGTTTTAGTTTTAAAATTATGTGTATTTTATTTAATTACTTTTCAGAAATTAAAATTGTATCTTTAGTTCTCAAAACTTATTTTCAGATCAAAACAATCATAAAGCTTTAATTTTCTTTGTTTAGTTTAATTTTAAAGTAAAAATATACTAATTGAATACCATGGTCAATTAGGTCTATCTAAACGATATAATGTCTTGGTGTTTGTTTCATTTGAAGTTCATCAAATTGTGAATACTTTTATAATTTGGAGCAGTTTTGATGTGTTGCTAAACTTTTTAAATAGTTGAAACTTTTGTGCATGCATGGTAAGAGATAATTAACTAGAAACAGATTTTAGGATTAAAAATACTTTTTTTGGGAGAAAAAACAAATAAAACTTTCAAAAACCTATCTTCTTCTTATCAGAAAATAAATCAAATTATTTTCTAACATAAATCAAGATAACTGTTTTTCAAAAAGCAATTCTAAATGCTTGGGAATATACAATTAAACTAAGAAGAAAGTTCCTAAAACCTCTTATGTATACAAAACCACTTAGGCACGCATAAATAATTTACCTTAATTTTAACTTTAAAGTAGTGAAAAGTGACATTTACCTAAGATGAGTGGGAGAATTTTGGGTCGTGGTTTGGGTCGCGATTTGCAGTAAAAGTATCCTGGAAGGTTTATACATGTCATATTTTGCTCGCAATTGTTCTTGCTTTTATCCTTGCATTCATCAATATCTGTATTCACTCACATGATAAATATAATCAAAATTTAACATTGTAAAAAGTAAGGGTTATTATCAATTTACCTCCTGTAATTATAAATAACATTAAATCATCACTGCTTTTAAAAATATTAATTAAAAAGGTTCAATCATCAATTGAAATAATAAAACGGACAACAAAAAAAAGGTATGGTTCCATGAATTCTAATGGAGGCTTGATGATAGTAATAGAATACAGTTGAAAAATAATATATAATTTTTTAATTAAAAAAGGAAAAGAAAAATAAAAGCCAATTAAAAACAAATTAAAAGAAAAAAGAAAATGCAAAACAAATTTAAAAAAGAAAAGGGAAGCAAAAACTCTCACTGTCTCTTTCTCTCTCTTTATCAATCATCATCTCTCTTTCTCTCTATCGCCCACCATCTCTCTTTCTCTTCACTTCTTCCATCTCTTTCACTCCTTTGAAAATCACAATAGAAGCTATGGGGTTCTAAGATCGACGGCCATGAGGTTCTACGATCTCGTCAAGAGTCTGATCGGTGACCACCCAATTAACGGCCATAAGGTTCTTACAGATAGAAAGGACAAGCTCTCTAACGACAGAGAGGTGGTTAAGGTGCTTAGAGTAGGTGTTGAGGTTGGTTTTGGAATTGTAACGGCTGTGAAGCATGTGAGTGAAGGTGAGGATGGAAGATCCAGTTATGGGTTAGGATGGGTGTTGTTTGGTTGGTATGGGTATAGGTGTGTGGTGGTGACGATGCTCTTTGTTATGTGTGTGGTTGTGTTGAAGTTTGGTTATTTTTGTGGATGAAGTTTTGTTGAAGATTATGTGTTTGATGAATTATGTGTGAGAGGGGGGAAAAAAAAGTGGTGATGACAACCTTAATGAACGAGGACTTGGAAGAGTTAGCGTGTCGAATGTGGAAGATCAAGAGGATCCCAACTCTACAACATTGGAAGAAATAGTAAGTAACTCAGAGTCGGAAGTTGATTCCCTCTTGTTGGCTGAAGGCGGGATGAAAAGGATGTTTTAAAAGGTTTTCTTGTCAACATTTGCTCTTTTTTCTTGTGGTGATGATTAAAGATATTTAAGCAGTATTATTCATATTGTTTTTGTTGATGTAGGGTTAATTTTTGTTTCGATTTTTGGTAAGAGCTTTATCGTGGATGATTTTACTGATTTTTTATTTAATTTTTATTTAATAATAATTATTATTTCAATTATTTAAAATTATAAATGATTTATTTATTTTATGTAAATTTAATTGTAATTCTAAAATTTTTTATTATTCATTATTTTTTTATTTTGGTTATCAAAGTAGTACTTTGATAATTGATTAATTATTTATTTTTTAATTCTTTAATATAATACAGGTATTTTAATTTTTTACTATTTTTATCACAAAACTACTTAATATTTGGATAGAAACTATTTTTGACAAATGATAGGGATTTTTTAATTAATATTTTAAAAAATTAGAATAAACTAAGATTATTTACCTTTTCAATAGTAGTTTTAGATTATACTCTAAAATAATGTCAATAAACAAAATATCACAAATGCAGTAACTTTAATCAAATAATTTTGCTTTTTAAAACCATTACACGTATAATATGTTAGTAATAAAAATATTATTCAAATCAAGGTGGGGTAAGAATATTGTGCCAAATAATGCCACCCATGTATTTATTAAATAGGATGGATACACCTCATTCTCCTAATTTAAGGAAAACATTTCTCATTAAAATTCTACTACCACGAAGAAATTGTTTAGTTGTAATACAGAGTCAACTATTCATTTTTAATTTTTAATTTTAAAATTATTTATTTTCTTTGAATTAATATTAGATTTAAATTTAGTGTAAGATCACAACTCCGTATAGTAGCGTCAGTAAAAAATTATTTCCAACATGAGCAATTTGTATTTTGTGTTTGTGTTGACAAACCAATAAAGATTTTCTCTTGATATAATTTGTTAGATAAGTAAAAATAAGAGTTTTGCATGATTTATAGATAATATATAAAATGAACAAATCTTGATGGCGATGTACTAATAATACTGTAAACATGAACCGACAAAGGAAGCTCAGAGATTTATTCTGTTAAGTAGTTCAACATAATATTAAATTAAATTATTGGATTAGTGATTGATGTAGCTTACCTTGACATCCGACGAAAAGATCATAGGGATTTCTTTCATAGCCCGGGTTGCACTTGCATTGATGAACTGATGAATTCTCGCCAATACCATTAGCATTGGAATTAAATCCACAACTCCGGTTCCGTACCCCCCAATTCAATACCACAGGAACACTTTCGAATTTATCCTTGGTAAATTCAGGCTTCCCTATGTTTCCAGTGAGCCACGTTTCTTGTACCAAAAAGGCACGCCTGCATTCCTTTTTGCTCTTTATTTTTAGGTTCTGCACAGATGTATTGAATACCTGAGAAGTACTTGAAGGGACTCTGGTTTGGCAACATTTGATTCCAAAGCAACCACTGGTTTCGTTTGCTTCACTTTTGCCCTTATCGCTACAGCTAGAGTAGCATCCAGCTACAGTACTTCCGTTGTAATATATACTGGCGAAGTTGTCGCAACCTAGGCCAGTGAGTATGTTTTCAGTTAGAGAGAAGAAAAAGGGGCTGTTCGTGAGGTTAGCACTTTCCACTTCATAGAGAAGAAAACCACGTGGATTCGAACAAGTTTTGTTTGTTGGGTGGTTTACAAGCATCGTACTACTTTCGAATGAAATAGTAAGCAATTCCAGGCTGTTATTTCCGTGTTTAATATTTCTGAGGGATGGCTTACCGGACTTGCAGTCTATTGCAAACCAATCGTCAAGAGAGCAATTGTGTCCGATTCCAAATGGATATGGAATGTCAACGTCTCCGCATCTTCTCTCACAATCAGACTTTACCAGTGTTAGCGATGATAGCAAGATCATCAACTGGAACACCAATGGTAGAAACATTTTTTGATGTCTCTGCTCTGTTAACCTTTTTGGATCTCTGTTTACTGAGAATGTTGAGGTTAATTAAAGCTAACACTTCCTTTGAATCTTTATATAGATTCCATCTTTACGTGTACACCAAGTTGTTTAGAAAGAACAAGATGGGGACAAAAAGTAAATTACGTGTAGACCGAGTTGAATCAGGGACTACCGGGACATATATTCCAGGTGCCGTATGGATGGCATTAACACATTAACCAAAATAACGTACGTGTTGAAAGAGTACTTGTTGAATCAGCTTGTACCTTTTGAGAATTTCCACAAATATACAGGGATGTTTTCTTCCTTTATGCTATTTTTATTTTATTAATCTATTAGCTTAGATTCTGATTCTTGGATTTAGCATTTTATAAAAAAAATAAAAATAATATGGGAAGTTTATTTTCCACAGAAATATTTACCCCTACACGTGTTTAGATCCCTAATATTATGGAACATAATATGAGTCTCTCTTATCGGTAATGGTAGCAACATCATCAACTGGAATCATTCTTTAATGTCTCTGCCATGTTAATTTCTTTTGCTCTAAGTTCCTTGAGTGTTGAGTTTAACTACACTTTAGATGAATACCTAGGTGACAGCCCTGTGAAGATTGGGTGCTGATTTAATAATATATTATTATAGTTATTATGTTAATTTTATTTGTCTACTCATTCGTGTTTGTATAAAATATTATTGTACTGTATTTAGCATGAACATTTGTATGACAAAATTTCGGGACAACAAATTTGTTACGCTACAAATTCTTAGGAAATAAAATTTTAATAAATAAATAATTGTGCATGTTTTAACTAATTATGTCACTACAAAGTTAATGTCTTAATAAACTGTTGTTTTAACTATATTTTTACTAACCATCCCAACAAGAGAATCTTTAAATTATATATTCAATACAATTAGTAACTTAAATTAAGTCTTCGCATCTCGACTTATAAAGTCTTCTGATGAGTCGATGCAACCAAAGCAGTCTTTCTGATTTATATGCATGCATGAGGAGATATAATAATTGTGGAAATTACAAAAAATGGCCATCCTAGGGCAGGGATTTTTGTTTTTATCCATTCTTTTTAGAGAAGTTGTTTTGGACTCCTCCAACAAATTAATTCCACTCGATATCCAAGTTACCCATATTATCCCTATCACAATTTGATCAGGTCAAGATGGAAGAAAACTATAAGGGACTATCAGGGACGTTTATTAATTCCAGCAGCCATATTTGACAATTAGTGGTTTGGAAAGTAATGTATGGCATTAGTACATTAACCAATAAAACAAAGTCTATGCTGTTTATTTTTTTTTTTTCAAAAGGATGTCTTCGCTGAATTGCCAAAAAGAAGCCCTCTAAGTCAATGCAAGCCTTTAGGAAGTTTAACCAAAGCAGCCAAAAGAAAAAGCAAAGCAGACTTTATATAGATGCCCTTTTTTATTTAGTTTTCATTTTAAGATTGCTGGAGTATAAATGAATTCTACACAAAACACAAAATATATATATGGATCCTCTTTAATATACTTAGATATATATATATACTTGACAAAAAAATATGTAATACATTATAATATATGTGATTATAATTTATTATATATGATTACAACGAAATATATTTAATTATAATATGATCATAATAAATAAATCAGTAAATATGATTAAATATACTAGTTGTAATCTCATATGTTTAGTTAAAATAACGTATAATAAATTACAATAATATATTTTAGAATATAATAACATATTTTATTATTAAATATATGCATATTCAAATATATGCTAGAATATGCCTATATATATTTTCAAGCATAGCTGTATGATATATCGCTCTGTATACATGAATTGCATGCTGATAGTGCAAATTAAAAACATGATTCCTACTCATATTTATTTAATTTCTTATAATAAAAATTTTCCTAAATAAATTGACTAACGAGGTCAAAATATTATGATTAAAATTAATAAAAATACTCTCTATACTAGTAAAAGTTTGATGAGAACTACACTAGAGGTATAAACATCACTTAGTCCTTGAATTGGCAAGATTTAAATAATTTTAATTAGGTCTAAATACACGAAGTGCGGCTACAAAAAAGTTAATGTTAATGTGATATTATTCAATCTTCATTGTTGTACTAATCGCAAAATATCTGATTACCTGTAGATCTGGAGAAATTGGTGTAGCGTCTCCACTTCAGTGTCAATATCATAAAATGACTTTAATAAATAATTAGTCAAGTCTGTTTTATATGTCAATCAATGCAAGGTTATAAGCTTTTACTTGTGTCGTCAATAATGGGTCCAGTTCGGCGGCTGGAATATTTTCCACAGAAATAAACAAATTATTGATGGCCTTTTTTGAGATCTTCCACGCAAAGAGATATGGTAACTTTTGAGATTTTCCACAAATATACAGGGATGTCTTCTTCCTTTCTGCTAATTTTATTTTATTAATCTATTAGCTTAGATTCTGATTCTTGAATCTAGCATTTTATAAAAAAAATAAAAATAATATGGGAAGTTTATTTTCCACAGAAATGTGTACCCCTACATGTGTTTAGATCCCTAATATTATGCAACATAATATGAGTCCCTCTTATTGGTAATGATGGCAACATCATAAACTGGAATCATTCTTTAATGTCTCTGCTCTGTCAATTTCTTTTGCTCTAAGTTCCTTGAGTGTTGAGTTTAATTACACTTTAGATGAATACCTAGTTGACAGCCCTGTGAAGATTGGGTGTTGATTTAATAATATATTATTATTGTTATTATGTTAATTTTATTTGTCTACTCATTCGTGTTTGTATAAAATAGTTATTGGAGTGTCTTTAGCATGATCATTTGTTTGGGACAACAAAATTTGTTTCCCTACAAATTCTTAGGAAAAAAAAATTTAATAAATAAATAATTGTATTATAACTAATTATATCACTACAAAATTATTGTCTTAATAAATTGTTGTTTTAACTATATTTTTTTCTAACCATCCCAATAAAGAGAATCTTTAAATTATATATTTAATACAATTAGGAGTCGTTTATTTTTTCTACTTAAGACTTAATAGTGCTGAATTACACCTATTAAGTTATTTTTGTTTTTTTTTTTTTTTTAAGTGATCAAATCATTTAAAACTACCAAAAAACCAACTGAAAATATTAAGTAAGAATTTTAACTTTTCACTTAATTGTTATTGATGTTTGGATTTAGATCCTAGTCAATGAGATTCGTTTCTGGGCCCAAACTACAGCTTCGGATCATAGATATTGAATATTCAAGGTAAAGAAGTAAAGGAGAAGAGGTCAGAAATAAGGAAAAAAATACAAGGAGATTTTAGAGTGGTTCGGCCCAATTAAATGCCTACATCCACTGTTCACCTTCTCACTATTTTGGCAGAGTATCGACCCTCAAAAGATTTTGTACACGCTTCACAATGAAAATCCTCCCTTATTTATAGAGAAAGGGGAGGTGCTATTGTAAAACGGAATAAGACAAAAGTATACAGTAAACTGAAATTACAATAATGAACTACATTTAATACGTCGGGATCTCATTTAATGCGGTTGACAGTGCATTTAATACGGTCGAAATTACATTAAATGCCATTGAAACTGTCACCTCTGAGCTCTGCCTGAGTGTGATTTCTGACGACTAATCTGTACGGGTTAGGTAAAGCCACCGTAATCTTGGCTGTAGTTTCTGGCAGAGATAACATGCATGGCACGCTTTGAGCTGCACCTTTCATGGAGGCTTCGGCTTCTGCTTCTAGTGGTTTATGAGGCATGACGGAGATGGACTCTCCAGTGAACAGAATATCTAGTTGAGCTGGCGAACAAATGAATTTCTGACGGATCAAGCACTTTGAGAGTTAATGGGATAGATCATGAATCAGTTCTCCCGCGACCAGACATAATATTAGGCAAACAGTTTCACAAACGAGCAGGCGTTCGAGTGTGCTTTAGACATCGCCAAACAGACAGACGAACAATTCTGAACGAACGGAACTGAGTGAAATAGATCCGTCGTTCATCCTTCGGCGAACAGCTTAAGCGAACAGATCTGGCAAACAGGCATAACGATCAGCCTAGGCGAACAGATATAGAGATCAGCCTAGGCGAACAGGCATAGCAATCAGTCCAGGCGAACAGGCATAGCGGTCAACTCAGACGAACAGGCATAGCGATCAGTCCAGGTGAACAGGCATAGCAATCATCCCAAGCAAACAGACATAGCGATCAGAATTAAGAACCAGTGTTGATTGTAGTGGTATGCAGGATAACGAACAGATCACTGATCAGGCTACCAAGTCTATTCGCGAGGAGATTGATGATTAGCAGGGGGAACTTGGGATACGAATGAAATGGAGAGTCAATCTAACGAACAGATTTGTTGTCAGGAAGGCGGTCAAAAAGAAAGACAGATTGCTGAGCCTTTGGACCATCTTATACCTGTCTCGATATCATCGATTTCTTAGCTCTTTTACGACTCTATGGCTTTCTCTGCCTCAAAAACAATCGTCATCATTAATGGAGCATGGCGATGGAACCTAATGCTCCATCAAGCTCAATCATTGATGGAGATTGGCAATAGAGTGCTCCATTGTCGCTCCATCGACGTTGGAGCTTGATTTTTCTATTAATTTATTTTTATTTATATAATTTAATTTCTCAAATTTTTTGGTGTTGACATATGACGTATAATGTTTAAAGACAAAAATATTCCTACCACCATTAATTTTGATTAATAGTTTACTAATGTCAGGGACTAGCTAACGAGATGAGTTTCTTGATAATTTTGGGACTACGAGGTCATAAATAAATTTATGTTTAAAAAATCGAAGTTAACTAGAAAGTTAGGGATGAAATTGAAATTTGCCCTTATTTAATAAAAATGTTAAGAAAATTTGTTTGACGAAACAAAACAGATGAATCATCCGAATCTTTTTTTTTTTTTTTTTTTTGAGAATCAGCGGAATCCCATTCGATCCAATGAAAAATAATGAAAAATCCAATCTCGACTTTTCTACGTACCAAGTTTTTCTGTCACAAATACAAGATATGGATTTGTGGAATATCAAACATAGACATCAACGGATATTTATTTGTGTGGAAATTATTCCAGCAGCCAAACTGGAGCATAGAAAATAAACAAGCTTTACGCTAGTGGCATGCGTACCACTATATTTTCTCTAAGCATGCAGGAAATCAGTCAGTTTTAAAATTTCTTTCTTATATTAATTTATTGTATTTTTGGGAATTGGTTTAGATACCACTGAATAGTTTTTATATACACGCTTAGAATTCATCCTTTTGTTTTGAAATTTATTGTCATTTTCATTTTAGGACAATAAATCTTATGAAATAGTATTAAAATTAATATGAATATTTGAATTAATATCATATTTTTAAAATGAGTTTTCTTCTGGATGCCGACAGTATTCAATTATTATGGCCCCAAACGCGAAACACTTTAAAGCTGTCAGCATCACATTTTGTTATTTTCCTTTGCTTATTTGAATATTGCTTAGTTGACGAGAAAATGCACTGAACAGTGAACACTCTGCGATTGGTGGCCTGTGATATTATCATACATGTGAAGTAACCAACTGATTACGTTTTATATATCCGCATGGCAACAATATATTAGAACCGGGCAAGTAAAATTGTTCCAAACTAAAATTTCTACTGCTGCTACCAGAAGTGATGATTACGAACTCATAATGGCTTATCTGAAATTATATAAAAAAGTTAAAAACAATCGTCAACGTTATTGTAAAAAAGTTAAAACCAATCGTCAAGATAGCAACCGTCTCCGTCTCCGATTCCAAATGGATATGAAACGTCAACGTAATTTCCTTAACTTGTCAGACAATCAGGCTTTAGTGCTGCTGTTAGCGATGATAGCAGGATCATCAACTGGAACGCCAATGGTAGAACCATAATTGAATGTCTCTGCTCTGTTAACTTATTTGCTCTCTGCATACTGAGAATGTTGACAGTTGCTTTGGAACTTTATATAGATTCCATCTTTACATGTAGACCAAGATGATTAGGTCAAGATTGGGTACATATAGATGGAAGAAAATATAAGGGACTATCAGGGACATATATTCCAGCAGCCATACTTGGCAATTAGTGGTGTCAAAAGTAAAGGATGGCATTAATACAGTAACCAAAGATCACTTGAAGGAGTACATGTTGAAAGATCACTTGATTCCACCTTCCATTTTTTCCACCTTCTATTTACATTTTTATAACAATTTTTTTCCTAATAAAATGAGTTATGTTTTATTTCAAAAAAAAAAAAAAAAAAGAGTTCTGTTTTTCTATTGGGTAAATCCTAAAAAACCAACCACTTTTGAAAGATTACCCATTCTCCCCCATACGATTTCATTTTTATCCAAAAAAATCTCATTATGTCACTTTAATAATAGAAAATTTTAACTTAAGTAAAAAGACCAAACTACCCTGTAATAATTTTTTTAAATATTAAAAAATAAAAGAAATTTTAAAAAACAATGGAGATCCAATCTGGATCTCTACATCCATGACCCATCATCATCTTCAACCTTCCACTCTTGGATCCCCCCTCTCTCTCGCCATTTTTAGGTTTCCAGATCAATCTTCCACAATCATTGAACATCAATCTCCCACAACCATCAACAAACACAATATAACAAAAAAAAAAAAAACAAATCAATAGAACATAAAAGGAAAAAAAAAAAAAAAAACATATGGTCTCCACCGGTGAGGACCCAGTTCGGGTCTCCACAGACCCAGGTTGGAGACCCTTCTGGGCCTTTGGTCTCTGACCATGGAGACTCAATTCAAGTCGGAGACCCAGAAGGATCTCTACGATCAGAGACCCATCTAGGTCTCCACGATGGGTCTCTGATCGTGAAGACCCATCTCGTAGAGATCCTTCTGGGTCTCCACGATTGGAGACCTGAACTAGGTCTTTGGTGTCTCTATTACGTCGCCGTAGTCAAACCCCCTACAAAGCCAACCGAAGATGGAAAGAGAGAGAGAGAGAGAGAGAGAGAGAGGAAAAGAGACGAGAGAGAGAGAGAGATCGGAGACCCATCGTGGAGACCCAGATGGGTCTCCGATCGTAAAGATCCTTCTGGGCCTCAACGGGTTCGGGTCTCCGGTGTCTCCACAACGTTGTCGCCGTCAACCCCCCTATAAAGTCGGTTGGAGATAGAAAGAGAGGGAGAGAGAGGAAATGAGAAGAGAGAGGGAGAGAGAGGAAATGAGAAGAGAGAGGGAGAGAGAGAGGATCTGAGAGAAAAAAAATACTAAATATATATTTTTTATTTCTTATTTTTAAATAAAAATATCTTATTTAATATTATTTTTTATTTTATATTTTTATTGAATTTCCTTTTTTACCTCTAAAGTTAAACAGTCAATTATAACAACCTAACGGAATCTGTTACCTCAGGAGCATTATTGTCTTTTTATATACTTTTAGGGGTATTATGGATATTTAATTTAAAGTTAAGTGGTATTTTGAATAAAAACAAAACTATATGAGGAAAAATGGATAATCTGTTAAAAGTCAAGGGTTTTTTGAGATTATCTCTTTTTTATTTCTATTTAATTTTGAATTCATTCACTTTTTTTATGTTACGGATGTTTTGACGATTAGGTCGAATAGGCTGACAAAAGTCCAAAGAATTGGCCCAATAGCCAAAGAACCAAAAAGGCTCAACTCTCTGCTCGTCTATTTGATCGCTTATCTGCTCGATTATCTGCATATACTCGCTTATCAACTCACCCATGAGCCCATGTGTGATATTGATCATGTGCTTGTTAGTCTACTCGTCCAAATGCTCGGCCCTTTCTGCATGTACTCGCTTATCAACTCATCCATCAGATTGCCTATGAGGTTGGTCGCTAACTTATTCATCAGATCGTTGAGTAGCTCATTTACCACTTTTATCAGCAGCCTAGAATGAAATCAGTTCGGTAGAGCCTTATTTGCTCGTTAGTGTGATAAAATATTCTTCTAGTTAAAGAGCTTGCTTCTGCCACATTTCTCAAGCTACAAGTCAATTATAGTCAGAACTATCAGACCAATTATAACTCATGGCGTATCGTACACGCCAATCCCGTCAAAAATTACAGCATGGATTAAGGACATCTCACACGCTAAACTCATGCTTCGGTAGAATTAACCTGATAAATGTCAGCTACATTAAATATAATCCATCATTTCATTTTGACTTATTATAATTTTGTCTTATTATAAATTACTGTAACAATTCCCCTTTATCTATAAATAGGGGAGAAAATTTCTTGTAAAATGGACTCTTTTCAGTGTCGTTACTCTGCAGAAATAAAAAGAGAGAGAACGGTAGACGTAGACATCAATTGGATCGAAACACTTAAAAATTCTTGGTGCACCTTGTTCTTCTTTGACCTTTTCCTTTGCTTTCTACTTGTTTGCTATACCGTTTTGATTAAAACTATAACTTGAGCCTAGAAAGAACCTAATCGGTTAAATCCAGACGTCGATATTTTATCCTTGAAAATTAAATGAAAATAAATTGATGGATGGATGTGAAATAATGTTTTTAAGTTAAGATTTTAAGTGATTCTAAACTGACCTATGTATATATTCCACAGTTAAAGAAAAGTAAGACGAAGTCTTTGTTGGATTGACCAAAAAAAGTCCTTTAAGTCAATACAAGTTTTTATAATTTTTTTTTATGACTAAGATCAATTCAATATATAATCTAGATGAGTATCGATAGACTTTATGACATAATAGAAGGATCAATTTTTAGGACAAGGGGAGACGGCAGTCCACAGACACTAGAAAAAGTGCCCACAATAATTATATGGGAATTAACGAGTTCATACCCACTAAGACCATTAAAGTGGATGGCTTTTGTCTGCCCGTCATACGAGAATCACTTTCTCTTTGCGAAGTTTAACTAAAGCAGCCGAAAGAAAAAGGAGAGTATGCTTTATATAGATTCCTTTTTTATTTATTTTTCTTTAACTAAAGCAGCCAAAAGGAAAGTACACGTTAATTAAAGCAGCCCAAAGGAAAGTAGATTCCTTTTTTATTTATTTTTCTTTAAAAGAAGCAACCAACAGAAAAGTAGATTTTTTTTTTTATTATTATTTATTTTTCTTTTTAAGATTGCTAAGAGTATAAATGAATTCTAAAAAAAAAAAGAGAGGCAAAAAATTGATATATTTTCAAGCATAGCTGCTTGATATATCACTCTATATACATGAATTGCATGCTGATATTGCAAATTAAAAACATGATTCCTACACATATTTCTTTAATTTCTTATGGTAAAAATTTTCCTGCATAAATTGACTAATGAGGTCAAAATATTATGATTAAAATCAATAAAAATACTTTCTATACTAGTAAAAGTTTGACGAGAACTACTCTAGAGATATAAATATCACTTAGTCCTTGAATTGACAAGATTTAAATAATTTTAGGTCTAAATATACAAGGTGCGGTTGCAAAAAAGTTGATGTTAATGTGATATTATTCAATCTTCATTGTTGTACCTAATCGCAAAATATCTGATTACCTGTGGATCTAGAGAAAAAATTAGTCAACAAGTCGACTAATTAATGAAAAATGGATTATCAAACTTAGACATCAACGGATATTTATTTGTGTGGAAATATTCCAGCAGCCAGACCGGACCATTGACTATAATAAAGAGTTACATTAGTGGCATATGCACCACTATTTTTTGTCAAAGCATGCAGGAAATCAGTCAGTTTTAAAATTTCTTTAGTATATTAACTTATTGTATTTTTGGGAAGTGGTTTAGATACCATTAAATAGTTTCTATATACACGCTTAGAATTCATCCTTTTGTTAGAAATTTATTGTCATTTTCATTTTAGATTAATAAATCTTATAAAATAGTATTAAAATTAATTTGAGGAGTTGAATTAATATCGTACTTTTAAAATGAGTTTTCTTTTTAATACCAACAGTGTTCAACTTTGGGCCCAAAAACGTGAAACACTTCAAAGCTGTCAACGTCTCATTTCGTCATTTTCCTTTGCAGTTTGAACATATTTCTCAATTGACGTGACACTGAACAGTGAACACACTGCGATTGGTGTAGTCTGTGATATGACCATGCATGTGAAATATTACCAACCGACTGCGTTTTAAATCCTCATGACAATAATATATTTGTACCGGCCAAGCAAAATTTTTCCAAACTAAAACTTCCTACTGCTGCTGCCAGAAGTGATAATTTCGAACTTAATATGGCATATCTAACGAAACAAATGTTGAGAGACACACTTGAACCATAATAAGCACATTGAGTTATCAACCAACAATTCCCCTAGCTAGTTGTCTATTGCAAAAATGAATTGTAGAGTCCAATGGGACTATGCTAATTAATAAACAAGAAATGATCTCTAATGCCCAATTAATTATCATTGAGCCAACAACCTTTCCAAAAAATTTACAGGTAAAAGAACGGCTCCATTGCAGGCGATGGCCACCACCATGGCGGCCACTAACTGTATTCATTATTTAATATTTTTTTAATGTTTATCAAATTAATTTTTTATACATATTTGATGTTAATTTTTGTTTATAATTCTCTATGGAATTGAAAGTAAAATAATTAATATATTTTATTCTCAAGATTCAGTTTATAAGAATGACTTTTAAAAACTAAATCATACGACGTCTAAACTTTACATACAATTATATGATCATTATGTAAAAAAATATGAAAAGAAAATTTACATACCTAGTAACGTAACAAAAAAAATGTACAATGAAAATCTAGAAGGGCAAAGAGAACATTTACATACTTGGGTTATGTGATGAAGAATTATACAATGAAAACTGAGAAGAACAATGCCAACATTTACCAATTTACCAACATTGACCGATGAAAAATTGTACAATGAAAATCAAGAAGAGTAAAGAGTAAAAAATTGTAGATGAAATGTTCAAGTGAGTGAAGACTGAATGAATAAGTTAGTTGTTTAGAAATTGATAAAATAAAAGTGCACCGCGTTCAACATCGGAAAAGAAATAACAGTGAATGGATTTTCAAGCTCATAAAAGGAGTTTAAGGTTTTTGTTTTTAATTGTCTCAGTTAAAGTCACTTTAAGTATTGTATTGAAATCTAGTTAAAATTACTTTATTATCCTTTTTATTTTAGAGTGTAAGGCGTAAGTTAATTTATGCTTTAAAATGTATTGGTGCATTGGGATCGTGGGATGTTAGAAAATAATTTGTCCGATTATAATAATTTTTCACATACTAGATTTCTTTCTGAAAGCTGTGATTTTTGAAAAACATGAGTTTTTCACGTAAATTTTTGTGTTTGATTATTGCTATTTTTTAAAAATTTTATTTCTTTATTATTTTTAATATTCTTAAGACAAGTTTTAGGATACAATTTTGATCCTCACTTGTATATTTGATCCTCAAACAAGCTTGACATTGAATTACTTAATACAAGCTTATCTTAAATTATCTTAAAGCAATTATATGAATTTCTTTGATAAGTTTGGGAGATAACATTAAAAGTTGCTTTAGGAAAAGTTTTCATATTAGCTTTATCCTCCAATTTCAACAGTGACCTGTCACTACTGACACATTAAATATTTATCAATTCCAATTTCAACGTACCGTAAATATTTAAGCAAAAGTTTTCGCGTCCAAAAAATATTTTCTACTTCATTAGAAATCTCTTCTTTCAAAAATGATGGAGTCCGAAATTACTAATCGATACACACGAGAAAAACAGAGCCATAGTTTATTAAAAAAAGAAAAAAGAAAAAAGAACCATGCTAATATGTTAAGTCACGCAAAAGATAATGAGTTATTTCTACAGTAAAGTGACAGTTGCTCCACATCATGTTGTCTTAAAGTGGAAGACATGAGTTCTTTTCCTTTAATAAATGATTTTAATTTTGGGGACCATTTGAAAAGACCTATGCTAGACTGATGAGGACAAACAAACCCTTTTTTTTTTTTCCGAAGATCTGTACTTGAATGAGGTTCAAATTTTAATTTGTGGACCACTTAAAAAATTCGTACTTGAAAAAGGAGAGAAGTTGGCTCAGATTTTAATATGTCAGATCACTTGATAAGACACGTGCTTGGAAGAAAGAGGTGAATTTACCTAATATTTAGTGCGTGGGATCACCTCAAAAGACAAATATACTTGGATCGTGTTTTTCGTTTTCAAAAAAGACATACTAAGATTATGCTTTTGTTTGATATAGTTGTTATTTTGTGGATAAAATATATTCATGTTTTTTTAGATAGGTTTTGCAGGTGACACTTTACTGTGCATGTGCATTTTTTGTCTCTGTTTTGAAATTGCTTTCAAGTTTCACTTTTGAAGGATACATATTGCAAAAGCCAAAAGATAGAAGGAGTACATGTTTCCATATTCACTCTTGGGCTCTTTATCCAATTTTATTTCAATAGTTTTACTATTGATTATTGATTCAATAATTGATATGGCTTCTATTGTAATTTATTGTAATTTATACCTACTAATTTACATTTTACATAATAATACTTTGCAGTACATTATAATTATTTTTTTGTTATTGTCTGGGGAATTTCAATGAATTAGGTAATGCTTGCTCCAAATTAATATTCAATCTATATTATTTGGATAATATTTTAAGTGTTTAAAATTAAATAATACTATTTAATAATTAGCAAAATGCCCATAAATTTTTTGGGTAAAATCACATAAGGATATATCGAGATATTTTATGAATATTTCGAGACACATTTGGATATTCCGTAGGATGTTGAATATTTTCCTATTTCAATATTGGCTCCTCAAATTATGAATAATATCGGGATATTTTGATATATATATATATATATATATTGATAATAAAAGGTCGTTTGTTTTGATCACTTTTTACTTAATGGATTTGAATTACACCTATTAAATGATTTTTTTTTTTTTTAGGTGGTCAAACCATCCAAAAATTACTGAAAAAATTATTATAATTTTCTACTTTTAACTGAATGTCAAATCATCAAATGGTTTTTTAAATATGTTATTTCAAATCTATAATTCTTAAAATAACGTATTTTCAAATTTATCATAATTTTAAAATATACAAATTCGTTTTAAATGTAATTAATAAAATATTGCAATGACTAAAATATATATTACTTCACAATTTCAATTTTTGTTGCAATAATAATTCAACTTAAAAATATTTTGTTTATTTTTATTTAAATATATAAATTTAATTTACTTTACTATAATAATTTATTTATGTATATATAATTTTCAAACAAAAAAAAATACTTTACTATAATAATTAATTATATTTTAATTATGAATAAAAATATTATAAATATATATAAAGTGTTTTAGTATTTGTTAAATAAATTATTATAGTTGCTTGTATGATATTTAATAGAGTTACATAACAATTAAAAGTAAAATGATATAAATATCAAATTAATAATTTTCATAAAATTTTAATTTTAAAAAAACTAACAAGATTATGATACATTTAGAGGTAAGAAAAAAAAAAAAAAGGTCATTCAGATTTCAGGTTTTAATAACTGTTCAGTCTTCAATATTTAGTAGTATTATTCAGTTTTTAGATAAAAAAAAATAAACGATTCCTAAATTCCTTACTAGCTGTCATTTAAAAGAGAAATTTTTGTTTGTAATTTTCATTCTCTCTTTGAAATGCCCTCACTCAAGATGAATGAAGACTTATTAGAGGAGAGACTTTGGGTTTCAGGATTTTCAAAGCATCAAGCTTATTCAAGGGAAGAGCAAACAAACCATTAATGAAGAATTGTGAATTAATAACTTTTGATTTGAGACATTTATAACTCTTCTCTTTTATTATCAAGTTTTGCAATAATGATAATCTTAGCTTATTGGAACCATTTTTATTAAAATCTTTCATTACATATTTTTCTGTTTGGGAAATGTTTCAGTTCCTTCAATATCCTTATTTGATATATATATATATGTATTGAAAGAAATACAATCTAGAACAAAATGAAACCAAGATTGACTTAAATTATGTCTAAAAACCAATGTCGTATGTCTATCAGTCGCCTTATTATCCCTTCTAGGAGTAAATTGACACCTAATATTATCCAACATAAATAACATTGAAGAAATATCCCTAATGAAAAGACCTTTCACAACTAAATAATTCTAAGCCAAAGCTGCCAAGATAACCAATCAATTATCTGTTTCCACAACTTGAGATCTCAAATCATAAGCCAAAACAAATATCAAACCCTCTCGAACTATAACACATTCAACCAAAAAAGGGATGAAAAAATCGGTCATCTTCATTGAGAGAACACCTTTAACAACCCAAAGATGATCTCAAAATAGAGTTCCAATCCCCACAAAACCAAACGTAGTACTAGTTGTTGTATCCACATTCAGTTTAAGAGAATCACTATTAGGAGGTTGCCACTTAATGTGTGAAATAAAATAAGAAACTAGAAGTTCTTTATTAGTACCATTTCACTTTCGATACCTAGAAATATAAAAGACAGCTTCTTTCAAGATTAGCTCATCCTTCTTAGGTGCCCTACCACAAACAATAATATTCCTAATAGTAAAATGATATAAACAATTGTAGATGAAATGGTTAAATGAGTGCAGACTGAATGAATAAGTGAGTTGTTTAGAAATTAACAAAATAAAAGTGTACCTAGTCCACATCGAAAAAGAAGTTAAGGTAAATGGATTCTCAAGCCTATAAAATGAGTCCAAGATTTTTGTTTCTAATCACTCAAGTCAAAGACACATTAAGTATTGTGTTTAACTCTAGTTAAAATTATTTTTTTGTTCTTTTTATTTTAGAGTGTAGAATGGTATGAGTTAATTTATGTTTTGAAGAGTGTGGGGTCATTAGGGTCCTAGGATGTGAGAGTAATCTATCTGATTATAATAATTTTTCACATAATGAATTTCTTTTTTAAGATGGTTTTTGGAATACAAGAGTTTTCTACGTAAATCTTGTGTTTTCGTGATTGCTATTTTTTTAATTATTTTATTTTTTTTATTGTTTCTGATATTCTTAAGAGAGGTTTTTAGAGGAGATTTTGGAATAAATTTTTCCCAACATGAGTGAACTAAAGACTAAAGATTTTCACATATAACCAAAGATTCTTGTCATTATACCTTGGCTTGTTTTCTACTCGCTTATCACCGTATTGTAATTTTTCCTAATAAAAATCCTATCCAATATGTTCATGAAAAAAGTCCGTCAGAACTAAAGAATCCAAAGAATTCACTGTAAAATATCTTCAAAAGTACAGAGCACATAAATATTGGAATTGTATTAAAATGTACAGATCTCGTCTAATTAGACAAACTCCTCATATGTTTATATTTCTCGAAGGACAGTCAAATGAGCCAAGAATGCTAGATTAGTACTGAAACAAATAGGTATCTACAAAAGATCCAGGAAAGAGCAGAAAGTGACTATTATTTTCTTGTTGAAAAAAATGTTATGGATGAAATCGATGAAGGATTTGAGAATGAAGCTTTCCATAATCTAAACACACGACAATGGTGTCAGCATAAGAAGACAAAAGTATACAATAGTATACAATAGTGTCAGTAGAAGAAGATAAAGTGTCAGTAGAAGGGGATAAAATGTGGGGGTAGAAACAGAAAAAGAAAAAATTGGCAATGGTAGACAAGGATTCCATCATTGTAATTATATCATATGGCTACAAGCTACATTTTTTTTTTCTTTTTTTAAAATTTTTTTTTCCCAAAATACTTTTGCCTCTAAAAGTTGTATTATTGGGTTATTTGCAAAATGCTTTTGCTTCTATGTGACTACATCATTATTCTTTATTCATATTTTTTAGATAGGTTTTGTAAGTTAGACTTTACTATACATATGATTTATTGGTCTCTGTTTTGAAATTGCTTTCAAGTTTCACTTTTGCAAAATACATGTTACAAAAGCCAAACGATGGGTACATGTTTCCACATTCACTCTTTGGCTCTTTGCCCAATTTTATTTCAATAGTTCTACTATTGATTATTGATTGAATAATTGATATGACTTCTATTGTAATTTATTGTAATTTATACCTACTAGTTTAAGATTAAATAAAATTATTTAATAATTTGCAAAATACCCATAAATTTTTTGTGTGAAGTCATGTAAGGATTTATAAGGATATTTTATGGATATTTCGAGATATGTTTGGATATTCCGTAGGATATTGGATATTGGATATTTCCTGTTTTGATGTTGGTTCCTCTAAAATATGGATAATATCGGGATATTTTGATATATATATATATTGATATTAATAAGTCGTTTGTTTTTATCACTTTTCACTTAAAGGATTTGAATTACACCTATTAAATGATTTTTATTTTTTATTTTTTAAGTGATCAAATCACCCAAAAGTCACTGGGAAAAAAAAAGTTATGATTTTCTACTTTTAACTGAATGTCAAATCATTTAATGATTTTTTTAAATATAATATTTCAAATCTATCATTTCTAAAATAACATATTTCCAAATTTATCATAATTTTAAATTACACAAATTTCTTTTAAATGTAATTAATGAAATATTGCAACGACTAAAATATATATTACTTTACGATTTTATCTTTTGTTGCATAATAATTCAACTTAAAACATTTTGTTTATTTTTATTTAAATATATAAATTTAATTTACTTTACTATAATAATTTATTTATATATATAATTTTCAAACAAAAAAAAATTACTTTACTACAATAATTAATCATATTTTAATTATGAATAAAAATATTATAAATATATATAAAGTGTTTGAGTAATTGTTAAATAAATTATTATAATTGTTTATATTATATTTAATGAAAATACATAATAACTAATAGTAAAATGATATAAATATTAAATTACTAATTTTCATAAAATTTTAAATTTAAAAAATAAACAAAATTACAATACATTCAAAGGTAAGAAAAAATAAATATGTTATTCAAATTTCAACTTTGAATCACCATTTAGTCTTTAACCATCAGTAACACTATTTAGTCTTTAGACAAAAAAACAAACGATCTCTAAGTTCCTTATTGGCCGCTATTTAAAAAGTGAAATTTTTCTCTATAGTTTTTATTCTCTCTCTAAAATACTCTCACTTAAGTTGATAGAAAAGTAATTATAAGAGAGACTTTGGGTTTTCAGGGTTTTCAAAGCATCAAGCTTATTCAAGGGAAGAGCAAACAAACTATTAAAGGTGAATTGTGATTTAATAACTTTTGATTCGAGGTATTTATAACTCTTCTTTTTTATTATCAAGTTTTGCAATAATGATAATCTCAACTTATTGGAACGATTTTTATTAAAATCTTTCAATACATATTTTTATGTTTGGGAAATGTTTCGGTTCCTTCAATATCGTTATTTGATATATATATATATATATATATATATATACTGAAAAGAAGGTATGTTTTATTAAAGAAAGGTTTGCAAGTATAATATCAGAAATACAATATGGAATAAAATGAAACCAAGATTGACTAAAATTATTTTTGAAAACTAATGTGGTATGTCTATGAGCCATCTCATTACCGCTTCCAGGAGTAAATTGATACCTAACGTTATCCAACGCAACTAAAATTGAAGAAATATCTCTAATGAAATGTCCTTTCACAGCTAAATAATTCTGAGCCTAAATCGCGAAGATAAATAATCAATTATCTATTTCTACAACTTGAGGTCTCAAGTCATAAGTTAAAACAATTTTCAAACCCTTTCGAACTACCATATATTCAGCCAAAAAAGGGTGAAAAAAAATAGTCATATTCATTGAGACAACACCTTTAACAACTCTAAAATGATCTTGAATCAGAGTTCAAATCCCTACAAAATCAAATATAGTACAAATTATTGCATCCGCATTCAATTTAAGAGAACCCCTATTAGGAGGTTGCTAGTTAACGTGTGAAACAGAAGAAGAAACAACTGGAAGTTCTTTATTAAAACCTATTCACTTTTGGTACCTAGAAGATAAAAGATAGCTTCTTCCAAGGTTAGCTCATCCTTCTTAAGTGTCCTACCGTGAATAATAATATTTCTATACCCCCAGATGCTCTATAAAACTAATAACAAAAACTCAAAATTAGAGATATATATATATGGTCACGCATAAAAAAACGTTAGACCTAACATGGAAAAACCTGAGAAACTCTTAAAGTAAGTTCTAAATATGCATTCAGCCAACAATTTTTTGCCAGAGGACACACAATGAGTGCATGAAAAACTGACTCATCCTCTTCACAACAGTAGCCATAAATTTTAGAATAATTTATCCTCTTCTAGATAAATTTACACATGTAGACAACAAGTTATGGAAAACTCACCACTAAAAATCCTAGTCTTACTTTTGATTTTGAGACCCCACACAAAATTCCATCAATACTATTTGTACTCTCATCAGAAGACTCTATATTATAATGAAAAGCCATAAGAACTAAATAACTTGATTTAACCGAATACCTCCCATATGAAAATTAAAATGCCACACTATGTTATCACAATGGTGTGAATTGCTTAATGAAATCTCCAAAATAAAATACATCAACTGGCTAAAAAATCTTATTACCTGAAACAATTAATATTCCATTGCCCACTTTCAGAGATTAAATTAGCAACTCTCAAGTTTGCAAAATGGGATACTAGGCAAGTGATGAGCAAAAAAAAAAGAGGGCTTGGGAATCCAAGGATCCTGGAAAACTCTAAAAGAATTATCATTACCAATCTACCTTTTATAGTCCAAATTAATAATCAACTTGCTCCACATAATACTCTGTCAAATTGAAAAAACCCCATTGTTACTTTGAGCAGCCCTTAAAACCAATTCCAAGATAATATTTGTCCTAAAGAACTCTCACCATCAAAGATGTTGGATAAAAAATAAGCCTTCGTGCCTAATAAGCAACTAAAGCTTGACCGAAAGCTATCAAATCTCAAAAACTCATTCCTTTAACCTTCTTCATCTGACACAATTTGTTCTAACTCCACTAATGTACTTTTTTGGTGGTTTCATCACTTCCCCACTAAAACCTATCTGCTAAGGATTGAATTTCAGTATAAAGAGAAGAAGGAATGCGAAAAACACTCATCGAATAAGTGGGAATAGACTGGATGACTGCCTTTATCAAAATTTCTCTACCCTAAATGGAAAAAGACTTAACTCACCAAATTTGTAATTGTTTAAGGACTCTTTCCTTCAAATTGCTTAAAAACGTCCCTTCTACTCCTCCCAATAACAAAAGGGAGACCCAAATATTTCTCATGAGAAGATGTAGCTGACATTTGAAAAGAAGCTTGAATGATCTCTCTACATTCACACCTCACATTTAGACTAAAAGTGATAATAGACTTCTTGAAATTAATAATCTAACTTGAAGCAAGCTTATGAGAATAGAGAATCTCCTGAATCTTCTCCATCCCATTCAATGAAGCCTGAGCAAAAAGAAAGACTATTGTTTGCAAAAAATAAATGAGTAACAAATGATCGTTTTTGAGTATAAGAAAAACCCATAATAGTTCTATTAGCTTTAGCCTTCTATAGCAAGCAAGACAAACCCTCAGTATATAAGAGGAACAAATAGAAAGAAAGATGGTAAACCTTGTTATAAACCACGAGAGTGAATAATTTTGCCTTGATTAACACTATTGAAAAGAATAAGAAATTGAGATATACTCACACAATCATAAACACAACTATAAATTGCCTATTAAACCTCACAATTTAACATAATTGCTTTAAAAAAGGACCAATCAACTCTACAATAAGCTTTTTCATGTAAAGCTTAAGGGCGAACCAACCCTTCCTACCACTCGTTTTCTTCCTTATGGAATGTATAAGCTCAAAAGTAGTGATAACATTATCCGTAATAAGTCGGCTTGAAACAAAAGCACTTTAGGCCTTATCAATAATTAAGGGTAGGCATTTGGGTGTTTGATTCAATTCCTATAACTAAACCAAACAGAAAAAGTCATTGGTTTTCAAAATGAGAACAGAACATGTATATTTGGAATATAGAACCGACTTAAACCAAACAAGATCAAGTCAGTTTAGTTCAGGTCGGTTCCATATTTAACATCATAGTGGCATAGTCCTATATTCAACCTAACTAAAACTCAAACGCTATCAAAACTTAAACAAATCATAACTCAAAACTTAATCAAACTAAATAATTAAACCCACCACATAATAAATCCTAAACCAAAAAATCAAAAAACCCTCAAAGATGGACAAGATCAATTAGCGACAGAGGCAAAGAGGGGTGAGATCGATCAGAGATAGAGCCAAAGAGAGATGAGATCGGTGATAGAGGCAAAGACGGATGAGATCGGTAACGTGAATAACTACTTGAATGATGATGTGAACGACAACTTGGGATTTTGATCAGTGACGGGACAAGAAAGATGAATGAAGGGAAAAAAAGAAGGAACAAGAAGAAAAAAAGGAAAAAAAGAAAGAAGAAGAAGGGGAAGAAGGAGGAAAAAGATGGAAGAAGAATGACGAGGTGACGTGTTTATCGTTTCTGACTTCTGAAGGCTCTATAAGTCGATGGGTTCACCAGTTTAACACTTTAGCTTATATAGGGACACATGCAAAATTACGCATGTGTCCCTCATAAATTACACAAATTATGCATGTGCCCTTCCTAAATTACGCATATGCCCTTATACTGAGTGTTTCGTAGGTCAGAACAGTTCTAGATAGCCAGAGCCAAATCAATCCATAAAGAATGATGTTTTTTTAGCAAGAGGTCTGAAAACCTTAAAATTGAATGTAAGAACCAAACCGAACACTCGCGAATCGGATCAGAGCAGTTTCATGTTTTCATGCCTATCTTTATTAATAATCAAAGAAAACATGAGCTTCATCTGATTAGTCAAAGTTTTTGTAACTATCTTGTAGATAGCATTACATAAACTAATAGGATGAAAGTTTGACACCTTTTAAGGCACTGAGATTTTTGGAATGAGAATAATATTGGTCATGTGTCCAATAGAAATTTTTTTGTTAAAAACACCACAACATAAGGCAATAGCCCGTCTCTTAACTTTTGACCAATACCTCTAATAAGACAAAGTATGAAATCCAAATGGTCTAAGCGCTTTTGTTGGGTCCATACTGAACATCGCCATTATAATAATGCCTACCATCACAGAGGGTCTTCACACCAAACTCCCTCTTGATTCTCAATTCCAACAATCTCATTTTCCTTTCACTGTTGCATAACTCTGAAATGGAAAAAAGATATATTCCTATTTCCTGCCTGCAACCAACTCGCTCTATATTGTTGTCTCCAATATTCTTCCTCAACAAATATAGATTCCTTTTTCATTTTCCAACTAAAAAAATCTCTACCTAATTGGCCTCGTCTCTATTCCCCAAATAAGCTCTCTCCAACTTCACCCTCACTATCTAAACCTTTTCAGGAACGACTCTGTATTTATTTGAGCTCTACATCTTTAAACCTTATGCACAAGCTAATAAAGCTCTATTCAAAGACACACATGACCCGTCAAAAGAATTAGAATTCCAAGAATGCTAGATTATATCTTCTGAATCTTCATCTCTCACCCATAATGGTTTAAAGAAAAAATGTTTCTTTTTCCGACTCAAACTACCACCTAATAGAGGTTCTAATAAGCAAAGTGAAAGAACATGAAAGAAATGGGATGAAAAACAATCAATTAAAGATTTCTATAAGTGAAACACACAAATGTATTAAGCCAAATAAATTGGTTGATGGAACTTATACTATATGAGTTTACTTAGTCAATCTATCAATCAAACCTAGTGATATCTACATTTGATTGTTGAGAAAGTTAAGGAAAACAATCAGTTTCATGATTTGTATAACAAATTAAATACAAAATTATGTTATGTTGGTCGTCGAAACTTGGATCAGTTTAGTTAATCAATCTATAAAATGAACCAAGTATATAAGTTATAACTCCATTTAAGTGTTAAGAAAGTGAAGGAAAGCAAAAGAAAAAGTAAGGAAAAAAATCAGTTTTATAATTTTTATAAAGGGTAAATTCCATTTTTGTCCCTATTTTTGGGATCAATTTTTTTTAACTATGTTATGAAAATGCATCAAATCTATCTTAATGTTTTGAAAATATATTAAATTAGTATATTTTATTAGTCGACTGATAGTCAAATCAAACAAAAAGAGGGAAAAGACTCTTTTGCTCTTGTTATCTATTATAATCGATAAAATACCATTTTATCCCTATTTAAAATGAAACATTATAATGTTATTTGACCAAAATATCCCTTAGTAACTTGAACTTATATTTTGTGACAAAAATACCCTTATTTTAATTTTTTAAATTTTTAATTCAAATGAAATTGTTTGGGCATAATATTAGACCGTAACCAATGCCACTAGACATTAGATGCTAACCCCAACCCAACAAAAGTGTTTCAAGAAATGCCTGAATCAGTAAAACTTCAATTCTAAACAAAATAACAATGAAAAAATGCCTAGAAACCATCAAATTTGGCCTTCCAATAAGGAATTACAACTACTTTAAGCACTTGAAAGTTGAATCACAATAAATAAAAAAAAAATCCCTATAAAAAAACAAACATTAAAAACTTTACGATAATAAATTAACAATCATCTAAATCCTAAAAACCCCAAATTAATTTGCATGAATTCAACTAAAAATAATCAAAGAACTGCTATAACAATAAAAAAAATCACAGAAAAAAAAAAATAGAGTAAAACGTTTGCACATTGAAAAACGACGTTGTGACATCATTTTGTAAAATGAGGTTGAAAGTGGAGGAATAATCAGAGAGCGTCGAGAAGCGCTCGGAAACACTGGATTAAGAGTTCATCGGCCTGGAACCACGATAACTCTTCTTCACCATTGGTAAAGGCGTTAACTACAAAACATGAACCTCTTCTCCACCATCTAGAATATATCTTTATTGTTGCCTATCAAACAAAAGATAAATCTAGCTCTAGAAGACTAGCCCTCATAGTCTAGTTTCATTTCACCACTGCTCATTGGAAGAAATGGAACTCCTCTTGGCGCTGTCGCCATTATCGCTTTCGTTTTTATTTTTTGTTCCATAGCTGCTAGCACTACCAACCTTTAAAATATCGAAATTTAAGATGTGGATGTCGTTATAGCTAGTGACAACACATGTGGAGTAGAAGGTTTTGAGAGAGAGAGAGGAAGATAGAAGCTTAAAGTGGGAGGAGAGAGAAGAGAGGAGAAGAAGAGAAGAAGGGTTTGAGAGAGAAGAGGGACACATTAGGTCGGTTTTGACTATCAAATGCTTGACGATTATATTTGTCTTTACACCTTGTAATTTCCCTCTATTTTTTAATTTTCTTTTTTCAAATTATCATATACGTACATGTGTTAAAATCCTAAGTTATTATTCAAAATGACAAAATTATCCCTATCCACCATATTGTTCATTAGATTTGACTGTCAGTTGATTGATAGAATGAACCAATTTTATGTCTTTTTAAAACTTTAAGGAAGATTTGATGCATTTTCAAAACATAGTTAAAAAGTTGATACTTTACCAAAACATAGAGACAAAAATGAAATTTACACTTTTATAAAAGAAACATAAACATTGGTTAAGTCAATTTAGTGGTGAAACTTAATTATGTGAGTTTAGTTAGTCAATATATCAAACTTAGTGTTAAAAAAGTGAAGAAAAATGAAAAAAATAAATGAAAGACAATCGATCTCATGACTTTTGCTAGCAAAACACAAAAGTCAATTAAGTTGGTTGAGCAAGTTAAGTTGCTTGGTGGAACACGGATTGTAGGAATTTAGTTAGTCGGTCTATCAATTAAACATAGTGAAACAACTATAACTCCCTTTGATTGTCAAAAAAGTGAAGAAAAATGGAAGAAAAAATTGAGAAATAATCTATCAATTAAGTTGGTTGAGTAGGTTAAGTTGTGATAATGCTAAAATACACCGTTATTTTATACTAATTTACCTAATATTTGTGATGATTTTTCAAGTAAATTATGTTAAATATTTAATATTTTTATTTATTTTATACAAGTGAATCATAGAAGGAATTGGTGAATTAATTTGTGAATTTTTGAAGTGAATCCCAGCAATGAACAATTATATGTGAGCCAAAATAATTTGTTCTCATTATGAGTTGATCAGGACCAGCCCATAAACATTTCATCAAGCCCAAATCAAGTCCAGCCCAATATGTGATTTCATGAAGCAAAACCAAGTGGTGGACCAAATATACAGCCAACCCATATTGCCACTACAAGAAAAGATATTCAGCCCATGAGAAAGCATCACAAATCGGCACATCTAATTGCAGTTAGAAGAAGAGTTAATGCAGCATATTTAATTCACAGCTGTCATAAGGAGAATTAATCAAGTAGCTGCTGTCATGAGAAGATGAATTAGCAGTAGTAACATGAAAAATGAACTCACCATGCAGCCTTTGTCTTGAGGGACAACAAAAATTATCAAATTTTGACACGCATCAAGCGTTGCAGACATGAGAAGCTATGCATTGGAGAGGAAGAACCGGCAACCAACGTGGTGGTGGAATGATGTGTTCAACAAGCATAATCTTGCGGATGAGAGGATCAACGTGTTCAGAATGTAGATCCAACGGTGGAAAGTTAGTCCGTGATCGACAAACAACTTGGAGAAGAAGTGTTGCGTAGACTTGTTTTGACAATCCAACTAGAGGAAGGTTTCTAATATTGATTTACGAAGAATTTACTCGGCCGACAATTGATTAGGAAATTCAAAGCATGGAAATTTTCTAAATTTTATTTGGAAATATGCTCTTGGCCGACACTTGCTCACACTGCATAAAGACAATCGTCTTCCAACATTCAAAACAACCAAGAGAGATTCAAGAGAGAGCTGCGTTCGAGAGAGAGAGAGTTAGAGGGTTGAGGGGCTGGTTTTTATTGGCGTAATTATTCTTAACTTTCAGCCCCTCAACCATATATATTTAGCAGCCTTGGAGTGGAGATCAAGTAGCCGCACATCAACATCATCATCAACATCTTTGAGGCAGCAGCGAAGAGATGGAGAATCGAGTTTAAGGAGTTAAATTCTGCCCTGGAAACAAGGGGAATCAGTCCGATTTAATGAGAATTTCTCTTACTCTTAACTTTATTAATTTAATTGATGTTATTTGATTATTTCTTGAGTCCATTGTTTTGTAATTTGATGATGATGAACTAGATCCAAGATCTAGAGTTACAATATAGTCCTAAACCATAAAACTTACCTTTATGATATTGTTTTAATTTAATTCTCATTCTTGTATTCTATTTTATTTTGCTCTTAATGTTTTGAATTAATTGGCCACTATGTAAAAGCTATTCCAAGATCTAGAGTTACAAGACAATCTGTAAAAGCTATTCCAAAGATAGTATCTATGTTATGCATATCTAGGGAGATTCTACAGTTAAAGAGTAAAAAAGAATCACAACTGCTACAAGTTTAACAAAAAATACGTCCTATTCAGTTTAACAAGCAACTTATTATTCATCACCAGACACTTTACCAACACTTTCTTTGAACCATTCTCTACATTTATATACGCGAACGCATAATTATCATCCAGCTCGTTCCAACGATCAATTCCAACCTCATCTATAGAGACCCAAAAATACACAAAAACACAGCAACATTTAGTGTAACACACAAAACAAATAAAAAATTAGTAAACCACTCTTTATCATTCAACAACCATTTTCCTCTAAAGTCACTCCATCAAAACACCAGACAAACTTTTTCAAAAAAAAAAAAACACCAGACAAACTGTATGACATTTAATTACACACCATTATTTGGTACCAAAAAACACCCTTTTAAACACCAAAATAATTCTCAAACAATTAATAGTAGCCTCCAGCTGACTGATACTAAACAACAATTGAGCTTCAAAAATCAAGAATTGAAGATTATGGATCAATCAACATCATCAAAGGCTACAACAAAGTAGATGACACCCATCAAAACCCATTTCCTCCTCCACCCCACAAATCCATCACCACCCAGAAACGCCTCTCCACGGCTGCCACCGTCGCAGCCATTCTCTGCCTCACCTTCTTTATCGGTTAGATTCCGGCAGCACTCCTTCACAACTCAACCACTGAGTCACCCAACTCGATCGAGTCAATCAAAATAGTCTGCGGCGTCACTCAATACCCCAACAGCTGCGTCACTTCCATACCTTCTCTCAACCAAAACCAAAATCCAGACCCAGAATCCATCTTCAAGCTCTCCCTCCTCCTCACCATCGACTCTCTCAAAAACGCTACCTTTCTCTTCAACGACCGCCACTCCCAGCCTGCCCTTCAAGACTTAGCCGTAAACTGGTGAATCCAGACTCAGAATCAAGCTCCCTTCTAACCGGCGCCGCGAAGGAGACCGTCGTTCACCTCCGTATCTTCCCCTCCGCTGGCGCCGACTGCCGGATCTCGTTCAATGCAGGTATAGGGTTGCTGGTTAAGCGTTTGGGTGTGGATCAGATTGGCTTTTGTAAAGAGTATGAGTGAAAAAGGGAGGTCACAGTGAGAAGAAGGTGAGAATCATAGTGAAAGAGGTAGAGAATCGGCCATATTGAGTTGAGCGATGGTGGGAGAGACGGTGAGAGAGAAAATTTTATTTATTTTATTTTATTTATTAGTTTAAAATATTTATAATTTCAATCCAGCCGTCCTCTTCAAATATATCGACGTTTTTAGTTTCTAAATTGGCAGATCGGTTAGTTCAACGATAAAATTACTATATTATTTAGAAAAAAAATTATTTTAATCCCTAATTTTTAGGAAAAATTTTTTAGAAAAATTTTTTAACTATATTTTTTAAAATGACAAAATAAATTTTAATTTTTTTAAAAAAATCAAATTAATCCCTTCAATCGATTAATTAACAGTCAATCCTAATAAAAAACGTAAAAAGACTTATTTAACCCTGAACAAAGTTAAAACAGATAAAAAGATCATTATACCCTCAAATAAAAATATTACAATAATATATAATTACCAAAATTTTATGCAATATCCACACAACAAACTATCAAAACACCTATTCTTTCACATAAAAAACTTTACAATCAACTTTCAAAACACCATAACCAATCCAACAATTATACAGAACAAGTAAATTACAGTTTTTGGCGAATAATAACTAGAAATCCATGTTCACAACTAATTTCTTAACAAAATCCACAAAAAAATTAAAAGAAAAAAAAACCTAATAAAACCCTAATGAACTCACCTGACCTGATGAAAAAATCATTGTAGCTCGAGAAGTTGGCGAACGGTGTACGGGGAGTAAGTTGACAATGAGTGAATGGGGTACGGGTTAACGGGGGTCGGGTTGATTAAGAGGGTTAACGAACGGGGTACGGATTGTTGAATGGGTCGGATGCTTGCAAGTGGATGACCGTCAGACGGTCACGATGGTGGTCGAGGGTCGGTGGTCCGTCGTGGGTGAATGCGTGTGGGTTGTTAAACGGAGTGGGATGTGGATTATTTAAATGAGCTGGGTTTGTGCTGCGAACGAGATGCTAGTTATTAAACGGGTTGGACGACTGCA
The DNA here is from genome assembly GCA_022984855.1 of Dimocarpus longan. NCBI lineage: Eukaryota > Viridiplantae > Streptophyta > Magnoliopsida > Sapindales > Sapindaceae > Dimocarpus > Dimocarpus longan. The sequence continues at coordinate 13,899,726 of CM041020.1, forward strand.
AATGGGTGACTGTCAGACAGTGACGGTGACGGTGGTGGTGGTGGTCGATGGACGGTGGCTTGTTGAATGGCGTGTGGTGTGGGTTGTTGAACGGCGGTGGGACGGTTGCAAGTGGGTGACCATCGGACGGTCATGGTAGTGGTCAAGGGACGGCGGTCATTCGTGGGTGAACGGGAGCTAACTTGTTGAACGGGTGAGGTATGGGTTGAACAACGGTGGCGGAGGGGGAGCAGGTTTGAGGTTAAGGGTGGGGTAGGGTGGGGTGGGGTGGGGTGGTTTGGGGTGGGGTTTGTCAAACGGTTTATTTTTCAATTTTTATATTTTTTGAAGTTTTGTTTTTTTCCTCATTTGTTTTAAATGATTTTTTTTCTCATTTTATCTTTCATTTTACACATGCCACCGTCTTCTAATATGATTGGAAATACCAAATTTACCCCCATTTAGTTTGTTATCAGTTATGTTTGACCGTTAATTGATCAATGGGAGTGACTAATTTGATACTTTTATAAAAAGTTAAAGTTTATTTTGTCATTTTAAAAAATATAGTTAAAAAATTGATATTTTCCAAAAAATTAGGAACTAAAATGATTTTCCCCTATTATTTAACAAGTGAATCATTTTAACTATTATTTTTATTATCAAAAGTGGTTTGTTGTTATTTTCAATTCTAGAGATGAAACAATAATAACCCTTAAAAATTTGACCAAATTTATCAAAAATCATCAAAAATCAATCTCACTATTTAAATAGTTGGATATCTATTTTATTATTGAAATTCATCTATTCCCATACTCTTCACATGTATTTGACAACGTAATTATTTTAAAGGGAAGTAGAACTCTATCCCCGTTGGATTGACTCAAAAAGATCTTTCAAGCCCCGTTTGACACGTGGGATAGAGATTGAAAATGAAAATATAATTGAAATGGATTGAGATTTGATAGGATTAAATTGAATTAAAAAATTATGGTTTCATGTTTGATAGAACTTAAGATTGAATTAAAATTATACTATATTGTGTTTGGTGTAGATTGAGATTGAACTGAAATAAAATTAATTTAAATATTTTATCATATACCCTAACTTAAAATCACCACCACCATACCCACAAATCAAAATCATCACCACCACCCTTAGAAATTAAAATCAAACTCAAAATCACCACCACACCCAAAGCTATCAAACAAACCTAGAAATCCAAAAAGCAAAATAAATATGGTTCAAAGGTTCAATCAAACCTAGAACCAACTCTAATTTTGAGTTCAAACTCAAAACTTGAATTCTTGCAATGGAATTGAGGGAACAAAACAAATAGCAATTAACAACATAATAAACCAACCAAACAAATAGAAATCAACCATATACATACATACTCGAACGAGCCCTAACCATTGTAACTACTTATTCTATTTTTTCCTTTTTCAACTTCTTCTCTCTATCAACTCTTCTTCTTCTTCATCTCCTCCAAATCCAACATCAAATGGCCGACGATGATTTCTTCTCTCCTTTTTCCCAATCTCCACACATTGACCAAATCCTTTCTTATTGTGGGTTTGATTTACCAGAACCATCTCTGGTTTTGGGTTTGATCAAACCCATAACCAAATGGCCCAAACGGTTTTGGGATTAATCGAACCTAGAATCTCATGTTCTGGTTTAATCAAACTTAGAATATGGTCAAACCTAAAACCTAGACTAACATAATCAACTAGACACCATCACACTCAAATGAACGAGATCAATATCAATAGTGGGAGAAGGTGGAAAGAGAGAGACAGTGACTGATGGGAGAATAAATGAGAGAAAAAATTTAGTGGGAAAAAGAAATAGAGGAAACACACAATCTTTAGTAGGTTTTCATTTCCTGTGGAGGCAAGAAATGATAATGGGCTCAAGCAGAGAAATATCCCTTTACTTCTCATGCCCAAACTAAGGATATCGTGGGATGGGAAAAAAAATTTTCCAATCCCACCCCATTTCTTGCACATCAGACATTGCCTTAAGTTATTATGGAAAGTTCAACTAACCAGTTAAAATTTATGATTTTAAGGCAGAAAAACAAAAAATGTACCATCTTGACTCATATGTTAAGTCTTAAAGAATCTTGTTTGTTTTGATGTAATCATGTTGATTGACTGACAAATTTTCTATAAATATTTTCAAAAGTTTTAATAGTCAAGCTAATAATTTATAAGTCTCCCATAAACACCGATATAGGATTGGGGGGTCTTGTCGTAACAAACACACAAGTAATTTCAACAGATAGGATCACAAGAATATTTAAGGATTTCAATACATCTATTATGGCAATACATCTACCATGCCCTACCATCAAATTAATTTGAAAAATCATATATCTCATATATTTTTGTGAGAAATGAAAATTAGGAAATTCACATTTGCCAGTATGTTCTATAAAGCTTTATAATGTAGTTTTGTATAAGATATGCTACTAATGGTGCAAACAAGTCATTTATTTCTTTTCAAGGTACTATCGAAAAGTTGATGGATGTGAGATAGTGATTGAGAATTTTAAAGATTGCAGACTAATCTAAATAAACCGTGACATTTAATTATTCCTCTTTTTAGTTTTTTCTTTTTTAATTTTTTAATATTCAAGGACAAAAAGTATATTTCTTATTTCATTTCCCAGTAAAAGAAATCTTCAAAGAAAACATATATTTCTACGTATAAGATTCTACTAATTTTCTTAAATGACGAGAAGAAAAATCTTGTGTTACAAATTATTATTGATATAGTAAATAAAGCTTTGATAGGCTACACCATGAAATTACAAATTACATATATAATTGTTGTCTCAAATATTACTTACTTAACAGTGGTTTAACATCTACTGATGAAACCGTAATTTCAAAAGTAGAACTTGTTGATAACTCTATTTTTATAGAGTTATCTTATCTTTTTAAATTTGAATTCTTGCTTAGTTCTTAATATTTTTATTATTATTAAGTAAATTATTTCATATTTCTTTTATTTTTATTTTCAGAATAAAATTGGTTAAAAATGCACATGTGGACCCCACCAAGTAATATTGTTCAAGACAAGATCATCGCTACAAAATGAATATCATTCGCAGCAAGTTCATCGCCTCAAGAATTACTCGAGTCAGAGATCGCATAAAGAAATTATCGCGGTTTAAAGATAGGGTATTCTAGAAATAAATATTATGTCATGCTGATGTAAGAAATGATGTAATCAAAATTATGATGTAAGCAATGATGTAATAGAAGTTGACTTGACCGGGGTAGGTGAACGATGATGTAAGCAATGATGCAATTTGAAAGTTGACTTTGAATGGGGTAGGTGAAAGATGATGCAAGCGATGATGCAAAATGGTGGAAAATCAGGAAATGATGATGCAATCGATGATGTAATTGGAGGAGAATTTGGCCTATAAATAGGCCTTAGAATCACCATTCTAAGCATTCCATCACAAACCAAAACAATAAGTAGTTTAGAGAAAGAGAGAGAGAGTTTGGAGAGGAGGAGCAAAGCAGAGGAAGAAATTCTACGGTGAAGCTTCAATCCACTAAGTTTTCCTATCTCTTGTTATGTTTAATTTTCTAGTTTTTGTAAATTCTATTATGGAGTAGATTTGTTTTCTAAGGTTATGATGTAGCCTAACTTTGATGTTCCAAACCTTTGTTCAATTCAATTAATGATTTTCTATCTTGGTTGATGCATTTAATATTATTCTTAATGCTTCTAAATAATTGGCCACTATTTAGTTGAATTGTTAATCATAATGATAGCGGAAGCTGATTTATGTGTCTAGTTCATTGTATTTAATGTCATAAATTACATGTAGGATAGGAATATACCTGCATGGTTTGTGTAGTCTATAAAAGAGATCCATAAATCTTAATGAATCCTTTAATGTTTTGACTTGCATGGGAACATAGCAGTTAATCTTTATAGAGTATTTTCCTTAGACCTCGGGAGGGGCTATGTGAATAATTTAGAGAATCTCGACTAGCAACTGGATAGTTAATTTTTGTTAAAAAGAACAAAGGGGAGGAACAGATTAGTTATGGTGAAATCATAATCTTAGAGTTTTTATTCATTGAATTAATTTTCATTTATTTACAATTGCAATTAAATTTAGTCATAATTTGCAACTCATTTACTCAAATTTCATCTACCAAATAAAAGTTGAGTTATTTTAATTTTGGGCATTAATTAACAACAATCCTCGTGGAACGATACTTATCTCATCACTTTATTACTTGTTCGGCTCGTTCACTTGCGATTTTGCACAACACTTGTTGAATTGGAAGCAACGTCCCAAGGCTCAACTAGTTCTGTTCTTACATACTTGACCTCCTCAAAAGTAGAACATGTTGAAGTAGAAACAACATTATTATGTTTTTGTGATGCTTGAATTCCCTCTAGCACCATTGCAACTTCCTTCATCGTTGGCCTTTTCTTCCCATTTAAGTTCAAACACCTCCTTGCTAATTCAGCAACTTTCATGATATCTTCTTTCTTTCCCTTCATTACTTCTGGATCAAGAATGTCAAACAAAATGTTTTCCTGCATGGAAAAGATGAAATATGTTGCCAAATTTTTATTGTCTTGTGATCTGGTTGAAGATATTGGTTTTTGTCCGGTTAAAAGCTCCACAAGGACTATTCCAAAACTATATACATCACTTTTATCAGTGAATTGGCTAGATTGAAAGTATTCTGGATCTAAGTATCCAAAAGTCCCATGTACTCTTGTGGTCACATGAGTTTGATCAATAGAAAGTGATTTCGAAGTCCCGAAATCAGCCACTTTTGCTCTATACTTATCATCTAATAGTATGTTTGCAGATTTAATGTCTCGATGATATATAGGCAAGGAAGCTGCCGAGTGCAAGTAAAAAAGAGCTCCTGCAACTTCTGTAGCAATTTGCAAACGCATTTCCCATGTGAGCGAAAACTCTTCAATTTGATCATAAAGATATTGGAAAAGAGTTCCATTGGGGATAAATTCATAGACTAGTAAAGGTACCTCAGTCTCCAAACAACATCCCAACAATTTAACCACATTTCTATGGTTAATTTGAGAAAGAATTGCTACCTCATTAATGTATTCTTCAATCTTACCTTCATCAATTGCTTTGGCTTTCTTTACAGCAATGATTTTTCCATCTGACAACATTCCTTTGTAAACGGTACCTTGACCTCCCTGACCAAGTATTCTATTCACATTAAAATGATCGGTAGCTTTGTCTAACTCCTTTGAATTGAAGAATTTGCCTCTATCTACACTGCCATCAAAAGAAGTTAATTGTTGTTGTAGAAGTAAACCGCCATTTCGTTTGAAATACTTCTCTTTAAGCTTGATGTCCTTTCTCTTCTTTATTATGATATGGGCCCGCCATCCCCCAATCATCAATAGAAGCAAAGAAAAAATCCCTATAGTAATACCTGTGTATTCAATTTGGATCAAGAGCTGTAATATGTTTTTGGCTAGTTTCAACAACGTTCAAAACGCACAATTCGATACGGAGATGAAAATGCACAGTTATCTTGTTTGATTAATTTTATATAATCAATATTTAGCCATCAATTTATGTAGTGTCCAGCCCCACCCACGATCTTATCATAATGAATTATCAATAGTTCTATCTTGCTTGAGTGAGACTGGTAGCTTTGAGATGAGGGTGGGTGTTCTTATCATCCAATTTTAGCCTTGGTCTATAACCCATTGACATTGCTAAGGGTTTGACATGTGATCTACATATAGCTTTTAGTTTTTAAATCAATGTGTGTGCGTATAAAATTTTGTCAAACAATAATATTGGTTTTAGTTTTAAAATTATGTGTATTTTATTTATTTACTTTTCAGAAATTTAAATTATATCTTTAGTTCTCAAAACTTATTTTCAGATCAAAACAATCATAAAGCTTTAATTTTCTTTGTTTAGTTTAATTTTAAGTAAAAATATACTAATTGAATACCATGGTCAATTAGGTCTATCTACATGATATAATTTCTTGGTGTTTGTTTCATTTGAAGTTCATCAAATTGTGAATACTTTTATAATTTGGAGCAGTTTTGATATGTTCCTAAACTTTTTAAACAGTTGAAACTTTTGTGCATGCATGGTAAGAGATAATTAACTAGAAACAGATTTTTGGATTAAAAATACTTTTTTTGGGAGAAAAAACAAATAAAACTTTCAAAAACCTATCTTCTTCTTCTCAGAAAATAAATCAAATTATTTTCCAACAGAAATCAATGTAACTTTTTTTCAAAAAGCAATTCTAAATGCTTGGGAATATACAATTAAACTAAGAATAAAGTTCCTGAAACCTCTTATGTATACAAAACCACTTAGGCCCGCATAAATAATTTACCTTAATTTTAACTTTAAAGTAGTGAAAAGTGACCTTTACCTAAGATGAGTGGGATAATTTTGCGTCGTGGTTTGGGTCGCGATTTGCAGTAAAAGTTCCCTGGAAGGTTTATACATGTCATATTTTGCCCGCAATTGTTCTTCCTTTTATCCTTGCATTCATCAATATCTGTATTCACACATATAACAAATATAATCAAAATTTAACACTGTAAAAGTAAGGGTAATTATCAATTTACCCCTGTAATTATAAATAATATCAAATCATCATTGGTTTTAAAAGTATTAATTAAAAAAGTTCAATAATCGATTGAAATAATAAAACGGTCAAGAAAAAGAAAGTGATGGTTCCATGAATTCTAAGGATAAAAAAGTCCTTGAGCTTGATGACAGTGATGGAATGCAGCTGAAAAATAATATTTAATTTTTTAATTAAAAAGGTAAAAGAAAAATAAAAACCAATTAAAAACAAATTAAAAGAAAAAAGAAAATGCAAAACAAATTTTAAAAAAAAAGGGTAACAAAAACTCTCACTGACTCTGTTTTAGACATGACCACGGTTCGGTTCGGTTCGGTTCCGGTTCCGGTTCCGAACCGACGGTTCCGGTTCTAAAAAAGCTAGAACCGGAACCTTAACCGAAATAACACGGTTTCGGTTCGGTTCTGGAACCGATGATTCTATAACGGTTCAGGTTCCGATTCCGGTTTCGGTTCTATAACGGTTTCGGTTTCGGTCCTGGAACCTTTTTTTTTAAAATGGCAATTTGAAATTTAAAAAGAAATATTAAAATAGTTGTAAAATTATATATATTTTATTATTTATTAATATATAATTTTTTTTATTTATTAATCTTTTAATATCAAATAAATATATATTTATTTCAAATGTATTACATGTAGTTTCTTATTTATATTCATATTTCTATTTAAATATATATTACAAAAATGATAATTATTTTTTGAAATAAACACATATAATAATTTTATTTCATGAATTAAATATGAAATTTTACTTAAATTTTTCATATTTTATAGTTTTTTATTTATCATAATATTAATTGAATAATATATTGTTTACAATGAATATACGTTACAAAAGTAGTCTTGGCAAAAGGGCCCTTGTTTTTCGTAGCAAAAGGTTGTGGCAAATATTGAATATTCACCGGGGCAAAAAGCCCGTTGCAGCGGCAAGCTACTGCAGCAATTGGACTGTCACAAAGCATATACGTTAGAGTTAGAAATACTGGAGTTGATACAAAAAAAAAAAAATACTGGAGTTATGCTATATTATGTTATAATATAATGTCATTCAAAAAAAAAAAATAAATACCGGAGTTGATAAAACCGGTTTACTTCAAATATTGGTGGTGAGACTGGTTTCTTATTACAGGATATAAAGGCCCTCTGTAAATATCCAAATTCTTATCAGTGTTTTTCAGAATGACGTCTTTGGCCTCACCCTTTAGCGAGTGCCATAGTTCGCAGATTTTTTCTTCTTTGACCATAAAGTTATGGTTTTAAAAAAAAAAAAAAAAAAACAGTTTACTTTAATGATGAATGTTGTTTTGTTTTTATTATTTATTATTTATTTATTTATTTAAGAACCGGAACCGAACCGGAACCGCCGGTTCAAGTCGGTTCCGGTTCCGCCGGTTCTTGAACCGGCGGTTCCGGTTCTAATTTTCAAAGAATCGAAACCGGAACTGCTACAGTGACTGTTCCGATTCGGTTCCGAACCGGAACCAGAACCTTATGTTCTGGTTCCGGTTCTACAGTTATGGTTCGGTTCGAACCGCACGGTTCGAACCGAACCGTGGTCATGTCTCTTCTGTCTCTCGTTCTGTCAATCACCATCTCTCTTTCTCTCTATCACCCACCATCTCTCTTTCTCTTCACTTCTTCTGTCTCTTTCACTCATTTGAAAATCGCAATAGAAGCTATGGGGTTCTAAGATCGACGGCCATAAGGTTCTACGATCTTGTCAAGAGTCTGATCAGTGACCACCCAATTAACGGCCATAAGGTTCTCGCAGGTAGAAAGGACAAACTCTCTAACGACAGAGACGTGGTTAAGGTGCTTGGAGTAGGTATTAAGGTTGGTTTTGGAATCGTAATGGCCGTGGAGCATGTGAGTGAAGGTGAGGATGGAAGATTCAGTTATGGGTTAGGATGGGTGTTGTTTGGTTGGTATGGGTATAGGTGTGTGGTGGTAACGATGCTCTTTGTTATGTGTGTGGTTGTGTTGAAGTTTGGTTATTTGTGTGGATGAAGTTTTGTTGAAGATTATGTGTTTGATGAATTGTGTGTGAAAGGGGGGAAAAAAAAGTGGTGATGACAACCTTAATGAACAAGGACTTGGAAGAGTTAGCGTGTCGAATGTGGAAGATCAAGAAGATCAAGATGAAATAGTAAGCAACTCAGAGTCGGAAGTTGATTCCCTCTTGTTGGCTGAAGGCGGGTTGAAAAGGATGTTTAAAAAGGTTTCTTGTCAACATTTGCTCTTTTTTCTTGTGGTGGTGATTAAAGATATTTAAGCAATATTATTCATATTGTTTTTGTTGATTTAGGGTTAATTTTTGTTTCGATTTTTGGTAAGTGCTTTATTGTTGATGATTTTACTGATTATTTATTTAATTTTTATTTAATAATAATTATTATTTCAATTATTTAAAATTATAAATGATTTATTTATTTTATATAAATTTAATTGTAATTCTAAAAATTTTTATTATTTATTATTTTTTTATTTTGGTGATCAAAGTAGTACTTTGATAATTGATTAATGTTTTTACTTTTTAATTCTTTAATATAGTAAAGGTATTTTAGTTTTTTACTATTTTTGTCACAAAGCTACTTAATATTTGGATAGAAACTATTTTTGACAAATGGTAGGGATTTTTTAACTAATATTTTAAAAAATTAGGATAAATTAAGATTATTTACCTTTTCAATAGTAGTTTTAGATTATACCCTAAAATAAGGTCAATAAACAAAATATCACAAATGCAGTAACTTTAATCATATAATTTTGCATTTTAAAACAATTACACGTATAATATGTTAGTAATAAAAATATTATTCAAATCCAGGTGGGGTAAGAATATTGTGCCAAATAACGCCACCCATGTATTTATTAAATAGGATGGATAAACCTCATTCTCCTAATTTAAGGAAAACATTTCTCATTAAAATTCTACTACCACGAAGAAATTGTTTAGTTGTAATACAGAGTCAACTATTTATTTTTAATTTTTAATTTTAAAATTATTTATTTTCTTTGAATTAATATTAGATTTAAATTTAGCATAAGATCACAAATCCGTATAGTAGCGTCAGTAAAAAATTATTTCCAACATAAACAATTTGTATTTTGTGTTTGTGTTGACAAACCAATAAAGATTTTCTCTTGATATAATTTGTTTGATAAGTAAAAATAAGAATTTTGCATGATTTATAGATAATATATAAAATGAACAAATGAACAAATCTTGATGGCGATGTACTAATAATACTGTAAACATGAACCGACAAAGGAAGCTCAGAGATTTATTCTGTTAAATTAAATTAAATTATTAGATTAGTGATTGGGGTAGCTTACCTTGACATCCTTGGGAAAGATCATAGGGATTTCCTTCATAGCCCCTCCTGCAGCGACACTGAAAAACATACGATGAATTCACGCCGGCACCAGAAGAATCGACAAAAACTTCACAACTAGCATTGCCAGATGAATTAACCGTCCGGAGCTGATCGTTATCCTGTATCCCCCAATTCAATGCCACAGGAACACTTGTGAAATTACCATTAGCAAATTCAGGCTTTCCTATCTGTCCATCGAGCCACTTCTTTTGTGCCAAAAAGCCTTGCTTGCATCCTTCTTTGTGAAATCCCGTTATGGAAATCACAAGTGTACTGAATATCTGGACATCTGAAGGGATTATGGTTTGGCAACATTGGGTTCCAAAGCATCCTGGGGTTTCTTCTGTTTCATTTACGCCCGGAGCCGGAAGGCCACAGCTAGAGTAGCATCCAGCAACAATAGTGTAACAGTAAAAACGGGCGAAGTTGTCACAACCTAGGCTAGTGAGTACGTTTTCAGTTCGAGAGAAGAAAAAGGGGCTGTTCGTAAGGTTAGCACTTCGCCGGACCTCCTCGTAATCACTCCGATCACAAGTTTTATCTACTGGATGGTTTACAGTCACCGTGCTCTTTTTGAATGAAATATCAAGCACTTGCAGGTTGAAATTTCTGAGAAATGGCTTGCCAGAGATGCAGTCTATTACAAACCAATCGTCAAGATAGCAACCGTCTCCATCTCCGATTCCAAATGGATACGGAATGTCAACGTTTCCGCATCTTCTCAGACAATCAGGCTTTACCAGTGTTAGCGATGATAGCAAGATCATCAACTGGAACACCAATGGTAGAACCATTTGACAATGTCTCTGCTCTGTTAACGTTTTTGGCTCTCTGCTTACTGAGAATGTTGAGGTTTACTAAAGCTTACAGTTGCTTTGAATCTTTATGGAACTTCCCTCGTCTTCACATGTAGACCAATTTGATTTACGTCAAGATGGAAGAAAATTATACGGGACTATCAGGGACGTATATTAATTCCAGCAGCCATACTTGACAATTAGTGGTTTGGAAAGTGATGTAACGCGTTAGTACATTAACCAATAAAATGAAGTCTATGCTCCTTCTTCTTTTATTTTATTTTATTTTATTTTTTTATATTTAAAAAAAAAAAAGTAAGACTTCGCTGAATTGACCAAAAAGAAGCCCTCAAAGACAATGCAAGTCGTTAGGAAGTTTAACTAAAGCAGCCAAAAGAAAAAGCAAAGTAGACTTTATATAGATCCCCGTTTTTAATTAGTTTTCTTTTTAAAATTGCTGGAGTATAAATGAATTCTACACAAAACAGAAAATATATATATACATATATATATATGGGTTCCTTTAATATATTTGGATATACATACACTGTTGGGTTGGGTTCCCTCATATGTAGAGGCCCAACAAGTCTCAATAGATTAAATTGAGCCCATTTGGAATTCCTAATGGATTTAGGAATCATAACCCTAGTTAAATCTTATTTCCTTGATCATTATAAATAAGAGATGAGAGGGTTTGGTGGCTGGTGAGAGTTTAGGGTTTTTTGGAGGCAGAAAATAACACAAAATCAAGTGTGAAGAGAGAAAATCGTGTGGAAGAGAGGAGGAAAGAAAATAGTGAATTTTCTGCACAGAAATTCACCCGTGCAGTTTCGTATTTGTTGCGATATCTTTTTCGTTAACCGTTGGATCGTGCTGAAATTTGGACAGCACATTCATCTCTTCTGGATCTTGATTCTGAACGGTGAAGATCGGAAACGGAGTTGTCGTTTGTGAGATATACAGCCCGTAACAGAGCTGTCACGTTTTGCGGTCACTGTCAGCGCAGCAGTTTTGTAAGACCGATATCTCTTTCGTTCACCGTTGGATCGAGCTCAAATTTGGACAGTATACTCAGCACTCGTGATTCTAAATTCTGGACCGTGGAGATCGGATTTTAAGATCCCAGTAGAGAGCGACGCAGTCCAGAACGTTCTGCTGAGTTTGTGATTTTTCTCTTCACTTGTTATTTAAACTTAAATTTGTGTTATTAGGGAACCTAGATAATTGTTGCTCGATTTTGGTTCCTAGTTGATGTTAAAACAGTTTGTTACTCTCATCTTTGATTATTAGTGGAGATTTTTGGGTGGACTACGGTCCCGTGGTTTTTACTCCTCGCATTGGGGAGGTTTTCCACGTAAAAATTGGCTTGTGTTATTGGTGCATGTGGTGGTGATTTTATTTGCTTATTATTTGATCGTTGGTAGTATTTCTATTGTGGTGGATTTGTGCGTTACTTAGTGGTTTTCCATAAGATTCATTCAGGGGGAGAAAAAGTTCCGCTGTGTAATTTTGTTTGTATTTGGTTTTTCTCCCATCAAAGTGGTATCAGAGCTTGGTTCTGAATTTTGCAATGATGAATATGGAGAACAATTTGAATCTAAGTAGAATGATTACTCTGAATGGTTCGAACTATCATATTTGGAAGGGAAAGATGGAGGATCTTTTATATGTGAAAGATTTTCACTTACCTGTTTTTGCTACAGAAAAGCCTAGTGATAAATCTGATGCAGATTGGACTTTACTTCATCGGCAAGTATGTGATTTTATTAGGCAATGGGTGAGTGATAATGTTTTGAATCATATCAGTGGGGAAACACATGCATGGACTTTGTGGGTCAAGCTTGAGGAGTTGTATGCCAGAAAAACCGGGAATAATAAATTGTTTCTGATGAAGCAATTGATGTATTTGAGATATCATGACGGTTCTCCTCTGACAGATCATTTGAATACATATCAGGGGATTATAAATCAATTGGCTGGTATGGGTATCAAGTTTGATGATGAGGTACAAGCATTATGGTTGCTTGGTACATTACCGGACTCATGGGAGATTTTCAGATCTTCTTTGTCAAACTCTGCTCCGAATGAAACGATGATAATGGATTTGGTCAAGGGTAATATTCTGAATGAAGAGACAAGAAGAAAAGCACAAGGGTCTACTTCATCTTCAGAAGTTCTGGTTACAGAAAGCAGAGGGAGAAGTAAAAGTAGGGGTCCGAAGAATAGAATTCAACACAGAAGTAAATCCAATAAGTTTGCAAATGTTGAGTGTTTCTACTGCCATAAAAAGGGACACATGAAGAAAAATTGCAAGCAATTGGAAAGGAAAAATAAAAATGACACAAGCAAAGAAAAGAAGAATGAAAATAATAGCAATGATGACAGAGTTGCTACCGCCATTCAGGAAGACTTTCTTTTCATGTATGATGCTGATTCCATTAATTTTGCATGCCATGAGACTAGCTGGGTGATTGACAGTGGTGCTTCCATTCATGCTACATCGCGGAAGGATTTCTTTACATCTTACACACATGGTGATTTTGGGAGTGTAAAGATGGGGAATGATGGCATGACAAAAGTTATTGGCATTGGAGATGTGAACCTGGAAACAGATAACGGCTCCAGGTTAGTTTTAAAAAATGTAAAACATATTCCTGACATTCGTGTGAATATTATTTCTACAGGTAAACTTGATGATGAGGGATACTGCAACTTCTTTAGTAATGGTCAGTGGAAGCTCACCAGGGGTGCTATGGTTGTGGCCAGAGGTAAAAAGTGTTCTACTTTATATTTGTTACAGGCAAAAATTTCAAAGTCCATCATCAATGCAGTTCAGGATGAAGACAAGGTAGAACTTTGGCACAAGAGGCTTGGGCACATTAGCGAGAAAGGCTTGATTGTTTTAACCAAGAAAAAGCAGCTACCTGACATGAAAAATATACAGTTGAAGAGATGTTCTCATTGTTTAGCAGGGAAGCAGAACAGAGTTAGCTTTCACAGCTCTCCTCCTACAAGGAAGTCAAGTATACTTGATCTAGTGCATTCAGATCTTTGTGGCCCTATGAAGACGAGATCACTCGGTGGAGCCCTATATTTTGTGACTTTCATAGATGATCACTCGAGAAAGACTTGGGTTTACACCTTGAAGACGAAAGATCAAGTATTAGATGTGTTCAAGAAATTTCAGGCACTGGTTGAGAGACAGATTGGGAAAAAGTTGAGATGCATTAGAACTGATAACGGGGGAGAGTATACAGGTCCTTTTGATGAGTATTGTAGACAGCAGGGTATTCGACATCAAAAGACACCTCCTAAGACTCCTCAGTTGAATGGTTTAGCTGAGAGGATGAACAGGACACTAGTAGAGAGAGTGAGATGTTTGCTTTCACAGGCACAGTTACCAGGATATTTCTGGGGTGAAGCTTTGAGTACTGCTGTTCATGTTCTTAATCTTACACCGTGTGTTCCTTTACAGTTTGATGTACCGGATAGAGCTTGGAGTGGTAGAGATGTTTCCTATGATCACTTACGTGTTTTTGGGTGTAAGGCGTTTGTTCATATTCCCAAAGATGAGAGATCCAAGCTTGATATGAAAACTCGACAGTGCATCTTCATCGGTTATGGTCAGGATGAGTTCGGATATAGATTCTTTGATCCGGTTGAGAAGAAACTTGTGAGAAGTAGAGATGTAGTATTTGTGGAAAACCAGACTATACGGGATATTGAGAATGGGAATTCAGTGTCCGATGACAATAATGGTTTGGTCGATTTGAGTTCAGCTTCTTCAACAGGTTTGCCAACACAGGTTGATGATCAGCAGGTTGCAGTTGATACAGGTGGTTCCTCACAGACAGAGGAAAATGTTGAAACTAATGAACAGGTGTAAATTCCTGATGCTTCATTAGATGTACCACTCAGGAGGTCTACCAGAGATCGACATCCTTCAAATCGATATCCTACAAGTGAGTACGTGTTATTAACTGACGGGGGAGAACCCGAGTGTTATACAGAGGCCTTGGAAGACGAGCACAAGAAGGAATGACTTGAGGCTATGCAAGATGAAATGCAGTCACTTCATCAAAATCATACTTTTGAGTTAGTAAAGCTGCCTAAAGATAGAAGAGCTTTGAAGAACAGATGGGTTTACAGAATTAAGCATGATGAGCTTAGTACTCGACCTCGATACAAAGCTAGATTGGTTGTCAAAGGATTCAACCAGAGGAAAGGCATTGATTTTGATGAAATTTTCTCTCCAGTTGTGAAGATGTCATCCATTCGTGTTGTGCTTGGTTTAGCAGCCAGTCTAGATTTAGAGATCGAGCAGATGGATGTAAAGACTGCATTCCTCCATGGTGATTTGGAGGAAGAGATTTACATGAAACAACCAGAAGGTTTCATTGTAAAAGGAAAAGAGAATTATGTGTGCAAGTTGAAGAAAAGTCTTTATGGTTTAAAACAGGCACCGAGACAATGGTATAAGAAGTTTGAGTCAGTTATGGAAGAACAAGGCTACAAGAAAACAACTTCTGACCATTGTGTATTTGTTCAAAAATTCTCTGATGATGACTTCATTATTTTACTGCTTTATGTTGATGACATATTGATTGTTGGCAGGAATGTTTCAAGAATTGATAGGTTGAAGAAGAAATTAAGTCAGTCTTTTGCTATGAAAGACTTGGGGCCAGCAAAGAAAATTCTTGGCATACAAATTGATCGTGATAGAAAATTCAAGAAGTTATATATGTCACAGGAGAAGTATGTTGAAAAAGTACTTCAGAGATTCAACATGGACAAAGCTAAAACAGTTAGTACTCCACTTGGTGCACATTTCAAGTTGAGTATGAAGCAGTGTCTTCCTACAGATGCCCAAGAAAATGACATGAAAAATTTTCCATATGCTTCAGCAGTCGGGAGTTTGATGTATGCAATGGTATGTACGAGACCAGACATAGCTCATTCTGTTGGTGTTGTTAGTCGGTTCATGTCTAATCCTGGAAAAGAGCATTGGAATGCTGTCAAGTGGATTATGAGATATCTTCGAGGTACTTCCAGTTTGAGACTTGGTTTTGGCGGTGAGAAGCCACTGCTAGTTGGCTACACAGATGCAGATATGGCAGGAGATGTGGATTCTCGTAAGTTAACATCTGGTTACTTGATTACCTTTGCAGGTGGTGCTGTAGCTTGGCAATCGAGATTACAGAAATGTGTTGCACTTTCCACCACAGAAGCAGAATTCATTGCAGCAACGGAAGCTTGTAAAGAGTTGTTGTGGATGAAAAAGTTTGTAGTAGAGCTTGGTTTCAAGCAACAGAGATATGTGTTATTATGTGATAGTCAGAGTGCAATTCACCTTGGGAAGAATTCAACATTTCATGCAAGATCGAAGCATATTGATGTGAGATATCATTGGATTAGAGATGTGTTGAATGACAAACTGCTGGAACTTGACAAAGTTCATACAGACGACAATGGATCTGATATGTTTACAAAGGTATTACCAAGGGAGAAGCTTGAGGCCTGTAGGATGATCGCCGGAATGGCGAACCCCTCTACATAATCGGGAAGGGGGAGATTTGTTGGGTTGGGTTCCCTCATATGTAGAGGCCCAACAAGTCTCAATAGATTAAATTGAGCCCATTTGGAATTCCTAATGGATTTAGGAATCATAACCCTAGTTAAATCTTATTTCCTTGATCATTATAAATAAGAGATGAGAGGGTTTGGTGGCTGGTGAGAGTTTAGGGTTTTTTGGAGGCAGAAAATAACACAAAATCAATGGTGTGTTTACTTCATGGATTAAACAAAGGGAATGGGAAATGAGATTGATTGATGTTGTTTACTTGCTTAAAATTCATTCCGTAATGGGAATGAAAATGTGGGCTCCACATCAATTTGGGGTTGTGGAATGGGAATCTCATTCCCCCCAACCCACTTGGGAATCCCATTCTCATTCCCTCTATCAAAATAAAATGTCCTTTATACCCCTTTTTAAAAAAAATAAAGAAAAATCTGTTTATTTGATGTTAAAAAAAAAAAAAACTACATATTGTAATAAAAAATCGCGCACTATTAATTTTTCATTACCAATTTCTTAATTATCATGATGGACTAATAAAATAATATGTAATTTTTTTTTTATTATTATATGTAGTTTTTTATTTAATATTAAAAAAAATTATATATTATAATAAAAAACTACACACCAAGTTAGTAAACTATTAAAATAATATTAAGTTTTTTTTATTATAATATGTAGTTTTTTATTTGATATTAAAAAAAAGAGCATATTATAATAAAAAACTACACATTATTATAATTAATCCATAATTTTAATTAAGGGTATTTTTGTAACTCATAATTAATTCATTCCGATTCCAAAGTAAAGTAAACAGTTTAATGGAAATAATATTGATTCCAATTCCGATTCCTGTAGTTGAAGTAAACAATTTATATGATTCCGATACTTCATTCCGATTCCAAGTCATTCCGATTCCAGATCATTCCGATTCCTCCAAGTGAAGTAAATGCACCACAAGTGTGAAGAGAGAAAATCGTGTGGAAGAGAGGAGGAAAGAAAATAGTGAATTTTCTGCACAGAAATTCACCCGTGCAGTTTCGTATTTGTTGCGATATCTTTTTCGTTAACCGTTGGATCGTGCTGAAATTTGGATAGCACATTCATCTCTTCTGGATCTTGATTCTGAACGGTGAAGATCGGAAACGGAGTTGTCTTTTGTGAGATATACAGCCCGTAACAGAGCTGTCACGTTTTGCGGTCACTGTCAGCGCAGCAGTTTTGTAAGACCGATATCTCTTTCGTTCACCGTTGGATCGAGCTCAAATTTGGACAGTATACTCAGTACTCGTGATTCTAAATTCTGGACCGTGGAGATTGGATGTTAAGATCCCAGTAGAGAGCGACGCAGTCCAGAACGTTCTGCTGAGTTTGTGATTTTTCTCTTCACTTGTTATTTAAACTTAAATTTGTGTTATTAGGGAACCTAGATAATTGTTGCTCGATTTTGGTTCCTAGTTGATGTTAAAACAGTTTGTTACTCTCATCTTTGATTATTAGTGGAGATTTTTGGATGGACTACGGTCCCGTGGTTTTTACTCCTCGTATTGGGGAGGTTTTTCACGTAAAAATTGGCTTGTGTTATTGGTGCATGTGGTGGTGATTTTATTTGCTTATTATTTGATCGTTGGTAGTATTTCTATTGTGGTGGATTTGTGCATTACTTAGTGGTTTTCCATAAGATTCATTCAGGGGGAGAAAAAGTTCCGCTGTGTAATTTTGTTTGTATTTGGTTTTTCTCCCATCATACACTTGACAAAAAAATATATGATTACATTCTAATATGTGTGATTATAATTTATTATATGTGATTATAACGAAACATGTTTAATTATAATGTGTTGATGTGGGAAACCAGTCAACGAGATTCTTCGAGCCCAATGCCGCAACGTAAGAAGATCTGGAATAAAAAACAGAAGAAAGGAGCACAAAAGGAAGAACATAAACAACACCAGTTTTTAAAGTGATTCGGCCTTTTTAATCCGTTTACGTTCACTGTTTCTCTATTTCTGCACAACACTAGCAATATTTCCTCTCAGGTGTTTCGTTCTCTTTTTTCCTCTCTCTTTACAAAATGATAGTCTTCCTCTATTTATAGAGAAGGAAGAGCTACAGAAGAGAATAATCAGACAAAAATATCATAATCAACTGTAATTAATGCTTCTGGAACATATTTAATGCTTTTGACTTTTGCCAGGTCAACTCTGTCAACACATGGGCTGGATGTCATCCCATGCTGGTTAGGTGAGATTTTCCGGAATTAGGCTGTCATTAGGTGAAATAACTCTTCTTGTCGTGCAAGACACACCAGCTTACTATTCTGAGCTGACACTGGACGAGCCGAGATAGAAGACGGACTGAAACTGCTGAAACAAGCGGGCTGGCCTTGTAAACGGACTGATTTAACGATCTCGACATCGTTACAACAAAAATGCTGATCAACCGATCTTAACGTCGCGATAGCAATCCAATGGGCTTGACTTCGTAAGAGAGACAGCCTTTTTCCGAACTTTGTTATAGGCTTCAATTTTTGACCCTAGTGGCCTGGGGCCCCTATTCTTGTGGGCTCCTAGCAGCCCATTTAAGTGATCTAAAAAACACCAACAACATCAGCCCCCCAACTCTTAGAGCGTTTCACGGCCTGAGAGCTTTGAATTTATAACAGATAAAAACTCCTTTTTTTTTGTTTTTTTTTGTTTTGGGACACATGGCGACTCCCCAGGCGACGGTTCAGTGGTTGCAGCGAGTATTTAATGCGTGTCTCTTCAACTGATGGCGTCTGCTGGCCACGTCCCGGGGATCGCGTTACACAGTTAGATTCAAGACGGTTGGTAAGCCACCAGATCCAATGGCTAGGGTCGCGACTTCGCATCCATATATAAGATGGAAGTTCTGTCTTTTCACATTCCACTCGTCATTTTCACGCTTCAGTCTTCTTCTTTATTTCTTTGTCCTCCGTTTGCCATCAAGCTCTGGGTTTCAATTTCGCAGTGTGCACAACTTAGGCACCGTCTTTGATTCCGATCAACGGTAAGTTCATATCTGCCGTTTTTCTTTCTTTGGTGTTTTATTGCTTCCTCTGGTGATTTTCCAGCCATTATTTGAACGTTTGGTGCTTTTGGTGTTTTGAATGCTGTTTGGTCTTTACTTGAATGTTTGATCGAATGCCCGCGTCTTTTGATATTCCACCGGTTTGATCTGCTAGTTTGTTGTCAAGCCATTTGATTGTTGTTTGCGAGTTTGAGCGATCTCAAGATCGTGCATAGAAATTGTAGGGTGTTAATATGCTTTGAGGTAGTTAGAATGGTAACTTCGTGAGGCGTTTGTGACCTGCTGACTAGGAAGCAGTGATTAGCAGTCTTAGAGCTTTAGTTTTGTAGGAACGGTCTGCGTTCTGTGGCCTAACTGCTCCTTTTCATTTATAGATGTCTTCAGGTCACAGACGCCCAATGCACGTACTAGGAGAGGATGATACCTCCAGCTCTGAGGATCAAATCAGAGAAATTCCTCAGGCGCCCTCACAAAGCGGAGAAACCGTCGAGGGGTTCGCAGCTCGAGTAAACCTTGGAGGGGACTAACCTTCAGAGACCAAGGATCTTGAGTCCACAGAGGTTAGGCGAGGTCGCGATATGTTCAAGCATTATTGTTCACAGGTATCATATCAAGACCTCATAGGATTAGGGCTACAGTATCATTTTCCCAAGGGCTGCCGCCTCACGGAACCCTCCCCGTTGGACCACACAGCTACTCGTCCTAAGGGCTTTATGGCCATTAGCGTGCAACATCTAGAAGCTGGGTTGCGGTTCCTAGTTTCTTCGTATCTGATTGAGCTCCTCAACGACCTAGGGCTCGCTCCATTCCAGCTAACTCCTAACTCGTACACCCAGCTGTCTTCCTTAGTTATTTTTTTTAAGAAATACGGCCTTCCCTTTCCTTCTCCTAGGATTACAAAACATTTATACACCTTTAAGGGTACCAGTACGGGATGCCCATGAGATGGGTACTACTATGTTTCCCCTCGCACGTCGTCTCCTTACAGAGATGTTTTGCCACGGGGTGAGGCCAAAGGTAAATCCAACGTAGGCAATTACAAAATAAACTGGTTCTTTGTGTCCTGTCATTCTTTAGTAGATCTTGAGAACTTCAGTTTTCGAGTTGAACCAGGTAAAAAAAATCTTGATCTGTTCATAACCAGCGGACTCATAACTGAGTCTGACTGAACTAATGCTTTCTTCTGCAGACCTTAAAGCGAAGCCGTTTGATCTAACTCAAGGTGAGACAGCGGACCTTGAGGTTCTTTATGCTCAAAAGTCTTACGAGGACGACATCAAGCTGACAGCCAAGCTGCTTCGCCTTTACCAGCTTGCCCCCGACCCTGAAGACAGTTTAATCCGTTCAAAGCACATCAGGTCGCGACGAAGTCGGCCAGTAAGATCTGCATTTGAAGAAGTCAATGTCGCGATAAGCTCAAGCTTGTCAGGGTTGTCCCCCTCTCCTAGTGGTGCCAGAGTTAGGATCACATCAGAAGAGGTCGTTGAAATGGCGCCCTTGAAAGTAGTCGAGCCCCCAAGGAGGAGAGGCCGCCAATCTGGAGGTACTACCACGACGTCGTCGGTTGCTCCAAGCTCGTCTCAGGCGACGAAGAAGAAAGGTCACCAGGCCGCCAGTACAGACGAATCACTAGCTTCCGAAGTCCCGCGACCCGTGACTCAATCTAAAGTTCCTGCGGGTAAGGAAGCTAGCACCGCAGAGAAAGGAAAACAGGTTGCAGTCCGACAAGGGGCGAAGAGGAAAGAGCACGATGCCTCCAGTAAGCCCCCTCCCACCAAGAGAACTTTGAAGGAAAGAGGGAAACAAGTTGTGTCTGTAGCTCGTGAATCTCCACGCGAGGCTACTGCAGAAGAACCCTTCGGGGATGTCCCTAGGGCGTCATATTTTAATCTTCTGGTTGAGCAGGCTCCTGGCTTTTTGGACAAGTCAGCCAAATATTTGGACCAGTAATCTTGCCACGGAGTGAACCTATTTTCCTGGGCAGCTCGTGAATCGCTCAAGGTCAAATCTTCCTTTTTCCCTCTCACTCTTTGCTTCCCTTAGTCTTGTTCCCTTTACCATCATTTGTTATGCAGGCTGCCATGGCTATGGCAAAGGCGTTGGATGAAGAGTTGGCAAAGGAGGAGCAAGAGGATGAACTCAAGGCCGCCAACAAAAAGCTTGAGGAGGCGCTGAGGGAACGTGATGACGAGCTCACCGTAGCTAAGGGAAAGGCTAGGGATCTTCGTTCCAGGCTGGACGTTGCTGAGGTCGTCAGGTTTAAAGTTGAGACTGATATGGCTAAGGCGAAAAGCATTTATGAGACTATTTCTGCCAGACTATATTCTCAGCTCGAAACCACTAAGACCCTTTTGGATGATCGGGAGAGGGAACTAGAGATCGCTGCGAAGCAGCACGAACAGAAGGCCGCTAAGGCTGATCAAGAGATTACCAAGTTCAAAGAGGCATTGGCTGCTGCTGAAGCTCGTGCTGAGCAGATAAGGGTGGACATCGAGGAGAAGATCCTTTACATCCTGTGGTTGAATTACCCCGACATAAATTTCTCTATCTTTGGCGAAGAGGCAGTCAAGGATGTGGAGTTTTATGCCGATGACGCTCGAGCTGCCAAGGAAGGGGACCAAAGCCAGCCTCAGGAGTTTTCCCCCATGGTCGCGGAGAATGTTCCCCAGGAGGGCGCGGGTGACCAGGCCCGTTCCTTCCAGAGCATTGCGAGCTCACAGGACGCAATGGTTCCTTTCAGAACTTTGAAGAGTTCATAGGAGACCATCGTTCCTTCCAGAGCGATGCGAGCTCACAGAACGTGATGGTTCCTTCTAGAACTTTGAAGAGTTCACAGAAGACCATCGTTCCTTCCAAAGCGTTGCGAGCTCACAGGAAGCGATGGTTCCTTCCAGAACTTTGAAGAGTTCAGAGGAGACCATCGTTCCTTCCAGAGCGTTGCGAGCTCACAGGACGTGATGGTTCCTTCCAGAACTTTGACGATCTCAATGTCGCGAATGGTAAAGTATAATGGCAATAGATACAATTATAAGAAGTCGAAGCAAGTCTTCTTGGATTATATTAATAAATAGTCACCATGCTAGGACATTAATAACATTTGAGATAGATAATTTGGAAATAAATACATATTAAATGAAGTATGGGCGGAGCTTCTCGGCATTCCAT
Source organism: Dimocarpus longan (assembly GCA_022984855.1). Lineage (NCBI taxonomy): Eukaryota > Viridiplantae > Streptophyta > Magnoliopsida > Sapindales > Sapindaceae > Dimocarpus > Dimocarpus longan. The sequence continues at coordinate 13,922,319 of CM041020.1, forward strand.
GCTCTTCTCCATTCATGTTGGTCAAGTGGTAGGCTCAATTTCTTAGATCTTCTTTGATGATGTAAGGGCCTTCCTAGCTTGGTCCCAAGGTGCTCTTACTAGGATTTTGTGCTGCAGGCGGAATAAGTCTCAGTACCAAATCCCCAACCTTATAGCAATGGGCATGAACATTCTTCTTGTAGTATCTAGCAACCCGCTGCTGGTAAACCACTAACTTCTTCTAGGCTTCATCACGCATTTCGTCAACGAGGTCAAGGCTTGTAGCGAGGAGTTGATGATTGTCTTCGGTATTGAACGTAGCCCTTCGGTGCGTCGTAACCTCAAACTCTGCTGGGATCATAGCTTCGCAACCATAAACCATTGAGAAAGGCGTTTCCTACGTCGTGCTGAGAGCTATAGTTCGGTAGGCCCATAGTACTTTTGGAAGCTCGTCTGCCCATGTCCCTGTTCTGGCTTCCAGTTTGGTCTTCAGGATCTGCTTTATAATATTGTTCACTGCTTCGACTTGCCCGTTGGCTTGAGGATGATCTACTACTGAAAAACTCTTTGCGATCCTAAGGTAGCTATAAAAGTTGAGGAATTGTTCACTACTGAACTGAGTCCCGTTATCTGTTATTACTTGCTGTGATATTCTAAACCTGCAAATAATGTTACTCCACATGAATTTAATAATCTTTGTCGTGGAAATTTCTGCCAATTCTTTCACTTCTGCCCATTTTGTGAAGTAATCCACAGCGACCATAACATGCTTGCAATTTCCTCGAGCTGTTGGCAGAGGTCCGATAAGATCCATTCCCCAGATCGCGAAAGGCCATGGACTTACCATCTATTGTAGAAGTGCAAAAGGAGCTCGAGGTACCTTTGCGAACATTTGACATTTGTCACATTTCTTTACCATGGCAATGACATCTTTCTTCATTGTAGGTCAATAGAATCCTTGTCTCAACGCTCTCTGAGCCAGGGAGAGCCCCCCAGAATGATTCTGACAGTGGCCTGAATACATGTTGTTTAACACCTTCTCGCAGTCTATCCCATCGAAACATTGCAGGAGCGAGGCTGAAAATCCTCTCTTGTATAGTATGTCATCATTTATGCAGTACCGCGCAGCTCGCGCCTTTAGTTGGTGTGCTTCATTCTTGTCCTCAGGAAGCTTACCGTCCTACAAGTATCCAGTCAGCGGCTTCATCCAAGAATCTTCTGTTGCTACCAAGGCCATCACAGATTCTTTTTTCTGGATACTTGGTGCTGGTAAGAGCTCAACTGGTATGGGCTTCAGGTCTTCTGCCGCTTGAGTAGTTGCCAAACGAGCTAAAGTGTCAGCATGCATATTCTGAGCTCGTAGAATTCGGGTTACTTCGTACTTCTGGAATGCTTTGAGCAGCTCCTAAATCTTCTTGAGGTACGAAGCCATTTTCAGCCCTCGTGTCTGGTATTCCTTTTTAATCTGGCACACCACGAGCTGAGAATCGCTGAAAATTCTCACCTAATTAGCTCGCATTTCCTTCGCTAACTGGAGTCATGCTATGAGTGCTTCATACTCAGCCAAGTTATTGGTTGCCCGGAACCCAAACTTCAACAAGTAGAAGATCTTGTGACCTTCTGGACTGACAAGTAGTATTCCTGCTCCAGCTCTCAGTTCGCTAGACGAACCATCAACATACAACTCCCACATCGGCTTCTCGGAAGGTTCTGCCCCTTCTTCTATGGATCCTGTGAATTCTGTAATAAAGTCTGTTAGGGCTTGAGCTTTGATGGCCGGCCTAGGGACGTAATCGATGTTAAACTGCACCAGCTCGACTGCCCATTTTATTAGCCGACCTGAGGTGTCCGAAGTCTGAAAGATCTGCTTTAGGGGATATCGAGTTGGGACCTCAAATTTGTTAGCTTGAAAATAAGGGCGGAGCTTTCTCGACGCGGTCACCAAGCAATCCGCGAGCTTTTCTATCTGTGAGTACCTCGTTTCTGCATCAGATAACCTCTTGCTCACATAATAAACTGGGAGTTACATCTGGTTTTCTTCTCGTACTAAAGCTGCCCTGAGGGCGTGCTCAGATACTCCCAAGTACAAGATGAGCTTCTCCCCGTCAATTGGTTTTGATAAGAGTGGAGCGCGGCCTAAATACTCTTTCAATTGTTGGAAGGCTTGTTCACAATGCTCAGTCCATTCGAAATCCTTCACCTTCTTGAGCACTTTGAAGAAAGGGATGCATTTATCTGTTGTCTTTGAGATGAACCTGCTTCGTGCCGCGACCTGGCCAGTGAGGCTTTGGACCTTTTTTATCTTTTTAGGGGACTTCATGTTGATCAAAGCTTGAATCTTCTCCAGGTTGGCCTCAATACCTCTGTCATTCACTATGAAGCCTAAAAACTTCCCAGATGCCACCCCAAATGCGCACTTCAGTGGATTCAACTTCATTTGATAGCTCCTCAAAACCCGAAACATTTCTGCCAGATCGTCTACGTGGGACTCCGCTCGCCTTGACTTGACCAGCATGTCATATACGTATATTTCCATTGTCTTGTCGATCTGCCGATCTGCTCCTCAAACATTTTATTAACAAGCCTCTGATAGGTCGCTCCAGCGTTCTTGAGTCCGAAAGGCATAACCTTATAGCAATACATGCCCCGATCAGTGATGAATAATATGTGCTCTTCATCCTCCGGGCTCATGGGAATCTGATTATAGCCCGAATATGCGTCCATGAAGCTCAGAAGCTGATGACCTGCAGTTGCATCCACCAATTGATCAATCCTGGGAAAGGAAAAACTGTCTTTTGGGCACGCTTTGTTGAGATCTGTGAAGTCAATGCATGTTCTCCACTTTCCATTTTTCTTCTTTACTAGTACCGGGTTGGCGAGCCAAACTGGGTACTGGACTGCTTTGATGAAGCCATTAGCCAGCAATTTGTCTACTTCTTCTTTGATGGCTTCAGAACGCTCCTTGATCATGGGTCTTCGCTTCTGACGGACTGGTCTGTAGTAGGGGTCAATATTCAGCTTGTGCGACATAACCTCCGGGTCGATCCCGACCATGTCCTCGTGATTCCATGCGAAGACATCTAAATTTGCTTTGAGAAAATCGACGAGCTGACCTCATATTTCTGGTGCAAGGCCTCGCTCTAAGCTTAAACATCTTTCTGCGTCTTTCTCACTGACCTGTATTAACTCAAGCTCGTCAATCGATCCCGATGTTCTGTCCGCATCCACTTCACGAGGATTGAGATCATGGCTGAAACCTTCTTTACTAACTTGGTATGGCTTTCTTCCTGTCACCATGTCGATTCTTTTGCTTGTTACCCCTATCTTCACGGCTTTTCCATAGCAACGCCTTACCGTATACTGCTCACCCTGCATAAATCCCACTCCACAGGGCGTTGGGAATCTAATCATAAGGGCTTTGGTTGAGACGACCATATCCAGATCGTTCATAGCAGGTCTTCCCAGGACTATGTTGTACGTAGATGGGCCATTGATGATAAGAAAGTCTGCCAAGGTGGTCGTTTGGCGAGCTGGGTCCCCTATCGAAAGTGGAAGCCTGACCTGACCCATTGGAATGACGGCATCCCCAGTGAAGCCGTAGAGAGGTTCCGAAGATGGCTTTAACTGATTGGTTCCCAACCCTAACTAATCGTAGCACTCTTTGTACATAACATTAACGTAGCTTCCCGTGTCCACCATGATCTTTAGAACTTCAGCATTGCTAATTCTCGCCCTGATGACAAGGGCATCATTATGAGGCCAATGTACCTCCCTTGCATCCTCCTTGGTGAAAACAATGTCTTCCGAGGTCATTCTAGCTCTCTTCGCGGGCCCCTCCTGGTCACTTTGTCCCGCTATTAGAACGTGATTTGCTTCCCTTACATAATGCTCATGGGACTTATTAGATGAACCAGTGATGTGGGGACCACCATGAATGGTGAATATGGTTTTTACGGTCGGGTTGGTCTCCTGCTCCTAGTCTTGGTTGTGTTATGCAGGTTGATGTCCTTGTCGAGGATGTTGGTTCTAAGATTTATCACGAGCGAGCTGCACAACATATTCCTTCAGTCGGCCGTTCCTGATTAAGCTTTCTATTATGTCCTTGAGGTCCCAACAGTCGGAAGTATAATGCCCTTTCTTCCTGTGATAAGCACAATACTTGTTGGGATTTTTGAACTTGCTGGGGAGGCCGATAGGACTTGGTCTTCCTAAGTTTTCTCTATGCTTCTCGGTCTGGAAGATTCTATCCTGCCTGTCTGACAAGGTGCTGTAATGGCGGTAGCGGTTTCGGGGTGGAGAACGATTTTTCCTGGGTTCCTTCCTAACCCGCTTTGCTACTTGATTATTAGATCGGTTCCTTCTATCTTCATTACCGCCCTGATCCCTCTTCTTACCTTGATGAGAACTAATTGCCTCACCTTTCGGGTGACCAGCCTTCCTCGAGCTGAAAGATTCTTCCCATCTGATCTCCCTATTAGCTCGTTCACAGAAATCACCCAGATTTTTCATAGGTGACTTATAGATGCTTTCATAGAGCTTGTCATCCTTCCTGAGCCCGGTAGATATTACAGTCAGGATCCCTTCTTCGGACGGGCTTTCTACGTTGTTGACCTCACTCCTGAACCTGCTAATATAATCTTTTAATGACTCACCAGATCGCTGGAAGATGGTAGCGAGGTGGTAGGCCGGCACGAGCTGCTTCTTCAGTGCCTCATACTGGCTGATGAATTTCTGCTGACATTCTTCCCAGCTACCAATGCTACAAGGTGAGAGGTTTTTGAGCCACGTCCGCGGGATCTCTCCAAGTGTTATGGGGAAAACATAGCACTTCACTAACGAACTGGTAGTTTGCAGATCCATCTGAACGTTAAAAGCATCCAGATGGTCATATGGGTCTGAATCCCCGTTGTATTACGGGATGCTGGGGATTTTGAACCTGATTGAGAGCGGTTCCTGCTCTACTTCCACTGTAAAGGGACTTCTTGCTTCACTTCGTCTCCCTGGTTCCTAAGTCCCTGGCCTCGTCTCCAGCTACTGTATTCTTTCTAAGAGCTGCTCAATTATTAGGTCTCGAACTTCGTGCTGAATTTGTTGGGGAGGCTCCCTACTTTTCTGGCTCGCCCTGGTCGAGGAATGCTGATCATGTACTCCACGTCTCTGGCCCAGCTCGTCATCATTACCTTCTCTGCGTGAGCCTGCCTGCCGGCGTCGCAGTTCGTTTTCGTTTCTTCGGGCAAAAGCTCGCCGGTGCCCATTACTCACTTCAACCCACCTATATCCATCGTGACTAATCCTCACTCTCAACCCCGAAGGCTGGGCTGCGTCTTCGTTTTCTTGAGCTCGCTGGCTCCGGGCTTCAGGCCGTCTGTTCGATGAGTGGATAAACCCTTCCAAGATAGGCACTTCTCTCGCGACCTCATATCCGGGCGACGGGACTACAATCGTTCTCAGAACATTCTGATCACGACCTCACGTCAACGTTCTCAATGTATCTACTATCTGCGCCATTGTGGTTTCTAGCATCTCCTGACGCCGGGCTAGAGCGTGTACTACATCTCCGCCTGCATTAGAAGGCCCCGCATCTGTTTCCGTTACCTGGGCACGACGTCGCTGTTCTGTCTCCTTTGTCCTCTCGTTTATTGCATCAAAATTCCTGGCATTTCTTCCTTTTGCCATGGCGATTACAAACCTCCAATTACAGTTGGGCCTTCTTTCTAGCGCCAAAATGTTGATGTGGGAAACCAGTCAACGAGATTCTTCGAGCTCAATGCCGCAACGTAAGAAGATCTGGAATAAAAAACAGAAGAAAGGAGCACAAAAGGAAGAAAACCAAAGAAGGAAGAACACAAACAACACTAGTTTTTAAAGTGGTTCGACCTTTTTAATCTGCCTACGTCTACTGTTTCTCTATTTCTGTAGAACAGCAATATTTCCTCTCAGGTGTTTTGTTCTCTTTTTTCCTCTCTTTACAGAATGATGGTCTTCCTTTATTTATAGAGAAGCAAGAGCTACAGAAGAGAATAATCAGACAAAAATATCATAATCAACTGTAATTAATGCTTTTAGAACATATTTAATGTTTTTGACTTTTGCCAGGTCAACTCTATCAACACGTGGGCTGGATGTCATCCCATGCTGGTTAGGTGAGATTTTCCGGAATTAGGCTGTCATTAGGTGAAATAACCCTTCTTGTCGTGTAAGACACGCCAGCTTACTGTTCTGAGCTGACACTAGATGAGCCGAGACAGAAGACGGACTGAAACTGTTGAAACAAGCAGGCTGGCCCTGTAAACAGACTGATTTAACGATCTCGACATCGCTACAATAGAAATGCTGGTCAAGTGATCTTGACGTCACCATAACAGTCCAACGAGCTTGACTTCGTAGGAGAGACAGCCTTTTTCCGAACTTCGTTAGGGGCTTCAATTATTGACCCTAGTGGCCTGGGGCCCCTATTCTTGTGGGCTCCTGGCAGCCCATTTAGGTGATCTAAAAAACACCCACAACATAATGTAACCACAATCAGTAAATCAGTAAATGTGATTAAATATATTTATTGTAGTCTCATATGTTTAGTTATAATAATATATAATAAATTATAATCACATTATTTAGAATTATTATAGATGTTTTTACGACCAAACTAGTTAGACTACCAAAGGCCCAAAGGATAAGCCCAACAGTCAGAAGGCCCAAAAGCCCATTGATCTGCCCATTTACCTGTTCGATAATCTACTCATTCATATGCTCGTTTATCAGCTCATGAATGAGCTTGTTAGAAGATTTACTCGCGAAGACCAAATAGCACCATGCATTACTGAATTCATGACATCTGAACCTTATACATTCCTACTCATATAAGTGAGCTCATCTCACTTCTATCAGATTTCAAGTCAACAACAGTCAAGGTTGTCAGACTAATTACTGCTCAAAGCGTACCATACACATAAATCCCGTCAGAGATTACAGCGTGAATTAAGGAAATCTTACCTAACTAGCATGAGTTTGCTGTCTAAATCCATACTTTAACAGAATTGACCTGACAATGTCAGCCTTATTAAATGTAACTCATTATTTCAATTTGACTTACTGTATTTTGTCTTATTACATTTCATTGTAGCACATTCCCTTTCTCTATAAATAGGGGAGGAAATTCATTATAAAATGAGATAAATTCTTTAAGGGTTATTACTCTGTAAAAATAGTGAGAGAATAGTGGACGTAGGCATCAATTAGGTCGAATCACTCTAAAAATTCTGTGCCTACTTTTCTTCCTCTACCCATTCTCACCACTTCCATTCAGGTTTTATTAGCTGCAGTACTGGGCTTAAGACGAACCTTGATTGACCGATTTCGAATGTCAACAAGAATACAGTCACATATTTTTTTATTAAATGTATGCAGATCCAAATATATGCTAGAATGTGCCTATATATATATTTTCAAGCATAGTTGCTTGATATATTGCTCTATATACATGAATTGCATCCTGATATTGCAAATTAAAAACATCATTCCTACTCATATTTATTTAATTTCTTATAATAAAAATTTTCCTAAATAAATTGACTAATGAGGTCAAAATATTGTGATTAAAATTAAATAAAAATATTCTCTATACTAGTAAAAGTTTATTACGTAATTTCTTATATTATTATTGTTATTATGTTAATTTTATTTGTCCACTCATTCGTGTTTGTATAAAATAGTTATTGGAGTGTCCTTAGCATGATCATTTGTTTGGGACAACAAAATTTGTTTCGCTACAAATTCTTAGGAAAATAAAATTTTAATAAATAAATAATTGTGTTATAACTAATTATATCACTGCAAAATTATTGTCTTAATAAATTGTTGTTTTAACTATATTTTTTTCTAACCATCCCAATAAAGAGAATCTTTAAATTATATATTTAATACAATTATGAGTTATTTATTTTTTCCTCGTAAGACTTAATATTACTAAATTATATCTATTAAATTGTTTTTATTTGTTTTTTTTTAAATGGTCTAACCATTTAAAACTACCAAAAAATCAACTGAAAATATTAAGTAAGAATTTTTAATTTTTCACTCAATTGTAAATAACTTAATGATATTTAAAAGTTTTTATTCCAAATCTATCCGTAAAATAACATAATTTCAAATTTATCATAATTTTATATTATTTAATTTTTTTTTCTTTTTTTTTTCTTTGATACTTACAAAAAATATTTTTGAAATGTAAAATCTAAATACATATCATCCCAAATTATCTTATAATTAGGCTGATATATTTTAATTTACAATTTAAACATTCATTTTTTAGTTGGTTTTTTAAATATATTAATATATTTAAATACATAAATATGGTTAATACTACTATATTTTTTAATCATATTTTGATTATGAATAAAGTATTATTAATACGTACATAAAAAATATTTTAAAATTTATTAAATTATTTATTTTTAGATGGTTTTATTAAATTAATTAAAATTACATAACAATAAATAATAAAAATGATATAAATGTCAACTCACTAGTTTTCAAATAATTTAAAATTTTTAAAAAAATAAATTTATAACATGTTTAGAGGTAAGAAACAAATATATATATATTATTCATACTTTATATTTTAATTAATATTCAGTCTTTAGTTTTTAATAATATTGTTCAGTTTTCAGATAAAAATACAAACGACCCTTAATAATTAGAATTACATCTTCACATGTGGACTTATAAAGTCATGTTGAACTTATGAGTCAATGCAATCAAAGCAGTCTTTATGATTTACATATGTGTATGAGGAGGCATAATAAATGTGAAAATTACAAAAATGGTCATCTGTAGAAGGGATTTTTGTTTTTACCAATTTTTTTTTTTTTTTTTTTTAAAAAAAAAATTGTTTTCATCCCTCAAACAAATTAATACCCAAATTACCTATATTGTTTACAAAACAAAAAACCGATTGTACAATTATGAAGCTGCCCTAAGATACATAAGGGGCATAGAAATCGATTGCAGCCATTTCCATTGATTTTAAACGTATATCATCAATTGATTTTGAGACCCATTAACCCGATCGCAATTCGACCAGCCACTTCCACTGTCTCCAGCCTTCTTGCTCTATTGCTAACCTTGCCAAACCTTTTTCGACCGTTGTGAGCTTGTTCACCTCCTCTATAGCCCAAGGTAGACGATGTTTGGCTTCCGTTTCAATCTTTGTATTTTTTTTTTTTGCAATTTTTAAGGTTGTTTTGTATTATGGAAGTTAGTAATGAATATTAGGGTTTTATTCATTTCGTGGAGGTTGAGGTTAAATATAAATATATATATATATATTTATTGTGTGCGTACATATAATATCTACATTATCGACACTATGGTATGCCACTAAAGATAACAAATTATTGTATTCGATCTAATGTTTTTAAAGGCCTTATACAAAAAAAGTTATGTATCTCGTGGATGAAAGTTGTTAACATTTACTCAGAAATTATGGGAAAAAAAAAGGGACAAAACCTTTTATTCAAAAAAAAAAAAAAAAGGTATGAAACCTGATAAACTTAATTTAATAATAATTGGCCTGTTTTTTTAAAAAACTTTAGCACTCGAACCCCACCCAGTTCCATTTATATAATTTAATAATAACTTATATAATTTCCATTTTGTTGTAATCCTTCAAACACAATTGAAAAATATCGAATATACTTGATTAGATGAAAAAATTAAAAACATACAAACTCGAACACAAATGCTATATATATATATACATATATATATACACACACACCATAAGGGCAAATTACACAAAATTTACTCCGAGGCTTGATGAAATGGCACCTAAATGAATTTAGCTAATCAATCTATCAATTATATATAGTCAAACAATTATAGCTCCCTTTAATTATCAATATTCTAATTCTTTGATCGCCAGCATCATCTTAGAGATTGACAGTAAAGATCTATTATCTTTATGAAACTAGGGGGAGCAGATTAATGGGAATTACATATATCCCTTTGTAAAAATTATGAAACCGATTATTTTGCATTTGTGTCTTTAATATATCAAAACCACCTAGAAACACAAACATTTTCTTCTTCTCTTCTTTTCTTCTTCTACTTCTTCTTTTTCTTCTTTATCTTCTCGAACATAGAAATCTTGGTTTGATTCGCCCAGAGAACCTAAAAACCAGGTTCGATTTGAACCCAAGGAACCTAGAAACTGGCTTCAAATTGAATGAGTAGGAATTGAACCTAGATTTCGGGTTCTAAGTTCAAGTTTTAATACTATAGTTGACTCTTTTCTATCATCTTAAATTTTTAGGTCTGATGGTAACTAACACGATATCAAAATTTAAATATTACTAATTCAAACCCTCTCTCCCACCTTATATGAAAATCTTCTCATTATACATGTTATATGGTAGGGGGCATTTAGTATGTGTCTGTCATCTGTTACTTCTCTACGTTGCATGTCAATGAGGCGTGTTAACATATCACAACCTTAAATCAACTTTAAGTCTTAAATACTATAGTTGGACTATTTCATATCAACTAAAACTTTTTAATTTAATGGTAACTAACAAGTTATTAGAGTTTAAAGGTTTTTGGTTAAAATCTTCTTTCCCTCTTTATTTGAAAATTTTCTTGTTATATATTTTATACGGTAAGAGGTAATGTATCCGTCATCTGTCATCTGTCATCTATACATGTTACACTTGAGAGGGTGAGTCACGTGTCATGTGTTAATCTCAAGTCTTAAATACTATAGTTGAATCGTTTTCTATTAGCTTAAAACTTTTAGATTTGATGGTAACTAACAAGTCCCACAACTTTAATTTTGTGATTACACGTGTTGAATTCAGCCAAATGTTGGTTTTGCAAATATTTATCAACTTACTTATCTTTAAGGGTTGAATCTGTCCAACTAGATACTAGCAAAATGGAATATCCATTTAGTTTAATGTCATACTATCAAGCTGTTTTAATAAAGTCAATCTCAAGATATAAAATTTTCGAAGTTATATAAGCAAAATGCCATCCATCTATAGGATTGGAGTAGTCCCATGCATTTGAAAAAGGTAGCTAGATTGTGACTTGCAAAATTTTCTTAATCATAGCTTTTTTTAATTAAGATTTTAAGACATTTGTTGCTAGTGCTAGATCTCACTGTGGCCTTACAATCTAGCGAAGACCAAGTCAATGCAAAGGAGACATTTTTTTTTTAAAGCTTTCTATTTTTCATTTTAATTTTTTTTAAATATTTCTCGTCAATTTTTTATTTCAATTTTATGTATTATATTTAAGTTTACAAAAAAGAAAAAAGAAAAATAAAACTAATAGCTTCAACTATGCTTCATCAATTGCATTAAGAATTCTGTCTACGTTGGAAATTAGTCGACGAGATTCTTTCGGCCCAAACTACGGTTTAGGTTGTGGATGAAGTAAAATGCATAAAAGAAACAATAGAAAGGGAGAGAGGAAGAACACTAAACAAGAGGTTTTTAGAGTGGTTCGGTCCAAAGTATTTTTGCCTACGTCGACTGTGATTTTTTACTATGTCTGCAAAGTAAGTGTAATCTTTAGAGAATATTATCTGTTGTTTACAATGGGGATCCTCTCCTATTTATAGGGTGGATATGTGCTACAGTAATATGCAATTATTTGTTTTGTAATGATGAATTACATTTAATGCGTGTTTTTAATGCGTCTGACATTTGTCAGACCAAGTGGGTTAAAGTCTGCATTAGGCGGCTAATCCACGCGGATTAGGTAAGACTGTCGCAATACATGCTGTAATTGTTGACAGAAATGGTGTGGACGGCACAGAACGGCGTAGGCGGCATGGTTTGTTGACTTTCACTCTGACAGTATCTGATCTGCTTTGGGCGAGCTAGATTAGTCAATAGTTCGTCTGAACGAGCTGGAATCCATGATTTTTGTCTCTGAATACTGATCATGCATCGTGGCTCTGCGACCTGGCGATCTTTATCATCTGGTGAGCAGAACAGAGGATAGGCAAAGTAATTGGCCTGCATCGTCACTGTTGGTGAGACGAATTCATTTTCATAGAGCTGACGAGCTCTATTTCGGATGATCTAGCGTATGTTGAACTTGACTCTTTCTCTGGCGAACTACATATTTTATCCCCTGAATGGGCTCTCTACTACGTTGTCTGATGAATTGGGTATTTCCGCGGGCTGGTAACAACTTGGTTGATATGTTGATTTTTTCAGCGAGCTGTGCCTTAGTCAAAATGAATGGTCATTTCCTCTCAGACGGCCTTGGACCATGTGTTGTTCTGGGCTTTCTATGAGGATCTTGGGCTTTAGTTAGTCCTTCAACAATGACCTAAAAATACTCATAACAAATTCATAATAATAATACATGAATTTATGAATTCATAATATCGATTCAACTATGCTTTATCTTCCTATCATGTTATTTTGCAGTTTCAATAACATTTTCAGATAATTAATATCAATTCATGGATTGTAATTCAATTATTTAAGAAAGGTAAAAAAAAATAATAATAATAACAAATAAAGTGCATAAAAATTGATGCCTCTTCATCTTAAATATTAGACAAGAAAAATAACAAAAGTCAAGGTAATGATGTCCCTTGATTCTTTATTTTTATCACTTCCTATCTACCACGCTTGGAGTAATCCAAATTGGAAAAGCAGATAGCTGATCGGATTGTGACTGTAATTATAGGAAATTTCCGTGATCATCACTTTGTTGCATCAAACTTCTAAAGATTGCTGTGGCCTTCGAGTCTACGGGTGACTCCAAGTCAATGCAAAAGTGGAATCTTCTAAGCTTTCTATTTTTCATTTTATATAAGTTTATATATTTCTCATGTCAATTTCCACTGTTCCCTTTTTTTGTTTAAAATTTAAAACTTTAAGAAAAAAGGAAAAGAATTATAGGATAAATTTTCTTATATTTCCGGATTCTTAAAATAATTACTCTTTAGATATATTCGGAAGTATTATGTAACTATGAAAGCTTTTCCCCTCATCAATAAGTAAGCAAAAGCAAGTGCACTTAGGGGTGTCAGCTTAGTGGTAAACTTGTACCTCCTTTACTGTCCAATTATGGGTTCAATAAGCGCACACTACCTTCTCATTAAAAAATAAGTGAGATTTTTTCTTCCTCCCATATGAAGGTAGTCCCCCACCTATATGCGGATTGTTTCCTTTCATCTACAAGTTTCTCCTCGGATCATACGTTCAATATATCATTATTCCATTTGGTTCTTCTTGTTCTTTGAATCAGTCCCCGATATATAATATAATTAAAAAAACAAAACAAAAAAAAAGCAAAAAGAAGTGTGCTGGGAATTTGACTAATATTGAACTAATATCATCGCTTTCATTGATGGAGACTTGTAAAATAAACTCTACCATGTATACTTAGATTTGATAGACTTAGGAGAATGACTTTCGGAGAGTAACGGACACGCTTGTCCCAACTCCCAAGTCGAGCAAAGATTTGAATGGTCATGATCACTGGACTCCCTGCAGGGAGAATCACATTTTGAGGATTGGTTCTTGAAATTTCAAAGTGGAATATTCAAACAGGTAGACAGATAACAATGTACCATCGGTAGAAAATCGGGAAAATTATTTCATTATCGAATATCTTTCTTTTATCCATGTGAGAACAATTCTAATAAATTGGTTCTCATCACTCATCAGCATCAAGTACCATTAGATACGTTCAGTTTTCGAGTGACACAATACCGTTAATTTTCTACAACTGTGACATTTAGTATGCTCGGGCACAATGACGGACCTAGAAATTTATATTAGGGGAAGCACTTTATAATAAAATAAAAATTAATTAAGATGAAAATAATTATAATTCATATAAGTTCTTTTATTTTTTAAATTTATCATATAAAGAGAGAGAAAACTTTCTACATATATTGTTAAATGTATATTCAAACTCTTATCATGAATATGAGAAAAAAAATGTACTAACTACTTAAACCATAAATGGAGATGCAACTCACACCTAGTTAAATATATTTTTATTTTTAAAATTTGGTTATGATGATCTTTATTATTTTAACGAGTAAATCCATAAAATAATATTAAAACACTGGTGAGTTTATACACTAGTAATAAAGAACAGAAATGAATTCATAACATTCACTAAGTTATGAACAAGATGTAAAAGAAACTCAAAAGATTAAAAATTTGAAGAAAAATTAGTTAATAGTTTATGTAAATATGACATAGTTTGTGATAAAAGAAAAAAAAAATTGTGATAACTAACGATAATTGTTCATAAAAATAAAAAAATAATAAAAAATTTTTTTACATAGTTCATGATAGGTTATAAAACTTTTCGAAGTGAAAATGCTTCATGTTTGAAGATTTGCTTGATTGATAAGTATCTATATCATTTATTTTTATAACTTAGGTTCAAACACCAACAAACTCATACGTCCATTTTCTTTAAAAAAAAAAAAAATCACTGTTTATTACCTTGGGAAAAAAAAAAAAAAAGCATGTCTAAGTGAGAAAGATAAACAGCACACATGGAAATGGAAGCGAGAAACAGCACCCGTATATAATATTCATTATCCCTTTTTTTTAAAAAAAAAAAAAAAAAAAAGACACCAATAGCACTTTGTTGGTGAGAATCGAACCAGGACCAATGACACTAGAAAACAAAACATGCCTGTTGCCACCAAACCACTCAATGCTTAGCTATTATGTTTACTTCGAAAATATATATATTAATTCATTGATATATTTAAATATTTAATATTAGAACATGATACATAATAAATTTTCATAAAATTTCAGGGGGGGCACGTGTCCCTCCTGGCCCTATACTAGGTCCGTCCCTGCTCGGGCATACATGCCACGAAATGGCCCGGGCTAAATTATTAGTGTTCAAGCTTGGAGCCCTAAGGTTTTATCTCAAGACTTGAGCATTATTTATGATGAAGCAGAAATTTTATTGTTAAATAAATTGTTTGAATGAACAAAACTAATGAGCTAAACATACCACCCTTTAATAGGAGTGATCGAATATTTATCTTAACACTAAGAAGTTAAGGATTTAAATCCTATTCTTATCTTTTAAAACATAAGGTGTGGTTTGTGAGTTCTTTTTAGTAGGAATTGCTCTTTCCAGTTGTGATCAGTAGTCATTTTAAGTTGTGTTATTAATGATTCATTTCAGAAGATTTGATAGTTCTCTGATCTGTAAGATGACAGTATTCAAGAAGAAAAAAACTAAGGAGCTGTTTGTCTACCCTAATAAATCTTATTTTCGCTTAAATTTTAATTTAAATGATTTTAATTTGTTTGTTTTTCTACTTATATCTTAATAAAAAAGTATTTTCTATAAATATATATATTAATTTCTAAGTTAACTTTTTATCATTAATAATTCAATTATATATATATTAATTACATATATATATATTTTTTAATTTAAGGACACCTTATCTAGATTTTAATTTTAATAAGTTAATTACATATTCATTATATATACCTTTTACTAATTTTAGGAGATCTATTTTATCTAGATTTTAGCTCCTATATACTACAGGAATCTAGTTGTGTGCTCGTTGGTTTCAATATTTGATCCCAAATTTGATTGACATTGAGCTAATTTCGTCTCTTGCATTGATCAAAACATGAAAATAATCTCTAGCACGTTCACTGAGTTTTAATAAATGTAGGACAAGCAGTTTCACCGAGTATTGGACATAATCCCATTCAAATTTCAATTTCTCTGTTTTCTTGAATAATTTCGTACTTTCATAAATATTTTTTCTCAAATTTACATATCTAATTATTGAAGATGTTAATAGGATCTTCACAAGAACATAATGATTTTTGGTTAATATATGAAATTTTACTCAAATTTTTATGCTACTTCATGCAACTCAATATTTTTCCCAATTGAAGAAAAGAAGAAAGAAGTCATCAATCTATTGTCTTCACATCCTCCAAGCAAATTACTTTGTAAGGCCTGAAATTTTGAATATTAATATCAGTTTCTCTCCATAAAAGCTGCACAAAAAATTAATTTCCTTGGTCTATCATTGTTTTGTATCAAAATTTCAATGATTTAATTGCTGCAGGCCCCACTTTGGCTCCCGACTAATGAAAATAATTTGTAAAAATAACATTTCAAGTCAGTTATGGAGATAATTCTGAAGCTTTATTTTTTAATACTACTTAGTGAAATGAAAAGATCATAAAGCTGTGCTTAATTGGTCTTCGCAACAGAGTGTTGTAACTGAAACAAGAGATGCTATTAGGAAAACTAAAATATTTCGCCTTTAATTAAAAATATAAGAAGCAGCTTGCTTGTCATTAATTGGTGGTCAAAATTACCCATCTAGTACGCTTGAAATTTGAAAATGTGATAGCTAATTTCAAAGACAAACTTGCTATATAGGTCCCATGGTGGCTTTGTAAAAATATATATATATATATACACAAACATATATATATATATATATATTTATATATCAAATCATTCAAGCCTTTAAGAAAAATAGAACAAGAAACCTAATGGTAATTTACAGGTTTGGATTAGTTTAGAACTCATAATTAATATTTCAAAAGTCACTGAATTCTTCAATTAATTCAATCTCCATAACAATTATAAAATATTATTATTATTGTATAAAATATTATCATTATTATATATTGTACACTTACCTGAAAAAGAAATATGCAATGTTTGATTTCTTGTCGTCCACAAAAATGGAGCAGTTGTGTGCATTAGGCATAGAAGTCAGTTTATATCATACGATGTGACGTGGGTGATACCATTGTTTTCATCACATTCAACTTTAATATCGTTTCCACTAATGGTAAAGGTTTTTTCGAAATAGATGTGCATCGACTCTTACAACACGGAAAGACTTAAATAAAGTTATCAGCATGACTTTTAGTACGCCTAAACATCACACCATGCAATGTCCTGGGCATACCGAAGACTCTCTCCATGGACATGCTTTGCTGTCCAATGCAGTTGGTAAGATGAATATATCAAGTTAAGAAATTATGTCACCACTACTCGATTTTCTTGTCAAGCAGTATGAAATGGGCAGCATCTTAGTCTTCTTAAGTTCTTTATCTTGCGTAAACAAAGTGGCATTCACGGTAAGCTAGAATTTGGGGCTGGTTTAAGTGATAACTTGTAAATTTGTTGTGGAATTGGATCTTCCTGTGCTCCAATAGGGAGCATATCTATTGGAAAGACTTGAACTGACCTTTACACAGCTAATTTGGAAGTGCAAACTATGCCTGAATAACAAGGCGTATAATCTGAATTCCTTATGTTTGTCCAATTACACTTTAGTTTAATTTATCTTAATTTATTTTTATGTTTGGGAGACTTAAATAAATTTTAGTTTTATGATGCAAGAAGTATGTAAAAATAAATCTAAAAACCATAAAGTGCTCTTAGACTGAAATTTATAAATAGTTTTCAGAAAATATAATATTTTTCTAATGATTCTTCATCCCCTAATTTTTTTTATGGGTTATATGAGAGAGGATTTGTATTAAGACGAGTAAGGAATGTCGCATCACAAGCATTCCAACTATGTTGACACCAAAGAAGATACCTTAACATTTTGTGCACTTGCACTGTTGTGTAATTGTTGAAATCAACATTAAGAAATCGTCTCACAACTACTGCACTTCCTTATCTAGCAATATGAAATAGGCAGCATGATGGAAATCAAAATAGCAATTATGAAGAACAATAATACAATTAGACAACGAGACAATTGAATGTATTTGGGCTTAATCTTGAAGGCATTGGACATTAATTGATGGCAACTGAAGGCAACTTAGAGTTAACCAGGCTTTAAATAATTTGACCTGAATTTATTTTAATTATAATGAGTTTTAAATTAAGTTAGTTTATTTTATATTATATTATTTAGGCTAAGACAATTAATTTAATTTAATTTAAGTAAATGAATGTATTTAGTTAAGCTCAATTGTTAAGCGGCTAAAGTTTCATGTTAGGATTTTATTTATTTGTCTATAAAAAAGCATGTAACCCTGAGTAAAAAAATAAAAAATAAAATAACAACGATGATGTAGTTGGCTTCTTGATTAAAAAAATGGAGATTTATTCATCTTTTGTTCATTGTTAAATATGTGATATTATCAAGCTATGTCTATGGTGATTAAATATAACTTATCTCGCACCTCACACCTTTCTGTTTATGTCTTAGGGGTGACGTTAATATGCTTCTTTTATAATTTTGATTCTTGATTGAGTTTTAATCATTGGATTAAAGTTTTTTATAATTTTAGTTCTTGATTGACATATAATCAATAAGTAAAAATTTTTTATTTTATAAACTTGTTTTAATCTTTCTTGAGGTTGTATTTTAATTTGAATGTATGTATCATAACTTTATATATGAGGTTCATATTAGTTGGTATTAGAGTTTTAAATATTAATTCGGATTCTGATTTATCAATTTAATTATTTTTTTTTCTGTTTTAATTTCTTTTTTTTTTTTTAACTGCATGTCATTAATATTTTTTTTAGGGTTTTTGTTTGCCTTGGCTGAACAATCTCATGCTTCGTCAATTATCATTAATTGATTGTATTGGCCAAATACCACATTCCACCATCAATCTTTATAATCTTTTTTTGTTTTTTATCTTGAATCGCTGCAACTCACAGTCCACTATCAAACATTATACTATAATTTTTTTTCTTTTGTCCCTTGTAGTGCCGCAACCCATCATCAATTTATTATTATTTTTCTTTTGTTTCTTGTTGACCGCACCATCATCTTGTTTCTAGTAGTGCAACACCAAATATATTTTCTTTCGTATTTCTTCTTGTTGGTCTGCGATACTGACTTCTTATCCCACCATAATATTTTATTTGCCAAGAAGTCAATCTATTATGCTTCATCTTTATGTTTGCGCCATAATATATATAGTATGTCTTTCGAAACTATATCTGTCACTCTTTTGTATCTTATAGTTGCATCAATTGTTGTTGTTTTTTTTTTTTTTTGTCTCATCTTGTTTTCATTTTCAGCATCATCAATTCTTACAGGTCTGTGTCATTGTTTTTTCGATCTGTCCACATATTATTGTTTCATTGTTTTGGTATATTATCCAAGATTCCAAAAATAGTTAATTACTACTCGACCGACAAGACAGCAGTTAGTGATTTATTGGTTATTTGTGTTGGATAATCTTTAATAGGTGTAAACCTATACCATAATCTAGAAACTCATATTAAATCATTAAGAATAATTGTAGAGAAAACATACCTGAATCCATGTTGATAATCTTGAGTGGGATTGGATCTCATGTTGATAATCTTGAGTGGGATTGGATCTTCCACAGTCAAATCTCCTTAATTACTCTGTAGTTTTCTTCTTGAATGGGGAAGGAGAAAGAGAGCAAAATTGTTGTAATTTGACTTGGGGACCATAACCCTTTATATCATTCTTTATATACTAACCTAATTAGGTTCCCATTAACCCTAATTCTATTAGTATTAGGTTTCTACACATTAAAGCCCATACCCATTAGATATTTCTAGAGCCCAATTAATAGATCACTTATTTGGCCCTATTAAATTAGATAGCTCATAATATAATTGTTATTAAATATGTAAGCCCACAATAAGAAATATAAAATATCCTAACAATCTCCCACTTGGGCTACATATGTTTCTTGAGACAATTATATTATCTATAATCTTAAGTGCGCACTGAAAAGCTATCCGTCCTGAAATATCCCTTTAGTTACAATCTAGTCCATCTACTATATTAGTATGAGATCAAAGCGACCTTTGTTACATTTATTCGTAACTAGACCCATCAATGGTCACCATACCAATATATTCAATGACATAGATCAAGTATGGATGCGTAGCATGGAAATTACATGCAATGTGATGTCAAACATGCCTATTTCCAACTGGTCCTACTTTAATCTTTAATGAGATCAAACACAAATAACATTCAGAGTTTATAACTGAACCATATACTTTATTCTGCAGAAAATAAATATAAAATATGTTTATTACACAGAACATCAAAATACTAACTCCCACTAAACATGCACATCATCAGCCAAAATAACACCCATATGAGCAGTGTGCTCATGAAAGACCTTGGGTGGTAATCCCTTAGTAAGCGGATCCGCAATCATGGAGTTTGTCCCAATATGTTCTATAATCACCTGACGACTCTGAACTCTTTCTTTAACAACAAGAAACTTGATGTCTATGTGCTTAGACTTCATAGAGCTTCTATTGTTGTTGGAATAAAGCACAGCTGAATTATTGTCACAATATATCTTTAATGGTCTTTCAATAGAATCCACAACTTGCAGCCCTGTGACAAAATTTCGCAACCATATCTCATGATTAGATGCCTCATAACAGGCTATGAACTCAGCTGTCATGGTGGAAGAAGCTATGAGTGTCTGCTTAGCACTTTTCCAGGAAATAGCTCCACCAGCTAGCAGGTAAATATAGCCCGACGTGGATCTTTTACTGTCTTGGCATCCAGCAAAATCGGAATCAGAATACCCAATGATCTCTAAATGTTCTGATCTCCGATATGTGAGCATGTGATCTTTTGTTTTCTGTAGATAACGCATAACCCTTTTGGCTGCTTTCCAATGATCCATCCCTGGGTTACTTAAATATCTGCCCAACATTCCCACTATGAACGCAATATCTGGACGCGTGCATACTTGAGCATACATCAGACTTCCTACAGCTGATGCATAAGGAATCTTTTGCATTTCTTTTCGTTCCAACTCATTTTTGGGGCACTGATTGAGACTAAACTTGTCTCCTTTAGCTACAGGGGTATCTCCTGGTGCACAATCTTTCATGCCGAATCTATCAAGGACTTTTTCGATATAGCTCTTTTGTGATAACCCAAGGATACCTCGAGAGCGATCTCATTGTATCTGTATGCCTAATACAAAAGAGGCATCCCCAAGATCTTTCATGTCAAAATTCTTTGTCAGAAATCTCTTGGTTTCGTGCAGTAAGCCTATATCGCTACTAGCAAGTAGTATGTCATCGACATATAACACCAGAAATATGTATTTACTCCCACTGAACTTATGATATACACAATCTTCAACTTTATTTACCTCAAACCCATATGAGATAATAACTTGATGAAATTTGTGATACCATTGACGGGAAGCCTGTTTGAGACCATAGATGAATTTCTTCAATTTATAAACCATTTTCTTTGAATCACCGGATACAAAGTTTTCAGGTTGCATCATATATATTGTTTCGTCAATGTCACCATTGAGAAACGCAGTCTTTACATCCATCTGATGTAGCTCTAAATCAAAATGAGCCACAAGTGCCATTATAATCCTAAAAGAGTCTTTCAAAGAAACCGGAGAGAAAGTCTCTTTATAATCAATGCCTTCCTTTTGAGTGAGACCCTTGGCAACTAGACGAGCCTTATATCTCTCAACATTGCCTTTTGAATCCTTTTTGGTCTTAAATATCCATTTGCAACCAATAGGTTTCGCACCTTCAGGCAATTCGACGAGATCCCAAACGTCATTATTCTTCATGGAATTCATCTCATCATTCATGGCATCAATCCACTTTTGAGAATTAGAACTTTGTTTGGCTTGATGGAAATTGATTGGATCATCTTCCACCACTCCTATATCAACCTCATGTTCTTGGAGATAAACGACATAGTCATCCGGAATCGCATTTCTCCTTTCTCTAATGGATCGTCTCAATTGCATATCCTCTTAAGGTTGTTGAGTTTGCACTTCAGGTATAATTTCTTCATTTTGCACAGGGAGCTCTTCTACATTGTCTTGAAATTCTAGATTTGCATTTTGAATAATGTCAGGGATAGAAGCCTGATCATTATTAATAGCAATAGTAGGAAGAGAAACAAATTCCTTTTCAAAGACAATGTCTTTCACTTTATCTCCCCCCACAAACTCAACTTCCTCAAGAAATCTCGCATTTCCCGTCTCAAAGAATGATCTAGTAGTGGGATCATAAAACTTGAAACCCCTTGACCGTTCAGAGTACCCAACAAAGTAGCAACTTACAGTTCTTGAGTCCAGTTTCTTTTCATTTGGCCTGTAAGGCCTTGCCTCAGCTGGACAACCCCAAATGTGTAAATGTTTAATACTAGGCTTCTTGCCTGTCCATAATTCATAAGGGGTTTTAGCTACCGCTTTGCTCGGAACCCTGTTAAGGATATATGCTGCAGTCTTTAGTGCTTCTCCCCAGAGGGATTCTGGTAAAGAAGAATGATTGATCATACTTCTTACCATGTCCTTAAGCGTTCTGTTTCGTCTTTCAGCAACACCATTCATGCTAGGTTTGCCTGGCATTGTGTATTGCGGGACGATACCGCATTCCTCTAGGAATTTAGCAAAAGGTCCTGGACGTTGTTCACCAGATCCGTCATATCTACCATAGTATTCACCACCACGGTCAGATTTAACAGCTTTAATTTTCTTACCAAGTTGATTTTCAACTTCAACTTTAAAAGCCTTAAATACATCCAGGGCTTGAGACTTCTCATGTATTAAATATAGGTACCCATATCTTGAATAGTCGTCTATGAACGTAATAAAATACTGTTGACCATTCCAAGAGGCTGTAGGAAATGGTCCGCAAATATCAGTATGAATTAGTTCTAAGACATCAAAACATCTGTTGGCACCTAATTTCTTAATGTTTGTCTGTTTCCCTTTAATACACTCAATACAGACTTCAAAATCTGTCAAATTAAGGGAATCAAGAATTCCATCAGATACAAGCCTCTGAATTCTCTGTTTAGAGATATGACCTAAACGCTTGTGCCATAATGTGGCGGAATCCGTGTCAGTTAATTTTCGTTTTGTACCTCGTGAATTTATATGCAAGGTTTCATTAATTGAGGCAATAGTATCCAACAAATATAGGTTATCATGCAAAGATAAAGAACCGGTACCAATAAGATTAGAATCTTGAAAAAGACTAAATTTATTATTTCCAAATGAACAAGAATAACCAAATTTGTCCAAAATAGAAATTGAAACCAAATTCCGTCTAAAAGACGGTACTATATAAGTCTCTTCCAAATTCAAAAATTGACCAGTCTTTAATAATAACCTAAAAGTTCCTATAGCCTCTACTGCAACTGTTTTGCCATCGCCCACATAGATGAATCTTTCAGCATCACTTGGCTTTCGGCTCCACAGACAACTTTGCTTAGACACACTTATGTGAGTAGTAGCACCAGAATCTATCCACCAAGTGTGTTTAGGTACAGAAGCTAAATTAACTTCAGAACAAACTAGATTGAGAAGCATACCTTTCTTGACACACCAGTTGGCGTATTTGGGACATTCTTTCTTTATGTGTCCAGCTTTCTTGCAAAAGTAACAGGTAAACTCTCCATCCTGTTTCTTTTGCACCTTATGCTGTGATGTCCCAACTGTAGCTTCTTTTCCTCTTTTCCTTTTCTTGTCCTTAGAGATAGTTGCTAAGTTAGCACTTTCAACTTCGGACATAGAGCCCCTAAAAGTTTCCGAAATGGAATGTTTCATGATCATAAAACTCATGCAATTAGAACGGTCCCACTTCTCCATTCTCGCCTTTTTATCAGCGGAACTATTATCATTAAGAGAAGCAAGCCGTTCTTCCCGAAGCGCAAGGTCAAGATCCATGCAACCGAGAACAATCATTACGTTCTCTTTTCAAGTCTTGAAATTCGTGCCATTAAGCACAGGAATGGAATTAATATTGGCAGATATTGTTGAAGCAGAAGTAACTGAATCGAGAACAAAATCAAATACAGGCTCACAATCAATAATCATGTCATAACACAAAAATATATATATATATTAATTAATAAATTCATATATGACATGATTAAACGATTCCCATAATGGTGGACCCTAAAACAAGATACCTAACACAACATTGACATTTAGTCTTTGGACAGAAATATCAACTGTAAGTGGTACTCTCCGTGTAGTAATCAAATATTGACAATTAATCCTGTCAAGTAGTAAGCCTTTCTTTGGACCGACTTATTACTCACATGGAAAACTTAATAATCGTCACATATTTATTACCACAGGTATGCCAATTATTTGGTCAAATAATAACCTTCCTTTAGGCCGGTCATCATTTACATAAATAATAGACACACACATCTTAATATTTCAAAATAAATAAATTTAAATTATAGAGGTTACTTTGGTAACATATAATTTCAATTCAATTTATTTTAAAATATCAGACTATATATGTATATATATATATTGACACTGATATATATAACTAATATCATAAAATTTCAATGCATGAACCAAAAAATTGATAACTTAAAATAACAATCATTCAGTAAATATGCATGATTCAATAACTATCATAGAACTGAATCCATCATAAAAGTTGAGGAAGCCACGAACCAGTAGGCTGACACACAACAAATATATATATATACATGATATACATGGCAGTGAGCCCTTTCTGTTTTATTCCATAAAACTAAGTGCATCTAAAATTTAATGACATTGAACCAGAGAGACAAGCACATGCACGTTGTACAAAACAATACATGCACCACTTTATCTGAGAACAAGAAAAACATATATATATTTTTAATAATTAACTAGAATGATGGCAATTATGGCATGCGGCTTGCTTGAAAAAATATATATATTCTTGCTTTGACAATACTGAATCAACACAAAGACATCCATTAACAACATGTATAAATATATACATATTTAATACTTCGGCCGTCGTTTTCTCAAGAAAACAAAACCTGTGACTTTTAACAAAAAAACAAAAAAACACAAAAAACGTATCAACATGCCTTTGTCAATTTTCTTTATCTGGAATTCTGGATTGTCTTCCCGTAAATAACAATCTCGATGAAAACAAAAAACAGAAAATCATCACCGATTACAAAAAGTAATACGCCCAATTAATAGTGCTGCCGTAAACGTGCAGTATCCAATCCAGTTCCTTTAGTGTATTATATATATATATATATATATATTCAATAGTTTTCCGAAGAACACTCATAGAAAACTCAAAAGCAAAAAAAACATCATCATAATAAACCAATCGATTAATTTCTCAATGATTTAACATGAGTAGGCTCTGATACCACTTGTTGGATAATCTTTAATAGGTGTAAACCTATACCATAATCTAGAAACTCATATTAAATCATTAAGAATAATTGTAGAGAAAACATACCTGAATCCATGTTGATAATCTTGAGTGGGATTGGATCTCATGTTGATAATCTTGAGTGGGATTGGATCTTCCACAGTCAAATCTCCTTAATTACTCTGTAGTTTTCTTCTTGAATGGGGAAGGAGAAAGAGAGCAAAATTGTTGTGATTTGACTTGTGGACCATAACCCTTTATATCATTCTTTATATACTAACCTAATTAGGTTCCCATTAACCCTAATTCTATTAGTATTAGGTTTCTACACATTAAAGCTCATACCCATTAGATATTTCTAGAGCCCAATTAATAGATCACTTATTTGGCCCTATTAAATTAGATAGCCCATAATATAATTGTTATTAAATATGTAAGCCCATAATAAGAAATATAAAATATCCTAACAATTTGATGATAAATCGACTAGTACTGTTTTGGACGAAAATTATTATTTTTTAAAATCTGATGATGTAAATTAATATATATATTTTTACATATCAAGGGTCAAAAGTTAAATATTGTTGTAATTTTATCAAATCTGAGGGAGGTTTGTGTAATTTTTCATTATATATATAAACATAAACCAACCCTATAGATCATCAGCCTCCTTTCTCTTTTATTAGCCACTATTTTCTCTCAACCACACTCCTCGACTCTCTCCCTTTCTCCTCTCTGGCCTCATTTGCTACTACCTCCTCTTTCATTGCTTCTTCCTTTCCGACCTTCGCCAGATGCCCCTTTCGACCTCCTCGTCACCACCCTTTTCCAAATGGACCAAACCACAGGTCAGCCTTAAGCCATTGCTCTTCATCTCTATCAATGTCAACCGCAACCCGACCGTGAACACCATCACCATCCGCTCTCCCGCCCCTAGTGACTTTTGGTTTTTTTTTATTGATTTTGTTACGTTGATTTTTAATTTTTTTATGTTGATTTTTCTTTTGTTTTTTCAATCTTTATGGGTATGATTGATGATTTTGAATGATGATGTTGGGAGATTAAGATTTGTTATTATTACTATTTTTTTTGGGTTGATGGAGATTGAGTTTTCCGTTATAACTGATTCAGTCGATTTGGGCTCGATTAGATCTATTCGGACGATTATTCGGTCCACCTGATTTAGGTCATCGATTTCATTCTTATCAGACCGATAGGATGCCTATAAGCACTTTATCACTGAAAAATTGTCAATTTTCGATGATTTTTATAACACTGATATTATCTTGGTGCTAGTTTCAAATTATTGTATTCACACTATTCCTGATTCAATCCACAATTTGCATTGAATTTAATGTGTGCGTTCTGAATTTTTAAAAAAGAAAAAAGAAAAAAAGAAAGAAATGAGTAAAACACATGAAGGAGTGTTGAACAAAATACGTGAGAGAGTGTTGTTAGCTTCTTTCTAACGTTCTTTTCAAGTTTGTGTCACATCTTTAAACAATAATAAAGATGAGTCTTGATTGGAGGACAAATCCTTTTGAAGAAATGAGGAACGATGGAAATCAAACAGCAATCATGAAGAACAATGATATAATTGGACAAGATAATTAAAGAAAATTGAGCTTTATCTTGAAGGCTTTGGAGGCTAATTAAAGGCAATTGGATACAATCTAGAGTTAAATCAGACTTTGAATAATTTGGGCTAAATTTATTTTAATTGTAATGAGTTTTAAATTAAGTTAGTTCATTTTATTTATATCATTTGGGTTGAGACATTTAATTTAATTTAAGTCCATGAGTGTGTTTAGTTAAGCTCAATTGTTTTCATATTAGAGTTTTATTTATTTATCTTTAAAAAGGTATGTAACCTGATGGCAAATTTCTAGTATGTTTTATAAATTGATTTTAATGATAAAATTTTTCTAATTAAAACTCAATATTAAATATTCATACTAGTAAACCTGTGCAAGTATATACAGTCTGCAAATAATATAATGGTAAGTAAAGTATCGTTCCCATGAGAATTATCCAAATTATTTATGTTAAGTACTACACTGGTTAAAACCATATTTTATCCAAACTATCGAAATTGAATTATAAACTGAGAATTTAAACTAACAATTAAACTTAAGTTGAATAAGTAGTTGAATATCTAGGCATACAACTTCACTTAACCATATCATTCAATTTATTCTTCTCTTCCTAAAAATAATTTTTATCTTGTATTTAATAAGATAATCCTAAAGTAGTAGCCTCTCTCAATGGTCAAACACTTACCTAAATTAACTAAGCTGACTATATCTCTATATAGATTAACTAATATAAATTTATTAAGTTTAGATTATCTTCACACGATTACACAACCATATGAATAAATCTCTATCTCATATAAATTATAATATTTTATCGAGTTTTAGTATCATAATACTTCTATTGATAGTATTAGATTCCTAGAGCCTAATCAATTAATGGATCCAAATTAATTGACTAACATTAAGCATCAATAAAATAGAATACAAAAATAAAAATCAATTATAAAATATTATTGAATCATTAAATAAATTAAAATCAAGGTTAAGTTACATTGTAGCCATGAGAATTTAGTTCATCATCATTAGAATAATTAAAACAAGAATCAACAACATATTTAAATAATTGAAAATAAAACACAAAGAAAATCTCATTGAATAGGCGCGATCCCGTCGTCCCCAAGGTTTAATTCGATCATCCAACTCGACTCTCAATATGTTGTGACTCTCATGTCTTCGATTGTAATTTATAACTCGAAAGCTCCAAAGATTGCTATTGTGGTTGATGTGGTTGAGGGTAGAGCCCTTAACTCACGCTTGAAGCTCCCTCTTTTCTCCTCTCTGCTGCTCTCTCTCCTCAAATTATATGTTGAATGAATGGTGAGAGGACCTATTCATAGGCGAAAATACTTGAAGGTTACGGCAAAGGAAAAGCAAATTTTAATTTGCAACAAATTGGCTTTCTGCTGTCAACTCGAACACTGCATGGCCTTATCTGTCGCGACATGGAGTCACGACTTATGCATCCTGCGACTAGAAGTCGCGACCAAGCCCATTAACAAAACAGACGGGTCAACGCGACTGATGGACATACGCGGGTCAAAACCGGACCTGTAACGGTGATAAACAGAGAGAAACAAACACGCGGACCTGAACCTGCTGACCCGAATCCACCACCGGTGCCATACATGAGAACCAGATCCGAAACGGCGACAGCCCTCTTCTTTTCTAAAAACGAGCGGATCTTTGCATGACCGATCAAGAGATTTGAATCCGCTCCACAACCCGTGAATCTGCTTTTTCAAAACGCGGACTTGGCTGCTGTCTCGTTCGTATCCTAAAAGTAAAAATGTTTTAATATAATAAAAAAGATGAATCATGGGGCAGTACCTAATCACAGATGAAGGCAGTTGTTTACTTGATTACCTTGAAGCTCTTCATTTGCAAGGGATATCAGCATCCATGACCTCTTTGCCTTGAGAGTGAGACTAGTGAGATCTTAGGTTTTCGAAGAGTTGGAGCATGGAATTAGAGATGGCAAAATGCGGGTCTGGACCCGCACCAGGCCCAGACCCGCATTGGACCCTCAAATAAATTTGAGGGTCCATACCCTACCCATACCCTCAAATTTATTTGAGGGTCCATATCCAGATCCGATCCGTATATTTTGCGGGTCTATTACAGACCCGCATCAGATCCTATTTAACCGGGTCAGACCCAGTTTGATCGGACCAGATCCAATGTTGATCGGGTCAAACCCGAATTTGATCGGGTCAACCCGAATTTGATCGGGTCAACCCGAATTTGATCGGGTCAACCCGAATTTTTATCGGGTTGACCCGAATTTTTTTAAAGAAAAAAAATTTCCAAAATTTTACCAACAATTTTTACAGCCTGTCAAAATAAATGAATCTAAGATTTCAACATGATTTTTTTAAAAAAAATATAAAAATTAATTTTTTCTCTTAAAACATATTAAACTAATTTAACATCACATAATTCATTCCATAATCATTCTTACTAATTTTTATAAAAAAGATGTCACAATTACAATTAAACAAAAAATAACATTAAAAGTTTAAATTTATCTTTAATTTACATCCCAAAATAACAAAAAAATTTAAGAATATAAATATAAAAAATAAAATCAAGATGATGATGGCTCTTCTTCATCTTGTTTATGATATATTTCTTCTTCCGGAATGCCACCTAATAGAACAAATCAAGTAAAAAATTAAAAATTAAATTAAAGATTAAGAATAATATACATAATGTAATTAAATTTATAACCATTTTCATACCTAGTCATATTGTTTGACTACCTAATATATTTAAACAATTCGATTAATAATAAAAAAAATATAACAAATAAAGGGATCCAGATGGATAGGAAATGAAACATATCCCCATATTCAATACTTGAAACTTTTCTTATTGGATTAACTGAAGTCAAGTAATACAAATTCAATATAAAACATCATGAACATCCAATTAGTGCAGCTACAAGATTAATAAAAAGCACTGCTAGGACTTGAATCATTGTCACCCTAAGAATATTTCCCATGAAAGTATAATTATAGCAAAAACAAAATGTACTTTTTACTTTACTGTTAATCCACCATATATGAGTATTAATCATAAAAAACAACTTTCAGTACAGCACGTGCACTATTATGACTATACACAAACAGTAGATGACCAAACAGACTCACACTATCACACAAGCCAATTAAGTTCCATATGTTCATCTCCATGATGAGTCAATGATTTAGAACACGAACAAGCAAAATGGTCACAAGTCAGTCACCTCCAGGGGGTGGGGCAACAGCTAGACTTGCAAAATTATGCTCAACATTTTGAATGTCTTCATTAAGTAAATCCATAGTTTTAAAAGGCGCGCGCCTAGGCTCCGGGCGCGGCGAGGCGCTGTTCCGGCGCCCGGGCACCGGCCAGGCGCGGCGACCTGGACCAGGCGCGCGCCCAGCGCGCCTAGTCGCAGAAGCCCTAGGCGCGCCTAGGCGCGCCTGGGCAATGTTGTCTGATATTTATATCAGGCCCCAATTTTTTTACCCATTTTGTGCCCTACCCGACCCTCTCCCTCTCTACCCCGACCCTCAAGCCGCCGGTTCTGTCTTCCTACCGCCTTCTAGCAGCCGTTCGACCGCCGTCCAGCCTCATCCTCTCGCCGGTGACTGTACTCTCTTCTCCTCTCATCTTCTTCAGCACTCTCTCTCTCGAACCCGACCCGGAAGCACGCTCTCTCCTCTCATCTGTCTTCCAGCCGCTGTTCGGCCGCCGATCTGTCTTCCAGCTGCTGTTCGGCCGCCGATCTGTCTTCCAGCCGCTGTTCGGCCGCCGATCAGCCTCATCTCGCCGCCGGTGACTGTCCTCTCTTCTTCTCTCGTCAATTTCAGCTTCTTCAACACACACTCTCTCTTTACCCGCCGCCGATTCTGTCTTCCAACTGCCTATCAGTCGCCGTCCGGCCGCCGATCAGCCTTATCCCGCCGCCGGCGACTGTCCTCTCTTCTCCTCTCATCAGTTCTAGTCTCTTCACCACCAAATGAGCTCAAGTAAACTTATAACTTTTGTTGTTTGGTGATACTTTATGACTTGGGGATGACTAATGACATTTGTTATTTATCTAGGGTAAGAAACTTAGTTATAAACTTAGTTTATAGTTGAATTTTGATGATTATTTTTGTTGTTTTCTTAGGATATTTAGATATTGAACTTTGATGATGATAATGATTTTTATTATAATTAATGGTTGAATGTTTATTTTGTTAAATTTTATCTTATTATTGTTGGTTGTTTATAAATTTTTAATATTTTGAGGTTTTTCTTTTAAGTGCGCCTCATCTTGAAAAGGCGCGCCTTACGCCTTGCGCCTCGCGCCTCGGGCTCCACAGCCCCTTTGCGCCTCGGTGCGCCTTGCGCCTTTTAAAACTATGAGTAAATCGATACTTGATTCCAACTTAGCAATAACAGAATCATTCTCCTCATTCATCAATGTAAGCCTTTTCATGTGTCACATCAAATGGTGAACAAATACCCTTACAAATACCCCTTACAAACAGGCTACAAGCGACTAAAATTATAACTCATTGCATTTTCAGCAGATGCTCCTTAATATGCTGGCGCTATCTCAATTATAAAGTAACCACAAAACTGATAAGCAATCATGTAAAGCCAAAACACATTCCAAGTCCATTTTTAACATCACAGGCTTAGTAAAAGAAACCAATTTCCAGCTACAAGCAGTTAGTTCATAATTTGATAACGAACCACAGCTAGAATTACCTGAATCCAACCTCAAATGGTGAACAATAGATAAAAGTGGCAAGTCAGATCCATATCCCAAGCTTTGCCAAACAGAGCCCATCTAGATTCAACATAACACTACCACAAACAAGAACAAAACTTTTGTGATTCCATGCCCAGTAACGGATCGCAGTTTCAAATCTAAATCTAGACTTTGAAAATGCAATACAAAGACCCATATAAACTGTTTGAAAGCAAAGTAAGTAACAGCTTCAAGTTGAACTTGATCTTCAATGGAGTCCTAAATATCCAAACATCAATAACACACAAATAACCAGATAATATATCATAGAAGATATAAAAGGCACAAAACCCAGATGCGAAACAACAAGCTATGAAGGACTTGGGAGGCATAGATGAATCGAAGCAAAACCCATATGCGAAAGACCCAGAAAAATTTAAAAGACCTCCGGTTTTTTGAAAACAAACCTCGGTTTCGTTGGTCGGCGAGGGAGAGGGAGAGACGGAGATGTTCTGGTGGTCGGCGATAACACGGTGACGATGGAGAGAGAGAGGCGCTATCGAGCTGAGGAACGGCGGCCATGGAAATTGGACAGAGAGAGAGTCGAGAGAGTTGAAAACATTGAGAGGTTAGGTTTCTTTCAAAAAGGAACCGGGTAGGAGGTATATAAACAATGGGTCTTTTGCGGGTCTGATAGAGACCCGCGCCAGAACCATATCCTACCCGTAATATATGGATTTTTTCAGACCCGGTTCTTGTAAGAATTTTTAAAAAAATGGTGCGGGTCTATACCCGAACCTCATTATTGAGGGTAAGGGTCGGGTCTAAGGACCCTGTCCATTTTGCCATCCCTAAGCATGGTAAACCTCATCAGCAGCCAAAAAAATACTGAGAAAATGAAAAAGAAAGAGTCTAAGTATTTTCCTTGTTACAGCAAAAAGAAGTCTCAATAAATAATTGTTTTAAGTTACACAAATGGTATACTGCTTATTTATGTGTGGTTGGTTTATTTTATTATATATATATATATATATATATATATATATTTAAAAAGGGAACATTCATAACCACCCCCATATTTAACTGGTTTCAAAGTGAATTGATAAAAAAACTAAGACAGGGTAACTTGCCATTCTATGTCCTATCAAACTGAAAAAAGTAAACATAACTAGAGAATGAAAAACTGCCAGAACTGGTCAGGCTTACCGCTGAAAGGGATTACTAATAAATCAAACAGTTAGTCGACAGGCATAAATGTAAAAAGTCGGAAAACACTTACCTAGAATTTACTTCTTATTTCCTTGCACAATATCATTCACAACTTGATTGCAATTCTCAACTTTTTGAGGAAGGCTTAGAAGCCACCATCCAGTTTACTACTCCAGCTGAAACTTTGTCAAGAACTTCTGAAAGAATCCATATGAATGCACAGAAGTTAAATATCATTCACAGTTCGACAGCGACTAAGTGAAATACTAACCTAGTTCTGACATCCTCAAATACATTATAGACATATGTAAGAATTCCAAGACTATTAATCAACACTAGTAAGGATCACAGGATGTAGAAAACTGAGTTAGATTGCTAGGACGTTCATAATTGGTGCAGCCTCAAACATATGGAACCAATTCAAACCCATATGTTGATTGCATATAACTAAGAAGATCATGCAAAATCAACCAACAGCGGCAGCAACAGGAAATTTTATTTGGTAATTTGAGTTTGATTTGGTGTCACTCTCGTCCTCATCCTCGTCGAAATCATCAACATCTGGCACATACCCGACTCTCTTCATCTGTTCTGTAAGCATTTTCAAAACCAAATAGATATCTTTTTTCTGAGAATGCCTTCTGTCTTTGACCATGAAAACGTTAATGTGACCCTGTATCTCAATCCAACTACAACCTGGCTGCTTGATAACCCCTCGTTTCCTCATCAATCTCCTTACTCTTAGAACATCACGCCATCTTCCATGCTCAGCATACATATTTGAGAGCAGAACATAAGGCCCAGAGTTACTAGGATCAATTTCTAACAGTTTATCCGCAACATATTCACCTATGTTAATGTTTCTATGAACTTTGCAAGCAGCAAGCAAAGACCCCCAGATAACAGCATCAGCTTGCATCGGCATTGCCTCTATCAAATCCTTTGCTTCATCTAGGCAACCAGCTCGACCAAGTAAATCAACCATACATGTATAATGATCCTTAGATGGCACCAAACCATGTTCCTTGCTCATTGAGATGAAAAAGTGTCTTCCCTCTTCAACCAACCCTGCATGGCTACAAGCACAAAGAACACCAAGCATGGTGACATGGTCTGGTTTCTCTCCAGATACCAACATTTTCTTGAATAACTCAAGAGCCTCAGTCCCATAACCATTTTGTGCATATCCTACTATCATGGCATTCCATGAGACCCAGTCTCTTTCCACCATGGTTTCAAAGACCTGGCACCCATCGTCTAGTGATCCACATTTCATGTACATATCTATTAGTGAATTCCCCACAAATATATCAGACTCCGCCCCAGACTGGAATCGAAATCCATGCTTCAAGACATGAGCATGAGCCTGTCTGCCAAGTTGTAATTCGGCAAGATTTGCACAAGCATTGAGCAGATTACCAAAGGTATAGTGGGTTGGACAAACGGATTCCCTCTTAAGAAGACGAAAGAGTTCAAGTGCTTCTTCATTATCCCCATTCTGTGTATAGCCTGCAATTAATGCATTCCAAGACACCACATTCCTTTCCGTCATCTTTGCAAACATTGATCTCGCAGCTTTCACACAATCCGCCTTCGCGTACCCACTTACCATGGAAGTTTCCGACACTACAGTCCTAATCAGCATCCTATCAAAAACACTTCTAGCTTCATTTATTCTACCACATTTTGCATACATATCAACCAATGCATTGCTCATAACAACATCATCACTAAACTTCTCGCACTTCACAACACGCGTATGAATTTGCATACCTTCTCCAATCGCTGCTAAGCTAGCACAAGCACTAACAACACTAGCCAACGTAACCTCATCCGGTTCAACCCCACAATCCATCATCCTCACAAAAACCTCAACCGCCTCATCAGCAGGACCGTTTTGCTCATAACACGTAATCAAGCTATTCCACGAAACCACATTCCGTTGCACCATCCCATCAAAAACCCTTTGAGCACAACTCACAAGCCCACATTTACCATACATATCAACAAGAGCCGAACCCATATAAACATCCAACACACACCTTGACTTGGACAACAAACCATGAATTTGGACACCCATTTTCAAGTCCTTTAGCCCCGCACAAGCGCTAAGACTGCTACCAAACGAATACTCATTGACCAGAAAACCCTCTCTATGCATCTCAACAAAATACTCCAAAGCTTCACCAAACCTTTCATGTTGAGCAAACCCAGATACCATCGAATTCCACGAGCACTGATCGCGCTCAGGCATCGAAAAAAATACCCTCACAGCATCATCAACAAAACCCCATTTCAAAACTGCAGTTATAATAGCATTCCAAGAGAAAACATTTCTCTGCGGCATTTTATCAAACACCTTGCGTGCATCACTCAGGCACCCGCATTTTCCATAGACGTCAATGAGTCTGTTCTGGATGAAGATTTCCGAGGAAAAGCGGGATTTGATGATCCGGGCATGTACCCAAGTGGTGTCGCGGGCGCTTTTGTACCAGAGGCAAGTGTCGAGAAGCTTTGCAAAGGTTGAGGAATCAGTAAAAGAGACATCACCCACAATCTGTTTAACGAATCTAGTGTGTCTTGCCATTCCATCTTCACATTTGTTGCACACTCTTCATCTCATTGCCGACTAGAAGCGGCAAGAAAGTTTTGTCATTGGGTTTGGATGAAACTATTAGGCCGGGTCCAGTCGATTATTTTGTCTAAATTCATATTCAAACATTCAAACGACAAAAATCTTCTTTAGGAGTATCCGACAGGCGAGACGAATCAATCACATAATGTCTTCCTTTTTTCTTACTTTATCTAATGGTTTTTTTGCCCTTTTATCTCTTAGCTTTGTATTATCTTATCATATCAATAATAACACAGTCTTATTATTATTATTATTTTTCAAATAACAAAACATATAAATTATCTAATTATTATATTAATTATTACATTATTTTATAATTTATAAGAAGTTGATAATTTATATATTATATTGTACTAAAAAAAATATTTATTCAAAAAAATATTTATTCAATGTGGATAACTTAGGTTCGACCGGTGAAATAAGCTTATATATAAATATAAAAATGTGCTTAATTGTTTTATTTTTATTTTAGTTAAAATAAAAGAAAAATTAAATCTCCACCGTTCATTTAAAAAAATCGACAGTGAAGATAAAATGTAACTAAAATTAGAAAAATAAGGATAGATTAAAAATTAATATTAAAATATAAGAATAATATTTAATAATTTAATGAAAACAAGAAAGATCTTCGCGATCCAACAATGTTACGTCTATTTGGTCATAGTTGTCCCTTGTTGGACCATCGTCGCAAAGATGAAGTCCATCAATGGTGATGATCTAGACATCAACTAGCATATGAATAGAAAAAAAAAAAAAATCAAATGTTTTTGGTTGTGTTATCTCGAAATTGATCTCCACCATTATTTTTTGATAAGTGGTTGAGATCAATTTGTGAATCTTTTAGTTTTAATATTAATTCTATCTTCTAGTTTTCTTTTTTTTTTTTTAATTATTAAATCTATACCGTCCATTCCCATTTTAATGGATGGTAAAGATCTTTTTTTTTTTTTTTTTCAATTTTTATCATTAAGTCTACGCTATACCTATGTTAACCATATAACTAATGAAATAAATAAAATACAAAAAACTAACCCCAAAACCGATAAAGTTGACCAACCTTCGATCGATGAAATAACTAATTTGATAAATTTCCCAAATATTACACTATCCAATTATATATGTGTCAATTCTAAAAATATATGTATATATAAAATAATTGTGAAAGTTTAACATGTCAGAACTTCACTATGGTCCAAATTCATTCAACATTGTTTGTCTATTATTTTGTGTTCATTGGTCTCTCTTATATATATATATATATATATATATATATATATATATATAAAGTTCGAACGAATCTATAATGTCATAGCTTAAGTGTAGAAGATATACTGTTATATCATTCTTATCTTGTTAATTAATAAATGTATTTAATAAGATTACAGATATAGCACGCTGAAATCTTCAATTAGAAAAGTCTTCAAAGTCAATGCAACGACTCATTGTCAATAAATAATATAAGTGTCGAGCAAGCTTCTCAAGCTTGACACCTAAGCCTTAACTAACTTGTAACTGTATTTGTCACCTCAGCTTCGTATTAACCAATCAGGATTATGTCACGCAATTCACATTATTACATGTATGTATATGTATATATATATACTGCTCTTACACTTGACTAAGTATCTGAATAAAATCATGCACTTTACACATCAAACTTTTGTTTTCTCTTGCTCTCGGTTCTTGATTTTCTTTGTTACTTTTGACAATACAAAGCTTGGTAACACAAGCTTTCATGGTATCAGAGCTGCAAAGACAAACAGTCATGGCAGTTCATGAAGATTTTCCTGAAAGATCTGGAAGTGCAACACGCAACTCGCTGCAAACTGAGTCACATTCACTCAAGAATCAAGTTTCTTCTGTTTCTTCAAGCCTGAACTTCAAGCTTCCAATCAAATTAGATTATAACAATTACAATTGCTGGCGTTTGTAAGTTTTACCTTTAATTCGTGCTTTTGATCTTGAGGATTTTGTATTGAATCTTAAACAAAGTCCCCCTAAATATGTTCAATCAACTGGAGATGGATCAGATGATAATGAAATTGTAGTTAATGAGGATTTTCTTGTGTGGAAGAAAATAGATCAGTTGTTGGTTAGCTGGCGTTTTGCAACTCTTAGTGAACCAGTTTTTGGGCAAGTAACCCATTGCATGACTTCTTATGAAATATGGAAAACACTTGAATCTTTGTTTACTCAAGTGTCAAGGGCAAGATCTTGCAGCTCAAGGCAGAGATGCAAATGGCAAGAAAAGGGTCTCTTTCCATAACTGAGTATGTCTTAAAGATGAAGAAGTTGAGTTCTCAGTCTTTCGGTTGCTGGACAACCTCAATCAGAGGATGAGTTGATCTCACAGATTTTAGGTGCTATTGGTCCTAAGTTTGATCCTATTATGGTCAATCAATATTACTGCTAGGTAAGGTTTTGTTTCTTTGCAAGAGGTTCAGTTTCTTTTGTTGAGCTATGAGAGTAAGTTGGCACAACATAACATGATAGCCTCATTGATGTCACTCATGCCTCTGCAAACTAAACAAGCTCTGTATAAAATAATGGTGGAAGAGGTGGTTTCAGAGGTGGATCTAGAGTTAGGGGGCGTGGAAGAAATGGTGGCAAATCTAATAACAAGATTATATGTCAGTTATGTGGGAAAGGAGGTCATTTAGTTTTGAGCTGCTATAGGCATTTTGATCAAAATTTTCGAGGTATTCAACAGCAATCCCATAATCAAACTCGACAGTTTCAGGCCTACAGTCATAAAAAACAGTCATCCTATTATCAACCTGGTTTCCAAGTCTCCTCAAACTCACTAGTTGCTATGCAAGGACACTTTCAAGGTTAATATCATCAAATGCATTCAGTTGCTAATCCTAATGCTTTTGTTGCTTCTCCAAATACAGTGGTGGATCCAGCTTGGTACATGGATAGTGGAGCAACAAATCACATAACAGCAGACCTGAATAATCTAGCTTTCAAGTCAAACTTCAAGGGGCAAGAACAGCTCACAGTAGGTAATGGAGCTAAACTCTCTATTTCTCATATAGGAACCTCAATTGTTAATTCATACACTGAACCAAAACAGCCATGATCTCCATGTACCTTCTATCACCAAAAATCTACTTAGCATATATTAATTCACAAAAGATGACAATGTGATAGTGGAATTTAATTCCAATATTTGTCTTGTTAAGGACAAGAACACCATGAAGGTGCTACTGAAGGGAGTCTTGAAGGATGGTCAGTATCGGCTGGATCTTTGCACAACTGATGCAAATGAACTTAACAGTTTAACCTCTTCTGAGTTGTCTTCATATTTTGTAACAACTCCTTCTATTTTGAATTCTGCTAGTGGCTTTGAATTTTGTCAGTTCTTTCAGTTCCCATTTGAATAATATTGTGACTTGTACTGATTCTAAAGTCACTAAAGTTGTTGATATTGATCCTCAAGCTGATGTAGTTGATATGCATTCTATGAATACAATAAAATCAGCATCTTTTTCTGTTTTTAGCAAACCTCAGACGTATGTTTGGCACAATAAGCTTGGTCATCCTTCTTTTGCTATTCTCAAATAGGTCTTATGAAAATGGCACAAACCATGCACTGCACAAGTGTCTTTAGACATTTGTGACGCTTGTCAACTAGGAAAGCTGCACCAATATCCTTTTGTTCCTTCACAAACAGAATTGTCTGCTCCCACTGATGTTTGAGGGATTTCCCCTTTAGCATCAAGTCAGGGGTATAGATAGTATGTCCGTTTTTTAGATGCTTACACACATTATACATGGATATATCCATTTACAACCAAAGACCAAGTCACACCTACCTTTCTAGCCTTTCAAAAGTTGGTGGAGAACACTTTTGGACAAAAAACCAAATGTGTCCAAAGTGATGGTGGAGGAGAATACAAGCCTTTAGCTACTCACTTGACAAAACGTGGCATACATTTTCTACATTCCTGCCCATATATCCATCAACAAAATGGCTCAGCTGAAAGAAAGCATCGCCATATTGTTGAGGTTGGACTTACCTTTTTAGCTTAGAGTCAACTCCCATTAACTTTCTGGTGGGATGCTTTTCACACAACCACCTATATCATCAACGGACTTCCCACTCCAATCCTTAATCACATGTCTCCATTTGAAAAACTTTTTCACAAAAGTCCTGATTACTTGTTCTTAAAGACATTTGGTTGTGCATTCTTTCCACTCTTAAGATTTTGCAATAGGAATAAATTTAGTTTCCACTCTTCAAAGTATCTATTTCTTGGCTATTCTGACCATCATAAAGGGTATAGATGCTTGCATCCAAGTGGAAGAATCTATGTGTCTAGATTATGCTTGCATCCAAGTGGGAGAATCTATGTGTCCAGGAATCTCTCCTTCAATGACAAAGAGTTTCCATAAAAAGCTCTTTTCTCTTCAGGATCCTCTTCGTAGTCTACTTTTCCTAGTGTACCTATTTCAGCTCCTCAATCTTCTTGTGTTAATAATGATATCGGTTCTTTACTTGCAACATCAACTTCACCTTTGTCTACTTCTTCCCACAAACAAACACACAAACAACACAAACCTTTTCATCCTATGATTACTAGATCAAAAAATGGCATTTATAAACCAAAACCAACACTCACACTACTTCTGATCTGTCCACTCAAGAACATATTTCAGTAGATGAAGCTTTGAGGATTCCTAGTTGGAAATCAATAATGGATGCTGAATATCATGCTCTTATGAAAAATCAGACTTGGCAGCTAGTTCTGAAGACACCTGATATGAATGTTATTGGAAACAAACAGGTATTTAGAGTAAAGTATAACTCAGACGGTTTAGTTGAGACGTATATGGCTCGGTTGGTGGCCAAAGGGTTCCACTAAACAGCTGGTGTAGATTTGGCAGAGATATTCAGCCCTGTAGTGAAGTCATCTACTATTAGGATTGTCTTATCCTTGGCTACAACTTTTGGTTGGGATATAAAACAACTTGATGTGAATAATGCTTTCCTAAATGGTCTGCTGAATGAGGTTGTTTACATGAGCCAACCTGAGGGATATATTTCGAGTCAGTATCCAGATCATATGTGTTTGTTGAGGAAGTCCTTATATGGCTTGAAGCAAGCTCCAAGAGCTTCATTTGATAGATTAAAAGGAGCATTATTAAGTTGGGGTTTCTAGAATTCCAGAGCTGACAGTTTTTTGATTGTTAACAAAACAGATTCAAGCCTTACTATTTTACTTGTTTATATGGATGACATCCTTGTTACTGGAACAGATCAGCAGCTGGTTAGTAAGGTCATTTCTGATTTAGGCACCCATTTTGCTTTGAAAATACTTGGTTTCATTAATTACTTCTTAGGCTTTGAAGTGGTAAGAGATAAGATACTTATTGACCTTACTCAAAGGAAGCATACTACTGATCTGTTGAAAAAGGCCAATATATCTCAATGCTCATCTTGTCCAACTCCTATGAGCACTGGGACAAAGTTAGTTAAGTCTGAAGGGGAACCTTTTCAGGATGCTACTCTCTATAGGAGCATTGTTGGGGCACTACAATATCTCCAGACATGGCTTTTGCTGTGAATAAATTGAGCCAATACTAGGCAGCTCCTCCCACACTTCACTAGCAAGCCTGTAAAAGGGTGTTGAGATATCTGAAAGGTTCTATCAATCATGGTTTATTTTTCAGGTCAGTATCTCAGCCCTCCTCCAAACTTCAGCTAGTTGGTTTCTCCGACGTCGATTGGGCTAGTAATCTTGATGATCGAAAATCTACTAGTGGCTGGTGTGTTTTTTTCAATGAAAACTTAATCTCTTGGACCTCAAGAAGGCAAAAAGTTGTTGCTCGCTCAAGCTATGAAACTGAGTATAGAGCACTGGCACAAGCTTCCACTGAGCTTGTTTGGGTTAAAGCTTTGATTTCTGACTTGGGATTTTAGTTACTGCAACCTCCAGTCCTTTGGTGTGATAACACAGCAGAAGGATCTTTGGCAAGGAATCCGGTTTATCACTCTCGAACAAATCACATTGAGTTGGACCTACATTTTCTAAGGGACAAAATTGCTCCCAAGGAACTTGACGTGAGGTATATTCCTACTGAGGAACAAACAGTTGATATCTTAACTAAACCTCTTGGCATAGTTCGATTTCAGTTCCTTAGAAGCAAACTCACCATTAACAAAACCATGGTTCGTTTGAAGGAGGGGTGTTGAGCAAGCTTCTAAACCTTGACACCTAAGCCTTAACTAACTTGTAACTGTATCTGCCACCTCAGCTTAGTATTAACCAATCAGGATTAACTCATGCAATTCACATGACTACATGTGTGTGTGTGTATACTACTCTTGTACTGGATTAGCTATCTGAATGAAATCATACACTTTGCACATCAAACTTTTGTTTTCTCTTGCTCTCGATTCTTGATTTTCTTTGTTACTTTTGACAGTACAAAGCTTGGTAACACAAACTTTCGGTAGGAATGTAGACTTGAGTCTTCCATTAGACAAGTCTTCTAAGTCAATGCATCCTCTTCGTCTTTTTTTTTGTTTTATTACAATCCATCCTCTTCTTATTAAGCAATAAATATATTTAATTTGGTTGGATACGGAGACTGAAGTCTTCTATGTAAATGCAATCAAATGTAAAGAAAAATCCAATATAATGGGATGCATCTAGTAGATATCATTAAAATTGACTTGACCCGATAGTTCATAACCGTAGTGTTAAGCATTCATTGTGCCAACTTTGGGTTGGTTATCACTTATCAGACTACAACCAGAAGTGAGATGAGATCCAATTTTTAATTTTAAGGATGCCAAACCAAACTTAATAAAATATATTTTCTTCATTACATTAAATGCTAATAAAATTGAGTTATTGTTTTTTATTTTTATTTTTTTAAAAAAATGAAATTGATAAAAAATAACTCAAAAAGTCCAGATGTGGGGGGCACTCTCCCAAAATTGAGTTTATAAATATAAATCTAAATTGTTGACGATATAATTTCCACCGAATATAATCAAATTTATTTTATTGGGTATCGTATCTTTATTGTGTATACGAAACAGTAATTTTATTTTATTTTTTATCTAAAGATAACAGTTGTTCTCCTCTTAAAGATAGTTAGCAGTTACTCTTTTACATACACATATATATATATATATATGAACAAAACCTGACAATATGAGTTTAATAACGATGTATCTTTATATTTTTAGTTCAGTGGTATTATATATCAGAGTTAGGGAATGGATATAAAACAAATAAAAGCAGGGAGGGAAATCCAGATTTGATAAACAAGTCCAACTAACAAATAAAAAAACCAAAAAAAAAAAAAAAATACAAATCAAAACAAAACCACATGTGAAGTTCACATTTAGAATATGTTGAAGTAGAAACGATATCTCAAAAGACTAAAATACCTTGGTTCTTATGTCAACCTCTTCAAAGTTTTGTTGAACATTACTCTCTTTTGATGATGCTCGAACTCCCTCCAACACCGTTGCAACTTCCTTCATCATAGGCCTTCTCTTCCCACTTAAGTTTAAGCATCTTTTTGCCAGGTTAGCCACTGTCATAATATCTTCTCTCTTTCCGAAGTTTGTTACCTCGAGATCAAGAATATCAAACAAATTATTCTCCAACATAGCAAGGATGAAACGTGTTGCCAAACCTTTAATGTCATGTGACCTTGTTGAAGAGATTGGTTTTTGCCCAGTTAAAAGCTCCACAATGACTACTCCAAAGCTATAGACATCACTTTTATCACTAAATTGACTTGTTTGAAAGAATTCTGGGTCTAAGTATCCAAAGGTCCCTTGAACTTTTGTGGTGATATGAGTTTGATCAATTGCAATGGATTTTGAAGTTCCAAAATCTGCTACTTTTGCTCTGTACTTATCATCTAAAAGTATATTTGTGGACTTAATGTCACGATGATAAATAGGTAAGGACGCCGCTGAGTGCAAGTAAGAAAGAGCTTCTGCAATTTCTACAGCAATTTGTAAGCGCATTTCCCATGTCAACGGAAGTTCTTCATTTTGATTATGCAAATACTGGTAAAGGGTTCCATTAGGGATATATTTATAAACTAGCAAAGGAACCTCAGTCTCCAAACAACACCCCAACAATTTAACCACATTCCTATGATTAATCTGTGAAAGAATAACAACCTCATTGATGAATTCTTCAAGGTTCCCCTCATCAACTATTGACTTTTTGACTGCAACAATTCTTCCATCTGTCAACATTCCTTTATAAACAGTTCCTTGACCCCCCTTCCCTAATATTCTATTAGCATTAAAATGATCAGTGGCCTTATCTAATTCCTTTGAATTGAACAATTTTCCTTTATCAACGCTTCCATCAAATGAGGTTAATTGTTGTCTTAAAAGTAAACCACCATTTCGCTTAAAGTATTTCTCTTTAAGTTTGATTTCCTTTCTTTTTTTATTTATGATATACAGCCACCACAATCCAATAAACAAAAACAAAGCTCCAACGCCTATGCCAAAGCCTGTAAAAGTCAATTTTAGTTATATTTGATTCTTATGATCTATTCACGTAGGTTTAATTTTATATGATGGTAAAAACAGGACATACCTAAAATGACCCATTTGACCTTCGATTTTGTGGGTGGCAATATTTCGGGTGGGTAGCACCAAAAGCCCCCATTAGTGTTAAAGCATGACATATTTGACGACGGGCAAGAGTTGGTCCTTACTATTTTACAATTTGCCCCATTTGATTGGCAAATGGTTCTATTTTTGACTTCACA
Source organism: Dimocarpus longan (assembly GCA_022984855.1). Lineage (NCBI taxonomy): Eukaryota > Viridiplantae > Streptophyta > Magnoliopsida > Sapindales > Sapindaceae > Dimocarpus > Dimocarpus longan. The sequence continues at coordinate 13,966,375 of CM041020.1, forward strand.
TTCGTCGATATCTGACATGTATGAAACATAACGTTATCCAACGTGTTATGTTAATTAGCATACAGTAGAACTCATAAATCAATCAAGTAGTATAGATCCAAACAAGCTAGAATAGGATGTTCAATTTATTATATAGTTAAAGTGCAACATTGTATTATCAAACTCAAGTCTCAACTAATTAATTGGGAATTTGGGATCATGCGTAAATCATACTTTAGTGCCTCTATTAATGTTTATAATTAAGAAATTAGACGAATAAACTAAAATCCAAGAAATAAGGAATCTTATATAACAAATTAACTAGTTTTAATACGTTATAATTCCTCTAAATAGAGACCTTCTAAAATTTTTCTAAACTCAACCTAAATTGATCTGCCGTAGATTGGATCGCGTGTGGGGAAAGCACCACAACCTTAATAAGAACACCTATCCCATTTTGTTACCCAAATTAAAGGTATTATAAGAGAAGGTGGAAAATCCTTACCAAGGGGAAGGAGAGGGTACATGATTTAAATATAAGATGCCTTAATAAGAAATCCTTACCAACACCTAGCCCATTTCCCCTTTTACCGAACTCGGTTTGGACAAAAACTAGTAAATTAATATGAGATGCTTTAAAAATGATACAAATATTTAAAAAAAAAAAAAAATTGATAAAAGGGAGATTTATAAAAACCTTCCTAAATTTAACAAAATATAGTTGTAAATCCCCCTGATTGTGTACCACAAAAGCCTCCCTGTAGTGGGGTTTTAGTCTAAATTCTAATCAAGAGAGTTGATTTTAAATCTTACGGTAGTGTTTGTAAATCTCCCATTATAAAATTAAAATTTGGATTAAATGTGAAAATTAAACTACCCTTGAACCTTCAACTATTGTTGAATTGGTAGACAAATATACGTTTATTCAAAAACATTTCTTGGACTTTAACAGCAGTTAACTACTAAGGTATCAAGGGCCAATTAAAACATTTATATCAATAAAAATTATTAAAAATATGCTCTAGTTTCACAGAAAAGAAAAGAAGAAAAAAAGTATTGCTCTCACAGATTCCTCCCCTCTCTTCTTCTCTGCCAAAGTGATGATCTTCTTCACCAATTTCAAGTTCTCAACTTAATGGAAGTCAACATTTAACCCTCTTTAGAGTACAGAAAATCTCAAAATCCAGACCTTTAACAACAACAACAAAAGGGTTAAGTCTATATATCAACATTGATGGATGTTACATAGGGTTAATGTTATATCCACAAATATATTTTCCCTGCAACTTTAATATTTTTCTTTTTATCAATTTGTCTTCTTAGAATATGAGGGTATAATGGTAAAATACTACTATTTAAGCATAGGTAGGGATATTTTAGATTTTTTGATAGTCCAACTCAGTCACTCAAACAGAATAGTAACATTCGTTTGTTTCCAGAGGGTGTTTACGAATAAACACATCTTTTTCTATCCAATTAACAACAGTTAAAAGTTCAAAAGAGGTTTTTATAATTAATCCTTAACCTTTTGAGAGGATGTAAAAGTTGATTTGAGAAGATATTTAAAAAATAAAAGCTTTAAAAGATACATCAATTTATAAACAAAAATGCTAATGGGCAATTGTTTCTTTAAAAGAAGTATTAAATTAAAATATTAATAAAAATAATTATTAATGAGATCGAAATCAAATCAGGTTGTAGGAACCATGTGCATTCTTGATTCTTAAAAACTACGAAGGCGGACTTTCTTTATTGAGTATATCTCCCTCCAAAGGTCAGCTGAAGGTATTGATCTCTAGTCCTCTTACTTTCCTATCCAAAAGCTCTAACTAAATGACTTATTTCTTTATAAAATTTTAACTACAATTATATTAATTTTTGCATGTAAGTTTCATTTTAGTCTCAATCAACAAATTTTTAACATAAAAAATCCATATTTCATACTTGCTTGTGTTTGGGAGAAGATTAAATTTGTTGATTTAATAGATGAACATGTCATGTATTCACCTTAAGACTTAAATATTATAATTGGGTAATTTTCTATCAGTTTAAACTTTTAGGTTAGATTTCTTATTCAAATCCTCTCTCTCCCATTTAACTTGAATTCTTGTTACATATGTTCTCCTCTTTATCTCAAATTCTTGTTTCATATGTTCTTCTCTTTATCTTGAATTCTTGTTACACATGTTATAATAATAAAGAGCATTTAGTATATGTCTAACATTTGTTATCTGTCCACGTTACATACGTCTCGCATGTCACATGTCAACCTCAAGACTTAAATACTATAGTTAAGTTATTTCCTATCAGTTTAAGCATACTATAATGGAGTTATTTAGTTTTTGGATCTTATGATAAGTAACTGAAAAAATATATCATAGTTCATATACATTTTCATGACAAGATAAGCTATAGAAATATCATGCTCCTTGAAACTTATAATGAAAAATGCTTATTGAAACATATAAAAGCTAAACGTGTAATTGAGGGGTGAAGTACTTTACCTTGACATCCTTGGAAAAAATAAGGGTTCCCTTCATGACCCTTTGAACAACTACATTGGGAAACATTAAATTGAGAAGAGGCAAAAGTTCTACAATTGGAGGTTGACGAATATCTCGTGGATGAACTCCTGCTCACAAGCCGATCCATCCACTGATTGCTAATGCCCCAATCCAACACCACAGGAACATATTCGAAATCTTGAATTCTATCAGGACTCTTTATGTTTTCTTCAAACCAATCTTGATTTACCAAAAAGGCTGCTTCCTGCCCTTTTGCCCCGAATCTTCATAATTTATGGTATCTACCCATACATTAAATACCTGGAGATCGGCCAGAGAGGAAGGGATCCTGGTCTGGCAACATTCGATGCCATAGCAACTCATTGTCTCTGCTGTATTATTGCTGTTGTCACAGACAGACAAGCAGCCGTTGATAATCGAACTGGTGGACGAAGTAGCATACAGATATGCAAAGTTATTGCAGCCCACGCCAGTGAATCTATTCTTATCTCGAGAGAAGAAAAATGGCTTATTTTCCAAGTTAATTTCTTTAGTTTCTCTATTTTGACAGGAACGGAGTACTGGATGGTTTACAACCATTGTGCTGGCTTCTAGTGAAATATCAAGTACCTCCAGGTTAATGCTACTCAGAATTGGCTTATTAGAGGTGCAATTTATTGCATACTGAAATCCAAGATAACATTCAGCTCCGATTCCAAATGGGTATGGAATGGAGACATTTCCACAACTCGTTGGACAATTATGCTTTGCTGTTGCGGGTGATTTTGCCAAGGAATTTATCGGCCATGATAGCAAGATCATCAGCTGGAACAACCATGTTTGAATCATTCTTCAATGTCTCAGCTTTCTTTGTTTCTCCTGCTCTATCTTTATTGTTTAACTAAGCCTAAAGGCCCTTTCTTTGATTTTAAGACAAACACCGTACAATTTCATATAAAATTCCTTTGTTCATACTTTTCTAGGAAGTTGACGGCCAAGTCAAGATGTGAAAAATCCCCAGGAAAATTCCAACCAGGACGATTTTTAAATGCGGTGAATTTTCTCATATTAACAACTGTTACAAGACTTTTCTTTTGCTTTTTATTTATTTATATATTTTTTAAACACTAACACTTTACGGGTAATAGGATTATCGGAATATGTTGAAATTGATTATTAATGATACAGTCCAAATGATTACTCTTATAATTGAGAAAAGAACAACTCCTACTAAGAGAAAATTTACAACCTACGATTTATGTTTTAAAAGATAACGATGAGATTTATACCTTTAATCTCTTAAAGTCAAGGTAAGTACTCGATCATTTCTAATAAAAAGTGATGTGTCTAGAGAGGGACTATTAAGGATATGGTACTTGATTTTATGAAAATTAGTTCATATATATTAATCTATATATATCATCTAAGTAATTTATTAAATTCAAATCAACATAGTAAATTTCTTATCTATTCTTGACTAATTCTTATCTAGTACAAGTTCAAAGCACTCCTTAAGTCAATGCAAATTAGGCAAGCCAATAAAGAATACTCAACTAATCAACCTCTATGATTTGAAGAGGAAAAAGGGAAATATATATATATATACACTTTAATTACGGTTCAGATGTAAATTTGTGCATAGTTGTTAAATTGTGTGCATATAAAACTGCCAAAAGTTAATAAATAAATAAAATGATTTTTGGAAAACAAGACAACAGAAAGAAAAGAAAGTTATTGTGAGTAGAAGTACTCGAGAAATCCTTCAGTAAGTTTTCTGAATTAATTTATCAAAAGTCTTGGTTGACATTGCTGTTAATTGGTCCACTTAAATAACGTTATCTCAGATCAATGATCAAAATACGTGAAAAAAATTATATTACATTGCATAATATTAATTAATGTCCTGAACATAATATATATACTTAGATTCACATAAGCTTTTCCATCAGAATTACCGAAGATCTACTTGTGTAAAAATCTCAAAAAAGATATTTGTTTGCCTGTAAAATATACCAGCAGCCGAACTTGACCATATATTAAAATTGACTTAAAAGTCATTGAGAGCTTGTTTACTAAAGTCATTCTATAAGACTGACATTAAATGACAGATGCATGCACCGCTACTGTTTTATCAACACGCAGGAGACAAGTCGTTCCAAATTCTTTTACGTATACATTTTTTAATTTAATGTTTTTTAGAGAATTATATATTGTTAGTTATCACAAGTTTTAAAAATTTAAACCTACAAAAAATTATTCAACTATAATATTCAAGATTTAATATTATAATACGTTAACATATCCCCTCATATGTAATATGAATAGATGACAAATATCGGATATATGTTAAACAAGCCTTACAATATAACATGTGCAACGAGAATAATTCTAGATAAATGAAAGAGAGAGGGTACATTTAGACTTTAATATCATGTTAGTTATTATCAGATCTAAAAGTTTAAGTTGATAGGAAAAAGTCATTATAATATTTAAGATGTAGGATTATAATATATTAACATATATCATCATATGGTCTTGCAATTTAAATGATTAGCATATTAAGTTATAGTATCAATTGCTAGATACACACTTAGAATTGACCTTTACAAATTTGAATTTGTTTCTATATTGTTTTTGTCAAAATTCACATAGGAATAATCTGTAATAGTTAAAAATGTAAACTTTAGAGAGTAAATAATAAGAAATTTATAATTAGAGGATCAAATCAGATAAATCAATATTATTGTCTACTAATTTAATACTTCATTTTCATAACTGATTGCCAAGATTAGACTTCATTGACTCAAATGATTTTACTGTACGTATTAAAGGTATTTTTTCTCAATAGTAATGATTTTCTCAAGAATAACTCCCACGTATTTGGTTTTCTCATTCCTAATATTCACTTGTTCATCATCTTGGTCTTTTCATGCTTATCACTGATTTATGCAACAACATCTAAAAAAAGTAACGGATTAATATTTTTAAATAATTAAGATTTAAAAGAAAGGTGAATTTCATTTTCATTTACCAAACTTTTAGAACATTTATTAAAATTAAATGGTATTATATTTAATTTTTTTAATAATTTTTTTTGGGTTAAATATTAGTATTTTTAAATTATTTTGAATTTATATTTTTGACTCGAGGCCCTAAGACATAAATTCTGGCTCCGCTCCTGTTTATATGTATATATGTATATATATAACGAAATTTGAGACTCTTCCTATTTGTCTACTGCAGGCACCTCCAGTCTCCAGTTGTGGACCGGGTCAGTAGGCTTGTTATCTCTGTCGATTGATCCACGGCCCAATTGAGACTTAAATTCGGAAATTAATAAGAGTTTTGATTTTTACATCCCTTTAAAATTGTATACCCTATCAAATATTTATCAAAGTTTCAATACATAAGAACATTTGTTTTGATGACATTTATTTATAAATATTTAATACATTAAATTTTAAGAAATAATATTTTTCAAATTAAATGAATCACAAATACATATTATAAATTTTTTTAAACAATTCTTTAATAGGATGTATTTCCAAAAGGGTATATAGAGGCTGTGTTTGGATGACCATACCAGATCATATTGGATAGAATTTGACTGTATTGAATTGAATTGAAATGAATTAAAATGTATTGGAATGGATAGGTTTTGTTTGATGTGACCATTGCATTGAATTGAATATAATTAAATAAAATTTATTGTAAATTAAATAAAATTATTGCCAATAATTTAAATAAAATAATCATATTTTAAATTATATACTTACAAAATTTTTTAAAAAAATTAATAGTAAAATTCAAAATTGAATGTGTAATTTTTTAACAAAATATAATTATTTAAAATTAATTTAGTATTTAAAAATAAAAATAATTAACATCCACAATTCCAAAAAATATATATATAAATTTAATAAGAAAAAAATTAAAGAAAAGAAAATTGGATCCCATCATTACTGGATACAACCAAACGTACAATCAAAATGGATTTCTTTACAGCTTACAAAAAGGAGGATAATGTACAAAGGTTTTGCAGTGGACATTCATGTCCAATCCAGTCACAATTCCAAGCCAATCTAATTGCTTGTCAGTACAAACTTGTATCCGTCAGTCAATCCAACACAGCCTTAACTGCGCAGTTGCTAACGCACCGACAGTGTTAATAAAAGGCAAAAACATAAAAGAAAAAGTTCTTAGGCAATTTTTTATTCTTTTGATTTCTTCTTACCAAGGTTTTGAAACGCACTACTTGTTGTCCGACCGGTTAGGCAACGAGTAGCAAATTCTTGATTACTTATTGAGTACTCGACTATTACTCGGACGATCAAACTTGGTCTATTGAAACAGCTTCAAAACCATATTGTCCAAACGCAGTTTAAATGGGTAAAGCAAGCAGTCATAAAGGTGCCCTTTTGTGTTATTATTGAGATAAAACCTCAACTTTATAAGACATTTACATATAATGAAATCAAATATAGTTAAACATATGTAGAAGACATTAAAGTAAATAAAGAAGTGCAAAATAAAATAAAATAAAATAAAATAAAATAAAATGAACTTACAGATTGAGAAATGCACCATTAAAGTTTAGTGAGAGAAATGCAAAAATTTTGTGACGGCAGAGAAGCAGGTCCAATGACCGAAGCAAGAGAAGCGAGCAGAAGTAGGAGAAGTGAGCAAGAGAAGCAAGTCTAGTGGAAGAGCAGGGAGATTAAGAAGAAGATTGAGCAGAAGATAGCAAGAATGCAATAGATTGAGAAGAAATGAAGAACAAGGTTGTGATTTGAGAAGAAATGAAGAATAGGGTTGTTGTCAATTTTTGACTTCTAGACACGAAAACGGTGTCATTTTGGTGTCCCAAAAATGACGTTGTTTTTGGTTAATTAAAAAAAATAAATAAATTAACTTAAAACGACGTCATTTTAGGGACACCAAAACAACATCATTTTGGTATCTTAGATTTAAAAAAAAAAAAATGCGTTCTTTACCTTAAAAAACAATGTTGTTATTCTCCCAACCTTCTCTTATGCACATTGTTTTTCTTTCTAGCTTCTATTTCTCTTTTAAATCCCATTCTAGCATGCCATTCATCTCATCCCTTCTTTTCTTTGATTTGGTCTGATGGATTTTCTTTTGAAGACAAGGAGGGTTATGATGGATGGTGGGGACAGTGGTGATGTGAAGATGGTGAAGAATTTGATGATGAAGATGGTTATGAGAAGAGGTGAAAATGATTAAGACAACTTCTCCAACAGAGAGTAAACAACCTATGCACTCCTTTAGTCTTTCAACTTCCCTTTCAATCTCCTTCTAGAGGATGTCATCACTTATGATTTGGTGGTCAATGGGTTTGGTTTGGTAAGGCAAGAGACATTTGTAGGTTTGGTTTTGGCGATTTGAAAATCCTTGTTTTTTTGGGTGGCGGGAGGGGATGGAGTGGGCTATAGGGTTGCCAATTTTTTTGGATTTGAGAGCTAACGAGTCGGTCGAATTGGACCGAGTTGGCCAAGTACTTGTTAGGTCCAAGCAGGACCTTCGATTTGAGAGTTCTCAGATTGATAAGGTGTCCATCCACGATTTATTGTTGAGAACTCGATCGAACAATGCTTCTTACAAGCTTTCTATAAACGAACCCATTAGTGATACAACTGTTAGAGTTTTTTGTCCTAAGAGCTTATAATTTATAAACTTTCAAATAAATAATAAATAAAATATGTTTTGTTTTATTCAATCTATATGTATTTATATAATGTTTACTTCATATGAATATCATGTAACATCAATAATTATATATGTAGTCTTAAACTAAGAATATAAGGGTTGTATATAAGAGAATTTAGTTTGATATCAGTAATCTAAAGAGTTCGTAGAAAATAAACAAAAATGAATATTTTGTTTGTGGTAAATTAATAGTTGCGGTCCATTTCGTATTTGATACGATAATCTTATTCGGAATTATTTATGTGGTGACATGAAAATAGAGAGACTTTATATAATAGAGATTATACAGGATTAGACCACGATAAAGATGAATTTCTTATTAATATTCGTTAAATAAATAAATTCATATTTATCAACCAAATAATCATATATGGATTGATCTTAATCTTGAATATATAATGAACTTCCATCTATCTAGTCGTGTCGTTTGATTTACATGGGTGAAACTATTATATGTTCACAGTTAATAAGTTTCATATTTTGGAGATGTGATTTAATAAATAGTTGGGAACATTTTTGCATAAAAGTGGAATTCACTCTTTTTTGTTAGAAGTAGATGAGTAGTTCTCTTAAATATTGATTTAGGTATTGAATAATAAGAGCGTTTGATTTTCTATTTATAAGAAAACAGAAAAATAAATTCATAAATTATTATGAATATATTGTTCATTAAAAAATCAATGGTACTTATAGAAATAAGATATAATTAGAATGGTATAATAAATTTTATGACTTAGCTTTAATTATAAACTACATATGGAGGATCAAACCATATACAATGATTAGATCGATGGACATTGAAGATTTCAAATTATATAAAACATATGTAATTTTGAGAGTACAACATTAGATTTTTAAGATAGTAACTCTAAAGTTAATAATAGTGAATTATTTAATTAAAAATTTTTAATTAAGAATTACGATATTATTGAAGTTTAAAATTATATATCTATTTGGTTCCCTTGCTAGCTAATATTCACTACAAGAAACGAGAAAAGAAGAATATAATTGGAGCATCCAATGTGTTACATATGTAACATTATTACGTTCACATAATATTTAAATAATATTGATTATTTAAATTAATGATTATTTCATTAATAATTATAAATTTTGAATTATTTAATTATTTATCTAAAGAGGTTATAGGCTCAAATCCATATATTTATATAAAATAATTAATTATTTTATAGCCATGAGATTTAACATGTTAAAGTCAAATTAATGAAGCAATTTTTTTTTTTTTTCATTAACGTAAGAAAATTAAGTAATAGACAACAATGCTTTTTCTCAATAGAAACCTACGAGAGAACGTGTACACGGTCCAACCTGAAGGTTTCACTAATCCTCAACTATCTCAACATGTCAGCAAGTTGAACAAACCTTTATATGGGCTAAAGCAAGCACCACGTGCTTGGGACGACAAGCTGAAGTCTGCCCTTCTCACATTGGGTTTTGTCAATTCAAAGGCAAATAGTTCCTTGTTTGTGCAAAGGCAGGAGGCAGGTTTGGTTCTCTTACTTATCTATGTTGACGATATTCTTGTTACTGGTTCAAGTAAACTTCTTATTGCACAAGTTGTCAGTCAACTACAAGCTACATTTGCTCTAAAGACACTCGGCAATCCTAGCTATTTTTTTGGTTTTGAGATAGATAGGACTGCTGATGGGTTACATCTTTCACAAATCAAATATGATACTAATATATTGAAGAAGACCAATATGTGTCATGCCAAACCTTGTCCAACTCCATTGGCATATGGCTCTAAGTTGGCAGATGAATCAGGTGAATGCTTCTCAGACCCTACGCTTTATCGTAGTACCATTGGTGCCTCGCAATACTTAACAATTTATCGCCCAGAGCCAGTATTTTGCATCTCCTACAACTTCACACTAGCTTGCTGGTAAACATGTCTTAAGATACATTAAAGGCACTCTAAGCTTTGGTCTTCTGTTTCAGCCTTTCTCACTGCTCCATTTAACTAGTTTTGCTGATGCAGACTGGGGGTGCTGTCTGGATGACAGAAAATCCACCTCAGGTTTGTGTTTATTTTTAGGGGCCAATTTGATTTCTTGGAGTGCACAGAAGCAACGTGTAGTTGCCCATTCAAGCACTGAGGCCCTAGCTCAAGCCACTGCAGAAGTTTTGTGGACCAAGTCACTTTTCTCTCAGTTGTACATGCTGATAAACATAATTTATATATATTTATTACCCTTAAATATAGATTTATTAGTCCAATTTTGTGTTGAATTTATTCTAATTAATTGTGTTTTTGGTGAAACAGGAATAAAAGAAGATTTGTGTGTTGAATGAGGAAAAATTCCAATTTTGATTAAGTCAAAATCCAAGTCAATCAAGGATTCAATTCTTGCCTAAAATTATTTGTCAAACAATTAGGAAATCAGTTGAGACAAGGAAATTGATCAATAAAGGAAAAAAATCAAATTTGGAAGCAAATCAAGAAAAGAAGAAAAAGGTTGTAGATTTTGAGAAAAAAATTAAAGTTTACTATGTAGTTTATGGAAAGGCCAAAAACGGTGTGTTACTATCAAGGCAATTTTCAATTTACAAATTGAGACTAGTGGCATAGTATAAAAGAAAAGCTTGGAGACAGAAAATAAGGGGAGAAGAGAGTTTTGAGACGGCTGAGGAGAAAGAAGATAGCAGCTTTGGTGGAGAAAACGAAGAACAAGAGTGCAGTAGAGAGATAAGTTAACAGCCAAAGTTCATATACATCATGCCGGGTTTTAATTTATTCTTTGTTCTTGAATTTTCAATGATTGCTTAATTTTCTTTTCTGAGGTGTAAGATGAAACCTTATTAACTTTGTAATATTTTTTCTATTCAAGTATTATTCTAAATTGTTTTGATCTTTAATGTTTACATAATTCTTAGTTTCATTAATTGATAGAGTAAAATTGTTTCACCTTTAATATCATGTATTTCAGGTAGTTACGAAATTATTTTATTAATTTGACTTTGAATTGAAAGGTTTAAATATAAGATTTTTGATTATTTGTTTTTCAATATTGGATACATATAATGCTTAGATCTTATTAATTTCAAGTCTTGAAGTAAGAATTACAGAAGATTTATTTTTGAAGCTTAATTGATAAATCCTGAGAAAACAACAGATTGATTTCTAAGTTGTTTCTTTAATAATTGAGAATAATATTTTGAATAGTAAAACATTATAAGTTGATAATGGTGGATTCTGAACCTCAGATTTCTTGTCTATTGGTTGAATTTTGCAATTTAATATTGTTTTGTTAATTTAGAATTCTATTTGTTTTAGTTTTAATTAATTCTCAATTTTCAAACATTGTTAACTAGATTAGAATTAAATTTAATTTAGATTTAGATTAATCTTTTCTCAATCTCTGTGGGATCGACCTCGTACTTGCATAATCTGTCTTACAATAGATTCGTGCGCTTGCGAGTATTAAAATTTGCACAACAAGTTTTTGGCGCCGTTGCCGGGGATTGTTAGAAAACTTAGTTTAGTCTAGATTATTTAATTCTTCTACTAGTTTTAATTTAGGATTATTCTAATATATTACAAAAATAAAATAAAAAATAAAAAATAAAAAATAAAAAAACTGTTTTTTTTTTTTTTACCTTTGTCAGTGTCAGTTTATTTTGGTTTTATTTGTGTTAGTCTATTTGTTTTGTTTTTATTCTTGTGTGTTTTTAATTTTATTGTTGGTGTTTTGCTTTTATTTTATTTTATTTTTTTTATATTTTGCCAGTTATCTTGTTTTATTTTTTTTTTTTTATTTTTTTATTTTTTATTTTTTAGAGACTTATTTTTCTTGGATTGCTTTAGAGACAATTAGAACTAGAGACTTGTGGCTAGGATCTGTGCTAGTTTATGCGTGCTTGGAATCGTGAATTGCATCAACGCTTAACTAGGATAGACATTTCAGATTCAAATATGGCAGAAAATAATGTAGCACCTGTAGGAAACAATGATGTAATGGAAAATATAGTGCCTATAGAGAAATCTCTTAAAGAATATTTTTCACCAGTTGCAATTAATCATCCTTCTTGCATAGAGTTGCCACAAACTAGGGCGACTCACTTTGAGCTTAAACCTTCTGTGATTCAACTTCTTCCATCATTCCATGGTTTAGAGAGTGAGGACCCTTACCTTCATGTCAAGGAATTCATAGACATATGTTCTACCTTCCGTTTTCAGAATTTTTCAGATGAGTCTGTTAGGCTTAGGATGTTCCCATTTTCTTTAAAAGATAAGGCAAAAGCATGGTTAAATTCACTTGCTCCTAGTTCTATCACTAGTTGGGACCAATTAAATTATAAATTTTTGTCTAAATTTTTTCCCATGTCTAAGACTAATGCCCTTAGGAGAGAAATAGCAGATTTTACTCAAAAAGATGATGAACAATTTTATGTTTGTTGGGAGAGATTTAAAGACTTACTTTTAAGGTGTCCCCACCATGGTTTTGAACCATGGAGACTAGTGCAATACTTCTATAATGGACTAACTGTGCCTAGCCGTCAAATGATTGAATCTATGCATGGTGGAAAATTCTTAAGTCTAGGTAGTACTGATGCTTGGCAATTCTTAGAGACTTTGTCTGAAAATTCTCAACAGTGGGAGTTTTCAAATGAAAGGGAGAAACCTAAAAGAGGGGGGTTGTATGAGGTGAGTGATAATCTAGATCTGAAAATTGCATTAGGAAATCTTACTAGGAAAGTAGAGGCCTTAGCTTTAAGTCAATCTATGAATTCAACAATGAGTTCTAGGAATGAGTTGTGTGCTTCATATGTCAATCCAACCCCTACCTTTCAAGAGAGTTATGCTGAACAGGCAAATGCACTCAATTATAAAAATTCATCAGATAGCCCATTCTCAGCCACATACAATTCTAATTGGAGGAATCATCCAAATTTTTCATGGAGACAAAATCAGTCTCCAATAGGTTATGGAGGGCAACAAGTTGCTCCTTCTAATCCTTCACATCCTCCTGGTTTTCAGTCTACTCCCAATTTTGCTGCATCTCAAAGGAAACCTTCCTTAGAGGATACAATGCAACAAATGATGCAATCGCAGCAACAATTCATGCAGTCGACCCAACAAGCTATATTAAAACTTGAAACTCAAGTGGGTCAATTAGCCACTGTCATAGGGGAGAGAGAGAAAGGGAAGTTACCTAGTCAACCAGTGCCTAACCCGAAGAGTCAATTTGAGATAGGTTCTGTTTCTGATAGGAGTCATGATGAAGTCAAATCCATAACCACCCTTAGGTCTGGTAGAGAAATAGATAACCATGTAATTAAGCCTGAGCCTAGGAAATCTAAGGTGAAAAAAGACTCTAGTAATGGCACAGTAGATGATTTACACCCTGATGAGTCATCTAAGAGATTTATAAGTCAAGAGTCAAAAGAGAGTGATGTTCCTTCCATTCCTTATGTTCCTAAGGCCCCTTTTCCACAAAGACTTGTCCCTTTAAAAAAAGGCACACCATATAATGATATTTTGGAGGTGTTTAAGCAAGTTCGCATAAACATTCCCTTTCTTGATGCTATTCAACAAGTGCCTGCCTATGCTAAATTTTTAAAAGATCTTTGCACTGTGAAAAGAAAAACAAATGTTCCTAAAACTGCATGTTTGACTGAGCAAATTAGTTCCATAATCCAAATGAAAACTCCTGTCAAGTATAAGGATCCTGGATGTCCTACTATTTCTTGTGTTATAGGTGAGCATGTTATTGATAGAGCCTTACTTGATCTAGGTGCGAGTGTTAATTTATTGCCATATTCTGTGTATGTGCAATTAGGATTAGGGGAATTAAAACCCACTCCTGTGACCCTTCAATTAGCTGATAGATCTGTTAAAATTCCAAGGGGTATCATAGAGGATGTCTTGATCCAGGTTGATAAGTTTTACTTTCCAGTAGATTTTATTGTCATAGATACCCAGCCTGTTGAAAACATTAGTGCTCAGATTCCTGTGATTCTAGGACGACCTTTCTTAGCCACCTCCAACGCGATAATTAATTGTCGCAATGGAGTCATGAAACTTTCTTTTGGAAACATGACTGTAGAGCTCAATGTGTTTAATGTTAGTCAAAAACCTCAGGATCATGATGACTTATGTGAGGTTAGTTTTATTGAGAGTGCAGTCTATGATTCCTTTAGGCACTTGTCTTGTGAGGACCCATTAGAGAGATGTTTAGCTCATTTTGGCATGAACGTAGATGAGGATAGTATTGTTAGTGAGGTGAATGCTTTATTAGAATCTACTCCATTACTAGATACTACCAAATGGAAATCCAAAATAGAACCTCTTCCACCTTCTGAGTCTGTACCTCTTCCATCTGTGGAGAAACCACCTAAGTTAGAATTGAAACCTCTTCCTGAGTCATTAAAGTATGTGTTTTTAGGACATTCTGAGACCTTGCCTGTTATCATTGCATCTGATTTAGAAAAAGAACAGGAGGATAAGTTGATTAGTGTACTTAGGGAGCATAGAGAAGCAATAGGTTGGACAATTGCAGACATTAGGGGTATTAGTCCATCTGTGTGCATGCATAGGATTCATTTAGAAGACAATGTTAAACCCACTCGTGAGCCTCAAAGAAGATTAAACCCTAACATGAAAGAGGTTGTAAGAGCTGAAACCATTAAACTCTTAGATGCAGGTATCATTTATCCTATCTCTGATAGTTCATGGGTAAGTCCTGTACAGGTAGTACCTAAGAAGTCTGGCATCACGGTAGTTAAGAATGATCATGATGAATTAATTCCTACCCGAATGCAAACCGGGTGGCGTGTTTGTATTGACTACCGCAAGCTTAATGCCGCCACTAGGAAAGACCATTTTCCTCTTCCTTTTATTGATCAAATGCTAGAAAGGTTAGCCGGTCATGCATTTTATTGTTTCCTTGATGGTTATTCCGGTTATAACCAAATTCCTATAGCCCCTGAGGATCAAGAGAAAACAACTTTTACCTGTCCTTTTGGCACTTTTGCCTACCGTCGTATGCCATTTGGATTGTGCAATGCTCCTGCTACTTTTCAAAGGTGTATGATGAGTATTTTCTCTGACATGGTAGAGCGGTTTCTAGAGGTGTTCATGGATGATTTTTCAGTTTTTGGATCTAGTTTTGATGAGTGTCTACACCACTTAACCTTAGTGTTAGTTAGGTGTAAGGAAAAGAACTTAGTGCTTAATTGGGAAAAGTGTCACTTTATGGTTAGGAAAGGGATAGTTCTTGGACATGTTATTTCTAATAGTGGTATTGAGGTAGACAGGGCTAAAGTAGACTTGATTTCTAGTCTTCCACCTCCTAGAACAGTTAAAGATGTTAGGTCATTTTTAGGTCATGCAGGGTTCTATCGTAGGTTCATAAAGGATTTTAGTAAGATTTCCAGGCCTTTGTGTAACTTGCTTGCTAAAGACACCCATTTCAACTTTGATGATGATTGTTTGAGAGCTTTTGAGAAGCTTAAGACCTTTTTGACAACTGCACCTATCATTAGGCCACCAGATTGGAGTGTTCCTTTTGAGATCATGTGTGATGCCTCCGATTATGCCATAGGGGCTGTTTTAGGACAACGCATTGATAGACTACCTCATGTGATCTATTATGCCAGTAAGACTCTCAATGATGCACAACTTAATTATTCCACCACAGAAAAAGAGTTGTTAGCAGTGGTTTTTGCATTAGAAAAATTTAGGTCTTATTTGGTTGGGTCTAAAGTAATAGTCTATTCAGATCATGCTGCATTGAAATATCTTTTGTCCAAGAAAGATGCTAAACCTCGTCTAATTAGATGGATCTTGTTGTTACAGGAATTTGATCTTGAGATTAGGGATAAGAAAGGTTTAGAGAATGTTGTTGCTGACCACTTGTCAAGGTTAGTAGTCGAGTCTGTAGATGAGCATGTGCCTATTAGAGAGTCCTTTCCTGATGAGCAACTTATGCTTGTGTCCCAATTTCCTTGGTATGCTGACATAGTTAATTATCTTGTTATTGGTCAAATACCTACACATTGGACTAAACAAGATCGTGTGAAATTTTTAGCCAAGGTTAAGCATTATTTTTGGGATGATCCATATCTGTTTAAATATTGTCCTGACCAAATCATTAGAAGATGTGTGTCTGAGAGTGAACAATTAGATGTTATTTCTTTTTGTCATGATCATGCTTGTGGAGGTCATTTTAGTTCTAAGAAAACTGCTGCAAAAATTTTACAATGTGGTTTTTATTGGCCAAATTTGTTTAAGGATACTCATACGTACTGTAGTTCCTGCGAGAGGTGCCAGAAATTAGGAAGTATTACTCGTAGAAATATGATGCCTTTACATCCTATTCTTATTGTTGAATTATTTGATGTTTGGGGTATTGATTTTATGGGTCCATTTCCTAATTCTTTTGGTAATTTTTATATTCTGGTTGCTGTGGATTATGTGTCTAAATGGGTGGAAGCAATTTCTTGTAAAACTAATGATCACAAGGTGGTGGTTAAATTTTTGAAAGAAAATATATTTTCTCGTTTTGGTACACCTCGTGCAATCATTAGTGATGGGGGAAAACACTTTTGTAATAGACCTTTTGAGCATTTAATGAAAAAATATGGTATTACACATAAAATTGCAACACCGTATCATCCACAAACTAGTGGACAAGTTGAGATTTCTAATAGGGAGATTAAAAATATTCTTGAAAAAACGGTTAACCCAACTAGAAAAGATTGGTCTTTGAAACTTTGTGATGCATTATGGGCTTACCGTACTGCTTTTAAAACCCCTATTGGAATGTCTCCTTATCGACTTGTTTATGGCAAGGCATGTCATTTACCTGTGGAGTTGGAACATAGAGCTTATTGGGCCATTAAAAAATTGAATTTTGATTTTGATAATGCAGGTAATCGCAGGAGGCTACAACTTAATGAGTTGGAAGAAATAAGAAATGATGCTTACGATTGTGCTAAACATTACAAGGATCGAATGAAAGTTTTTCATGATAGAAATATTTTAAGAAAATCCTTTTCACTTGGTCAAAAAGTCTTGTTATATAATTCTCGGTTGCATCTATTTCCTGGCAAGTTGCGTTCTAGATGGTCAGGTCCTTTTATTATCCGAACTGTTTTTCCTCATGGTGCTATTGAAATTGAGAATCCTAAGAATGGTGATGTATTTAAAGTCAATGGTCAAAGATTGAAACCTTTCTTAGAGTTAAGAAGTCCGGAAGTAGAGGAAATATTGTTGAAAGATCCTGTTTATCAGGATTGACCTTCTTTTGAATCTAGACTTACTTTTATTTCTCTTGTTTATTTTTATTTTTATTTATTGTTTATTTTTTATAGGGTTTTTGTTATTTTATTTTTTCTTAGTATTTGGTTTTCGTTTGTGTGATTCATGTTAGTTTTAGTTTTAGTTTTTTATTTTATTTATTTTTTTTAATTTTTTTTTTAATTATTAATGTATTTTAACGTGAATTCTTGATTTACATGATTGTGTTAGATTACATGATGGAGCAAACAAGGTGTGATCTCTTCCTTACTATTTTATATTGTCTATTTTTATTTCCTTACATCTTTTTATATTATTTGAGCATTTTTAGATAATCGATAAGGAAACATTGAGGACAATGTCTAAAATAGGTTTGGGGGTGGTGCAAAATGTTTTAATAATAATAAAAAAAAAAATCATTTTTTCCTATTAATTTTTTTTTTTTTCTCTCTCTTGATTTTGAATTTTACCCTAATAAGTTGACTAATTACTTTGTGTTTGTTAATGGAGTCTTAATACATGTTTTTGGTTGGATATCTTTACTAAGGAATAGCCATGAACATCTTTGCATGATTTGAGACTGTTGAATATCATGATCTTAGTTAATTGAGTGGATGAATATCATGTTTACATGAATTGTGGACTATTAGTGGAGACTACCCTTGGTGAGGATTTGAGCTTTTTAAACGTTTCTTTTTGAGGGATTTATTTGTTTCTACTCCTAAACACTCTTCACTTTATTCTCAATAGATGATCTCTATAGGTTTTGCATTGAATACTAAAGAACAAATCATCATTGTAGATAACATGAGTTGCTTTGATTTGAAAATTGATCGACTTTTTAGAAGTGATATAGGTAATTTTTATTCCATAAAAACCTACCTTCTTACTTTGAATTGAGATACCTTATAAACCCTTTGAAACCAAACACTTTAAATCTTTTTCTTTGTTTATCCTTATTAAATGACCCTATTGAGCCTTTAAATTGAGCCATGCCTGATAAAACTTGGGATCATACTATGTGGTGAAAGAAGAAAAGGGAATTGAAGTGTTAAGATTTATATGATATGTATAGGCATATGCATTAAAAGAAGTGTGTTTCTAAATAGCATTGTGAAAAAAAAGAAGCATGAGAATGAAAAAAAGAAAAAAAAGAAAAAAATGTAAGAAGCACAAGTTTTATAATGCCTAGATGTACAAAGGGAGATGAAAGTAGAAGGAAGAAGAAAGTATTGAATTGAAAAATTTTGTGATAAGAAAGAAAGGAGAAGAGAGAAGTTGTGGTGAATTAAAGAGAATAAATGAAGTGCTTTGGTATGATCCTAAGTTTTTATTGAACCTGTACCTTAAAATTTTCTACATATCAATTAACCATAGCCCAAATACAACCTCTAATAAAGCCTATTGATCTTCAAGATGAAGTACAATTTGAGAATTGAAGTATGTCATCATGCTCTATCTACGTTCTTAGTATTTAATTCCAATCATGAGATCTATTCATTTAAAAGTGCGGTTCTTTTTAATGTCTATATTCATATGTGATGTAAATGACACTTGCTATGCCTTTACATAACCTCTGTCACATATGATTGCATGAGTGCTTGCCGTAGGATTCTTGAGTGCTATGAGAGATATTTTGTGAGGATTAGAGTCGAGGCGAAATAAGTCCATGACATGTGAATGTGGTGTTTTGAAATAAAATTGTTTTGAGAGTGGTGTGAGATTGTTGATGATTGTGTTTTAGATCATTAGTGACTTATCTTTAGTCCTGATACAAGATCATACATGTATGAGATTTCTGTTAATTTGCATTTAGTGAGAGGTTGATGAGTTATGGGTGGAATTTTTTAATGTTTGTGGGTATCGTTGCTGGTAAACCCTCAGGAGACATAACTCCTCCTACTAGGGACACCTAGAGGTTTAAAGGCTTGTGACATACGCTCAATGTCATCGTGTTTACCTACGAAAATGGATTGTGTTTTTATTTTCTGTGTTTTTAGCTTAGGTTGTTTTAAAATTTTTAAGTTTTGCTTGAGGTCCAGCAAAATCTAGGTTTGGGGGTATTTGATAAACATAATTTATATATATTTATTACCCTTAAATATAGATTTATTAGTCCAATTTTGTGTTGAATTTATTCTAATTAATTGTGTTTTTGGTGAAACAGGAATAAAAGAAGATTTGTGTGTTGAATGAGGAAAAATTCCAATTTTGATTAAGTCAAAATCCAAGTCAATCAAGGATTCAATTCTTGCCTAAAATTATTTGTCAAACAATTAGGAAATCAGTTGAGACAAGGAAATTGATCAATAAAGGAAAAAAATCAAATTTGGAAGCAAATCAAGAAAAGAAGAAAAAGGTTGTAGATTTTGAGAAAAAAATTAAAGTTTACTATGTAGTTTATGGAAAGGCCAAAAACGGTGTGTTACTATCAAGGCAATTTTCAATTTACAAATTGAGACTAGTGGCATAGTATAAAAGAAAAGCTTGGAGACAGAAAATAAGGGGAGAAGAGAGTTTTGAGACGGCTGAGGAGAAAGAAGATAGCAGCTTTGGTGGAGAAAACGAAGAACAAGAGTGCAGTAGAGAGATAAGTTAACAGCCAAAGTTCATATACATCATGCCGGGTTTTAATTTATTCTTTGTTCTTGAATTTTCAATGATTGCTTAATTTTCTTTTCTGAGGTGTAAGATGAAACCTTATTAACTTTGTAATATTTTTTCTATTCAAGTATTATTCTAAATTGTTTTGATCTTTAATGTTTACATAATTCTTAGTTTCATTAATTGATAGAGTAAAATTGTTTCACCTTTAATATCATGTATTTCAGGTAGTTACGAAATTATTTTATTAATTTGACTTTGAATTGAAAGGTTTAAATATAAGATTTTTGATTATTTGTTTTTCAATATTGGATACATATAATGCTTAGATCTTATTAATTTCAAGTCTTGAAGTAAGAATTACAGAAGATTTATTTTTGAAGCTTAATTGATAAATCCTGAGAAAACAACAGATTGATTTCTAAGTTGTTTCTTTAATAATTGAGAATAATATTTTGAATAGTAAAACATTATAAGTTGATAATGGTGGATTCTGAACCTCAGATTTCTTGTCTATTGGTTGAATTTTGCAATTTAATATTGTTTTGTTAATTTAGAATTCTATTTGTTTTAGTTTTAATTAATTCTCAATTTTCAAACATTGTTAACTAGATTAGAATTAAATTTAATTTAGATTTAGATTAATCTTTTCTCAATCTCTGTGGGATCGACCTCGTACTTGCATAATCTGTCTTACAATAGATTCGTGCGCTTGCGAGTATTAAAATTTGCACAACACATGCTTGTCTCCAACATTCCCATAATTGGGTGTGACAACACTGGTGCAGCTTCACTTGCCCACAGTCCTGTTCTTCATTCTCGAACCAAACATGTGGAACTTGATTCTTCACTTCATTATTGCTGCTAATATCCTCGACGTTCGATATGTTCTATCTGACGAACAGGTAGCTAACATCTTCGCTAAGCCTTTGCCTACCACTAGGCTTGATAAGCTGAGAAACAAACTGATTGTGGATAAATCCACCATCAGTTTGCAGGGGAATGTTAAGGATAGTTAGTCAGCTGAAATAGTTAATTAACTACCTCTGTATTCTTGCGTGTGTCAACATCTGATTGGCTGATTTTTGTAGCCTCTTGTCATTCTCTTATTGGTCCACCTCAGCACTAGTTAGTTAGGATCCTAACTAACTAGAGTCAGGTTGTATATAAACTGTTGATGGCTTCAGTGTATCGTAACACAACATATGTAACGTATTCTTGATTTCAAGGTTTCTGGCTATTCTTAGTTTCTCACATTCTCTCTACCTTTTACAACTATGAATATCGATGTTGGATGATTTCCTAAACTTGAAGAGGATCAATGCCAATGAGCAGGATATCATCTACATAAACTATGAGATAAAGAAAGTTGTTGCTAGAATGCTTGTGAAAAAGTGAATATCCAAAACCCCAATTAAGTGAGTAGTTTTGAGTATTAAAAACTAGATTTTGTTGGGTTTTTAGGTTTATATTAAGACGAGCTAGAGGGGTGAGTTAATAGGTCTTTTCAAACTTTTGCGAAATTATTATGAACCCTAATAAACTTTATCAAAATGCAACACAACTTCAACATAGTTACTCATACTAAAGTTCATCAATAAACAAATGTTAAACTCCAATGTTATAGATTATTTCTAACATTAACGATCAATCAATTTAATAACTTATAATCATGCAATCGTGAACACTTATCAACATACAAATATTAAACGTCAATGTTAAAATCATCTTGTTGCTTAATTGAGAAACCATAATCTTGTCCGATATCCTATTATGCATTTCAGGTTGGTTTCTAATGTCTTGAAAGCTATTCTAAGTCCCAATCAGTCTAGGAACATTTAGAAATATTAAATGGACGTGATTAAGAGATTCTAAGATTTAAGCTAAAGTCATTTAAGTCAAATTGTTAAAAAAAATACATGCAAATATAAATTAATTTAAAAAATATTGAAATTACATTCTTCCCCGATAAATTTGTGAAAATAAGGATAAGAAATATGTTAATTATGGCCTCAATATATTTTGTATCAAGATTAAACATTCTATATCTGAAAGAATAATATGCTTCTCATAACAATCATCTATTGGACCTGAATTCATAGTTCAAGCCCATTCAGAATCAGCCAAATATATTACAATCAAATTTTGGAGTTCATTCATAATTTCAGAAGTTGAATATTTAATCTCATTATAAATCTAACAACTAAAATTGATATTGCATGAGGATCTAATAGTTAATCATGAAATGCTTCATCTATGTGAAATGTTGCATACGAAATATTTCAAAAGCTGAGAAAAGGTTGAAACGATTATGTTTTGATAGCTGAAAACAGAATAAAAATGATTATGCTTTCATCTAGGACTGAAAACAATTTACCTTTCTGGATTAAAAGCGAACTTTTGTTATATTTTGGTTCCTTTCAAAAATTTCCTGATTAATATTGTTCTTTTGGACAAAAAGTCGCCTTTGGTGGTTCTCGAAACTCTGTCTATAGTTTTATACGTTTAACGGGTAAATAAACTAATTAGGATCCCCTTTAAACAATAATGTGAGATTGGTGGTTCTCACCATCTGAACTGGTTCTCACAAAAAACGAAAAAGCCAAATTTTTGAAGCCAGTGAAAGAATAGAATGATTTTTAGTTGATCCTGTTGAAAATATAAGCTTGTTTTGACCAAGCCCATTACCAAACCTATTTCCAAGCCCATTACCAAGCCCAAGTCCATCAAGAAGAACCTTCTAAGGTTAGGTGTAAGGTTAGGTGAGTCAATTTAAAAGTATTTGTTTGGTTGGTGAAATTGTGTGGTTAGGATTTATTTGTATTTGTTAATTTGAATGATTTAGATTAATTTTCTAGTACTATATATAGCCCCTCTTGCATGAGGTTTTATCATCACAAAGAAGAAGAAAACATAAGAGAAGCAAAGCTTCTAGTGAGTGTGTGAGAAACAAAGCAAAGCTTTGTATTGTGAGGTGTTTTGAGTGTTGTAAAAGTTTTATTTTTGTTTTAGTGAGAATTTCGATCCAACAAAGTGGTATCAGAGCAAGGCTAAGTGTCGTGTAATATACCAAATCGAAGCTCTAGACAAGAGGAGCACAACGCCGCAAATATCATCCCAATCGGAGGTCCCACGGGCCCGCACGCGCCGCCGAAAAATCGCTGCAGAAAACTGAGTCAACTCAAACGAGTTGAATCGGGTTAACAGACCGAGCCAGACCGAGCCGAGCCGAGCCGAGCCAAACCGAATCCGAGTCGAGCCAAGCCGAACCCGAGCCGAGCCGCTGCTGACAAAAGTCAAACAGGTCCCGTTGACTTTGACTGTTGACCGAGTTGGCCGTTGACTTTGACCGTTGACCAAAAGTTGACTTTTTGGTTCAAGTCCCGGTTGAAGTTTCTCGACGTTCTGAATCCATCCGTGCAATCAGAATTTCGAAATTCTAAACATATTAAAAGGTATGGCTAATGGTATGGTATCCTTTCAAGTTCCAACACTCAAGAACGACAACTATGATAATTGGAGTATCAAAATGAAAGCACTTCTTGGAGCACACGATGTCTGGGAGGTCATAGAAAAGGGCTACACCGAATCAGAAGATGAGTCGACACTATCCCAAACTCAAAAGGATAGTTTAAAAGACTCAAGGAAGAGAGATAAAAAGGCTCTCTATCTCATCTATCAAGCATTAGATGATGATGGCTTTGAGAAAATTTCAAGTGCAAAGTCCGCTGAAGAAGCGTGGAATAAGCTACAAACCTCTTGCAAAGGATCTGAACAAGTGAAGAAAGTTCGTCTTCAGATTTTAAGAGGTGAGTTTGAATCATTACATATGAAAGCATCTGAATCTATTTCTGACTACTTCACAAGAGTGTTAACCATTTCTAATCAATTAAAAAGAAACGGTGAGACACTGGAAGATACCAGAATAATGGAGAAGATACTCCGCTCGTTGGATTCCAAATTTGAATATATCGTTGTGACGATAGAAGAGACTAAAGATTTGACAACCATGACAATTGAGCAACTTCAAGGATCGTTGCAAGCTTACGAAGAAAAGCATAAAAGGAAGCAAGGTATCAATGAACAACTCCTCAAGTCCCAACTCAAAGAGAAGGAAGAAATCCAAAGCCACGAGAGATACCAACGTGGTCGAGGCAGAGGAAGAAGCCGAGGACGAGGTACAAGTCGTGGTCGTGGACGAGGTTGGAATTATAACAACAACAATTCCAACAATAGCTATGAGAGAGGAGAAAATTCAACAAGAGGTCGTGGGAGAGCCAATTCGAACACGAGGTACGAAAAATCTCAAGTTCAGTGTTATAATTGTCAGAAGTTTGGACATTATGCTTCAGAATGTAGAACTCCAAATAACAAGATTGAAGAAAAGACTAATTTTGTGGAAGTAAGAGCAGAGGAGAGAGAAATTCTGTTATTAGCACATAGAGGCAATGATGGTGACCAAGAGAATACTTGGTATCTCGATACTGGTGCGAGCAACCACATGTGTGGAAGGAAAAACATGTTCATAGAGCTCAACGAATCTGTGAGTGGCAATGTCTCATTTGGAGATAGTTCTAAAATTCCGGTGGAAGGAAAAGGTAACATTCTTATTCGTGCTAAAGATGGTAGTCACCAATTGATTTCAAATGTTTATTATGTGCCCAACATGACAAGCAACATCTTGAGTTTAGGTCAACTTTTAGAAAAAGGCTATGATATTCACATGAAAGATTGTAGTCTTTTTATAAGAGATGACATAGGAAATTTAATTACTAAGGTGAAAATGTCAAAGAATAGAATGTTTTCGTTGAATATTCAAAATGATGTTGCAAAGTGTTTGAAAGCTTGTTATAAAGATGCATCATGGTTATGGCATCTTCGATTTGGGCATCTCAACTTTGGAGGATTGGAAATGTTGTCTAAGAAGGAAATGGTGAGAGGACTACCTCGTATTAATCATCCTGACCAACTTTGTGAAGGGTGTCTACTTGGGAAGCAATTCAGAAAAGGTTTCCTAAAACAGTCAGAATCAAGAGCCAAGAAACCACTCGAGCTCATCCATACTAATGTGTGCGGTCCAATCAAGCCAAGCTCTCTCGATAATAGTAATTATTTCCTTCTCTTCATTGATGATTTTTCAAGAAAAACGTGGGTATATTTCTTGAAACAGAAATCAGAAGTCTTTGAAGTATTCAAGAAATTTAAAACTGCTGTGGAGAAAGAAAGTGGCTACCAGATAAAAGCAATGAGATCTGATCGAGGAGGAGAGTTCACCTCAAAAGAGTTCCGAGAGTTCTGCGAAGCAAATGGAATCAGACGTCCTCTAACCGTTCCGAGATCCCCTCAGCAAAACGGTGTTGTAGAAAGAAAGAACAGAACAATTCTCAATATGGCACGACGTATGTTGAAAAGCAAAAGATTACCGAAGGAATTTTGGGCGGAAGCTGTAGCTTGCGCAGTATACCTATCAAATCGATCTCCAACAAGAAGTGTGTTGAGAAAGACACCACAAGAAGCATGGAATGGAAGGAAGCCAGGTATTTCCCACCTGAGAGTCTTTGGAAGCATAGCTCATGTACATGTACCAGACGAGAGAAGAAGTAAGCTTGATGACAAAAGTGAGAAGTTCATCTTCATCGGGTACGATAATTATTCTAAAGGCTACAAGATGTATAATCCAAACAATGGAAAGACTATCATTAGTCGTGATGTTGTATTCGACGAAGAAAGCACATGGAATTGGAAAACACATGATGAAGATTGCAGTTTTCTTCCCTACTTTGAAGAAGAAAAGGAGGAGCAACCAAGAATGGAGCAAGCAGAACAAGAACCCACTACACCACCAGCATCACCAGCCTCAACAGATAATGGAAACTCACCACCATCATTTCTGAATGAAAGAGATGTGGAGCGTACAAGAAGCCTGCAAGATCTTTATGAGGTAACTGAACAACTTGATAATCTCACACTTTTCTGTCTCTTTGCTGATTCCGAACCAGTGAGCTTTGAAGAAGCTGTACAAAATAAGAAGTGGAAAGATGCAATGAATGAAGAAATCAAGTCCATTGAAAGGAATGATACTTGGAAGCTCGTAACACTTCCAAAATGACACAAAGCAATTGGTGTCAAATGGGTGTACAAGATAAAAAGAAATGCTAAGGGAGAGATAGAAAAACACAAGGCAAGACTTGTTGCAAAAGGCTATAGTCAAAAAGCTGGAATTGACTATGATGAGGTATTTGCTCCTGTTGCTCGATTAGAAACTATAAGACTAATAATTTCTTTGGCAGCTCAGAATAAGTGGAAGATTCATCAGATGGATGTAAAATCCGCCTTCCTAAATGGAGTCCTTGAAGAAGAAGTCTACATTCAGCAACTATCAGGCTATGAAGTCAAAGGCCACGAAGACAAAGTTCTAAAACTAAAGAAAGCTCTTTACGGGTTGAAGCAAGCACCAAGGGCATGGAACAATCGGATTGACAAATACTTCAAAAAGAATGGCTTCACCAAATGTCCTCATGAACATGCTCTCTACATCAAATTCAAAGATGGAGATGTTTTGATTGTATGTTTGTATGTGGATGATTTAATCTTCACCGGTAATAATCCAAGTTTTTTTGAAGAATTCAAGAAAGCAATGGCCAAGGAATTCGAGATGACCGACATCGGATTGATGGCATACTACCTTGGTATCGAAGTCAAGCAAAATGAAGATGACATCTTTATCTCCCAAGAAAGCTATGCAAGGGAGATACTTAAGAAATTCAAGTTGGATGATTGCAATCCAATAAGCACACCGGTGGAATGTGGAGTCAAACTGTCTAAGCATGATGAAGCAGAAAAAGTGGATCCAACACTCTTTAAGAGTTTGGTTGGAAGTTTGAGATACTTGACTTGTACAAGACCTGACATCCTTTATGCAGTTGGACTGGTGAGTCGTTATATGGAGAATCCAATAACTACCCATTTCAAAGCAGCTAAGAGAATCCTTCGCTATATCAAAGGTACAATTGACTTTGGCTTGTTCTATTCAATTTCAAATGACTTCAAACTTGTTGGATATAGCGATAGCGATTGGGATAGAGATACAGATGATAGAAAGAGCACCAGTGGGTTTGCATTCTTTATGGGAAACACGGCTTTCACATGGATGTCAAGGAAGCAACCGATTGTCACACTATCCACCTGTGAAGCCGAATATGTAGCTGCTACTTCGTGTGTTTGTCATGCAATTTGGCTCAGAAATTTATTGAAGGAATTAAGCTTGCCACAAGAAGAACAAACTGAGATTTGTGTAGACAATAAGTCAGCCATCGCCTTAGCAAAGAATCCGGTGTTCCATGACAGAAGCAAACATATCGATACTCGTTATCACTTCATACGAGAATGCATAGCAAAAAGAAATGTGCAAATGGAATACGTAAAGTCAAATGATCAGATCACAGATATCTTCATCAAATCACTAAAGTTTGAAGATTTTGCGAGATTAAGAAGTTTGCTTGGCATGGTAAAACAAGTTTAAGAGGGGGTGTTGAAAATATAAACTTGTTTTGACCAAGCCCATTTCCAAGCCCATTACCAAACCTATTTCCAAGCCCATTACCAAGCCCAAGTCCATCAAGAAGAACCTTCTAAGGTTAGGTGTAAGGTTAGGTGTAAGGTTAGGTGAGTCAATTTAAAAGTATTTGTTTGGTTGGTGAAATTGTGTGGTTAGGATTTATTTGTATTTGTTAATTTGAATGGTTTAGATTAATTTTCTAGTACTATATATAACCCCTCTTGCATGAGGTTTTATCATCACAAAGAAGAAGAAAACATAAGAGAAGCAAAGCTTCTAGTGAGTGTGTGAGAAACAAAGCAAAGCTTTGTATTGTGAGGTGTTTTGAGTGTTGTAAAAGTTTTATTTTTGTTTTAGTGAGAATTTCGATCCAACAGATCCGATAATATAGTAAAAGTGGTTCTGGTCATTTCTGTGCCTCCAATTTTCTCAAATCACACAATTACAAATAAATATATTTCAACTTTCAATCTCCTTGTAACACTTTCTTTTTTTGTTCCTCCTATTATTAAATTTGGTTTTCTATCATTTTGTTTCCAAAATGTGGTATCTGGTAGTGTTGATTTTGAGCATGGCAAATTTTGTTTATGGAAATCAGCAAGTACCTTTGTTACTTTATTTTTGGAGCTTCAATATTCGATGATGGCAATAATAATGTCCTTGTGACCGGTGCCAAAGCCAATTATCCTCCATATGAGATTGATTTTCCCTAAGGTCCGACTGGAAGATTTACCAATGGTCGAAACATGGGAGACCTTATAGGTGTTCTTTCTTTCTTTTCTTTTTTTTAATTATAAAAAAATTCTAATTTTCTAAATTCTCTAATATTATAATTGTTGTTGTTTTGGAAAATTTATTGAGCTTTATAAAATTCCGTCCTAATTAACTCTGTTTTAATCAATTAAACTATTTCCAATCTAATAGAACCCATTGAATTATTAGTGTATTAAATTAAATTTATTGGATGATCAGTTTTATTGTGGAAGGAGAACAATTAAACGAATTGATTTTCTTTTATGTACATCAACTCAATTCAATTTGTCTAGATTAGTTGGCTTCCATTAAATTAATCGGGTTTTAATAGATTGATTAAGCATGGAAAAATTTTAAGGAAAAACGACTCTTTGCACTTTTTTTGTAGTTCCTTCTTTTTTTTAAAAAAAAAAAAAAAAAATCAAGCTAAATTGTAAGATTGACTGAAATGCTGTTGTTGCAGCTGAGCATCTTGAATTTGACGATTACATACCTCCATTTACGAGAGCTAACGGGAGATAGATTCTGAAAGGTGTAAATTATGCTTCAGGATTATCAGGAATTCGTAATGAAACGGGAGCACATGTGGTAATTAGCAAATTGATATGCACATACATACAAATTCTTCTGTATACATGTATAACTTGTCCAATTAATGCATCTTAGCAAATTGATATCTAAAATTTATTTTCATTTGGAAATTAGTTCACAATGATTGGATACAATCTAATAATAGTAAGTGAAATAAAGTTTTATCTTTTAGTGAACCTTTTCAATTATGAAGAGTCGAGTCTTTCCATAGAACTTACTAAGAGATGAAATTATGAGTGCTATTTATTTATAACCATATATAAATATAGGATTTTACTACTTTACTGGTTGAGTAACCTTATGCAATAATTACAACCATTATATTGATTTCAATAACTATTCTTACAACCATTTTAATTGATGTAATTATTGAGTAAAGTTATCCAACTGGTAAAGTGATTATCTAACTAATAAAATAGTCAAACCCGTATACATTCAATACATATTAAAAATTTTATTCACATCTTGTAGGGCGGCCGACTTGGCATGAATCATCAGTTAAGGCACCATCAGGTTACAATCTCACGCATTCAGAAATAATGGGAGATAATAATTCAGCTTCAGACCTCCTAAAACAATGCATGTATACGGTTGAAGTTGGCAACAACGATTACATTAACAATTACTTCAATAAGGTTTACCCTACAAGTCGCCTGTACACAACAGAACAATATGCAAGAACTCTTATCCAAGAATATACCCAGGAATTGAAGATCTCTTCTTTTACATACCTTCATTTTATTTATTTATGATTTATTTATTTACTTTTTAACCTTTGATTGTTCTTGTTACTAGACTTTATATAACTATGGAGCAAGGAAGATGGCTCTATTTGGAGTACCTCCATACAGCTGTGCACCAGGAATTATAGCAAAGCATGGCAAAGATAGATCTTCATGCGTATATGACATAAACAATGCAATCCAAATTTTTAATGACAAGCTTATAAAACTAGTTGATGAGTTGAATAACAATCTAAGGGATGCAAAGATCATATATGTGAACTATTACCAGATTTCTTTAAGCGTTAGAACGGGTATGTTCTTTTTCTTTCTCTCTCTCTCTTTTTGTTAATTGATTTTCTTTTTTTGAAATATCACAAATTTGGAAGTCAGGAGAGTGCTTCTAAATTTCATTAATGTAGGCATAAGGGATTCACAATTCGGTCACCTTAACTTCCGTCAAGACGTTGCATTTTCCCCTTTTTGGGATAATATAATATCATTGATTTTTCTGATATAATGTAGACATAAAAAATTGGTTTGGCAATTCATGAGCATTAGAGAACTCACATATTTGAAGCTAAAAAAGGAGAATGAGTCTCATATTGATAACATACAAAGCATTATAATGATACATACGTACATACATATATATATATATGTCACAACCCAAAAGATTGGTATTCAAAATTGTAAGACTATGCGTTAGTATACGCATCACTTCTCATAAACATAAAGCGTTTAACAAAATATGAAAATTTAATAATGAGATATCTTACTTGTAAAGCATCCATCTTAAATTATAATTATTTTTTTCATACTTTGTAAAATAATCTTCTATAAAAGAATAATCTAACAAAATTTGAAAGCATTTAAATAAATATGTATTTAAGCTAAATGTTATGAAAAAACACTGATTCTATTTTATTGACTTCTTCATAATGTTATATATATACATATGTGTGTAAACTAGTCATTTCAAGATGTATTTAATGTTGATGTGGCCATTTCAGGATTTAAGTATACCAACTCTTCATGCTGTAAAGTAGCAGATGTTGGTAATTTGCATTGCCAATGTGCATTCCATTTGCGATTTCGTGTCCAAACAGAGCTGATTACATGTATTTGTTAGGATATTTTATATTTCTTATTGTGGGCTTATATATTTAATAACAATTATATTATGGGTTATCTATTTTAATAAAACATCTATTAATTGGGCTCTAGAAATATCTGTTGGGTATGAGCTTTAATGTGTAGAAATCTAATATTAATAAAATTAAGGTTAATGGAAATCTAATTCGATTAGTATATATAGAACATTATAAAGGGTTATGGTCCCAAGTTAAATCAGATAATTTTTTGCTCTCTTTCTCCTTCCCCATTCAAGAAGAAAAACTATAGAGTAATTAAGGAGATTTAACTGTGGAAGATCCAATCCTATTCAAGTTTATCAACATGGATTCAGGTATATTTTCTCTATAATAATTCTTAATAGTGTAATATGAGTTTCTAGATTATGTTATAGGTTTATACCTATTAAAGTTTATACAACAAGTGGTATCAGAGTCTATTCATATTGAATCATTGAAGAATTAATTAGTTTGATTTATTATTGTTATAATTGATGCATGAAATATATGTTTCAAGAATATACATATATATATAACCGGATAAAGTGTTTTTTTTTTTTTTTTTTGTACGTTAAATATATATAATTTATTGATTTTTTTTTTTTCATTTCATCACTGTCATCGTTTTTTTGTCTTCTGGATTCAATCAAAACCGTGGGGTCCTGCGTTAAATATATATATATATAATGCATGGTCGCCGTTTTGTCTATATACAATATATTGTTAAAAGTCATAAGTTTTGTTTGATTGTATATTGTCAAAAAGTTGTAGGGATCTCACGAGTTTGCTTATGGTATGTGTCTATCGGATGCTAATGTATTCTATTTTGTTTTGGTTTTCTTGTTCCTTGTGGAAATAGTTCTGCTGATTGATTTGTTTGACTTGTGACCACCATTTCCAATTTTGGATTCAGAAATATTTGGTGGTCATTGACTTACTTTTGCTTATGATATTAGTTATATATATTAGTGCTAGTATATATATAAAATCAACAATGCAAACATAATAATTAAATTGATGACAATTTTGTTTTGGTTTGAAAATATCAGTTTGTGAATATATGTTGCAAAATAAATTATTAAAATTTATTGCAATAATTATATTATATAGTTTTGGTTTGGAAATTAAAAAAAAAAAAAAATTGGTCTGATATTTCAAAATAAATTGAATTGAAGTTATATGTTACCAAAGTAACATCTATAATGTAAATTTATTTATTTTGAAATATTAAGATCAGTATGTTTATTGTTTATGCGAATAATGACCAGCCCAAAAGAAAATTGTTATTTGGCCAAATAATGGGTATACTTGTGGTAATAAATATGTGACAATTATTTGGTTTTCCATGTGAGTAATAAGTCGGTCCAAAGAAATGTTTACTACTTAACAGGATTAATTGTCAATATTTGATTACTACACGGAGAGTACCAATTACAGTTGATATTTCTGTCCAAAGGCTAAATATCAATGTTGTGCTAGATATCTTGTATTAAGGCCCATCATTATGAAAATTGTTTAATAATGTCATATATGAATTTATTAATTGAGTATTTTTTGTGTTGTGACATGATTATTGATTGTGAGTTTGTATTTGATTTTGTTCTCGATTCAGTTACTTCTACTTCAACAATATTTGTCAATATTAATTCTATTCCTGTACTTAATGGCACGAATTTCAAGAATTGGAAAGTGAACGTTATGATTGTTCTGAGTTGCATGGATCTTGACCTTGCGCTTCGGGAAGAACGTCCTCCATCTCTTAATGAGAATAGTTCTGCTGATGAAGAGGCGGGAATGGAGAAGTGGGACTGTTCTAATCGCATGAGTCTTATAATCATGAAACGTTCCATTCCGGAAACTTTTAGAGGCTCTATGTCCGAAGAGGAAAGTGCTAAGAAGTTCCTTGAGGAAATCAAACAACGTTTTGCAAAAAACGAAAAGGTTGAAACAAGTACCCATTTGACGAAACTTGTTTCAATGAAGTATAATAGAAAAGAGAACATAAGGGAGTACAATATGGAGATTTCTCATATCGCTTCCAAACTAAAGGCACTAAAGTTACAACTATCTAAGAATTTGTTGGTATACTTAGTTTTGATTTCTCTTTCTGCACAATATAGTCAGTTTAAAGTGAGTTACAACACTCAAAATGATAAATGGACTCTTAACGAGCTCATATTTCACTGTATGCAAAAAGAGGAAAGATTGAAGCAAGAAGGTGTTGAAAGTGCTAACTTAACAACTATCTCTAAAGACAATAAAAGCAAAAGAGAAAAAAAAGCTGCAGTTGGGACATCACAGCATAAGGTGTAAAAGAAACAGGATGGAGAGTTTACCTGTTACTTTTACAAGAAAACTGGACACATGAAGAAAGAATGTCTCAAATACGTCAACTGGCGTGTCAAGAAATGTATGTTTCTCAATCTAGTTTGTTCTGAAGTTAATTTAGCTTCTGTACCTATACACACTTGGTGGATAGATTCTGGTGCTACTACTCACATAAGTGTGTCTATGCAGGGTTGCCTGTGGAGCCGAAAGTCAAATAATACTGAAAGATTCATCTATGTGGGCGATGGCAAAACAATTGCAGTAGAGGCTATAGGAACTTTTAGGTTATTATTAAAGACTGGTCAAATTTTGAATTTGGAAAAGACTTATGTAGTACCGTCTTTTAGACGGAATTTGATTTCAATTTCTGTTTTGGATAAATTTGGTTATTCTTGTTCATTTGGCAATAA
The DNA here is from genome assembly GCA_022984855.1 of Dimocarpus longan. Lineage (NCBI taxonomy): Eukaryota > Viridiplantae > Streptophyta > Magnoliopsida > Sapindales > Sapindaceae > Dimocarpus > Dimocarpus longan. The sequence goes on from CM041020.1 coordinate 13,999,946, forward strand.
TAAATTCAGTCTTTTTCAAAATTCTAATATTATTGGTATTGGTTCTTTATCTTTGCATAATAACCTATATTTATTGGATACAATTACCTCAATTAATGAAACTTTGCATGTAAATTCACGAAGTACAAAATAAAAATTAACTGACAGAGATTCCGTCACACTATGGCATAAGCGTTTAGGTCATATCTCTAAACAGAGAATTCAGAGGCTTATGTTTGATGAGATTCTTGATCCCTTTGATTTGACAGATTTCGAAGTCTGTATCGAGTGTATTAAAGGAAAACAAACAAATATTAGGAAATTAGGTGCCAACAGATGTTATGATATTTTAGAACTAATTCATACTGATATTTACGGACCATTTCCTACAGTCTCTTGGAATGGTCAACAATATTTTATTACGTTCATAGATGATTATTCAAAGTATAGGTGCCTATATTTAATACATGAAAAGGCTCAAGCCCTGCATGTATTTAAGGCCTTCAAAGTTGAAGTTGAAGTTGAAAATCAACTTGACAAGAAAATTAAAGCTGTCAAATTTGACCGTAGTGGTGAATACCATAGCAGATATGACGGATCCGGTGAACAACGTCCAGGACCTTTTGAAAAATTTCTAGAGGAATACGGTATCATACCGCAATACACAATGTCAGGCGAACCTAGCATGAATGGTGTTGCTGAAAGACGAAACAGAACGTTTAAGGATATGATAAAAAATACGATTAATTCTTCTTTACTAGAATCCCTTTGGGGAGAAGCACTAAAGACTGCAGCAAATATCCTTAACAAGGTTGCGAGTAAATTAGTAGCCAAAACCCCTTATGAACTATGGACAAGTAAGAATCCTAGTGTTAAACATTTATATATTTGGGGTTGTCCAGCTGAAGCAAAGCCTTATAGGCCAAATGAAAAGAAACTGGACTCAAGAACTGAAATCTGCTACTTTGTTGGGTACTCTGAACTATTAAAAGGTTTCAAGTTTTATGATCCCACTACTAGATCATTTTTTGAGATGGAAAATGTAAGATTTCTTGAGGAAGTTAAGTCTATAGGGGGAGATAAGGTTAAAGATATTGTTTTTGAAGAAGAATTTATTTCTCTTCATACTATTGCTATTAATAATGATCAGGCTTCTATCTCTGACATTATTCAAAATGCAAATCCAGAATTACAAGACAATGTAGAAGAGCTCCCTGTGCAAAATGAAGAAATTATACCTGAAGTACAAACTCAACAACCTCAAGAGGATATACCATTAAGACGATCCACTAAAGAAAGGAGAAGTGTGATTCCGGATGACTATGTCGTTTATCTCCAAGAATATGAGGTTAATATAGGAGTGGTGGAAGATGATTCAATCAACTTCCATCAAGTCAAATAAAGTTCTAATTATTAAAAGTAGATTGATGTCATGAATGATGAGATGAATTCCATAAAGAACAATGACGTTTAGGATCTCGTTGAATTGTCTGAAAGTGCGAAACCTATTGGTTGTAAATGGATATTTAAAACCAAAAGGGATTCAAAATATAATGTTGAGAGATATAAGGCTCGTCTAGTTACCAAGGGTTTTATTCAGAATGAAAGCATTGATTACAAAGAGACTTTTTATTTAGTTTCTACGAAAGACTCTTTTAGGATTACAATGACACTTGTGGCTCATTTTGATTTAGAGTTACATCAGATGGATGTAAAGACTACGTTTGTCAATAAAGACATTGACGAAACAATATATATGGTGCAACCAGAAAACTTTGTATCTGGTGATCTAAAGAAAATTGTTTGCAAATTGAAGAAATCCATCTATGGTCTTAAACAGGCTTCCTATCAATGATATCTCAAATTTCATCAAGTTATTATCTCACATGGGTTTGAAGTAAATAAAGTTGAAGATTGTGTATATCATAAGTTTAGTGGGAGTAAATACATATTTCTGATGTTATATGTCGATGACATACTGCTTGCTAGCAATGATATAGGCTTATTGCACAAAACCAAGAGATTTCTGACAAAGACTTTTGACATGAAAGATCTTGGGGATGTCTCTTTTGTATTAGGCATACAGATACAACAAGATCGCTCTCGAGGTATCCTTAGGTTATCACAAAATAGCTATATCGAAAGAGTCCTTGATAGATTCGGCATGAAAAATTATGCACCAGGAGACACCCCAGTAGCTAAAGAAGATAAATTTAGTCTGAGTCAGTGCCCTAAAAATGAGTTGAAACGAAAAGAAATGCAAAAGATTTCTTATGTAGCAGTTGTAGGAAGTCTAATGTATACTTAAGTATACATGCGTCCAGATATTGTGTTCATAGTGGGAATGTTGGGCAGATATTTAAGTAACCTAGGGATGGATCATTGGAAAGCAGTCAAATGGGTTATGCGTTATTTACAGAGAACAAAAGATCATATGCTCACATATCGGAGATCGGATCATTTAGAGATCGTTAGGTATTCTGATTCCGATTTTGCTAGATGCCTAGACAGTAAAAGATCCACGTCGGACTATATTTACTTGCTAGCTGGTGAAGCTATTTCCTATAAAATTGTTAAGCAGACACTCATAGCTTCTTCCACCATGATAGCTGAGTTCATAGCCTGTTATGAGGCATCTAATCATGGAATATAGCTGCGAAATTTTGTCACAGGACTGCGAGTTATGGATTATATTGAAAAACCATTAAAAATATATTGTGACAATAATTCGGCTATGCTTTATTCCAACAACAATAGAAGTTTTATGAAATCTAAGCATATAGACATTAAGTTTCTTGTTGTTAAAGAAAGAGTTCAAAGTCGTCAGGTAGCTATAGAACATATTGGGACAAACTTCATGATTGCGGATCCGCTTACTAAGGAATTACCACCCAAGGTATTTCATGAACACACTGCTCATATGGGTGTTGTTTTGGTTGATGATGTGCATGTTTAATGGGAGTTAGTATTTTGATGTTATTTGTAATAGATATATTTTGTATTTATTTTCTGCAGAATGAAGTATATAGTTGAGTTATAAACTCTGAACGTTATTTACGTTTGATTTCATTAAAGATTAAAGTAGGACCAGTTGGAAATAGGCATGTTTGAGATCACATTGCATGTAATTTCCATGCTACACATCTATACTTGATCTATATCGTTGAATATATTGGTATGGTGACCATTGATGGGTCTAATTACGAATATATATAACAAAGGTCGTTTTGATCTCATACTAATATAGTAGATGGATCAGATTGTAACTAAAGAGATATTTCAAGATGGATAGTTTTTCAGTGCGCACTTAAGATTATAGATAATATAGTTGTCTCAAGAAACATATGTAGTCCAAGTGGGAGATTGTTACGATATTTTATATTTCTTATTGTGGGCTTATATATTTAATAACAATTATATTATGGGCTATCTATTTTAATAGGGCTAAATAAGTGATCTATTAATTGGGCTCTAAAAATAATATCTGTTGGGTATGAACTTTAATATGTAGAAATCTAATACTAATAGAATTAAGGTTAATGGGAACCTAATTCGATTAGTATATAAAGAACATTATAAAGGGTTATGGTCCCCAAGTTAAATCAGATAATTTTTTGCTCTCCTTCTCCTTCCCCATTCAAGAAGAAAAACTACAGAGCAACTAAGGAGATTTGACTGTGGAAGATTCAATCCTATTCAAGTTTATCAACATGAATTCAAGTATGTGTTCTCTATAATAATTCTTAATGATTTAATATGAGTTTCTAGATTATGGTATAGGTTTATACTTATTAAAGTTTATACAATAGTATTTTGATGCATTGCATACCACCGAGGCTACTAATTTGAAGATAGCAAAAAGATTATATAGCGCTTAGTTTCCATCTGATACCTATCCAATTGATATACGTCATCTAGAACAGCTCCAATGAAGTTTTGATAACAGTAGCACCAATTGGGTGAAATCTGATGTATATAGATTCATGCACATTTCTTATTTTAGAGTATTATATATATATATATATATTTATTAACCTGTAAGGATGATATTACAAGTTTATTTTATGAAATATTGTTTTTGTTTTCGAAAATTAAAAATATTGTTCCATTTAAAAATGGGAGGCTTTGCATTCTATTACTGACATTTTAATCAAGCCAGACTTAATTTTTGAGGTCATAGCCAACACAACCTTTACTTGTTGGGGACCATGGTGGGTCCGAATCATAATATTATTATAAACCCTGCCTTTTAATATAAGGTTCCAATATGGTCAAATTTATTTCATCAACATTTAATCTATATCAAAACTGAATCGGATACAACTTGATTGAGTGGTTCCAATCTTTGCATATATACCAAGTTTTCTTTTGTGTTCCCTACCAAACCATGAAGCTATTCTTATAGTTTAATTTGACAAGCCTTCTATGTGTCAACAATTTTGGTGGCATTGTTCCCATATATATGAATAGAATGATGGGAGAAAATAATAATACAAACAAATCGCACAACGGAACTTTTTCTCCCCTGAATGAATCCTATGAAAAACCATTAAGTAATGTACAAACCCACCACAATATATAAATATCACCAACAATCATATAATGAGTAAATAAAATCACCACCATATGCATGAATAACATAAGTCAATTTTTACGTGGAAAACTCATTGTTTAAAAACTCGACGAGTTTCACCGATTTCTCGCAGATCGGCACTCTGCCGATTCGAGAACCCCCAGATCGGAGGTCTTGCTCGCCGGAGGTGGACACTCAGCCAAACTCAACCCAACTCGGCCTACTCGGCTAGTTCAATCACCATTTTAACCGGTCAAAAACCATTTTAAACATCATCTAACATCCTTCAAACTTCCACAAAAACAAACAACAAAAGAGTTTGCCGGCGAACATGGAAAAAGAAGGAGATTTACCAACGAACATGGAGAAAGAAGGAGATTTACCGACGAGAATGAAGAAGGACCGGCTTCGACAACGGCGACTGTCCTTTATCTTGAAATGGCGACGGCTACGACATATTTGAAAGGCAAAGGCGACGACACAAGCACACTTAAACCAAAACGGCAACGGTGATGGCCTATTAGAGAGAGGAGGGATGACAGAGGACAACTGAGAGAGAGCGAAAGGGCGAGAGAGAGAGAGACAAAATGAGGGTTTGACCGTGTAAACTGCATTTATATAGGGTGTGGATAATTTCACCATGGTTCCTAATATTCACAAAAATCTCAGTTTATGCTTTGAAACTTAAAAAATTATAATTTTACCCCTGAACAGTACTTTTCGAGTATTCGTCGATTACTCGTCGAGTTACCGATTACTCGCTGCTCGCTAGGTCACCGGTCGAGTCACGAGTAGCGAGTTTTGGAACACTGGAAAAACCTCTCCAATGCGAGGAGTAAAAACCACGGGACCGTAGTTCACCCAAAAATCTCCACTAATAATCAAATGTAAGAGTAACAAATTGTTTTTAACATCAAATAGGAACCAAAACCGAACAGCAATTATTTAGGTTCCTAGTAATACAAATTTAAGTTTTAAACAACAAGTTAAGAGAAACACAAACTCAACAGAATGTTCTGGACTGTGTCGCTTCTTTCTGAGAGCTCTAAATCTTATCTTCACCATCCAGATTTTAGAGTCACGGGTGCTAAATATACTATCCAAATTTGAGCTCGATCCAACGATGAACGAAAAATATATTGGTCTTACAAAACTACTGCGTAGACAGTGCAGGAAAAAACCTGACAGCTCTATTACGGGCTATATATCTCACGAACGACACCTCTGTTCCGGTCTCCACCGTTTAGAATCAAGATCCAAAAGAGCGCTCAATGTGTTGTGAAAATTCAGCACCATCCAACGGTTAACGAAAAAGATGTCGCAATAATTTCAAAATTGCGTGGGATGAATTTCTGTACAAAAAACTCACTTTTTTTCTTTTCTCCTCTCTTTCACATGATTTTCTCTCTTCATAATTGATTTTATGTTTTTATTTTCCTCAAAAAACCCTAAACTCTCACAGCCACAAAACTCTTTTTTCTCTTCTTTATATTAATAAAGGAAATTAAACTTAAATAGGGTTATGATTCATAATTACATTAGGGTTCCTATATGGGCTCAATAAGCTTGTTGAGACTTGTTGGGCTTCTACATAAGAAGGAACCCAACCCAACATAGAAAAGATTAGGAAAGTGGAAGGTGACATTAAGCACTCTTTAAATATTGGTTGTTCTTTCTGTTATTAATTATTATTGGAGTTGAAAGAGAAGGAGATGTATTGAATATTCAATTTTGTTAAAGTACGTGTAAAACATTTTTAATTGGACTACTTCAAATTCCGCCAATTTGATTATTTGATCATTCGACATTAACATTTCTTGACATGCAAGTGTTCCCACTACTTAATTACAAATACAAGACCTATTATAAGGAGAGAGTGCAATGCCAAATCAGAGTGTTACTTGCAGTTTGATGCAGTCATCACACATTACAAGGGAAGCTATTGTTGTGCTAATGTCACCATTAAGTGACAAAGTGGAGATTCATGTGTGTTAGATTGACCGCCAAGAGAAATTGGTAAGGTTAGATAAATATTGAGTTTGTGAAATTTGGACAACAAAAAAAAGATTGGTTGCTATGAGAGCTTGGGAGATTGGACAAAATGAGTTTGTGAAGGGATTAAATCAATAACAGAAATAAAAGAAGGAATTCAATTTGCCCAATCTTGAATTTACTATTTGCCACTAGATCCTCAAAATTTGATATAAAACGTATATGAGAAGATTCACCTAAATGAAGAAGAACAAATGACAAATGAGATTTTTACGAAAGATCATTGGTCAGAGAGTTGCCGGAGCCAATCGTGTATCAATAGGCACTCAAGCTAACTCAGATGCTAGCAGGAATCTGGATCAGGTATCTAGAAGTCATGATAAGGTATCCAGTAGTACAACATAGATATCAGTAATGCCAAATGATATGTGACATAGATATCAGTAAATCAAAAATTATAGAAATATAGGAGATATATGACATAGATATTAGACAATTATTTATTTTTATATTAAATTGTTGGTGTCTGTTTCTAGATTTAATGTATATGGTAAAACATGTACAAGACTCATTTATACATAATGAGCTCAGTCGACAGCTTTATTGCTATCGTTTGAAAAGAATAGTTTTCCTAAAAATTTCAAAGCGTACCAACTGGTGCAAACTAATTGAATAGGAACTAAACTCTCAAAAAATCAATCTCTCACTGATAATCTAAAAGCAGAGGAAATCTCTTCCAAAATTTAGAATCTCTCTAAAACAAATGAATTTGGATTTTCAAAGGTTACTAATTTATTGCTAAACAAATGAGCATATATACATGCTCTTTACAACTGAAACTCTCCACAAATAAAGTAACAACTAAGACACGTAAACAACAACTTCCACTTGTCATGGGACAGTTCACAATACTTTGACAATGTCAACCCACAACAGATGCTGACAACAATTAAAAGAAATGTGGTCCTCAAAAACAGGGGTTATGGAACCAATTATTTTTTGCCTAAAACCAATAACAAAACAATGAATTAAAACAACTACAAACATGTGTACGTGGACTTGCAACAAACTGGATTATGGAAAGCGTGCACGTGTTCTTCAGTTTGCATCAATTGCCTTCCCCTTTTGAACTTGACTCTGGCAAGTTCTGATGCAGGTAATTACTAAACAACTCAGGATTAAGACGCTGAGCTTTTGGAGCTTGCAACCACACAGCTTCTGATATTGGTTTGTTAACCCATCGGACCAGAAACTTGTAGTACCCTCCCCGTCTTGTGGACACAAATTGATGGTCCAACATAACATCAATGGTGCCACGACTTTGAGGAATTGAAGGAACACGAGGAGTTGATTCAGTTGTTCGACCTTCTAACTCATTCATGCCTTCGAATTTAGTCAAGTCTTCCACATTGAATATTGGACTAAAGCCATAGTCTGATGGCAGATCTATTACATAAGCATTAGGACCCAACTTTTTCAAAATAGGAAATGGACCAGCTTGTCAAGCATGAAGCTTGGTAAAACTCCCTGGAGGAAATCGTTCGGGACGAAGACGAATGAGGACCAAATCACCAACAGAAAACTGAACATCCCTTTTCTTTTTATTAGCATGAGCCACATAGTCAACAGTATTAGTTGCTATTTTTCTTCGAATATCGTCATGCAAAGTGGACATAAAACTAGAAAAATCTAATCCAGCCTCACTGACTTTGGCAGGTAAAGGCAGCTGACTTATATCAAGAGGAGTCCGAGGACTGAACCCATAAACAATAGAAAAAGGAGTACTACCTGTGGTACGGTTGACTGAATTATTGTATGCAAATTCAGCTTGAGGTAAGATTAAATCCCAACTTGCAGTGTGCTCTTGGATCAAACAACGAAGCAAGTTACCAAGACTACGATTTATCACCTCAGTTTGGTCGTCTGTTTGTGGATGAAAGGCACTTGAAAATGACAATTTTGTACCTAATCCAGTCCATAATATTTTCCAGAAGTAACTCACAAATTTAACATCCCGATCCGAGACAATCGAAGTAGGTAAACCATGTAACCGCACAATTTCTCGGAGAAAGATCGATGCAATATGAGAGGCATCAAAGGTTTTTCGGCATGGTATAAAATGAGACATCTTTGAAAATCGATCGACAACAACCATAATAGAATCATTGTTGCGAATCGTCTTCGGCAAACCCAAAATGAAATCCATACTAACTTCTTGCCATGGCCATTGAGGGATAGGAAGAGGGATGTATAATCCAACATTTTGCTTTGTTCCCTTGTTCACTTGACATACTCGACATCGACTTACAATCATATGGACATCATGACGCAGTCGTGGCCAGAAAAATCGATTAGCTACTAAAGTCAGTGTCTTGTCAAAACCAAAGTGGCCAGCAAGTCCTCCCTCATGCAACTCACGAATGATGAACTCACATATGGATCCTTTGGGCACACAAATGCGTGAATGCTTGGTCAAATAGCCATCTTTGAGCATGATCCCTGCATGATTTGGAACTGTAGTATTCTGCAATGAGTACCAGATGTCTTTAAAATCGGAATCCAAGGCATATTGCTCCTTCATAGCTTCAAACCCTGTAACATTAGCATGAAAAACAGTCAACAAATGTGGCCTACGACTAAGAGCATCTGCCACCTTGTTCTCGCATCCTGCTTTATAACGAATAGAGAAATTGAATTGTTGGATGACATCAAACCATCTAGCATGTCGAGCATTCAACCGAGTCTGAGAGTGTAAATGCTTGAGCGAATCATGATCGGTGAACAAAATGAATTCTCGATGGATGAGGTAGGGGCGCCAATGTTTGAGCGTTTGAACCAAAGCATAGAACTCCATATCATATGTAGAGTATTTTCGTCAGGTCTCATTGAGTTTCTCACTAAAGAAGGCAATGGGATGACCTTCTTGGCTGAGTACTCCTCCAATCCCCACATGCGATACATCACATGCTACCTTGAAAATTTTTGAAAAATCTAGAAGACGTAATATTGGAGCAAACGACATCTTTTGTTTGATAATTTCAAATGCTTTGGTGGCTGCTGTTGTCCATTGAAAGGATTTGGCTTTAAGACACTCGGTAATAGGTGCCATAATTGTACTGAAATTTCGAATAAATCGTCGATAAAATGTCGCCAACCCATGGAAACTCCTGACATCAAACAAAGATTGTGGTGTAGGCCATTCAAGGATGGCTTGTATCTTACTAGGATCTGCAGCAACTCCCTTGTGAGACACAATGAAACCCAGGAAATTAGCTTCATTCTTTACAAAGGTACACTTCTTTCGATTAATAAAGAGTTGCTCTTTTCTGAGGGTCTTCAAGACTTGTCTAATATGAGTTAGATGTTCTGCAAGGGAATGACTATATATGAGTATGTCATCAAAATAAACAACCACACACTTGCCTAGGAATGGTTTGAGAGCTTGAGTCATCACTCGCATAAAAGTGCTTGGAGCATTAGTTAAGCAGAATGGCATGACGAGCCATTCATAACGTCCTTCTTTTGTCTTGAACGCCGTCTTCCATTCATCCCCAAGGCAAAGACGGATTTGATGATAACCACTCCTAAGATCAAGCTTCGTGAAGACAATAGCACCTCCCAATTGATCTAACATATCATCAAGGCGTGGGATGGGGAATCTATACTTAACAGTAATTTTGTTTACTGCTCGGCTGTCGATGCACATCCGCCAACTACCATCCTTTTTTGGTGTAAGTAAAGCTGGTATTGCGCAAGGACTTAGACTCTCGCGGATAAAGCCTCGGTCCATGAGTTCTTGAACTTGACGTTGTAACTCGTTGTGTTCATTCGGGCTCATTCTGTAATGTAGTAGATTTGGTATTGTGGATCCTGGCACTAGATCAATAGCATGCTGTATATTACGCATGGGCAGCAACTGGTGGGGCAAATCTTCTGGAAATAGATCTTGAAATTCTTGGAGAAGTTCATTGAGACTGGTTGGAATTTGTCCATCAACTTTTGTCTCTCGCCCAACTAACACAAAGAAGGGTACACCTGCTAGCAATTCTCTATCAACTTGCCAAAGAGTAAGAACTGGGTTGGTCACTTTCTATGAATTGCCATCAGGGGGTAGCCCAAAATCGGCAATTGGCAAGGGTTGTAAGGTGATTTTTCGCTTCTAAAAAACAAAAGAATATGAGTTTTCGTACTCGTTATAAAGAACCCGCCAATCATAGAGCCAAGGTCTTCCTAATAGAAGGTGACACACTGTCATAGGTAGAACATCACACCAGACCTCATCAGAATAATTGGCCCCCAAAGAATGATGTTGGACGGGAACGGTATTCGTATCGTTAATCCAGCTCACTCGGTATGGTGTAGGGTGAGGTTGTTGTGGTATATCCAATCGTTCCACCACGGCCTTTGAGATGACGTTCATGCCACTTCCGTTGTCAATAATCACATTCAAAGCCTTGTTTCCGTGAACCACTCTCGTATGAAATATGTTGTTACGCTTCCAATCATTCACCCCTTTCTCCATTGGTTGCTTTTGCCCTGTTAACACCCTGTTAATAACACAAATAGGAAGGTCAGTAGCTTCTAAAATTTCTTCTTCTTCGATTTCAGGAGTCTCTGGATGCGTGTGATTTTCACTTGGCTCCTCCTCACTATCCAACAGCAACTCTTTTTCACATATGTAAGCCACACGCTTCTCTCTGGTGGGGCAAACAACAGCATAATGCCCATACCCTTTGCACTTATAACATTGTGGACCTTCTCCAAATAATTTTTCTTTGCCTCTAACATCTTGCATTGCTCCTCCTTTCACGGTAACTTCAGTATTTTTTTTATTGATTATCGTAGAAGGACGAGTGTGGGTTCCAAACTCAGCACCCTGATAGCGTCTTGGACATTCTAGATTTGCTTGTTGTTCCAATTGGAGTGCTAACTGGTATGCTTCTTCCACGCTATAAACTCGGGCCGTCAACATGTCTTGTCGAATATGTGCTTTCAATCCATTCAAATAGCGTGCTAAAGTTTGGACATCAATCTCTACTGCCTTCCTTTGAATGGTTAACTCATGGAACCTTTCCGTGTATTGATCTACTGAAGCCTTGGGTTCTTGTTTCCATTGTAACATTTCTTCATAAACAAGTTGATCATAATTGACTGGTAGATATTTGCTTTCCAACCTTTCTTTCATCTCTCCCCACTCTAAAACAGGAGCTTGATGAGTTCTTCTCAGTTGTTCCTCTACACTGCTCCACCAAGCTCTAGATGGACCCTTCAATTTCAGTTTAACAAAACGTACCTTTCGATCCTCGGGAACAGAAAACCATTCAAAATAATCTTCCAAGGCTGTTAACCAATCATGGAAGGCATCCGGGTTGAGTCTTCCCAAGAAATCAAACACTTCCACCTTCATTCTTTTTGTCAATTCATCTAGAGGTTCATGCCGCACGTCCGGACCACGGAATTGTATTGGTGCTGCTCGGTGTGCTTGTCATTGACCTTCGCCCAGCTGTATTTCCCGTTCAACCTCACTGTCTCCAATGTCGTCTCTCCTAAGGGGTGCCCTGTGTTCCATTCTGAAATCCCTCCCTCTAGTTGCAATACTATGCTCTTCAATAATCTCTAAACGGTGCAGGATGCTTCCTAGGGTCTGTGAAACCTGGTCAAGTTGTTGTTGAATATTAGGAGGTGGTGGAGTAGGTTCAATACTCGGGTTTGAGGGGTTGGGGTTGTGTGAGGCTTGCTCCATGGAATTATATGATTGTCCACTTCTAGTTTCAGGCATGAGGGAAATACTAGGATTTAAACTAAGGCTCTGATACCAATTTGGTGCAAACTAATTGAATAGGAACTAAACTCTCAAAAAATCAATCTCTCACTGATAATCTAAAAGCAGAGGAAATCTCTTCCAAAATTTAGAATCTCTCTAAAACAAATGAATTTGGATTTTCAAAGGTTACTAATTTATTGCTAAACAAATGAGCATATATACATGCTCTTTACAACTGAAACTCTCCACAAATAAAGTAACAACTAAGACACGTAAACAACAATTTCCACTTGTCATGGGACAGTTCACAACACTTTGACAATGTCAACCCACAACAGATGCTGACAACAATTAAAAGAAATGTGGTCTTCAAAAACAGGGTTTATGGAACCAATTATTTGCTTGCCTAAAACCAATAACAAAACAATGAATTAAAACAACTACAAACATGTGTACGTGGACTTGCAACAAACTGGATTATGGAAAGCGTGCACGTGTTCTTCAGTTTGCATCACCAACTGGAGACAATCTCGACTTGGATCACAAAATGCCACATGGGATTATTCCATCTATAGTTGACTGAGAAGCCTTTGTTTTACCACGAAAAAACCGCGTCTACACGTTGGCCCCTCATCAAACATCACTAACAAAATGTCTCTTCTCGTTTTCACAGAATTGATTTTTATTTTTATTGAATTTTTTGAAGACACCTCGCTAGTACTTATAAAACATTTTCTATCAAGATTTTGTTAATAAAATATTTTTTTCACAGCAGTAGGCAATCCAAATTTTAATTACAGATTCTGTTTTTGGGTAATTTCTATATGAATGTCTACAACAATATTTCAATAATTATCATTTATATTTAGCAAAATAAAGAAATTTGCGTGTATATTCATGTATTGCCCATTAATTAATAAAAATAAACCACTAGCCAATGTGATAGAAAATTCTCATTCAGTCTAATAATGATTTAAGTTTGAGTAACAATACGGTAATTGATATTAAAAAAAACAAAAGGAATATTAGCTTATATAAAGATAGATTGAAAAATTAATACAAGTAATACTTCCGTTCGCCTATAATAATATTTAGGTATTGTATTCTCAAATGTTGTAGAAAATTAAATATAATACAATTTATATTAATGTCCAACATGACCTGATGAATAGTTTGATAATAATCTTTATTTGAGTTGCTTCCACTATGAATCATACCCGAAAAAATATATTTATATATATAATCGAATTTATAATTCTTTCTTTTGCCTTTGATATATAGTTTCAAGTTAATTATTTAAGCCATTGACACTTCCTTTCTAATTTTACAAAATAAGAATGTAGTTAGGTGGCATGTCAGATTTCCATGTTCTAGTCATTTTAGCTGACTAACGCAGCATTTGAATGATTTTTTTCTCTCCTTGTTTTTCCTTGTTTTTCGCTTTGATTTCACCCATAAGTTCACTGGCAACATCAATACATAGTTTAGAGAGGTTGAAAATTCCACGCTCTTTTATATTTTCACACATTGAACTGTAATTTTTTGCTCATTTTTCTAAATTATGTCATTCCAGGAAATTTCAGATTATATTCATTAATCCTGCTTGAAATTGTATTATACAAAGCTACGTTTCAAACTCAAGAGTCTGGCCTAGTTGTGTTCAATTAATTGGTCCCTTAATACCTATATTGACAATCAGTAAGAAAATAAAATTATTTTGACTGAATTCTATTACTGCAAATACATATTTATAGACATGGGTTATTGTAATTTTTTTTTTCTAACAAGAGGATGTCATATTAAATTAAAATAATAAAGGTATGGAAACTCCTCAAATCAAGTTCAATATATAAATTTAAAGTAGAAAAATTATAACTTCAGAACGGAGCAGCCTGATTCAACCAAAGGCCTACATCCACGGTCAGAGAGCAGCAATAATGTACTACTCACCTGTTCACAGTCAGCCTTGAAACCTCAAATATCAAGACCTCACATCAATTGATGCATCTGATGTCAAAAGTATAAGAGCCTTGTAACCAACTCCGCTGAGTAGGTATAAACAAAGGCTCTCCTTATATCGATGGAGTGTGTTATGTACTTTTAGGATCCTGAAAAATACATAAAGAAAATTTAGAAAAAATAGAAATAAGTAGTAGAATAGAGAGGATAATTATCAATAATTCATTTCATCATCATAATCTCAACAATCACTTGCCATCAGCTTTTATAGACCGAGACTTTGAATGAGTTACACAGTTAAACAAAATAACTGACAACCTATCAATTAAGCAAAATAATAGAGAAAGTGGTTAAGTGGTGTCTGATTCTTTATAACACACTTATCAGAACAAGATACCACTAAGGCGCAACCTAACAATCTAATTTATTCAATCTAACAAATTTAATTAATAATAACTGTTAATATGACCATATCTTCACCATAATGCAGGACACTTGGATCATGCACATATCTGAGTGACACACCAAGTTGTTTTCATCACACACCTGTATCAACAAGTAATACAATCATGGTTGATTCTAAACGCAGCTATAGATATATTATGAAAAATCTAGTTTGGCAACACTTTAACAAAAACTTGTTCTGTAATGTTGTAATACAATCGAAACATATTTTGCAAGCTTAGATACCGTACACACAAACTACTTTCAATTTAAAACCATCAGACGTCAATTGGAAATACTCGTAATTGAGGTCTTCTCATGGAAACTTACCTACAACGACAGAATTGAGGTCTTCCAACTTATAAACAGATTCAACTTCAAGATATCAGCGGCAAGGAATTCCATTTTGTCATACGTTTCCCTCCCAATTTGCTTCATAAGACAAAAAAGTAAGCCAATAACGCAAGCTTTCGGATCTTCACGACCTGCACGACCGAAATGTGGAGGTGGTACATTAATCGTAATATTACGACCTTCACGTCAATCACGTGGATGTGGATCTTCCTCTAAACCCTTCTTTTCCGCGAACTCCTTCTCCTCACACTCGTCTTTGGCTGTTTTGCTGGTCCAACTGAGACTATCTGAGCGTAAGATTTCTTCCTCAGTTCACTAACTACGTCTATTGGATCAACCCCTCTTGTGGCTGTCAGTGTCAGTTTTTGCCCCTTCCCGTCCGTTGCAATCGAATCAACTCCTGTTGAATTAAACGCCCAAAACAAAGATTAAATTGATAAATGCTTCTCTTTTTCCTCCATTTTCCCAGTAGGCAAACGAATTGACAGCAAGGAAGAACCAAAAATTGTATTTAATACCTGAAATGCGAGAGGGAGTTCTCTTGGCTTTGTCATTGGGTAGGTCCACACTATTTCCTGTGACAAGAAAAGACAACATTAGATTCACTAAGATCTTTATCAAAATCCTATCATATAAAGTAAGAAATAATTAGACTCCAATACCAAATCATAGAACTCCAACCAAAGTTCAAACTAAATTGCTACGAAACAAATGCAGGAAAAGATACCATATATTATGCATTCCTTATTTTCTGGTATGTCCTATGCATAATTATAGCAAATTACGAATGAACTCTATATTTTGTAATTGTAAGCTATAGCTATAGTGTTTATCTAGGACTTGCTTATAATTTAAGATAAAGTCGTAGAAGGTAACACTGGTTTTAAAGCAACCATCAGGTATCTCAACAATCCCTATCGTGGACATTAATTCGTGACTAGAGAATTCATAGAAACTAGTTCAAGATCAAATTCACATTCATACCTTAAGCCGAGTCTGCTCCTTAACAAAGCTAAGCTGAGTCTGCTTGCTGCGTCGGCGCAACTTATTAGCATGTGGAAATTTAGCATCAGGTGCAGGCACAGGAACAAGTGTCGGATCCGGTGGGTTAACGTTAGCATCACTTGCAGGGACAGAAACAGGCTTTGGATCCCGTGAATCAACATTAGCATCACTTGCAGGCACAGAAACAGGCGTTGGATCCAGTGGATCAAAGTTAGCATCACTTGCAGGCACAGAAACTAACTTTGGATCCGGTGGATCAATGTTAGCATCACTTGCAGGCACAGAAACAAGCGTTGAATTCGGTGGATCAACGCTAGCATCACTTGCAGGCACAGAAACAAGCGTTCGATCCGGTGGATGAACTCTAACACTCTCGAGTTCTGATTCACCTGTACCTTCTACAATGCCAACTTGATTTGATGGAGTGTTTGAGGATAAATGAAAAACATCTTTTTTGCTTTTAAAAGTGAAGACAGCAGAAATTGTAGCATAAGCTAGTGGAAACACTGATGAACTATAATTAGTTTCGACACCAGATAGTGTCTTAATTAAGCAATAACCTGAAATAATCAACTGGAGAACAGAGAAGACGATCTCCACAGCAATAAGTTGCTGACCTTCTGATTTGAATATTGTTGATCTTTTGATAAAATAAGCATATATGGTTGTTTTAAGAATCAAAGCTGATAAGAGAAATGAAGCCAAAAGGTAACCCCACTGACTTCCTCCTTTTAGATCCAGTATAAATGACATTACCTCCATTGCAAGCAATAGCAACGCGTATCTACGGTCCTCGTTTCTACGACCCTGTAATATAAGTGTTAACATACAAGCGAAGTACATATTCTTTCTCTTTTCACAATAAGAATCATTTCAAAAGTAAGCACCATTGCAAAATTAACGTATCTTTCCTACAAATTAAGTTAACAGAATATTATATGAAAATATTATCGAGCTCTTGTTTTCAAAATCATGAGACAGGCACGTTAAACAAGATAGAAAAAATAATAGGGTCATACTAAATCATTCAAGGAAGTCATGAATATAGTAGACAAATTTTCAAAAACATAAGCAGATAAAAATAACGGTATTACCTCGCGAAGTGATGAGTAGATTCGAGGTACGAATAAAACACGCTCGGAGGTAACATTCCTCATTGTCGAAGTTCTCTTATTGATTCAACTCGGCAGACAGCAAAAGAGACAGAATATGCGGATGAATCCCAGTCGAAGGAGAAATAAATAAGAAATGTCGAAACATGCGTCGAAATTGCCATGAATGTTCAAGCCGAGAGACTTTCTCTTCTACCTAGACGCGCTATGGGAGACTTTACTTCACTGTTAGTCTTTTTCACTCTCCATTAATTATCCCCACGTCACTCATATTGCGTATGTTTTTGATACAAATTCTCTATTTTTATCGTGCTAATCTTTTTATTAAAATAACGTAAATTTAATTAATATATACAAATATTTTTATTAAAATCATTTAAATTTAAATGATATATAAAAAAAGATTATTAATTTTGATAATAAATTATTTTAAATATTATTAAACTATCAATAGATTAATAAAAAATAGATAGTTGAAAATTCTTACTTTCTCTTTCATTCGTTTTTCCAACATTTTTTTCTTCATTAATTATCCACGTTACATCCATTAATTAATTGCTTTTATAGTATTCGTCGTTTTCTAGAAAACAGGTTCTAAGTTTTGGATTCCCTCGTTTTCTAGAAAACAGGTTCTAAGTTTTGGATTCCCTGTCTTATTATTGTATAAACTAATAAAGACATCAATTGATAAACTTTGTTTACATTCCTTTCAATCAAAATAATTATAAAAAAAGAAAAAAGAAAACTTGTTTCTCGTTTGTGTTACTGCCTTGTTTCAAGGTTTTGGAAGTCACTGTCGTTTACTTTGTTTTGTTCAGATTTCGTTAAAGTAAACAGCCATTGTTTATTTTTCCCACAACTTAATTATGCTTGTTTATCCGGCTAATTGAAAATTTGTCCCTTTTATGTATTAGAATATTTTAGCACTGTAACAATCAAACCGCAATATTCTTTTGACTACAGAGCAATCATGGCATAATTAAGCACTGGTGCATGTGCTTGAGGTGCTTTATGCATACCGTTTAAAAATCTGAGTTTATAATGCCAACATATTGAGCTATGATTTGTTGTGCAATACTCAGAGAAACTTCGTAATTTTCACTATTTCCATTCTTCATTATTAGTTGCATATTTAGAAGCGGTTAAATCCTAGTCGAAGAAGAAATAAAAAAGAAAAGTAAAAAACATTTGGCCGAAAGTGAAGCCATATGGAGAGTGTGTTTCGTGAGAAGGAACGAGGCAGTAAACTTTTTTTTTTTTTTTTAATAAAAAATTAATGTACATCATATGAAATCTACTCATATAATCAAGAGATAATTATCTACACTAAAAATCTTATTTTCAATATCTTAGTAAATAGATAAAATGCACAAAAATTGGAAAAGAAGAAGTGGCATTTAAAATTTCTTTAACTTATATTTTCATTGTTTTTCACAGAAGTTATGCCACTATACAGTGGCGGACCCATCGTCGAAATACGGGAAATATGTCCCTCCTGAAATTTAAAAAAAAAAAAATTGTTAATTTACTGTACAGTTCACTTAAAAAAAAAAAAAACTATTATGTCGGTGCAGTCTGCAAACTGCAGATGTGCACACGATAGGGCAGACCGACATTGAGTCTAGAAGGGGCGCGTGCCTCCCTGAAATTTTTTGAAAAATAATTGATGATATTAGTCTTTAGAAATGTAAATATATAAATAAAATGCTGCATAGTATGATAATTGGAGGGTAGTGTTGCTGGTTAGGTGCGCAAGTCACCTTCAACTACAAACCCGTTCACACCCAGAACATGATTTTCTTTTTGTCACCTTTTACCTATTAAATATATTATATAATTAAATGTCACAAGTTATCATAAACAAGGAAATGTGCTAGTGGTTAGGGTGTGGTTTTTATGCTTTCAATGCTAGGTTCCAACCATAGATCAACCATAGGAAGATTTACCAATGGCTGAAACATGGGAGATCTTATAGGTGTTCTTTTTTTTTTTTTTTTTAATTATAAAAAAATAATAATTTTCTAAATTCTCTAATATTATAATTATTTTTGTTTTGGCAAATTTATTGAGTTTTATAGAATTCCGTCCTGATTAACTCTGTTTTAATCAATTAAACTATTTTCAATCTAATAGAAACCATTGAATTATTAGGGTATTAAATTAAATTTATTGCATGATCAGTTTTATTGTGGAAGGAGAACAATTAAACGAATTGATTTTGTTTTATGTACATCGACTCAATTCAATGTGTCTGGCTTAGTTGGCTTCCATTAAATTAATCGGGTTTTAATAGATAGATTAAGCATGGAACAATTTTAAGGAAAAACGACTCTTTGCAATTATTTTGTAGTTTCCACTTTTTTTTTTTTAAGAAAAAAAAAAATCAAACTAAATTGTAAGATTGACTGAAATGCTGTTGTTGCAGCTGAGCATCTTGGATTTGATGATTACATACCTCCATTTACGAGAGCTAACGGGAGACAGATTCTGAAAGGTGTAGATTATGCTTCAGGATCATCGGGAATTCGTAATGAAACGGGAGCACATGTGGTAATTAGCAAAATTGATATGCACATACATACAAATTCTTCTGTATACACGTATAACTTGTCAAATTAATGCATCTTAGCAAATTGATATCTACAATTTATTTTCATTTGGAAATTAGTTCACAATGATTGTATACAATCTAATAATAGTAAGTGAAATAAAGTTTTATCTTTTAGTGAACCTTTTCAATTATGAACAGTTAAGTCTTTCTATACAACTTACTAAGAGACAAAAATTATGAGTGCTATTTATATATAATCATATATAAGTATAGGATTTTACTACTTTACTGGTTGGATAACCTTACTCAACAATTATAACTATTAAATTGACTTCAATAACTACTCTTACAATCATTTCAATCGATGTAATTATTGAGTAAGGTTATCCAAGTAGTAGGGTGATTATCTAACTAGTTAGCTAGTCAAACCCGTATATATTCAATACATATTAAAAATTTTATTCACATCTTGTAGGATGGCCGACTTGGCATGAATCATCAGTTAAGGCACCATTGGTTACAATCTCACGCATTCAGAAGATAATGGGAGATAATAATTCAGCTTCAAACCTCCTAAAACAATGCATGTATACATTTGAAGTCGGCAACAACGATTACATTAGTACAATTACTTCAATAAGGTTTACCCAACAAATCACCTGTACACACCAGAACAATATGCAAGAACTCTTATCCAAGAATATACCCGGGAATTGAAGGTCTCTTCTTTTATATACCTTCTTTTTATTTATTCGTAATTTATTTATTTACTTTTTAACGTTTGATTGTTCTTGTTACTAGACTTTATGTAACAATGGAGCAAGGAAGATGGCTCTATTTGGAGTACCTCCATACGGCTGTGCACCAGGAATTATAGCAAAGCATGGCAAAGATAGATCTTCATGCGTAGATGACATAAACAATGCAATCCAAATTTTTAATGAAAAGCTTATAAAACTAGTTGATGAGTTGAATAACAATCTAAGGGATGCCAAGATCATATGTGTGAACTATTACCAGATTTCTTTAAGCGTTAGAACAGGCATGTTCTTTCTCTTTCTCTCTCTCTCTTTTAATTGATTTTCTTTTTTTGAAATATCACAAATTTGGAAGTCAGGAGAATGCTTCTAAATTTCATTAAAATAGGCATAAGGGATTCACAATTGGGTCACCTTAACTTCCTTCAAGACGTTGCATTTTCCCCTTTTTGGGATAATATCATTGATTTTTCTGATATTATATAGACATAAAAAATTGATTTGGCAATTCATGAGCATTAGAGAACTCACATGTGTGAAGCTAAAAAAAAGGAGAATGAGTCTCATATTGATAACATACAAAGCATTATAATGATATATACATAAAAACATACATATATACATATATGTCACAACCCAAAAGATTGGTATTCAAAATTGTAAGACTATGCATCACTTCTCATAAACATAAAGTATGTAATAAATTATGAAAATTTAATAATAGATATCTTATTTGTAAAACATCCATCTTAAATTATTAATATTTATTTCATATTTTGTGAAATAATCTTCTATAAAAGAGGAATCTAACAAATTTTGAAAGCATTTAAATAAATATGTATTTAAGCTAAATATTATGAAAAAACACTGATATTCTATTTTATTGACTTCTTTATAATCTTACATATATACATATGTGTGTGTGAACTAGTCATTTCAAGATATATGTAATGTTGATGTGGCCATTTCCGGATTTAGGTATACCAACTCTTCATGTTGTAAAGTAGCAGATGTTGGTAATTTGCATTTGCCAATGTGCATCCATTTGCCATTCCATGTCCAAACAGAGCTGATTACATGTATTTTGATGCATTGCATACAACTGAGGCTGCCAATTTGAAGATAGCAAAAAGATTATACAGTGCTCAGTTTCCATCTGATACCTATCCGATTGATATACGTCGTCTAGCACACCTCCAATGAAGTTTTGATAGCAGTAGCACCAATTGGGTGAAATCTGATGTATATAGATTCATGCACATTTCTGATTTTAGAGTATTATCAATATGTATTTATATATATTCATTATAAGCTGTAAGGATGATATTACAAGTTTATTTTATGAAATATTTTTTTTTTTCGAAAATTAAAAATATTGTTCCTTTTAAAAGGGGGAGGTTTTGCATTCTATTACCGACATTTTAATCATGCCATGCTTAATTTTTGATGCTATAGCCAACACGACCTTGACTTGTTGGTGACCATGGTGGGTCCGGATCATAAAATTATTATAACAGCTGTCTCTTAATATAAGGTTCCAATATGGTCAAATTTATTTCATCAACGTTTAATCCATGCCAAAACTGAATCAGATGCAACTTGATTGAGTGGTTCCAATCTTTGCATATATACTAAGTTTTCTTTTGTGTTCCCTTCCAAACCATGAAGCTATTCTTATAGTTTAATTTGACAAGCCTTCTATGTGTCAACAATTTTGTTGGCATTATTCCCATATATATGAATAGAAAAGATTAGGAAAGTGAAAGGTGACATTAAGCACTCTTTAAATATCGGTTGTCCTTTTTGTTATTAATTATTATTAGAGTTGAAATAGAAGGACATGTATCGAGTATTCAATTTTGTTAAAGTACGTGTAAAAGATTTTTAATTACACTACTTCGCCAATTTGATTATTTGATCATTCGACATTAACATTTCTTGACACGCAAGTGTTCCCACTACTTAATTACAAATACAAGACCTATTATAAGGAGAGAGTGCAATGCCAAATCAGAGTGTTAATTGTAGTTTGATGCAATCATCACGCACCAGAGGGGAAGCAATTGTTGTGCTAATGTTACCATTAAGTGACAAAGTGGAGATTCATGTGCGTTAGATTGACTGCCAAGAGAAATTGGTAAGGTTAGATAAATATTGAGTTTGTGAAATTTGGACAACAAAGGAAAGATTGACTGCTATGAGAGTTTGGGAGATTGGATAAAATGTGTACGTGAAGGGACTAAATCAAACAACAGAAATAAAAGAAGGAATTAAATTTGCCTAATTTTGAACTTACTATTTGCCACTAGATCCTCAAAATTTGATATAAAACATATATGAGAAGATTCACCTAAATAAGGAAAACCAAATAACAAATGAGATTTTTACGGATAAGAGAGTTGCTAAAGCCAATCATGTATCAATAGGCACTCAAGCTAAGTCAGAGGCTAGCAGGAATCCTGATCCTATGGAGAAGTCATGATAAGGTATCCAGTAGTACAACACCAGCTGATTGAACTTCTAGAAGTATTCCAGTGCTGCTCACCTGTTCACAGTCAACCCTGAAACCTCAAATATCAAGACCTCACATCAATTAATAGATGCACCTGATGTCAAGAGTATAAGAGCCTTGTAACTAACTCTGCTGAGTAGGCATAAACAAAGGCTCTCCTTATATCGAAGGAGTGACACACAAAGTTGTTTTCATCACACACCTGTATCAACAAGTTATACAATCATGGTTGATTCTTAACCCAGCTACAGATATAATATGAAAAATCCAGCTTGGCAACTTTCACCATAACTTGTTCTGTAATATTCTAATACAATCAAAACATATTCTGCAAGCTTAGAGTACTTACTACCTACTTTCATACAAAAGATTCAAATTCAAGATATCAGTGGCAAAGAATTCCCTTTTGTCATATATTTCCCTCCCAGTTTGCTTCATAAGACAAAAAAGTTAGCCAATAACACAAAAATTTGGATCTCCCTTTCCATCATAAGGAACTGCCGTATAAGAATAAGGAACTGCATCATAATAAGAATAAGGCCAAATTTAAGGCCAAATTTGACCCTCTGAATTCTTCTTTTCCACGGACTGCTTTCCCTCCCTCGTCTTTGGCTGTTCTGCTGGTCCAACTGAGATTAGTTCAGTGTTACATAGCTTCCCCAGTTTATTAAGAACTTGTTCTAGATCAACCTCTCCTGTGGCATTCAGTGTCAAATTTTCCCCCTTCGTGCCCACTCTTATCGAATCAACCCCTGTTGAATTAAATCCCGAAAACAAAGATTAAATTGATAAATGCTTCCTTTTTCCTTCATTTTCCCAGTAGGCAAATGAATTGACAGCAAGAAAGAACGAAAAATTATATTTAATACCTGGAATGCTTAAGAGAGATCTAAAGGCTTTGTACTTTTTGTCATTGGGTAGGTCCACTTTGAACACTACGTTCTGTGACAAGAAAAGACAACATTAGATTCATTAAGATCTTTATCAAAATCCTATCATATAAAAGTAAGAAATAATTAGACTCCAATACCAAATCATAGAACTCCGGTCAAAGTTCAAACTAAATTGTTACAAAACAGATGCAGAAAAACATACCATATATTATGCATTCCTTAATTTCTGGTATGTCCTATGCACAATTATAGCAAATTACAAATGAACTCTATATTTTGTAATTGTAAGCTATAGCTGTAGTGTTTATCTAGGACTTGTTTATAATTTAAGATAAAGTCATAAAAGGTGAGAATAGTTTTAAAGCAACCATCAGGTATCACAACAATCCCTATTGTGGACATCAATTCGTGACTAAAGAATTCATAGAAACTAGTTCAAAATCAAATTCACATTCATACCTGAAGCCCAGTCTGCACGTTAACAAAGCTAATCTGAGTCTGCTTGCTGCGTCGGCGCAACTTGTTAGCATGTGGAACTTTAGCATCACTTGCAGGTACAGGAACAAGCGTCGGATCCGGTGGGTCAACGTTAGAAATAGGCTTTGGATCCGGTGGACCAACATTAGCTTCACTGTCAGGCACAGAAACAGACGATGGATCCGGTGGACCAACGTTAGCTTCACTGTCAGGCACAGAAACAAGCGTTGGATCCGGTGGATCAACGTTAGCATCACTTGCAGGCACAGAAACAAGCGTTGGATCCCGTGGATCAACGTTAGCATCACTTGCAGGCACAGAAACAAGCGTTGGATCCCGTGGATCAACGTTAGCATCACTTGCAGGCACAGAAACAAGCGTTGGATCCCGTGGATCAACTCTAATACTCTCGAGTTCTGATTTACCTGTACCTTCTACAATGCCAACTTGATTTGATGGAGTGTTTGAGGATAAATGTAAAACATCTTTTTTTCTTTTAAAAGTGAAGACAGCAGAAATTGTAGCATAAGCTAGTGGAAACACTGATGAACTATAATTAGTTTCGACACCAGATAGTGTCTTAATTAAGCAATAACCTGAAATAATCAACTGGAGAACAGAGAAGACGATCTCCACAGCAATAAGTTGCTGACCTTTTGATTTGAATATTGTTGATTTTTCGATAAAATAAGCATATATGGTTGTTTTAAGAATCAAAGCTGATAAGAGAAATGAAGCCAAAAGGTAACCCCACTGACTTCCTCCAAATAGATCCATTATAAATGACACCACCTCCATTGCAAGCAATAGCAACGCGTATCTACGGTCCTCGTTCCCACGCCCCTATAATATAAGAATTATTTCAAAAGTAAGCACCACTGCAAAATTATCATATCTTTCCGACAAATTAAATATTGTCGAGCTCTTGTTTTCAAAATCATGAGACAGGTTCGTTAAACAAGATAG
This sequence comes from Dimocarpus longan, assembly GCA_022984855.1. NCBI lineage: Eukaryota > Viridiplantae > Streptophyta > Magnoliopsida > Sapindales > Sapindaceae > Dimocarpus > Dimocarpus longan. The sequence continues at coordinate 14,025,285 of CM041020.1, forward strand.
AAAAAATAATAGGGTCATACTAAATCATTCAAGGAAGTCATGAATATAGTAGACAAATTTTCAAAAACGTGAGCAGATAAAAATAACGGTGTTACCTCGCGAAGTGATGAGTAGATTCGAGGTATGCATAAAACACGCTCCGAGATAACATTCCACATTGTCAGAGTTTTCTTATTGATTCAACTCTGCAGACAGCAAAAGAGACAGAAGATGCTGATGAATCCTGGTCGAAGAAGCAATAAATAAGAAATGTCCAAGTATTTAGTCGAAATTGCCAAGAGTGTCAAGCGGAGAGACTTTCTCTTCTCCCTAGAAGCGCTGTGGGAGACTTTACTTCACTTCACTGTCAGTCTTGTTTGCTCCCCACTAATTATCCCCACGTCACTCATATTACGTCACTTTCTGGATAAAAATATTTTATTAATTTTAACATAATACTAATCTTTTTATTAAAATAATTTAAATTTTAATGACGTATAAAAAAAAATTTATCGATTTTAATTAGGGATGACAATATGGATTATGACATGATGGATCGATATGAATTCATTAAAATAAATGGGTATGAGTTGGAGTTAAACGAATTCATGTCGTAATCATATCAACCCGTTTAATCTGTTTATTGAACGAATCGAATCGGGTTTGGTTAAACAAATCGCGGGTGCACGATTAAAATTGAGGTCAAATTCTAATTTAATATATTATAGGGGTTATAATGTAATTATACATTTATATATATACACACACTTCAGCAAATCTCTAACCAATTAACCTAAAGTCGGCAGCCCCTTTCTTTTTGCAGTTCACCTTGCACAGCACGAGTAGCACGGCCACTCAACTAGACGCCACGAGCAACATCGCCACTCGACCAAACTCCACGAGCAGCACGACAGACAGACCAGACGCCACAAGCAATACGACAGATGGACCAGTTGACCACCGGACGAGTAGCACCGCAGACGGACCAGTTGACCACCAGACGAGTAGCACGGCAGACGAACCAGTTGATTACCGGACGAGCAGCACGACAGACGGACCAAACACCACGAGCAGCACGATAGACAGACCAATTAACCACCGAACGAGCAGCACGGCAGATGGTCACCAGCTTCCGCTCAAGCATGATAGACGAACTAGTTGACCACCGGACGAGTAGCACGACAAACAGATCAAACGCCACGAGTAGCACGACAGACAGACCAGTTGACCACTGGACGAGCAGCACGGCAGACGATCACCAGTTTCCGCTCAAGCTATGGTAGCATGGCAAACGGACCAGTTGACCAGTTGACCAATGGCAGACGGTCACTAGCTTCGGCTTGACCAGCTTGGGTAACCGTCCAACTCATCATCCAACCCGACAACATGACCCGACACCAACATCTACGACGATATGAAATTTGTTATATTTGTGTTTGAGTGTGAATGGTCCGTCTGATTGTGAATTATTTGTGGCTTGACCAGCTTAAATGTTTGATTGAGAATTATGTGTTATATTTGTGTTTAAATTGAGATTGAGTTTGATTTTATTATGATTTTTAAATGTAGAATAAATGAAATTTTATAGTTGATTTATTATTTAGGTTTTATGGTTAATTTAATATTTAGTTGAAATATTATTTATTATATTTTGATTAAACGAATTATATGAATTATATGGGTTAAACCAATTAAACGGGTTGAACGAGTTAAATGAATTAAACTAGTTAAACGAGTTAAACGAATTAAACGGTTTAAATGATTAAACGGGTTAAACGAATTCGTGTCGTGTCCATCTTGTATAAACGAATTCGTGTCGAATCCAAAAATATCGACGTATTTCTTAAACAAATTTGTGTCGAATTGAACGAATTCATAAACGAATTGAATCGAATCCAACTCAACCCGACACGCCAACCCTTTTTGCCACCTCTAACTAACACTTTACGGATAGTAGGATTATCGGAATCTATTAAGACGAACTACTATGATACAGTTTAAATGATTACTTCTATAAATGAGGAAATGACAACTCTTATTAAAAGAAAATTCACAATCTACACCTTATGTTTTAAAAGATAACGATGAGATTTATACTCTTAATCTCTTAAGTCAAGATAAGTACTTGATCATTTTTAATAAGAAGTAATGTGTCTGGAGAGTGATTATTAAGGATATGGTACTTGATTTTATGAAAATTAGTTCATGTATATTAATCTATATATATCATCTAAGTAATTTATTAAATTCAAATCAACATAGTTAATTTCTTTCCTATTCTTGACTAATTCTTATCTAGTACAAGTTCAAAGCACTCCTTAAGTCAATGCAAATTATGCAAGCCAATAAAGAGTACTCAACTAATCAACCTCTATGATTTGAAGAGGAAAAAGGAAAAAAAAAAAATATATATATATATATATATACACACTTTAATTATGGTTCAGATGTAAATTTGTGCAAAGTTGTTAAATTGTGGGCATATAAAACTGCCAAAAGTTACTAAATAAATAAAATAATTTTTGGAAAACAAGACAAAAGAAAAGAAAGTTATTGTGAGTCGAAGTACTCGAGAAATCCTTCAGTAAGTTTTCTGAATTAATTTATCAAAAGTCTTGGTTGACATTACTGTTAATTGGTCCACTTAAATAACGTTATCTCAGATGAATGATCAAAATACGTAAAAAATGTATATTAAATTGCATAATATTAATTAATGTCCTGAATTACCGAAGATCTACTTGTGTAAAAATCTCAAAAAAGATATTTGTTTGTCTGTTAAATATACCAGCAGCCGAACTTGACCATATATTAAAATTTACTTAAAAGTGATTGAGAGCTTGTTTAGTAAGTCATTCTATAAGACTGACATTAAACTGACAGATGCATACATTAAACTGACAGATGCATGCACCACTACTTTCTATCAACACGCGTTACACGCACAAGACAAGTCGTTCCAAATTCTTTTACGTATGCATTTTTTAATTTAATTTTTTTTTAAGAGAATTACATGTTGGTAGTTAACACAAATCTCAAAAATTATTCAACTATAATATTCACTATTTGATATTATAATATGTTAATATATCCCATCATATATAATATGAACAGATGACAAATATCGGATATATGTTAAACGCGTCTTACAATATAACATGTGCAACGAGAATAATTTCAGATAAATGAAATAGAGATGATACTTTTAGACTTTAACATCGTGTTAATTATCATCAAATCTAAAAGTTTAAATTGACAAGAAAAAATCATTATAGTATTTAAGGCGTCGGATTATAATATATTAACATATATCATCATATGGTCCTGCAATTTAAATGATTAGCATATTAAGTTATAGTATCAATTCCTAGGTACACACTTAGAATTTACCTTCGCAAATTTGAATTTGTTTCTATATTGTTTTTGTCAAAATTCACATAGGAATAATCTGTAATACTTAAAAATGTAAACTTTAGAGAGTAAATAATAAGAAATTTATAATTAGAGAATCAAATCAGATAAATCAATATTATTGTCTACTAATTTAATACTTCATTTTCATAACTGATTGCCAAGATTAGACTGCATTGACTCAAATGATTTTACTGTATTAAAGGTATTTTTTCTCAATAGTAGTGATTTTCTCAAGAATAACTCTCACGTAGTTGGTTTTCTCATTCCTAATATTCACTTGTTCATCATCTTGGTCTTTTCATGATCATTACTGATTTATGCAACAACATCTAAAAAAAGTAACGGATTAATATTTTTAAACAATTAAGATTTAAAAGAAAGGTGAATTTCATTTTCATTTACAAAACTTTTAGATCATTTATTAAAATTAAATGGTATTATATTTAATTTTTTAATAACTTTTTGTTGGATTAAATATTAGTAATTTTTAAATTATTTTGAATTTATAGTTTTGACTCGAGGCCCTAAGACAGAAATTCTGGCGTATATGCATATATATATATAAAAGGAAATTTGAGACTCTTCCTATTTGTCCTCTGCGGGCACCTCCAGTCTCCAGTTGTGGATCGGGTCAGTAAGCTTGTTATCTCTGTCGATTGATCCATGGCCCAATTGAGACTTAGGGGGGTGTATTCAATTTAAACTTTTAATGACTTTTATAAAGTTTAAAAGTTAAGGTGTATTCAATACAGACTTCTAAAAACTCTGCAAAAGTTATTTGGTATTAATGTAGACTTTTAAAGATTTTTACAAAGTCTATAAAAGTTAAGGTGTATTCAATCAAAATTTTTTAAGAGTTTATAAAAGTTATGAGATATTCAAAATATCAATGATTTTTATAGAATTTAAAATTTTAATGACTTTTGTAGATTTTTATGTTAAATTTATACTAATCAAGCTTCATAAATTCTCCTCCACTTCCCTGAAAAACTTTTGTAGACTTTTATTTTTTATTATAGAAGCAAACTTCATCATCGTTTTTACATTTGAATTTCTAATAAATAAAAATATTTCACTTATTTTAAAAATACATACACACACATATACACACACACATATATATATATATATATATATATTTCACTTCTATTTTATTGTAAATTATAATAGTCAATATTTTTCTTCCTATATTTAAATTGTTAGCTTTTTAGCTTTTTAAATCTGATTAAATATCTTCTTTTCCAAATGACATCAATTTATTATTTTGTAAAAGATTTTAAGTTTGAATCAAAATTGAGGAGTTAGATCTTGGCAAAATAAATTAAAAAAATAAATTATAATTTATATTTACATAAATACAATACAAAAATATGTTTAAATAAATATTGATCTAAATCATCTAATTATTCTTATAATAAACAATACAACTATTATTAATAATTATATTGTAAGCTAACAATTTAGTATTTCTTGTGTATGAATGATGAAAATAGAATTTATAATGTATAAATAAAAAATTTCATTACTTTATTGATGGAATTAATCAATGAAATCTTTTTTTTTTTTTTTATATTACAAAATAAAAGGAAAAACCTCTATTTCAATTAAAAGAGGGAAAAAAAAAATTAATATTTGATGATTTTTTAGCTAGTGGTTAATTACGAAAATTTAAATTTTAAATTTTAAATTTAATTATATTTATACATGTGATTTTTTTTTTTCAATTTTTATGCATATTACTTTTGATTATTTAATATTTTGGGTAGGATAATCAATTTTAATATTTATAAAATATCATAAAATTAATCAGTTTGAATTTTATAAAACATTAGTTTTGATAGTTGTTTTCCATCTGTTTATTTATATTATGTCAAAAGAAAAATATTTTTGTTGAGATGAAAAATATAACTTATAAAATGTGTAATTTGCACGAATTTATTAAAGGAATATATTTTTATTTTAGAAGTAAATGAAAATCTACAAAAGTTTATTAATATATATGAATATTCTTCATCTTAATCATAATTACTAATTAATATAGACGATGATTTCAACTCATTTTTTGAAATTTAAGAACAAAAAAGAAAGCATGCTAATGAATGGATGACTATTATAACTGCTGATATGTGAAATAATGTTGAGATTATTAACAATAATGGACATTAAAGATTTTATTTTTCATAAAAGATATAAATCGAATGATGAAATACTTGAAATACTTGATGTTTTGATTATCTGTTAATGTAGTTAAGGTGACTATACTTTTATTATTATTATTGTTATTTTAAAATAGATTATATTTTATTTTATATGTCATATTTTTTAATCAATTATCAACATGATGAATATAATTTTACTAATTTATAAAGTAAATATTATATTAATTAGTGAAAATTTATTAATATCTATAAAAGTCTATGAAAGTCTATTGGAAGTCTATGAAAATTTTTGATATTATTGTTTTTAGAAGTCTATAACAATCTGGACAAGTTAATGAAAGTTTTTTAAAAAGAATTTATAAAAGTCTCTAAAAATTTTTCATGAATTTGTGAAGTCATTAAAAGTTTATGAAATTCTATAAAAGTCATTCACTAAAAGAAGTCTATAAAAATTTTTTATAGTCACGATTGAATACACCCCTCTTAAATTCGAAAATTAGTAAGAGTTTTGATTTTTACATCCCTTTAAAATTGTATACCCCATCAAATATTTATAAAAGTTTCAATACATAAGAACATTTGTTTTGATGACATTTATTTATAAATATTTAATACATCAAATTTTAAGAAATAATATTTTTCAAATTAAATGAATCACAAATACATATTATAAATTTTTTTAAACAATTCGTTAACAAGATGTATTTCCAAAAGGGTATATAAAGGCTGTGTTTGGATGAATATACTAGATCATATTGGATAGGATTTGACTGTATTGTATTGAATTGAATTGAAATAGACTGAAATGGATAGGATTTGTTTTATGTGACCATTGCATTGAATTGAATATAATTATATAAAATTTATTGTAAATTAAATAAAATTATTGCCAATAAGTTAAATAAAATAATCATATTTTAAATTATAAACTTACAAAATTAAAAAAAAAAAATAACAGTAAAATTCAAAGTTGAATGTGTAATTTTTTAACAAAATATAATTATTTAAAATTATTTTAGTATTTAAAAATAAAAATAATTAACATCCACAATTCCAAAAAAAGAAAAAAATTATAAATTTAATAAGAAAAAAGTTAAAGAAAAGAAAATTAGATTCCATCATTACTGGATACAACAAAACGCACAATCAAAATGAATTTCTTTACGGCTTACAAAAAAGAGGATAATATACAAAGGTTTCGCAATGGACATTCATGTCCAATCCCGTCACAATTCCAAGCCAATCCAAATGCTTGTCGGTACAAACTTGTATCGGTCAGTCAATCCAACACAGCCTTAACTGCGTAGTTGCTAAAGCACCGACAGTGTTACCCTTGCTCGATTAATAAAAGGCAAAAACATAGAAGAAAAAGTTCTTAGGCAATTTTTATTCTTTTGATTTCTTCTTACCAAGGTTTTGAAACTCACTACTTGCTACCCAACCGGCTAGGCAACAAGAGCAAGTTCTCGATTACTTGTTGAGTACTCGATTATTACTCGGATGATCAATCTTGGTCAATCGAAACAGCTTCAAAACCATATTGTCCAAACCCAATTTAAATGGGTAAAACAAGTGGCCATAAAGGTGCCCTTTTGTGTTATTATGGAGATAAAAACATCAACTTTATAAGACATTTACATATAATGAAATCAAATATAGTTAAACATATGTAGAAGACATTAAAGTAAATAAAGAAATGCAAAAAAAAAAAAGGTAAAATGAACTTACAAATTGAGAAATGCACCATTAAAGTTCAGCGAGAGAGATGCAAAAATTTTGTGATGGCAGAGAAGCAAGTCCAATGAGCGAAGCAAGAGAAGCGAGCAGAAGTAGGAGAAGTGAGCAAGAGAAGCAAGTTTAGTGGAAGAGCAGGGAGATTAAGAAGAAGAGTGAGCAGGAGATAGCAAGAACGTAATAGCTAGATTGAGAAGAAATGAAGAACGAGGTTGTGATTTGAGAAGAAATGAAGAATTGGGTTGTTGTCAATTTTTTACTTCTAGACACGAAAATGGTGTCATTTTGGTGTCTCAAAAATGACGTTGTTTTTGGTTAATTAAAAATAAATAAATAAAGTAACCTAAAACGGCGTCGTTTTAGGGACACCAAAACAACCCCGTTTTCGTGTCTTAGATTAAAAAAAAAAAAGTTCTTATACCTTAAAAAACGATGTTGTTATTCTCCCAACCTTCTCTTATGCACCTTGTTTCTCTTTCTAGCTTCTATTTCTCTTTTAAATCCTACTATTGCATGTCATTCATCTCACCCCTTCTCTTCTTTTATTTGGTTTAGGATTTTTTTTGAAGACAATAAGGGTTATGATGAATGGTAGGGATAGTGGTGATGTAAAGATGGTGAAGAATTTGATGATGAAGACAGTTGTGAGAAAAGGTGAAAAGGATTAAGACAACTTCTCCAACAGAGAGTAAACAACCTATGAACTCCTCCAGTCTTTCAACTTCCCTTTCAATCTCCTTCCAAAGGGTGTCATCACCTATGATTTGGTCGTCAATGGGTTTGGTTTGGTGAGCTAAGAGGCATATGTAGATTTGGTTTTGGTGATTTGAAGATCCTATTTTCTTTTTCTTTTTTTTTTGGGGGGGGGGGGGGGGGGGGGGGGGCGGGGGGGGGTGGGGTAGGTTTGGTTTGGTGAAGCAAGAGGCACTTGTAGGTTTGGTTTTGGTGATTTGAAGATCCTTTTTTTTTTTTTTTTTTTTTTTTTTGGTGGGGGGTGGGGGGGGGTGGGATGGCTTGGGTTGTAGGTTTGCCAGTTTTTTTTGAATTTAAGAGTTAGCAAGTCGATCGAATTGGATCGAGTTGGCCAAGTACTTGTTAGGTCCAAGCAGGACCTCCAATTTAGGGGTTCTCGGATCGAGAAGGTGTCCGTTCACGATTTCTTGCTGAGAACTCGATCAAACAATGCTTCTTACAAGCTTTCTATAAACGAACTCATTAGTGATACAACTATTAGAGTTTTTTGTCCCTAGAGCTTATTATTTATAAACGTGGGGTTGCCAATATATTTTGGATTTGAGAGTTAGCGAGTCGATCAAATTGGATCTAGTTGGCCAAGTACTTGTTAGGTCCAAGCAGGACCTCCAATTTGGGGGTTCTCGAATCGACAAGGTATCCATCCACGATTTTTTACTGAGAACTCGATCAAACAATGCTTCTTACAAGCTTTCCATAAACGAATTCATTAGTGATACAACTATTAAGGTTTTTTGTCCTAAGAGCTTACAATTTATAAATGTTCAAATAAATAATAAATCAAATATGTTTTATTTTATTCAATCTATGTGTATTTATATAATGTTTACTTCATACAAAATGTCATATAACATCAATTATTATATATGTAGTCTTAAACTAAGAATATAAAGGTTGTATATAAGAGAATTTAGTTTGATATCAGTAATCTAAAGAGTTCGTTGAAAGTAAACAAAGCTGAATATTTTGTTTGTGGTAAATCTATAGTTGCGGTCCATTTCGTATTTAATACAATGATCTTATTCGAGATTGTTTATATGGTGACATGAAAATGGGACCTTATATAATAGAGATTATATAGGATTAGACTACGATAAAGATGAATTTCTTATTAATATTCGTTAAACAAAGAAATTCATATTTATCAACCTACTAATTATATATGGATTGATCTTAATCTTGAATATATAATGAACTTCTATCTATTTAGTCATGTCTTTTGATTTATATGGATGAGACTATTATATGTTTACAATTAATAAGTTTCATATAACATCAATTATTATATATGTAGTCCTAAACTAAGAATATAAGGGTTGTATGTAAAAGAATTTAGTTTGATATCAGTAATATAAAGAGTTCGTAAAAAGTAAACAAAACTGAATATTTTGTTTATGGTAAATCTGAATATTTTGTTTGTGATAAATCTGAATATTTTGTTTGTGGTAAATCTATAGTTGCGGTCCATTTCGTATTCAATACAATGATCTTATTCAAGATTATTTATGTGGTGACATGAAAATGGAGGGACTTTATATAATAGAGATTATATAGGATTAGACCACGATAAAGATGAATTTTTTATTAATATTCGTTAAACAAAGAAATTCATATTTATCAACCTACTGATTATATATGGATTGATCTTAATCTTGAATATATAATGAACTTCTATCTATTTAATCATGTCTTTTGATTTACATGGATGAGACTATTATATGTTTACAATTAATAAGTTTCATACAACATCAATTATTATATATGTAGTCTTAAACTAAGAATATAAGGGTTGTATATAAGAGAATTTAGTTTGATATCAGTAATCTAAAGAGTTCATAGAAAATAAACAAAACTGAATATTTTATTTGTGGTAAATCTATAGTTGCAGTCCATTTATATTCAATACAATGATTTTATTCAAGATTGTTTATGTGGTGACATGAAAATGGAGGGACCTTATATAATAGAGATTATATATGATTAGACCACGATAAAGATGAATTTCTTATTAATATTTATTAAACAAAAAAATTTATATTTATCAACCTACTGATTATATATGGATTAATCTTAATCTTGAATATATAATGAATTTCTATCTATTTAATCATGTCTTTTGATTCACATGGGTGAGACTATTATATGTTTACAATTAATAAGTTTCATATAACATCAATTATTATATATGTAGTCTTAAACTAAGAATATAAGGGTTGTATATAATAGAATTTAGTTTGATATCAGTAATCTAAAGAGTTCGTAGAAAGTAAACAAAACTGAATATTTTGTTTGTGGTAAATCTATAGTTGCGGTCCATTTCGTATTCAATACAATGATCTTATTCGAGATTGTTTATGTGGTGATATGAAAATGGAGGGACCTTATATAATAGAGATTATATAGGATTAGATCACGATAAAGATGAATTTCTTATTAATATTCGTTAAACAAAAAAATTCATATTTATCAACCTACTGATTATATATGGATTGATCTTAATCTTGAATATATAATGAACTTCTATCTATTTAATCATGTCTTTTGATTTACATGGATGAGACTATTATATGTTTACAATTAATAAGTTTCTTACTTTGAAGATGTGATGTAATAAGTAGTTGTGAACATTTTTGCCTAATAGTGGAATTCACTCTTTCTTATTAGAAGTAGATAAGTAATTCTCTTAAATGTTGATTTAGGTATTGAATAATAAGAGCGCTTGATTTTCTATTTGTGAGAAAGTAGAAAAATAAATTCATAAATTATTATGAATATATTGTTCATTAAACAATCAACGGTACTTGTAGAAACAAGATATAATTAGAATGGTATAATAGATTTTATGACTTAACTTTAATTATAAACTACATGTGGAAGATCAAACCACATACAATGATTAGATCGATAGACACAGAAGATTTCAAATTATGTAAAACATATGTAATTTTGAGAATATAACATTAGGTTTTTAAGGTAGTAACTTTAAAGTTAATAATAATGAATTATTTAATTAAAAAATTTTAATTGATAATTACGATGTTATTGGAACTTAAAATTATATATCTATTTGGTCCTCTTGCTAGCTAATACTCACTGCAAGAAATGAGAAAAGACGAATACAATTAGAGCATCCAATTATATGTGTTACATATGTAACATTATTATGTTCACATAATATTTAAATAATGTTGATTATTTAAATTAATGATTATTTAATTAATAATTATGAATTATTTAATTATTTATCTAAAAAGGTTATGGGCTCAAATCCATGTAGTTACATAAAATAATTAATTATTTTATAGCCATGAGATTTAAAAAGTTGAAGTCAAATTAATGAAGTAAAATTTTTTCATTAATGTAAGAAAATTAAGTTTTAATAGTTTAATTAATGAAATAAGTTGTTTCTTCATTAAAGTAAGAAAACCTAGAACTTAATATTTTTATTAATGAAGTATGTTGTTTCTTCATTAAAAGAAAACTTTAAATTAATATTCTAATTAATGAAGTAGATTGCTTCTTCTTTGAATTAGAAAACTTAAGTCGAATTGAATTTTTAATTAATGATGTAAGTTGTTCTGTCATTGAATTACAAAACTCTTAATTGATTTTTTTTTTTTTTTAATGAGAAAAATTGTTTCCTTATTAAATTAAAAAATATAAAATTGATCAATATAAAAAGATGTTTTATGTTGAGAATCAACACTTGACTTGAATGATTTTTCCTTGCCCTAGTCATTCAACACATAAAAGAAAACACCAAAGCCTAAAAAGTTTAGGGTTGTCTAAAAACTATCGAAGAAAAAAAAGGTCAGTTGAATCCTTTCTTGGTTGTTGTTTTCATTGTTTTCTTTTGAGAAAAAAAAAAAGTTTGATCATAATTCTTTAAGATCGTGTCTATATACATTTCTTGTTAAATAGTCATAATAAGGAAGATCAAGTGGTAAAGAATTTACGAATAAAAAAGGATCAATCAATCTTCATGCAATGTAATATTCGATCTTATTGATTTAGTTATTTAATTGTTATTACTAGTATCGACTAACAAGTTTTTTTCTTGAAAAAAGTTTTAAAATCCACATCTCTACATTATTCTAAAATCGATTTTTTCCTTCAACAACACTGACTCTTACTCCAAATTTTTCATCCTTACCGTATTATGGAAACATGAAACTTAATTGCGATGTTGCTTTCATTGTATGGTAGCTATAGCGATGTGGTAACAGAGCCTCTGGCCTTAAATATGTGACTTCCGATAGAATAACTACGTATTTTTGTTGACATAGGTTTATAGAAATCCAATCAGCCTTTTAGACATAAAAAGAAAAACCATACCTGATCTGAATCTGATGGTATAGTTAATTCCATATTGTACATAGGTCTTGTATGTGCTCCTTAATTCTTAGTTACAAAAAGCTTCGACTCATCTTATACGTTCCATTCAAATTGTATTATATGATATAAATAGCTATTAATTACATATGACTAATCATTAAGTCATGCGAATTCTATGTGATGAAAACAAAGCTTTAATTAAGTGAAATGTGTTTTATGAAATCTCAAATATGGAGAAACAAAAAACAAAAAAAAATCATGGAAGCCTCTCGTGGAGTTTTAAAGAATTGCTTCTCTCCTTAGAATAAATTAGCATAACAGCTAATATATATATAAAGGATAGCACAACTTGAGTAATCAATAACTCCAAAAGACAAAGCTGTCTAGAGTCTCTAGACAGGAGTCATAAACATGATAGCAACTTCGAATAACAAGTTGGACACGTAAGGATAAAGGAATATGCGGTTAATCTGCTATTAATTACTAGGTTTATCCAGTTAACAGGGAAGTTCAGTTTCTTTATTATTGCTTCTAAAAAAGACCACTCCACCCGATCGTAAGCTTTGCTAAGATCAAGCTTAATTGCCATCAGACCTCTCTTACCTTTCATCCTCTTACTAATGGAATGCAAAAGCTTAAAGGAAACTAGAATATTGCCAAAAATCTGCCTACTTGAAACAAAGGCAGATTGGTTCGACGAGATTAGGTCCGGAAGTACTCTTTTCAGACGCTGGGAAAGCACTTTGGTCACCACCTTGTAGATCATAGTTGTAAGGCTGATGGGTCTAAAGTCCCTCAACTTATCTGGGTTCTTACATTTTGGGATCAGAATAACATTGGTGGAGTTGAAGGCTTTTATTGAAGACTCTTCCTTCAGGATTTTTAAGCACATTTCCGTGATCTCACTTCCAACAATCTCCCACATTTTTTGATAAAAAATAGCCTGAAAACCATCTGGCCCCGGAGACCTATTCGGACCCACACTGAACATGGCAGCTTAATCTTTTCTCCACTAAAGAGGAGGCTCAGACTACTACGTTGCCTCTTATTCAGTCTACTATCAATCCTGGCAATAGCTTTCGAGATATCAAAGGGAGAAGGGGAAGATAAACTAAAAAGGAGATGAAAATATTCACAGATGACTCTGCCTATATCCTCCATGGACTCTGCAATAGACCCATTATCTTCCACTATTCTAAGGATCGAATGTTTCTTTTTTCTAGCAGTCGCTCGAATATGCCACTTCAGTTTTGGTGGGAGACATTCACAACTGCTGTTCATCTCACAAACAAGCTCCCAACACCTGTTCTCAAAGACAAAACACCTTATGAAATGGTCTATCATCACAAACCCCACTATCATGAGCTCAAAGTATTCGGGTGTGCTTGTTATCCTCTATTGAGACCTTACCATAAAGTCAAGTTTAACTTTCATTCCACTAAATGTCTATTCATTGGTTACTGCCCTAATAAAAAAGGCTATAGATGTCTACAGCCATCTGGTCGTGTCTATGTCTCTAGGGATGTAGTGTTTCATGAAACAGAATTCCCTTATTCCTATTTGTTCACATCATCTTCTGCCTGTACAAAATCTAATGATTCAAGTCTACCTGTGTCTATTCTATATACACCACCTGCATCGAAGTGCAATAATAATACTGGTCCTATATTCTGCACCAATACATCATCTCATACTATAGCACAGCAGCACCTTCATTATAGTCACTTCGTTTCACCTAAAACATCAGACCCTACGGTACCCTTCTTTATCAACATTCCTGTTACTTATAACCCAACTGCCTCTTTACATCCTACGATGACTAGGTATAAGGCAAAACAAATGAGTGTTTTTGCTAACGCAGTAGACATTACCTTTTCTCTTCAACCTAAAAATGTGAGAGAGGCTTTAGCTGATAGTAAATGGAAGGCTACTATAGAGGATGAATACGGAGCCCTCATGAAAAACAACACTTGGTCTTTGGCACCATATCACTAATCATCCATGAATGCATAGGCAACAAATGGGTTTTTAAAGTCAAGCATAATGCAGATGGTAGTGTTCAAAGGTATAAAGCCCGCCTTGTCACAAAAGGGTTCCATCAAAATGGAGGCCTAGATTATTTTGAGACTTTCGGTCCTTGTTGAAGATTAAAGCTTTTCTAAGAGACTCCAGGGCTGCTGGTAGCAGAGGAGTTGAAAGTTACAAAATGAAGACAAGTTTTTGCTTTAGTACAGACTGTTGTTGCAATGGTTTTTATGTTTGTTTAATTTCAGTTTTAGATATGTGATTGTTTTTGTCTAGTTAGTTTTCAATGGATTATGTTGTATCAGATTAGGATAACTTGTATCAGTCATCAAAGTTAGTGGTGTTAGGTGACTGGATTTCAGTTTTTGCTGTAATTTCCCATGTCTGCAGGTCTGATAGTTGCTGTCAGTGATGGACAGCCTTGCTTAGCTGTTCCAAACTCTTGTTCCTTAAAAGAAACTCCCTTCTAATGAAATGATATGTAGTTCATCATTCATAAAAAATTCTCAGAGTTCATTTTTCTTCATTTTGTTGCTGTATTTTATGTTTAATGGATGTTATGGTCTGAAATTCTAACAGTGGTATCAGAGCATTTTTCTTGAGGGTCTGTGAGGTTTCTCTCTCCAATTCTTGAGTGAATTTGTGAGGTTTAAACAGTTGAGAGTGAGTGCTAAACACTTGTGAGTGCAAATATGGTTGCAAGAAGTAATACCAACTTTGCTGTGCCTCAGTTTTCTGGGGAAAACTATCAGATATGGACTGTTAAAATGAAGTCCTATCTAAAAGCATTTGGTTTATAGGAGTATGTTCAGGAGGACAAGCAAGTGCCTCCATTGAGAGCTAATCCAACAATAGCTCAAATGAAGCAGCATGAAGAAGAAAAAATGAAAAGAGATAAGGCAGTTACATGCCTGCATTCTGCTTTATCAGATGCAGTGTTTACCACCATAATGCATCTTGAAAATGCAAAGCTCATATGGGATGAACTGAAGGAGAGGTTTGAAGGCAGTGAAAGGGTGAAGTCTGTGAGGCTCTTAACTCTCAAAAGAGAGTTTGAAATGCTGAGAATGAAGGAAGAAGAGATTATCAAGGATTACTCATCAAAACTGTTTGATTTGGTAAACCAAATGAGACTTTATAGTGAGGTGATTCAAGATCACAAAGTGTTTGAGAAGATAATGATCAGCCTACCTGAAACATTTGAAGCAAAAGTGGCAGCCATAGAGGAGTCTAGTGATCTCAAGACATTGACTGTTGCTGAAATGGTTAGCAAGCTGCAGGTGCAAGAGCAAAGATTAGCTATAAGAAATGAAGATGAAGTTGAAGGAGCTTTTCTAGCAAAGCACAAGGGGAAACAACGGAAAAAGGACCGAAAGAAGCATGGTTCAGGTCCTAAAAATTGAGATCAGAAAGGGAAAACAAAGTTGGATGGCAGCACTGCAGATGTTGGTTCAAAAGTCAAGTTTCCTCCTTGTTCAACTTGCAAGAGAACAAATCATCTTGCAAAGGATTGTTGGTATAAGGGAAAACCTCAAATCCAATGTAACTTTTGCAAGAAATTGGGACACAAGGAGAACTACTTTAGAGCAAAATCAAATCAATCCTCTCAGCAACCTACACAGCAGCAAGCTAATTATACTGATGAGATGGCAGCAGATGATCACTTGTTTATGGTCTCACAAAATCATCATGTAGCCTCAAATAATGCTTGGTATATAGATAGTGGCTGCACTAGTCACATGGCAAAGGATTTGAGTTTATTCACCTCACTAGACAGAACTGATAGAACCAAAGTAAAACTTGGAAATGGTGATGTTGTTCAAGCTGCTGGAAGAGGTAATGTGCTGATCCAAACTGCTGCAGGTGCTAGAATGATCAATAATGTTCTTTTCATACCTGATCTTGCTCAAAATTTGCTAAGTGTAGCACAACTATTGAAGAGGGGTTACTCTATATCATTTAACTGTAACTATTGCATCATTTTAGACTCTAGAAATGTTGAAGTGGTTAAGGTTAGAATGCATGACGATAGCTTTCCCATAAACTTTAAAGAGGTTAAGCATTCAGCCTTAATGATTAAGCATGATGAGTCTAGCATATGACATAAGAGATTAGGCCATTCTAGTGCTTTAAATTATTTGCAAAAACATGAAATTGTGAGTGGACTGCCCAAAATGCTTCAAATTGAAAATGTATGTGGTGTTTGCCAATATGGAAAGATGCATAGGAAGCCTTTTACAGCTGCAAGTAAATATAGGATAGCAAATAAACTAGAGTTGGTGCATTCGGACCTATGTGGTCCTATGAGCATACATTCCTTGAACCAAAACTTGTATTTTCTATTGTTTATTGATGATTGGATGGGTTGGGTGTACTTCTTGACAAGCAAGTCTCAAACCTTTGATTTCTTTAAGAAATTCAAAGCAATGGTGGAAATGGAGAGTGGATGCAAGTTGAAGAAACTTAAGACAGATAATGGAAAAGAATACACCTTCAACAAGTTCCACCTTTTTTGTCAAGATATGGGGATTTAACATCAACTGATTGTGAGCTATTCTCCACAGCAAAATGGAGTTTCAGAAAGGAGAAATGGGATAATAATGGAGATGACAAGGTGTCTTCTAGTAGAGAAGAAATTGCCTAAAAGTTTTTGGGTAGAAGCTATCCATGCTGCTGTGTACATTCAGAATAGGCTCCCCACCAAAGCTGTTGAAGGAATGACTCCTATGGAAGCTTGGACAGGTTCTAAACCTTCAGTTGGTCACTTCAAAGTGTTTGGTTCTATTTGCTACATGCATATACCTAAAGCAACAAGAACCAAACTAGATAATAAAGCTGAGTTGGGTATTCTACTAGGATGTGCAGTAAACTCTAAGGCCTATAGGGTGTATAATGTGGAAACAAGAAAGATTGAAGTGTGCAGGGATGTGAAGGTTGATGAAGACTCTCATTGGGATTGGAAAAACAATTATGTACAAAGGACGATAAGCAAACTCAAGCAAGAGTTGAACCCATGGCTATTGGGAACAAAGATGAAAATTTCAGCAATGGCTTAGATCATATTGCTGACCAGATTACAGAATCAGACTCTCCCATCTTGAAGACAAGATCCTTAGCTGAAGTTTATGAAAGATGCAATGTTGTGGTGAATGAACCTTCTAGTTTTGAAGAAGCTGCAGAACTAGTAGAATGGAGGAGTACAATGCAGGAGGAGCTGAGAATGATTAACAAAAATCAGACTTGGGAGCTGGTTCCAAGGCCAAATGACAAAAAAATCATAGGTGTAAAGTGGGTTTACAGGACAAAACTGAACCCAAATGGCTCCATTAACAAGCATAAAGCTAGGCTGGTCGTAAAAGGGTATTCTCAGGTGGCAGGGGTTGACTTTGGAGATACTTTTGCTCCTGTGGCAAGACATGAAACCATAAGATTACTTGCTGCCTTATCAGCCCAAAATGGATGGATTTTGCACCATCTTGATGTCAAATCTGCCTTCCTTAATGGAATCCTTCAAGAAGAAATTTCTGTTGAGCAACCACCTGGATTTGTCATAGCTGAGCATAAAAATAAGGTGTACAAGCTGCATAAGGCCTTGTATGGATTAAAGCAAGCCCTTAGAGTTTGGTACAGCAGAATAGACTCTTATTCAAAGTGGCTTCAAAAGGATCCAAAATAAAGCAACCTTGTATGTCAAGGCTGATGGGAAAGGAAGCAAGGTTATTGTCTCTCTTTATATGGATGATCTACTGGTTACTAGAGGAATTGAAGAAGAGATAGTTGAATTCAAGAGGTGTATGCTCAAGGAATTTGATATGACATATTTGGGGACCATGAATTATTTCCTAGGTGTGGAAATGAAGCAGCTCAATGATGGTATATTTCTTTCTCAAAGGAAATATGCATGGGATGTGTTGAAAAAATTCAAAATGGAGCATTGCAAACCAGTGTCAACTTCACTTGCAGTAAACGAGAAGCTGTCCAATGATGATGGTGATGCAAGGGCAGATCAAACTCATTATAGAAGTTTGGTGGGTAGCCTTCTCTACCTTACTGCTACCAGACCAGATTTGATATTCTCTACAAGCTTACTTTCAAGATTCATGCACTCTCCAAGCCTTACACACCTAGGAGTTGGAAAAAGGATCTTGAGATACCTTAAAGGGACTCTAGATTTTGGTATATGGTATGGGAAAAGTGATGGAAAGATGGTGGGATATGTTGACAGTGATTGGGTAGGTTCTTTGGATGATTCCAAGAGCACAATAGATTTCGTGTTCTCTTTAGGGAGTGGAGCATTCTCCTGGAACTCAAAAAAACAAGAAGTTATGGCTCAATCAATAGCAGAGGCTGAATATGTTGCTGCTACAGTAGCAACAAATCAGGCAATATGGATTAGAAAAATCCTTATTGATTTGGAAGAAATACAACCTGATCCTTGTATGCTTTTGTGTGATAATGTTTCTGCAATTTCAATAGCCCAAAATCCATTCCAACGTGGGAGAACTAAGCACATAAATGTCAAGTATCATGCTATCCGAGAAGCACAAAGAAATGGTGAAGTGCAGCTGGTTCACTGTAAGTCAGAGGAGCAAGTGGCTGACATTTTAACTAAAGCTCTTCCCTTTAAGTAGTTTAATGTATTAATGGCAAAGCTAGGAGTCTCCAAGAAAAACTTTAAGGAGGAGTGTTGAAGATTAAAGCTTTTCTAAGAGATTCCAGGGCTGTTGGCAGCAAAGGAGCTGAAAGTTACAAAATGAAGACAAGTTTTTGCTTTAGTACAGGCTGTTGTTGCAATGGTTTTTATGTTTGTTTAATTTCAGTTTTAGATATGTGATTGTTTTTGTCTAATTAGTTTTCAATGGATTATGTTGTATAAGATTAGGATAACTTGTATCAGTCATCAAAGTTAGTGGTGTTAGGTGACTGGATTTTAGTTTTTGCTGTAATTTCCCATGTCTGCAGGTCTGATAGTTGTTGTCAGTGATGGACAGCCTTGCTTAGCTGTTCCAAACTCTTGTTCCTTAAAAAAACTCCTTTCTAATGAAATGATATGTAGTTCATCATTCATAAAAAATTCTCAGAGTTCATTTTTCTTCATTTTGTTGCTGTATTTTATGTTTTATGGATGTTATGGTCTGAAATTCTAACAGTCCTATTGTGAAGATGTCTACGATGAGGATTTTATCCAGCTTGGTAGTTTCATTGCATTGGCATATTGAGCAGTTGGACATTAACATTGCTTTCTCAATGGAGACCTACGAGAGAATGTGTACATGGTCCAACCTGAAGGTTTCACTCATCCTCAGCTATCTCAACGTGTTAGCAAGCTGATCAAATCTTTATATGGGCTGAAGCAAGTGCCACGTGCTTGGTATAACAAGCTGAAGTCTGCTCTTCTCACATGGGGTTTTATCAATGCAAAGGCAGATAGTTCCTTGTTCGCTAAGACAAGAGGCAGGTTTGGTTCAAGTAAACTTCTTATTGCCCAAGTTGTCGGTCAACTACAAGCTGCATTTGCTCTGAAGACACTTGGCAATCCTAGCTATTTTGTCGGTTTTGAGATTAGGACTGCTGATAGGTTACATCTTTCACAAACCAAACATGCTACGGATATATTAAAGAAGACCAATATGTATCATGCGAAACCTTGCCCAACTCCAATGGTATATGGCTCTAAGTTGACAAAAGAATCAGGTGAATGCTTCTTAGACTCTACACTTCATCGTAGTACCATTGGTGCCCCCCAATATTTAACAATTTCTCGCCAGACCTATCTTATGCTTCGAATGAACTCAACCAATATTTCGTATCTCCTACAACTTCACACTGGCTTGCTTGTACACGTGTCTTAAGATACATTATAGGCACTCTAAGCTTTGGTCTTCTGTTTCAACCTTTCTCACAGCTCCATTTAACTAGTTTTGCTGATGCAGAGTGGGGGAGTTGTCTGGATGACAGAAAATCCACCTGAAGTTTGTGTTTATTTTTAGGGGCTAATTTGATTTCTTGGAGTGCACAAAAGCAACGTGTAGTTGCCCATTCAAGCATTGAGGCCAAATACCGAGCTTTAGCTCAAGCCACTGCAGAAGTTTTATGGACCAAATTAAATCACCTTTCTCTCAATTGTACATGCTTGTCCCCAACATTCCCATTATTTGGTGTGACAACACTGGTGCAGCTTCCCTTGCCCAGAATCCTGTTCCTCATTCTCGAACCAAACATGTGGAACTTGATTCTTCACTTCATTATTATTGCTAATATCCTTGATGTTCGATATGTTCCATTTGAAGAATAGGTAGCTAACATCTTCACTAAGCCTTTGCCTACCACTAGGTTTGATAAGCTGAGAAACAAACTAATTGTGGATAAATTCACCATCAATTTGCGGGGAGTTGTTAAGGATAGTTAGTCAGGTGAAATAGTTAATTAACTACCTCTGTATTCTTGCGTGTGTCAACATCTGATTGGCTAATTTTTGTAGCCTCTTGTCATTCTCTTATTGGTCCACCTCAGCACTAGTTAGTTAGGATCCTAACTGACTAAAGTCAGGTTGTATATAAACTGTTGATGGCTTCAGTGTATCGTAACACAACATATGTAATGTATTCTTGATTTCAAGGTTTCCGGCTATTCTTAGTTTCTCACATTCTCTCTACCTTTTACAACTATGAATATTGATGTTGGATGATTTCCTAAACTTGAAGAGGATCAATGCCAATGAGCACGATACCATCTACATAAACTATGAGAAAAAGAAAGTTGTTGCTAGAATGCTTGTGAAAAAGTGAATTTCTAAAACCCCAATTAAGTGAGTAGTTTTGAGTTTTAAAAACTAGATTTTGTTGGGTTTTTAGGTTTATACTAAGACGAGCTAGAGGGGTGAGTTAATAGGTCTTTTCAAACTTTTGCGAAATTAATATGAACCCTAATAAACTTTATCCAAATGCAACACAACTTCAACATAGTTACTCATACTAAAGTTCATCAATAAACAAATGTTAAACTCCAATGTTATAGATTATTCTAACATTAACGATCAATCAATTTAATAACTTATAATCATGCAATCGTGAACACTTATCAACATACAAATATTAAACGTCAATGTTAAAATCATCTTGTCGCTTGATTGAGAAACCATAATCTTGTCCGATATACTATTATGCATTTCAGGTTGGTTTCTAATGTCTTGAAAACTATTCTAAGTCCCAATCAGTCTAGGAACATTTAGAAATATTAAATGGACATGATTAAGAGATTCTAAGATTTAAGCTAAAGTCATTTAAGTCAAATTGTTAAAAAAATACATGCAAATATAAATTAATTTAAAAAATGTTGAAATTACATTCTTCCCCCATAAATTTGTAAAAATAAGGATAAGAAATATGTTAATTATAGCCTCAATATATTTTGTATCAAGATTAAACATTCTATATCTGAAAGAATAATATGCTTCTCATAACAATCATCTATTGGACCTGAATTCATAGTTCAAGCCCATTCAGAATCTGCCAAATATATTACAATCAAATTTTGGAGTTCATTCATAATTTCAGAAGTTGAATATTTAATCTCATTATAAATCTAACAACTAAAATTGATATTGCATGAAGATCTAATATTTAATCATGACAAGCTTGATCTATGTGAAATGTTGCATACGAAATATTTCAAAAGCTGAGAAAAGGTTAAAACGATTATGTTTTGATAGCTGAAAACAGAATAAAAATGATTATGCTTTCATCTAGGACTGAAAACAATTTACCTTTCTGGATTAAAAGCGAATTTTTGTTATATTTTGGTTCCATTCAAAATTTTCCCGATTAATATTGTTCTTTTGGACAAAAAGTCGCCTTTGGTGGTTCTCAAAACTCTGTCTATAGTTTTATACATTTAACGGGTAAATAAACTAATTAGGATCCCCTTTAAACAATAATGTGAGATTGGTGGTTCTCACCATCTGAACTGGTTCTCACAAAAAACGAAAAAGCCAAATTTTTGAAGCCAGTGAAAGAATAGAATGATTTTTAGTTGATCCGATAATATAGTAAAAGTGGTTCTGGTCATTTCTGTGCCTCCAATTTTCTCAAATCACACAATTACAAATAAATATATTTCAACTTTCAATCTCCTTGTAACACTTTCTTTTTTTGTTCCTCCTATTATTAAATTTGGTTTTCCATCATTTTGTTTCCAAAATGTGGTACCTGGTAGTGTTGATTTTGAGCATGGCAAATTTTGTTTATGGAAATCAGCAAGTACCTTTGTTACTTTATTTTTGGAGCTTCAATATTCGATGATGGCAATAATAATGTCCTTGTGACCGGTGCCAAAGCCAATTATCCTCCATATGAGATTGATTTTCCCTAAGGTCCGACTGGAAGATGTACCAATGGTCGAAACATGGGAGACCTTATAGGTGTTCTTTCTTTCTTTTTTCTTTTTTAATTATAAAAAAATTCTAATTTTCTAAATTCTCTAATATTATAATTGTTGTTGTTTTGGAAAATTTATTGAGCTTTATAAAATTCCGTCCTAATTAACTCTGTTTTAATCAATTAAACTAT
This sequence comes from Dimocarpus longan, assembly GCA_022984855.1. NCBI lineage: Eukaryota > Viridiplantae > Streptophyta > Magnoliopsida > Sapindales > Sapindaceae > Dimocarpus > Dimocarpus longan. The sequence continues at coordinate 14,048,251 of CM041020.1, forward strand.
TTCCAATCTAATAGAACCCATTGAATTATTAGTGTATTAAATTAAATTTATTGGATGATCAGTTTTATTGTGGAAGGAGAACAATTAAACGAATTGATTTTCTTTTATGTACATCGACTCAATTCAATTTGTCTAGATTAGTTGGCTCCCATTAAATTAATCGGGTTTTAATAGATTGATTAAGCATGGAAAAATTTTAAGGAAAACCGACTCTTTGCACTTTTTTTGTAGTTCCTTCTTTTTTTTTTCCTTTTTTTTTAAAAAAAAAAAAATCAAGCTAAATTGTAAGATTGACTGAAATGCTGTTGTTGCGGCTGAGCATCTTGAATTTGACGATTACATACCTCCATTTACAAGAGCTAACGGGAAATAGATTCTGAAAGGTGTAAATTATGGTTCAGGATTATCAAGAATTCGTAATGAAACGGGAGCACATGTGGTAATTAGCAAATTGATATGCACATACATACAAATTCTTCTGTATACATGTACAACTTGTCCAATTAATGCATCTTAGCAAATTGATATCTAAAATTTATTTTCATTTGGAAATTAGTTCACAATGATTGGATACAATCTAATAATAGTAAGTGAAATAAAGTTTTATCTTTTAGTGAACCTTTTCAATTATGAAGAGTCCAGTCTTTCCATAGAACTTACTAAGAGACAAAATTATGAGTGCTATTTATTTATAACCATATATAAATATAGGATTTTACTACTTTACTGGTTTAGTAACCTTATGCACTAATTACAACCATTATATTAACTTCAATAACTACTCTTACAACTATTTTAATAGATGTAATTATTGAGTAAAGTTATCCAACTACTAAAGTGATTATCTAACTAATGGGAGATAATAATTCAGCTTCAGACCTCCTAAAACAATGCATGTATACAGTTGAAGTCGGCAACAACGATTACATTAACAATTACTTCAATAAGGTTTACCTTACAAGTCGCCTGTACACACCAGAACAATATACAAGAAATTTTATCCAAGAATATACCCAGGAATTGAAGGTCTCTTCTTTTACATACCTTCATTTTATTTATTTATGATTTATTTATTTCCTTTTTAACCTTTGATTGTTCTTGTTACTAGACTTTATATAACTATGGAGCAAGGAAGATGGCTCTATTTGGAGTACCTCCATACGGCTGTGCACCAGGAATTATAGCAAAGCATGGCAAAGATAGATCTTCATGTGGAGATGACATAAACAATGCAATACAAATTTTTATTGACAAGCTTATAAAACTAGTTGATGAGTTGAATAACAACCTAAGGGATGCCAAGATCATATATGTGAACTATTACCAGATTTCTTTAAGCGTTAGAACGGGTATGTTCTTTCTCTTTCTCTGTTTCTCTTTTTGTTAATTGATTTTCATTTTTGAAATATCACAAATTTGGAAGTCAGGAGGGTGCTTCTAAATTTCATTAATGTAGGCATAAGGGATTCACAATTCGGTCACCTTAACTTCCGTCAAGACGTTGCATTTTCCCCTTTTTGGGATAATATAATATCATTGATTTTTCTAATATAATGTAGACACAAAAAATTGGTTTGGCAATTCATGAGCATTAAAGAACTCACATATTTGAAGCTAAAAAAGGAGAATGAGTCTCATATTGATAACATACAAAGCATTATAATGATACATACATACACATATATATATATATATATGTCACAACCCAAAAAATTGGTATTCAAAATTGTAAGACTCTGCGTTGGTATATGTATCACTCATAAACATAAAGCGTGTAACAAAATATGAAAATTTAATAATGAGATATCTTACTTGTAAAGCATCCATCTTAAATTATAATTATTTTTTTCATACTTTGTAAAATAATCTTCTATAAAAGAGGAATCTAACAAAATTTGAAAGCATTTAAATAAATATGTATTTAAGCTAAATGTTATGAAAAAACACTGATATTCTATTTTATTGACTTCTTTATAATGTTATATATATACATATATGTGTAAACTAGTCATTTCAAGATGTATTTAATGTTGATGTGGCCATTTCAGGATTTAAGTATACCAACTCTTCATGCTATAAAGTAGCAGATGTTGGTAATTTGCATTTGCCAATGTGCATTCCATTTGCGATTCCGTGTCCAAAAAGAGCTGATTACATGTATTTGTTAGGATATTTTATATTTATTATTGTGGGCTTACATATTTAATAATAATTATATTATGAACTATCTATTTTAATAGGACATCTATTAATTGAGCTCTAGAAATATCTGTTGGGTATGAGCTTTAATGTGTAGAAACCTAATACTAATAGAATTAAGGTTAATGGGAATCTAATTCGATTAGTATATAAAGAACATTATAAATGGTTATGATCTCCAAGTTAAATCAGATAATTTTTTGTTTTCTTTCTCCTTCCTCATTCAATAAGAAAAACTACAGAACAACTAAAGAGATTTGACTGTGGAAAATCCAATCTTATTCAAGTTTATCAACATGGATTTAGGTATGTTTTCTCTATAATAATTCATAATGATTTAATATGAGTTTTTAGATTATGGTATAGGTTTATACCTATTAAAATTTATACAACAAGTGGTATCAGAGTCTGCTCATATTGAATCATTGAGGAATTAATTAGTTTGGTTTATTATTGTTATAATTGATGCATGAAATATATGTTTCAAGAATATATATTTATATATATATAACCGGATAAAGTGTTTTTTTTTTTTTAGGTTAAATATATATATAGTTTATTGATGTTTTTTTTTTTTTTTTCGTTTCATCACTATCATCGTTTTTTTGTCTTCTGGATTCAATCAAAATCGTGGGGTCCTGCTTTAAATATATATATATATATATATATATATATATATATAATGCATGGTCGTCGTTCTGTCTATATACAATATATTGTTAAAAGTCATAAGTTTTGTTTGATTGTATACTGTCCAAAAGTTGTAGGGATCTCATGGGTTTGCTTATGGTACGTGTCTATCGTATGCTAGTGTATTCTATTTTGTTTTGGTTTTCTTGTTCCGCATGGTGACAGTTGTGTTTATTGATTTGCTTGACTTGTGACCACCATTTCCAATTTTGGATTCAGAAATATTTGGTGGTTATTGACTTACTTTTGCTTATGATATTAGTTATATATATTAGTGCTAGTATATATATAAAATCAACAATGCAAATATAATAATTAAATTGATGACAGTTTTATTTTGGTTTGAAAATATCAGTTTATGAATATATGTTGCAAAATAAATTATTAAAATTTATTGCAATAATTATATTATATAGTTTTGGTTTGGAAATTAAAAAAAAAAAATTGGTCTAATATTTCAAAATAAATTGAATTGAAATTATATGTTATCAAAGTAACATCTATAATGTAAATTTATTTATTTTGAAATATTAAGATGAGTGTGTTTATTGTTTATGCGAATAATAACCAGTCCAAAGGAAGGTTGTTATTTGGCCAAATAATGGGCATACTTGTGGTAATAAATATGTTACAATTATTTAATTTTCTATATGAGTAATAAGTCAGTCTAAAGAAAGGCTTACTACTTAACAGGATTAATTGTCAATATTTAATTACTATACGGAGAGTATCAATTACAGTTGGTATTTCTATCCAAAGGTTAAATGTCAATGTTATGCTAGGTATCTTATTTTAGGGCTCATCATTATGAGAATTGTTTAATCATGTCATGTATGAATTTATTAATTGGATATTTTTTTTGTTGTGACATGATTATTGATTATGAGCTTATATTTGATTTTGTTCTCGATTCAGTTACTTCTGCTTCAATAATATCTATTAATATTAATTCTATTCTTGTGTTTAATGACACGAATTTCAAGAATTGGAAAGCGAACGTTATGATTATTTTGGATTGCATGGATCTTGACTTTGCGTTTCGGAAAGAACATCCTCCATCTCTTAATGAAAATAGTTCTGCTGATGAAAAGGCGAGAATAGAGAAGTGAGACCTTTCTAATCGCATGAGTCTTATGATCATAAAACGTTCCATTCTGGAAACTTTTAGGGACTCTATGTTCGAAAATGAAAATTCTAAGAAGTTCCTTGAGGAAATAAAACAACTTTTTGTGAAAAATGAAAAGGTTAAAACAAGTACCCATTTAGCGAAACTTGTTTCAATTAAGCATAATGGAAAAGAGAACATAAGGGAGTACATCATGGAGATGTCTCATATCCCTTTCAAACTAAAGGCACTAAAACTACAATTATCTGAGGATTTGCTGGTGCACTTAGTTTTGATTTCTCTTCCTGTACAATATAGTCAGTTTAAAGTGAGTTACAATATTCAAAAGGATAAATGCAAGAAGAGGAAAGATTGAAGCGAGAAGATGTTGAAAGTACTAACTTAGCAACTATCTCTAAAGATAAGAAAAGGAACAGAGAAAAAGAAGCTGCAGTTGGGACATCACAGCATAAGGTGCAAAAGAAACAGGAAGGAGAGTTTACCTGTTACTTTTGCAAGAAAGCTGGACACATGAAGAAAGAATGGCCCAAATACGTCAACTAGCGTGTCAAGAAAGGTATGCTTCTCAATCTAGTTTGTTTTGAAGTTAATTTAGCTTCTGTACCTAAACAAACTTGATGGATAGATTCTGGTACTACTACTCATATAAGTGTGTCTATGTAGGGTTGTCTGTGGAGCAAAAAGCCAAATGATGCTGAAAGATTCATCTATGTGGGCGATGACAAAACAGTTGTAGTAGAGGCTATAGGAACTTTTAGGTTATTATTAAAGACTGATCAAATTTTGAATTTGAAAGAGACTTATGTAGTACCGTCTTTTAGACGGAATTTGATTTCAATTTCTGTTTTGGATAAATTTGATTATTCTTGTTCATTTGAAAATAATAAATTTAGTCTTTTTCAAGATTCAAATCTTATTAGTACTAGTTCTTTATCTTTGCATGATAACCTATATTTGTTGAATACAATTACCTCAATTAATGAAACTTTACATATAAATTCACGAGGTACAAAACGAAAATTAACTTACAGAGATTTCGCCACACTATGACACAAGCGTTTAAGTCATATCTCTAAACAGAGAATTCAGAGGCTTGTGTTTGACGGGATTCTTGATCCCTTTGATTTGATAGATTTTGAAGTTTATATTGAGTGTATTAAAAAGAAACAAACAAACATTAAGAAATTAGGTGCCAACAGGTGTTTTGATGTTTTAGAACCAATTCATACTGATATTTACGGACTATTTCCTACAACCTCTTGAAATGGTCAATAGTATTTTATTACGTTCATAGATGACTATTCAAAGTATGAGTACCTATATTTAATACATGAAAAATCTTAAGCCATGCATGTATTTAAGGCCTTCAAAGTTGAAGTTGAAAATCAATTTGACTAGAAAATTAAAGCTATCAAATCTGACTGTGGTGGTAAATACTATGGCAGATATGATAGATCCAATGAATAATGTTCAGGACCTTTTGTAAAATTCCTAAAGGAATACGGTATTGTCCCGCAATACACAATATCAGGCAAATCGAGCATTAATAGTGTTACTGAAAGACGAAATAGAACACTTAAGGACATGGTAAGAAGTATGATTAATCATTCTTCTTTACCAGAATCCCTTCGGGGAGACACTGAAGACTGCATCATACATCCTTAACAGGGTTTCGAGTAAAGCAGTAGCTAAAACCTCTTATGAACTATGGATAGGTAAGAAGCCTAGTATTAAATACACATTTGGGGTTGTCCAGTTCAGGCAAGGCCTTATAGGCCAAATGAAAAGAAACTAGACTTAAGAACTGTAAGGTGCTACTTTGTTGGGTACTCTGAACTATCAAAAGGTTTCAAGTTTTATGATCCCACTACTAGATCATTTTTTGAGACGGGAAATATAAAATTTCTTGAGGAAGTTGAGTTTGTGGGGGGAGATCAGGTTAAAGATATTATCTTTAAAGAGGATTTTATTTCTCTTCCTACTATTGCTATTAATAATGATCAAGCTTCTATCCGTGACATTATTTAAAATGCAAATCTAAAATTATAAGACAATATAGAAGAGCTCCATGTGCAAAATGAAGAAATAATACCTGAAGTACAAACTCAACAACCTCAAGAAGATATGCCATTGAGACGATCCACTAGAGAAAGGAGAAGTGCGATTCCGGATGACTATGTCGTTTATCTCCAAGAACATAAGGTTGATAGAAGTGGTAGAAGATGATCCAATCAACTTCCATCAAACCAAATAAAGTTCTAATTCTCAAAAGTGAATTGATGTCATAAATGATGAGATGAATTCCATGAAAAACAATGACGTTTGGGATCTCGTCGAATTGCCTGAAGATGCGAAACTTATTGGTTGTAAATGGATATTTAAGACCAAAAAGGATTCAAAAGGCAATATTGAGAGATAAAGCTCGTCTAATTGTCAAGGGTTTCACTCAGAATGAAAACATTGATTATAAAAAGACTTTTTCTCCAGTTTCTACGAAAGACTCTTTTAGGATTATAATGACACTTGTGATTCGTTTTGATTTAGAATTACATCAGATGGATGTAAAGACTGCATTTCTCAATGGTGACATTGACGAAACAATATATATGATGCAATTAGAAAACTTTGTATCTAGTGATCTAAAGAAAATAGTTTACAAATTGAAGAAATCCATCTATGATCTCAAATAGGCTTCTCGTCAATGGTATCATAAATTTCATCAAGTTATTATCTCACATAAGTTTGAGATAAATAAAGTTGAAGATTGTGTATATCATAAGTTCAGTGGGAGTAAATACATATTTCTTGTGTTATATGTCGATGACATACTGCTTGCCAGCAACGATATAGGCTTATTGCACAAAACCAAGAGATTTCTGATAAACACTTTTGACATGAAAGATCTTGGGAATGCCTTTTTTATATTAAGCATACAAATACAACGAGATCGCTCTTGAGGTATCCTTAGATTATCACAAAAAAGCTATATCGAAAGAGTCCTTAATAGATTTGGCATGAAAAATTGTGCACTAGGAGACACCCTAGTAGCTAAAAGAGATAAGTTTAGTCTCAGTCAGTGCCCTAAAAATGAGTTGGAACGAAAAGAAATGCAAAAGATTCCTTATGCATCAGTTGTATGAAGTCTAATGTATGCTCAAGTATACATGCGTCCAGATATTGCGTTCATAGTGGGAATGTTGGGCAGATATTTAAGTAACCTAGGATAGATAATTGGAAAACAGTCAAACGGGTTATGCGTTATTTATAGAGAACAAAGGATCACATGCTCACATATCGGAGATCGGATCATTTAGAGATCGTTGGATATTCTGATTTCGATTTTGTTGGATGCCAAGACAGTAAAAGATCCACATCGGACTATATTTACTTGCTAACTGGTGGAGCTATTTCCTGGAAAAGTGTTAAACAGACACTCATAGCTTCTTCCACCATGACAGCTGAGTTCATAGCCTGTTATAAGTCATCTAATCATGAAATATGGCTGCGAAATTTTGTCACGGGGCTGCGAGCTATGGATTATATTGAAAAATCATTAAAGATATATTGTGACAATAATTCGGCTGTGCTTTATTCTAATAATAATAGAAGCTTTATGAAGTCTAAGCATATAGACATTAAGTTTCTTGTTGTTAAAGAAGAGTTTAGAGTCGTCAGGTAGCTATAGAACATATTGAGACAAACTTTATGATTGCGGATCCGCTTACTAAAGAATTACCACCCAAGGTCTTTCATGAACACACTGCTCATATGGGTGTTGTTTTGATTGATGATGTACATGTTTAGTGGGAGTTAGTATTTTGATGTTCTTTGTAATAGATATATTTTATATTTATTTTCTGCAGAATGAAGTATATGGTTCAGTTATAAACTCTGAATATTATTTGTGTTTGATCTTATTAAATATTAAAGTGTGACCAGTTGGAAATAGGCATGTTTGAGATCACATTGTATGTAATTTTCATGCTACGCATCCATACTTAATCTATGTCGTTAAATATATTGGTATGGTGACCATTGATAGGTCTAGCTACGAATATATGTAACAAAGGTCACTTTGATCTCATACTAATATAATAGATGAATCAGATTGTAACTAAAGAGATATTTCAAGACGGATAGTTTTTCAGTACGCACTTAAAATTATAGATAATATAATTGTCTCAAGAAACAAATGTAGCCCAAGTAGGAGATTGTTAGGATATTTTATATTTCTTATTATGAGCTTACATATTTAACAACAATTATATTATGGGTTATCTATTTTAATGGGGCCAAATAAGTGATCTATTAATTAGACTCTAAAAATATCTGTTGGGTCTGGACTTTAATATGTAGAAACATAATACTAATAGAATTAAGGTTAATGGGAACCTAATTCGATTAATATATAAAGAACATTATAAAGGGTTATGGTCCCCAAGTTAAATACGATAATTTTTTGTTCTCTTTCTCCTTCCTCATTCAAGAAGAAAAATTACAGAGCAACTAAAGAGATTTGATTGTAGAAGATTCAATCTTATTCAAGTTTATTAATATGGATTCAGGTATGTTTTCTCTATAATAATTCTTAATGATTTAATATGAGTTTCTAAATTATGGTATAGGTTTATATCTATTAAAGTTTATACAACAGTAATTTGAAGATAGCAAAAAGATTATACAGTGCTTAGTTTCCATCTGATACCTATCCGATTGATATACGTCATCTAAAACAGCTCCAATGAAGTTTGATAGTAGTAGCACCAATTGGGTGAAATCTAATGTATATAGATTCATGCACATTTCTTATTTTAGAGTATTATATATATATATATATATATATATTCATTAACCTGTAAGGATGATATTACAAGTTTATTTTATGAAATATTGTTTTTGTTTTTGAAAATTAAAAATATTGTTCCATTTAAAAGGGGGAGGCTTTGTATTCTATTACCGACATTTTAATCAAGCTAGGTTTAATTTTTGAGGCCATAGCCAACACGACCTTTACTTGTTGGGGACCATGGTGGGTCTGGATCATAATATTATTATAACAGCTGCCTCTTAATATAAGGTTCCAATATGGTCAAATTTATTTCATCAACGTTTAATCTATATCAAAATTGAATCAGATGCAACTTGATTGAGTGGTTCCAATCTTTGCATATATACTAAGTTTTCTTTTGTGTTCCCTTCCAAACCATGAAGCTATTCTTATAGTTTAATTTGACAAGCCTTCTATGTGTCAACAATTTTGGTGGCATTGTTCCCATATATATGAATAGAATGATTGGAGAAAATAATAATACAAACAAATCGCATAACGGAACTTTTTCTCCCCTGAATGAATCCTATGAAAAACGATTAAGTAATGCACAAATCCACCATAATATATAAATATCACCAACAATTATATAATGAGTAAATAAAATCGCTATCATATGCACGAATAACACAAGCCAATTTTTACGTGGAAAACCTCCCCAATGTGAGGAGTAAAAATCACGGGACCGTAGTCCACCCAAAAATCTTCACTAATAATCAATGTATGAGTAACAAATTGTTTTTAACATCAAATAGGAACCAAAACCAAACAGCAATTATCTAGGTTCCTAGTAATACAAATTTAAGTTTTAAACAACAAGTGAAAAGAAACACAAACTCAGCAGGACGTTCTGGACTATGTCGCTTCTTTTTGGGAGCTCTAAATCCGATCTTCACCGTCCAAATTTTAGAGTCATGGGTATTGAATATACTATCAAATTTGAGCTCGATCCAACGATGAACGAAAGAAATATTGGTCTTACAAAACTGCTTCGCAGACAGTGCAGGAAAAAACCTAACAGCTCTATTACGGGCTGTATATCTCACGAACGACACTTCTGTTTCCGATCTCCACCGTTCAGAATCAAGATCCAGAAGAGTGTTCAAAGTGCTGTCATAATTCAGTACGATCCAACGGTTAACGAAAAAGATGTTGCAGTAATTTCGAAACTGCATGGGATGAATTTTTGTACAAAAACTCACTTTCTTCTTTTCTCCTCTCTTCCACACGATTTTCTCTCTTCATAATTGACTTTTTGTTTTTATTTGCCTCAAAAAAACCCTAAACTCTCACAACCACAAAACTCTCTTTTCTCTTCTTTATATTAATCAAAGAAATTAAACTTAAATAGGGTTATGATTCCTAATTACATTAGGGTTCCTACATAGGCTCAATAAGCTTATTGAGACTTGTTGGATCTCTACATAAGAAGGAACCCAACCCAACATAGAAAAGATTAGGAAAGTGGAAGGTGACATTAAGCACTCTTTAAATATTGGTTGTTCTTTCTGTTTTTAATTATTATTGGAGTTGAAAGAGAAGGAGATGTATTGAATATTCAATTTTGTTAAAGTACGTGTAAAACATTTTTAATTGGACTACTTCAAATTCCGCCAATTTGATTATTTGATCATCCGACATTAACATTTCTTGACATGCAAGTGTTCCCACTACTTAATTACAAATACAAGACCTATTATAAGGAGAGAGTTCAATGCCAAATCAGAGTGTTACTTGCAGTTTGATGCAGTCATCACACATTACAGGGGAAGCTATTGTTGTGCTAATGTTACCATTAAGTGACAAAGTGGAGATTCATGTGCGTTAGATTGACCGCCAAGAGAAATTGGTAAGGTTAGATAAATATTGAGTTTGTGAAATTTGGACAACAAAGAAAAGATTGGCTGCTATGAGAGCTTGGGAGATTGGACAAAATGAGTTTGTGAAGGGATTAAATCAATAACAGAAATAAAAGAAGGAATTCAATTTGCCCAATCTTGAATTTACTATTTGCCACTAGATCCTCAAAATTTGATATAAAACGTATTTGAGAATTCACCTAAATGAAGAAGAACAAATGACAAAAGAGATTTTTACGAAAGATCATTGGTCAGAGAGTTGCCGGAGCCAATCGTGTATCAATAAGCACTCAAGCGAACTCAGATGCTAGCAGGAATCTGGATCAGGCATCCAGAAGTCATGATAAGGTATCCAGTAGTACAACATAGATATCAGTAATGCCAAATGATATATGACATAGATATCAGTAAATCAAAAATTATAGAAATATAGGAGATATACGACATAGATATTAGACAATTATTTATTTTTATATTAAATTGTTGGTGTCTGTTTCTAGATTTAATGTATATGGTAAAACATGTACAAGACTCATTTATACAAAATGAGCTCAGTCGACAGCTTTATTGCTATCGTTTGAAAAGAATATGTTTTTCCTAAAAATTTCAAAGCGTACCAACTGGAGACAATCTCGACATCGATCACAAAATACCACATGGGATTATTCCATCTATGGTTGACTGAGAAGCCTTTGTTTTACCACGAAAAACCCGCGTCTATACATGGGCCCCTTATCAAACATCACTAACAAAATGTCTCTTCTCGTTTTCAGACAATTGATTTTTATTTTTATTGAATTTTTGAAGACACCTCGCTAGTACTTATAAAACATTTTCTATCAAGATTTTGTTAATAAAATATTTTTTTCACAGCAGTAGGCAATCAAAATTTCAATTACAGATTCTGTTTTTGGGTAATTTCTATATGAATGTCGACAACAATATTTCAATAATTATCATTTATATTTAGCCAAATAAAGAAATTTGCGTGTATGTTCATGTATTGCCCATTATTTAATAAAAATAAACCACTAGCCAATATGATAGAGAATTCTCATTCAATCTAATAATGATTTAGGTTTGAGTAACAATATGGTAATTGATATTAAAAAAAAAAAAAAAGATTATATAAAGATAGATTGAAAAATTAATACAAGTAATACTTCAGTTCGACTATAATAATATTTAGGTATTGTATTCTCAAATGTTGTAGAAAATTAAATATAATACAATTTATATTACTATCCAACGTGACTTGATGACATAAAGTGTTCACCTAGTTTGATAATAATCTTTATTTGAGTTGCTTCCACTATGAATCATATCCGAAAAAATATATTTATATATATAATAGAATTTATAATTCTTTCTTTTGCCTTGATATATAGTTTCAAGTTAATTATTTAAGCCATTAACACTTCCTTTCTAATTTTACAAAATAAGAATGTAGTTAGGTGGCATGTCAGATTTCCATGTTCTAGTCATTTTAGCTTACTAACACAGCATTTGAATGATTTTTTTCTCTCATTGTTTTTCCTTTTTTTTCGCTTTGATTTCACACATAAGTTTACTGGCAACATCAATACATAGTTTAGAGAGGTTGAAAATTCCACGCTCTTTTATGTTTTCACACATCGAACTGTAATTTTTTGCTCATTTTTCCAAATTATGTCATTCCAGGAAATTTCAGATTATATTCATTAATCCTGCTTGAAATTGTATTATACAAAGCTACGTCTCAAACTCAGGAGTCTGGCCTAATTGTGTTCAATTAATTGGTCCCTTAATACCTATATTGACAATCAGTAAGAAAATAAAATTATTTTGACTGAATTCTATTACTACAAATACATATTTATAGATATGGGGTATTGTAATTTTTTTTTTTTTTTTAAACAAGAGGATGTTATATTAAATTAAAATAATAAAGGTATGGAAACTCCTCAAATCAAGTTCGATATATAAATTTAAAGTAGAAAAATTATAACTTCAGAACGGAGCAGCCTGATTCAGCCAAAGGCCTACTACATCCACGGTCAGAGAGCAGCAATAATGTACTACTCACCTGTTCACAGTCAGCCTTGAAACCTCAAATATCAAGACCTCACATCAATTGATGCATCTGATGTCAAAAGAATAAGAGCCTTGTAACCAACTCCGCTGAGTAGGTATAAACAAAGGCTCTCCTTATATCGAAGGAGTGACACACCAAGTTGTTTTCATCACACACCTGTATCAACAAGTAATACAATCATGGTTGATTCTAAACGCAGCTATAGATATATTATGAAAAATCTAGTCTGGCGACACTTTAACAAAAACTTGTTCTGTAATGTTGTAATACAATCAAAACATATTTTGCAAGCTTAGATACCGTGCACACAAACTACTTTCAATTTAAAACCATCAGACGTCAATTGGAAATACTCGTAATTGAGGTCTTCTCATGGAAACTTACCTACAACGACAGAATTGAGGTCTTCCAACTTATAAACAGATTTAAATTCAAGATATCAGCAGCAAGGAATTCCCTTTTGTCAAAAGTTTCTCTCCCAATTTGCTTCATAAGACAAAAAAGTAAGCCAATAACGCGAGCTTTCGGATCTTCACGACCTGCACGACCGAAATGTGGAGGTGGTACATTAATCGTAATATTACGACCATCACGTCAATCACGTGGATGTGGATCTCTCTCTAAATCCTTCTTTTCCGCGGATTCCTTCTCCTCACACTCGTCTTTGGCTGTTTTGCTGGTCCAACCGAGACTATCTGAGCGTAAGATTTCTTCCTCAGTTCACTAACTACGTCTATTGGATCAACCACTCTTGTGGCTGTCAGTGTCAGTTTTGCCCCTTCCCGTCTGTTGCAATCGAATCAACCCCTGTTGAATTAAACGCCCAAAACAAAGATTAAATTGATAAATGCTTCCCTTTTTCCTCCATTTTCCCAGTAGGCAAACGAATTGACAGCAAGGAAGAACAAAAAATTGTATTTAATACCTGAAATGCGAGAGGGAGTTCTCTTGGCTTTGTCATTGGGTAGGTCCACACTATTTCCTGTGACAAGAAAAGACAACATTAGATTCACTAAGATCTTTATCAAAATCCTATCATATAAAGTAAGAAATAATTAGACTCCAATACCAAATCATAGAACTCCAACCAAAGTTCAAACTAAATTGCTACGAAACAAATGCAGGAAAACGTACCATATATTATGCATTCCTTATTTTCTGGTATGTCCTATGCATAATTATAGCAAATTACAAATGCACTCTATATTTTGTAACTGTAAGCTATAGCTGTAGTGTTTATCTAGAACTTGCTTATAGTTTAAGATAAAGTCGTAGAAGGTAACACTGGTTTTAAAGCAACCATCAGGTATATATCTCAACAATCCCTATCGTGGACATTAATTCGTGACTAGAGAATTCATAGAAACTAGTTCAAGATCAAATTCACATTCACACCTTAAGTCGAGTCTGCTCCTTAACAAAGCTAAGCTGAGTCTGCTTATTGCGTCGGCGCAACTTGTTAGCATGTGCAAATTTAGCATCAGGTGCAGGCACAGGAACAAGTGTCGGATCCGGTGGGTCAACGTTAGCATCACTTGCAGGGACAGAAACAGGCTTTGGATCCCGTGAATCAACGTTAGCATCACTTGCAGGCACGGAAACAGACGTTGGATCCGGTGGACCAACGTTAGCATCAATTGCAGGCACAGAAACAGACGTTGGATTTAGTGGATCAAAGTTAGCATCACTTGCAGACACAGAAACAAACTTCGGATCCGGTGGATCAATGTTAGCATCACTTGCAGGCACAGAAACAAGCGTTGAATTCGGTGGATCAACGCTAGCATCACTTGCAGGCACAGAAACAAGCGTTGAATTCGGTGGATCAACGCTAGCATCACTTGCAGGCACAGAAACAAGCGTTGGATCCGGTGGATGAACTCTAACACTCTCGAGTTCTGTTTCACCTGTACCTTCTACAATGCCAACTTGATTTGATGGAGTGTTTGAGGATAAATGTAAAATATCTTTTTTGTTGTGCGCAGCGGAAATTAAACAAATACACAACTACTAATGCTAGCTATTAAATATAAATAACAAATACTAATACAGCAGAAAAGCAGAAAAATAAATGTAAAGCGAAAAAGGAAAGAACACACCAGGATTTACGTGGTTTGGTATAAAACCTACGTCCACGGGCGCTGCTGAAAACTTCCACTAACTCCAAAACAAAATATTACAAAATCTGGGTAAGATCCAAAAACCCAGAAACATATGGGGAGAAAACAAGAATAATACAATTGTATGGATCTTTTACAATTCTTATTTTTGTGGTACCAAATCAATTAACTAAAGGACTTATTTATAGTCCACTAATCTCCCACCACAATCTAATGTTTTAGATGTGAGATTCTAACATGGCTAATTAAGCCACAATTCAACAAATCTCCACCTTGGCGTATTAGCCTTCAGCAATGCCTTCATATATGTCTTTTAGACTTTCAAAATGTTGATCAAGTCCAAACAATGGTTGAACTTGATTACTGTCACCACTTTGGTCATTATATCTGCAGGATTATCAGCAGTCCCAATTTTCTGTAAGAGAATCGACCCTTCACTCAGAATTTCCCGCACAAAGTGATATCGGACATCAATATGCTTGGTGCGAACATGGAATACCGGATTCTTTGCTAAATGAATAGCACTTTGACTATCCGAATAAACAGTAATATTCTTCTGTCTCATTCCCAATTCTACCAGTAATCCTTGTAACCAAATTGCTTCCTTCACAGCCTCTGTCAATGCCATATACTCTGCTTCTGTCGTAGACAAAGCAACTGTTGACTGTAAAGTAGACTTCCAACTTATAGGAGCTCTCGCAAGAGTGAATACATATCCAGTAGTTGATCGTCGTTTATCCAAATCACCAGCATAATCTGAATCAACATATCCGATTGCAAACTGACCAAGTGAATCTTCCTTCTGAAATACCAAACCAAAATCTACGGTTTTTAACAAGTACCGTAGAATCCATTTCACAGCTTGCCAATGTCCTTTACCAGGATCATGCATATACCTGCTCACAACTCCAACCGCTTGCGAAATGTCAGGTCTTGTACACACCATAGCATACATCAGGCTACCAACTGCATTAGAATACGGAACACGAGACATGTACTCTCGTTCTTCATCAGTACTCGGAGATAATGATGCACTCAACTTGAAATGAGGAGCAAGTGGCGTACTTACAGGTTTTGACTGTTCAGATTCACCAAAACGCTGTAATACCTTCATCAGATATTGCTTCTGAGTCAAACAAACCTTGCCTTTTCCTCTATCTCTGCTAATCTCCATACCGAGAATCTTCTTAGCTTCACCCAAATCCTTCATTTCAAACTCTGAACTCAACTGAGTCTTCGGCTTCTTAATCTCCACTTTGCTCTTAGAAGCTATCAGCATATCATCAACATATAAGAGCAAGTAGATGAAGGAACCATCTTGTAGCCTTCGAAAGTATACGCAATTATCAAATTTGCTTCTGATGTACTCTTGACCTATCATAAATTGATCAAATCGCTTGTACCATTGTCTCGGAGACTGTTTCAAACCATAAAGCGATTTATTCAATTTACAAGCCCAATTTTCTTTACCAGCAACCTTGAATCCATCTGGCTGAGTCATATAGATTTCCTCTTCTAAATCACCATGTAAAAATGCAGTTTTTACATCCATTTGAACTAGTTCCAAATCCAATTGAGCTACAAGGGCCAATAAAATTCTAATGGAAGAGTGTTTCACAACTGGAGAAAATACCTCATTGTAGTCAATCCCTTCCTTCTGAGCGTAGCCTTTCGCCACCAACCTTGTCTTGTAGCGAACATCTTCTTTGTTTGGAAATCCCTCTTTCTTAGTAAATACCCATTTGCACCCAATTGCCTTCTTATTCTTCAGTAGTTGAGCTAGCTCCCAAGTTTCATTCTTCCGAAGAGACTGCATTTCTTCATTCATAGCTTTCTTCCACTTATCAACTTCAGAACATTGGACTGCTTCTCTGTAAGTGGAAGGAACATCATCATCTACAATTGGAAGTGCATAGGCCACCACATCAGCAAAACGAGCAGGTCTGCGAATCTCACGTCTTGGCCTATTTATTGCAATTGATTCTTGTTGCTGCAAAGGTTCTTGGGTAGGAACCTCTTCTTTTCCTTCTTCTTCAGTAACCTCCTCGATCATAGGAGTGTCATCATCTGCATCAACAATTCTAGCTGGATTATTTGTTGACTCTATCTGTTTCTGAAAAAACTCCACCTGCTTCCGAGTAAACTCCACCTGTTGCGGATTACCCTCAACAATATCTTCTATTTTCTTTTTTAGCATCAAAGATTCATCAAAAGTAACATCCCTGCTGAAGATTATCTTCTTCGAATTAGGATATAAAAGACGATACCATTTCACCCCTGAAGACATCCCCACAAATATAGCTTTCCTTGCTCTCGGATCCAATTTAGATTTCTTTACATGATAATAAGCAGAACAACCAAAGACATGTAAAGAATCATAATCAGTAACAGGTTTTCCAGACCATACCTCCAATGGAATTTTACCACCGATCGCTGTTGACGGTAAGCGATTAATGAGATGACATGCATAAGTCACTGCCTCAGCCCAAAACTCCTTGTCCAACCCAGCATTGGACAACATACACCGAACTTTCTCCAGCAACGTTCGGTTCATGCGTTCTGCCACCCCATTCTGTTGTGGTGTCTGTTTAACTGTAAAATGACGTACAATACCCGCATCTTGACAGACCTCTCGAAAAGATTTACTGCAATATTCACCTCCATTATCTGTTCTGAGGTACTTAATCTTTCTCCCAGTCTGAGTCTCAATCATCTTTTTTCAATTAAGGAAAATCCCAAGTACGTCATCCTTTTTCTTCATTGTGTATACCCAAACTCTTCTGGAAAAGTCATCAACAAATGTAACAAAATAGTGTTTACCACCCAAGGAGGCTGTCCTTGTGGGTCCCCACACATCAGAGTGAACATAATCCAAAATACCTTTAGTATCATGAACTGCAGTTGCAAACTTCACTCTCGTCTGCTTTCCCAAAACACAATGTTCACAAAAATCTAACTTGCAGGTTCTTACTCCTTTCAACAAGCCTTGATTCACCAAACTGCTTAAAGCTTTCTCACCTGCATGTCCCAGACGCATATGTCATAACCTGATCATATCTGAATCAACATCCTTCTCTGATACTACTGCTGCTGATTCAGTAACTGTACTACCATTGTAGTAGTACAAGTTGTTCTTTCTTGTACCTTTCATTACCACCAAAGCCCCAGATACCACTCTCATAACTCCATCTCTGATAGATACCGTGTAGCCTTTAGATTCTAAGGCTCCCAATGATATGAGATTCTTCTTCAAATCTGGAACATACCGAACTTCTGTCAAAACTCTGGTCGATCCATCCTGATTCTTCAATCGGATTGAACCTATCCCCTTAGTTTTGCATGAGTTATCATTACCCATGAGCACAATTCAACCATTTAGCTCTTCGAAGTTGAAGAACCATTCCTTATGTGGACACATGTGATAAGTACAACCCGAATCTAAAATCCACTCACCAGATCCAGATGTTGATGATAGACTAACCAACACAAAATCTTCTTCCTCATGTTCGGCTACATATGCATCGGAAGTAGCTTTACCCTTGCCCTTATCTTTCTTCTGCAGCTTCGGACAATCTTTCTTCCAATGCCCTTTCTCATGACAAAAGGCACATTCATCTTTATCAGGTCTTTTTCTTGACTGTGATCTGTCCCTTCTTTCCTGTTTCCGACTCTTACTTCTTCCCCTAACTGTAAGCGCCTCTGCTGATTCATCCCTGTTCTCTTTCTGATCTTTCTTACGAATTTCATAATTAAGCAAAGCTGCACACACTTCTTCAAAGGACAATTTTTCTTTCCCATGAATAAGTGTAATGCACAAATGATCTAACTCATCAGGAAGAGATCCTATCAACAGCATGGCCTTCTGCTCATCTTTGAACGTTTCATCCAAATTCAACAAATCAGCTAACAAACGGTTGAAATTATCAATATGGTCATTGATATTCAAACCTGGTTTCAACTGAAGACGGTACAACCTCTTCAACAAATATAGCCGATTCTCATTGCTTTTCTTCATATATTTGTTCTCCAGCGCCTTCCACAATTTACTAGCAGAGGTTTCCTTCATGAACGGATACTTCTGCTCTCTACAGAGACATGAGCGAATTAAACCACATGCCCTCGCATTTTGCCTCTCCCAGTCCCTTTCTTCAATATTCTCTGGTCTTGTTTCTTCCAGAACAATATCCAAATCTTGTTGATACAAGACATCCGTAACTTCGCTTTGCCATAGGCCAAAATTATTTCGACCATCAAATTTCTCTACTTCAATTTTTACATGTGAAGATGATGTCATTTCTGCTTTACAACAAAAGTTTTATGCCAATAGCTTGGTGATCAAATGAATAGTACTCAAAAGGTTAGCTCCCAGGAAAGGCTGGAGGGGTCACAAGCGGTCCCACTTAAAATCCAGTCTCCTTAGACTATTATAGTCTTTTTGACAGAGCTTCCCTAAATTGTGGCTATTCCAAAATAACACCGAAGCTTTACAAACAAATAGCTATCTAATGCCCTAGACAATTTTATGCCAATAGCTTGGTGATCAAATGAATAGTACTCAAAAGGTTAGCTTCCAGGAAAGGCTGGAGGGGTCACAAACGGTCCCACTTAAAATCCAGTCTCCTTAGACAATTATAGTCTTTTTGACAGAGCTTCCCTAAATTGTAACTATTCCAAAATAACACCGAAGCTTTACAAACAAATATTTAATAGCTAGCTAATGCCCTAGACAATTTCCTAGATCAATCGAAACCTAGGGCTCTGATACCACTTGTTGTGCGCAGCGGAAATTAAACAAATACACAACTACTAATGCTAGCTATTAAATATAAATAACAAATACTAATACAGCAGAAAAGCAGAAAAATAAATGTAAAGCGAAAAAGGAAAGAACACACCAGGATTTACGTGGTTCGGTATAAAACCTACGTCCACGGGCGCTGCTGAAAACTTCCACTAACTCCAAAACAAAATATTACAAAATCTGGGTAAGATCCAAAAACCCAGAAACATATGGGGAGAAAACAAGAATAATACAAATGTATGGATCTTTTACAATTCTTATTTTTGTGGTACCAAATCAATTAACTAAAGGACTTATTTATAGTCCACTAATCTCCCACCACAATCTAATGTTTTAGATGTGGGATTCTAACATGGCTAATTAAGCCACAATTCAACATTTTTTGCTTTTAAAAGTGAAGACAGCAGAAATTGTAGCATAAGCCAGTGGAAACACTGATGAACTATAATTAGTTTCGACACCAGATAGTGTCTTAATTAAGCAATAACCTGAAATAATCAACTGGAGAACAGAGAAGACGATCTCCACAGCAATACGTTGCTGACCTTCTGATTTGAATATTGTTGATCTTTTGATAAAATAAGCATATATGGTTGTTTTAAGAATCAGAGCTGATAAGAGAAATGAAGCCAAAAGGTAACCCCACTGACTTCCTCCTTTTAGATCCAGTATAAATGACATTACCTCCATTGCAAGCAATAGTAACGCGTATCTACGGTCCTCGTTTCTACGACCCTGTAATATAAGTGTTGACATACAAGCGAAGAACATATTCTTTCTCTTTTCACAATAAGAATCATTTCAAAAGTAAGCACCATTGCAAAATTAACGTATCTTTCCTACAAATTAAGTTAACAGAACATTATATGAAAATATTGTCGAGCTCTTGTTTTCAAAATCATGAGACAGGTACGTTAAACAAGATAGAAAAAATAATAGGGTCATAATAAATCCTTCGAGGAAGTCATGAATATAGCAGACAAATTTTCAAAAACATAAGCAGATAAAAATAACGGTATTACCTCGCGAAGTGATGAGTAGATTCGAGGTACGAATAAAACACGCTCGGGGGTAACATTCCTCATTGTCGAAGTTTTCTTATTGATTCAACTCGGCAGACAGCAAAAGAGACAAAATATGCGGATGAATCCTAGTCGAAGAAGAAATAAATAAGAAATGTCGAAACACGCCGTCGAAATTGCCAAGAATGTTCAAGCCGAGAGACTTTCTCTTCTCCGTAGACGCGCTATGGGAGACTTTACTTTACTGTTAGAGTATCTTTAATGTAAGTATGGATTATGAAAAAATGAAATGTCACATGGGATAAATTGATAGAGTATTAAAATTAAGTTTTCCAATGCAAACTTCTATAACCACTATTAAGTTGACATGACAAAAAAAAAAAAAAATAGAGACTATCAACCTCAATGTCTATTTTTAGAGGGCTTCCTTGACAGCCGTATCAGCAATAAATAATTGAAACTTTCATAAAATAATATTTTATAATAATTTATTTTAATGATATATTATTCTTTGACTATTCATCATTGAAATGAACAGACTAGCATTGGAGACCCTTTTTAGACTTGAATGTCTATTAATTCATATTTATGTCACATAGGATGTACATTTCTTTGATATTAATGATATGTCCATTTGTTTAAAAGACAATTCACATTTGTATTGGAGATATTCTTAGTCTAGTTCACTCTCCATTAATTATCCGCACGTCACTCATATTGCACATTTTTTTATACAAATTCTCTATTTTGATCGTGCTAATCTTTTTATTAAAATAACGTAAATTTAATTAATATATACTAATATTTTTATTAAAATCAATTAAATTTAAATGATATATAAAAAAAAAAATTATTAATTTTGATAATAAATTATTTTAAATATTATTAAACTATCAATAGATTAATAAAAAATAGATAGTTGAAAATTCTTACTACTCTTTCATTCGTTTTTCCAACATTTTTTTCTTCATTAATTATCCACGTTACATCCATTAATTAATTGCTTTTATAGTATTCGTCGTTTTCTAGAGAAAACAGGTTCCAAGTTTTGGATTCCCCGTCTTATCATTGTATAAACTGATAAAGACATCAATTGATAAACTTTGTTTACATTCCTTTCAATCAAAATAATTATAAAAAAAAAACTTGTTTCTCGTTTGTGTTACTGCCTTGTTTAAAGGTTTTGGAAGTCACTGTCGTTTACTTTGTTTTGTTCAGATTTCGTTAAAGTAAACAGCCATTGTTTATTTTTTCCACAACTTAATTATGCTTGTTTATCTGGCTAATTGAAAATTTGTACCTTTTATGTATTAGAATATTTTAGCACTGTAACTATCAAACCGCAATATTCTTTTGACTACTGAGCAATCATGGCATAATTAAGCACTGGTGCATGTGCTTGAGGTGCTTTATGCATACTGTTTAAAAATCTGAGTTTATAATGCCGACATATTGAGCTATGATTTGTTGTGCAATACTCAGAGAAACTTCGTAATTTTCACTATTTCCATTCGTCATTATTAGTTGCATATTTAGAGGCGGTTAAATCCTAGTCAAAGAAGAAATAAAAAAGAAAAGTAAAAAACATTTGGCCGAAAGTGAAGCCATATGGAGAGTGTGTTTCGTGAGAAGGAACGGGGCAGTAAACTTTTCTTTTTTTTTTTTTAATAAAAAATTAATGTACATCATATGAAATCTACTCATATAATCAAGAGATAATTATCTACACAAAAAATCTTATTTTCAATATCTTAGTAAATAGATAAAATGCACAAAAATTGGAAAAGAAGAAGTGGCATTTAAAATTTCTTTAACTTATATTTTCATTATTTTTCACAGAAGTTATGCCACTATACAGTGGCGGACCCATCGATGAAGTAGGGGAAATATGTCCCTCCTGAAATTAAAAAAAAAAAAAAAAATTGTTAAAAAAAATTAAACTGTTCTGTCGGTGCAGTCTGCAAACTGCAGATGTGCACACAATGCAAATGCAGACAGGGGTGGACCGACGTTGAGTCCACGTGCCCCTCCTAAAATTTTTTGAAAAATATTTGATGATATTTGTCATTAGAAATGTAAATATATAAATAAAATGCTGCAAAGTATGATAGTTGAAGGGTAGCGTTGCTGATTAGGTGCGCGAGTCACCTTCAACTACAAACCCGTCCACACACAGAACATGATTTTCTTTTTGTCACCTATTAAATATATTATATAATTAAATGTCACTAAGTTATCATAAACAAGGAAATGTGCTAGTGGTTACGGTGTGGGTTTTATACTTTTATGCTTTCAATGCTAGGTTCGAACCATAGATCAACCATAGAAAGATTTACCAATGGCTGAAACATGGGAGATCTTATAGGTGTTCTTTCTTTTTCTTTTTTTTAATTATAAAAAAATAATAATTTTCTAAATTCTCTAATATTATAATGATTTTTGTTTTGGCAAATATATTGAGCTTTATAGAATTCCGTCCTGATTAACTCTGTTTTAATCAATCAAACTATTTTCAATCTAATAGAACCCATTGAATTATTAGGGTATTAAATTAAATTTACTGCATGATCAGTTTTATTGTGGAAGGAGAACAATTAAACGAATTGATTTTGTTTTATGTACATCGACTCAATTCAATGTGTCTGGCTTAGTTGGCTTCCATTAAATTAATCGGGTTTTAATAGATAGATTAAGCATGGAACAATTTTAAGGAAAAACGACTCTTTGCAATTATTTTGTAGTTTCTACTTTTTTTTTTTTTTTTAAGAAAAAAAAAATCAAACTAAATTATAAGATTGACTGAAATGCTGTTGTTGCAGCTGAGCATCTTGGATTTGACGATTACATACCTCCATTTACGAGAGCTAACGGAAGATAGATTCTGAAAGGTGTAAATTATGTTTCAGGATCATCGAGAATTCGTAATGAAACGGGAGCACATGTGGTAATTAGCAAAATTGATATGCACATACATACAAATTCTTCTGTATACACGTATAACTTGTCAAATTAATGCATCTTAGCAAATTGATATCTACAATTTATTTTCATTTGAAAATTAGTTCACAATGATTGGATACAATCTAGTAATAATAAGTGAAATAAAGTTTTATCTTTTAGTGAACCTTTTCAATTATGAAGAGTCAAGTCTTTCCATAGAACTTACTAAGAGACTAACATTATGAGTGCTATTTTTTTATAACCATATATAAGTATGGGATTTTACTATTTTATCAGTTGGATAACCTTATTCAATAATTACAATCATTAAATTGACTTCAATAACTACTTTTATAATCATTCCAATATTGAGTAAGATTATTCAACTAATAAGGTCATTATCTAACTAGTAAGGTAGCCAAATCCATATACATGCAATGCATATTAAAAATTTTATTCACATCTCGTAGGGTGGCCGACTTGGCATGAATCATCAGTTAAGGCACCATCAGGTTACAATCTCACTCATTCCGAAAATAATGGGAGATAATAATTCAGCTTCAAACCTCCTAAAACAATGCATGTATACAGTAGAAGTCGGCAACAACGATTACATTAACAATTTACTTCAATAAGGTTTACCCTACAAGTTGCCTGTACACACCAGAACAATATGCAAGAACTCTTATCCAAGAATATACCCAGGAATTGAATGTCTCTTCTTATATATACCTTCTTTTATTTATTTACGATTTACTTATTTACTTTTTAACGTTTGATTGTTCTTGTTACTAGACTTTATATAACTATGAAGCAAGGAAGATGGCTCTATTTGGAGTACCTCCATACGGCTGTGCACCAGGAATTATAGCAAAGCATGGCAAAAACAGATCTTCATGCGTAGATGACATAAACAATGCAATCCAAATTTTTAATGACAAGCTTATAAAACTAGTTGATGAGTTGAATAATAATCTAAGGGATGCCAAGATCATATATGTGAACTATTACCAGATTTCTTTGAGCGTTAGAACGGGTATGTTCTTTCTCTTTCTTTCTCTCTCTTTTTGTTAATTGATTTTCTGTTTTTGAAATATCACAAATTTGGAAGTCAGGAGAGTGCTTCTAAATTTCATTAGTGTAGGCATAAGGGATTCACAATTGGGTCACCTCAACTTCCTTCAAGGCGTTGCATTTTCCCCTTTTTGGGATAATATCATTGATTTTTCTGATATAATATAGACATAAAAAATTGGTTTGGCAATTCATGAACATTAGAGAACTCACATGTGTGATATTGATAACATACAAAGCATTATAATGATATATGCATACGTATATACATAAATATATATATATGTCACAACCCAAAAGATTGGTATTCAAAACTGTAAGACTATGCGTTAGTATTTGCATCACTTCTCATAAACATAAAGTATATATGTAATAAAATATGAAAATTTAATAATGAGATATCTTACTTGTAAAACATCCATCTTAAATTATTATTTTTTTTTTCAAATTTTGTAAAATAATCTTCTATAAAAGAGGAATCTAACAAATTTTGAAGCATTTAAATAAATATGCATTTAAGCTAAATGTTATGAAAAAACACTGATATTCTATTTTATTGACTTCTTTATAATGTTACATATAGACATATGTGTGTAAACTAGTCATTTCAAGATGTATTTAATGTTGATGTGGCCATTTCAGGATTTAAGTATACCAACTCTTCATGCTGTAAAGTAGCAGATGTTGGTAATTTGCATTTGCCAATGTCCATTCCATTTGCGATTCCGTGTCCAAACAGAGCTGATTACATGTATTTTGATGCATTGCATACAACTGAGGCTGCCAATTTGAAGATAGCAAAAAGATTACACAGTGCCCAGTTTCCATCTGACACCTATCCGATTGATGTACGTCGTCTAGCACAGCTTTAACGAAGTTTTGATAGCAGTAGCACCAATTGAGTGAAATCTGATGTATATAGATTCATGCACATTTCTTAATTTAGAGTATTATATATATATATTTGTGTATATCTATATATATATTCATTAACTTGTAAGGATAATTTTACGAGTTTATTTTATGAAATATTGTTTTTGTTTTCTAAAATTAAAAATATTGTTCCTTTTAAAAAGGGAGGCTTTGCATTCTATTACCGACATTTTAATCACGTCAGGCTTAATTTTTGATGCCATAGCCAACACGACCTTGGCTTGTTGGTGACCATGGTGGGTCCAGATCATAAAATTATTGTTAATTTAAGAGTTTAAAGAGAAAGACATGTATTGAATATTCAATGTTGTTAATGTACGTGCAAAAGATTATTAATTGGACTACTTCAAATTCCGCCAATTTGATTGATTGATAATTCGACATTAACATTTCTTGACATGCAAGTGTTCCCACTACGTAATTACGAATACAAGACATATTACAATGAGAGAGTGCAATGCCAAATCAGAGTGTTAATTGTTATTTGATGCAATCATCACACACCACAGGGGAAGCAATTGTTGTGCTAATGTTAACATTAAGTGACAAAGTGGAGATTCATGTGCGTTAGATTGACTGCCAAGAGAGATTCATGATCGAAGGAGTGACACACCAAGTTGTTTTCATTACACACCTGTATCAACAAGTTATACAATCATGGTTGACCCGGCTATAGATATATTATGGAAAATCTAGTTTGGCAACACTTTAACCAAAACTTGTTCTGTAATGTTGTAATACAATCAAAACGTATTTTGCAAGCTTAGATACTGTACACACAAACTACTTTCAATTTAAAACCGTCAGACGTCAATTGGAAATACTCGTAATTGAGGTCTTCTCATGGAAACTTACCTACAACGACAGAATTGAGGTCTTCCAACTTATAAACAGATTCAAATTCAAGATATCAGTGGCAAGGAATTCCCTTTTGTCGTACGTTTCCCTCCCAATTTGCTTCATAAGACAAAAAAGTAAGCCAATAGCGCAAGCTTTTGGATCTTCACAACCTGCACGACCGAAATGTGGAGGTGGTTCATTAATCGTAATATTACGACCTTCACGTCAATCACGTAAAACTCTTCTTTTCCGCGAACTCCTTCTCCTCACACTCGTCTTTGGCTGTTTTGCTGGTCCAACTGAGACTATCTCAGCGTGAGATTTCTTCCTCAGTTCACTAACTACGTCTATTGGATCAACCCCTCTTGTGGCTGTCAGTGTCAGTTTTTGCTCCTTCCTGTCCGTTGCAATCGAATCAACCCCTGTTGAATTAAACCCCCAAAACAAAGATTAAATTGATAAATGCTTCCCTTTTTCCTCCATTTTCCCAGTAGGCAAAAGAATTGACCGCAAGAAAGAGCTAAAAATTATATTTAATACCTGAAATGGGAGAGAGAGTTCTCTTGGTTTTGTTCTCAGTTGGTTTTGTTGGTCCAAGTGAGACTATCTCAGCGTAAGATTTCTTCTTCGGTTCACTAACTAAGTCTATAGGATCAACCCTTCTTGTGCCTGTCAGTGTCAGTTTGTGCTCCTTCCTGTCCGTTGCAATCGAATCAACCCCTGTTGAATTAAACCCCAAAAACAAAGACTAAATTGATGAATGCTTCCCTTTTTCGTCCATTTTCCCAGTAGGCAAACGAATTGACAGCAGGAAAGAGCTAAAAATTATATTTAATACCTGAAATGGGCGAGAGAGTTCTCTTGGCTTTGTTCTCAGTTGGTTTTGCTGGTCCAAGTGAGACTATCTCAGCGTAAGATTTCTTCCTCAGTTCACTATCGAAGTCTATTGGACCAACCCCTCTTGTGGCTGTTATTGTCAGTTTTTGCTCCTTCCTGTCCGTTGCAATCGAATCAACCCCTGTTGAATTAAATACCCAAAACAAAGATTAAATTGATAAATGCTTCTCTTTTTCCTCCATTTTCCCGGTAGGCAAACGAATTGACAGCAAGAAAGAACAAAAAATTATATTTAATACCTGAAATGCGAGAGGGAGTTCTCTTGGCTTTGTTCTTGGGTTTGTTCCTGTCTTTGTTCTTGGCTTTGTCATTTGGTAGGTCCACTTTGACCACTAGTTCCTGTAACAACAAAAGACAACATTAGATTCTTCTTTATCAAAATCCTATCACATAAAAGTAAGAAATAATTAGACTCCAGTACCAAATCATAGAACTCCAGCCAAAGTTCAAACTAAATTGCTACGAAACAAATGCAGGAAAACGTACCATATATTATGCATTCCTTATTTTCTGGTATGTCCTATGCATAATTATAGCAAATTACAAATGACCTCTATATTTTGTAATTGTAAGCTATAGCTGTAGTGTTTATCTAGGACTTGCTTATAATTTAAGATAAAGTCGTAGAAGGTAACACTAGTTTTAAAGCAACCATCAGGTATCTCAACAATCCTTATTGTGGACATTAATTCGTGACAAGAGAATTCATAGAAACTAGTTCAAGATCAAATTCACATTCATAACTTAAGCCGAGTCTGCTCGTTAACAGAGCTAAGTTGAGTCTGCTTGTTGCGTCGGCGCAACTTGTTAGCATGTCGAACTTTAGCATCACGTGCAGGCACAGGAACAAGCGTCGGATCCGGTGGGTCAACGTTAGCATCACTTGCAGGCACAGAAACAAGCATCGGATTCGGTGGATCAACGTTAGCATCACTTGCAGGCACAGAAACAAGCGTTGGATCCGGTGGATCAACTCTAATACTCTCGAGTTCTGATTCACCTGTGCCTTCTACAATGCCAACTTGATTTGATGGAGTGTTCGAGGATAAATGTAAAACACCTTTTTTGCTTTTAAAAGTGAAGACAGCAGAAATTGTAGCATAAGCTAGTGGAAACACCGATGAACTGTAATTAGTTTCGACACCAGATAGTGTCCTGATTAAGCAATAACATGAAATGATCAACTGGAGAACAGAGAAGACGATCTCCACGACAATAAGTTGCTGAGCTTCTGATTTGATTCTTGATCTTTTGATAAAATAAGCATATATGGTTGTTTCAAGAACCAATGCTGATAAGAGAAACGAAGCCAAAAGGTAACCCCAGTGACTTCCTCCAAATAGATCCAGTATAAATGACACTACCTCCATTGCAAGCAAAAGCAACGCGTATCTACGATCCTCGTTCCTACGACCCTATAATATAAGAATTATTTCAAAAGTAAGCACCACTGCAAAATTATCATATCTTTCCGACAAATTAAGTTATATTATATGAAAATATTGTTTTCAAAGTCATGAGACAGGTACGTTAAACAAGAGATAGAAAAAATAATGGGGTCATACTAGATCATTCAAGGAAGTCATGAATATAGTAGACGAATTTTCAAAAACATGAGCAGATAAAAATAACGGTATTACCTCGCGAAGTGATGAGTAGATTCGAGGTAGGAATAAAACACTCTCCGAGGTAACATTCCTCATTGTCAAAGTTTTCTTATTGATTCAACTCTGCGGACAGCAAAAGAGACAGAAGATGTGGATGAATCCTAGTCGAAGAAGAAATAAATAAGAAATGTCGAAACATGTCGTTGAAATTGCCAAGAATGTTCAAGCCAAGAGACTTTACTTCACTGTCAGTCTTGTTTACTCTCCGTTAATTATCCCAACGTCACTCATATTGCATCTCTTTTTGGATAAAAATTTTCAATTAATATTGACTTAATACTAATTTTTTTATTAAAATAATTTAAATTTAAGTGAGACTTAAAAAAAATTATTTATATTGATAATCAATTTTTTTAAATATTAATATATTATTAGATTATCAATATATTAATAAAAAAAAATGATAGGGTATTCTTTCTCCTTTATTATTGGTTTGCCAACATATTTTTCTCCATTAATTATCCACGTTGCATTCATTAATTAATTGCTTTTTTAGTATTCATCGTTTTCTGGAAAACAGGTTCCAAGTTTTGGATTCTCTGTCTTATTATTGTATAAACTAATAAAGACATCAATCATGGGTCATAAATATTGATAAACTTGTTTACTTTCCTTTCAATCAAAATAATTATAAAAAAGGAAAACTTGTTTCTCATTTGTGTTATTGCCTAGTTGTTTCAAGGTTTTGGAAGTCACTATCGTTTACTTTGTTTTGTTCGGATTTTTGTTAAAGTAAACGGCCCTTGTTTATTTTTTCCACAACTTAATTATGCTTTTTAATCCAGCATAATTGAAAATTTGTCTCTTTTATGTATTATAGAATATCTTTAGCCCTGTAACTATCAAACCGCAAAATTCTTTTGACTGATGAGCAATGATGGCATAATTAAGCACTAGCGCATGTGCTTGAGGTGCTTTAAAAATCTGAGTTTATAATGCCAACATATTGAGTTATGTTTTATTGTGCACTACTCAGAGAAACTTCGTAATTTTCACTATTTCCATTCGTCATTATTAGATGCATATTTGGAAGCGGTTAAATCCTAGTCGAAGAAGAAATCAAAAAGAAAAGTAAAAAACATTTGGCCGAAAGTGAAGAGATAAAGAGAGTATGTTTCGTGAGAAGGAACGTGGCAGTAAACTTTTTTTTTTTAATACAAAATTAATGCACACCATATGAAATCTACTTTTAGAGATAATTATCTATTTAAAAATTATATTTTCAATATCTTAATAAATAGCCTTTGGTTACCGACACCATTGATTGATGGGAGCAATCTTCATGCCTCCCATTACGGGAGATATGAGTTTGACATCCCACCCTAATATCCAAATTATATATAACATAATATTATAATAATATAATAATAATAGTTATTTCATCATCTGTGTGGATTGATCTCTCATATTTATGTGGACTTTTTCTTCATTTTCATATGGATAAATTCCTCTTAATTAGAAACAATCTCCCAAATCATACCATCAATATTATATCTTGATTGATTTCGATAATTTTTTGGATCCATTCTAGTTATAATTCTTGTACTAAAAAAAAATTATATATCTTAGTATATAGATAAAATGCACAAAAATTGGAAAAGAAGAAGCAGCATTTAAAATTTCTTTGTAAACGGCTACAAGGCTGATTTGTTTAACTTATATTTTCATTATTTTTCACAGAAGTTATGCCGCTATACAGGGCGGATCCACCGTTGAAGCTTCAAGAAGGGGACACAAGTCCCTTGAAATTAAAATAAATAAATAAAAAATTGTTAATTTATTGTACAGTAGACATGACCACGACTCAGTTTGGTTCCAGTTCCGGTTCCAAACCGACGGTTCTGATTTTGAAAAAGAGTTAGAATTGGAACCTTGACCAAGATAAAACGGTTCTAGACGATTTCGGTTCCGTTTTCGATTTCGGTTCCGATTCTGGTTCTATAATGGTTTTGGTTCCGGTTCCGAAACCTTTTTTTAAATAAAAATAAAATTTAAAAATTAATATTAAACTATATTTTGATATTAAAAAAATAAATCTATACATAAAAGAAATAAGAAATTTAATTATTTGAACTTTGATTAAATTTAAAAATAAATTGATAATTTGAAATTTAAAAATAATAAAATAAGATTTTGAAATTTAAAAATAATAAATTAAGAATTTGAAACTTTAAACAATAAATTGAAAATTATAATTTATAGATATAAATTAAAAAAAAAAATTAAAGAAAATTAAGATTGAGAATTAAGAGAATATTGAAACTAACCGTTAAAATTGAAAGAGAGTTGAGATTAATGGAGAGAAAGAGAGTTGAGATTGAGGGAGATAGGTGTGAGAAGAAATTAAAAATGGGAAGGGTATTTATAGAGGAAAGGGAGGGGTTAAAAGAGAAATTAAAGGGAGGGGGTAAAATGTAAAAAAAATATGACCCATGGTCACTTTAATTTTTTTTTTTTTAAAATGATACAGTTTTTTTTTTGTTAGAACCGGAACCGAACCAAAACAGTTGGTTCAAAGCGGTTTCGGTTCCACCGGTTCTTTGAACCGACAGTTCCGATTTCATTATTTAAAGGACCGAAATCGAAACTGGAACCGGAACCTTTGTTCTGGTTCCGGTTCTGAAAACTCAGTTCGATTCGAACTGAAATAATGGTCATGTTTACTGTACAGTCCACTTAAAAAAAATAAAAATTGTTCTATCGGTGCAGTGCAAACTGCAAACGTGCACATAGTACCATTGTTTAAAAACTCGACCGAGTTGGCCAAGTACTCGCCGAGTTCTCGCCGCTTGGTCGGGATCCGAGCCGAGAACCCCCAGATCGGGGGGTTCAAATCGGTTCCTGTAGAAACTCGGCCCGACTCGGGCCCAACTGGGGCCTACTTTGGCTGACTCGGGCTGACTCCACCCAGCTCGGAATCGACCTACTGGACCTTTTTTTTTTTATCAAAACGGCGTCGTTTTGGTCCTTGTAAAATCGGCCCAACTCGAACTTAACTTTTTTTTTTTTCCTTCATCTTGCTTTTTTGTTTTTTATTTATTTAAGTTTTTTTTTGCTATCAAGTTTCACTCACATATATTTGTTTAGGGCCGAATGATGAACTGATAATTGAATATTGATAGATTAACATATTATACAAACTATATTTGTTTAAGGTTTTATACATTTGTTACATAGGGATTTAAATTTTTGTGTTATGTGTTTAAATTTATCTTATTGGTTTTATATTTGTGTTTGAGAATAAAAGAAATATGAGAGATTTTAAGTAGTTTAAATGTGATAGATTTTTGAAATATCGTTATTTTTGTATAATGCATGTGGAATTGTTGAAAAAATAGTAGTTATATTACCGAAATTTTTAAAGTTATAATTATATAATTGTGCTAAACTGGTTTTGGAGGTTACATGAGATAGATTTAATGAGATTTTATGGTCATATGATTATATTTTAATCCTATATAAGATTTTTAAATTTTATTTTTATAAATTTGACCTAGTTTGGTCATGGGTCAACGGTTTGACCGTTGACCAATGGTTAAACTAAATACTCGTCGAGTATTCTCCGAGTTGTCGAGTACTCACTACTTACTGTCTCGCCGGTCGAGTCGTGAGTAGTGAGTTTTGGAACATTACACATTACAGATGCAAATGCTGTGCAGTCCACCTATATTACTGCTGTCAGACTTTAATTAACATTGTTATTTTTAACTTTTTTAATTAATGTTGTTATTTTTAATTAATCCTGTGCAGTCCACCTGTAGGATTTTTTCTGCCATACAGCACTTTTTTTCTTTTAAAGTTCGTGCCCTGCATCTTTCCCTCGCTTATTATTCTTTAAAATTTAATTATTTATCCTTCCTATTTCTGAAAAAAATTAGCTTCCTATTTTATCTTGTAAAATTATAATTTTATATAAAACTATTTATTTTATTTAAATATAATATATATTTTATTTAAATTATCTAATATTATCAAATATTATTTTATATAAAAATATTATATTTTTAATTTTTAATTTTTAAATATTTTATTCATATATTCTCTTAAAATAAATTTTTTAGGTCCGTCACTACCAGTATATCGATAAAAACAAATTTGGATTTGGTATGAAGTTAAATCTTTTAGGATTACCATTCCAATATTTTAGTGTTCAATGTACTAGTTCATAAATTGCTCAACAATACCAGTCGGTAACATGGCAACTCAGGGCTTCTCAAATTAATGCACCAAAATAGTGTAAATATGCATTTTTGCTCTCCAATATATGCATCAAAGTGTCAATTTCGAGACACTTTTTGATATCAATAAATAGTAAAATATCAAATTTGGTGTTGCACGATTCGTAACATCAAATATATTTTTAATTTATAAATTAATTTAATTAAAAATATATATTAAATCATTATAAAAAATATATCATTTAAAATATTTTATTGAAATCTTTAAAATAAATATAATATTAAATATATTTTTAAATTTTAATATATGTTAATTAAAAATTATATATAAATATTTTTTAAAGGTATTATTTACATCAATTTAATATAAAATATATTAAAATATAAAATAATTTAATACAAATATTAAAATAATATAAAATTTGGTGCCCTCGCGTCAAGGACGACGTTATACTAGCATGTAACTTGTTAAATTGTACTAACGTGTAATGTGTCGGCTTATTCTCCCTTAAAGTATCTCCAATGTAAGTATGGATTGTGAAAAAATGGAGTGTCATATAGGATAAATTGATAAAGTGTTAAAATTAAGCTCTCCAATGTAAACTTTTACAACCACTATCAAGCTGACGTGGTAAAAAAAAAAAAAAATAGAGGCTGTCAACTTCAATGTCTATTTCTAGAAAGCCTCCTTGACAGTCATGTCAGCAATAAATAATTAAAACTTTCGTAAAATAATATTTTATAATAATTTACTTTAATGATATATTATTATTTGACTATTCATAATTGAAATAAACAGAATAGTATTGGAGAGTCTTTTTAGATTTGAATGTCTATCAATTTATATTTGTTGACGTCTGAAACTGGTTCAGTCAACTTGCTGGTTCGTTCAAGCCCAAGACTGCAGATCTGTGAAAAATACAAACAAACAAAAAGAGAGGCAAAGAGGAAGAAGAGAAACACACGAGATTTACGTGGTTCGGCCTTAAGAATGGCCTACGTCCACGGTACCGGCTCCGGTTAGGGGCGGCAGTCACTATTACTATATCTGTTCTGCCTTTACAGTGTGAGAGAGATCTCGAGAGGAAGTCCCCTTTACATTGATTTTGATCTCCTATTTATAGAGGAGATGTTACAATTTGAATAGGTTTCGGAATCTTACAGATAAGCCAAAAAATAATATACATTAATTGATATAATATCTCCCAAGATTATCTCCACCGTATATGCAGCAATTGCCAAGAATGTCGCGATTCGATTTGCATGAAAATAGGTAAGTTGACTCCTTTCCTGAATTGAATTGATTTGCCTTCTAGAAGGTCAACTGGTTAACTCTAGCGAGCACATTGAACAGCTTACTCCAGCGATCAGATGTTGCACCAGCGAGCAGACTACTTCAGCGTTCAGATGTTGCACCAGCGAGCAGACTACTTCAGCGTTCAGATGTTGCACCAGCGAGCAGACTACTTCAGCGTTCAGATGTTGCACCAGCGAGCAGACTACTTCAGCGTTCAGATGTTGCACCAGCGAGCAGACTACTTCAGCGTTCAGATGTTGCACCAGCGAGCAGACTACTTCAGCGTTCAGATGTTGCACCAGCGAGCAGACTACTTCAGCGTTCAGATGTTGCACCAGCGAGCAGACTACTTCAGCGTTCAGATGTTGCACCAGCGAGCAGACTCTGGTCTGGGCGAACTGGTGCTCAGACAGTGTCAGCGATCTGATTGTTCGAGCAGAGATCGCGTAAGCTGGTCGCGCAGTATAGTCGAACAGGTTGGTTGCGCAGGATGTCTGAGCAGCTTGTGAGCCTGTAATGCTGCAATGAGCTCGTTGAAGCGTGCAGATTTGCTCCTACGCGAGCTGATTGTCTGAGCTTTGGTCTTAGCTGAATTCTTGCTCGTCCATCTGCTTGTTCATCAGCTCGTCCGTATGCTTATTCGCGGACTGTTTGTTCAGTGCTTTTTGACAGCAAATGTAAACCTCAAGAACACATCCATTAAAACAACAACTTTGAGGATGTAAACGGCATCAACCGGGGAACCCCTGGTTGCCACGCCATAGAGCACGAAAATCCCTTTCCGAAAACATATTATAATAGACATTCTGACAACCGAGCACAAAGTTATGCCCATTTCTTTGGACTAGTAGCCCGAGCTTTTGTCTATTGGGGCGGTCTTAGCGGGTTATCTTATTGGGCCTCTAGGCTTTTACCAGCCCACTTGGGATAGCCCAAAAATACTTACAACAATATTTATGTCATATAGGATGTCCATTTCTTTGACATGAATGATATGTCCATTTTTTTTAAAAGATAATTCATATTTGCATTGAATATACTCTTAGAAACTAGATAAAAACAGCTTTGACTTTCCTCAAACCAAAAAAAACCAAAAAAAAAAAAAAAAAAAAGAGGGGGTTTCACGTTCCAGAAAGTCAAACAAAAGTCATATAATTAATATCTGATAAATGACAAAAAATAAAATAAAAGAAACTCACACGTTTGGATAATAAGAACACAAATCCTTAAATAATAACAATTCCAATTTAACCAACCTCCACTATTATCCTATATCAAAAAGACGGAGGAACTTGGCACCTCCTACGTAAACAATTATGTAAAATGCCAAAATGAGAGAAAGTGTAGCTCCTTTGTTTTTGATAGAACTCGACCCAGATTTCTATTAATAAATCAAGCAATTCTATTGGACACCCCATGATTCCATCTAAGGCCCAACTAATAAGGTCTAAAAGAATATCATGAAGCGAACATGTAATTATTTAAACAATATCTAAACACATGCTTTAGAATATTATTATAAATGATAAATATATATATATAAGCATCTAAAACATATATTTATCCATATTTATCCATAATAAAAAGTGTTACATCTGTTCATAAATCTGAAAACATATAGATTACGTGATAAAATTTAAATTTCAAACTTAACAAAATGCTAAGTTGTATGGTCGGTCGGGACCTAACTAGTCTGTACGTGGCGCTCTGATACTTGGATCACCCGCACCTACACCTGCGGAGGTTTTTGAAAAAACATAAAAACATTGTGAGTTAAGAAAACTCAATGAGTGTGGATAAGTTTATTCTAAAAATTACCTCCCAAAACTTTTTGAAAACATTTTTTTTTAAAATAGTTTTTAAAAAGTCTGGTTTTTTATAAAAAATTTTATAAGTTTCAAAATAATTAGTTTTTTATTTTATTTTTTAAAAAAATACTCTTTCTAAAATCTGTTTTAATGGTATGTTATCTTTTCTAAAAGCTCTAAGGGCAACCCAAAGAAAACTAAAACCACAAGGCGATCGGACTAGCTCCACTCAGTATGGGGGGTCACATGGTGTAAAAGTTAACATCACTCGCCATAACAAAACTACAAAGACGTCTCATATACACGTGTGGTGGAACTATCATCGCTCACCGTGCGTCGAAAAATATCCTACAAGCGTAGAGGGTGACAGACTTGACAGACTCGATCCCCCCAATGTTAGCCGGACTAACCCTCCCAACATATGTCATATACTGTGAAGTATACCGATCTAGTCTAAAACTAGAAGGTCACGCTATACAGTCCCGAGCCGTCCACTAAATTTGAAAACATTTTCTATTTTTCCATAATTGAAAACTATTTCTTTCTCATCCTACATATAACTAAATAAACAATATATGACGCATATCATATTCAATAAATTATTTATTTGAATGATAAAACATAAAACATTTATAAACTAGAAGAACAGTTTATGAATAAAAATATTTGCTAAATGAATTAAAAGTAATTAAATATTTTTACACTCACAGCTTGCTATCCTATTCACTTCACTTCTACTCAGCGACCTCCTTTTTGCCTGAACAATCTTCTCTTTAGCTTGCTACATTACCTACACTTGATCACAAGAGAAACCTTAACTTAGCTTGCAGGTCACCTAAACCCAACTCAACTCTATCATCTTTATTTTACTCGAGCTCATAAGTTATCTAGCTCTTTTATTTAGCTTGAGCTGCGAGCTCCAACTCGCACTCAACTCACCAACGCGAGCTCCTACTTTTACTCAACTCAGCCCAAATCGAGGGCACTTCCCTTTTCCGTGAACTCGCTCAGCTCACCTTCTTTAGTAAGCTGCTACCCTCTAGCTCAGCTCAACTCCCAAATACTGTCCAGCTCACACACATCAGCTTCTACCCCTAACTAGCTCATCCTTACAAGCTACAACCATGGTCCAGCTCAAACAGGCAGTACAGTGGGCTGAGACATTACTCAGCTTGCTTTATGCGAGCTCACGCTTTAGGTTACTTGACTAGCGTTGAAGAGAGCTGCGGTATTCACCTAGCTCACATTTTGCGAGCTCCCGCACCCAGATTTACACTTATCAGCACATACACATTTCCGACCTCAAAACTTCTCAAACATATATTCAACAACATAACATCTCAACTCAATCTATTTTCTTAGTTATCTCACTTACTAGGCTATCTTCAGCCTTTTTACCTTACCTTCCTACCAGCTCGCTAGCTGCTCCAAACTTCAACTTTACATACAGACCACATCATCAGATTCAAATAAACATAAAGACTGCTCTCGGCAGCTTTCCACCAAAAATAACAACATCAACGACCAAAACTTACTTATCAGATCTAATTTGAATGCTTCTTAAACTCAATCTTCACCTTTGCGGTGCTTGATCTCCTTCAAAAATGGCTAAATGTGATTTGGAAAGGCGGCAACTTTTTCCCTCTTCTTGTCGAGAGTTCTCTCTTTCTCCTTCTCTCTCTCTCTCAAATTTTTCTCTCTTCTCTTCACTCTCTCTTTCTTTCCATCGACTTATCCCACACACACTCACTCCTATTTATAGACACGGGTTAAGCTCGCGTTCACCCTTAAAGTTCCTTAAAATTACAATTCTACCTTGTTCTAGAGAGTTCTTTATTTCCATAATTTCCTTCTCTTTTCCACTTATTTACAATTTTTCTATTCTTTTTAAAATATTTGACGTTTTTCTCTTAAGTCCTTCAACTTTAGAAATTTATACTTATTTCCAAATTCTTTAAAAATTCCATAAATATTAAAATTTTCACTATTAAATATTTAAAATTCTTTTTATTATTTCACCAAAGGGGTTTATTAGTACATTTAATAAATCCGTACATATGAGCAGTAATATCTTCAGGAAAGAGTATTATAATTTTTTATTTAATTTATTCTAGAATTCAATTATTCATGATATTTTCTTAAAATTAAAAGAGATGACATAGTTGGTAGTCTTACTATAAAATATGTTCTATTAAAAAAATTTAATGAGATACACACGAAAAGCAAGATGTGTATTTAATCTAAACTTTCAAAGACTTTTATAAAATTAAAAAGTCTAAGTGTGTTCAATTTAAACTTTTAAAAACTATAAAAGACATGAGTTATTTAATATTATTGAGTTATTGGGTATCGGGTCGAGTTTCATTAAAGATGACTCAAACTCATAATTTGATCCAAATCCAATGTTATAGATTTGATTAGATAACTGCTAGGCAATTATTGGAATATCACTTAACTGCTACTTGGCTAACGGTATAAATACATGTTGGTTTATTGTTGTTTTGACTAATGAAAAATCAATTTACCAACTTTACAGACATACGGGGCAAATACTAAGAATGGAAACATAAAGAACAAAATTACAAGGCAAATCACATTGTGATTAGACATTTCTTTTCATCTTATAATTGGAATCCAACTGTTTGAACAACTTGGATTCAGACGAATTTTCGCTGCACGAAATGGGTATGCTTCAGGTAATCCACCGACAAGGCAATAGTTAGCAATTTATCGGTTATTCGACAAATACTGTTGACCAACTGTCATACTAGATCAAACTTATAAGAAAAAAAAAAACCAAAAAAAATAAAAAAAATCTATATGATCAAAATACAATCGTATGACTATAAAATATCATAGAACTTGTCTCATGCAATTCCAAAATTCACTTTAACATAATCACATAACTACAATATACTATATGCCTTAAAAATTTCACCAACATAACTACTATTTTTTCAATAATTTCATCAAGCTATGCATAAAAATAACAACACCTCATATCTCAATTACTAAGGACCTATGGTCATTCTTTCAATTTCAAACATAACCAACATAATATATAACATGTAAATAATAATAGAGCCAATGGGTTCAAAATATGTATAGACGGAGTAAATTTTATAATTTGATTATAAATTACCCACCAACCATAACCCTAGGTTTGTTGATGTTAAGTGTTTGAGAGGCAAAATTAACCATTGACCTTATTTTTATTTTTTTCTTTTAAAATAAATTTTAAAAACTAAAAACTAAAATATAATTATTAAAAATTAATATTTTTTAGTGAGACCAGTAAAGATCAACTTTAAGAAATAAAACCAATCCTTTCCTCCATCAAAACAGGTTCATCTTACCTCTATATTGTGTGGTTTCCTTTGGATTGAATTGAAGAGAAAAAAAAAAAAAAAATTAAGCAATTAGAAGAAAAAATAAATAAAAACACGTCCAATCAATAATTTTTTTTTTTATGGATTAATTTTTAATAGATCATAGATCTTGAGTCTAAGGGTTGGAGTTTGATTTGCATTTATTATAAGTTTTTAAGAGGGGATATGCTTGCCGGATTTTTTATTATGATGATTTGAGTAACAATATGTAGCCAAATTTGGTGTAAATGACATCTCTTGTATATGATTTTTGTTACTAATGTATGGACTATTAGAGAGATAAATACACTATGAAGCTATAAATAAGAGAAAGTCAACTCATGTATTTATCCCAAATAAACAAAACTTATATTATTATTATTATTTTAAAAAAAAGAGTAAACAAAGCTTATTACACATTTCCCATGGCTCATGATTACAAATTTACACCAGTTAGACATGACCACGGTTCGGTTCGGTTCCAGTTTTGGTTTCGAACCGACGGTTCCAATTTTGAAAAAACTAGAACCGGAACCTTAACCGAGATAAAACAGTTCTGGTTCAGTTCTGGAACCGACGGTTCTATAATGGTTCTGGTTCTGGTTTCGATTTCGGTTTCGATTCTATAACGATTTCGGTTTCGGTTTCGATTCTGGAACATTTTTTTTTTTTAAAAATAAATTTTAAAAATTAATATTAAACTATATTTTGATATTAAAAAAATAAATCTATACACAAAAGAAATTAGAAATTTAATTATTTGAACTTTGATTGAATTTAAAAATAAATTGACAATTTGAAATTTAAAAATAATAAAATAAGATTTAGAAATTTAAAAATAATAAATTAAGAATTTAAAACTTCAAACAATAAATTGAAAATTATAATTTATAGATATAATTAAAAAAAATTAAAGGAAATTAAGATTGAGAATTAAGAGAATATTGAAATTAAGAGTTAAAATTAAGAGAGAGTTGAGATTAATGGAGAGAAAGAGAGTTGAGATTGAGGGAGATAGGTGTAAGAAGAAATTAAGAATGCAAAGGGTATTTATGGAGGAAAATGAGGGGTTAAAAGAGAAATTTAAGGGGAGGGGCTAAAATGTAAAAAAAATGTGATTTAATTTTTTTTTTTTTTAAAGTGATGCAGTTTTTTTTTTTTTTTTTTTTGTTAGAACCGGAATCGCCAGTTCAAAGCGGTTCCGGTTCCACCGGTTCTTTGAACCGGCGGTTCCGATTTCGTTATTTAAAGAACCAGAATTGGAACCACTACAGTAACGGTTTCGATTCTGAACCGGGAATTGAAACCTTTGTTCTGGTTCTAGTTCTGAAGACCCGGTTCGGTTCGAACCGAACCGTGGTCATGTTTAACACCAATGACACTTTTACCTCCATCTTTGTGCTAGTGAGTCCATTCAAAGACCTTTTGATCAAGCTTTTTAAAGGGTAAAATGGTAATTGAATAGTTGATTAAAGATTTAGATTGATCTAGATTGTTAGCTAACCGATTTGTACACAGACCACAATTCAGACCATTTAAAGACCACAACATTGAGCACATGTGGGATGCCTCAATGGAGGCACCCACACTCGGCACGTTTTTCGATTCTCTTAAATGCACCTAGGTTCGAAATTGCTCACCTGTTATCACTTAGTATAGATACAATTCTCCCATTAAAATAGTGGATACTATTCTCTTATTCTAAGAGTAGATTTTTGCGATGCAAGATTAGTCAAGACATCTGTAGATTTTAATAAACATCTGACCTGGTTTCATAAATTGTTGTACATCAAATAATAATAATAATAATAATAAATAAGATCACAATATCTTTTTCACCACCTTAATCTCTATCACTCATCATTAAACAACTCGTCAATGAAACTCTCAACATCTTCACCACCCACCAAGACTACCACCACCTTTTTCTCCCGCAAACAAGCCACTCATCTCTCTCTCATCGCCCTATTCATCTTTGACAGACTGAGTGACAACCAATTGGGTTCAACTTCTTCCACTAGCTCTTCTTTCCAAATTGGTTGGTCTATACTTCTTCACATAAAGGTATTCACATCCAATTGACTAAGCGAGTTGCTTGAGTTGGCCTGAGTACTCGGCCAACTTTGCCAATTAATCGACCTATCTGATTTTAGCTTTCAATCTAGACCTAATTTGATCGGTAAGGTGTCAGTCATCAATTAGTCATTGAAAAATCACTGTTAATCGACAACTTTTGGAACAATAACCACCCTTGATTTTAAATTATTACCCGAAAAACTCTAACAGTTAATGGGTTAGTAATTTGCATAAAAAATGACTTATTTGTTAGGGTATAAAGGCATTTAGGTAACTGTGTTAGGACTTTAAATAGAAAAATCCTAATTCCACTCCAATTCCTCTCCACCATCATCTCTCTCAATCCTCTCAACTCTTTATCACTTGCTCTTCTCTCTTCTCTTTCTTCCTCCTCATCGTCTCTCTCTCTTGTTTGTGTGGGCGATTAGATTTAGAGGAGATAAGTAGTGTTTGGCAGATCTTAGCTCGAGAATCTTCCTGAAACCAATAGACCAATTCAATCGCCTACTAAACTCCCTCATTCTTCTTGTCTTCAACAAGATTACCGACGTCAAATTCTTGGGCTGGTGTTATGTCGTTTGTCATCGATTCCAATCTCTCGTCTCCCCTTTCTTCATCCTCTTTTACTTCATAATGGGTGGCATCATCAAAGCCTTCCAAGCTCTCGACCAATTACTGGATCGAAAAAGAAGTCATCTCAACGCCACCAATTTCAATGCCAAATGGGATCTCATATGGGCTCAAAATCACTAAAACCCCTCAGCCTCATCTATTAGGGCACCTCCATTTTCTGCTGTCTCCATTCATTTAAAAGTGGAGATTTCATCAAGCTAATGGATAGTGGATAGTGGAGATCCCATTTGAGATCTCCATATT
Source organism: Dimocarpus longan (assembly GCA_022984855.1). Classification (NCBI taxonomy): domain Eukaryota; kingdom Viridiplantae; phylum Streptophyta; class Magnoliopsida; order Sapindales; family Sapindaceae; genus Dimocarpus; species Dimocarpus longan. The sequence continues at coordinate 14,090,924 of CM041020.1, forward strand.
AATTTTGTTTTTAATTTTTTTATGATAAAGAGGACAAGTGATTGCTAGTCAATGAATGTGACTTGGATGGAATGTTGAATTTTTTTATTTATTTTTTGTTTGTGTTTGGTTGTAGAGAGGGTTTATGAGGAGAAGATTCTAGTCATAATGACGGGTGATGAGAAATCTTCAAGATGGAAGAACAGAACCAATAAATTGAGATGGTTCATAATTTTTTTTTTGGTTTTGTTTTGTTTTTATGTTGAGGTTTTGGGTTTTGTGTGTTACTTTTTTGGTCACATTTTGATTCAAGAAATGTAAATTTTTGATGAATGAGTTATGTTTCCAACTAAATTACAACTTAATTATCTTCTTTGATGGTTTTGCTTTTGGTCATGGTTTGGTTTGATTGACGAATGGTGGTAGTTTTTTTTTTTTTCCTTCGATTGATGAATGGTTAATGGTTTGGTTTCATTAACGAATGGTGACAACAATTTTGAGTAGAGGTGCTCATCTAGGATCCCATCTAGGCTCGAAATCGTTAAACCAACACACATATTTAATTTCTCCCTATACAATCTAGCAAGAGTATTTTGGTTTTTTAATGGTTTTGCAACAAAACCAAAACCCTAAAATATTGGTTGGAAACTGCTGTTGGACTGATGAATGAGGCTTTTTTGCTAATATTTTTAAAGTTGGCATAAGCTAACAATACTTTTTCATTTTGATGGGGGGTTTTTTAGATTTTTTCCTTACAAAATTCAAGAATTATTCAAAATTTAATCCTATGGAAGCAACCAACTAATATTCAAATTTCAAAAATAAAAAAGAATTAATTTTTTCCTAATAAGTCCAATTTGAGCTTCAATTTCTCATTCATCCAAACACCATTTTGACCAAGCAATTATAAAAATTCGATGACCTCACAGAGAATAGCATGAATCTACTTTGATATTTCAAAATTGAGATAAAAATCTCAGAATGATTTATAAAAATGGACTTTTATGTCCCAATTTCTAACAGTCCCGCACATGAATGAAATTGATAGATGAGATAAAAGCTATAACTTAATAAACGTTTATAACTTAATGATAGAGTTCAGTAGTCATAATTTATATATGATGGATAGTGTTTACCTTTGAACTTTCCCCGGTGAAAATATATGTACTCTACTTATTTATTAGTAGACACAATGGCTTTGATTTGTTTTGTCCTTGATGTAAACGATTATATACTTAACCATTTCAATCTTCGTTTCCATTTTAAACAGCCTAACAAAATAATCTCAATTTTGTCAATCTAATTTGTCAATCCATTTCATAATACTAAACTTCAATGTATTCTTTTCCATCACTGTCAATTGCCTTTTCGGTGTTGTCGTCCATCATAGCCAACAAATCATAATTTTTCTTTCTCTCTTTTCCTCTGTCTCTCGCTCAAAATTTCCTTTTTATACAAGGGTAGTTTTGTCCAAAACATAAAATAGATGTCATATAAACTCAAACTATTGATTTGATAATATTTTTCAAAACCCACTCAATAAAAGAGCATTAGTAAAAAATAAATAAATAAATAAATAACAAAAGACCTCTTGTGGAAATAGATTTCCTCTAATCATTTAATATTTAGAGCATTTTCAATGCATTCATGGATTGTGACAAAATTACATATCACATAGGATAAATATATATTGAGTTAAAATAAACTTCTCTAATACAATTATCATTTATTAATATCAAGCTAAGGTAACAAGAAAAAGAAATAGACATTATCAACATAACCATATATTTTCAGAGAGTCTGTTAGACAGTTATATTAGCAAGTTAATAACTATTTGATTCTCATTTTTCAAATCTAATTGAAAAAATAAAATCATTAAATAGAAATATATGGAAGCATTGGATAATAATTTTTAATTTGATTGATTATCAAATGATAATTATATCATGTAAGAAATAAATCTCTTAATATTTATAACATAACACTTTTTTTTTTTTTTTTTTAAAAATAATCCATGAAAGCATTGAAGATACTCTTATATAGGTAAGTATTGGTAGCCATGACCATTGATATTATATTACCTAATAATTATATTATAAAAGTGGATTTGAGATGAAAATTTTTAACATAAAAATAAATATTTACAAATATAATTTATTACAAAAGTTATAATTATTAAAAATGAAGGGTTGAGACCCTAGGCAACCACACCTTAGTTGCGTATTGCGATGGCACTAGTCGCCCATTATGTAAGTGTACCATGTTCAAGGGATGATTCCTAGAAACCACTTTAAATCACAAAAGATAAAATGACAAAGACAAAGTCAAGTGCTTTCATATTCTTACATATTTTAATTTTGGATTATTATTAATTTACCTCTAAAATTTAAAATAACATCAAATTATCTCAAGTATTGAAAATAATAGTTAAAATAGTTCAACTATTAAATGACACAGTAAATCTGTCAATAAACTAACGGATCTGTTAATTTTGAGAGTATAATCATCAATATTTCTATGGGGACAACTGTATTGAATTAAAAAAATAAATAAAATTAAAAACAAATTAAAGCAAAAGTCTTCATCTCTAGCATCTCATTACTCTCTCTCTCATCTCACGCAACTATCATCACCATTCAACTTCATCACCACCCACCCACCATCAAAACCTAACCCTATCACCACTCAACGCACCACTCTAACCTATTGCTGCTGTCCCCTTCCACCCTATGTCGTCACTCTCTCGTCCCTCTCCACCCTCCGTCGTCGCTCTCTCTTCCTTTTCTACCCTCTGACATTGCCCTCTTTGGATGTCTATCAGATTTGGTTTGGATCTAGAAGATGGAGTGTTGAAATTTTTTTTTATTAAAAATGGTTAGGTGGTAATGGATGGACCTATTCGATGTGTGATGGTGTTTATCACCGGTATTGGATGATGGTGTCATGGATAGACGGTGTGTGATGAATGGTGATGATGGTGATGAGAGTGACTGGTGTGTGATGGTGTATGAATGGTGCCTGGGTGGAGTTTGACGGGGTGTGATGGTGTGTGATGTCCATCCAATTTGTTTTTTAATTTGTCAAATTTTTTATTTTTAATTTATTGGATTTTGATTATGAAGATTATTTTAATTGAATATGCATATCCTTGATGATCTGCATTATTTTTTTTTAAATTTTTAATATTTTTTTTTCAAATTAATCTCCACTTCTATTTAATTTTTTAATTTTTTATATTAATTTAATTTAAATTTTTTATTTTATTTTTTAATTTATTTTAAATTGATGAATGGTGGAGATCTAATGAATTTTTTTATTTAATTTATTTGAAATTTATTTAATAATAATTATTATTTCAATTATTTAAAATTATATTTATTTATTTACTTATTTATATTTAATTATAAATTCTAAACAATTTTATTTTTATTTTGATTATGAAAGGGTAGTTTGGTAATTGAGTAATTTGTTTTGTTTTTTATTTTTTAATTTTTTTAATATAGTAACGGTATTTTGATCTTTTATTGTTTTTGCCACAAAACCACTAAAATTTGGATGGAAATAACTTTTGGCTGACGGTAGGGGGCTTTTTAACTAATATTTTAAAAAGTTTGGATAAATTGAAATTATTCATCATTTCGAGAGTTTTCTTAGGTTTTTTCCTTTAATTTTTAAAAGATTTTGGTAAAGACAAAGAAAAACGACAAGGTAAACTAAAGTGAAATGTCAATTAATCTATAGAGGACAGTGAAATTTCCTAGAAATGTGACGTTTACTTACCGTCTCTGCCTGATTACTGCTTGGAATGAGGCTCAAGTTTCTTCACTTTTGGAGGAGCGATTATTAGAGCGTCGAAATTGTGTTGACGTACGATCATTAACGGATTTAGCAGCTCCTCACCACACAATGAATGATATTTTAGGGGATATACTCATTCAATTTACTTAATCATGTTTTACAAGCAGTCCATGAGGATCTGCTTTTGTTTACAAGGGGAGGTATATTCCATCAACTTAATGAAAAACCATAGAAACAGAAGGTCTCAAACTTTCGTGGATGAAATTTGAGAGAAAACTTAAAAATAAAAATCATTTTTGTCTATTATTTTTATCAATTATTTAAGTCTCGTGTAAAATTTATTGTTGAGTTATTGGGTCATGCGTCGGTCCATCTAAGATATGATCTAAATCTAGATCAAATATCCAAATGTGATTTGAATAAAACTCAATAACTGCTGTATCAGTTACAAGCAGTAACCACTCTAACTACTTTTCGGCAATTAACACACATTTAACGAGGTTAAGGAAAGTGGGCGGTTAACTAGGTATAAAACCAACACCTAAACAACAAACGTTCAAAAACACACAAAGAAAATAGAGCAAACAAAAAAGGGTGAAAACAGAGAACAACGAGCAAGGGCACTTACACTATGAATTGAGAGTTTGATTTCATATTTGATGATTGAATTTCGATTGATTGTGTTAACGTATCATAATTTAAAGTCTTAAATACTATAATTGGTTATTTCCTATCTGCTTAATCTTTTGAATTTGATTGTAACTAACATGGTATTAGAGCTTAGAGGTCCTTGATTCAAACTCTTTCTCTCTCTTTTATCTGAAAATATTTTCATTACATATATTACACGGTAAAAGATATTTAGCATGTGTCCGTTATCTGTTACCTGTTTACGTTGTAAGCGAGTAGGCGTGTTAATGTATCATAACCTCAAATCCTAAACACTATAGTTGATCATTTCGTATCTGCTGAAGCTTTTTGATTTGATGGTAAATAACAGGTTGAACAACTCAAGAAAGTTAGGGACATTCACTGCAAAACAAGCTCGTTTTTCACTTTAGTTTTATTGTTTTTGATCAATGTTTATATTGTTTAGAAGTCTTTCAATGGCATCAGAGCATTTGTTGGGTTGTTTTCCGGTGAAAGCATGCCTAAAATCAACTTATTTGATTGATCAATATCATGAAACCTTTTGTTTTCGTTTAAACGTAGGAAATAGAGGCATGAACCTCAAACCGGTAGAGGAAATTGAGTAGCACCCTTAATCTCCTTCGCTGGTCCATGAAGGTCTTTGCTAGGACTTAAACTGAGCTTAGTTCTTTAGGATAATGATTTAATTTGTACTATTATTAAGCTAGATTTCGTAGTCCAAAATAGATAGTTGAATCTTACTGGAATTTAAATGATGTAACTAGTCATTTATAAATAGGCTTGTAAAGTTGATCAATCAACAACATGAAAAATCAAACAATATCAAGAAACAAAAATGATACCATAAGTATCAAACAATCAATAAAGTATGTTTAGATAAGCAATTTTATTAAAGAAAATAGCGTCCACACTTATTTACTTTTATTTTTCCAACAATCTCTCTTTTTTTCAACGAATCAAAGCTGGGTTCCCTCTCTCTCTATCTCTCTCCCCTTTTCTTTGCGCTTTATCTCTCTCTCTCACACCTCTCTTTTTTTCTAGTTGCGTTGAAATATAAAGTTTGGGTGTTTATATTAAAATTTGGATGCTATTGTTTGGGCGCTGATAATGTGTTTTGGTGTTGTTAAAATGGTAGTAGCATAAAATTGCCGTTTGGATGATTTTGTTGGTGTTTGGGGGTTATGTTGTTGGGTGGTGGTGGTGGTGTGGTGTTGTTTGGATGTTTAGGGGTTTTGTTGGGGGTGGTGATTGTGGGGTTTGGGACCGTGTTATGTTATGGCGTTAGGATATTATGCTATGGGACTGTGGCATTTAGCATCTCCCCACAGTGTAGGTCACTAGAAACAGGCAGACAGTTTGTTTGTTTTGAATTTTTTTTTCTTCCCATTTATTTATTTTTTTTAAATTTTAAATTATAATATTTTCGAACACTAATTTAATAAATATCTGGAGGTGGAATAGTCATTTCCAATTATATGGAAGGGTAAAATAGAGTTCTTCATTCTTAGTCTAGAGTCTAGACAGAACTTAATACAGGGGTGAAATGGGAAAAACAAGACTAAAGGAAGAATTTTGGAGAAAAACTCAAATTAGAGAGGGTTTTGATAATACCCCATAAAAACTTGTGATGTTAATAAATAGTAATATAATATTAACCAAAAATAGTGCAACCCTACAAAAATGTTAATTTTTACTTGTTTTAGGCTGTTCAATGAAGGTCTTTTTTTTTTTTTTTTTTTTTTATTAATTATTAACTAACACCTTTTATTGTTAGAGAATTATCGAGATCAGATGAAATTATAGTAGCATAATTTAGATGATTATTTCAAGACATGTAGAGAGATTTACTCACATCTTTGTAAATATTAACATAAATATGAGATTACGGAAACTCGAACCTACAATTGCATTCAGATTCAAATCCCTAATTTTTTGGTAAGTCAGCGTGATCCAATTGGCACTATGTTAGTGCAGATTCCACCCCATTTACCCTTCTAATTAAGTCCATGCGATGTTTCCTAGAAAAGATACTACCGTTCACTTTCTCCCTTAAATTTTCAGAAGAGTTTTAAAGTTTGTCATGAATATGAACATAAAGTAGTATTAGGAAGACTCGAGCATGTTGCCTGAAGTTTTTACAATGCAAAGTTGCATTCGGAGTCAGATCCCTAATCTTTCAGTATGTTAGTGCGATCCAACTGGCACTATGTTAATGCAAATTCCACCCAATTTACCTTCAAACTTAAGTCCATGCGATGTTTCCTAGAAAAGAGAATGACTAGGGCCACTACCGTTCACTTTCTCCCTTAAATTTTCAAAAGAGAGGGTTTAAAGTTTGTTGTGAGGCTGAAATTCCCTAAAAAAGTTACCGTTTGAAAGCAAATATATAATAGTAAATATTACTTTAGAAGTTATCATCCTTACCTTTTAAAAGTAATGCCAGTGATCTCAAAATGTTTTCCAATTTATGAGATATCAGTTTTATATAATTGACATGTTAAATTTATCATGTACGTTCATGTCAATTTAATCAAAATGACATTTCATAAATACAAGTTGAATGAAAGGACAGTTCATAAATCGAAACATGAGCCCCATAATTGTTATATTTAAATTTTAAACGTACAAATATAACATCAAAAAATATAAACTATTCTATCACAATTAATATTAATTGTGAATAATTGCTTACATAATTAGTCACTAATTATAGCAATCACACTTAATTTCTAAAGTGAAAGATAAAGTATTAAACTCCTTTCCCATATTGACTTGATTTAGTTGTGAAGAAAGAATAGTTAAATTTATCATCATTGTATTTATACTTAATTTTCTTTATATTAAAAAAAAATGAAATGTATTTGTAAATGCATGTACACACAAGCCCCAAATTTCACCAAATTCATTCCAAGCATAATTAACTGAGTTCGGAGTAAAATGGTGTCCCATAAATCTAGCTTGTTGTCATTTTTGCTTATTTTCTTCATTTTGTTCACTTCAAGTGGATCCCTTAGGCCTTTGGATGACAACCAATCGTTGAAAAAATATTATTCCAATTTGCAGAAGGGTCCAGTAACACCAAGTCAACCTAATCCTTGCACGCACACTCCTGGCAGTGGCGGTACAGGCACCTGCGTTCCAAGGTAGTCTGCAAATCCAGTTTCTCCTAAAGACAGGAACAAAAATGATTAGACCAAGATACCATTTCTTCATCTTCTCTAAGCAATAGCTGATAGACCAAATGAGACTGTCTTTGTCTGCGTATGTTGTTTTCTGTATTCTCTTGTATCAATTAACGTTTTTGTACAGCTAGTTCATATGTGTGTTTATTATGTAACATGTTATGGAGTTGCTTTTATATATTCTTTTCTTCTTATTATGTAAGTATAAAGCCAGTGCATGTGTTCGTGTAAATGGCTTCTTGAGCTTTAATTACATTGCTTGAAAGCTATTGAAAGGATGTGGACTTTTTGCAAGTATGTATAATTTGGATTAATTACTAGTAATGGTTACGAGCCTCCGTTAATAACTTGCTGTTTTGATGAGTGAATTTTTGTAGTTTGATTTTGCCGACTCTTTTGTCTTTCAATTCAGATTATTTTCCGACAATGTTGTAGCTGTTTGTATATATGGACATTATTTGTGATTAAGAATAGGCAGTTTTCTTGTTGAAAATTATTACAACTATCACAAAAACCAGTCTAAATTCGTTTTTGACCCAACAAAAGAGGTTAATTTTTTGTGACTTTAATGATGTTTCAATCGTTTGTGGTCTATTTTCAATTTGTGCAACATTTTACATATGAAAAACGTTCATCCATGTGAAATGTTATAAGGGAATCCAAATGATCAGTCAGAAACAACTAATGTTTTGTTTGGGAACAATAATGTTAACATTGAAATTTTCCCATTTTGTTGTTGTTCCTTCAAATGCCCCTACCGCTGATTCTCCACCAATAAGTTGTATTTGATTCAGCTAGAACTATAAGAATGTCTGTTTACCAAAGCCAATTAACCAAACCTTTAAATCCAAAAATTAAGGTTGATAGATACGAACTGATCATAAAAGACATATAATAGATAATGAAAAATGCTCCATTTCATTCTCCAATTATAGTTAAAAAGAAAAGATAATCAAGTCCTTGGCAATGTTGTCATGGTTTAATTTTTTGTTAATCAAAATAAATTCAAGTCAAGCTAATAATTTTGATACTAAATAGAATATTAAAAGTGAAAATAAATATAAACACTAAATTTGGCTCGAGTTGTGAATATATCACTGAGCTAATAGTTTAAGTTTTAATGTCACCTAAAAATATGAACAGTCAAAATATCCTCAATGAAAGCTTTTAAACTTTAACTTGTATGTTTAATCTTTTCTTCCTTCTCTTTTGCTTGCTTTCTAACTCATTGTCAAAACACATTTGAAACTGAGTAACAAGTTTTTGAATTAAGTAAAATGGAAGACTAGAATTTGGCCTTCAAGAGAAATTGAAAAGGAGATATTTTAATTTCAAAATTACAGATGAGAGTTTAGGAAATAATGAGCTTGTTGATCGGTTTTTGATAAGCGATGAGCAGAAAACCTTTGTGGCTATAAATAGTAGGCATTTTCATTCATTCAAGTGTGTGTAGTGTGAGTGTTTTGTGTGTGATAATTGAATAAGAGAGAATAATAGCTTTGGTGTGTTCTTGTTCCTTTTTGAGATTATTCTGACTCGATTCTTGAGTGGTTATGCTCTTGATTTTGTAAGGATTCAGTTGGTAACACAAACCATCCTTAGATTGTTCCTGAAAATCCATCATACACCATTTGAGCCGGTTTTCAATAGCATACAGGTTTGAGGTGCATCCTTGGTCTATTATATATGTAAGCTTTGTTTATTTTATTCTAGCAATGTTTAATATTGTTTATGGGACTATTATCATCATTTGTCTCAGCCATATAAATCTTAGATCCATCTTTATTCATCCTATATTGATTGATGATTGTTTGTGGGCTATTGTGGTGATTATTTTGGTAAAATCTGATTCTAATTTCGCGGCCAATGTCCTATGGAACTTTATGTAATAAACGTCAAAAATTTCATATGAATGCAATTATTGCCTAACCTGAGGTTATGTGTAATTCCCATACTTTTAATATTTTTATTTTTTTTGAGGGAGAGGGACGGGGCCCTACCATAATGAAAGTATGTTAACGGTGGCATGACTGTTTTCAAAAAGAAAAAGAAAAATAAATATAATGACGATATAACTCTAAACCAATGAGTCGATTCTGTTGACCTGGGTGCCATGTACTGTGTGTGAAAATTAAATGTAAGTTTACATATGCAAAATTCCAAATGGGATCCGCATAAAGTCCCACCAATATAAAGCATTAAAGCTCTTGCTATTTCTGCTTTCTTGAAAAATGAGTACACGAAAGAGAAAGCTAATGCAATTGCTCTGACCCACAACATTTACCTTATACGTTTGCTTTAATTTATTTGTTTTCTAAGAGCACCTTCGAGGCAATGATATATTAAAATTATTTGCTTTTAGAATTAACTATTAAATTTACATAAAAATAAATTAATTAATTTAATAAAAAAATTTTATTATATCCTCAACGTCTACGTTAAAATAAATAGTAAAGATTAATTTAAAAAAATTAAAAAAAATTAATTTAATTTAATTAAAAAAAATTTCCCTCACATCTGAACGGTGAAGTTGATTTAAAAAAATAAATAAAAAACTCTTTAAAAAATTAAATAAATTAAAAATAAAAAAATTTGACAAATTAAAAATAAATAAATAATCAAACCAGGCAACTGTCTTGGTTGAAGGACGAACCCAGATACAAGGGTTTGCATATTCAATCAAAATCATTATCCAGAATCAAACTTCAAAAAATTAAAAATAGAAAAATTGACAAATTAAAAATTAAAAAAGTTCAAACGAACTCAGGACTGGGTTCGTTCAAAGATGGACCCAGTTGCCTCCAGTTGCCTGGGTTCGTTCTAAGAACACACATCATGGAGCCATAGTGAACCCAAACAACACGTCAATGAACCTAGATGAAGCCATACCACCCAGCCTTTATACACCCAAATAAACAACACCCACACCTCATCCACAAAGACAACCAAACTTCTGGGTTCACCAACAATTAAAAAAAATTGGGGAAAAAAAAAAAGAACTCATCAACAACAACCTAAGTCAACAGACCATCAACAACACCTCTGTTCTAGCACCCATCAACAACCCAGTCGAGTCGAAACACCCAACACCTCTGTTCTATCTCCACTTTTGTCGCCGCACAAGCATATTCGATTTCTGGAGAGCTTCAACGATGATGGAGCTGCATCGACTGCATCGCCGAAATCCACAAACGAAACCTGCGAAGATCAAGCAACTAGGATAGAGTGGGAATCACAACCACTCACATACACAAAGAGCATCGTCACCGCCGCACAACCATACCCATACCAGCCAAACACACCCATCTTAACCAATTACTAGATCTTCTATCTTGACCTTCACTCACGTGCTTCACAACTCCAAAACTGACCTTGACACCTCCTCTAAGCACCCTAACCACCTCTCCGTCGTCAGAGAATCTGTGCTCCTGATCTATGAGAACCTAATGGCTGTTGATTGGGCCGCCGATTAGACTTCTGACAAGATCGTAGAACCTCATGGCCGTCGATTGTAGAACCCATGGCTTCCATCGCAATTTTCAAAGGAGCGAAGGAGATGGAAGAATCTGAGAAAGAGAGAGAGTGAGTGACAGAGAGAGAGAGAAAGTGACTGAGAGTTTTTGTTTTTGTTTTTGTTTTTTTTTTTATTTTGTATTTTGCTTTTTCTTTTAATTTGCTTTTAAGTGATTTTTATTTTTCTTTTCTTTTTAAATTGTAAATTACATTTTTCTAACAGCTGTATCATAACTCTCGTGAACCCCAGATGACCTTTTTCCTTAGAATTCGCTGAACTGTCACTTCCCTTACTGTTTTACTGTTTTAATTGACTATTACATTTTCCCCACTAATATTTTTAAAATCAGTAGTGATTAATATTATTTTTAATTTTAAAAGATAAATTGATAACCTTTTAAAATAAGAGAGATAAAATTATATATTTATGGTGACTGATAATACATATTTTATTTTAAATAATTATATTAATCTTTTAACTTAATAAAATTATGATAAAAAACTCAATTCATTAAATTTAATAAATAAAAAAATAAAATAAAAATAAAAATAAATAATTATTATTATAAAAAGTTTTTATAAGTTTTTTTTATAATAATTAATTGATAATTATTTATTTTTATATTTATTTTTTTTGTTAAATTTAATAAATAGTTATGATTTTTTCTTACAACTATTAAAATTAAGAGATATTAAGATAGAATATATATATATATAAAATCAAAATGATTCATATTAAAAAAATTATTGACGCTCATAGATTTACATAAATTTACATTATAAAAATATGTAAGGTGATGAAGGTGTTGGGAAGTGTCCGAGTAAATGAAGGCGATGTCAATTCAAAAGTCGAATTTGCGGGCCCTACAACAGCTGGACGTCAAACAAATGATGCTAACGGCATTTTCCACGAAGCCACACTGGTGCTCTCATAAAGCAACCTGCTCATCTTGAAGTTTCCTACCACTCCCAGATCCTTTTTCTTCATCTTGAAACGTAGCTACACAGAAAATCGATTGTGTTTTCAAAACAATCGACTCCAGCGGCCTTCGACGGCAAACAATGAACCGAAGTTGGATTCCCCCTCCGATCAACTCACTGATATGCATGGTACGTTAAATACGAGTTACATAAATGATCTATTTTCTTCTAAAGATTAGCAAAATGGCCGGATGTTGGTTTACTCTCACAAAGTTTCGGTCGAATAGTCTTATGGCTATTAGATTTTCATGCTTCTTTTAGGACTTGTTTTGCTTACCCTTCTCATCTTACTTCAGTTATTTTAGAGTGTCTATATATTTATGGCTTAGATTATTTTTAATTTGGGGGTTTAAGTTAAGTTTATGATAATTGTATTTATTGATTTATTCTGTGTTTTTAAAATCAAAAGTTGTAGATTATCATTGATTTGGCTACTCTTTTCTATTTTAGAAAGAGAAGAAATGAATATATGGGTGTTAAAATTTTAAATTTAAGATAAATTTTCAATTTAATATAAACCGTTGTTTTTTTTTATTTGAAAACTGAAAAGTGATAAACTTATAAAAGTATTAAAGATGGGGTAGTGGTTGAAATTTAAATTTTGAATAAGATGTTGTTTTGTTTTTGTTTGTTTTATTTTTTTTTTATTTTTTCTCATAGCGGAATCAAGTATAAATTTATTTGTTTTTTTAAAGTTAAAAGTTATTTAAAAATTAATAAATTGATATTTATGCCTATTCTATTATTAATTGTTATGAAATTCTATTTAATATGATAAATAACTAAAAATAAATAATTTAATAAATTCTAAAATATTTGTATACACATATTATTCATAATTAAAATATAATTAAAAAATGTGATATAATTAATGATATTTATATATTTTAATGAAATTGAAATGGCCTATAAATTGAAATATAAGTAATTAAAAACATGAATGTTTAAATTATAAATTTAAATACAATACTTCGATTCTAATAAAATTTTGAATAAAATGTGTATAGAGTTTTTCTTTTAATTTTTTTATAAGTATTTTGGGAAAAATAAAAATTTGTATAATGTAAATTAATATAAATTTAAAAATATGTTATTTTAATAAAGATAGACTTGAATAAAATATTTTTAATATCATTAGTTGATTTGTAATTAAGTTGAGTACCGTTAAGTGATAAAAAATAAATGGCCACTAATTCAATTATTTTATTATCTAGTCTATATTCTTACTCAGACTCAAGTGAAAAGTTTATTTAAGGAATGCTGAACCATACTATTTGAGAGAATGTAAAAGAAGATATAGAAATACAGTTGAATTTCCAAATTCACTACATTATTGAAAAAGTTACATTATACTCACATGGTGCAGGACATGCCTACCATTTGAAAATCATTTTAAGGGAAAGAGAACTTATTAGTTATTATTTATTAAAAAGAGAAATTTTCAATATATAACATTAAAAGACGTGTAAGCTTGAAAAATAACTATGGACGAAATAAAATATTTTCAGTACTTCTGCAAACTATTTGTAGTTTATGTAAGAACAATAGTTTGTGAAAATAATTCACAGAAATCACAAACTATAATTATTATAATTATTATTGGTTGTCTTATATGCTTCATTCATATTGACAGGGGTGTAGGTACAAGAAAAGGACACTTGCTGTTCTATTCCTTATTGTGGAGATAACAATATTCATTCAGGATAAGTTTGGAGGAGGAAGCCATTGGATTATCTATATGGCTGCGTTTCTCTTATCATTACTTAATTTTGTGATAACCCTCAATAGATTTACTGCCAAGACTAGGGTCCCAGCTGAATGATACAGGTGCAAAACAATGTGGTTTCTCCTCTTAATTAGTTCTTCTGCTGATTGTTGCACCATTTTATTTTCTTTATTTTCTTATGGTGTTTCAGCTGAGTGTGCTATTTGTAACTTGTAAGACTTTATTTTCTTGTGGTTGTTGTCTTTTCTTGGTACGGTACATCGTGTGGGTTTTCTTGGAAGATTCAGCATGGGTTTAATGTAAAGTACTATAGTTATGGACTTTAAAATGCTGTATAATATCTTTAATTAATAAATAAAGATTAAGAATCAAATACCAATGACAATCACTGTGGTTTCATTATGGTTTAATGGTGAGAATATTTATTTAATCAGATAATGTTTTATGTTAGAAGTCGATGCGTTGTAATGATATCAAAAGAAACTAAACACTCATGAGAATCAACCGGCTGTAGTGGTGAAGCAAAAATGGTTTATTTACAAAGTTAAAAATGTAACTATAAGACTATTTGTGCATTACTTTTCAAAACAAGACACAAATGGTTATTTGTCATCTTGGCGTCAACAACCCTCATGCCTCCCCTTGTAAGAGGCATGGGTTTGACACTTCAACCTGCAAAATCCAAAAAAAAATATATATATATAATAATTATTGCAATATTCATAATAATAATATTAATAATACGTTTACCACCATTTGTGTAGGTTGGATCTTTTATCCTCGTATAGGTCTCTTTCCACCTCCGTAGGGGTGGATTTTTCCTATTTGAAAGTAGTTTTTTGGGTCGTACCATTAGTATCCTATCTCGGTTGATCCCAATAGTCCTTTGGATTCGTCTCAGATACAATTCTTGTACTTAAAAAAAAAATAATAATAACAATAATATGTGTTTGGGTCCCTCATCATTATCTATTGTATCGGGGGATTAACTCCCACTTATTACATTTTAAAGCTTATATAAGGTTTGAATTTCAATAAATATAGTAGAATTTTAAAATCATAAATGGGCCTTAAATGAATAAGCAAAATGGGTCAAATTATAGAACCCAAAATTTAAATAGGCCGAATTTTTAAGAGAGTCCAAATGAAAGAAAAAAAAATGGAGAGAAAGAGCTTATGGGTCAAACCAAGAAGGCCCAATTAAAGTGGGCTGTGATCAAGTAAGCTATCTGAATGACTCTCAAAATTGCAAAAGAAATGTCTAAAATTGCAAAAAACAAATGGGCCGTGGGCTTTCAAAAGAAAAAGAAATGCTGACATTAAAATTGAAGCTTGGTGAGTGGCCGACCAAAGAAATAGAATTGTGGCAAGCTTATTACAGTAAAATGAGACAATTTCTGGAGTGGATTAGTGGCAGAATTCTGCATGGTCAAATGGAACATTTGGGTGCCAGATTTACTCAGATGAGTTATTTTATTTCAATTTGATTTAGAATCTAAAAAATTAGTTAATTTTTTCATAAATTTTAAATTAAGTTTTATGTGATTTTAGGATAGATTTAAGATTATAAAAAATTAGATGAGAACATCTATTACACCCAAATTTGAGCAAAAGAATTTTGTGAGTGGATAGTTTTATTTTAATTAAATTGATTGAATTAAGTTTATTTATATTTAAGTTTTATTATTGAATTGAAGTGAATGATTTGTTTAATTAATTGATTTTATAGATTATGATTTATGATTGCATTATCAATTATGTTTTACTAGTGAAACGAGAATTTATTATGTATTCCTGTATAAATATTTATGTTAGAAATTCTAATCAGAATTTTATATTTTCAAATTGAGTTTATTATATGAAATGTTTAGATTATTTTAAATAATATTAATTTATGCTTTAAAAAAGAATATTTTATTTAAGTTTTGAGAAAAGTGTTTATTCAGAATTATATGCATATTTAGAAAAAGAATTACGTATAATCATTTGAGATTTGAGAATGAAAATAAAAATATTTTCAAAATACTAAGATTGTACCATCTCTTCTAATGTTCAAACATGCTACACATATCTGAGTCATAGATTGCTCTGTATGTGTGATGAATTTGCCATTTATGACCTGATTTTCCTTGCTTTGTGTGTGCGATGATGTTTTTATTACGTATGACCAAATTCTCTTGGATACTAGTTTGTATAAATTTTTAGATTACAACTGTTATATACTGAGTTTAATTAGTAAAGAAAGAGATTTCCAGGACACGAGATTTATAGAAAGAAATTTCAAAAAAATTTTACAGTTTATGGATTTTTAGATTTTATATTATTAAAGTTATAAATATGATTTATGTAGAAATTTACAGTTTTACTATGATATGAGATTTGAATTCATGATTGCATACAAATCATTGAGAATTATTTATTATTACTAGAAATATGTTATATTTTATTTAGAAATAGTTTTGGAAAAGTTATATTCACTCAATGGACGTTAACATTTATTCTTTTATAAAACTCATTTTCCAAGTACAAATTATTGCATATCATGAGAAAAGTTACATGATGATCAATAGTTTGCATATGTGTATATTCATTTTAATTTACTATTTCCTAAATGTATTTCAATAATACTTTTACAAATAAACTATCTTTTCTAGATATTTTATGAACATTTTGATTATTCACTTCAGGCTAAGAGTCTAACATAAGAAACATACAGATTTTCGATTTGTTCAATATATATTTATAAAACGATAATGAGATTTACGATGACTTTTCTAAAATATTTTTAGTAAACCTCAGATTTTATTTAGAAAGATGTCACTTTTCACGGGATTCTTCCAGATTTGAGAGAGGAGTCAGGATAGGTCTTGTTAGTTTGCGTGAGTTCAATTCTTATTAAACACATTTTAAAGCCTATGTGGATTTAATTTCTACCAAATATATTTTAAAACTTGCGTGGATAGTTTATTCCTTTTATTGGATGAATAATTGTCTTTCGTTTTAGAGAGTAAAAATTTGGATAATGCAAGTAATGGTTTGATCTTGATAAGTTACGATAAACTTTTAACTCAACATTTGTGGTGTCTAATTAAAAGAATGTGTATATATATATATATATATAGAGGGAGAGAGAGAGAGAGATTTATAATGCCAACAACGGCTACCACTCCATGCCCTAATTGCCCAACATGGATTCACCATCGAGCACACCGAACCCATTCATAAGAGTTAGGGTTGGGCACGTCTTACAAGGCTTCAATAGTAATGTTTTCTACATCCCTCTTACTTAGGAATGTGAATAGAGCAGACTTAAGGTTCAATCTAGTAAAAATTGGGAAAAATTTTAATTTAGTCCTTAAGTTTTAGTGAAATTTTATTTTTTTTACTCATATGTGTTTTCAATACCAGTCATCTCTAATGCTTTACAAATTCATCAAATTGGTCATTCTGACAAAAAATTTAACAGTGAACCATCATAGAACATGTACAAAGATCAAAATACCATTAATCATTTTCTTTTTAATTAAATTAAATTAAAAAAAATTGAAAAAATAAAAATAAAAAATAAAGTTTTAATAAAAATAAATTAAAAGACTAATAAAAATATATAATCATTACTATCTTATCTAGGTGAAACACCTAAATGAAGACACTAGATTAAACCCAAAAAAAAAAATCGATGAATTTCTTGAGGCATCTATACATGGGTAACATCGTCCTCTCCTTGTCCAATGCTCCTTGATTTCCAATCTTAAGTTCATGAAGACCAAGTAGATATCGACAGTAGAGGCAATCCCACAATCAAAGTCAATCTCATAATTGGTCATCTATTTTGATTAGTTGTTCCTAGTGAAGCTTTTATTGGAATTTACGAGGCTCTCGAGTTCAGAGTGATACGTAAAAGTTTAGAAGATAAACAAGTGTAGAAGAAGAAATAGGAAACTAAAAAGCAAGAGACAGGTTTTTGTACTCAATCACACACATACCTCCATTCGAATAAAAATTGGCTATTTATAGCTAATGACATTTACAACCAAAACAAAAGTAAATAACTCACTACTTCCACTAACTACCCACTAACAATAGCTACTACATCAATTATTTAGCATCACAATAGCCACTACATCACTAAGTAAAATTATTTTGACAATTATCTTGATAACTTGACCCATTAATCCACTAACTACATGATTTGCAGAAAACATTTCCTCCCCTTTACATTATCCTTCTCCTCAAGGATACATTCAACACCATTTCTCATCCTGCTTCCATAGAGTCAACGTAAATAATCTGGAAGTCTTCCTTCTTTTCATTTGATAACTATTCACAAGTCGTTTTCGCAAAGCATGAATTCATTTCATCCATGATAAGAATTCCTCCAATACTAGGCATGACCGTTGCTTTGGCTTGAACAAAGAAATCATTCCCTAAAATGAGGTTGAAATTCAATTGAGGCACCATTATGATGCACACTTGGCCTTGCCAAGATCACATACGAAGAGTCAGATTTGCGATGCCTAAAACTTGCATGACTTCTTTATTTGCAACCCTCAACGAACACGTATTAGCACTCAATTGTAAAACCAACCTACTAGCTTTCTAAGCCAACATGACACTGTTAGATGCACCTGTATCTAACATTGCAATGGAACCAAATCCATTCATCTGCATATTAATACACATTAATTGCCTAAAGCATGACTTAATTTCGAGTTCGATGTTGTTCGTCATTCACTTTGGACTGCATTATGAGGATTTTGGTTGGTTCAAAGACTCTTCAAAAATAAAATAAATGGGTTCTTTGTTGTTGGTATTAGCAGTGTGAACTTGGAGGAATGGTTGATTTTGATTTTCTCAGGGATTGGAGTTTGAGTGTTAGAAGATTTGAGAGCTCGAATTTTAGTCAGGATTGATTATAGTGTAGCCTGTAATTGATGAAAGCTTGACTCATGGCAAGCTAATATTTTGTTAATATTATTATGGAACTTAGCATTCAGCGTTCTGTTGGTATTCATTACCTAATCTAGCTCTAACACTAACTTATACATAAAAATGTATGTATACATAAAAATGATGAAAGCTTGACTCATGGCAAGCTAATATTTTGTTAATATTATTATGGAACTTAGCATTCAGCGTTCTGTTGGTATTCATTACCTAATCTAGCTCTAAGACTAACTTATACATAAAAATTTAGAAGAGGAAGAAAAATAGAACAAGAGTAGGAAACTAAGAAGCAAGACACAGGTTTTACACTTAATGCCACACACACCTCTATTCGAATAAAAATTGGCTATTTATATCCAATGACATTTACAATCAAAACAAAAGTAAATAACTCACTACTTCTACCAACTACCTACTAACAACAACCACTACATCAATTATCTAGCATTACAACAACCTCTACATCACTAACTAAAACTACTTTGACAACTAACTTGATAACTTAACCCACTAATCCATTAACTACATGATTTACATGCAACACAGAAATAGTGACAAGTTTCTTTATGGTGGCAAAGGTGTACTCAATGCCATTAAAAATATCAATGACATTTTTGCTCCCAAGGTTTTGGCGCTTCTCCATCTTGTGGCAACACTATACAACATTCGGAGGGGAAGTAATGGGGCACCATCGCACCATAGAGTCAACAACCTCTTGCTAGTGTGTTGTTTTCAACCTAAATCTTTGCACGATCTGGGTTTGGAACCATACATCATCGACAATCTAGTTAGACTTCACCAAAACAAACCTAAATGCGAGACTATTACAATTTTCTTTTCTTTTTATGGGTTTTGTTTTTAGAAAGTGAGTTTGTTTTGATTTTGATGTTTGTAGTGTTTAAGTTTGATGTGGGGTTTTTGAATGTGTGAACTATAGGTGTTGGTAAAATTGCAGTGTTTGTTTTGATTGTGTTCGTCACGAAACTTGTATGTAATCACAATTGGTTGTCATTGTGTTAGCTGTAAAGCAAGTTGGAATGAAGATATGGGAAGATATGGGAATTTGGGACAATCCTAGATTTTCATCCAATTCTAGATTCGAACTCGATCTTCAAGATGAAGATATGAGTTGAACCCAAGATTTTGTTTTTGTTTTTTGTTTTTTTTTTGTTTTGTTTTTGTTTTTTGTTTTTTGTTTTTTTGTTTTTTGTTTTTGTTTTTGTTTTTTTTTTGTATTTTATAACATCTCCATCCGTTTTTTTTTAATTGTATTTTTAATTCAATTCAATTTTCAATTTATTTTTATTTAAGTTTTTCTCAATTAAATCTCTACCATCCATTGCAACTTTGATGAATGGTGGAGATCTATTTTTTTTAATTAATTCTAAACAATTAGTGGAATAAAAGGATCAAAATATCATTTCAATTGTTAAGTTTGAGTAACTGTCAACTGACAAAAAGACATGAATTTCTAAAATGTTAGAGATGATGAATATTGGAAACACATAAGTAATAAAAAGTAATATTTTGCTAAATGTTAGGAAATGAAATAATTTTTTTTTGTAAAAATTATTCGCCCCTCATCCTTCCTCGACATGCACTATTCAATGTCAGAGTTGGGGAATCTTCATTTGAGGGGAGGTGCCCTTGGCCCTACTTTGCGTCAACTCTAACACCAGGTTTTGTTCTTAAAATATAGGAAAAATTTTAATTTCATCCATGTATTTTGAAAAAACTATATTTTTTATACGTGAATTAATTTATAATCTTGTTATCTCTACATTATTAAAAATCTCATCACTTTGGTTCCTTTGAATAATTTTTTACAGTTAAACTTAACAGAAATGGAAAATATTTATGCAATGCTTTAAATAACTATTTTGTCCTTAAAGAAAAATTAAAAATATTACAATGGTGCCTAGAATGAGTTTATTTAAATGTCCTTCACTATAATCCAATAGTAATATTACACATGTCACTTTAATTTAAAATTAAAAAATTAATAATTTACATTAAATCAAAATCAAACACATATCACCAATATACAAATTAAAATATAAAATTCATAAAAAGGAAATTAAATAATATTTTTTTAAAAAAAGAATTAAAAATGAATACAAAATAATAATAATAATTATTATTATTATTTTTAAAAAAAACTTTGGTCCAGCTCAATTGTTGATGGATCTTCATCAAGATTGAAGGGTGTTTTTTTTTTTTTTTTTTGGTTTCCTTTAATAAAAACCTAATTAAAAGAATTCACTATCTTCTCCATCTTTATCTTCAACCTTTCTTCTTCATCAATCTTCATCTCCAATCAACCACATAATCAAACCAAATTTATCATCCATATAATATCAAACAACACTTCAATCAAAATCAATAATAAAAAAAAAAATCACAAATCATATCATCAGAAAAACCTACTTTATCGTCATCATCAACGGTCACAATTCTTATCAACATCAATCCTAAAAAAACAAGAAACACAAAATAAGAAAATAATAATAATAATAATTGGAGTAGTAGAGATGTTTCACTACCGATGGAGTCGAATGAGCTGATGGACCCTAATGAGAGCGATGGACTCCATCTCCACTCCATCAACAATAGAGCAAATGCTTCTTTAGTGATGTAGCATCAGGCCCTATTGTTGATGGCCACTCCATCAACAATGGAACATCCACTCCATTATTAGCAATAAAGCATCAAGCTCCATCATTGATGGTTCGGGGATAGACTCCATCGTTGTTCCACTAGCGATTAAGTATCTACTCCATCGTTGATGGAGAAGATGCTCCATCATTGATGGAGAAGATGCTCCATCATTGATCTCTCCATCTGAAATGAATTTTCTATATATAGAACTAAAATGTTCAAGTTCTAAATTTGGAAATTGAATTTTTGTTTGATAAAAGAATTAAATTTTTATTGAAAAAAAAAATCCATCCCTACTGTCCTATGGAGATGGACTTATTTTATCTTTTGTAAAATTTTATTTTTATTTTTTTAAAATTAATATAAAAAACTTGGGTTGAAGATTTTTCTATTAATTAATATTTTTATTTATATTTTATTTTTTTTAATTCTTCAATTTTTTAATATGTTTGAATATTTTTAATTAATTTTTACTTACTTAATAATTTTATGTTTTAATTAATAAATATATTTTGATTTTTCATTTTTTTTGTGTTGACATGTGGCGTATATGTATAAATAAAAGAAAAATATCCCAACCAATGTTAGTTGATTAACATTGGGGATTAATGTGATGAGTTTCTAGATAATATAAGGATAAGAAGATCATGAACTAATTCTTATTTAAAAAAGTGAAGTTTTCTAAAAAATTAGGGACGATATTGATATTTACAATAAATCATATATATTACTTTTGCATATTATAAATTTGGTATATTGAATTATTATTATTATTTTTTTATGATGAGAGAATTTATGAATAAATCTACTTTGTAAAAAAAAAATGAATTTTGTATATTACTGAATTTTACTTTACAGAAAAATACTGATTTTTTTTTTTGAAGGATCAGATAATTTATGAATAAAAACTTTTGTGAATTATTTTCTCCTTTGTTCATGAATTAATTGCTGCTAAGAAAATGTAGTTTTGTTTTAGTTCTGATTTCAAATGTGTAACATATTTTTATACAATAAAAAAAAAATTCACAAAAATAAGCAGAAAAAGTACAGCTTTGAAAATAAATAAATTGTTATCATCATGAGAATAGAATTTAGCCAGCTTGCCGGCCTTAATTAGGTTGTGGTTTGAGTCCTGGACTCGAGTTCCCAAGCTCTATATGGTATTCAACTGTTTTCGCAATTCTGCCAATTAACAAGTATCAAATTATCATATATTTTAAGTTTTGATGAAAACTACTAGTCTAGATGCATCATTCACATAATTGAATATGAGCTTAGATCTTGGAGGTCAGAAAGAAGAGAATATATTTAAGGGATAAGTACAAAAATAACATATTAAATTAGTGACTTAACATTTATATCAATTTTTAAAATATATAACAATTGAGTCATAAATCATATATAAAAATATCGAAATATTCTTACAATAAATGTAATAATTGAATCATTTTTTAAAAAATGTAACTCTCTTACCAATTTTGTCAAGGGTATTTATATAAAAAAAATAAATAAGACTTGTAACTCAATTATTAACTTTATTAAAATTGGATAAGATTGTCAATCCAATATTTAAAAGTATCATCTGGTGATATTTTCTCTATATTTAATTTTAATAATGGAGGTCAATCAAAAATTTTATTCTTATGTTTAATATATCCGTAGTGTCTCATGATATAAATTGACTAAAATTCTGCCAGCTACATGGCTATTCTTTTCTTATTTTAAAATGTTTATTTTTACTACATTGTCCTTTTAATAAAATAAGTCAACGGATAAAAGAAGAAACTATCAAATTATATTTAATATATGGGAAAAATTATAAATAATCCCTTATTTTGGAAATATTATCAATTTGATGCATGACTTCTCGTTAACTTTTGTCCCAAGAGACTATTATACTCCTGTCTATAATATTTGAACTAAAATAACCATATTTTCCCTTTTAAATTATAAGTACATTAAAAAAAGTATGTTAATTCAATTAAATATGTTCATCAACATTAAATATGTTCATAGTGCAATTTAAGAATGATGATGAACATAAATTGAATTAATTGAATAATTAATTATTACTTTTAAGAATGATTAAAAAGTTAATTGAATTAAATATGTTCATCAGCATTTAAAAATGATTAATTAGTACTTTTAATTGAATGGTGTACATTAATCTTGAAGTGAATTAAAAAATTATAGGATGTTTAAAATGTAAATAAATGTGATTAATTAATTAAAAAATGAACTTAATTGATTTTTAATACAGTAATAAAAATTTAAAAAAAAAAAATGAAAAAAATGGAGGCAAGAGCCTCCTCCACATATCTGAAATTGTGATGGAGGTGCATCTTCTCCATCCATTGGGATTTTCATTTTCAGTTTGTTATTTTTAGATTTCTAAATTTACAATTAATAAATCTTACAATATTTCAATTTAAAAATACTAAAATTCCTTTAGTTAGTAAGAAAACAATTTTGTGTATAATAATCATAAAATGGACTATTTTAATTCAAATAAAAAATGTAGGGATTATTTTGGATTATGTTAAAACTAGAGGGATTGTTTTACTTCAAAATAAAACATAGCAAATTGTATCTTAAAAAAGAAAAAAATTTCAAAAAATTTTTATAATGGCTTGTAAATGGTATATCAGGAAAAAAAAAAAGCAAAAAAAGAGAGAAAATTAAACAACTAAAAACTAAATTTTGACTGAGGTAAGCTTCTTATATCCACATGTTGAATTCTTCATGTCATAACTTGACTTGTCCCACCAACTGGCTTCCTTTACTAGTCTACTAGAGGTGAGAAAAATCAAGGATTCGAATTGGGAAGTCATGATTTTACACACAAATTCAAGTCACAATTAAACAAGAAAGTTAATTTACAATTGAAATGAACCTCTGCAAGCCTTCATAAGATTGGAAAATATGAATATAAAAGATTCTAGACATTGACATATTATTTATTCACAAGAGAATTCATTCCCATATTTTTAATATTTCATGATTAAAACATCCCCCATTCAAGGCAATTTAAAGCCGAGCTAGATGATGGATATCAATCGGGTAAGTATCAGAAGGAAGTAGAGCATGGTAGGATCTTACTGCTATGACAACATTAGCAGTCTCTGACGGATGAATCGCATCCCAAAACAAGTACAGAAATCTGAATAGCTTACAAGATTGACCATTACGAATACATTGAAATGTAGAATTTATATTTGCTCCTACTTCACAGCATGTAGGACTGTTGAAAAGCCGATACGCTGAAATGGAAACCAATAGAGATATGCTTAGTCCCTATATTTGTTGAGCTTACACCTGAAGTGTGAAAAGGACTTTAAAGTAGAATTTAAACATTCTGTTTAAATTTTGAGAAAAATCTAAAAACCTTTGAAATTGTAAATAATCTCAGTTTATCCAAGTACATTAGAATATTAGCAAAAAACCTCTTACCATCAGCCAAAAGTAGTTTTTATCCAAATTTTTAGTGGTCTTGTGACAAAAATAATAAAAGACCAAAATGTCCTCACATTTTTATATATAAAAAAATTAAAAATTAAAATAAATATAAATATAAAAAATAGTTTAAAATAGGAAAAATGACAAAATTAAAATAAAAAAATAAATATGAAAAAAGTTCCTTTTTTTTAAAAAAAAAAACAATAATAGATAGGTGGAGATCCAGATTGGATCTCCATCCTTAATAATTTCAATCATCTATCCAATCATCTCCGAGTCTATATACCCTAAAAATAACCCAACCATCATCTTTTATTATCAATCAATCTCCCAATATCCTCAATCCAAAACCAAACATCATCAATCAAACCCAACATCAACAATCTCCCACAAAACTATCAAACCTGACATCATCATTTGAATCATCAATCATTTTGTAAAAAAAATAAAAAATCAACAGTTCATCTGAGTTCATCGATTCAAACCCAAATCTTATCTGGGTTCAATGAACCTGGGTTAGACGAACCTCTGTTCTTCTGGATTTGAAAATCTGGGTCCAAATCTAGATTTTTGAACTACGACTTTTGTCTAAAATTAAAAGAGGTTAATAAATTTTAACACGTTCTCATCCAAAACAAACTTATGATCATAAATATCTTATTATTATTATCAGTATTGTAGTCAAAGGAGGCCAATGGCCTGCTGTTTGAGGAAGGAGAGCCTCTCCTTCTCGAAGATTAACAAAAAACAATAAATCGATATATATTTTATATTTTTAAAATTAATAAACTAAAAAACAAATTACATAAGTGATATTTAAAAGTTCGAAATCAAAGTTATATATATGTGTGTATATATATATGTTTTCTTGATTTCAATGTTTTAAATATGAGTTGTGTATTTTTTTTTTTTTCAATTTCATAATTTTTAAAATATAACATATAATCAATTTATTGTTTTTTGTTTTTCAGTTGCATAACGTATAACAATTTATATTTATAACTAAATAATAATAATGAGGTGAACTTTATACCTTTTACTGCGAATAAAGCCATCTCATAAATGTTCACATAAATAAACTTGGCATCGTGTAGGTCTTTATTCAATTCATCCACTAGTGATAGAAGCTTGGAATTGAATAGTTCAACTGCATTGTTTACGAAGTCTACACATAAAGACCCATTTGTGCCAAACAAAGCTACACTCGCTGGTGTACACCCAAGCGGACCTATTCCGAATAGGGCTATCTTCCTTGCTCCGAATCCGTACAGTTTCTGATACCAACAAAAATAGCAAGTCGAAGATAATAAGAAAAGACAATATCCAATGACTGAGATCTAACATCCAAATTAAAGTGTGATGCAAACGATTACTGTACCCTTAATTGTTGGGAATATTGTTCTATTAGAACTGTTGCATATTCTCCTGGCTTGTAGATGAGACTTGTATTATAGTATTTTGATAAATAATTGTTAATATAATCTTTGCTGCCCATTCCAACTGTATACATGCATTTCTTTAGGAGATTTGTTACTGTATTCTTGCCTTTCAAGAACTCAAAGCCAGAGATTGTAATTCGATGATTCTTTAATTGATTATTCAAGCTAATTCGTGAACCCTGTAACATAGTAAAGAAAATATATAATTAATTATGTTACGGGTTAAGATCTAATCTTGAACATTAAAATTGTTTAATGAAATGGCAAGAAATTTGTGTTCCAATTTATGTGAAAAAACATAGTTAATATTTCCAAATCTTGTAAAACAATATCCAAAAGGAAATTCAAACCAAGAAATGAACTCAAGATTAATTTTATCATGTTACATAAGTACTTGAAATAATCTTTTGAGGTTTCAGACAAAGAATCAAAGAATAAATTTTAAAGATTCAACTCTACAAATACTTTCAAAATCAACCATATATAAAGTAGCTTGTGATAAAATCATGAAAGAAGGGTTTTTATTTATTAATTGTATGCATAAATAAAGCAAATGAATGATTGCTTTAAGTACAAGGTGTTGCCCAGTTTCATCTCGAATTCCTGCCGACCCAGATGCATAATTTACACCTTCGAGAATTTCCTTGCCACGTGCACTTGCGAAGGAAGGTATATACTTGTCAAATCCTAGATGCTCAGCTGCAACACCAAAATTTCCATCAACTATATCTTACTTCTCATTTTCTCCATTTTTTTTTTGAAGAATACGTGCAAAATCGATATATATATATATATATATATAGTTGAGTATTATCAAAAATTTTGATGACTATGAAAAAAGATGTAACATTTGAAAAATTATAAAATTTAATAGAGGAAGAAGAAGACCTATAAAATCTGTGATAGTTCGACCATTGGTGAACCTTCCAGTTGGACCTTCAGGAAAGTCAATCCCATATGGAGGATAATTGCCTTTAGCAACTGTATTAAGATCATTATTGTTGCCATTATCATATAATGAATCTCCGAAAATGAAGTAACAAGGTACTTCTAGTTCTCCATTAACCCTTCTTGATGATAAGCTCAAAATCAACAACGCTAGATGCCACATTTTAGAATAAATTGTACTAAGAAGAAAAAAGCATATATCAGGAAAAAAAAATGAAGTTAATAAGAGAAGAGATGAGGAATAAAAGGGTTGGTGAAGAAAATAAAAGAACAAGTTATCAATAAAATATTGATAATATATGCAAGAACTTGAGGGAGTATAGCCAAAAGAAGAAGAAAGTGAAAGTTTTGGTAAAGATAGTGATAAATTCTTTTGAACTACAAGACTCATTAAGAATACGATTCGAATATAGTTGACATCTAATGTTAAATGTAGAATGCTATTTTGACTAACATAAATGATTACAATCGGTTTTGATAATATGATTGAATGATGATCTTATATATATATAGGAAATTAAATAAGGGCATTAGAAGAAACTATTGCGATTAAATTATTAAGACGAATAAAATAAAATAAATAAACAATGTTTGTAAACATGATCTTGGTGTCATAGGAATGGTTGACTTGGAGACAAGAAAGGATAAGATATGGATTCTTAGTGTGGGGTGGATTTTCTACTGTTTAATTCAAATATAATAAATGAATTTGATTTGTTAGTCCTTACCTTTTAAAATCAGGTATACCTAATTATAAAGTCATATATATACATATATATATTCTCTTCTCCAATATAAATATGTATTAACTTTTAACCAATTATCATAAATATATAATTTTCTCTCTCTTATTTTATATTTTATGATCAAGAGAGGAGAGAATAAGACACATTTCTCTACTTTGAATTGGTTAGAAGGAGTGAAAAATCGTAATCAACATTTTTAAGAGAGTTTTCTAATTAAAAAACTTATCTCCATATTCTCTAAAATTACTTTCACCACATCAGCTCTATGTCGAGTTAAATAATTGTATTGGAGAAAATTTTTTAACATCATTATCTATTCATCTTATATAGTAAGAAATTCAACTTAAATTGCATTGAAGATATTCTTACAAGTAGACGTATATATCAATGGGACCTTATGCAGATCCCATTTGGAATTTTGCATATATAAACTTACTTTTAATTTTCGCACATAGTACATGGCACCCATGTCAACCTAATCGACTCATTCATTTAGAGTTATTTCGTCATTATATTTATTTTTGTTTTTCTTTTTGAAAGAGTCATGCCATCATTAACACACTTTCATTATGGTAGGGCCATGTCCCTCTACCTCAGAAATAATAAAAATATTAAAAGTATGGCAATTACACTTATGACCTCGTATCAGGCAATAATTGCATTCACATGAAATTTTGGTGTTTATTACATAAAGGTCCCTAGGACATTAGCCGCGAAATTAGAATCTGATTGTACCAAAATAATCACCAATAGCCCACAAACAATCATCAATCAATATAGGATGAATAATGATGGATCTATGATTTTTATGGCTGAGACAAATGATAATAATAATCCTATAAACAATATTAAACACTGCTAGAATAAAATAAACACAGCTTACATATAT
Organism: Dimocarpus longan; assembly: GCA_022984855.1. NCBI lineage: Eukaryota > Viridiplantae > Streptophyta > Magnoliopsida > Sapindales > Sapindaceae > Dimocarpus > Dimocarpus longan. Next base: position 14,119,837 of record CM041020.1, read on the forward strand.
AATAAATCAAGGATATACCTCAAGCCTATAAGCTATTGAAAACTGGCTCCAATGGCGTATGATGGATTTTCAGGAACAATCTAAGAATGGTTTGTGTTACCAACTGAATCCACACAACATCAAGAGCATAACCGCTTAAGAATCGAGTCAGAATAATCGCAAAGAGGAACAAAAACACACCAAAGCTATTATTCTCCCTTATTCAGCTATCACACACAAAACACTGACACTACACACACTTGAATGAATGAAAATGCATGCTATTTATAGCCACAAAGGTTTTCTGCTCATCGCTTATTAAAAACCGATCAACAAACTCATCATTTCCTAAACTCTCGTCCGTAATTTTGAAATTAAAATATCTCCTTATGAATTTCTCTTGAAGGTCAAATTCTAGTTTTCCATTTTACTTAATTCAAACACTTGTTACTCAGTTTCAGATTTGTTTTGACAATGCATAGAAAACAAGTAAGAGAGAAGGAAGAAAAGAGCAAATATGCAAGTCAAACTTCAAAAGCTTTCATTAAAGATATTTTGATTGTTCATATTTTCAGGTGACATTAAAACTTAACTAAATATTCATAATTCAAACCAACTTGGTGCTGTCCATCTTTATTTTCACTTTTAATATTCTATTTAGTGTCATAATTATTAGCTTGACTTGAATTGATTTTGATTAACAAAAAATTAAACCATGACAACATTGCCAAGGATTTGATTATCTATTCTTTTTAACTTATAATTTGGAGAATAAAAATGGAGCATTTTTCATTATTTATTATATGTCTTTTATGATCAATTGGCATCTATCAACCTTAACTTTTTGGATTTAAAGGTTTGGTTAATTGGCTTTGGTGAACAGACATGCTTATAGTTCTAGTTGAATCCAATACGACTGATTGGTGGAGAATCAATAGTAGGAGCATTTGAAGCAACAACAACAAAATGGGAAAATTTCAATGTTAACATTATTGTTCCCTAACAAAACATTAGTTGTTTCCGACTCATTTGGATTCCTTATAATGTTTCACATAGATGGAACATTTTTCGTATGTAAAATGTTGTGCAAATTGAAAATAGACCAAAAACGATTGAAACGTCATTTAAAGCCACAAACAATTAACCTCTTTTGTTGGGTCAAAAAATGATTTAGACTGGTTTTTGGGATATTTTAAATAATTTTCAACAAGAAACCTGCACATTCTTAAGCACAAATAATGTCCATACAAACAGCTGCAAAATTATCTGAAAATAATCTGAATTGAAAGACAAAAGAGTCGGCAAAAACAACTACAAAAATTCACTCATCAAAACAGCAAGTAATTAACGGAGGCTCATAATCGTTACTTGTAATTAAGCCAAATTATACATACTTGCAAAAAGTTCACAATCTTTCAATAGATTTCAAGTAATGTAATTAAAGCTCAAGAAGCCAGTTACACAAACATATGCACTGGCTTTATACTTACATAATAAGAAGAAAAGAACATATAAAAGCAACTCAATAACATGTTACATAATAAACACACATAGGAATTATCTGTACAAAAACATTAATTAATACAAGAGAATACAGAAAACAACATACGCAGACGAAGACAGTCTTATTTGATCTATCAGCTATTGCTTAGAGAAGATGAAGAGATGGTATCTTGGTCTAATCATTTTTGTTCCTGTCTTTAGGAGAAACTGGATTTGCAGACGACCTTGGAACGCAGGTACCTGTACCGCCACTGCCAGGAGTGTACGTGCAAGGATTAGGGTGAATTGGTGTTACTGGACCCTTCTGCAAATTGGAATAATATTTTTTCAATGACTGGTTATCATCCAAAGGCCTAAGGGATCCACTTGAAGTGAACAAAATGAAGAAAATAAGCAAAAATGGCAACAAGCAAGCTTTCTGGGACAGCATTTTACTCCGAATTGAGTTAATTCTGCTTGGAATTAATTTGGTGAAATTTGGGGTTTGTGTGTGCAGGCATTTACATATATAGGCGGGGTTTTCTTTTTCTTTTGTTTTTTTATATATAAAAAAAAAAGAAGTATAAAGACAATGATGATAAATTTAATTATTCTTTCTTTGCAACCAAATCAAGTCAGTATGGGAAAGGAGTTTAATACTTTATCTTTCACTTTAGAAATTAAGTTTAATTGCTATAATTATTCACAATTAATATTAATTGTGAGTAGAATAGTTTATGATTTTTGATAGCATATTCGTATGTTTAAATTTAAATATAACAATTATGGGCTTATGTTTCGATTGATGAACTGTCCTTTGATTCAACTTATATTTATGAAATGTCATTTTGATTAAATTGACATGAATGTACATGATAAATTTAACATATCAATTTTATAGAACTAACATCTCATAACTTGGAAAACATTTTGAGATCACTGGCATTACTTTTAAATGGTAATGATGATAACTTCTAAAGTAATATTTACTAATATACATTTGCTTTCAAACGGCAACTTTTTTAGGGAATTTCAGCCTCACGACAAACCTTAAGCCCTTTCTTTTGAAAATTTAAGGGAGAAAGTGAACAGTAGTGGCTCTACTCATTATCTTTTCTAGGAAACATCGCATGGACTTAAATTAGAAGGTAAATTGGATGGAATTTGCATTAACATAGTGCCAGTTGGATCGCACTAACATACTAAAAAGATTAGGGATCTGACTCAGAATGCAACTTTTGCGTTGCAAGAACTTTCGGCAGCATGTTTGAGTCTTCCTAATGCCACTTTGTGTCAATATTCATGACAAACTTTAAACCTCTCTTTTGGAGAAAGCGAATGGTAGTGGCTCTAATCATTACCTTTTCTAGGAAACATCGCATGGACTTAAATTAATGGACTTAAATTAGAAGAGTAAATTGGGTGGAATCGCACTAACAATTCGCACTAACATACCAAAAGATTAGGCATGACTCGGAATGCAATTGTAAAAATTTTAAGTAGCAGGTTTGAATTTTCGTAGTCTCAACTTTTATATTAATATTCACAAAAGTATAAGTAGACCTCTCTAGATGTTTTGGAGTAATCATTTGAATTGTATTACTAAAGTTTTATCTGATTTCGATAGTTCTCTAATCCATAAAATGTGTCAGTTAATAAAAAAAAAAAAAAAAAACCTTAATTGAATAGCCTAAAACAAGATAAAAATTAAAATTTTTGTAGGATTCCACTAGTACACAATTTTTGGTTAATATTATATTACTATCTATTAACATCACAATTTTTTCTGGGATATTATCAAAAACCTCTCTAATTGGAGTTTTTCTCCAAAATTCTTCCTTTAGTCTTGCTTTTCCCATTTCACCCCTCTATTAAGTTCTGTCTAGACTAAGAATGAAGAACTCTATTTTACCCTTCCATATATGTGGAAATGACTATTCCACCTCAAGATATTTATTAAATTAGTGTTCGAAAATATTATAATTAAAATTAAAAAAATAAATGGGAAAAAATAATCCAAACAAACAAACATGTCAACCTGTTTCTAGCGACCTCCACTGTGGGGAGATGCTAACTGCCACAGTGCCATAGCATAAGACCCTAACGCCAAAACATAACACAGTCCCAAACCCCGACCCACAATCACCTCCCCCAACAAAACCCCTATACGTCCAAACAACACCACACCACCACCGCCCAATTACATAACCCCCAAACACCAACAAAATCGTCCAAACGGCAATTTTATGCTACTAGTATTTTAACAACACGTACCCAAACACATTATCAATGCCCAAACAACAGCACCCAAATTTCACTCTAAACACCCAAACTTTACATTTCAACGCAACTAGTAAAAAGGAGAGGTAAGAGAGAGATAGAGAAAGTGCAAAGAAAAGGGGAGAGGGAGAGGGAACCGCGCTTTGATTTAATTTGTTTGAAGGAAAAAAAAAAAAAAGAGAGAGAGAGAGATTGTTAGAAAAATAAAAGTAAATAAGTGTGGAAGCTATTTTCTTTAATTAGGTTGTTTGTCTAAACATATTTTATTGATTGTTTGACACTTTTGGCATCATTTTCGTTTCTTGATATTGTTTGATTTTTCATGCTGATTGATCAACTCTACAAACCTATTTATAGACGACTAATTACATCATTTAAATTCCATTAGGAATCAACAATCTATTTTGGACGACGAAATCTAACTTAAAATATTACAAATTAAATCATTATCCGAAAGAAATAAGCTCAGTTTAAGTCTTAGCAAAGACCGTCATGGACCAGCGAAGGAGATTGATTAAGGGTGCTACTCGATTTCCTCTGCTAGTCTTCTTGACTGCCCGGAGAAGTTTTCTTCGATCTTAGTCCTATATTTAAAATAAATTATAGACTAAATAATTATTGTCTCATGTAACTATAGAAGTTTTTTGTATATTTATATAATTTATGTCCATATCATGATCTTAGATAATAAAGGTGTAGAAGCAAGTATAGGATTCGATATAGATGAAACAAATAAAAATAAGCATTTTGACTAGGTTTCTATACTTCGCTTGGTTTCTATATTCGATGTAGGTATGATGTAGGTGGGTGCGACAACAAAAGAAAGGAGGAAAAGGGAGAGCACCTCAACAATTAAACATAATGATTAGATTTCTAGGGTTCTTATTATACCCATTGTCCAATTCCAATCCTAATTAAGACACACCACCGTTTAGTACGAGTGATTGAGTACTTGATTTGATCCTAAAAACTAAAGGATTCAAGTCTTACCATTGTCCCAAAATATATGGTGTGTGCAATTTTCTTTCAATTTAATCTCTTCTCTCCCATCCTAAAAAAAAAAAAAAAAAATACAAAACCAAATCTCAATTCTATATATATTTGGCACGTGCATAGCGAGTGCGAATTTTTTAATTTTGTTAGTTTTACACAAACACAAAAGATAAAACTTTAATTAAATATAAATTTATCATTCAATTGTACCTATAAAAATTAGTATATTTACTAATAAACTAATATGTATATTTGAAATTAATATATAACGATGCCATTAAAACGCATATTAAAAACAAAAATCAAAGCAAAAGATTGCATTTTGAAAAACAAATAGAGGAGATAGAAGGAACAGCTGAGAGTGGGCCTTTTTCTTGGGCAATTATTCTTTTTGTGGAAATATCAAAAACTATCCTCATTTCAAAACCAAAAATCATTTTTATCCTCTCTAAAAATAAAACAAATTGTTTTGAACCCTTCAAACAAATAAATTACATCCAATGCCCAGTGAGTACATATCTTGTCGTTAAAATTTTAAAAATACTGTGATAGGAGGCTTTCTTGTCAAGTCTCATCACGCTTACGCTCAAGTGTGATGGGAAGCTCTCATGTTACGCTAAAGTGTGACGGAAGGCTCTCCCATCACGTTGAGAGTGTCTGTGACGGAAGAGCCTCCTGTCATGGTCTACTATGACGGGAGAGTCTCGTGTCATGATACCTCCAATTTAAAGTTTGATTAATTAAGGATATTTTGGTTAATATGGGTACTGAATGCAATTAATTTGTTTGAGAGAGTAAAATCATTTTTTTTTTTATAGAATGGGCTGATAATGAATTTTTCCTCTGAATTTGGATAGCTTTAAATTTTTCTCTATTATTTTTGTCTCTCTAAAATGTTTTACGGTTTTTTATCAAAAAATGTAGTTTCAAAATTCAAATATACCCCTACGAACTATTGTCAATACTCATCATAAGTCACAACATGGCTATGACTCGAGGAACCTCCATTAATGCAGGTTGTTACACCTCCGTCACATTATCAATTTTCGACCAGCAATAGAGTTTGGTCCTCTTTCTTAATTTTTTAGTGATAGCACAAAATAGATAAAATCTAAAAGCCCCCCTAAAATGTAATTTCAATTTATCCTAACTTTTAAAATGTTAGCCAAAAACCCTTGCAATAAGCCGAAAGTAGTTTTCCTCCAAATTTTTAGTGATTTCGTGACAAAAATAGTAAAAGATGAAAATATTTTTACTATATTGAAAAATTTTAAAATAAAAATAAAAAAAAAAATTAGTCAATTACCAAACTACCATTTCATTACCAAAATTAAAAAAAAATATATAAAAATATAAAAAATATTTTTTTTTTAGAATTTACAATTAAATTTATATAAAAATAAATAAATCAATTATAATTTTAAATAATTGAAATAATAATTATTATTAAATAAAAATTAAATAAAAAAATTTTCATCAAATCTCACTATCCATCTTAAAATACACGGTGGAGATTAATTTAAAAAATCAAAAATAAAGAATTTAAATTAAAGATCTTTATTAAATAAAAAGAAAAAGGAATTTTGAAGAAAAAAAAATTAAAGATCTGGGTACATTAAATAAAAAAACAAAGCACGATTTTGAAGAAAAAAACTGATCTTCATTGGAATATATACACAAACCAGAAATCACTTTCTTTGTAAGTCAACTATTGAACTAAAAGATTCCCAAAAAAGAAAAAAAAATTGAACCTAAAAGATTAAGTGTTCAGTATCCAAATTAATGCTTTTTATAACAATTTATCCACAGACTGATCCGCCCCACATTAAGGGTTCAACCATATAAGTCTAAAAATTGAAGTGTAGCATGTGATTGATAATAGCTTGACTCATGGCGAGCTAATATTTCATTGACGTCACTATGGAACTCAGCATTCAACTTTCTGCTGGTATTCATTGCCTAATCTAGTTTTGATACTAAATGATATGTAAAAATTTAGAAGAGGAAGAATAATAGAAGAAGAAATAGGAAACTAAGAAGCATGACACAAGTTTTTATACTCAATTTCACGCACACCTCCATTTGAATAAAAATTGGCTATCTATAGCCAATGACATTTACAACCAAAACAAAAATAAATAACCCACTACTTCCACTAACCACCTACTAACAACAATTACTACATCAATTATCTAGCATCATAACAACCTACATCACTAACTAAAACTACTTTGACAACTAACTTGATAACTTGACCCATTAATCTAATAACTAAATGATTTGCACACAATATGTAACACCCCTCCCTCAATCCTTGGTGGTACGAGAATCGAGGCGAGGGACGTTATCTTTACTATTGAAATTCATTTAATCGTTTACAAAAATTTCATTTTTTTTTTTTGAAATCATTTAATTTTATGGTGCGTTTATTTCATTTGAAGGAATCGGAATTACTTGGAATCAGAATAAGGTATTGGAATCGAAATAAGTTATTTACTTCAATTACAAGAATCACAATTGGAATCAGTAGTATTCCCATTGAGCTGTTTAATTTACTTTGAAATCGAAATGAATTAATTATAAGTTACAAAAGTGCCCTTAATTAAGATTATAGATTAATTATAATAATATTCAGTTTTTTATTATAATATACTATTTTTTTTTTAATATCAAATACAAAACTGCATATTATAATAAAAAAGATTATATATTATTTTAATAGTCTACTAACTTGGTGTGTAGTTTTTTTTATTATAATATGTAGTTTTTTTAATATCAAATAAAAAGTTGCATATTATAATAAAAAATAAAATATTATTTTTTTAGTCCATTATGATAATTAAAAAATTGGTGATGAAAAACTAATAGTGTGCAGTTTTTTATTACAATATGCATTTTTTTTTAACATAAAATAAAATAGGTTTTTCTTTATTTTTTAAATAATGGTATAAGAGATTTTTTATTTTGATAAAAGGAATGAGAATGAGTTCCCAAGTGAGTTGAGGGGAATGAGATTTCCATTCCACAATCTCAAATTGATGTGGGACCCACACTTTTATTCTCATTACAGAATGAATTTAAAGCAAGTAAACATCATCAATCAATCATATTTCTCATTCTCATTCCTCAATCCATGAAGTAAACACATCATTAATTCTTTTATTCGATCGTTTCATTTTTTCGAAAATCCGGCAGAGTTTCTTCTATTTTTCTGAAAAACCCAAAATCAAAACCTGTAGAGAAAACAATAAAACTTTTAAAAATATTCATTTCTCAACTTCTATTTCGGACCTTCTGTCCGTTCCTAAATCACTTCACCATACAAATATACATAACCCACAACTTTAAATATACAAATCCAAATCCATAAAATTTAACACCAAAACAATATATGCCCCATTCAGTTTACATAATTTACAAATCATTTCAGAAAGTCATACAAATTATTCTTTACAATAATTACACCTTAATGGTCATGCACATGAATATATGCATATATGGTACAAAACAGATTTTTACCCAAATGATGATGTCGGATGTGACTCGTGAGGAAACTACAGATACTTCGTCTTTGTCTCTAGCTACAAGTCCAACTCCCTATTTACGCGTGGTAAATCCAATGCGTTAAGTATTTCTACTTAGTAGGTGTACAAGTATAACATTGAAATCGTAGTTATTTTAAAAAATTACTACATTAAAACATAATGAAGTACACAATTATCAAATCGTCATAACAACTCATAAGAAATCAAACAAGTTGGAAACTGTAAAATTTTACCATTCAAAAATCATATATCAATCATATTTACCATATTACCCCTACGAGATCAATTTTTATTCGTATTTACAATATTACCCTTATTAATCATTTTAGAGCCCTTAATAAAATCTAACAAGATACTTTTGATCAGAAACAGATTTCCCTGGTATTGGACACTCGGTATCTCCCCGCCAGTGTATATTTCATAATCGTTTTCAATTTCGGGATAGGACACTGGGTGCCTTTTAAGGTCAATAAATTAAAATTGATAAGCAATCGTAATGGTGCAGTATTGTTAATAATTACCCTATTGACATACCAACTACCAATTCCCACCTACGGTATTTAGTTTTACTCGGGTCTTATAATTTTTCAAAATTACAAAATTTTTAATTAAAATAAAACTTTAATCACGTAACTATTTATCACGTTTTTTATTCCTTTTTTCGAATTTCTTTGAAGCATCACTCTTGGTCATTTCAAATGATCATTTTGCTCATAGTTTGAGTATCAAAATTCAACAAAACCCCACATCTTTTTCCCTAGCATAGATTCGGTCGAGGGGTGGGTTTTTAAATTTTTCTTTTCAATTTGATTTTTCATCACATGAATCATTCAAACATCATCTGATTAACACATAAATGGAATGGAAATGACAAAAATACTCTAGGTTACTCTATGCATAGTATTTGGCTAGGAGGTATATTTTTTTTCTAATTTTGGTTCCACTCAATATTTCATCATATAAATCATTTCAATATCATTAGAATAATATGTAAATAAGCTTGAAATGACGAAAATACCTCTATGTTACTCTATGCCTCAAATTCGGCCTAAAGGTTATATTTTTTGGATTTGTTTTCAAATTCCTTTTTCAACCAATAATCCATTCAAAAAGCATACAAATAACCCATTTATCACATCAAAGAAGCAAAATTATCAAGTTTCAAAAGAAATTTTCACATTTAAAGCATACTAAAAAAAATAAATTTTCAAGATATGTGTACACCAACCTTTTTAGGCTTGATTTCTAGCTTTCTCACACCTCAAAAGAGAGCTTATGTCTTTCCCTTATGCTTCTTTTGGTCTTCTTGAAGCAAACCATCGCCTAGGTTTCAAGAGAGCCATTTTCATTATCAAAATCAAATCAACACATCCAAATGCAAAAATAACTATATCTACATGATCATGAGAATACCTAGATCATTTCTAACCCAAACCCATCATAAAATCAAAAACCCACATCAACATATCTTGGTTTGCACCCTTTTCTAACAAAATCTAACTTGAGAATTTGGTGGGTTTTTGATGAATTTATGCACTTGGATGGGTAGATGATGGATGAAGCAACGTAAATGGATGATTTGGAAGCTTGAAATGAGAAAAGAATTGAGAGAAAAAGAAGAAGAAGAAAGGGACGACAATGGAGGAAGAAGAAGTCGGCAAAGAGAAGGAATGGATGAATGATTTTTCAAACAAATCTTTCACTTATATACTAACCCCATTCCCATGACTTCCAATTTTACCCCTAACCATTTCATAAATTTCATTTTAGTCCCTTGTCACACATGTTAATTTATAATTGGGTATTCTTGCCACTCACCATTCCACTAACTCTTTTAACCTTATCCTTATCCAAAAATTCAAATAATTTATATTACTTTTCACTTTAATTTTGGTAAATCCTCATTGGTTCCAAAATTAATTCCAAGTCATGCTTTCCAATTGCACTCACTTGATTGTCCAATGACCTTTTTCTATCATTCGATCTCTCCCATTAAATCTCTAATTAAATCCATTACTAAGAAATATATCTCCAAAATTTATTGAATTCTCTAAATAACGAATGAAATATATATATCTTGCACTAATTCACTCAATTTCTAATTTAATCCAATTTACCGAATTCAATTATTTAATCAACGAAAACTAATCATGCGGACATAAATTTCGGGGCGTTACATAACACAGAGATGGTGACAAGTGTCTTTACAGTGGCGAAGGTGTTCTCAATGCCATTAAAAATATCAACAACATTCTTGCTCCTAAGCTTTTAGAGCTTCCCCATCTTGTGGTGGCACTATACGACATTTATAGGGGAAGTGATGGGGCGCCATCGCCCTGCGAAGTCGACAACCTTCTGCCAATGTGTTGCTTACAACCCAGATCTTCGCACTATCTAGGTTTGAAACCTAGATCGACGATTGGGGTTTGGAGCCATCCATTATCGATAATCTAGTTGGACTTCACCAAAATGAACCCAAATGCGAGACTATTACAATTTTCTTTTCTTTTCTGGGTTTTGTTTTTAGAAAGTGAGTTTGCTTTGATTTTGATGTTGGTAATGTTTGAGTTTGATATAGGGTTTTTGAATGTGTGAACTATGGGTGTTGGTAAAATTGCAGTGTTTGTTTTGATTATGTTCGTCATGCAACTTGTATGTAATTGTAATTGGTTGTCATTGTGTTAGTTGTAAAGCAAGCTAGAATAAAGATATGGGAAAATCTGAGAATCTAGGACAATTCCAGATCTTTATCCAATTTTAGATTCGAACTCAATCTTCAAGATGAAAATCTGAGTTGAACCCAAGATTTTGCTTCATCTTTTTTTTTTTTTTTTTAAGTTTTATTTTGTATTTTATAACATCTCCATTCATTTTTCTATTTTTTATTGTATTTTTAATTCAATTCATTTTCAATTTATTTTTATTTAATATTTTCACAATTAAATCTCCACCATCCATTGCAACTTCGATGGATGGTGGAGATCTATTTTTTTTTTTTAATTAATTCCAAACATTTAATGGAATAGAAAGACCAAACTATCATTTCAACTGTTAAGTTTGATTAACAGTCAACTAACAAAAAAACTGATTTGATGAATTTCTAAAATATTAGAGATAACGAATATCGAAAACACATAAGAGATAAAAAAATAATATTTCGCTAAATGTTAAGGACTAAAATAAATTTTTTTCTAAAAATAATTTTTTCCTATAAATGTGAGAGTGGGGGAACCTTTATTTGAGGGGAGGTGCCTTTAGCCCTACTCCGCTTCAACTCTAACACTAGGTTTTGTTCTTAAAATATAGGAAAAATTTTTAATTTCATCCCCATATTTTGAGTTCATCATCTCTAAATTATTAAAAATCTCATCACTTTATATCCTTTGACTAATTTTTTATAGTCAAACTTAACAGAAATGGTAGGTTGATAATTTTGTACTTAGATATTTATGCAATGTGTTAAATAACTATTTTGTCCTTAAAGTAAAATTAAAAATATTACAATGATACCTAGAATGAGTCTATTTAAATGTCCTTCACTATAATCCAATAGAAATATTACACATGTCACTTTAATTTAAAATTAAAAAAATTAACAATTTACATCCAATCAAAATCAAACACATATCACTAATTTACAAATTAAAATATAAAATTAATTAAAAAGAAATTAAATAATATTTTAAAAAAAACAAAAAGAAAGAAGTAAAAATGAATGGAAAATAATTTTTAAAAAAATAAAAAGAAAAAAATTTGGTCCAGCTCCACCATTGATGGATCTTCATCAAGATTGAAGGATTTATTTATTTATTATTTATTATTTTTTTAAATATAAACCTAGTTAAAAGAATTCACTATCTTTCTCATCTTCATCTTCAACCTCTCTTCTTCATCAATCTTTATCACCAATCAACCACATAATCAAATGAAGTTTATCATCCATATAATATCAAAAAACACTTCAATCAAAATCAGTAAAAGAAAAATCACAAATCATATCATCAAAAAAACCTACTTTATCATCATCATCAACAACCTCAATTCTTGGCAACATTAACCCTAAAAAACCATGAAACACAAACTAAGAAAAACTATAAAAAAAAATGGAGCAATAGAGACGCTTCATTATCGATGGAGCCTAATAAGCTGATGGAGCATCAGGCTTTATCGCTGATAAAGTGGCGATGGACTTTATCAATGAGATAGAGCAAATACTTCTTTGGAGATGTAGCATCAGGCTCCATCGTTGATGGCAGCTTCATTGATGATGGAACATCTACTCCATCATTTGCGATAAAGCATCAACTCCATCATTGATGGTCCGAGGATAGACTCCATCGCTGCTCCACTAGCTACTAAGCATCTACTCCATCAGTGATGGAGAAAATGCTCCATCGCTGCTCTAGTTGCAATGGAGCATCAAGCTCCATCATTGATCTCTCCATCTAAAATAAATTTCCTATATCTAGATCTAAAATGTTCTGGATTTAAATCTGGACATTTGAATTTTTGTTTAATAAAAAAATTAGACTTTAATTTAAAAGAAAAAATCCATCTCTACATCCATTTATGGATAGACGATGGAGATGGACTTATTTTATCTTTTGTAAAATTTTATTTTTATTTTTTTAAATTAATATAAAAAATTTGGGTTGAAAATTTTTCTATTAATTAATCTGTTTATTTTAATTCTTCAATTTTTTAATATGTTTGAATATTTTTAATTAATTTTTACTTAATAATTTTATATTTTAATTCAATATATATATTTTTGATTTTTGATTTTTTTTCTTCGTGTAGGATGTGGCTTATACATATAAAGAAAAAATATATATATCCCAACCATCATTATTTTTATTAACAGTTGATTGACATTGGGGACTAATGTGATGAGTTTCTAGATAATATAAGGATGACGAGATTATAAATCAATTGTTATTTAAAAAAGTGAAGTTTTAAAAAAAATTAGGGATGGAATTGAAAGTTACACAAAATCATGCATATTACTTTTGCATACTGTAAATTTGGTATGTTGAATTTTTTTTTTTTTTTTTTTTTTTTTTTTTTTTTTTTTTAAGGTCAGATAATTTACAAATAAATCTACTTTGGAAAAAAAAAAACTGAATTTTGTATATTACTAAATTTTACTTTATAAAAAAATAAATGATTTTTTTTTTTTTTAGGATTAAATAATTTAAGAATAAAAACTTTGGTGAATTATTTTCTCCTTTGTTCATGAATTAATTGGTGCTAAGAAAATGTAGTTTTGTTTTAGTGCTACTTTCAAATGTGTAAGTACAGCTTTGAAAATAAATAAATTGTTATCATCATGAGAATAGAAATTAGCCAGCATGCCGGCCTTAATTAGGTTGTGGTTTGAGTCATGGACCCGACGTTCGGAAACTCTATATGGTATTAAGTTTTGATGAAAACTACTAGTCTAGATACATCATTTATATAATTGAATATGAGCTTAAATCTTAGAGGTCAAAAAGAAGCGAATACATTAATCTGCAATTATGGAGGTTTCTAAAAAATTTTATTCTTATGTTTATAATATCTGTAGTATCTCATGATATAAATTGACTAAAATTCTGCCAGCTACATGGTTATTCCTTCTTTGTATTTTAAAACGTTTATTTTTACTACATTGTCCTTTTAATAAAATAAGTCAACGGATAAAAAAAGAAACTATCAAATTATATTTAATATATGGGAAAAATTATAAATCATCGCTTATTTTAGACATATTATCAATTTGATGAAAGACTTCTCATTAACTTTTGTCCCAAAAGACTATTAGACTCCTGTGTATAATATTTGAACTAAAATAACCATGTTTTCCCTTTTAAATTATAGTAAGTACATTGAAAAAGTATGTTAATTGAATTAAATATGTTCATCAACATTAAATATGTTCATAGTGCAATTAATGTTTATCAACAATTAAGAATGATGATGAACATAAATTGAATAATTAATTAGTACTTTTAAGAATGATTAAAAAGCTAATTGAATTAAATATGTTCATCAACAATTAAGAATTAGTACTTTTAACTGAATGATGTATACTAATCTTGAAAGTGAATTAAAAAAATTATGAGGATGTTTAAAATGTAAATAAATGTAATTAATTAGTTAAAAAATGAACTTAATTGATTTTTAATACGGTAATAAAAAATTTTAAAAAACGAACAAAATCGAGACAAGAACCTCCTCCACATATCTGAAATTGTGGTGGAGGTGCACCTTCTCCATCTATTGAGATTTTCATTTTCAATTTATTATTTTTAGATTTCTAAATTTATAATTAATAAATCTTACAATAATTCAATTTAAAAATACTAAAATGCATTTAGTCAGTAACAAAACAATTTTGTATACAACAATCACAAAAAGGACTATTTTAATTCAAATTAAAAATGTAGGGATTATTTTGGATAATGTTAAAGCTAGAGGGATTGTTTTACTTCAATATATAACATAGCAAATAGTATATTAAAAAAGAAAAAAAATTCAAAAAATAATTATAATGGCTCTATCAGGAAAAAAAAATATAAAAATAAAAGAAAAAAAGAGGAAAAGTTAAACTACAAAAAAACTAAATTTTGACTAAGGTAAGCTTCTTATATCTACATGTTGAACTCTTTATGTCATAACCAGCTGACTTTTCCCAGCAACTAGCTTGAGTACTAGTCTACTAGAGGTGAGAAAAATCTAGGATTGGAATTGGAAAGTCATGATTTTTTTTTTTTTGAAGAAGGAAAGTCATGATTTTACACACAAATTGAAGTCACAATTAAACTTGAAAGTTAATTGACACTTTCAAATCATTAATTTACAGTTGAAATGAACCTCTGCAAGCCTTCATAAGATTGGAAAATATGAATATAAAAGATTCTAGACATTGACAGATTAATTATTCACAAGAGAATTCATTCCAACATTTCTAAAGCATCTCCAATGCAAGTATGGATTGTGAAAAAATGGAGTGCCACGTAGGATAAATTGATAGAGTATTAAAATTAAGCTCTCCAATGCAAACTTCTATAACTACTATCAAGCTGACGTGGCAAAAAAAAAAATAGAGGCTGTCAACCTCAATGTCTATTTCTAGAGAGCCTCCTTGACAGCCATGTCAGCAATAAATAATTAAAACTTCCATAAAATAATATTTTATAATAATTTACTTTAATGATATATTATTCTTTGACTATTCATTATTGAAATGAATAGACTAGCATTGGAGAGCCCTTTTAGACTTGAGTGTCTATTAATTAATATTTATGCCACATATGATGCACATTTCCTTGACATTGATGATGTGTCCATTTTTTTTAAAAGACAATCCATATTTGCATTGGAGATGCTCTAATGTTTCATGATTAAAACATCCCCCATTCAAGGCAATTTAAAGCCGAGCTAGATGATGGATATCAATCGGGTAAGTATCAGAAGGAAGTAAAGCATGGTAGGATCTTCTTGCTGTGATTACATTAGCAGTCTCCGACGGATGAGTTGCATCCCAAAACAAGTACAGAGATTTGAATAGCTTACAAGATCTACCATCACGAATACATTGAAATGTAGAATTTATATTTGCTCCTACTTCACAGCATGTGGGACTGTTGATAAGCCGATACGCTGAAATGGAAACCAATAGAGATATGCTTAGTCCCAATATATGTGACTTTTGTCTGAAATTAAAGGAGGTTATTGAATTTTAACACGGTCTCA
Source organism: Dimocarpus longan (assembly GCA_022984855.1). Taxonomy (NCBI): domain Eukaryota; kingdom Viridiplantae; phylum Streptophyta; class Magnoliopsida; order Sapindales; family Sapindaceae; genus Dimocarpus; species Dimocarpus longan. The sequence goes on from CM041020.1 coordinate 14,135,853, forward strand.
TCCAAAACAACCTTATGATCATAAATTATACGTTATAATAATAATTTATTAAAATAAATAATTTTATTATTATCATTACTGTAGTCAAAGGAGGCCAATGGCCTCTTGTTTGAGGAAGGAGATCCTATCCTTCTCGAAGGTCAATGAAACAATAAATTGATATATTTAATTTATATTTAAAAATTAATAAATTAAAAAACAAATTACATAACTCATATTTAAAAGATCGAAATCAAAATTATATATAGATTTGATTTCGATCTTTTAAATATGAGTTATGTTATTTTCTTAATTTATTAATTTTTAAAATATAAATTATACATATCAATTTATTTACTTTTTTTTTTTTTTTTTTTTTGTTTTTCAGTTGCATAACGCATAACAATTTATATTTAAGGGTTAGATAGTGTTACCAACTTTCAGATATATATTAGATATCATAGATAAATAAATAAATATATTATTAAGTTTTATTGAGACTACAGACTTATATTCAAATTATAAGTAAAATAAAATACAAGTACACTACCTATAATTTCAATTTTATAGATGTTTTGTATAAGATAGACACTACCTAATGGAAGTTTTGTACAAATGAAACAAAATGTTCATGACATGTTTCGGTTAGGTTTTTGATGATGCTAATTCAAGCTTATAAAATAATGATTGTGGTTAATCTTTGATCAAATCAGCCGAGTTTGTTAAATTTTGAATCATGTTATAGAGTTTGATGATAACGTATCATTAGACATTATCTGGTGTAGATGTTTGGACTTTCACAAATTAAAATAAGATACCTATTCTCCAATGTTGGATAGATTTATGAAAGAATATCTATTTGTTTTTTTACGTTATGTGCAAGACAATAGTAGCATGACTCTTATCTGTTTCATTCATCTAATTATGAACCCAATATTCTAATTATGTCATCCTATCCAGATAATAATCTTCAGCTATAACTAAATAATAATGAAGTGAACTTCATACCTTTTACTGCGAGTAAAGCCATCTCATAAATGTTCACATAGATAAACTTGGCATCATGTAGGTCTTTATTCAATTCATCCACTAGTGATCTAAGCTTGGAATTAAATAATTCAACTGCATTGTTTACGAAGTCTACACATAAAGACCCATTTGTGCCAAACAAAGCTACATTCGCAGGTGTGCACCCCAGTGGACCTATTCCGAATAGTGCTATCTTCCTTGCTCCGAATCCGTACAGTTCCTGATACCAACAAAAATAACAAACCGAAGATAATAAGAAAAGATGATCTAATGACTGAGATCTAACATCCGAATTAAAGGGAGAAGAAAATAATCATTGTACCCTTAATTGCTGGGAATATTGTTCTATAACAACTGTTGCATATTCTTCTGGCTTGTAGATGAGACTTGTATTATAGTACTTTGATAAATAATTGTTAATATAATCATTGCTGCCCATTCCAACTGTATACATGCATTTCTTTATGAGATTTGTTGCTGTATCCTTGCCTATCATGATCTCAAAGCGAGAGACTGTAGTTTGATGATTCTTTAGTTGATTATTCAAGCTAATTCGTGAACCCTGTAACATAGTGAAGAAAATTTATAAATAATTATATCACGGTTTCAGATCTAATCTTGGTCATTAAAATTGTTTAATGAAATGACAAGAAATTGTGTTCCAATTTATGTAAAAAAACATAGTTAATATTTCCAAATCTTGTAAAACAACATCCAAAAGGAAATTCAAACCAAGAAATGAACTCAAGATTAATTTTATCATGTTACAAAAGTACTTGAAATAATCGTTTGAGGTTTCAGACAAAGAATCAAAGAATAAATTTTAAAGATTCAACTCTACAAATACTTTCAAAATCAACCATATATAAAGTAGCTTGTGATAAAATCATGAAGGAAGGGTTTCTTATTTATTAATTGTATGCATAAATAAAGCAAATGAATGATTGAGTTAAGTACAAGGTGTTGCCCAGTTTCATCTCGAATTCCTGCCGACCCAGATGCATAATTTACGCCGTCGAGAATTTCCTGGCCGCGTGCACTTGCAAAGGAAGGTATATACTTGTCAAATCCTAGATGCTCAGCTGCAACACCAAAATTTCCATTAACTATATCTTACTTCTCATTTTCTCCATTTTTTTTTTGAAGAATACATGCAAAATCAGAAATATATATATAGAGTTGAGTATTATAAAAAATTTTGGTGACTATGAAAAAAGATGTAACATGTGAAAAATTATAAAATTTAATAGAGGAAGAAGAAGACCTATAAAATCTGTGATGGTTCGACCATTGGTGAACCTTCCAGTTGGACCTTCACGAAAGTGAATCCCATATGGAGGATAATTGGCTTTAGCAACTGTATTAAGATCATTATTGTTGCCATTATCATATAATGAATCTCCAAAAATGAAGTAACAAGGTACTTCTGGTTCTCCATTAACCCTACTTGATGATAAGCTCAAAATCAACAACACTAGATGCCACATTTTAGAATAAATTGCAATATGAAGAAAAAAGCATATAGCAGAAAAAAAAAAGAAGTTATTAAGAGAAGAGACGAGGAATAAAAGGGTTGATGAAGAAAATAAAAGAACAATTTATCAAGAAAATATTGATAATATATGCAAGAACTTGAAGGAGTATAGGTAGAAGAATAAGAAAGTGGAAGTTTTGGTAAAGATAGCGATCAATTCTTTTGGACTACAAGACTCATCAAGAATATAGTTGACATCTAATGTTAAATGTAGAATGCTATTTTGACTAACAGAAATGATTATAATCAGTTTGATAATATGATCGAATATTGATCTTATATATATAGGAAATTAAATGAGGGCATTAGAAGAAACTATTGAGATTAAATTATTAAGACGAATAAACTAAAACAAATAAACAAAGTTTGTAAACGTGATCTTGTTGTCATAGGAATGGTTGACTTGGAGACAAGAAAGGATAAGAATATGGATGTTGTATGGTTTGTGGAAAGGAATGGAAAGGACAAAGAGAAGAAGAAAAGAAAGAAATAGGAGATGGATGGAATGAACTTAATTTCATTGTTCGGTTTTATTAATGGAAAATAAACGTGTATCATTTATCTTCGAAAATAATCTATTTGTGCTATTTAATAGATTTTAAATGAGTCCAAATTTATTTGAAATATTAAAAAATTAATATTTTAATCATAAATTGGTAATTTATTAAGAAGTATTGAATTGATTGAAATTAACTTAACTTTTAAACTTTTGTATATTTACATAATCGCTATTATTTTATAGCAAAATATTATAAGCATATATTTTTCTTTTGAAAAGAATTATAAACATAAATAATTCCTAAAAAATTATGATAAAAATATATTATACAATATAAAATAATTTATAAAATTTATATAAAACACTCCTCCAATCGTGGGAGGCTGAGCCTCCGTGGGGGACTGTTTCAACCGCCACTGATTGTGGCCACTAGTACTTTTTCTGCATCATTTGCCATTATATTGTTTATAATAAATAATTCAACATTATTTAAAATTTTCTTATATTTTTAATTATTTAAATTACAAAAAATTAATTGCTTACAAATATATAATTAAAGGTTAATGAATAATTTTAAACTGATGTTAGGAAAAGGGAAGCAATCAAGGCCCCCAAACCACAATCATTATTATTATTATTATTATTTTTCATTTTGAAGAAAAAACTATTCCTTAAGCCTTAAGGAATGCTCATTCTTTGGTGATTTCTACAAACCGACACAAGAATGACTTGGCATTTTATTTTAAAAAAGGTGGAGACTGGAGTTATAGAACGATGCCAAAACGTGTGTGATTATAAAAAATCAATATGTCAACGATTTATGTAGCACCCAAATCTCGAGATTAGGGAGAGGATCAGATTTGATTATTTTATTGACCACCTATGTTATATTAGAAAATCAATGTACATTTACATGCTAAGTCAATGTTAAAAATAAACCCTTTAGATCACAAACTAAGATGTTAACATGCTAAGTCAATGTTCAAAAGTCCTTTAGATCACAAACTAAGATATTATATTGGCTGGTTTCAGTCTCATCAATAAATATTTGCCCCACACTTAATCATTTCCTACACATACTTTATAAATTTATCAATTAATCATTCATTCCTTATAACATACCAAAAGGTGTTATAAGCAATATTAATCACTTTAATGTGAAAACAAGAAAAAACTTGCTAGATGGAATTCGTAGTTTTTTTATACGACAAATAATAATAAAAAAAAGAATACTGAAAATTAGTTTATGGTTTAATAATAATTTTTAATTTTATAATATAACTTTGAATTATAAGATATTATTTAAATATACCGTCATTGAAAAAAAATACTTATTGAATAATTTTAATGAGATTTTTTATATACATCAAAAGTTTGTTAACTAATACATCTAGACAAAAAAAAAAAAAAAAAAAAAATCTTCAGATTCACGAACTATTATTATTATTTTTTTATATTTCCTCTATTTTTAATATTTTATTTTCAAAATTAGTTCATACACCTTAAAATTTCTCAAAAACTTTTTTGGAAGTCTATTTCGCTATGGTTGTCAGCCATATCATCACATAAAAAGTCGACAAAGTTCATTAAATTTCACCGAAGTTACTTAAAGTACACTATAAATCTTTCATTGGAAAATTTTTGTATATCCAAATTAAAAAGAGATAAAATGTCTGGAAAATATTCATGAATCCGAAAAATTTTCAAGGTTTTGTAGATTTATTGTTTAACGTTCTTTGTATAGATATAAAAAATCTCGTCAAAATTATTCAAATAATTCTTTTTAATTGAATCATTAATTAATTTTCATATATATTTTTGCTGAATTATTTTTTAATAAGAAAACTAAGAATTGCATCTAGCAAGATTTGCTTTTATTTTCTTATTGAAGTGATTGATATTACTTATGACAAGTTATAGTATTAGGAGTAATTGATTAATTTATGATTTTGTAAAACGTGTGTGTAATGAGGAAACTTTTTTGGTTGACAATAGAGCCACCCTACCATATCCTAAAAGTATTTTGATAATCAATTTATAGAGCTTAAAATAGTTATTGGAATTAATAAGGATTATTTGTGATCTAAAGTTTAACACTGTAACATGATACTCAAATACTCAAAAGTGCCACTGACTGAAAAATGATTCAGGGGAAGAAAAAAAGGTATTTATTGCATTGAAATTAGATCTGGTCTTCAAAGCATATTGATACACAAGCACTACCTCTCTTATGATTTTTACATCCTCCAAAAGTAGCACTCCAAAGTAAGATTAATGTCCATCTCATATATCGTAATATAAACTGATGCTAAATGACCTCTACATGCAAATGGATCTATCATACAAGAAAATTTCCTCAGATTGCAGTAAGATCCTTGCATTTGCTAACCATGTTATTAAACAGTTCCCTTCCTTCACTAGTCACTCCAGTAACAGTATGACTACAAACAAGTAGCAGAGACAGGAATGTAGTATCATTTGGCTTCAATGGCTACTAATGCTTTTTTTCCCCATTATAATACATTATCTTATTTACTACTATTTTTAAATTATCTCGTTTAATTAAGTTTTGATTATTAATTATAATATATTAATTCCAAAACATTACATAAAGTTTACGAACAATTTAGAAATTGAGGTTTGGGAAAGGGAAGGAATCAGGATTCTTAACCCTCTAGAGAGCAACTATATATGATTCCTCTACTTTGAAGGAAAAACTGATTCCTAATGAATTCTGATTCTTTGATAATTCATGCACACAAACACATAAATGACTTGGCATTTTGTTAACAAAAGCTGGCCTGAAGGCAAAGAAAGCTAAAAAGTCGGGAGTCATTAGATAAAGCCAAAATGTGTTTGACTATAAAATTGCAAAGGTCAGTGGTTTATGTTTGCACTCAGATCTTGAATTTTTTTTTTTTTTGGAGAAGATCAGTTTTCATACATTGACCAGCAATTTTATAGTAGAAAATTCGTGTATAGTTACATGCCAAGTGAATGTTCTAATTTTCTTGAGATCATGTATTAAGATATTATATTCTATAATTTTTTTTTTTAATTCAAAATTATCAAGTTTGAATATAGCTCTGACTACCTAAGAATTTAAGGTAACGACAGGTCATGTTAGCTTGCAAAAGAGATAGCTTTACAAAGTGATATTTGTAGTATTGCAAAAGAGAATAGCGTTACGGCTACTACCTTAGAATTTAGGTAAAGACCGGTTATGTTAGATCCAGAGTCATTTCTAAAAAGTACATTACATGTGCACGTGAAGTGAAAAAACAGAGGCAGGCTATGACCAGCCAAAAGAAGAAACAAATAATTTTGTCAAATTACAAGTTACCGGTGCCCTGGGTGTATTTAGTGAAGGCCTTGTCAACGAGGAGCTTCCAACTCCTCAAAGTGTAATTAAAGTTGATAAAAGAATAAGATGTGATCAAGCTTCCTCTAAGTGCTGGATTCCATTCGCTTTCAATACTGGATCATGTCCTCCTCGATTGCTCATATTTTGCACGTAATCTTCCAAATCATAACCTAAACATGGAGAGTAGGCATATTAACGACTGAATAAATAATGGCAAGCAAATTGCATCAACCCTCAACTCCAAGTCAGGAGAAATAATGGCATGCAAATTGTTATGATACTGCAAAGGAGAGAAAGCTGAACTTTACCTGCTAGAGACTATTAGGGACACCTTGATCTGACAATTGACAACCATTTTCATATTAAAACTGCTCTACATAGTTAGCAAAGATGATTGGGAGTCTAGTGAAGCCTTGAACTTGCTCAAAAAGCACCGATCAGAAATATTCTCATTTAGTCTAAGCAACTTTTAAAAATTAATACTAAACCACATTAAATCTACGGGAAACATACATATCTTGATCTATTCAAGAAGTTTGTGAGCATGAAAATGTGAACCAGGAGGATATTAATAAACCATATTGATGTCTTCACAATAAAATGATATACAAATATTTCTTTAGAACCATTTCTTTGAAGAGATCAAAAGCCTCTCTACTATATTGGCCTTCACGAGCAAACCCCGAGATCAGTGCACTGCAAGAAATTACATCTTTTTTTAACACATTCTTGTATAACTGATGAGCACTCACTATGCTTCCACATTTTCCACATTACTGATCCAATCAATGGATTACATGACCCAAAACCTAGTCGTATGATCAATCTATGAATTTGGCTAACCTTCATGAGACCAGTATCTCCAATTGAGGCTCTTAAAACACTCCCCAAGGTGAAGCAATCAGGGAACTTCCCTATCGAAGTTATACATTGTAATTATAGCATATACAATATATATGTAAATATAATTTCAAACAACATCAGTGAAGTCAATAATCTTTCCAAAATGGAATAAAATTTAGTACGTAAACATATATGGGAAACTTCAGAGCTGTGAATAACCCATGAAACGTCCAGCTGGTTCACAGTTTTATATTTTACGAAGACGAAAATTACATGTCTAGCCTTTTACTTCAGATTTTCATTTTAATTAGCTCATCTCATAGTGAAAAACAATCTACTTACCATTATTAGGATGGACTTTGCATAATTCACTACGAGTACCCTCAATTTGTATGCAATTATGCCTTAAAGCAATCACTATAAACTATTGATCTACGGAGACATCTCTTTCTTTATAAAATATGTATTGCTTCATACAATCGTGAATATGTTCATTCTAGCACTTCATCACCAAAGATGATGAGAACCTCAACAACATTGGAGTTTTAATTAATTTAGGTTTACCATTTAATTTAGGATTAGTTATATTATTTTAATTAATATTTATCTTTTTCTTAATTTATTTCGTTTTAGGATTTTATTTCCTAAAGAAGTTATGTTTTCTAGAAAAGTTAGAATTAGTTATCTATAAATAGGAAGTTAGTTTAGGATTATTATCATAAGTTTTTGCCTTTTGAGAAATTAATAAAATCCTGTAGCTTTACGAGACAATTATTTTGTTTTCGACTCTTCTGAGTAGCAATACTATAATCGCTTGTTTTAGAATTTAAATTAATTCGATGATTCGATTCTGAATTATTTAGGTTTTTTCGAGAATTTAATTTAAGATTTGCTTAGGTTAGGGTTAGGTAAATCCTGTCATCTAATTCTAGATGATCGATTTGTCCAATTCTATAGGTTAATTGGTTCAATATCTATCCTATCATGTGACGTGAGTAAGACAATTAAAACTTAGTTAAGGACTTACATTGTTGAGGACCTAACTCTCTCTGTGTCTCTTACTCTCTCGGCCCACTCTTTATTTCAATCCCATTGCATTTTAATTTTTTTTTTTTTTTTCTTTTTAAAATCCATAGTCCAGTTTCTTTCTTGTGTTTGACCACCCCACTTTTCTCGTTTTATTTTTATTTGATTCACTTTTGTTTGCTTGAAAATCAGCCCAATTAGCTGGGCTTGCTTGGTTCGGCCCATAAACTCTTTTTGGGCTTTATTACATTAATTTCAGCCCACTTAAAAAATTTGTGTTTTAATTAATCTTTTGAGTCTATTTAGATCCGGGTTTTACATTGATTAAAATCTTTTTGGTGTTTGTTTTGGTTGACATAGTAGTGGTTGAAAAATCAAGTTGAAATGTATATTTGAGTTTGGTGTTTGCAAGCGAATCTTATGGTTGGTTCAGAAGTTGTTGGATTTTTAGTTTAATTTTTTTTTTGGTTGATTTAATTGAATTTAGATCAATTTAGTTGGTTGAATAAGATTGATTAAAAAGATTATGATTGTATTTTAAAATTATGGGCTTTGATTTTTAAAAAAAAAAAATCGAGGTTAAAATAGTGGTATTTAAGCCTTTTTATATGTTGACTTTACTGTATTGTGGGGAGTATAGTTGCAACATTTATAATACTTGAGATTGAGTTTCTATAATTATGGTCTGAAATAACATATCTTTGTAATTATGTCAACGTCACGAAGAGGTTGCAATTATATCAAATGCAAAATTAGATGAATTACGTAATGGTGTGTGAACTTTTATGAAGAATATATAGATATATACATATATTACATTTTTATTTCTACAATATTATTTTTTACTACATAAAATTAGGGTGCAATATAGTGTATGTTATTACTCTCTCTCTCTACACACACATATGATAGTTCTCCAATAAGGACATCCTCTAATTTTATTCAAGACCACAAATTTACAACCACTCATTTTTAGTGGACTCCACAATAGTGATAAGATCCATTGAAAATATGTGGTTTTAATTAGCATTATTAATATCTATATATATATATAATATTATCGTTTCCCTCTTGACGATTGATCAATAGTCATTTTTTTCCTTCATGATTTTGAAAAATTCAAAAAAACCTTCTAAAATAGTATTAATTAAAGTAAAAAGACAGGATAAAATGATGTTTCTTGAATTAATAGATAATAAAATAACAATTTAACGATTTATTAATTATCGGGGGAATACAACTCTACTTAATTTACAACAATATAATACAATCGAACCTAGTAACATGAAGCACACCCATGACTACATACAATAACAAGATTACACATAAACTGATTGAGAAGGCAAACTGACAAACACACACACACCAAAGTTTATAGCTCACACAAAAGTCTATATAGCTCAATACAACTTAGTACCAATTACTAAGCATAATAATATACTAAAAAAAACAATACATCTTTACTCAATCTAACTACTACATTATAATAAAGTCTAACCAACTAACATGGACACCCATGACTGCATATAATAACAAGATTACATATATAAACACACACACATACACCAAAGTCTAGATAGCATAATACAACTTAGTACAAATTACTAGTCACATTGATATACTGAAAATAAACAATACAAGTTTATTCAGTATACTAAAATATAATACAGTGCAACCGAGTAATTTGAAGCACACTCATGACTGCATACAATAACGAAGATTACATATAAATTGATTGAGAAGGCTGCAAACTGACACACACAGACACACACTCCAAAGTCCATATAGATTAATAAAACTTAGTACAACTTGGTACAAATTACTAATCACAATAATATACTAAAAATATACAATACAACTTTACTCAGTCTACTACAATATAATACAGTCCAACCGAGTAACATGAAGCACACCCATGACTGCATTCAATAACAAGATTACATATAAACTGATTGAAGGCTGCAAACTGACACACACACATACATGCACACCAAAGCTATATAGCTTTATACAACTTAGTACAAATTACTAGTCACATTAATATACTGAAAATATACAATATAACTTAGTCTATTACAATATAATACAGTCCAACCGAGTAACATAAAGCACACCCATGACTGCATACAATAACAAGATTACATATAAACTAATTGAGAATGCTGCAAACTCATACACACACACACACACTCCAAAGTCTATATAGATTAATACAACTTAGTACAAATTACTAATCACAACAATATTAAAAAAAATATGCAATACAACTTTACTCATTCTACTACAATATATAGTACAGTCCAACCGAGTAACATGAAGCATATCCACGACTGCATACAATAACAAGATTACATATAAACTGATTGAGAAGGTTGCAAATTCACGCACATACACACACAAAAAACAAAGTCTATATAGCTTAACAAAACTTAGTACAAATAACTAAGCACAATAATATACTAAAAATATGCAATACAATTTTACTCAGTTTACTACAATATAATACAGTTCAACCGAGTAACATGAAGCACACCCATGACGGCATACAGTAACAAGATTATATATAAATTGATTGAGAAGACTGCAAATTCACACACACACACACCAAAGTCTATATAGCTTGATACAACTTAGTACAAATTACTAAACACAATAATATACTAAAAATATACAATACAACTTTAGTCAGTCTACTACAATATAATACGGTCCAACCGAGTAATTAACTTGAAGCATACCCATGACTGCATCTAATAACAAGATTTCATTTAAATTGATTGAGAAGCTGCAAACTGACACACACACATGCACACCAACGTCTATATAACTTAGTACAACTTAATACAAATTACTGAGAAAATAATATATTAAAAATATACAATACAGCTTTACTCAATCAACTACAATGTAATACAGTCCAATTGAGTAACATGAAGCACGCCCATGACTGCATACAATAACTTGGTTACATATAAACTGATTGAGAAGGCTGCAAACTCTCACACACAAACACCAAAGTCTATATAGCTAAGTACAAATTACTACGCACAATAATATACTAAAAATTTAGAATACAACTTTATCCAGTCTACTACAGTGTAATACAGTCCCACCGAGTAACATGAAGCATACCCATGACTGCATACACTAACAACATTACATATAAACCGATTGAGAAGGTTGCAAACTGGTTGCCTCATCAGGAACTAAGCAGAACTTTCTTAATGTCGAGTAGCTTTGTTAAGGCTTGTCTCATGGTAATACGATCACTTGCCGATTGAGCTGCACAAGACAAACCAACTCCAATAACAGAGGCTACGCACTCTTCACCTTTCTTCTGCCAAAAATTGTAATCATCGGTACTGCTGCCATTGCTGCTCTGTCCTGAACTTAGATGGTCACTTTCTGTGCTCTGTGATTTGCTCTCGTAGTACTTGAAAAGCCTTGAATCAACAATCTCCAAAATTTCATTTTTATTTGTCTCCGATGCAAATTTTTCAAGGCTCTGTCCTTCTTTGAACATATCATCAGTTGGCTTCCTTGCGGTGATCATCTCAAGCAGAAGAATCCCAAAACTATAGACATCCCCGCTTGTTGAAGCTTTGCTGCCTAAACCATATTCTGCAACATATTGACAGCACAGAGTATATTCTCTCTCATATTCACTTTCCAGTGTAGTTTTAACAAAGTAACTAGCATGGTGCCGATTATAGTTCCATCAGAAGTAGCGGCAACTCAATTTAAATTGATATAGATGGTTGACAATTTTAGGAAATTTAAATTAATATAGTTCCTTTGTTTAATCAAATTACTATGTTAGAAATTCTAAATTTAGTGTTAATACTTTTACTACAATGAAGTCTTAAATTTAATAAATTGTCTGATTCAATATAAATTATAATTAATTCCTACATGTATACTCTTACCTTTTTATGCTGTTAATATGTTTATTTGCTCTTGCTTAGTCTTATATTCTTTGGATGTTATCAAATATATTTTATAACTTAGCAACCCACAACATTAACCTACATTTATTGCAATTTATTTCCAACTTCTCTGAGTCTGAATTTACATACGAGTTCTCTAACTTTCACAATTCTTAAACCTCCAAGTATAATGATTACCTAAAAATATCAACATTTTTACGCAGCAAAATTTTGTACAAAATGTAAATAAAGGACAAAAATTTGTAGAGATTTTCTTACCTGGTGCAATGTAACCAATTGAGCCTTTCAGTCCTACGGTGCTGCTCTCTCGCTGTGTAGGATTTTGATAGATAAACCTTGCCAATCCGAAATCTCCAACATGGGCAACCATATCATCATCCAAAAGCACATTACCAGGTTTTAGATCACAATGGACTACTGGTGGATTACAGTCATGGTGCAAATAGTCCATGGCAGAACCAACATCTATGGCTATCTGCAGTCTTTGCAGCAAAGTCAGACATATCCCAGACTCTGCATCATTCGGGTACAACCACTGCTCCAAGTTGCCGTTGGACATGAACTCCATTATCAAGGCTTTGAATTCATCTCCATTATGATTGACGCTTGAGCATGAAGTGACAACTTTCACAGATTTCTATGACGGATGCTCCTCAGAGTTTCACATTCTTTGGTAAAACTCTGTGAAGCTTTGCTTAGTTGCATGTCAAGAACTTTTACAGCAAGGATTGTATTTTCATCGGTGCCAAAATTGCCTTTAAAAACTGACCCGAAACCTCCCTTTCCAATGAAATTTTCTGCAGCAAAATTATTGGTTGCAACCAAAATATCCGAGTAAGATATCATTTGTGGCAAGCCCTTCAGAGTTGGAAACGATGAACTTCTTTTGTTCTTCTTCTTGTTTGTCTCTCGAGAATTTGATGCCCTTGAAAGAAAAAGCATCAGACTGATTAGCAATAACAGTCCAGCAACAGAAACAAAAACTGGGAGCAAATTAAAGTGTCTCTTTTTAATTTGCAGAGGACATAGAGGGAGTCCCAGCTTTCCTGCAATTGTTTGGTTACACCCACAAAGCCTGTTGTTTCTTAGGATTAAAGAATCCCCACTAAGGTTTTGAAAGATACCTGTTGTGGGAACTTCTCCTTCCAATTGATTGAAAGATAAGTTTAAGTTCTTCAACTCCTTTAGTTCACCTAATTCTTCAGGAATAGGACCAGAGAAATTGTTGGAAGAAAGATTCAAAGTCACTAGAGATCGTAATTCTCCAATTGACTTCGGAATTGAGCCAGATATGTTGTTTGCTGCCAATATTAAGACTTGCAACGTAGCACAGCCACCAATTGATCCGGATAAATTTCCTGACAACTGGTTGCCAGAAACATCCATGTATTGAAGCTGTTTCAGATTACCAACTTCACTAGGAATTGAACCGCTAAGTGAATTTTGCATTAGAAACAATTCAATTAGACCCGGAAGCCCAAAAATCACCTTTGGAATGCTCCCAGTAAGCCTATTTGCCTGTAGGCCTAGATATGTCAATTGCTGGCAGACTCCAATACTCGCAGGAATTCTACCGGAGAACTGATTGTCATTCAGTTGGAGGTAGACTAATAGAGTCAAATTGGAAAAGATATTGGGAACTTCTCCATAGAACCTATTTTGGAACAAGCTTAGTCTCTGTAGCTTGTTAAGTGCACCTAAGGACTTCGGTACCTCCCCAGTAAAAAAATTCCGTTCTAAAGATAGGGAGAACAGATTCGGAAAGTTCCCAATCCCTTGGGGGATGCAACCATTCAGCATATTGTCATCAACGCAGAAGACTCGAAGAGTGGTTGATAGATTTGCAGCAGAACTTGGAAGTTCTCCTGCCAATCGGTTGTCATATAGCCTTAAAAATTGTAACTGAGTACAGTTCTTGAGAGACTGGAACAATTGAAAATTGTGTGCAGTATTAGAAGTGAGAAAATTACTACCAAGATCTACGTAGCTAAGTTTGTTCATGTTCCTGAACAAAGGAATCAGTCCGCGAAAGCCATTGGAAGACAGGTCAAGTTGAATGATCTTAGAAGAATTAAACAATGAACTGGGTATTACTTCAAATTATTACTTTACTTGGCCCAACTCTCACAGTCAAATTATATAAATTATGAATATAATTATTTTATTTTTATAAATCACATTAATGAAAATTTTGATATTATAAAATGATATTTGTTTTTTCACGTCTAATTATTTGTTGATTTTTTTTTTTTAAATGTTAATATGTATATATCAATTTAAGATTATATTATATCGTATTTATACATTTTTTAAAAGTGTATCACGTTCAATAAAATTGAAAAACATCAAGTTTAAAAATCAATACAAATCTGTATCACTAGTAAGATCTTTTTTTGTATGTATGTTTGCTTGTATGTATATATGTAGAAGATTGATAGTTTCATGTTTCCAAATTAGTAAACTTTTAATGCCAATGTTTAACAGAATCAACAACACGTAAATTATAAATGTAATGCATCAATAAAATAGGTGGGAGTAATTATCAAAAACTTAAAAATATAATAATATTATTCAGAGTGAAATTTTCATCTTTCCTATGTGTTATTATTATTTAGGAACCTTAACGGTCATCGCCTAGTTTCTATCTATTCTTCATTTATACCTATACAACATTTATCCATTCTCCATAATTGTTATTGTGCATTATAAAATTATCGTTTGTGAATTCACGGTCGTAATAAGTCAAAACAGAATAAACCTAGATAAAATCAAGAAGTGGGTCAATCTTCAATTGCATCAACTTGTAAAGTATCATCAAATATCAGGCTTATTACGACATAACTTTAGTTGTGTACAGCAGTTCGATTGGCTCCAAAATGCCCGCCATGATCAAAAGAATGATAATGGTGGAGAATATCTCATGCTTCATCTTTTGAGACGCATCGTCGAAGGATCTGATCTGGACATAACTTGTACAAGAACAGCTCATCCCAATAGTAATGTTTTACATCTGCCAAAAATTTCTTCTTTTGCTGCCATGTCATATCAGGTGGATAAACTTTGTGAGAAAGAAAATTAACAAAATCAGCATACCATTGAACATTGCTTGTATTTAGAACAAAAAGCTGTTCATCAGGGAAAGTCTCTTTAATTGCTATGTCAAGATCCTCCTTATCCCCTCGTTACTATAGTCTAGAAAGATGGTCGGCCACCACATTTTCACTTCCCTTTTTATCTCGAATCTCTAAATCAAACTCTTGTAGCAGAAGGACCAATCGAATCAGGCGTGGTCTTGCATCTTTTTTCTCTAGAAGGTACTTGATGGTTGAGTGATTCGTGAATACAATGACTTTGGAACCGATCAAATACGACCGAAATTTATCGAATGCGAAGACTACAGCTAGAAGCTCTTTCTCAGTGGTAGCATAATTGACCTGTGCATCGGTTAGTGTACGGCTAGCATAATAAATGGTATGAAAAACCTTACCAATACGTTGCCCTAGCACGGCTCCATGGCATAATCACTAGCATCGCACATCAGCTCGAACGGCAAAGCCCAGTCAGGTGCAATCATGACTGAGGTTGTCACAAGGGCTTTTTTCAGTATCTCAAATGCCTCTCTACATGTATTACCGAAGTAGAATGAAACACCCTTCTCGAGTAAATTGTATAATGACTTTGTGATCTTCGAGAAGTCCTTGATGAATCTTCTGTAAAACCCTGCATGCCCAAAGAAACTTCGAATGCCTTTAACAGATGTTGGTGGTGGCAACTTCTCAATTGCCTCCATCTTGGCTCTATCAAACTCAATGCCCTTAGCTGAAACTTTATGACCTAAGAAAATCTCTTCTTGTACCATGAAATGGCATTTCTCTCAGTTAAGAATCAGGTTTGTCTCTTCGCATCTTTTCAGTACTTGTGCTAAGTTATCCAAACAAGAATCAAATGAAGAGCCAAATACTGAAAAATCATCCATAAATACCTCAATGAAGCATTCCACCATATCTGAAAAAATTGATATCATGCACCGTTGGAAGGTGGCTGGTGCATTGCATAGACCAAACGACATTCTCCGAAACGCGAACGTTCCATATGGGCATGTGAATGTAGTCTTTTCTTGGTCCTCAGGTGCTATAGAAATCTGATTGTAACTAGAATAACCGTTTAGGAAACAGTAGTAAGGGTGACTTGCTAATCTGTCGAGCATTTGATCAATGAAGGGTAAAGGGAAATGATCTTTCCTGGTAGCCTTATTTAGTTTCCTGTAGTCAATGCACACTCTCCATTCGGTTACTATTCATGTTGGAATCAGCTTATTGTTGTCATTGGTGACTACTGTCATGACTCCTTTCTTTGGTACCACTTGCACCGGGCTTACCCATGTGCTGTCCGAAATAGGATAAATGATACCTGCATCCAGAAGTTTAAGTACTTCTGCTCGGACAACCTCTTTCATGTTTGGATTTAAACGTCGTTGGTGCTCGATGGATGGCCGGTACTTATCCTCTATAAGAATTTTGTGTTGGCATATAGATGGGTTGATTCCTTTGATGTCTGCTATCGACCATCCAATAGCCATCTTGTGTTCTCGTAGTACTCTCAAAAGCTTTTCCTCCTGTTCTCTACTTAAAGAAGATGAAATAATGACAGGTAGTGTAGATGAAGTACCTAAGAATGCATACTTGAGATGAACTGGAATTAGCTTGAGCTCCAACTCTGGTGGTTTTTCTATTGATGGTATCGGTTGTCTCTTACTTGCTCCAAGCTCCTCGAAAGGTCGTCTGAAAAAGATGGGAGGTGAAGCTTCAGTTGGTTAACACATTCCATGATGTTTGGACTTTCTGAGTTGGGTGCTCCATTTAGGCAAGCTTTAAGTGGATCTTTTGGAGTGATGATTTGATGTACCTCTTTGATACATTCATCCACCACATCTACCCTCATGCAGTTGCCAACATCATGTGGATGTTTGAGAGCTTTTAGCACATTGAAGGTCACCTCTTCATCTTGAACTCTGAGTATGAGTTGACCTTTCTGTACATCAATAAGGGTTCTTCCTGTTGCTAGAAATGGTCTACCCAAGATAATGGGTATTTCTTGATCTTCCTCCATATCTAGCACAATGAAATCCGCAGGAAATATGAACTTATCCACTTTTGCCAATATATCTTCGATAATTCCCCTTGGATACTTGATTGATCGATCAGCTAGCTGCAATGATACTGTAGTAGGTTTTGCTTCTCCAAAGCCGAGTTTCTTGAAAACGGAGAATGGCATTAAGCTGATGCTTGCACCAAGATCACATAATGCTTTATCAAAGAATGAATCACCAATGGTGCAAGAAATTGTGAAGTTCCCCGGATCTTTGAGTTTGGGCGGTAGTTTTTTCTGTAAGATTGCACTACATTCATCGTTCAAAGCTACCGTTTCATGTTCTTCCAGCTTCCTTTTATTTGATAGGATTTCTTTCATGAATTTCACATAGCTGGACATTTGTTCCAGAGCATCTGTAAAAGGAATATTAATTTGCAGTTTCTTAAAAACTTCCAGAAATTTAGAAAATTGCTTTTCTAGTTTCTGCTTCTGAAATCTCTGAGGGAAGGGTAATGATGGTTTGTATAGTGGCGGATTGTCTGGAAACAACTTTGACTTTGGCTTCTCTACTTCTTTTTGTTCAACCATCACTTCTTCTTCTATTTTGCTAGATCCTTCTTTCTCGTCTGTTCTTTTGACAGGCTCTTTCAGCTTTTTACCTCTTCGTAACATGACAGCCTTCAGGTGCTTCCTAGGATTGGTCTCTGTGTTGCTTGGTAGGAATCCTTGAGGTCTTGTAGTCAGCAAATTCGAGATTTGACCCATTTGTACCTCCAGATTTCGAATGGAAGCTGCTTGATTCTGGAGCGTGGTATCTGTTCTCGTTATAAATTGAGTAGTGCTTGCGGTGAGCTGAGCAAGTGCTTCTTCAAGCGACGGTTTGTTGGCCTACTGCTGTTGAAGTGGTGGCGGATATGGTTGTCTGGGTCGATCATTATTTTTTCATGAAAAATTTGGATGATTCCTCCATCCTGGATTATATGTGTTGGAGTACGGGTTATTTGGTTGTTTGTTGCCCACAAAAAATGCTTGATCTGTCTGGTCTTCATCGCATTGCCCGTTGGAATGATCCCCTCCACAGAAATCATATGATGCTGACTGAGTATGAATTGCATTTGCTATCAAGTTTTCGAGTTGCTTGGCTAATGTCTTGACCTGAGTAGAAAGTTTGGTTAACACATCATTTTCTTGTATTTCGAAAACTTTTTTCGGAACTGCTCTTTCTGATGGCCATTGATAGGCATTTGCAGCCATTTCCTCCAATAAGTCCCAGGCAGTTTGATGGGATTTTCCCAAAAGTGCTCCACCAACTGCAGCATCTACCAATGTTCTCGTGGAACTCCCCAAACCATTATAGAATGTGTGTAGCTGTAACCAGTCAGCAACTTCATGATGTGGGCACCGTCTTAGTAGATCCTTGAACTTTTCCCATGCTTCGTACAATGACTCTCGGTCAAATTGTCTGAATGTGGCAATCTCGATTCTTAGTCTTGCAGTCTTGGCTGGTGGAAAGAATTTGGCTAGAAATTTTTGTGCCAAGATATCCCATGTGGTAATACTCCCTGATGGAAGAGAGTTGAGCCAGCTTTTAGTTTTATCTCGAAGAGAGAACGGGAACAATCTCAATCGGATGGCGTCATCTGTAACACCATTGTGTTTGAAAGTATCGCAGATCTCCAAGAAACTGTCAATGTGGGTATTTGCATCATCGTTCGGAGCCCCACTGATTTGATTATTTTGTACCATCTTGATGATTGCTGACTTAATTTCAAAGTTGTTAGCAACAATAGTTGGTCGCCGTATTGCTGAAACATTACCTATTGTGGGTAGAGCATAATCTCGTAATGCTCGAATTTCAGCATCTATTGGTACAATGTTCTGTGTGTTGTTTGATCCTTCAGCCATATCCATGAGTACAGTACTTGCAGCCTTCCTTGTTTCTTTCCAGTTCTTACGGCAAGTTCTTTTAATTTCTAGATCAAATTGTAAAACTTCGCCCCCAGACTTTCTCATACACCAGAAAACTCACAAGTAATAAAACAAAATAAATAAATGACCAAATTAAAAATTGAGTTACGTAGTATTAGTATTAATTGAAACAAACAATCCCCGGCATCGGCGCCAAAAACTTGTTGTGCAAAATCGCAAGTGGACGAGCCGAACAAGTAATAAAGTGATAAGAAAAGTATCGTCCCACGAGGATTGTTGTTAATTAATGCCTAAAATTGAAATAACTCACTTTTTATTTGGTAAACGCAATTTGATTTAAGAAGTTGATAACTATAATTAAATTTAACTACCAAATATGAATGAATTTAATTCAATAAATTAAAACTCTAAGATTATGATTTCACCATAACTAATATATTCCTTCCCTTTATTCTTTTTAACAAAAATTAACTATCCAGTTGCTAGTCGAGATTCCCTGAATTATTCACATAGCCTCTCCCGAGGTCTAAGAAAAATACCCTATAAAGGCTAACTGCTATGTTCCCATGCAAGTCAAAACATTTAAATGATTTATTAAGATTTATGGATCTCTTTTATAGACTACACAAACCATGCAATTATATTCCTATCCTACATGTAATTTATGACATTAAATACAATGAACTAGACACATAAATCAGCTTCCGCTATCATTATGATTAACAATTCAACTAAATAGTGGCCAATTATTTAGAAGCATTAATAACAGTATTAAATGAATCAACTAAAATAGAAAATCATTAATTGAATTGAACAAAGGGTTGGAATATCAAAGTTAAGTTACATCATAACCTTAGAAAACAATTCTACTCCATAATAGAATTTACAAAAACTAGAAGATTAAACATAACAAAAGATAGGAAAACTTAGTGGATTGAAACTTCACCGTAGAATTTCTTCCTCTGCTTTGCTCCTTCTCTCTAAGCTCTCTCTCTTTCTCTAAACTACTTATTGTTTTGGTTTGTGATGGAATGCTTGGAATGGTGATTCTAAGGCCTATTTATAGGCAAAGTTCACCTCCAATTACATCATCGATTGCATCATCGTTTCCTAATTTTCCACCATTTTGCATCATCGCTTGCATCATCGTTCACCTAACTCATTCAAAGTCAACTTTCATATTGCATCATCGCTTGTATCATCGTTCACCTACCTCATTCAAAGTCAACTTTCATATTACATCATCGCTTACATCATAATTTTGATTACATCATTCCTTACATCAGCATGACATAATATTTATTTCTAGAATACTCGATCTTTAAATTGCGATAACTTTTTTATGTGATTTCTGATTCGAGTAATTCTTGAGGCGATGAACTGCTTCGAATGAAATTCATAATCTTGTCTCGAACGAAAGCATTTGGTGGGGTCCACATACAATTTTCACCAATTATATTCTGAAAATGAAAAATATAAAATGATGAAATAATGTACTTAATAATAATAAAAACATCAAGAACTAAACAAGAATTCAAGTTTAAAAAGATAAAATAACTCTATAAAAATAGAGTTATCATAGTTCGAGAACAAGTGGTGCATCAGGTGATGACTGGAGATCTGCATTTGATGCAGCTGCCAATGGACTTGTGAAGCGTGGTTCGTATAAGGACTACTCTAGATCTAAATCCAATGGTCATAGTCGGCGTTACAATGATCCAATTGAGAATGGTGATGTCACTGCTGGTTCAAACTCAGGCAGTCGACGTACACCTAATCAGTTGCCACCTGCACCACCGTAGTCTGCTTCTTCAGGTTACAAGTATTATTAAGTGGCTGATGGATTTCAATTCATGATTATTCATACATTCACCGTAATTTTCACTGGTTGATGGCCCAGGTCAGCCACATAATATAATTGGAGGATTTGGTTTGAAATTCTGGTTTAGAATTACTAGAAGAGGAAGTTGTTTTCGACATTTTGTGTATATAGGATTTCATTACATCGATTAATATCAGGGTTTTTTTTTTTTTTTTTAATTACAGGTGGTTGTCCCAATGTTAGAACGATGGGATTCAAAGGTGTATTTGAAATCCAAATGACCATATTCTTCTATTCAAATTTTTTACTATCTTTGAAGTTCTTAGGCTTCTATATGGAATCCTTCCCTCATTTTTGGATGTTACACATAAAAGACCTTTTTGGACTGTGATATTGTAATATTTTGGGATATTATTGTAAGGGAAGGGATAAATTATGTTTTCCCATGTAATATATTTACTTTTCCCTTTGAATTATTGTCTTGTGACTAATCAAATTGGTTACTGTTTTTCATTTTTTATATTGAATAGAAACAAAACTATAGAATTGTTATTGAAATTTGCAGGTTTTAAATATTGGTTGAGATGTTTGGTAAAACGTGTAGGAAAAGGAGATCATTTTTGTAGTATACAGTGGGTTGTTTTTTAGATGGAAAAGTTATAGTTATGGCTATGGTGACATTCGTTGGTTTTCACTAGGTTTGTCAATGGTAATTAAAGAAATATTTTTAGAACTAGATAATTTGTTCCGAATTTTCATTAAGAATGGATTGATTCTAAATAAGCTCCCACTAGAAAATTTTATTGTCTTTTTCCGTTTGTACAGGTCTCAACTCTCATCTCTCTCTTGAAGGTGGGCAGAAAAGCATATAAGTGAAATGAATTAGAAGGGAAACAAAAGCGGTCCACAAACGGAAAAGTAAAAGATGAAGTAACGAATTAACGGTCGAACAAAAGCAGTCCACAAAAGTACAAGTTGAAGTGATATTTGTGGACCAAATGAGTGGATTATTGGCTGGTGCCGGTATATCCACCTTTGAAATTTAAATGAAACTTCGGTGAAACGTCGAGGGAAACAACTCGCCATATAAAGTGAAATTACCATCTCTTTATACAATTTCCAGGAGATGAGACATCCAATCGCATGTAAAGTCAATGAAGACTTTATTATTCTAAACAAATGGAGAGACTCGGTTGTTCACTGTTACTTTCGATGAAGCTGCTTGCTATTGTATACATTTTACAGGAAATAAGACAGATTCCCACCACCAGTCAAGTCAATGAAGTCTTTATTATTCTAAACCAATGAAGATTCGGTTGTTCTCTGTTTTCAGAAATATTAATTGTAATGGTTAACTGCAGTAACATATCCTGTAGTTTTTTTTTTGCCGTTGGTGTAGTTTTTCATTATTTATTAAAATTTATTATATATATTTAATAATAATTTTATTACTTATTATTAAATAATTTGAAATGGATTAATTTAAAGATAAAGGGCATTACTGACCATTTTCAATCACATATCTGTCAAGTATTAAATGGAATGGAGATTAAAGTATTTGTTGAATATTAAACTTTAATGAAAAATCACAGGTAAGTTAGTGTAATTAATCCTAAACATGGTAGTTTCCACGAAAGCTGCTTGGCGTTTACCGTGAAATGAGGCATCCAACTACAAGTCAGAGTCAATGAACATTCTAAGATAAGAAATACAAAATATGCAAAACAGAGCAAATTTTGCAAAGAGTTCACGTATCAACATCTTTGTTATCTCTATTTCAAAAAAATTAAAAAAAAAAAACATCTTTGTTATTGTCATTTCCAAATCTAAACTCTCACTCTCTGATCATCAATGAGTTCAGCTCTTTCTTGTTTTTCATCTCCTTCTCCTTCTTCTCCTCCTGAAATCAAGTATGATGTTTTTCTCACCTTCAGAGGTGAGGATACTCGCGATAATTTCACCTGCCATCTAAACAAAGCTTTTCGTGGCAAAGGAATTGATACTTTCATTGATGAAGATGGACTTCATAGAGGTGATGAAATCTCCCCACGTCTTCTCCAAGCCATTGAAGAGTCGCAGATTTCTGTTGTCATTTTCTCTCCAAACTATGCTAATTCTAGATGGTGCCTCGAAGAACTTGTGAAGATCCTTGAATGCAAGAAAAACCATGGACAAATTGTAATTCCAGTTTTCTATCAAACAGATCCATCTCATGTGAGACATCAAACTGGGAGCTATGCGGTTGCATTCACTGGGCATCAAAGACGTTTTAAGAAGGATTTAGACAAAGTGCAGAAATGGAGGTGTGCTCTCACGGAAGCAGCCAATCTTTCCGGCTTTGATTCACTTGCTATAAAGTAAGTTTTTATTATATCTTATTTTATTCTTAATTCATGCAGATCCTTTGCGTTTATCTCTTTATATTTAGGAAATGCATCTAATTTCTCCTAACAGAATAAACACTATCTATTGGAATTAATTTTATAATGTCTTGAACACTTCATGATTCAATTGTATTTATTATTAATTTTTTTTACATAATTGCTAGGTCTGAGGCAGTACTTGTAGACAAGATTGTTGAAGATGTTTTGAAGAGGCTGAACAATATGTCATCAAGTGATAACAAGCAGCTAATCGGAATAGAATCAAAAATCACAAAAATTGAAGTAATATTACGGATGGGGGATCAAACGAACGATGATGTTCGCAAAGTTGGAATTTGTGGCATCGGAGGTATAGGCAAGACTACTCTTGCTAAAGCTATATTTGACAAAATTTATTGTCGATTTGAAGGTTTTTACTTTACTGGCAGTATTAGAGAAGCTTTAGAAAAAAAGGAACTAAATCGATTGCGGGAGAACCTTTATTCAGCAATATTGGGGGATAATAATGCATATACTTATATTTTTTCAAAGAAAAGGCTTCACCAGAAGAAGCTTCTTATTGTTTTTGATGATGTAACAAGTTCCCAACAAATAGAATATTTGATTGGAGATCTTGATCATTATTGTGGTTCAGGAAGTCGATTCATTATAACATCAAGAGATCGTCAAGTGCTACAAAATTGTAAGGTGGAAGTGGAAGACATATACATGGTTGAGGAATTATGTTCTAATGACGCTCTTAAGCTTTTTTGCCAGCATGCCTTCAAACAAAACCGTCCCAAAGTTGAATATAAGAAGTTATCAAAAGGTGTAGTGAAGAAAGTTGGAGGTGTTCCATTAGCTCTTAAGGTTTTGGGTTGCTTTCTACTTGACAAGAAAATCGAAGTTTGGGAGAGTTCAATGAAAAGATTAGAAAATGTTCTCGATAAAGACATTCATAAGGTGTTAAAAATAAGTTATGATGGATTAGATCATGATCAAAAAAGAGTATTTTTAGATATTGCATGTTTCTATCAAGGGTGGGATGTTAATTTGGTGATAGAAATCATGGATGCTAGTGACTTTTGCACTATCTATGAATTAAGTGCTCTTGAGGATAAATGTCTAATAATCAAATTAGATAATAAGATAATGATGCATGATTTGCTACAAGCAATGGGTAAAGAGATTGTCCGACAAGAATCTACAGATCCTGGTGAACGAACTCGGTTGTTCAACCATGACGATATATATGGCGTATTGACCAAAGCTACGGTAATATTATTTATATATAACACTAATTGATGAAGTTATAATTGCAATATTAATCTTTAGCCTAATCACACATTGAAAAGGGAGGTGGGTTCAGTGTTTTCGGTTTAAAATAAATATTATTTTGTTGGGTTTGACCGATATATAATATTTTAATTAAAAGCTTTTCACTTAGCGTTATATTAATGTGTGTTCTTAAAGAATAAAGGCCTAATAATTTGTTCGTTTTCAAGATAATAAGAATTATAAGTTGATGCATTATGAGTATGATATATCATTATTTAAATATTTTTTTATTCCAAAGTTCCCTTAATAATTGTTTTTCGTATTACTTAATACTAACTTATTTCATTTTGAATATGTATTAGGGGACTAAAAAAATTGAGGGGATCCATTTGGAGATATCAAATATAGGAGATATAACCCTGCATCGTGATGCATTTAAAGAAATGCACAATTTGAGATTCTTAAAAATTTGGAGCAATAATTATAATAAAATGCATGTTCCGCAAGATTTTAAATTTTGTTTGACCGGGTTAAGGTATCTCCAATGGGAAGGATATCCACTCAAATCATTGCAATATTTAAAGAATCTTGTCATACTTGACTTATCTAAGAGCAATATTGAACAACTATGGAGTGGTGATCAGGTAGATTCGATTTTTATTTGATTTGTTCTCATTTTGTTATTAAAAAAAAAAAAGTGTTAATTGGTGTTTATTATATATTTATTTATTAATTTTATTATTTGCAGCAATTCCATCATTTAAAGGAGATTAAACTTCAAGACGCCCGGAACCTAATTAGTTTCCCAAACATCCGTGCCCGAAAGCTTGAGGTTTTGAATCTTCGAAGATGTACAAGTTTGATTGAAATGCCCTCATCTTTTCAAGATCTCACTCGGCTGACGGATTTGATCATTCCTTCATGCCCAAACCTTACGAGTGTTCCAGAACTCCCAGTCAATTTGAGAGAATTAGATTTAAAATGGTGTTCAAGTTTGATCAAACTGCCCTCATCTTTTCAACATCTCACTAAGCTGGAGTCTTTGGATCTTAGGCACTGCCGAAGCCTTACGAGTATTCCAAATTGCACTAATTTGATAACTTTACAAGGTGATTATTTCTTCGATTGGTTAGGTTTGCGGAGGCTGCCCAAAGAAAATTCTTTCTCAATATTTCGCGGATTAAATTTGGATGGTTGCTCAAAATTGCAGAGGCTTCCAGAACTCCCAAACAATTTGGTTGAAATAAATTTAAAAGCGTGTTCAAGTTTGATCGAAATTCCATCATCTATTCAGCATCTGACTAGGCTGGAATCTTTGGTTCTTAAACACTGCACAAGCCTTACAAGTGTGCCGGATTGCTTTGGTTTGATGTCTCTACGAACACTTGATCTCTACGGTTGCTCAAAACTCGAGACGCTTCCAGAAATTCCCAACGATTTGTCGTTTTTATTTTTCGATGGTTGTACAAGTTTGCTTGAAATTCCATCATCTTTTCAGTATCTCCGTAAGTTGGAAACTTTGAGTTTTCGTGGTTGTGAGAGCCTTACCAGTATTCCAGATTTGACTGGTTTGCAATCTCTAATATTTCTTTCTATCTATAGCTGCTCAAAATTGCAGAGGCTTCCAGAACTCCCAAACAGTATTACATACTTGTGTTTAGAAAAAATCCCAATAGAAGAATTGCCTCCATCATATGAGCATCTCTGCACACTGCTTGCGTTGCATCTCATTGACTGTTCAAGGCTTAAGAGTCTTCCCAGCATCTTTTGTGCGCGGAAATCTCTTGAAACACTCTACCTCAAAAATTGCCCTACAGCTTGTGCCTTATCTGTTTCAAGATATGAGGATGGGGCGGCAGGTTCGTTATTGCCTTCAATTTACTTCCTGCACAATTTGACGAAACTAAGTCTAAGTGGGTGTGGAATCACAGAGATACCGGACAGTGTGTGTTGTTTAACCTCACTGCAAAGATTGGAGTTGGACAGAAACAATTTTGAAAGAATATCGGAAAGCATCATAAATCTCTCTAAATTAAGCTACTTGAACATCAGCTATTGTGAGAGACTTAAAGTTCTACCCACGCTTCCATGGGCACGTATAGATGCACTTAACTGCACATCACTGCAAGAATTATCATGTCCTTCATTTCTTAATTACCCTGTTTCAGTAGTTGATACTCCATGTGTGTTGGCTAATTTCATCAATTGTTTCAAATTGGATCAAAATTCACTCAACAGTTTTGTGAATACACAACTGGAAATACAAGCTAAATCTTCAAATGTCAAGGTTTGTCTGTGTCCCTGCATTTTTAATATGATGATACTTGTTTGTTGTTTCTTGATGGTAACATCAAGGATGTCATAAACTAATTATTTCCATAATATAGGTTCGTGTATTGGAGCGCCCAACTCTTGCTCTATGCTATCCCGGCAGTGAGATTCCGAAGCAGTTTATCTTTCAATGCAGCAGATCTTCTATTGATGTAAAGCTGCCACTGGATTATAACCTTTTATGTTTTGCTCTGTGTGCTGTTGTGTCATTTCCAGACCAATGTGACGCTCATTCTAAAAGAAATTTGTCTGTCAATTATGAATACGATGTGAAGTCTAAGAAAGGGGGCTTCCTAAGCATGCATGGTTCTTTGTTTTCAGAGAATAATTCTTTAGATGACAACATGAGGTCAAGCCATGTGTTTATTGGGTTTGGTAGCTACTTTTTACATCAAACTCATGATGATGAGTTCACTTTCGAATTCTATTCATGTGGAAAAGATTGCAAGGTGGAAAAATGTGGAGTTCATTTGATATTCAGTACACATCTTGAAGTATCGGACGAAGTGAGGAGGTAGATAAACTGTATAGTGAAGAATCCGAGGAGGAGGAGGATGAATCGTATGGTGAAGAATCCGAGGAGGAGGACAATAGGATGAATTGCATGGTGAAGAATCTTAGGAGGAGAAGGAAGCCTATCAATCTATATTGATTCCAGATTTGAAGAATCCGATGAGGAAGGGGATGAGGATGCAGTTTTGAAGAATCTGATGAGGAGGAAGATCAATCGCATTGTTAGGCTAAACAGAGTATAAGTAAGAAAGATTGAGCTCTTTACTTTCATATATGTTAGTAACTTATGAACCATAACACATTTTATATTATAGTTGTTGGTTTGATTATGTGGTTTGCTTGTCACTCTCATTTGTTTTACCAAGTTGATAAATCGAGTTTATTGATGCAAATTTCTGTTTCAGTAAGTTAGATAAGTGTTATGTTAATACCGTACTTTTATATGTTGATTTTTCACTTAGTTTGCTTCAATGTTGTGCTTTTTATAAGTGTTTTCTGAGCTGTGATTGAGAAGAAAACTTTCAGAGTAGAGTTGTGCTGTTTCCTTGGTGTACTGCTAAATTTGTTATTTTTGCTTACTACAATGGAACCATCTTTGGCTGTAGTTATTTCTAGTGCTTGTATCAGTCTCTGTTTTGCAGATCCTAATGAACTAGTATTGCATTTTAATGTGTATACAGTTAAATATAAAGACGACCTATATATTTTGATTGATTCTCAACCAATTTTCACAGCCTAGCTTATGAGTGGACGAATATTGGTGTTTCTTCTTTTCAAATATTTCTTTTGTTACTATAAATTAATTGATCCT
Source organism: Dimocarpus longan (assembly GCA_022984855.1). NCBI lineage: Eukaryota > Viridiplantae > Streptophyta > Magnoliopsida > Sapindales > Sapindaceae > Dimocarpus > Dimocarpus longan. The sequence continues at coordinate 14,164,212 of CM041020.1, forward strand.
TCATTAATTACATATGTGCAGCCTACAATGAAAGTCCCGAATAATCCATGATGAGTTAGTGCGTCTTGAGCTGATCGTATTGTTAATTTACTTGCTAACCCAAGTCTATAACACTACACTAAGACACATATCTAAGAAGGAGGTGTATATGATCCCATCTGGAGCTGAAGCCTCATTTAAAGTAAGAAGAGTTCAAGTGTGTAGTCTAATGTTGCAAACTTGCCCCCCAGACAAGAAGATTCCATTCTCATAGGACCTCTTATGGGAATCTTCTTAATATACTTAAGGAGTTCTAGGCTCTTCCTTCCCTAATAACTACAAAACTAGCATGGAGAGAAAATGATTGTAGAAGAAAGTGTTTTTCAATCAAAATCTCTTTAAAGGCTTCCATCTATTTTTCCTTTTCATAGTTGTGATGCTAAGTGTTAACTCATTTTTTTTTTTTTGCTATAATTTAGCTTTTTAACATCTTATTCATCGATGGAGCTCCATAGTCTCATCAGTGAATTGTGTGCCTAGTAAAAAATTGTTTGCCAACTTTAATTCACTCAGAGTTGGACATACAAGTAACACTTACTTTTTCGGTGATAAATAGAACTACAATTTCAGCTCTATCTTTGCTAGTTTCTATATGATTTTTTGTCTAGATGGCAGTGTGAAAATCTTAAAATCTTGTTTGTCTTGTGCTAGCTATTGAGTGCCTGGTTGACTGACAAAGCAGGTACACCCCTGTATTGCTGCGGCAAATTCTACACCAGGACTGGGAAGGTATCCTCCTTTCAATCGAGAGGTTGGGGATCATTTTGGTCTTTTCAATTTTATCTGTTTGTTTAAATGATTTGATTGTGCATGGTTCAGATTTCTTTTCCATCTAATTATAGTTTAACAACTCTAACTTTCTACTTGGTAGTGGCAATTGCAACTACTTCGCTGGATTGGTTTAAGAATAAATTAAAAAAAGATGGTGGTTATACTAGATGCAGCAGCGGACCCACTATAACTATTGAGTCCCCCTGAAATTTTTTAAAAATCAATTAAGTTTAGCATATTAATCATTAGATATTTAAATATATAAATCTAATGTGATCATATAACATTTGCATAGAGTGGCGTTAGTGGTTGTGTGCGTGCCTTTCTCTTCCAAAGTCAGGGTTTGATTTCTAAGCGGTCTAAAACATTTTGCTTTTTCTCCTTTTTCAATCATTTGGTATATTATATAAAAAAAATTTCGTTGATGGTTGTGCCTGCCTTCTATTTTTGAGGAAATTATGGTTCAATTCCCTTTTGAGTCATTACTATTTACTATCATTTTTTTTTTTTTCTAATTTTTTATTTTTTTTTTTTCACTCCTAGTCATTGCTTTGTTCATAAAAGTGTGCATGTTTTTTTTTTTTTTTTTTAGGCATAGACCATGTTTTTCTTTCTTCTATCCACCATGATTCAATCTCTTTCTCTATTAAAACATATTATTTTAAGAAATTTTGTTTACAATTTTGTAAGAAATAAAACTATATATCCTCTACTGGTTATATATTTTAAATATCTTTATTTCACATAACGTCGTTCTAGCAATTGAATGAAACATTAAAAAGAAAATTTCATATAGTTTAGTTTATTAATATTACAATTATTATATAAAAGTGTTCTCCCTCACATAGATTTCTGGATCTGTGGATCCGTCATTGACTAGATAACATGGAACGAGCTTTTTTGCCTCCCCAACACTTCATTTGTTTGGTGCAAAGGAGGTATTCTAGACGTGTTTTTCTGGTGTGTTTTTTTATAGTATTCACTGTCTAGCAATAATATGTACGAGCTTTTGTAACATTCACTGTCATAGCAGGTTTTCTAGTCCAAAGGAGCCATCGTATGTTTAAGCCACAATATCACTGGCAAGCCATGATATGGCATTTTGGCAATAGATGTAAATAGCAATTTAAGCAACTGTAATTTGAGGGCATCACTTATAATAACTGCTTATGCTGCATGAGTTTTATGAATTTTACATCATCTTTACTTGATAGATTCTATTTCCATATTTCATTTCTTTGTGTACAATGCATGTCAATGCAATCCTTGGTGTTTTGTTAATAGATCTTTGCAAAGTTTGATTCACTACAGCTTATGAACTTGATTGTTTTTCTTAGGATGGAAAGACGTCAGCCAGAGGAGGTGAAGAATCGGTCCTCCTAAAAGGACTGGATGCAGAGCAAGCAACACTAAACAGGGTAGGAGGTCCCTTTGGTGATGTAACTGGATTTTGAATTTAGAAAGATGGAAACGTTAAGCGTACACTTGTTGCCTTTTTCTCCCTAATGCTTCTAATAAAATTGTCTCCATGGACATTAACTATTGTGGCATACATACTTCTAGGCAGCCATTTCCGACAGGTGCCATAAAAGTGGTGGAAGATTGAAATCAATGAAGAATAAATTATAAATCCAGTCAATAGGCCATCTCTCTTTTTGTTAATTTATTTCGTTTTAGGATTAGTTAGAAAAAAGTTATGTTTTCTAGAAAAGTTAGAATTAGTTATCTATAAATAGAAAGTTAGTTTAGGATTATTATCATAAGTTTTTGCCTTTTGAGAAATTAATAAAATCCTGTAGTTTTACCATATATTTATCTTGTTTTCAACTTTTCTAAGTAGCAATACTAGAATCACTTGTTCTAAAATTTAAATCAATTTGATGATTTGATTCTAGATTATTTAAGTTTTTTCGAGAATTTATTTTGGGATTTGCTTAAACTAGGGTTAGGTAAATTTTGTCCTCTAATTCTAGATGATCGATTTGTCCAATTCTATAGATTAATTGATTCAATATCAATCCTATCACGTGTCGTGAGTTAGGCAATTAAGGCTTGTTAAGGACTTACATTGTTGAGGACTTAACTCTCTCTCGGTCTCTTACTCTCTCAGCCCACTCTTTATTTCAATCCCATTGCATTTTTTTTTTTTTTTTTTCCTTTTAAAATCCATAGTCCAGTTTCTTTCTTGCGTCTGACCACCCCACTTTTCTCATTTCATTTTCATTTTATTCACTTTTGTTTGCTTGAAAATCAGCCCAATTAGTTGGACATGCTTGGTTCGGCCCATAAACTCTCTTTTTTTTTTTGGCTTTCTTACATTAATTTCGGTCCACTTAAAATTTGTGTTTTAATTAATTTTCTGAGTCCGTTAAAATTCCGGCCTTACATAGATTAAAATATTTTTGATGTTTGTTTTGTTTGGAATAGTAGTGGTTGAAAAATCAAAGTTGAAATGTATATTTGAGTTTGGTGTTTGCAAGCGTATCTTGCGGTTGGTTCAGAAGTTGTCTGATTTTTAGTTTAATTTCCTTTTATTGATTTAATTGAATTTAGATCGATTTAGTTGGTATGAATAAGATTGATTAAAAGATTATGATTGTATTTTAAAATTATGGGCTTTGATTTTAGAAAAAAAAAATCGAGGTTAAAATAGTGGTATTTAAGCCTTTTTATATGTTGACTTTACTGTATTGTGGGGAGTATAGTTGCAACATTTATAATACTTGAGATTGAGTTTCTATAATTATGGTCTGAAATAACATATCTTTGTAATTATGTCAAACGTCACAGAGAGTTTGCAATTATATCAAATGCAAAATTAGATGAACTCCGTAATGGTGTGTGAACTTTTATGAAGAATATATATATATATAAACATATATTACATTTTTATTTCTACAATATTATTTTTTACTACATAAAAATATAGTGCAATATAGTTTATGTTATTACACTCTCTCTCTCTCTACACACACTTATGATAGTTATCCGATAAGGATATCCTCTAATTTTATTCAAGACGACAAATTCACAACTACTCATTTTTAGTGGACTCTACGATAGTGATAAGATCCATTAAAAATATGTGGTTTTAATTAGTATTATTAATATATATATATATATATATATATTCATTTTCCCTTAACGATTGATAAATAGTCATTTTTCCTCTTTAGGATTTGGAAAAAGTTAAAAAACCTCATGAAATAGTATTAATTAAAGTCAAAAGAAAGGATATATAAAATGATGTTTCTTAAATTACTAGGTGGAAAAATGACGATTCATTAATTGTTAAAGTGGAATACAACTTTACTCAATTTACAACAATATAATACAATCCAACCTAGTAACATGAAGCACTCCCATGACTACATACAATAAATAAACTGATTGAGAAGGCAAACTGACATACACACACACACCAAAGTTTATAGTTCACACCAAAGTCTATATAGCTCAATACAACTTTGTACAAATTACTGAGCATAATTACATCTTTACTCAATCTAATTACTACATTATAATAAAGTCTAACCAACTAACATGGACACCCATGACTGCATATAATAACAAGATTACATATAAACTGATTGAAAAGACTGCAAACTAACACACACACACACCAAAGTCTAGATAGCATAATACAACTTAGTACAAATTACTAGTCACATTAATGTACTGGAAATATACAATACAACTTTATTCAGTCTACTACAATATAATACAGTGCAACCGAGTAATTTGAAGCACACCCATGACTGCATACAATAACAAGATTACATATAAATTGATTGAGAAGGCTGCAAACTGACACACACTGACACACACACTCCAAAGTCTATATAGATTAATAAAACTTAGTACAACTTAGTACAACTTGGTACAAATTACTAATCACAATAATATACTAAAAATATACAATACAACTTTACTCAGTCTACTACAATATAATACGGTCCAATTTAGTAATTAACTTGAAGCACACCCATGACTGCATCTAATAACAAGATTACATTTAAATTGATTGAGAAGACTGCAAACTGACACACACACACGCACACCAAAGTCTATATAACTTAGTACTACTTAGTACAAATTACTGAGCATAATAATATATTAAAAATATACAATACAACTTTACCCAATCAACTACAATATAATACAGTCCAATTGAGTAACATGAAGCACGCCCATGACTGCATACAATAACATGGTTACATATAAACTGATTGAGAAGGCTGCAAACTCTCACACACAAACACCAAAGTCTATATAGCTTAATACAACTTAGTACAAATTACTACGCACAATAATATACTAAAAATATAGAATATAACTTTATCCAATCCACTACAGTGTAATACAGTCCCACCTGAGTAACATGAAGCATACCCATGACTGCATACACTAACAACATTACATATAAACCGATTGAGAAGGTTGCAAACTGGTTGCCTCATCAGGAACTAAGCAGAACTTTCTTAATGTCGAGTAGCTTTGTTAAGGCTTGTCTCATGGTAATACGATCACTTGCCGATTGAGCTGCACAAGACAAACCAACTCCAATAACAGAGGCTACGCACTCTTCACCTTTCTTCTGCCAAAAATTGTAATCATCGGTACTGCTGCCATTGCTGCTCTGTCCTGAACTTAGATGGTCACTTTCTGTGCTCTGTGATTTGCTCTCGTAGTACTTGAAAAGCCTTGAATCAACAATCTCCAAAATTTCATTTTTATTTGTCTCCGATGCAAATTTTTCAAGGCTCTGTCCTTCTTTGAACATATCATCAGTTGGCTTCCTTGCAGTGATCATCTCAAGCAGAAGAATCCCAAAACTGTAGACATCCCCGCTTGTTGAAGCTTTGCTGCCTAAACCATATTCTGCAACATATTGACAGCACAGAGTATATTCTCTCTCATATTCACTTTCCAGTGTAGTTTTAACAAAGTAACTAGCATGGTGCCGAATATAGTTCCATCAGAAGTAGCGGCAACTCAATTTAAATTGATATAGATGGTTGACAATTTTAGGAAATTTAAATTAATATAGTTCCTTTGTTTAATCAAATTACTATGTTAGAAATTCTAAATTTAGTGTTAATACTTTTACTACAATGAAGTCTTAAATTTAATAAATTGTCTGATTCAATATAAATTATAATTAATTCCTACATGTATACTCTTACCTTTTTATGCTGTTAATATGTTTATTTGCTCTTGCTTAGTCTTATATTCTTTGGATGTTATCAAATATATTTTATAACTTAGCAACCCACAACATTAACCTACATTTATTGCAATTTATTTCCAACTTCTCTGAGTCTGAATTTACATACGAGTTCTCTAACTTTCACAATTCTTAAACCTCCAAGTATAATGATTACCTAAAAATATCAACATTTTTACGCAGCAAAATTTTGTACAAAATGTAAATAAAGGACAAAAATTTGTAGAGATTTTCTTACCTGGTGCAATGTAACCAATTGAGCCTTTCAGTCCTACGGTGCTGCTCTCTCGCTGTGTAGGATTTTGATAGATAAACCTTGCCAATCCGAAATCTCCAACATGGGCAACCATATCATCATCCAAAAGCACATTACCAGGTTTTAGATCACAATGGACTACTGGTGGATTACAGTCATGGTGCAAATAGTCCATGGCAGAACCAACATCTATGGCTATCTGCAGTCTTTGCAGCAAAGTCAGACATATCCCAGACTCTGCATCATTCGGGTACAACCACTGCTCCAAGTTGCCGTTGGACATGAACTCCATTATCAAGGCTTTGAATTCATCTCCATTATGATTGACGCTTGAGCATGAAGTGACAACTTTCACAGATTTCTATGACGGATGCTCCTCAGAGTTTCACATTCTTTGGTAAAACTCTGTGAAGCTTTGCTTAGTTGCATGTCAAGAACTTTTACAGCAAGGATTGTATTTTCATCGGTGCCAAAATTGCCTTTAAAAACTGACCCGAAACCTCCCTTTCCAATGAAATTTTCTGCAGCAAAATTATTGGTTGCAACCAAAATATCCGAGTAAGATATCATTTGTGGCAAGCCCTTCAGAGTTGGAAACGATGAACTTCTTTTGTTCTTCTTCTTGTTTGTCTCTCGAGAATTTGATGCCCTTGAAAGAAAAAGCATCAGACTGATTAGCAATAACAGTCCAGCAACAGAAACAAAAACTGGGAGCAAATTAAAGTGTCTCTTTTTAATTTGCAGAGGACATAGAGGGAGTCCCAGCTTTCCTGCAATTGTTTGGTTACACCCACAAAGCCTGTTGTTTCTTAGGATTAAAGAATCCCCACTAAGGTTTTTGAAGATACCTGTTGTGGGAACTTCTCCTTCCAATTGATTGAAAGATAAGTTTAAGTTCTTCAACTCCTTTAGTTCACCCAATTCTTCAGGAATAGGACCAGAGAAATTGTTGGAAGAAAGATTCAAAGTCACTAGAGATCGTAATTCTCCAATTGACTTCGGAATTGAGCCAGATATGTTGTTTGCTGCCAATATTAAGACTTGCAACGTAGCACAGCCACCAATTGATCCGGATAAATTTCCTGACAACTGGTTGCCAGAAACATCCATGTATTGAAGCTGTTTCAGATTACCAACTTCACTAGGAATTGAACCGCTAAGTGAATTTTGCATTAGAAACAATTCAATTAGACCCGGAAGCCCAAAAATCACCTTTGGAATGCTCCCAGTGAACCTATTTGCCTGTAGGCCTAGATATGTCAACTGCTGGCAGACTCCAATACTTGCAGGAATTCTACCGGAGAACTGACTGTTATTCAGTTGGAGGTAGACTAATAGAGTCAAATTGGAAAAGATATTGGGAACTTCTCCATAGAACCTATTTTGGAACAAGCTTAGTCTTTGTAGCTTGTTAAGTGCACCTAAGGACTTCGGTATCTCCCCAGTAAAAAAATTCCGTTCTAAAGATAGGGAGAACAGATTCGGAAAGTTCCCAATACCTTGGGGGATGCAACCATTCAGCATATTGTCATCAACGCAGAAGACTCGAAGAGTGGTTGATAGATTTGCAGCAGAACTTGGAAGTTCTCCTGCCAATCGGTTGCCATATAGCCTTAAAAATTGTAACTGAGTACAGTTCTTGAGAGACTGGAACAATTGAAAATTGTGTGCAGTATTAGAAGTGAGAAAATTACTGCCAAGATCTACGTAGCTAAGTTTGTTCATGTTCCTGAACAAAGGAATCAGTCCGCGAAAGCCATTGGAAGACAGGTCAAGTTGAATGATCTTAGAAGAATTAAACAATGAACTGGGTATTACTTCAAATTATTACTTTACTTGGCCCAACTCTCACAGTCAAATTATATAAATTATGAATATAATTATTTTATTTTTATAAATCACATTAATGAAAATTTTGATATTATAAAATGATATTTGTTTTTTCACGTCTAATTATTTGTTTATTTATTTATTTTTTTTTTTAAATGTTAATATGTATATATCAATTTAAGATTATATTATATCGTATTTATACATTTTTTAAAAGTTTATCACATTCAATAAAGTTGAAAAACATCAAGTTTAAAAATCAATACAAATCTGTATCACTAGTAAAACCTTTTTTTGTATGTATATTTGCTTGTATGTATATATGTAGAAGATTGATAGTTTCATGTTTCCAAATTAGTAAACTTTTAGTGCCAATGTTTAACAGAATCAACAACACGTAAATTATAAATGTAATGCATCAATAAAATAGGTGGGAGTAATTATCAAAAACTTAAAAATATAATAATATTATTCAGAGTGAAATTTTCATCTTTCCTATGTGTTATTATTATTTAGAAACCTTAACGGTCATCGCCTAGTTTCTATCAATTCTTCATTTATACCTATACAACATTTATCCATTTTCCATAATTGTTATTGTGCATTATAAAATTATCGTTTATGAATTCACGGTCGTAATAAGTCAAAGCAGAATAAACCTAGATAAAATCAAGAAGTGAGTCAATCTTCAATTGCATCAACTTGTAAAGTATCATCAAATATCAGGCTTATTACGACATAACTTTAGTTGTGTACAGCAGTTCGATTGGCCCCAAAATGCCCGCCATAATCAGAAGAATGACAATGGTGGAGAATATCTCATGCTTCATCTTTTGAGACGCATCGTCGAATGATCTGATCTGGACATAACTTGTACAAGAACGGCTCATCCCAATAGTAATGTTTTACATCTGTCAAGAATTTCTTCTTTTGCTGCCATGTCATATCAGGTGGATAAACTTTGTGAGAAAGAAAATTAACAAAATCAGCATACCATAGAACATTGCTTGTATTCAGAACAAAAAGCTGTTCATCAGGGAAAGTCTCTTTAATTGCTATGTCAAAATCCTCCTTATCCCCTCGTTACTATAGTCTAGAAAGATAGTCGGCCACCACATTTTCACTTCCTTTCTTATCTCGAATATCTAAATCAAACTCTTGTAGCAGAAGGACTCATCAGATCAGGCGTGGTCTTGCATCTTTTTTCTCCAGAAGGTACTTGATGGCTGAGTGATCCGTGAATACAATGACTTTGGAACCGATCAAGTACGATCAAAATTTATCGAATGCGAAGACTACAGTTAGAAGCTCTTTCTCAGTGGTAGCATAATTGACCTGTGCATCGGTTAGTGTACGGCTAGCATAATAAATGGTATGAAAAACCTTACCAATACGTTGCCCTAGCACGGCTCCATGGCATAATCACTAGCATCGCACATCAGCTCGAACGGCAAAGCCCAGTCAGGTGCAATAATGACTGAGGTTGTCACAAGGGCCTTTTTTAGTATCTCAAATGCCTCTCTACATGTATTATCGAAGTGGAATGAAACACCCTTCTCGAGCAAATTGCATAATGACTTTGTGATCTTCGAGAAGTCCTTGATGAATCTTCTGTAAAACCCTGCATGCCCTAAGAAACTTCGAATGCCTTTAACAGATGTTGGTGGTGACAGCTTCTCAATTGCCTCAATCTTGGCTCTATCAACCTCAATGCCCTTAGCTGAAACTTTATGACCTAAGAAAATCCCTTCTTGTACCATGAAATAGCATTTCTCCCAGTTAAGAATCAGGTTTGTCTCTTCGCATCTTTTCAGTACTTGTGCTAAGTTATCCAAACAAGAATCAAATGATGAGCCAAATACTGAAAAATCATCCATAAATACCTCAATGAAGCGTTCCACCATATCTGAAAAAATTGACATCATGCATCGTTGGAAGGTGGCTGGTGCATTGCATAGACCAAACGGCATTCTCCGAAATGCAAATGTTCCATATGAGCATGTGAATGTAGTCTTTTCTTGGTCCTCAAGTGCTATAGAAATCTGATTGTAACCAGAATAACCGTATTGGAAACAGTAGTAAGGGTGATCTGCTAATCTGTCGAGCATTTGATCAATGAAGGGTAAAGGGAAATGATCTTTCCTGGTCGCCTTATTTAGTTTCCTGTAGTCAATGCACACTCTCCATCCGGTTACTGTTCGTGTTGGAATCAGCTCATTGTTGTCATTGGTGACTACTGTCATGCCTCCTTTCTTTGGTACCACTTGCACCGAGCTTACCCATGTGCTGTCCGAAATAGGATAAATGATACCTGCATCCAGAAGTTTAAGTATTTCTGTTCGGACAACCTCTTTCATGTTTGGATTTAAACGTCGAAAGAATTTTGTGTTGGCATATAGATGGGTTGATTCCTTTGATGTCTGCTATCGACCATCCAATAGCCATCTTGTGTTCTCGTAGTACTCTCAAAAGCTTTTCCTCCTGTTCTCTACTTAAAAAATATGAAATAATGACAGGTAGTGTAGATGAAGTACCTAAGAATGCATACTTGAGATGAACTGGAAGTAACTTGAGCTCCAACTCTGGTGGTTTTTCTATTGATGGTACCGGTTGTCTCTTACTTGCTCCAAGCTCCTCGAAAGGTCGTCTGAAAAAGATGGGAGGTGAAGCTTCCAGTTGATTAACACATTCCATGATGTTCGGACTTTCTGAGTTGGGTGCTCCATTTAGGCAAGCTTTAAGTGGATCTTTTGGAGTGATGATTTGATGTACCTCTTTGATACATTCATCCACCACATCTACCCTCATGCAGTTGTCAACATCATGTGGATGTTTGAGAGCTTTTAGCATATTGAAGGTCACCTCTTCATCTTGAACTCTGAGTATGAGTTGACCTTTCTGTACATCAATAAGGGTTCTTCCTGTTGCTAGGAATGGTCTACCCAAGATGATGGGTATTTCTTGATCTTCCTCCATATCTAGCACAATGAAATCCGCAGGAAATATGAACTTATCCACTTTTACCAATATATCTTCTATTCCCCTTGGATACTTGATTGATCGATCAGCTAGCTGCAACGATACTGTAGTAGGTTTTGCTTCTCCAAAGCCGAGTTTCTTGAAAATGGAGAATGGCATTAAGTTGATGCTTGCACCAAGATCACATAATGCTTTATCAAAGAATGAATCACCAATGGTGCAAGGAATTGTGAAGCTCCCCAGATCTTTGAGTTTGGGCGGTAGTTTTTTCTGCAAGATTGCACTACATTCTTCGTTCAAAGCTACTGTTTCATGTTCTTCCAGCTTCCTTTTATTTGATAGGATTTCTTTCATGAATTTCACATAGCTGGGCATTTGTTCCAGAGCATCTGTAAAAGGAATATTAATTTACAGTTTCTTAAAAACTTCCAGAAATTTAGAAAATTGCTTTTCTAGTTTCTGCTTCTGAAATCTCTGAGGGAAGGGTAATGATGGTTTGTATGGTAGCGGATTGTCTGGAAACAACTTTGACTTTGACTTCTCTACTTCTTTTTGTTCAACCATCACTTCTTCTTCTATTTTGCTAGATCCTTCTTTCTTGTCTGTTCTTTTGACAGACTCTTTCAGCATTTTACCTCTTCGTAACATGACAGCCTTCAGGTGCTTCCTAGGATTGGTCTTTGTGTTGCTTGGTAGGAATCCTTGAGGTCTTGCAGTCAGCAAATTCGAGATTTGACCCATTTATACCTCCAGATTTCGAATGGAAGCTGCTTGATTCTGGAGCGTGGTGTCTGTTCTCGTCATAAATTGAGTAGTGCTTGCGATGAGCTGAGCAAGTGCTTCTTCAAGCGATGGTTTGTTGGCCTGCTGCTGTTGAAGTGGTGGCGGATATGGTTGTCTGGGTCGATCATTATTTTTCCATGAAAAATTTGGATGATTCCTCCATCCTGGATTATATGTGTTGGAGTATGGGTTATTTGGTTGTTTGTTGCCCACAAAAAATGCTTGACCTGTCTGGTCTTCATCGCATTGCCCGTTGGAATGATCCCCTCCACAGAAATCACAGGATGCTGACTGAGTATGAATTGCATTTGCTGTCAAGTTTCCGAGTTGCTTGGCTAATGTCTCGACCTGAGTGGAAAGTTTGGTTAACACATCATTTTCTTGTATTTCGAAAACTTTTTTCGGAAATGCTCTTTCTGATGGCCATTGATAGGCATTTGCAGCCATTTCCTCCAATAAGTCCCAGGCAGCTTGATGGGATTTTCCCAAAAGTGCTCCACCAACTGCGGCATCTACCAATGTTCTCGTGGAACTCCCCAAACCATTGTAGAATGTGTGTAGCTGTAACCAGTCAGCAACTCCATGATGTAGGCACCGTCTTAGTAGATCCTTGAATCTTTCCCATGCTTCGTACAATGACTCTCCGTCAAATTGTCTGAATGTGGCAATCTCGGTTCGTAGTCTTGCAGTCTTGGCTGGTGGAAAGAATTTGGCTAGAAATTTTTGTACCAAGGTATCCCATGTGGTAATACTCCCTGATGGAAGAGAGTTGAGCCAGCTTTTAGCTTTATCTCGAAGAGAGAACGGGAACAATCTCAATCGGATGGCGTCATCTGTAACACCATTGTATTTGAAAGTATCGCAGATCTCCAAGAAACTGTCAATGTGGGTATTTGCATCATCGTTCGGAGCCCCACTTAACTGATTATTTTGTACCATCTGGATGATTGCTGGCTTAATTTCAAAGTTGTTAGCAACAATAGTTGGTCGCCGTATCGCTGAAACATTACCTATTGTGGGTAGAGCATAATCTCGTAATGCTCGAATTTCAGCATCTATTGGTACAATGTTCTGTGTGTTGTTTTATCCTTCAGCCATATCCATGAGTACAGTACTTGCAGCCTTCCTTGTTTCTTTCCAGTTCTTGCGGCAAGTTCTTGCAATTTCTGGATCAAATTGTAAAACTTCGCCCCCAGACTTTCTCATACACCAGAAAACTCACAAGTAATAAAACAAAATAAATAAATAAATAAATGACCAAATTAAAAATTGAGTTACGTAGTATTAGTATTAATTGAAACAAACAATCCCCGACAACGGCGCCAAAAACTTGTTGTGCAAAATCGCAAGTGGACGAGCCGAACAAGTAATAAAGTGATGAGAAAAGTATCGTTCCACGAGAATTGTTGTTAATTAATGCCCAAAATTGAAATAACTCACTTTTTATTTGGCAAACGCAATTTGATTTAAGAAGTTGATAACTATAACTAAATTTAACTATCAAACATGAATGAATTTAATTCAATAAATTAAAACTCTAAGATTATGATTTCACCATAACTAATCTGTTCCTCCCCTTTGTTCTTTTTAACAAAAATTAACTATCCAGTTGCTAGTCGAGATTCCCTGAATTATTCACATAGCCTCTCCCGAGGTCTAAGAAAAATACCCTATAAAGGCTAACTGCTATGTTCCCATGCAAGTCAAAACATTTAAAGGATTCATTAAGATTTATGGATCTCTTTTATAGACTACACAAACCATGCAGTTATATTCCTATCCTACATGTAATTTATGACATTAAATACAATGAACTAGACACATAAATCAGCTTCCGCTATCATTATGATTAACAATTCAACTAAATAGTGGCCAATTATTTAGAAGCATTAATAACAGTATTAAATGAATCAACTAAAATAGAAAATCATTAATTGAATTGAACAAAGGGTTGGAACATCAAAGTTAGGTTACATCATAACCTTAGAAAACAACTCTACTCCATAATAGAATTTACAAAAACTAGAAGATTAAACATAACAAAAGATAGGAAAACTTAGTGGATTGAAATTTCACCGTAGAATTTCTTCCTCTGCTTTGCTCCTCCTCTCCAAGCTCTCTTTTTTTCTCTAAACTACTTATTGTTTTGGTTTGTGATGGAATGCTTGGAATGGTGATTCTAAGGCCTATTTATAAGCAAAGTTCACTTCCAATTACATCATCGATTGCATCATCGTTTCCTAATTTTCCACCATTTTGCATCATCGCTTGCATCATCGTTCACCTAACTCATTCAAAGTCAACTTTCATATTGCATCATCGCTTGTATCATCATTCACCTACCTCATTCAAAGTCAACTTTCATATTACATCATCGCTTACATCATAATTTTGATTACATCATTCCTTACATCAGCATGACATAATATTTATTTCTAGAATACTCGATCTTTAAATTGCGATAACTTTTTGATGCGATTTCTGATTCGAGTAATTCTTGAGGCGATGAACTGCTTCGAATGAAATTCATGATCTTGTCTCGAACGAAAGCATTTGGTGGGATCCACATACGATTTTCACCAATTTTATTCTGAAAATGAAAAATACAAAATGATGAAATAATGTACTTAATAATAATAAAAACATCAAGAACTAAACAAGAATTCAAGTTTAAAAAGATAAAATAACTCTATAAAAATAGAGTTATCATAGTCCGAGAATGGTGCATCAGGTGATGACTGGAGATCTGCATTTGATGCAGCTGCCAATGGACCTGTGAAGCGTGGTTCGTATAAGGACTACTCTAGATCTAAATCCAATGGTCATAGTCGGCGTTACAATGATCCAACTGAGAATGGTGATGTCACTGCTGGTTCAAACTCAGGCAGTCGGCGTACACCTAATCGGTTGCCACCTGCACCACCGTAGTCTGCTTCTTCAGGTTACAAGTATTATTAAGTGGCTGATGGATTTCAATTCATGATTATTCATACATTCACCGTAATTTTCACCGATTGATGGCCCAAGTCAGCCACATAATATGATTGGAGGATTTAAATTGAAATTCTGGTTTAGAATCACTAGAAGAGGAAGTTGTTTTCGACATTTTGTGTATATAGGATTTCATTATATCGATTAATATCAGGTTTTTTTTTTTTTAATTACGGATGGTTGTCCCAATGTTAGAACGATGGGATTCAAAGGTGTATTTGAAATCCAAATGACCATATTCTTCTATTCAAATTTTTTACTATCTTTGAAGTTCTTAGGCTTCTATATGGAATCCTTCCCTCATTTTTGGATGTTACACATAAAAGACCTTTTTGGACTGCGATATTGTAATATTTTGGGATATATTATGTTTTCCCATGTAATATATTTACTTTTCCCTTTGAATTATTGTCTTGTGACTAATCAAATTGGTTACTGTTTTTCATTTTTTATATTGAATAGAAACGGAACTATAGAATTGTTATTGAAATTTGCAGGTTTTAAATATTGGTTGAGATGTTTGGTAAAACGTGCAGGAAAAGGAGATCATTTTTGTAGTATACAGTGGGTTGTTTTTTAGATGGAAAAGTTATAGTTATGGCTATGGTGACATTCGTTGGTTTTCACTAGGTTTGTCAATGGTAATTAAAGAAATATTTTTAGAACTAGATAATTTGTTCCGAATTTTCATTAAGAATGGATTGATTCTAAATAAGCTCCCACTAGAAAATTTTATTGTCTTTTTCCGTTTGTACAGGTCTCAACTCTCATCTCTCTCTTGAAGGTGGGCAGAAAAGCATATAAGTGAAATGAATTAGAAGGGAAACAAAAGCGGTCCACAAACGGAAAAGGTAAATAAATGAATTAAGGGGGAAACAAAGCAGTGTGACAAAAGTAAAAGATGAAGTAACGAATTAACGGTCGAACAAAAGCAGTCCACAAAAGTACAAGTTGAAGTGATATTTGTGGACCAAATGAGTGGATTATTGGCTGGTGCCGGTAATATCCACCTTTGAAATTTAAATGAAACTTCGGTGAAACGTCGAGGGAAACAACTCGCCATATAAAGTGAAATTACCATCTCTTTATACAATTTCCAGGAGATGAGACATCCAATCGCAAGTAAAGTCAATGAAGACTTTATTATTCTAAACAAATGGAGAGACTCGGTTGTTCACTGTTACTTTCGATGAAGCTGCTTGCTATTGTATACATTTTACAGGAAATAAGACAGATTCCCACCACTAGTCAAGTCAATGAAGTCTTTATTATTCTAAACCAATGAAGATTCGGTTGTTCTCTGTTTTCAGAAATATTAATTGTAATGGTTAACTGCAGTAACATATCCTGTAGTTTTTTTTTGCCGTTGGTGTAGTTTTTCATTATTTATTAAAAATTATTACATATATTTAATAATAATTTTATTACTTATTATTAAATAATTTGAAATGGATTAATTTAAAGATAAAGGGCATTACTGACCATTTTCAATCACATATCTGTCAAGTATTAAATGGAATGGAGATTAAAGTATTTGTTGAATATTAAACTTTAATGAAAAATCACAGGTAAGTTAGTGTAATTAATCCTAAACATGGTAGTTTCCACGAAAGCTGCTTGGCGTTTACCGTGAAATGAGGCATCCAACTACAAGTCAGAGTCAATGAACATTCTAAGATAAGAAATACAAAATATGCAAAACAGAACAAATTTTGCAAAGAGTTCACGTATCAACATCTTTGTTATCTCTATTTCAAAAAAATTAGAAAAAAAAAAAACATCTTTGTTATTGTCATTTCCAAATCTAAACTCTCACTCTCTGATCATCAATGAGTTCAGCTCTTTCTTGTTTTTCATCTCCTTCTCCTCTTTCACTTCCTTCTCCTTCTTCTCCTCCTGAAATCAAGTATGATGTTTTTCTCACCTTCAGAGGTGAGGATACTCGCGATAATTTCACCTGCCATCTAAACAAAGCTTTTCGTGGCAAAGGAATTGATACTTTCATTGATGAAGATGGACTTCATAGAGGTGATGAAATCTCCCCATGTCTTCTCCAAGCCATTGAAGAGTCGCAGATTTCTGTTGTCATTTTCTCTCCAAACTATGCTAATTCTAGATGGTGCCTCGAAGAACTTGTGAAGATCCTTGAATGCAAGAAAAACCATGGACAAATTGTAATTCCAGTTTTCTATCAAATAGATCCATCTCATGTGAGACATCAAACTGGGAGCTATGCGGTTGCATTCACTGGGCATCAAAGACGTTTTAAGAAGGATTTAGACAAAGTGCAGAAATGGAGGTGTGCTCTCACGGAAGCAGCCAATCTTTCCGGCTTTGATTCACTTGCTATAAAGTAAGTTTTTATTATACCTTATTTTATTCTTAATTCATGCAGATCCTTTGCGTTTATCTCTTTATATTTAGGAACTGCATCTAATTTCTCCTAACAGAATAAACACTATCTATTGGAATTAATTTTATAATGTCTTGAACACTTCATGATTCAATTGTATTTATTATTAATTTTTTTTTTACATAATTGCTAGGTCTGAGGCAGTACTTGTAGACAAGATTGTTGAAGATGTTTTGAAGAGGCTGAACAATATGTCATCAAGTGATAACAAGCAGCTAATCGGAATAGAATCAAAAATCACAAAAATTGAAGTAATATTACGGATGGGGGATCAAACGAACGATGATGTTCGCAAAGTTGGAATTTGTGGCATTGGAGGTATAGGCAAGACTACTCTTGCTAAAGCTATATTTGACAAAATTTATTGTCGATTTGAAGGTTTTTACTTTACTGGCAGTATTAGAGAAGCTTTAGAAAAAAAGGAACTAAATCGATTGCGGGAGAACCTTTATTCAGCAATATTGGGGGATAATAATGCATATACTTATATTTTTTCAAAGAAAAGGCTTCACCAGAAGAAGCTTCTTATTGTTTTTGATGATGTAACAAGTTCCCAACAAATAGAATATTTGATTGGAGATCTTGATCATTATTGTGGTTCAGGAAGTCGATTCATTATAACATCAACAGATCGTCAAGTGCTACAAAATTGTAAGGTGGAAGTGGAAGACATATACATGGTTGAGGAATTATGTTCTAATGACGCTCTTAAGCTTTTTTGCCAGCATGCCTTCAAACAAAACCGTCCCAAAGTTGAATATAAGAAGTTATCAAAAGGTGTAGTGAAGAAAGTTGGAGGTGTTCCATTAGCTCTTAAGGTTTTGGGCTGCTTTCTACTTGACAAGAAAATCGAAGTTTGGGAGAGTTCAATGAAAAGATTAGAAAATGTTCTCGATAAAGACATTCATAAGGTGTTAAAAATAAGTTATGATGGATTAGATCATGATCAAAAAAGAGTATTTTTAGATATTGCATGTTTCTATCAAGGGTGGGATGTTAATTTGGTGATAGAAATCATGGATGCTAGTGACTTTTGCACTATCTATGAATTAATTGCTCTTGAGGATAAATGTCTAATAATCAAATTAGATAATAAGATAATGATGCATGATTTGCTACAAGCAATGGGTAAAGAGATTGTCCGACAAGAATCTACAGATCCTGGTGAACGAACTCGGTTGTTCAACCATGACGATATATATGGCGTATTGACCAAAGCTACGGTAATATTATTTATATATAACACTAATTGATGAAGTAATAATTGCAATATTAATCTTTAGCCTAATCACACATTGAAAAGGGAGGTGGGTTCAGTGTTTTCGGTTTAAAATAAATATTATTTTGTTGGGTTTGACCGATATATAATATTTTAATTAAAAAGCTTTTCACTTAGTGTTATATTAATGTGTGTTCTTAAAGAATAAAAGCCTAATAATTTGTTCGTTTTCAAGATAATAAGAATTATAAGTTGATGCATTATGAATATGATATATCATTATTTAAATATTTTTTTTATTCCAAAGTTCCCTTAATAATTGTTTTTCGTATTACTTAATACTAACTTATTTCATTTTGAATATGTATCAGGGGACTAAAAAAATTGAGGGGATCCATTTGGAGATATCAAATATAGGAGATATAACCCTGCATCGTGATGCATTTAAAGAAATGCACAATTTGAGATTCTTAAAAATTTGGAGCAATAATTATAATAAAATGCATGTTCCGCAAGATTTTAAATTTTGTTTGACCGGGTTAAGGTATCTCCAATGGGAAGGATATCCACTCAAATCATTGCAATATTTAAAGAATCTTGTCATACTTGACTTATCTAAGAGCAATATTGAACAACTATGGAGTGGTGATCAGGTATATTCGATTTTTATTTGATTTGTTCTCATTTTGTTATTAAAAAAAAAAGTGTTAATTGGTGTTTATTATATATTTATTTATTAATTTTATTATTTGCAGCAATTCCATCATTTAAAGGAGATTAAACTTCAGGACGCTCGGAACCTAATTAGTTTCCCAAACATCCGTGCCCGAAAGTTGGAGGTTTTGAATCTTCGAAGATGTACAAGTTTGATTGAAATGCCCTCATCTTTTCAAGATCTCACTCGGCTGACGGATTTGATCATTCCTTCATGCCCAAACCTTACGAGTGTTCCAGAAGTCCCAGTCAATTTGAGAGAATTAGATTTAAAATGGTGCTCAAGTTTGATCAAACTGCCCTCATCTTTTCAACATCTCACTAAGCTGGAGTCTTTGGATCTTAGGCATTGCCGAAGCCTTACGAGTATTCCAAATTGCACTAATTTGATAACTTTACAAGGTGATTATTTCTTCGATTGGTTAGGTTTGCGGAGGCTGCCCAAAGAAAATTCTTTCTCAATATTTCGCGGATTAAATTTGGATGGTTGCTCAAAATTGCAGAGGCTTCCAGAACTCCCAAACAATTTGGTTGAAATAAATTTAAAAGCGTGTTCAAGTTTGATCGAAATTCCATCATCTATTCAGCATCTGACTAGGCTGGAATATTTGGTTCTTAAACACTGCACAAGCCTTACAAGTGTGCCGGATTGCTCTGGTTTGATGTCTCTACGAACACTTGATCTCTACGGTTGCTCAAAACTCGAGAAGCTTCCAGAAATTCCCAACGATTTTTCGTTTTTATTTTTCGATGGTTGTACAAGTTTGCTTGAAATTCCATCATCTTTTCAGCATCTCCGTAAGCTGGAAACTTTGAGTTTTCGTGGTTGTGAGAGCCTTACCAGTATTCCAGATTTGACTGGTTTGCAATCTCTAATATTTCTTTCTATCTATAGCTGCTCAAAATTGCAGAGGCTTCCAGAACTCCCAAACAGTATTACATACTTATGTTTAGAAAAAATCCCAATAGAAGAATTGCCTCCATCATATGAGCATCTCTGTACACTGCTTGCGTTGCATCTCATTGACTGTTCAAGGCTTAAGAGTCTTCCCAGCATCTTTTGTGCGTGGAAATCTCTTGAAACACTCTACCTCAAAAATTGCCCTACAGCATGTGCCTTATCTGTTTCAAGATATGAGGATGGGGCGGCAGGTTCGTTATTGCCTCCAATTTACTTCCTGCACAATTTGACGAAACTAAGTCTAAGTGGGTGTGGAATCACAGAGATACCGGACAGTGTGTGTTGTTTAACCTCACTGCAAAGATTGGAGTTGGATAGAAACAATTTTGAAAGAATACCGGAAAGCATCATAAATCTCTC
The DNA here is from genome assembly GCA_022984855.1 of Dimocarpus longan. Classification (NCBI taxonomy): domain Eukaryota; kingdom Viridiplantae; phylum Streptophyta; class Magnoliopsida; order Sapindales; family Sapindaceae; genus Dimocarpus; species Dimocarpus longan. Next base: position 14,184,755 of record CM041020.1, read on the forward strand.
TAAATTAAGCTACTTGAACATCAGCTATTGTGAGAGACTTAAAGTTCTACCCACGCTTCCATGGGCACATATAGATGCACTTAACTGCACATCACTGCAAGAGTTATCATGTCCTTCATTTCTTAATTACCCTGTTTCAGTAGTTGATACTCCATGTGTGTTGGCTAATTTCATCAATTGTTTCAAATTGGATCAAAATTCACTCAACAGTTTTGTGAATACTCAACTGGAAATACAAGCTAAATCTTCAAATGTCAAGGTTTGTCTGTGTCCCTGCATTTTTAATATGATGATACTTGTTTGTTGTTTCTTGATGGTAAAATCAAGGATGTCATAAACTAATTATTTTCATAATATAGGTTCGTGTATTGGAGCGCCCAACTCTTGCTCTATGCTATCCCGGCAGTGAGATTCCGAAGCAGTTTATCTTTCAATGCAGCAGATCTTCTATTGATGTAAAGCTGCCACTGGATTATAACTTTTTATGTTTTGCTCTGTGTGCTGTTGTGTCATTTCCAGACCAATGTGACGCTCATTCTAAAAGAAATTTGTCTGTCAATTATGAATACGATGTGAAGTCTAAGAAAGGGGGCTTCCTAAGCATGCATGGTTCTTTGTTTTCAGAGAATAATTCTTTAGATGACAACATGAGGTCAAGCCATGTGTTTATTGGGTTTGGTAGCTACTTTTTACATCAAACTCATGATGATGAGTTCACTTTCGAATTCTATTCATGTGGAAAAGATTGCAAGGTGGAAAAATGTGGAGTTCATTTGATATTCAGTACACATCTTGAAGTATCGGACGAAGTGAGGAGGTAGAAAAACTGTATAGTGAAGAATCCGAGGAGGAGGAGGATGAATCGTATGGTGAAGAATCCGAGGAGGAGGACAATAGGATGAATTGCATGGTGAAGAATCTTAGGAGGAGAAGGAAGCTTATCAATCTATATTGATTCCAGATTTGAAGAATCCGATGAGGAAGGGGATGAGGATGCAGTTTTGAAGAATCTGATGAGGAGGAAGATCAATCGCATTGTTAGGCTAAACAGAGAATAAGTAAGAAAGATTGAGCTCTTTACTTTCATATATGTTAGTAACTTATGAACCATAACACATTTTATATTATAGTTGTTGGTTTGATTATGTGGTTTGCTTGTCACTCTCATTTGTTTTACCAAGTTGATAAATCGAGTTTATTGATGCAAATTTCTGTTTCAGTAAGTTAGATAAGTGTTATGTTAATACCATACTTTTATATGTTGATTTTTCACTTAGTTTGCTTCAATGTTGTGCTTTTTATAAGTGTTTTCTGAGCTGTGATTGAGAAGAAAACTTTCAGAGTAGAGTTGTGCTGTTTCCTTGGTGTACTGCTAAATTTGTTATTTTTGCTTACTACAATGGAACCATCTTTGGCTGTAGTTATTTCTAGTGCTTGTATCAGTCTCTGTTTTGCAGATCCTAATGAACTAGTATTGCATTTTAATGTGTATACAGTTAAATATAAAGACGACCTATATATTTTGATTGATTCTCAACCAATTTTCACAGCCTAGCTTATGAGTGGACGAATATTGGTGTTTCTTCTTTTCAAATATTTCTTTTGTTACTATAAATTAATTGATCCTTCATTAATTACATATGTGCAGCCTACAATGAAAGTCCCGAATAATCCATGATGAGTTAGTGCGTCTTGAGCTGATTGTATTGTTAATTTACTTGCTAACCCAAGTCTATAACACTACACTAAGACACATATCTAAGAAGGAGGTGTATATGATCCCATCTGGAGCTGAAGCCTCATTTAAAGTAAGAAGAGTTCAAGTGTGTAGTCTAATGTTGCAAACTTGCCCCCCAGACAAGAAGATTCCATTCTCATAGGACCTCTTATGGGAATCTTCTTAATATACTTAAGGAGTTCTAGGCTCTTCCTTCCCTAATAACTACAAAACTAGCATGGAGAGAAAATGATTGTAGAAGAAAGTGTTTTTCAATCAAAATCTCTTTAAAGGCTTCCATCTATTTTTCCTTTTCATAGTTGTGATGCTAAGTGTTAACTCTTTTTTTTTTTTTTTTTGCTATAATTTAGCTTTTTAACATCTTATTCGTCGATGGAGCTCCATAGTCTCATCAATGAATTGTGTGCCTAGTAAAAAATTGTTTGCCAACTTTAATTCACTCAGAGTTGGACATACAAGTGACATTTACTTTTTCGGTGATAAATAGAACTACAATTTCAGCTCTATCTTTGCTAGTTTCTATATGATTTTTTGTCTAGATGGCAGTGTGAAAATCTTAAAATCTTGTTTGTCTTGTGCTAGCTATTGAGTGCCTGGTTGACTGACAAAGCAGGTACACCCCTGTATTGCTGCGGCAAATTCTACACCAGGACTGGGAAGGTATCCTCCTTTCAATCGAGGGGTTGGGGATCATTTTGGTCTTTTCAATTTTATCTGTTTGTTTAAATGATTTGATTGTGCATGGTTCAGATTTCTTTTCCATCTAATTATAGTTTAACAACTCTAACTTTCTACTTGGTAGTGGCAATTGCAACTACTTCGCTGGATTGGTTTAAGAATAAATTAAAAAAAGATGGTGGTTATACTAGATGCAGCAGCGGACCCACTATAACTATTGAGTCCCCCCTGAAATTTTTTAAAAATCAATTAAGTTTAGCATATTAATCATTAGATATTTAAATATATAAATCTAATGTGATCATATAACATTTGCATAGAGTGGCGTTAGTGGTTGTGTGCGTGCCTTTCTCTTCCAAAGTCAGGGTTTGATTTCTAAGCGGTCTAAAACATTTTACTTTTTCTCCTTTTTTCAGTCATTTGGTATATTATATAAAAAAAATTTCGTTGATGGTTGTGCTTGCCTTCTATTTTTGAGGAAATTATGGTTTAATTCCCTTTTGAGTCATTACTATTTACTATCACTTTTTTTTTTTTATTCTAATTTTTTATTTTTTTTATTCACTCCTAGTCATTGCTTTGTTCATAAATGTGTGCATGTTTTTTTTTTTTTTTTTTAGGCATAGACCATGTTTTTCTTTCTTCTATCCACCATGATTCAATCTCTTTCTCTATTAAAACATATTATTTTAAGAAATTTTGTTTACAATTTTGTAAGAAATAAAACTATATATCCTCTACTGGTTATATATTTTAAATATCTTTATTTCACATAACGTCGTTCTAGCAATTGAATGAAACATTAAAAAGAAAATTTCATATAGTTTAGTTTATTAATATTATAATTATTATATAAAAGTGTTCTCCCTCACATAGATTTCTGGATCTGTGGATCCGTCACTGACTAGATAACATGGAATGAGCTTTTTTGCCTCCCCAACACTTCATTTGTTTGGTGCAAAGGAGGTATTCTAGACGTGTTTTTCTGGTGTGTTTTTTTATAGTATTCACTGTCTAGCAATAATATGTACGAGCTTTTGTAACATTCACTGTCATAGCAGGTTTTCTAGTCCAAAGGAGCCATCGTATGTTTAAGCCACAATATCACTGGCAAGCCATGATATGGCATTTTGGCAACATATGTAAATAGCAATTTAAGCAACTGTAATTTGAGGGCATCACTTATAATAACTGCTTATGCTGCATGAGTTTTATGAATTTTACATCATCTTTACTTGATAGAGTCTATTTCCATATTTCATTTCTTTGTGTACAATGCATGTCAATGCAATCCTTGGTGTTTTGTTAATAGATCTTTGCAAAGTTTGATTCACTACAGCTTATGAACTTGATTGTTTTTCTTAGGATGGAAAGACGTCAGCCAGAGGAGGTGAAGAATCGGTCCTCCTAAAAGGACCGGATGCAGAGCAAGCAACACTAAACAGGGTAGGAGGTCCCTTTGGTGATGTAACTGGATTTTGAATTTAGAAAGATGGAAACGTTAAGCGTACACTTGTTGCCTTTTTCTCCCTAATGCTTCTAATAAAATTGTCTCCATGGACATTAACTATTGTGGCATACATACTTCTAGGCAGCCATTTCCGACAGGTGCCATAAAAGTGGTGGAAGATTGAAATCAATGAAGAATAAATTATAAATCCAGTCAATAGGCCATCTCTCTTTTTGTTAATTTATTTCGTTTTAGGATTAGTTAGAATTAGTTATCTATAAATAGAAAGTTAGTTTAGGATTATTATCATAAGTTTTTGCCTTTTGAGAAATTAATAAAATCCTGTAGTTTTACCATATATTTATCTTGTTTTCGACTTTTCTAAGCAGCAATACTAGAATCACTTGTTCTAAAATTTAAATCAATTCGATGATTTGATTCTAGATTATTTAAGTTTTTTCGAGAATTTATTTTGGGATTTGCTTAAACTAGGGTTAGATAAATTCTGTCCTCTAATTCTAGATGATCGATTTGTCCAATTCTATAGATTAATTGATTCAATATCAATCCTATCACGTGACGTGAGTTAGACAATTAAGACTTGTTAAGGACTTACATTGTTGAGGACTTAACTCTCTCTCGGTCTCTTACTCTCTCAGCCCACTCTTTGTTTCAATCCCATTGCATTTTCTTTTTTTTTTTTCCTTTTAAAATCCATAGTCCAGTTTCTTTCTTGCGTCTGACCACCCCACTTTTCTCATTTCATTTTCATTTTATTCACTTTTGTTTGCTTGAAAATCAGCCCAATTAGTTGGACATGCTTGGTTCGGCCCATAAACTCTCTTTTTTTTTCGGCTTTCTTACATTAATTTCGGTCCACTTAAAATTTGTGTTTTAATTAATTTTCTGAGTCCGTTAAAATTCCGGCCTTACATAGATTAAAATCTTGTTGATGTTTGTTTTGTTTGGAATAGTAGTGGTTGAAAAATCAAGTTGAAATGTATATTTGAGTTTGGTGTTTGCAAGCGTATCTTGCGGTTGGTTCAGAAGTTGTCTGATTTTTAGTTTAATTTCCTTTTATTGATTTAATTGAATTTAGATCGATTTAGTTGGTATGAATAAGATTGATTAAAAGATTATGATTGTATTTTAAAATTATGGGCTTTGATTTTAGAAAAAAAAAATCGAGGTTAAAATAGTGGTATTTAAGCCTTTTTATATGTTGACTTTACTGTATTGTGGGGAGTATAGTTGCAACATTTATAATACTTGAGATTGAGTTTCTATAATTATGGTCTGAAATAACATATCTTTGTAATTATGTCGAACGTCACGGAGAGTTTGCAATTATATCAAATGCAAAATTAGATGAACTCCGTAATGGTGTGTGAACTTTTATGAAGAATATATATATATAAACATATATTACATTTTTATTTCTACAATATTATTTTTTACTACATAAAAATATAGTGCAATATAGTTTATGTTATTACACTCTCTCTCTCTCTACACACACTTATGATAGTTATCCGATAAGGATATCCTCTAATTTTATTCAAGACGACAAATTCACAACTACTCATTTTTAGTGGACTCTACAATAGTAATAAGATCCATTGAAAATATGTGATTTTAATTAGTATTATTAATATATATATATATATTCATTTCTCGTTGACGATTGATAAATAGTCATTTTTCCTCTTTAGGATTTGGAAAAAGTTAAAAAACCTCATGAAATAGTATTAATTAAAGTCAAAAGAAATGATATATAAAATGATGTTTCTTAAATTAATAGGTGGGAAAATAACGATTCATTAATTGTCGGAGTGGAATACAACTTTACTCAATTTACAACAATATAATACAATCCAACCTAGTAACATGAAGCACTCCCATGACTACATACAATAAATAAACTGATTGAGAAGGCAAACTGACATACACACACCAAAGTTTATAGTTCACACCAAAGTCTATATAGCTCAATACAACTTTGTACAAATTACTAAGCATAATAATATACTAAAAAAAAAACAATACATCTTTACTCAATCTAATTACTACATTATAATAAAGTCTAACCAACTAACATGGACACCCATGACTGCATATAATAACAAGATTACATATAAACTGATTGAAAAGACTGCAAACTAACACACACACACACCAAAGTCTAGATAGCATAATACAACTTAGTACAAATTACTAGTCACATTAATATACTGGAAATATACAATACAACTTTATTCAGTCTACTACAATATAATACAGTGCAACCGAGTAATTTGAAGCACACCCATGACTGCATACAATAACAAGACTACATATAAATTGATTGAGAAGGCTGCAAACTGACACACACTGACACACACACTCCAAAGTCTATATAGATTAATAAAACTTAGTACAACTTGGTACAAATTACTAATCACAATAATATACTAAAAATATACAATACAACTTTACTCAGTCTACTACAATATAATACGGTCCAATTTAGTAATTAACTTGAAGCACACCCGTGACTGCATCTAATAACAAGATTACATTTAAATTGATTGAGAAGACTGCAAACTGACACACACACACGCACACGCACACCAAAGTCTATATAACTTAGAACTACTTAGTACAAATTACTGAGCATAATAATATATTAAAAATATACAATACAACTTTACCCAATCAACTACAATATAATACAGTCCAATTGAGTAACATGAAGCACGCCCATGACTGCATACAATAACATGGTTACATATAAACTGATTGAGAAGGCTGCAAACTCTCACACACAAACACCAAAGTCTATATAGCTTAATACAACTTAGTACAAATTACTACGCACAATAATATACTAAAAATATAGAATATAACTTTCCAATCCACTACAGTGTAATACAGTCCCACCTGAGTAACATGAAGCATACCCATGACTGCATACACTAACAACATTACATATAAACCGATTGAGAAGGTTGCAAACTGGTTGCCTCATCAGGAACTAAGCAGAACTTTCTTAATGTCGAGTAGCTTTGTTAAGGCTTGTCTCATGGTAATACGATCACTTGCCGATTGAGCTGCACAAGACAAACCAACTCCAATAACAGAGGCTACGCACTCTTCACCTTTCTTCTGCCAAAAATTGTAATCATCGGTACTGCTGCCATTGCTGCTCTGTCCTGAACTTAGATGGTCACTTTCTGTGCTCTGTGATTTGCTCTCGTAGTACTTGAAAAGCCTTGAATCAACAATCTCCAAAATTTCATTTTTATTTGTCTCCGATGCAAATTTTTCAAGGCTCTGTCCTTCTTTGAACATATCATCAGTTGGCTTCCTTGCAGTGATCATCTCAAGCAGAAGAATCCCAAAACTATAGACATCCCCGCTTGTTGAAGCTTTGCTGCCTAAACCATATTCTGCAACATATTGACAGCACAGAGTATATTCTCTCTCAATATTCACTTTCCAGTGTAGTTTTAACAAAGTAACTAGCATGGTGCCGAATATAGTTCCATCAGAAGTAGCGGCAACTCAATTTAAATTGATATAGATGGTTGACAATTTTAGGAAATTTAAATTAATATAGTTCCTTTGTTTAATCAAATTACTATGTTAGAAATTCTTAATTTAGTGTTAATACTTTTACTACAATGAAGTCTTAAATTTAATAAATTGTCTGATTCAATATAAATTATAATTAATTCCTACATGTATACTCTTACCTTTTTGTGCTGTTAATATGTTTATTTGCTCTTGCTTAGTCTTATATTCTTTGGATGTTATCAAATATATTTTATAACTTAGCAACCCACAACATTAAACTACATTTATTGCAATTTATTTCCAACTTCTCTGAGTCTGAATTTACATACGAGTTCTCTAACTTTCACAATTCTTAAACCTCCAAGTATAATGATTACCTAAAAATATCAACATTTTTACGCAGCAAAATTTTGTACAAAATGTAAATGAAGGACAAAAATTTGTAGAGATTTTCATACCTGGTGCAATGTAACCAATTGAGCCTTTCAGTCCTATGGTGCTACTCTCTCGCTGTGTAGGATTTTGATAGATAAACCTTGCCAATCCGAAATCTCCAACATGGGCAACCCTATCATCATCCAAAAGCACATTACCAGGTTTTAGATCACAATGGACTACTGGTGGATTACAGTCATGGTGCAAATAGTCCATGGCGGAACCAACATCTATGGCTATCTGCAGTCTTTGCAGCAAAGTCAGACATATCCCAGACTCTGCATCGTTCGGGTACAAGCACTGCTCCAAGTTGCCGTTGGACATGAACTCCATCATCAAGGCTTTGAATTCATCTCCGTTATGATTGACGCTTGAGCATGAAGTGACAACTTTCACAAGATTTCTATGACGGATGCTCCTCAGAGTTTCACATTCTTTGGTAAAACTCTGTGAAGCTTTGCTTAGTTGCATGTCAAGAACTTTTACAGCAAGGATTGTATTTTCATCGGTGCCAAAGTTGCCTTTAAAAACTGACCCGAAACCTCCCGTTCCGATGAAATTTTCTGCAGCAAAAATTATTGGTTGCAACCAAAATATCCGAGTAAGATATCATTTGTGGCAAGCCCTTCAGACGTGGAAACGATGAACTTCTTTTGTTCCTCTTCTTGTTTGTCTCTCGAGAATTAGATGCCCATGAAAGAAAAAGCATCAGACTAATTAGTAATAACAGTCCAGCAACAGAAGCAAAAACTGACAGCAAATTAAAGTGTCTCTTTTTAATTTGCATAGGACACAGAGGGAGTCCCGGCTTTCCTGCAATTGTTCGGTTACACCCACAAACCCTGTTGTTTCTTTGGATTAAAGAATCCCCAGTAAGGTTTTTGAAGATACCTGTTGTGGGAACTTCTCCTTCCACTTGATTGAAAGATAAGTTTAAGTTCTTCAACTCCTTTGGTTCACCTAATTCTTCAGGAATAGGACCGGAGAAATTGTTGGAAGAAAGATCCAAAGTCACTAGAGATCGTAATTCTCCAATTGATTTCGGAATTGAGCCAGATATGTTGTTTGCTGCCAATATTAAGACTTGCAACGTAGCACAGCCACCAATTGATCCAGATAAATTTCCTGACTACTGGTTGCCAGAAACATCCATGTGTTGAAGCTGTTTCAGATTACCAACTTCACTAGGAATTGAACCGCTAAGTGAATTTCGCATCAGAAGCAATCCAATTAGAGCCGGAAGCCCAAAAATCTCCTTTGGAATGCTCCCAGTGAGCCTATTTGCCTGTAGGCCTAGATATGTCAATTGCTGGCAGACTCCAATACTGGGGGGAATTCTACCCGAGAACTGATTGTCCTCCAGTGCAAGGGAGACTAATTGAGTCAAATTGAAAAAGATATTGGGAATTTCTCCATAGAACTATTTTGGAACAAGGTAAGTCCTTGTAGCTTATTAAGTGCACCTAGGGACTTGGGTATCTCCCCTGTGAAAAAATTCCGTTCTAACGCTAGGGAGAACACATTCGGAATGCCTTCTGGGATGCAACCATTCAGCATATTGTCATCAACGCAGAAGACTTGAAGAGTGGTCGATAGACTTGAAGTGAGAAAATTTCTGCCAAGATCTACGGAGCTAAGTTTGTTCATGTTCCTGAACAAAGGAATCAGCCCTTGAAAGCCGTTGAAAGCGAGGTGAAGTTCATTGATCTTGGAAGAATTGGATAATGAACGCGGTATCATTCCTTCAAACTTGTTTGATGATAAATAGAGTACTTGGAGATTTGGTAGAGCTATATCGATATCATTCGGTAGCTTCCCCGAAAAACTGTTCGATGCTAGAGACAAGTAGACTAAAGAAGAGATGTTGAAGATAGAGGTGGGAAAAATCCCAGTGAAATAGTTCTGAGTGAGTCGCATTTCTTGAAGGTTCTGAAGATGACCCAACTCGGTTGAAATTTCACCGTGGAAATGATTTCCTTCAAGAAAGAGACCAATAAGAGAGGAGAGATTGCCAATGGATGGAGAAATTACTTCTATAAGATTGTTTCCAGAGATGGAGAGAGATTCGAGTTTTTCTAGAAGGCCTAGTTCTGGTGGAAGGTTTCCTGTAAGGTGGTTTGACATTAAATTTATGCTTCTAAGTTTATGACACTTAAAGAGGCCAATTATGGCTTTGAGTTATAAAATATTGTATGATATTCATTGTTTTGTTTGTAATAGAGCTATGCATCTAGCTAGTCGTCCTCGTACACGCAGAGCTGTCGCTGAGACTCCACCTATTCCTTCTTCTCTACCGGAGGCTGAGGAGCCTATTCATGAGTCAGTAAATTTGCCTCAACCCGGGGTGCAGCCGGAGCCACCAATGGCAAGGCCAACAGTCGATTCTATAGAAAGACTGGCCCAAATTATACAGGGTATGAGACCTCGCGCACCAGGCGCCACCGTAGAGAAAGCATGAAAATTAGGCGTCGATGGTTTTGATAGGATGGGAAGTCTAGATGCAGCTTTAGAGTGGTTAGAGAGTACAAAGAGGGTGCTAGAGCAGATGAAGTGTGAGAATCCACAAAGAGTATCCATTGCTTCATTCTTCCTTCGAGCTTCAACTAAAGACTAGTGGGATTCTGTAAGGAGGAAAGTGATCACTCCGCTTTCATGGGAGCAGTTTAAAGAGTATTTTAATGAGAAGTTTTATCCCAGAGCTTACAGAGATGCGAAGATCGAGTTCTACTGTCTGGTACAAGAAAATATAACGATGGAAGAGTACGAAAGGAAGTTTATAAAGCTATCCCGCATGGCACTGTTCATTGTCAATGACGAAGCCAATAAGTGCCATAAATTCTTGCAGGGCCTGAACTTCAAAATCAAGGCATATGTAGCTGTTACAAAGTACAGAGAGTACGGGAGATTGGTAGAGGCAGCTTTGAGGGTAGAGAGGATTGTTCAGGCAGAAATGGGGTAGCAGTAGCAGCAGAAGAGGGGACCGAGCCAGGGATGGCAAACATGGGGAGCTAGTAAAACCCTCAAGACCGAAAGCAAATCTGGAAGACCTTCAGTGAGGCAGTAGAGTCAATGAGCCACCTCTAGTCAGGGTTCAGTGAGACAGCCATCAGGTTCCTAGGGTCGAGGTAGCTTATAGAGCAGGACACCTCAGTGTGCAACATGCGGGAGATTCCATTGGGGAGAGTGTCACTTTGGTTGTACTGGATGTTATTATTGTGGTCATGAGAGACATCTAAAGAGAAATTGCCCGCAAAGGACTACTACAGAGAGTAGTGAGTTGAGACCAACGACTCCGGTTCAACCTAGTGGAGGGCAGTCGTGAGGCAGGGGATAGGACTAGGGACCCCTAGTTAGCCAGGCACAGGTATGGGTCGAGATGTCCCGTTCAGAGGTCAGCCAAGGAGACCTCCAGTTCAGGACAAGGTGTTTGCCATCACTCAGCATGAGGTAGAGACAATGCCCGAGATGGTTACAAGTGTAGTTTCACTCTCTGGTTATGATATTCATGTGTTATTAGATTTGGGAGCTACTCACTCCTTCATTTTTGAAAGCTTTACTAGTCGAGTGGAGTTGCCCTTAAAGCTATTAGAGGGGGAGATGGTAGTGACTACTTCTACTGGAGATGTCTTAGTGGCAGAGAGAGTGTTCAAGGGTGGTGAGGTGGTGATTGATGGTAGAGCATTCCCGATCAGTTTGGTAGAATTGACATTCATGATTTTGATGTGATTTTGGGGATGGACTGGTTAGCTACTCACCACACCACAGTAAAAGGAAGTCAGATTCAGTATTCCAAGGGAGTCAAATGTGGTACTTAGGGGTAAGCGTCGGATGCTTTCTTCTTGTATTATATCATCTATCACAGCTCGAAAGATGTTAAGGAAGCAGTGTAAGGGTTATTTGGCTTATGTGGTAGATATTTCGGAGAGTGAGGCTTGATTAGAGGATATCCCTGTAGTTAGGGAGTTTCTGGACATATTTCGGAAGGATATTCTTGCGTTACCTCCAGACAGAGAGATAGAGTTCTAGATTAATCTGATTCCAAGAATAACGCCTATAGCCAGATCAGCTTATAGGATGACACCTACCGAGTTAAATGAGCTAAAAGTGCAGTTAGAGGAATTAGTGGACAAGAATTTTGTTCGGCCAAATGTTTCTCCCTGGGGAGCACCAGTGTTATTTATGAAGAAAAATTATGGTAGTTTGCGATTATATATTGACTATAGGGAGTTGAATAAAATGACAGTTCAAAACCAGTATTCGCTTCCTCGCATTGACGATTTGTTTGATCAGCTTCAATGGGCTAGTGTGTTTTCAAAGATTGATCTGAGGTCCGATTACCATTAGTTGAAGATTAAAGAAGATGATGTTCCCAAGACTACCTTCAGGACGTGTTATGAACACTATAAGTTTTTGGTGATGCCTTTTGGGCTCACTAATGCACTAGTTGTATTTATGGATTTGATGAATAGGGTGTTCTATGATTTTCTTAACAAGTTTGTAATAGTATTCATTGATGACATCCTAGTATATTTAGGCAGTAAAGAGGCCTATGTCGAGCATTTGAGATTGGTTTTACAAATTCTAAAGGATCGCCAATTATATGCTAAGTTTAGTAAGTGTCAATTCTGGTTAGACAAAGTCTCATTTTTAGGGCATGTGGTATCTACAAACGGGAACAGTGTAGATCCCCAGAAAATTGAAGCAATTCTGATTTGGAAGCCGCCAACTTCGGTTATAGAGGTTCGAAGCTTCTTAGGATTGGACCGAAAGTTTGTGGAAAGATTCTCCAAGATAGTCATTCCTTTGACCAAGTTGACTAGAAAAGATGTGAAGTTTGAGTGGTCAAAAGCCTGTCAGAAAAGTTTTGATGAGTTGAAGACTAGATTGACTACAGCTCCCGTTCTTAAACTCTTTTTCGGAGCAGAGGGCTTCGTGGTGTACAGTGATGCTTCCAGACAGGGTCTAGGGTGTGTTTTGATGCAACATGGGAAAGTAATAGCTTACGCATACAGACAATTGAAGAAGCACGAGCAAAATTACCCTACACATGATCTAGAGCTAGCTGTAGTGGTACTTGTACTGAGGATCTGGAGACATTACCTTTATGGTATCTCCTGTCTGATATTTACAAACCACAAGAGCCTTCAGTAGTTACTCTCTCAGAAAGAACTAAACATGAGACAGAGAAAGTGGTTAAAGTTCATTAAAGACTACGATTCTACTATTCAGTACCATCCAGGGAAGGCCAACGTGGTGGCTGATGCTTTGAGTAGATAGCCCAACAGTTTTGTAGCTCATTTAAAGGCAGGGTACCTTTTGTTGTTGAAGGATATGAGATCTTTAAGGGTTCATTTAGAGACTTCAAAGTCAGGTGCACTGCTAGTTATATTTCATATCCGACTAATACTTGCAGAGCAGGTTCGAGAGTTATAGGGTCAGGATCTTCAGCTGATCAAGACCCGTCAAGAGATTGAGTTGGGCCGAGGTTAGGATTTCTCTATAAGGGAGGATGGTACTTTGAAGATAGGTCAGAGATTATGCGGTCCAGACCTGTTAGATCTTAAGAAAGAGATTCTACATGAGGCTTATTCTTCTGTATATGTGATGCATCCGAGAAGTACAAAGATATATCATACCCTGAAAGAGCATTATTGGTGGAAAGGTATAAATAAGGAGATAGCCGAGTATGTATCTAGATGTCTAATATGCCAACAGGTTAAAGCAGAACATCGGAGACTAGCAGGTTTATCTTAGTCTCTCCCTATCCCAGAGTGGAAATGGGAGCATATCGCCGTAGATTTCGTGGTTGGTTTTCCCCTCAGTCGGAGTGGGCATGATAGTATTTGGGTGATTGTTGATCGGCTCCCGAAGTCAGCTCATTTTCTATCGATTCGCAGTACTTATTCCCTAGACAGGTTGGCCAGTCTATATGTTGACAAGATCGTCAAGCTGCATGGAGCTCCAGTTTTGATTGTTTCTAACAGAGATCCTAGGTTTACATCCAGATTCTGGACTAGTTTATAAAGAGCTTTAGGCACTCGGTTACACTTCAGCACAACATTTCATCCTCAGACGGACAGATAGTTCGGGCGTACTGTTTAGACTCTAGAGGATATGTTGAGATCCTGTGTGATGAATTTTGGAGGTAGTTGGGATTCTTATTCGTCGTTGATCTAGTTTATCTATAATAATAGTTATCAGGTCAGTATCGGTATGACACATTATGAGGCTATGTGTGGGAGGCGGTGCAGGACGCTAATGTGCTGGAATGAAATGGGTGAAAGGAAACTTTTAGGTCCTGAGTTGGTACAGATGACTACAGATAAGATCAAGATTATTCATGACAGGTTGAAGATCACCTAAGATCATCAGAAAAGTTATGTAGATAATAGAAGATAAGATCTGGAATTCCAGGTAGGGGATAAGGTATTTTTGAAGATATCACCGTGGAAAGGGATCATCAGATTTGGTAGACGTGGAAAGCTTAGTCTGCAATATATTAGTCTCTATGAGGTGATCGGTAGAGTTAGAGACGTGGCTTACCATTTTGAGCTTCCGCCAGAGTTATCCATTATTCATAATGTATTCCATGTTTCGATGTTCCGCAAGTACATGTCAGATCCTTCACATGTATTAACCAAGCAGCCAGTGGAATTGAGAGAGAACCTCACCTATAATGAGAGACCAGTTCAGATCATAGACAGGAGGGAGCTTTTACGTAATAAGAGAGTCCCATTGGTAAAAGTTCTGTGGAAGAACCATTCAATTGAGGAGGCTACGTGGTAGCCTGAGGAGCAGATGCGGAGACAGTACGCATATGTTTTTTAGTCAGGTATGTGATTTAAATTTGGAGGTCGAAATTTTTTTTATAGAGAGAGAAATTGTAAACCCTCGATTCTAGCTACAGTTGAATAGTAACGCTCTAGTAGTAATTTTTAAAGTTTAATTTATTTTCACATCATGAATAGAAAGTTGATTAAAGGACCCAAGAATATTAGGAAATGTTATAAGAGAATATAGAATGAGATGAGTTTACTTTTCAAAGTTGAAAAATCAAAAAGTCTATCCAATAGAAATTAACCAAGTGTAATAGAAATATGTGGCGTTTAGTGAGCCATTTGGAGGCATGGGATTGGTGGAAGAACTAATGGTGTTAAGTGATAGCAAGTGGGCCAATTGAAATCAAACTTACCTAGTTTGGGGTCATGGCAAGAATTAGAAAATATTAAGGGCTATTTTGATGATTTTCAAGAGGGACCAATTTGCAATTGTGGCACCACTATAGATCAAGGCAATTCTCTTTCATTTTAGGCGTGAAAAATCGAGAGGGAGAAGGAGAGTGAATGGTGGTGCTGGCCAAAAAAGAAGAGAAAGCAAAGGGTTCCAAGCAACTTTCTTTCAAGATTTTGTCATCCAATCTCATCTCTTCTCCAACCACAACCCTTAGTGCAAGATTGGAGCAAAAGTGAAGCTTAAATAGGTGAGTTTATTTGTGTTAATTCAAGTTGGATGACTTTGAAACCCATTTTCAATCATGCTCCAAATATTGTTTTGAGTTTATGGACTGATATTACGTTGATTGGTGATAAGTTTAGTGTGATTTTTATGTTAGAAATATAAAGGATAGTGGTGGGTTCTTGTGATGATGATTTCGGCTAAGTGTAGGCTTTGTGTAACCCATTTTGTTTTCATCCATTTGAGATTTAATTCATGCAATTTAGATGCTAAGAAACCTATTAGAAGTGATAGAGTTGAAAAAGATAAAGTGTAGAGTTAACTTAGGAATTTTGAGCTAGATGAAGGGACTATAGTGACATGACCTATTTGGGCTTATTTGGGATTGTTTTGACCTCAAAACATGCCTAAATGTCATAGCCAACCATAGAAATTGGAAGAGATCGATTCCGATAAAAATTGAGAAAATTTTGGCTTAAATAGTGCACCTATGTAATCGCAAAGTGAGTTGACAATGTAAATGCATTCTTCATTGCATAAAATGAATGTATTCAGTTGTAATTGACTAAAAGAACCTTAGATACGAAAGAAATGAAGTCGTTGTATATAGGATGTCACAAATGTACATCAAAAAGTATCAAAATAGGCGTTTTTTATAGGTTTCGATCCTCGATATTTAGAATTTTTTGAAACTGTTTTATAGGTGACCTAAGTGCGAGTTAGGGAGATGATATGAGTGAAAACGGAGTGAAGAAAATTGCTAGAATAGGCCCTAGCATAGCCTCGATTTTAAGGGGTCCAAAAACAGCGATTTTGTGTTCCGGGCCTCCAGCGACCATTTTGAACATTCTAAAGACCCCCTAAGTGATAATATATAAGGCTTTTACAAAGAAATCGGAATTCAAAAGTCTCTGATAAGTTAAAACCTAGTTGCAAAGGTTTAGGCATAAAAAGGCTTTTATAGAGTTAGTTATACTAAAAGTTATTTATAGCTTAGTTTTAGTAAATTTATTGATTCTAAATGAGTATTGGATGTTTATGGTGAAAGCAAAAAGTTTCGGAGAATTTCGGAAGATATTCGTTTTCAATCAGAGGGCGTTTTATGAGTAAAAATCCACTTTCCCAAGTGTAGTTGTTTTAAAGTTTATTTTATGGTTATATACACTTATTTCATTATGTAACTGATTTGTGTATTGTAGTATATTTGGATCATATTATATGAATTGCTAAGTTGAATATGTATTCATGTAAAGAAATGATGAAATTTTAAAGTTTTTAGGTTTTTTGCCTTAAAAACTAGATTATTTGAGAATATCAAGGAAAGAATTTACGCTGATGGTTTACTCTAGCCCCATCGAGTACCTAGTTGAGTACTTTATGTCTGTATGATAGATGTGAGAGAGTCATTAACTAAGAGTGGGGTCCAAACAACTCCTGAGAAAGAGAGTCAGTTGAGTCACTCTCTGCACGTATAGGGTAGTATAGTTCAAGTCGATTGCGTAGAGGTAACACGTGCCCAGAGTTCGCACATCGATAACTATATATGGTAGATTCCTTAATTCCTAATGGCTAGCTAGAGATTTATGCGGCCATGATAGAAGTAGTTTCCCTAAGTTACCATCAAGGCGAGAATTGAGGAAGTTTTAAAAAGAAATTTGAAATGAGTTTTAGAAACAGATTTATTTGTAATGTTAAAAAGTATTTCAGAAAAACATTTTAGTTCATGAAGTTGTTTAATGTTTATCTCACTGAGTTATACTCACCGTTTGATTTCTATATGTTTCTTAAAATGTTCCTTTAGGTGTAGGAGCGAGTCGTCCAGTAGTCGAGGCTCAGACTAATGCACGAGTTGATTGACGGATGACTATTCCCCATTGTATAGCTCATATTTTTTGTCATGCATGTGTTGTATATAAATCAAGTTATAAATGATGTAAATTTGTAAACATAAATATCAGTTATTGGATACACATTTTATGAAAATATTTTAAAAATAAAAATTTAGATTTCCATCGATTTCATAAATGTGATTAATTATGTTGTGATTGATTTTGGATTAGGGCCAGAGGCCCCTGGTAGTGGAGATTATATGTCATAAAAGTGTCTTTAAATTGCTTTTGAAATTACAGGGTGACATAGTTGAATAAATAGTAGGTATACTACCGGATTTTTATCAGAAAAACAAAAAATTTTTACCCTTGCCACCTAGTAAATGACTTAGCAAATAAGTTTAAACTGAGTATCGGTGCTTCGACGGGATTCCTTTGGATCAAAGTTAGGGTTCGTTGGAGTTTTGTCGGGATGCTACGAGGTCGTTCTTGGGTCCAGAGGAGGGATTCGGGAAGAGCCCTATCAGTCCGCATAATGTACCCTTTCTAACTTGATGCAAACATTTCAAATTGATAATTTTTGTTTTCATTAATATTACTTGAATTTTACATTTTTTTTTTTTTTTAAAAAAAAAAGAAAGGGAAAAAAATTTTGCTATATTAATCATAACTTTATGTAGCATCTCTTAAGATCTCAATTGACTCAAAGCCTACTTTTACTTTTTCTAATATAATACAAATAATATTTTGGTTTGGTGATGTTTTCTTTTATTTGTTGGTAAATTTGATAGATGATGTAATCATCTTTTAAAACCTTAGTTGACTCAAAGTCTACTTTTACTTTTTCTAATTTGATACAAACAATATTTAGGTTTGATAATGTTTTCCTTTACATGGATGTAAAGTTGATAGATGATATTCTGTGTAATTACCCTTTCTAACTTGATGCAAACATTTAGAATTGATAATTTTTGTTTTCATTAATATTATTACTTGAGGTTGACAAGTGAAAAGTGATTTAAAAAAAAATAAAAATTGTAAATTAATCAAGACTTTATATAAGAATCTTTTAAAACCTCAGTTGACTCGAAGTCTACTCTTACATTTTCTAATTTGATACAAACAATATTTTGGTTTGGTAATGTTTTCCTTTACTTGTAGGTAAAGTTGACAGATGATATGCAATGAAGTGACAAGAATCATTTTTTGTTGTTATATTTTTTTCCTTGAATTTATTTTACCCTTTCCAACTTGATACAAACATTTAGAATTGATAATTTGATAATTTTTTATTTCTTCAATATTAGTTCAAGTAATTGACAAGTGAAAAGTGACTTTTTTTTTTTTTCCTTTTACTTTTTCGAAATTAATCAAGACTTTATTTAATCATTTTTAAAACCTCAATTGACTCGAAGTATACTTTTAAAACCTCAGTTGACTCGAAATTAATAACAATATTTAGGTTTGATAATGTTTTCTTTACATGTACGCAAAGTTGATAGATGATATACAAATGAAGTAGATGATATGCAAATGAAGTGATGTGACTCATTTTTGGTAATATATATAGCTATATATATATATATATTCGTGAAGTTTGTCTGGGTAATGAACCCTTTCTAACTTGATGCAAACATTTCGAATTGATCATTTTTATTTTCATTAATATTACTTGAGGTTGACATTTTTCTTTTTCTTTTTTTTTTTTTTTAAAAAAAGAAGGGAAAAAAATTTGCTATATTAATCAAGACTTTATGTAGCATCTCTTAAGATCTCAATTAACTCAGAGCCTAATTTTACTTTTTCTAATGTAATATAGATAATATTTTGGTTTGGTAATGTTTTCTTTTATTTCGAGGTAAATTTGATAGATGATGTAATCATCTTTTAAAACTTCAGTTGACTCAAAGTCTCCTTTTACTTTTTCTAATTTGATACGAACAATATTTAGGTTTGATAATATTTTTCTCTACACGGATGTAAAGTTGACGGATGATATTCTGTGTAATTACCCTTTCTAACTTGATGCAAACATTTAGAATTGATAATTTTTGTTTTCATTAATATTATTACTTGAGGTTGACAAGTGAAAAGTGATTTAAAAAAAAGAAAAATTGTAAATTAATCAAGACTTTATGTAAGAATCTCTTAAAACCTCAGTTGACTTGAAGTCTACTCTTACTTTTTCTAATTTGATACAAACAATATTTTGATTTGGTAATGTTTTCCTTTACTTGTAGGTAAAGCTAACAGATGATATGCAATGAAGTGACATAAATTATTTTTTGTTGTTATATTTTTTTTCCTTGAATTTATTTTACCCTTTCCAACTTGATACAAACATTTAAAATTGATAATTTTTTATTTCTTTAATATTAGTTGAAGTAATTGACAAGTGAAAAGTGACTTTTTTTTTTTTTCTCTTCCTTTTGCTTCTTCAAAATTAATCAAGACTTTATTTAATCATTTTTAAAACCTCAGTTGACTCGAAATTAATAACAATATTTAGGTTTGATAATGTTTTTCTTTACATGTACTCAAAGTTGATAGATGATACGCAAATGAAGTGACATGACTCATTTTTGGTCATATATATATTTATATTCATGAAGTTTGTCTACGTAATGTACCTTTTCTAACTTGATTCAAACATTTTGAATTGATAATTTTTTTTTTTCATTAATATTACTTGAGGTTGACATTTTTTTTTTTTAAAAAAAAAAAAAAGGGAAAAAAATTTTGTTATATTAATCAAAACTTTATGTAGCATCTCTTAAGATCTCAGTTGACTCAAAGCCTACTTTTACTTTTTCTAATATAATACAGATAATATTTTGGTTTGGTGATGTTTTCTTTTATTTGTTGGTAAATTTGATAGATGATGTAATCATCTTTTAAAACCTTAGTTGACACAAAGTCTACTTTTACTTTTTCTAGTTTGATACAAACAATATTTAGGTTTGATAATGTTTTCCTTTACATGGATGTAAAGTTGATAGATGATATTCTGTGTAATTACCCTTTCTAACTTGATGCAAACATTTAGAATTGATCATTTTTGTTTTCATTAATATTATTACTTGAGGTTGACAAGTGAAAAGTGATTTAAAAAAAAAAAATTGTAAATTAATCAAGACTTTATATAAGAATCTTTTAAAACTTCAGTTGACTCGAAGTCTACTTTTACATTTTCTAATTTGATATAAACAATATTTTGGTTTGGTAATGTTTTCCTTTACTTGTAGGTAAAGTTGACAATGATATGCAATGAAGTGACATGAATCATTTTTTGTTGCTATATTTTTTTCCTTGAATTTATTTTACCCTTTCCAACTTGATGCAAACATTTAGAATTGATAATTTGATAATTTTTTATTTCTTTAATATTAGTTCAAGTAATTGACAAGTGAAAAGTGACCTTTTTTTTTTTCTTTAACTTTTTCAAAATTAATCAAGGCTTTATTTAATCATTTTTAAAACCTTAGTTGACTCGAAATCTACTTTTAAAACCTCAGTTGACTCAAAATTAATATTAATATTTAGGTCTGATAATGTTTTTCTTTACATGTACGCAAAGTTGATGGATGATATGCAAATGAAGTGACATGACTCATTTTTGGTTATATATATATATATAGTTATATATATATATTTGTGAAGTTTGTTTGCATAATGTACCCTTTCTAACTTGATACAAACATTTTGAATTGATAATTTTTGTTTTCATTAATATTACTTGAGGTTGACATTTTTAAAAAAAAAAAAAAGAAGGGAAAAAAATTTTGCTATATTATTCAAGACTTTATGTAGCATCTCTTAAGATCTCAGTTGACTCAGAGCCTACTTTTACTATTTCTAATGTAATACAGATAATATTTTGGTTTGGTGATGTTTTCTTTTATTTGTAGGTAAATTTGATAGATGATGTAATCATCTTTTAAAACCTCAGTTGACTAGAACTCTCCTTTTACTTTTTCTAATTTGATACAAACAATATTTAGGTTTGATAATGTTTTCCTTTACATGGATGTAAAGTTGATAGATGATATTCTATGTAATTACACTTTCTAACTTGATGCAAACATTTAGAATTGATAATTTTTGTTTCATTAATATTATTACTTGAGGTTGACAAGTGAAAAGTGATTTAAAAAAAAAAATTGTAAATTAATCAAGACTTTATGTAAGAATCTCTTAAAACCTCGGTTGACTCGAAGTCTACTCTTACATTTTCTAATTTGATACAAATAATATTTTGGTTTGGTAATGTTTTCCTCTACTTGTAGGTAAAGTTGATAGATGATATGCAATGACCTGACATGACTCATTTTTAGTTGTTACACACACACACACACACACACACATATATATATATATATATATAACTTTTATGATCAGTGTTGTGCAAAATCGCAAGTGAACGAGCCGAACAAGTAATAAAGTGATAAGATAAGTATCGTTCTATGAGGATTGTTGTTAATTAATATCTAAAATTAAAATAACTCACTTTTTATTTGGCAAACGCAATTTGAATTGAGAAGTTGATAACTATAGATAAATTTAACTACAAAATATAAATGAATTTAATTCAATAAATAAAAACTCTAAGATTATGATTTCACCATAACTAATCTGTTCCTCCCCTTTGTTCTTTTTAATCAAAAATTAATTATCCGATTGCAAGTCGAGATTCCCTAAATTATTCACATAGCCCCTCCTGAGGTCTAAGGAAAATACCCTATAAAGCTTAACTGCTATGTTCTCATGCAAGTCAAAACATTAAATTATTCATTAAGAATTATGGATATCTTTTAGAGACTACACAAACCGTGCAGGTATATTCCTATCCTACATGTAATTTATGATATTAAATACAATGAACTAGACACATAAATCAGCTTCCACTATCATTATGATTAACAATTCAACTAAATAGTGGCTAATTATTTAGAAGCATTAAGAACGGTATTAAATACATCAACCAAGATAGAAAATCCTTAATTGAATTAAACAAAGGGTTGGAACATCAAAGTTAGGCTACATCATAATCTTAGAAAACAAAATTACTCCATGCTTAAATTAAAATTTACAAAAACTAAAAAATTAAAAATAACAAAAGATAGGAAAACTTAGTGGATTGAAACTTCACCGTAGAATTTCTTCATCTGCTTTGCTTCTCCTCTCCAAGCTCTCTCTCTCTTTCTCTAAACTACTTGTTATTTTGGTGTTTAATGAGATGCTTGAAATGGTGATTCTAAAGCCTATTTATAGGCAAAGTTCACCTCCAATTACATCACCGTTTGCATTATTTTTTCCTAATTTTTCACCATTTTGCATCATCGTTCACCTACCTCATTCAAGTCAACTTTCATATTACATCATCGCTTACATTATAATTTTGATTACATCATTCCTTACATCAGCATGATATAATATTTATTTCTAGAATACTCGATCTTCAAACTGTGATAACTTCTTTATGCAATCTCTGATTCGAGTAATTCTTGAGGCGATGAACTGTTTCGAATGATATTCATTTTATAGCGATGATCTTGTCTCCAATAATAACATTTGGTGGGGTCTACGTGTGCTTTTTCACAAATTTTATTCTGAAAATAAAAATACAAAAATATAAAATAATTTACTTAATAAAAATAAAAATATCAAGAACTAAGCAAGAATTCAAGTTTAAAAAGATAAAATAACTCTATAAAAATAGAGTTATCAATCAGTATTTCTAACTTTAAAAATTAAGACGAACCAATCAAATTCATTCATTATATTATCTCTCCTGTTCAATTCAAATATAATAGATAAATTTGATTGGTTTATCTTAATTTTTTAAATTTAGAAGACACTGATCATCAAAGTTCTACAGTGAGTACCTTTTAACTTTAAAAATATTATGACAGAAAAATCTTAACTAACTATTAAATCTAATGGATAGAAAAAAAGAAGATAAAAATATAAATAAATAATTAGCGTTTTATTATTATTGTCATAAGATGCAGCTCATGAGTTTTCTTTTGGTAATAATCAAATGATAATTATTTATTTTTATTTTTATTTATCTGTCCATCAAATCTAATGGATGATTAATATTTTTTAGTTCTAACTTTTTTAAAGTTACAAAACACTAACGATATAACCACTATATATATATAAAGTCTGTCAGTGTATTTTACCCTTTCTAACTTTATGCAAACATTTAGGATGGATAGTTTTTTATTTCTTTAATTTTAAGTGAGGTGAACAAATGAAAAATGTATTTTTAAAACTTTTTTTAAATCAATCAGGACTTTTTATAGACCCAAAATTTCTTAAAATTTATAACTTCATAAATAATTTACTTACTATTTTTTTCAAAAAAAAAAAAAAAATTATACATTTAATTCATTAAGCCGATGTTTGAATGTAAATTAATTTTTCATGCTATTATGTTAAATATTTTGGCTTTAATAACTAATCTTTTAACAGTTAATAATTATTAAAAAAAAAAAAAAAACTATTTATCTTTGACATTAGTACATATGATTTGCTTTAACAGAAAAATTAGAATTTTCTTTTGACCGTTAATATATATATATATATCCTAGATTGCCACAAGCTCATTAGAGCCGATATTTTACTTGCACGTAGACTTCCCAACTCTATAAATACCACCAACAACCAACACTCTCTACTTCCTTGAGCTACTCACCACCTTCTCATTATCTCTCAATATAACAAAAATGGCTCTCACTAAGTCTTCCCAAATCACCATGTTTGTGGTTTTTGTTGTGGTCATATTTCTTATGTCCTCTGACTTTGCTTCTGCAACCATTGACACAATAATGTCCAAACTCGGTTAGTATTTCTATCAACTAATTAATTTTCTTATATTTCATTTTTCTTTGTATACTAAAACCCAACAAAAATTTATCCAATTATTTTTCTTCTTATACATACACTATCATTTTGATTTTAAATACAAAAAATATGCTAAATTTGCACCTTACGTTTTTTCCAATTAGATGCATTTGAAAATTTACAGATGTCTCTGTTAGTTGATTGCTTTTAAGCAGAACCGGTCCGTCTGTATTTTCTGTTTTCAACCAATATTGTATGAAAGATAGATTACTGGATCTCCCCGACTACCAAAACAAAGTTTCCATCACTATTTCAATTTACTAATCACTATGTTTACCCATACGCTTTCTATGGTGCAGGACGACGGGTTCTTCAGCAATCTTATGGTTATTACCAGGGTGGGAATGGAACGACCGGACCACCACAGGGGCCTCCGTAATATCCCAGTTAACAAGTTTATTGGTGGACTGTCAAAGTTGGTGTGTAAGATGCTATATATATATATAAAGTGAATAAGGCAGGTCCAAGGCAGTCTTTGTTGTTCAAAGTGTGGTTCTCTCGTTATCAGATCTAAGCTACGTATGCAGTGGATAGCTGCTACCTACTTTTTGTTTTTTTGAATCTATACGTACTTTTCAATTGAACAAGACAGTCTATTTATTTCCTAGTACGGTTCTCCTTATAATTAATATGTATTTTTTTTTTTTATGAAGAAGCAGTTTGTGTATTAGTTACTGATTGAGAAGGCAAACTGACATACACACACACACCAAAGTTTATAGTTCACACCAAAGTCTATATAGCTCAATACAACTTTGTACAAATTACTAAGCATAATAATATACTAAAAAAAAACAATACATCTTTACTCAATCTAATCACTACATTATAATAAAGTCTAACCAACTAACATGGACACCCATGACTGCATATAATAACAAGATTACATATAAACTGATTGAAATGACCGCAAACTAACACACACACATACACACCAAAGTCTAGATAGCATAATACAACTTAGTACAAATTACTAGTCACATTAATATACTGGAAATATACAATACAACTTTATTCAGTCTACTACAATATAATACAGTGCAACCGAGTAATTTGAAGCACACCCATGACTGCATACAATAACAAGATTACATATAAATTGATTGAGAAGGCTGCAAACTGACACACACACTCCAAAGTCTATATAGATTAATAAAACTTAGTACAACTTAGTACAACTTGGTACAAATTACTAATCACAATAATATACTAAAAATATACAATACAACTTTACTCAGTCTACTACAATATAATACGGTCCAATTTAGTAATTAACTTGAAGCACACCCATGACTGCATCTAATAACAAGATTACATTTAAATTGATTGAGAAGACTGCAACCTGACACACACACACGCACACCAAAGTCTATATAACTTAGTACTACTTAGTACAAATTACTGAGCATAATAATATATTAAAAATATACAATACAACTTTATCCAATCAACTACAATATAATACAGTCCAATTGAGTAACATGAAGCACGCCCGTGACTGCATACAATAACATGGTTACATATAAACTGATTGAGAAGGCTGCAAACTCTCACACACAAACACCAAAGTCTATATAGCTTAATACAACTTAGTACAAATTACTACGCACAATAATATACTAAAAATATAGAATATAACTTTATCCAATCCACCACAGTGTAATACAGTCCCACCTGAGTAACATGAAGCATACCCATGACTGCATACACTAACAACATTACATATAAACCGATTGAGAAGGTTGCAAACTGGTTGCCTCATCAGGAACTAAGCAGAACTTTCTTAATGTCGAGTAGCTTTGTTAAGGCTTGTCTCATGGTAACACGATCACTTGCCGATTGAGCTGCACAAGACAAACCAACTCCAATAACAGAGGCTATGCAATGTTCACCTTTCTTCTGCCAAAAATTGTAATCATCGGTACTGCTGCCATTGCTGCTCTGTCCTGAACTTAGATGGTCACTTTCTGTGCTCTGTGTTTTGCTCTCGTAGTACTTGAAAAGCCTTGAATCAACAATCTCCAAAATTTCATTTTTATTTGTCTCCGATGCAAATTTTTCAAGGCTCTGTCCTTCTTTGAACATATCATCAGTTGGCTTCCTTGAGGTGATCATCTCAAGCAGAAGAATCCCAAAACTATAGACATCCCCGCTTGTTGAAGCTTTGCTGCCTAAACCATATTCTGCAACATATTGACAGCACAGAGTATATTCTCTCTCAATATTCACTTTCCAGTGTAGTTTTAACAAAGTAACAAGCATGGTGCCGAATATAGTTCCATCAGAAGTAGCGGCAACTCAATTTAAATTGATATAGATGGTTGACAATTTTAGGAAATTTAAATTAATATAGTTCCTTTGTTTAATCAAATTACTATGTTAGAAATTCTTAATTTAGTGTTAATACTTTTACTACAATGAAGTCTTAAATTTAATAAATTGTCTGATTCAATATAAATTATAATTAATTCCTACATGTATACTCTTGCCTTTTTATGCTGTTAATATGTTTATTTGCTCTTGCTTAGTCTTATATTCTTTGGATGTTATCGAATACATTTTATAACTTAGCAACCCACAACATTAACCTACATTTATTGCAATTTATTTCCAACTTCTCTGAGTCTGAATTTACATACGAGTTCTCTAACTTTCACAATTCTTAAACCTCCAAGTATAATGATTACCTAAAAATATCAACATTTTTACGCAGCAAAATTTTGTACAAAATGTAAATAAAGGACAAAAATTTGTAGAGATTTTCATACCTGGTGCAATGTAACCAATTGAGCCTTTCAGTCCTATGGTGCTACTCTCTCGCTGTGTAGGATTTTGATAGATAAACCTTGCCAATCCGAAATCTCCAACATGGGCAACCCTATCATCATCCAAAAGCACATTACCAGGTTTTAGATCACAATGGACTACTGGTGGATTACAGTCATGGTGCAAATAGTCCATGGCGGAACCAACATCTATGGCTATCTGCAGTCTTTGCAGCAAAGTCAGACATATCCCAGACTCTGCATCGTTCGGGTACAATCACTGCTCCAAGCTGCCGTTGGACATGAACTCCATTATGAAGGCTTTGAATTCATCTTCGTTATGATTGACGCTTGAGCATGAAGTGACAACTTTCACAAGATTTCTATGACGGATGCTCCTCAGAGTTTCACATTCTTTGGTAAAACTCTGTGAAGCTTTGCTTAGTTGCATGTCAAGAACTTTTACAGCAAGGATTGTATTTTCATCGGTGCCAAAGTTGCCTTTAAAAACTGACCCGAAACCTCCCGTTCCGATGAAATTTTCTGCAGCAAAAATTATTGGTTGCAACCAAAATATCCGAGTAAGATATCATTTGTGGCAAGCCCTTCTGACGTGGAAACGATGAACTTCTTTTGTTCCTCTTCTTGTTTGTCTCTCGAGAATTAGATGCCCATGAAAGAAAAAGCGTCAGACTAATTAGCAATAACAGTCCAGCAACAGAAGCAAAAACTGGGAGCAAATTAAAGTGTCTCTTTTCAATTTGCATAGGACACAGAGGGAGTCCCAGCTTTCCTGCAATTGTTCGGTTACACCCACAAGCCTGTTGTTTCTTTGGATTAAAGAATCCCCACTAAAGTTTTTGAAGATACCTGTTGTGGGAACTTCTCCTTCCAATTGATTGAAAGATAAGTTTAAGTTCTTCAACTCCTTTAGTTCACCTAATTCTTCAGGAATAGGACCGGAGAAATTGTTGGAACAAAGATCCAAAGTCACTAGAGATTGTAATTCTCCAATTGATTTCGGAATTGAGCCAGATATGTTGTTTGCTGCCAATATTAAAACTTGCAACGTAGCACAGCCACCAATTGATCCAGATAAATTTCCTGACTACTGGTTACCAGAAACATCCATGTATTGAAGCTGTTTCAGATTACCAACTTCACTAGGAATTGAACCGCTAAGTGAATTTCGCATCAGAAGCAATACAATTAGACCCGGAAGCCCAAAAATCTCCTTTGGAATGCTCCCAGTGAACCTATTTGCCTGTAGGCCTAGATATGTCAATTGCTGGCAGACTCCAATACTGGGGGGAATTCTACCCGAGAACTGATTGTCCTCCAGTGCAAGGGAGACTAATTGAGTCAAATTGGAAAAGATTTTGGGAATTTCTCCATAGAACTATTTTGGAACAAGGTAAGTCTTTGTAGCTTGTTAAGTGCACCTAGGGACTTGGGTATCTCCCCTGTGAAAAAATTCCTTTCTAACGCTAGGGAGAACACATTCGGAATCCCTTCTGGGATGCAACCATTCAGCATATTGTCATCAACGCAGAAGACTTGAAGAGTGGTCGATAGATTTGTAACAGAACTTGGAAGTTCTCCTGCCAGTCGGTTGTCATATAGCATTAACTTTTGTAACCGAGTACAGTTCGTGAGAGACTCGAACAATTGAAAATTATGTGCAGTGTTAGAAGTGAGAAAATTTCTGCCAAGATCTACGGAGCTAAACTTGTTCATGTTCCTGAACAAAGGAATCAGCCGTTGAAAGCCGTTGAAAGCGAGGTGAAGTTCATTGATCTTGGAAGAATTGGATACCGAACTCGGTATCATTCCTTCAAACTTGTTTGATGATAAATAGAGTGCTTGGAGATTTGGTAGAGCTACACCGATATCATTCGGTAGCTTCCCCGAAAAACTGTTCGATGCTAGAGACAAGTAGACTAAAGAAGAGATGTTGAAGATAGAAATGGGAAAAATCCTGATGAAATAGTTTTGAGTGAGTCGCATTTCTTGAAGGTTCTGGAGACGACCCAACTCAGTTGAAATTTCACCGTGGAAATGATTTCCTTCAAGAAAGAGACCAGCAAGAGAGGAGAGATTGCCAATGGATGGAGAAATTACTCCTGTAAGATTGTTTCCAGAGATGGAGAGTGTGAATGTATATGTTACTGATGATCAAACCACTACAAATATATCTAGCAAAGTTGTGCAACTTGGAATTAATAGGGCTGTGCAATTAAGATCTACTCAAGTAGTTCGAGCTGATAATATACAAGCTGATAAGTTAGCCAAGATCCACTCAGCTCAAGCTGTTCAAGTTGGTGTGTATGATCAAGCTGATGATTGTTCTGTACAGCTTCAGAAAAGGAGTTTAGTCAGCTCCAAACCAGCTTACCAAGCTGGTTTTGCACAACTCTCAGGATAGATTATTTGCTAAGCAAGTTAGTTAAGATCTTGTCAATGTGGCATCTTTCTATTGGTTAGTTGATGAAAGTTAGATTAGATTCTGTTTAACATTGTTAGTGTATAAATAAACACTTTCACTCATATACTGGTTAACTAATAAAAGAAAGAAACAAAGTTTACTCAAGAATTTTTTGTTCTTGCTCTTCATCTTGAACAATCACTTCCATCTTGGATCTTGTGTTTTACACACTCAAAATCTTGAATCATCACATGGTATCAGAGCCGAAGACAAACGTCGATGGCCGATTCATCTTCTTCTCACAGTTCGATGCAAACAACATATAATCACATGTCAAATTCGTCAATGGATTTCACTGAGCTTGCAAAAACTTTGAGTCTCAACTTGACTCTCAAGCTCGATCACACAAATTTCATCTATTGGAAGACGCAGGTGTTGCCAGCAATTCGAGCACTGGATCTTGAGGATTTCATTACTGGACTCAAGCCTGAACCAAAGAAGTTTATTGAGGTCACAACTACAAATGAAGATGGAGATCTTGTAGTCGAGCAACAAGTCAGTGCAGAGTACCAGATTTGGAGGAAAACAGATCAACTTTTGCTGTCTTGGATTCTTTCAACACTCAGCCCAGGGATTCTTGGCTAGGTAACGAATTGCAAAACCTCTTTTGATGTCTGGACAAAGATTGAGAAGTTATTTTCACAAAGGTCACTAGCAAAAGTCATGCAACTTAGGCAACAACTACAAACCATCAAAAAGGGATCTGACTCAATAAGTGATTTTGTGTTGAAACTTAAGAATATTAGTGATGCTTTAATGGTTGCTGGTGAAGATATAAAGGAAAGGGATTTGGTTCTAAGCTTGATGAATGGAGTAGGGCATGAATATGATCCGGTTGTTGTTTTTATCTCCTCTCAACATAGGACAATGTCACTAGAGGATGCTCAGTTCATGTTACTGATGCATGAACAAAGGATAGATCAGTTGAACTCATCTAATAATGTGAATGTTAACAATTTTTCTGCACATTTTGCATCTAGTCAATCTGGTTATGGAGGAAGAGGAAGTAATAATAGAGGGTTCAATGGTAATAGAGGAGGTAATCGAGGCAGAAGAGGCGGAGGTAGGAATAATAGCTACAACAGAAACAAGATTTTTTGTCAAGTATGTGCAAAACCAGGACATGGAGCACTACAATGCTATCATAGGTTAGACCAACAATATCAAGCTCCAAACAGAGGAAATCAGTTCTCTAGAGGAAATCAAGACAGTCAAGCCTTGGTGATTCATCCACAACAGCAATTTCAAGGTGGGAATCATCATTTCTATAATCACAACACAATACCACATACATCTGATCTTGTTCATGAAGGCACTCATTTGACTAATGGAAATCAGCAACAGTCAGCTTCAGCTTATCTTGCAAACCCAGAAACGGTTGCTGATCAAGCATGGTATATGGACAGTGGTGCCACAAACCATGTGACTTCTGAACTTGGCAACTTATCTCTCAAGACAGATTTTGGAGGTAAAGAAAAGTTGCTTGTAGGTAATGGTGAAAAGGTTGATATCTCACACATTGGGGAAACTAAAATAAAGTCACACAATGCACAACACGATTTATATCTTAAGGATGTGCTTTGTGTACCTTCTATTACAAAAAATTTAATTAGTGTCTCAAAGTTAGTCAAAGACAATCATGCTTATGCTAAGTTTACTCCTACTACTTGTGTGATTAAGGATCAAGCAACCATGAGGGTATTGCTCCAAGGTACTGTTAAAGATGGGTTGTATCAAATGCAGCTGGCAAAAAGAAGATCGAGGAATCCTTCTATCTTTCAAGTTGCTGTAGGATCATCAAAATCAGAGAGGACAGCTCCTGGTAATGATGTTTTTACTGTGACAAACTCTTGTAATAAAGTGACAAAGTCTGACTTGTTGAATTCTGGGTGCTCACACAAATTTGATGTGTTAATTGCTGCAAAAACAAACTCAATGTTGTGGCATGCTAAACTAGGACATCCTGCACCTTTGATCTTGCAAAAGGTGTTTAAATCTTTGAGTTTTCCTTTCAAGGTTGATGCTTTATCATTTTGTGATTCATGCAAGTTAGGAAAGCTACACAAATTACCATTTACAAGGTCACAAATTACTGTCACAAAGCCTCTAGAGATAGTATATAGTGACTTATGGGGGCCATCTCCAATTGTTTCAACAGAAGGATATAGATACTACATTGTGTTTGTGGATGGTTTCAGTAGATTTACATGGATATATCCATTGAAATTAAAGTCAGACGCATTACAAGTGTTTCAACAGTTCAAAAGTAATGTAGAACTTCAGTTTGAAAGGAAGATTAAGTGCTTTCAAGCTGATATGGGAGGAGAATTTCAACCATTTATCTCATATTTATCTAAGCTAGGTGTTAAAGTAAGGTTTTCTTGCCCATATACTCACCAGCAGAATGGTATACCTGAAAGGAAACATAGAAGCATAGTTGAGACAGGTTTAACACTTCTAGCTCATAGCAACATGCCCTTAAGGTTCTGGTTTGAAGCATTCTCTACAGCAGTTTTCTTAGTAAATAATCTTCCTACTCCTTTACTTAGTTTCATGTCACCATTTGAAAAACTTTTTCATAAAAAGCCAAACTACAGCTTCTTGAAAACTTTTGGATGCACTTGTTATCCTTACTTAAGAGATTACTCAAAACAGAAGCTCAACTTCCACTCTAGCAAGTGCATCTTTATAGGATACAGCACTTCACACAAAGGTTACAAGTGCCTGCATCCATCTGGTAGGATTTTTATCTCTAGGCATGTGATTTTTAATGAATTAGAATTCCCTTTCCAAACACTTTTTTCTTCTACTACACACAAAGCTATGTCTACCTCATCAATCTCTAATCTCTTTGATCTTTTTTCTCAACAAAACAAACACACTATCACTACTTCATCCTCTCATACTACAAATCCTAATACTGTGTCTATCACAAATCCTAAGTCCCATCCTCGACCTTCTCATCATGTACCTATCATTGACCCATCGACCATCAATAGAAATACCACATCTATCCATCCTATGATAACAAGGTCCAAGACAAGGTCATTGAAACCAAAAATCTACCAAACTACCTGCTCTATTCCTTCAATCTTTCTAATAGAAACTGAACCAAAAACTGTTAAAGATGCTTTAAGAGATCCTAAGTGGCTGCATGCTATGAATGAAGAGTTTCAAGCTCTTCAAAGGAACAACACTTGGACTTTAGTTCCTCCCACTTCTCAGATGAATGTAGTAGGATGTAAATGGGTGTTTAGAATTAAGTATAATCCCGATGGGTCCATACTTAAACACAAGGCGAGATTAGTTGCAAAGGGGTTCCACCAAACTGCAGGGGTTGATTTTTGTGATACTTTTAGTCCTGTGATTAAGCCTTCAACCATTAGAGTGATATTTACTCTAGCTGTGACTTTTCAATGGGACATTAGGCAGGTGGACATCAATAATGCCTTTTTGAATGGTGAGCTTAATGAGTTGGTTTATATGGAACAACCAATAGGTTTTGAGGATTCCAAGTATCCTTCCTATGTGTGTAAACTAAATAAGGCACTGTATGGATTAAAGCAGGCCCCAAGATCATGGTTTCATAAGCTCAAGTCAGCATTGCTCTCATGGGGTTTTCAGAACTCTACTTCTGATGTGTCTCTCTTCATCAAACACATAGGTACTGATGTTCTCTTCTTACTGGTTTATGTAGACGATATACTTATCACTGGTAGTAGTTCCACTCTTGTTAATCAAATCATCCTTACACTCAACAACACTTTTGCTCTCAAAGATCTAGGATCCCTCAACTATTTTCTTGGTTTTGAAGCATATAGAGATTCTACTGGTTTGTACCTTACACAGTCCAAGTATGTGGCTGATTTGCTTAAAAGAACTAACATGCTAGAGTCAAAATCTTGTGCTACTCCAGTTAGTTCAGGCTGCAAACTTATTCAAAAAGAAGGAAGTCCTTTCTCAGATGCTACTGCCTATAGAAGCACAATTGGTGCTTTACAATATCTTACTTATACCCGACCAGATATCTCTTTTATTGTTAATAAACTTAGCCAATTTCTTGTTGCCCCTTCACAAGTCCATTGGCAAGCTTGTAAGAGAGTGTTAAGGTATCTAAAGGGTACCATTCATAAAGGGTTGTGGTTCAAACCAGCCAAGTATCTTCAACTTGAGGCATATAGTGATGCAGATTGGGCTAGTTGTCTGGATACCAGAAGGTCTACTAGTTGTCATTGTGTTTTTCTTGGTGGTAATCTCATTTCATGGAGTTCTAAAAAACAACAGGTTGTAGCCAGGTCTAGCACTGAGGCGGAGTATCGTTCCATGGCCCAAATTGCCACTGAAATCTTATGGTTGCAGTCTTTGTTCAAAGAACTGCATATTACCATTTCCAAGCCTGCTATACTGTGGTGTGATAATATGGGAGCAGCAGCTCTTGCTCATAATCCTATTTTTCATGCCAGAACCAAACATATTGACATAGACATTCACTTCATTCGAGAAAACATTTCTGCTAGCTTAATTGAAACTCGATTTGTCCCTTCTGAGCATCAAACTGCAGATCTTCTTACAAAAGGACTTTCTCTCAATAGATTTCAGTTTCTTTGTTCCAATCTGAATCTTGTCAATTCTACCCGTTTCAGCTTGAGGGGGGATGTGAATGTATATGTTACTGATGATCAAACCACTACAAATATATCTAGCAAAGTTGTGCAACTTGGAATTAACAGGGCTGTGCAATTAAGATCTACTCAAGTAGTTCGAGCTGATAATATACAAGCTGATAAGTTAGCCAAGATCCACTCAGCTCAAGCTGTTCAAGTTGGTGTGTATGATCAAGCTGATGATTGTTCTGTACAGCTTCAGAAAAGGAGTTTAGTCAGCTCCAAACCAGCTTACCAAGCTGGTTTTGCACAACTCTCAAGATAGATTATTTGCTAAGCAAGTTAGTTAAGATCTTGTCAATGTGGCATCTTTCTATTGGTTAGTTGATGAAAGTTAGATTAGATTCTGTTTAACATTGTTAGTGTATAAATAAACACTTTCACTCATATACTGGTTAACTAATAAAAGAAAGAAACAAAGTTTACTCAAGAATTTTTTGTTCTTGCTCTTCATCTTGAACAATCACTTCCATCTTGGATCTTGTGTTTTACACACTCAAAATCTTGAATCATCACAGAGAGAGATTCGAGTCTTTCCAGAAGGCCTAGTTCTGGTGGAAGGTTTCCTGTAAGGTGGTTTAACATTAAATTTATGCTTCTAAGTTTATGACACTTAGAGAGGCCAACTATGGCATTGAGTTATAAAATATTGCATCACATTCATTGTTTTGTTTGTAATAGAGTTATGCGTCTAGCTAGTCGTCCTCGTACATGCAAAACTGCCGCTGAGACTTCACCTATTCCTTCTTCTCCACCGGAGGCTGAGGAGCCTATTCATGAGTCAGTAAATTTGCCTCAACCCAGGATGCAGTCAGAGCCACCAATGGCAGGGCCAGCAGTCGATTCTATAAAGAGACTGGCCTAGATTATGCAGGGTATGAGACCTCGCGCACCAGGTGCCACTGTAGAGAAAGCATGGAAATTAGGTGTCGAGCGTTTTGATAGGACGGGAGGTCCAGATGCAGCTTTAGAGTGGCTAGAGAGTACAAAGAGGGTGCTAGAGCAAATGAAGTGCGAGGATCCGCAAAGAGTATCCATTGCTTCATTCTTCCTTTGAGCTTCCGCTAGAGACTAGTGGGATTCCGTGAGGAGGAGAATGATCACTCTGCTTTCATGGAAGCAGTTTAAAGAGTATTTTAATGAGAAGTTTTATCCCAAAGCTTATAGAGATGCGAAGATCGAGTTCTACTGTCTGGTACAAGAAAATATAACGGTGGAAGAGTACGAAAAGAAGTTTATAGAGCTATCTCGCATGGCAACGTTAATTGTCGATGACAAAGCCAATAAGTGTCATAAATTCCTACAGGGCCTGAACTTTAGAATCAAGGCATATGTAGCTGCTACAGAGTACAGAGAGTACGGGAGATTGGTAGAGGCAACTTTGAGGGTAGAGAGGATTGTTTAGGCAAAAGGGGGGTAGCAGTAGTAGAAGAGGGGACAGGGCCAGGGATGGCAAACAGAGGGAGCCAGTAAAACCCTCAAGACCGAAAGCAAATCTGAAGGACCTTCAGTGAGGCAGTAGATTCAGGGAGCCACCTCTAGTCAGGGTTCAGTGAGACAGCCATTAGGTTCCCAGTGTCGAGGTAGCTTCTAGAGCAGGACACCTCAATGTGCAACATGTGGGAGATTCCATCGGGGAGAGTGTCACTTTGGTCGTATTGGGTGTTATTATTGTGGTCAGGAGAGACATCTGAAGAGAAATTGCCCGTAGAAGACTACTGCAGAGAGTAGTGAGTCGAGACCAGCAACTCCGGTTCAACCTAGTGGAGGGCAGTCGTGAGGCACGGGAGAGGACTAGGGACCCCTAGTCAGCCAGGCAAAGGTATGAGTTGAGGTGCCCCGTTCAGAGGTTAGCTAAGGAGACCTCCAGTTTAGGCCATGGTGTTTGCCATCACTCAGCAGGAGGTAGAGGCGACACTCGAGGTGGTTACAAGTGTAGTTTCACTCTCTAGTTATGATATTCATGTCTTAGTAGATTTGGGAGCTACTCACTCCTTCATTTCTGAAAGCTTTGCTAGTCGGGTGGAGTTGCCCTTAGAGCCATTAAAAGGGGAGATGGTAGTGACTACTCCTACTGGAGACGTCTTAATGGCAGAGAAAGTGTTCAGGTGTGGTGAGGTGGTGATTGATGGTAAAGCATTCCCAGTCAGTATGGTAGTAATGGACATTTATGATTTTGATGTGATTCTGGGGATGGACTGGTTAGCTACTTACCGTGCCACAGTTGATTCTTTCCGAAAGGAAGTCAAATTCAGTATTCCAGGGGAGTCAAATGCGGTACTTAGGGGTAAGCGTCAGACGCTTTCTTCTTGTATTATATCATCTATGATAGCTCGGAAGATGTTAACGAAACAGTGTGAGGGTTATTTAGCTTATGTGGTGGATATTTCGGAGAGTGAAGCCCGATTAGAGGATATCCCTATGGTTAAGGAGTTTCCAGATATATTCCGGAAGGATATTCCTACGTTACCTCCAGATAGAGAGATAGAGTTCTAGATTAATCTGATTCCAGGAATAACGCCTATAGCCAGATCACCCTACAGGATGACACCTATCGAGTTAAATGAGCTAAAAGTGCAGTTAAAGGAATTAGTGGACAAGAATTTTGTTCGGCCAAAGGTTTCTCCCTGGGGAGCACTAGTGTTATTTGTGAAGAAAAAGAATGGTAATCTGCGATTATATATTGACTACAGGGAGTTGAATAAAATGACGATTCAAAAGCAGTATTCGCTTCCTCGCATTGACGATTTGTTTGATCAGCTTCAAGGGGTTAGTGTGTTTTCAAAGATTGATCTGAGGTCCGATTACCATTAGTTGAAGATTAATAAAGATGATGTTCCCAAGACTACCTTCAGGACGTGTTATGGACATTATAAGTTTTTGGTGATGCCTTTTGGGCTTACCAATGCACCAGCTATATTTATGGATTTGATGAATAGGGTGTTCTATGATTTTCTTGACAAGTTTGTAATAGTGTTCATTGATGACATCCTAGTGTATTCAGGCAGTAGGGAGGCCCATGCCGAGCAACTGAGATTGGTTTTACAGACTCTAAGGGATCATCGATTGTATGCTAAGTTTAGCAAGTGTCAATTCTGGTTAGACAGAGTCTCATTTTTAGGGCATGTGATATCTGCAGATGGGATCAGTGTAGATCCCCAGAAAATTAAAGCAATTCTGATTTGGAAGCCGCTGACTTCGATTATAGAGGTTCGAAGTTTCTTAGGATTGGCATGATATTACCGAAAGTTTGTGGAAGGATTCTCCAAGATAGTCCTTCCTTTGACCAAGTTGACTAGAAAAGATGTGAAGTTTGAGTGGTCAAAAGCCTGTCAGAAAAGTTTTGATGAGTTAAAGACTAGATTGACTATAGCTCCCGTTCTTACACTCATTTTCGGAGCAGAGGGCTTCGTGGTGTACAGTGATGCTTTCAGACAAGGTCTAGGGTGTGTTTTGATGCAACATGGGAAAGTAATAGGTTACACATCCAGACAATTGAAGAAACACCAGCAAAATTACCCTATACATGATCTGAAGCTAGTTGTAGTGGTATTTGCACTGAGGATCTGGAGATATTACCTTTATGGTGTCCCCTGTCAAATATTTACAAACCACAAGAGCCTTCAGTATTTACTCTCTCAGAAAGAACTAAACATGAGGCAGAGAAAGTGGTTAGAGCTCATTAAAACTACGATTGTACTATTCAGTACCATCCAAGAAAGGCCAACGTGGTGGCTGACGCCTTGAGTAGACAGCTCAGCAGTTCGGTAGCTCATTTAAGGGAAAGGTATCTTCCGTTGTTGAGGGATATGAGATCTTTAGGGGTTCATTTAGAGACTTCAAAGTCAGGTGCACTGCTAGCTATATTTTAGATTCGACTAGTACTTGCAAAGCAGGTTCGAGAGTTATAAGGTCAAGATCTTTAACTGATCAAGACCCGTCAGGAGATTGAGTTGGGTCGAGGTCAGGATTTCTCTATGAGAGAGGATGGTACTTTGATGATAGGTCAAAGATTATGCGGTCCAGACCTATTAGATCTTAAGAAAGAGATTCTAGATGAGGCTTATTCTTCTGTATATGCGATTAGACATTACCACAGTTCGGTTCGGTTCCGGTTTCGATTCTAAAAAAGCTAGAACCGGAACCTTAACCGAAATAAAACGGTTTCGGTTCGGTTCTGGAACCGTCGGTTCTGTAACGGTTCTGGTTCCGGTTCCGATTCTGGTTCTATAACGGTTTCAGTTCCGGTTCTGGAACCTTTTTTTAAAACAATAATTTGAAATTTAAAAATTAATATTAAACTATATTTTAAAATTAAAAAAATAAATCTATACACAAACGAAAACTACTTTTATACACACAAAAAAAAAAATCGAAAACTACTTTTATATTTTATAATAATGACCTCCCTTTTAATCATGTTGGACCGTTTAATTGACCCTAACGAATGGTTCTTGTTTTTTTTTTTTTTTTTTTTTATATTTATTTAAGAACAGGAACCGAACCGGAACCGTCGGTTCAAGGCGGTTTCTGTTCCACGGTTCTTTGAACCGACGGTTCCAATTCCTTTAGGATCAGAACCGGACCCGAAACCGCTACAGTGACGATTTCGGTTCGGTTCCGAACCAGAACCGAAACCTTATGTTCTGGTTCCGGTTCTACAGTGACGGTTCGGTTCTAACCGCACGATTCGAACCGAACCGTGGTCATGTCTATATGCGATGCATCCGGGGAGTATAAAGATATATCATACCTTGAAATAGCACTATTGGTGGAAAGGTATAAACAGGGAGATAGCTAAGTATGTATCTAGATGTCTAATATGCCAACAGTTTAAAGCAGAACATCAGAGACCAGCAGGTTTATCTCAGTCTCTCCCTATCCCAGAGTGGAAATGAGAGCATATCACCGTGGATTTTGTGGTTGGTTTTCCCCGCAGTCAAAGTGGGCATGATAGTATTTGGGTGATTGTTGATCGGCTTGCGAAGTCAGCTCATTTTCTACCGATTCGCAGTACTTATTCCCTAGACAGGTTGGCCAATCTATATGTTAACGAGATCGTCAAGCTACATGGAGCTCCAATTTCGATTGTTTCTAACAGAGATCCTAGGTTTACATCCAGATTCTGGCCTAGTTTATAAAGAGCTTTAGGCACTCGGTTACACTTCAGCACAACATTTCATCCTCAGACGGACAGATAGTCCGGGCGTACCATTTAGACTCTAGAGGATATGTTGAGATCCTGTGTGATGGATTTTGGAGGTAGTTGGAATTCTTATTCACCGTTGATTGAGTTTGCCTATAATAATAGTTATTAGGCTAGTATCGACATGACACATTATGAGGCTCTGTGTGGGAGGTGGTGCAGGAAGCCAATGTGCTGGGATGAAGTGGGTGAAATGAAACTTTTAGGTCTTGAGCTGGTACAGATGACTACAGATAAGATTAAGATTATTTATGACAGGTTGAAGATTGCCCAAGATCATCAGAAAAGTTATGCAAATAATAGAAGACGAGATCTAGAATTCCAAGTAGGGGATAAGGTATTTTTGAAGATATCACCGTGGAAAGGGATCATCATATTTGGTAGACGTGGAAAGCTTGGTCCACGGTATATTGGTCCCTATGAGGTGATCGGTAGAGTTGAAGACGTGGCTTACCATCTTGAGCTTCCGCCAGAGTTATCCATGATTCATAATGTATTCCATGTTTCGATGCTCCGCAAGTACATGTCAGATCCTTCACATGTATTGACCAAGCAGCCAGTGGAATTAAGAGAGAACCTCACCTACGATGAGAGATCAGTTCAGATCCTAGACAGGAGGGAGCTTTTACATAATAAGAGAGTCTCATTGGTAAAAGTTCTGTGGAAGAACCATTCAATTGAGGAGGCTATGTGGTAGCTTGACGAGTAGATACGGAGACAATACCCATATATTTTTTATTCAGGTATGTGATTTAAATTTCGAGGTCAAAATTTTTTTTAAAGAGAGAGAAATTGTAAACCCTCGATTCTAGCTACAGTTGAATAGTAACGCTCTAGTAGTAATTTTTAAAGTTTAATTTATTTTCGCATTGCGAATAGGAAGTTGATTAGAGGACCCAAGAATATTAGGAAATGTTAGAAGAGAATATAGAATGAGATGAGTTTATTTTTCAAAGTTGAAAAATCAAAAAGTCCATCCAGTAGAAATTAACCAAGTGTAATAGAAATATGTGGCGTTTAGTGAGCCATTTGGAGGCATGGGATTGGTGGAAGAACTAATGGTGTTAAGTGATAGCAAGTGGGCCAATTGAAATCAAACTTACCTAGTTTGGGGTCATGGCAAGAATTAGAAAAGATTAAGGGCTATTTTGATGATTTTCAAGAGGACCAATTTGCAATTGTGGCACCACTATATAAAGTGGAGATCAAGGCAATTCTCATTCATTTTAGGCGTGAAAAACCAAGAGGGAGAGGGGGTGGTGGTGCCGGCCAAAAAAGAAGAGAAAGCAAAGGGTGCCAAGCAACTTTCTTTCAAGATTTTGTCATCCAATCTCATCTCTTCTCCAACCACAACCCTTAGTGCAAGATTGGAGCAAAAGTGAAGCTTAAATAGGTGAGTTTATTTGTGTTAATTCAAGTTGGATGACTTTGAAACCCATTCCCAATCATGCTCCAAATATTGTTTTGAGTTTATGGGTTGATATTATGTTGATTGATGTGATGAGTTGAGTGTGATTTTCATGTTAGAAATATAAAGGATAGTGATGGGTTCTTGTGATGATGATTTCGCCCAAGCTTAGGCTTTGTGTAACCCATTTTGTTTTCATCCATTTGAGATTTAATTTATGCAATTTAGATGCTAAGAAACCTATTAGAAGTAATAAAGTTGAAAAAGATAAAAAGTAGAGTTAAGTTGGGAATTTTGAGCTAGATGAAGGAGCTATAGTGACCTGACCTATTTGGGTTTATTTGGGGTTTTTTTGACCTCAAAACATGCCTAAATGTCATAGCCAACCATAGAAATTGGAAGGGATCAATTCCGATAAAAATTGAAGAAGTTATGGCTTAAATAGTGTACCTATGTAATCGTAAAGTGAGTTAACAATATAAATGCATTCTTCATTGCATAAAATGAATGTATTCAGTTGTAATTGAGTAAAAGAACCTTAGATACGAAAGAAATGAAGTTGTCGCATGTAGAATGTCACAAATATACATCAAAAAGTGTCAAAATAGGCATTTTTTATAGGTATTGACCCTCGATACTTAGAATTTTTTGAAACCGTTTTACAGGTGACCTAAGTGCGAGTTAGGGAGATGATTTGAGTGAAAACAGAGTGAAGAAAATTGCTAAGATAGGCCCTAACATAGCCTCAGTTTTAGGGGGTCCAAAAACAGTAATTTTGTGTTTTGGGCCTCCGGCGATCATTTTGAGCATTCTAGAGAGTCCCTAAATGATATTATATAAGGCTTGTGCAAAGAAATTAGAATTCGAAAGTCTCTGATAAGTTAAAACCTAGTTGCGAAGGTTTAGGCATAAAAAGGCTTTTATAGAGTTAGTTATGTTTAAAGCTATTTATAGTTTAGTTTTAGTAAATTTATTGATTCTAAATAAGTATTGGATGTTTTGGTGAAAGCAAAAAGTTTCGGAGAATTTTGGAGGAGATTCACTTTCAATCAGAGAAGATTCACTTTCAATCAGAGAGCGTTTTATGAGTAGAAATTCACTTTCCCAAGTGTAGTTGTTTTAAAGTTTATTTTATGGTTATATACATTTATTTCATTATGTAACTTATTTGTATATTGTAGTATATTTGGATCATATTATATGAATTGCTAAGTTGAATATGTATTCATGTAAAGAAATGATGAAAATTTAAAGTTTTTAGGCTTTTTGCCTTAAAAACTAGATTATTTGAGAATATCGAGGAAAGAATTTACGCCGATGGTTTACCCTAGCCTAATTGAGTACCCAGTTAAGTACTTTATGCTTGCATGGTAGATGTGAGAAAGTCACTAACTGAGAGTGGGGTCCAAACAACTCTTGAGCAAGAGAGTCAGTTGAGTCACCCTCTACACGTATAGGGTAATGTAGTTCAGGTCGATTGCGTAAAGGTAACGCATGCCCAGAGTTCGCGCATTAGCAACTACACAGGGTAGATTCCTTAATTCCTAGTAACTAGCTAGAGATTTATGCGGCCATAACAGGAGTAGTTTCCCTAGGTTACCATTAATGCGAGAATTGAGGAAGTTTTAGAAAGAAATTTGAAATGGGTTTCAGAACAGATTTATTTGTAATGTTAAAAAGTATTTCAGAAAAATATTTTAGTTCATGAAGTTGTTTAATGTTTATCTCACTGAGTTATACTCACCGTTTGATTTCTATATGTTTCTTAAAATATTCCTTTAGGTGCAGGAGCGAGTCGTCCAGCAGTCGAGGCTCAAACTAACGTGCGGGTTGATTGACGGATGACTATTCCCCATTATATAGCTCATATTTTTGTCATGCATATGTTGTATATAAATCATGTTGTAAATGATGTAAATTTGTAAATGTAAATATCAGTTGTTGGATGCACGTTTTATGAAAATGTTTTAAAAATAAATATTTAGATTTCCATCGATTTCATAAATGTGATTAATTATGTTGTGATTGATTTTGAATGAGGGCCAGAGGCCCCTGGTAGTGGAGATTGTGTGTCATAGAAGTGTCTTTAAATTACGTTTGAAATTGCAGGGTGACATAGTTAAATAAATAGCTGGTACACTACCGGATTTTCATCTGAAAAACAAAAAATTTTTACCTCTGCCACCTAGTAAATGACTTAGAAAATAAGTTTAAACTGAGTATCGGTGCTTCAAAGGGATTCCTTTGAATTAAAGTCAAGGTTCGTTTGAGTTTTGTCGGAATGCTACGGGGTTGTTCTCGAGTCCAGAGGAGGGATTCGAGAAGGGTCCAATTAGTCCGCATAATGTACCATTTCTAACTTGATGCAAACATTTCGATTTGATAATTTTTGTTTTCATTAATATTACTTGAGTTTTACATTTAAAAAAAAAAAAAAAGGGAAAAAAATTTGCTATATTAATCAAAACTTTGTGTGGCATCTCTTAAGATCTCAGTTGACTCAGAGCCTACTTTTACTTTTTCTAATGTAATACGGATAATATTTTGGTTTGGTGATGTTTTCTTTTATTTGTTGGTAAATTTGATAGATGATGTAATCATCTTTTAAAACCGTAGTTGACTCAAAGTCTACTTTTACTTATTCTAATTTGATACAAACAATATTTAGGTTTGATAATGTTTTCCTTTACATGGAGGTAAAGTTGATAGATAATATTATGTGTAATTACACTTTCTAACTTGATGCAAACATTTAGAATTGATAATTTTTGTTTTCATTAATATTATTATTTGAGGTTCACAAGTGAAAAGTGATTTAACAGAAAAAAAAAATTGTAAATTAATCAAGACTTTATGTAAGAATCTCTTAAAACCTCAGTTGACTCGAAGTCTACTCTTACGTTATCTAATTTGATACAAACAATATTTTGGTTTGGTAATGTTTTCCTTTACGTGTAGGTAAAGTTGGCAGATGATATGCAATGAAGTGACATGAATCATTTTTTGTTGTTATATTTTTTTTCTTGAATTTATTTGACCATTTCCAACTTGATGCAAACATTTAGAATTGATAATTTGATAATTTTTTATTTCTTGAATATTAGTTTAAGTAATTGACAAGTGAAAGGTGACTTTTTTTTTTCCTTTAACTTTTTCAAAATTAATCAAGACTTTATTTAATCATTTTTTAAAACCTCAGTTGACTCGAAGTCTACTTTTAAAACCTCAATTGACTCAAAATTAATAACAATATTTAGGTTTGATAATGTTTTTCTTTACGTGTACGCAAAGTGGATAGATGATATGCAAATGAAGTAGGTGATATGCAAATGAAGTGACATGACTCATTTTTGGTTATATAAATATATAGTTATATATGTATATATATTCGTGAACTTTGTCTGCGTAATGTACCCTTTCTAACTTGATGCAAACATTTCGAATTGACGATTTTTGTTTTCATTAATATCACTTAAGGTTAGCATTTTTAAAA
Organism: Dimocarpus longan; assembly: GCA_022984855.1. Lineage (NCBI taxonomy): Eukaryota > Viridiplantae > Streptophyta > Magnoliopsida > Sapindales > Sapindaceae > Dimocarpus > Dimocarpus longan. Next base: position 14,228,825 of record CM041020.1, read on the forward strand.
AAAAAAACAAAAAAAATGAAGGGAAAAAAAATTTGCTATATTAATCAAGACTTTATGTTGCATCTCTTAAGATCTCAGTTGACTTAGAGCCTACTTTTACTTTTTCGAATGTAATACAGATAATATTTTGGCTTGGTAATGTTTTCTTTTATTTGTAGGTAAATTTGATAAATGATGTAATCATCTTTTAAAACCTCAGTTGACTCGAAGTCTCCTTTTACTTTTTCTAATTTGATACAAACAATATTTAAGTTTGATAATGTTTTCCTTTACATGGATGTAAAGTTGATAGATGATATTATGTGTAATTAACCTTTCTAACTTGATGCAAACATTTATAATTGATAATTTTTGTTTTCATTAATATTATTACTTGAGGTTCACAAGTGAAAAGTGATTTAACAGAAAAAAAATTGTAAATTAATCAAGACTTTATGTAAGAATCTCTTAAAACCTCAGTTGACTCGAAGTCTACTCTTACGTTATCTAATTTGATACAAACAATATTTTGGTTTGGTAATGTTTTCCTTTACTTTTAGGTAAAGTTGACGGATGATATGCAATGAAGTGACATGAATCATTTTTTGTTTTTATATTTTTTTCCTTGAATTTATTTTACCCTTTCCAACTTGATGCAAACATTTAGACTTAATAATTTTTTATTTCTTTAATATTAGTTCAAGTAATTGACAAGTGAAAAGTGACCCTTTTTTTTTTCCTTTAACTTTTTCAAAATTAATCAAGACTTTATTTAATCATTTTTAAAACCTTAGTTGACTCGAAGTCTACTTTTAAAACCTCAGTTGACTCGAAATTAATATTAATATTTAGGTCTGATAATGTTTTTCTTTACATGTACGCAAAGTTGATAGATGATATGCAAATGAAGTGACATGACTCATTTTTGGTCATATATATAGTTATATATATATATATTTATATTCGTGAAGTTTGTCTACGTAATGTACCCTTTCTAACTTGATGCAAACATTTTGAATTGATCATTTTTGTTTTCATTAATATTACTTGAGCTTAGGATTTTGTTTAAAAAAACAAAAAACTGAAGGGAAAAAAATTTTGCTAAATTAATCAAGACTTCATGTAGCATCTCTTAAGATCTCAGTTGACTTAGAGCCTACTTTTACTTTTTAGAATGTAATACAGATAATATTTTGGCTTGGTAATGTTTTCTTTTATTTGTAGGTAAATTTGATAGACGATGTAATCATCTTTTAAAACCTCAGTTGACTCGAAGTCTCCTTTTACTTTTTCTAATTTGATACAAACAATATTTAAGTTTGATAATGTTTTCCTTTACATGGATGTAAAGTTGATAGATGATATTATGTGTAATTAACCTTTCTAACTTGATGCAAACATTTATAATTGATAATTTTTGTTTTCATTAATATTATTACTTGAGGTTCACAAGTGAAAAGTGATTTAATAGAAAAAAAAAATTATAAATTAATCAAGACTTTATGTAAGAATCTCTTAAAACCTCAGTTGACTCGAAGTCTACTCTTACATTATCTAATTTGATACAAACAATATTTTGGTTTGGTAATGTTTTACTTTACGTGTAGGTAAAGTTGGCAGATGATATGCAATGAAGTGACATGAATCATTTTTTGTTGTTATATTTTTTTCCTTGAATTTATTTTACCCTTTCCAACTTGATGCAAACATTTAGAATTGATAATTTTTTATTTCTTTAATATTAGTTCAAGTAATTGACAAGTGAAAAGTGACCTTTTTTTTTTCCTTTAAATTTTTCAAAATTGATCAAGACTTTATTTAATCATTTTTAAAACCTTAGTTGACTCGAAGTCTACTTTTAAAACCTCAATTGACTCGAAATTAATATTAATATTTAGGTCTGATAATGTTTTTCATTACATGTACGCAAAGTTGATAGATGATATGTAAATGAAGTGACATGACTCATTTTTGGTCATATATATAGTTATATATATATATATATATATATATATATTTATATTCGTGAAGTTTGTCTACGTAATGTACCCTTTCTAACTTGATGCAAACATTTTGAATTGATCATTTTTGTTTTCATTAATATTACTTGAGGTTGACATTTAAAAAAAAAAAAGGAAAAAAAATTTGCTATATTAATCAAGACTTTATGTAGCATCTCTTAAGTTCTCAGTTGACTCAGAGCCTACTTTTACTATTTCTAATGTAAGACAGATAATATTTTGGTTTGGTGATATTTTCTTTTATTTGTAGGCAAATTTGATAGATGATGTAATCATCTTCTAAAACCTCAGTTGACTCGAAGTCTCCTTTTACTTTTTCTAATTTGATACAAACAATATTTAGGTTTGATAATGTTTTTCTTTACATGGATGTAAAGTTGATAGATGATATTCTTTGTAATTACCCTTTCTAACTTGATGCAAACATTTAAAATTGATAATTTTTGTTTCATTAATATTGTTACTTGAGGTTGACAAGTGAAAAGTGATTTAAAAAAAGAAAAAATTGTAAATTAATCAAGACTTTATGTAAGAATCTCTTAAAACCTCCGTTGACTCAAAGTCTACTCTTACGTTTTCTAATTTGATACAAACAATATTTTGGTTTGGTAATGCTTTCCTTTACTTGTAGGTAAAGTTGATAGATGATATGCAATGAAGTGACATGACTCATTTTTTGTTGTTACATATATATATATATATAACTTTTATTATCAGTATTTTTAACTTTAAAAGTTAAGACGAACCAATCAAATTCATTCATTACATTATCTCTCCTATTCAATTCAAATACAATAGATAAATTTGATTGATTTGTCTTAATTTTTAAATTTGGAAGACACTGACCATAAAAGTTCTACAATGAGTACCTTTTAACTTTAAAAATATTAGGACAAAAATATCTTAACTAACTATTAAATCTAATTGATAGAAAAAAAGAAGATAAAAATATAAATAAATAATTATCGTTTTATTATTATTGTCATAAGATGCAGCTTATGAGTTTTCTTTTGGTAATAATCAAATGATAATTATTTATTTTTATTTTTATTTATCTGTCCATCAAATCTCATGGATGATTAATATTTTTTAGTTCTAACATTTTTAAAGTTACAAAATACTGATAATAGAACCACTATATATATATATATATATATATAAAGTCTGTCAGTGTATTTTACCCTTTCTAACTTTATGCAAACATTTAGGATGGATAATTTTTTATTTCTTTAATTTTAAGTGAGGTGAACAAATGAAAAATGAATTTTTAAAAAAAATTTTAAATCAATCAGGACTTTTTTATAGACCCAAAATTTCTTAAAATTTATAACTTCATAAATAATTTACTTACTATTTTTTTTAAAAAAAAATTATACATTTAATTCATTAAGCCGATGTTTGAATGTAAATTAATTTTTCATACTATTATGTTAAATATTTTGGCTTTAATAACTAATCTTTTAATAGTTAATAATTAAAAAAAAAAAAAAAAAAAACCTTTATCTTTGACATTAGTACATATGATTTGCTTTAACAGAAAAATTAGAATTTTCTTTTGACCGTTAAAAAATATATATATATATATATATATCCTAGATTGCAAGCTAGCATTCAACTACCATAAACATGCATGCCTACAAAATAAGTACTGCAGCCTTATTGTGTAAAACCCAAAACCGCATTCGTCGGATAGCAAAATATTTTTTTTTCCGATGGATTGCATCCGATCGGAAAAATATAATTATCGAGTCCGAAAATATTGGAATATTATTTTCAATGAAGAAAAATAAATTCGAGTTCATGAGACGGATTCGAGATTTATTAAATAATTCCGAGAATGTAAACCCGAGGTTTAATCAAAAGCGGATTCCAGGACGGACGGATGGACGGAATTCGAGCTTGGAAGTTAAAGCTAGAATGCATGGAAGGCTTTTAGTATAAAATATTATATTATTAAAGTTGATAATCGATTAAAGAAGAGGTGATTATTGCTCCCGGTCAAAGTTTTAATAAAAAAAAAAAAAACCAAGCTTGCAAGAGGCAAGCACTCGCTCATTTCAAAACAGCATCCAAAGTGACAAAAAGAGAGGAAGATGCTACGCTCGGTCATCATTCAAACTGAAAGTGAGCTGCTGTTGGCGTGAAGGTGGTTGCTGCCGAGCTGGAACGGTTTTGATGCTGGCATGAAGCTGAAGCTGTTGAACCAGGTGCTGTCAACGTGAGCTGCTACCGGCGAAGGGAAGCTGCTGTCTCATTGCTGTGGCTGTTGCTGCCATTGCTGTCGCCGATGCTGTCTTGCTGCTGCTGGCGTGGTGTGGTAGCTGCTGCTGTTGTATGTTGAGCTGTTCTACTGTCAGCGTGAAAGTGCTGGTGCAACCGTGATGAAGTCCCTACTGTTGGCTAGTGTTGAAGCTGCTGTTGCCAGATCATGACAGCTGCTGCCATTGTCGCCGGTGAGAAGCTGCTGGCGTGAGGTCGTGCTATCATCACCGTGAGCAAGGAAGACAACTGCTGGAGTGAGGTAATCCGGGGTGCTGCCATTGTAAGCTGCTACCGATCAGTGGTCAGGCCAAGAATCCATTTCAGATCTGAAGTGAAAGAGTACATGCAAGCTTGAGGGAGTTCCAGCCCGTGCATGCAAGTTAGGAGAAGTTACCGTGCTGCTGCCTTTGTCGCCGGTGCTGTCTTGCTGCATAGACTGAGGAGCTGAAGTTGTTGATCCAGGTGCTGTCAGCTTGAGCTGCTGTCGGTGAAGGGAGCTGCTGGCGTAAAGGTGCAGCTGCTGCTGTGGATCAGAGCTGCCGTCGCTGCCTTGTGCTGGCGTGAGGTGTTGAAGACAGCTACTGCCAACGCCAGGTACTGTCGCCGTTATGCCGTGTGCTATCATCGTTGATGTAGCTACTGCCAAGCAGCTGCTGTCAAGCTGAAATCAACATCCAGTCTTGAAGTGGAACAGCAAGAAAAGAAGACATCTTACTGGTAGGGAAGACAGCTTGCTGCAGAGAGAGTCGTCACCGATCGGAAGCTATTTCGAAGCTGAGAACAGCTCGCTTCTTGGGTAAAGTGCTGTCCCCTTTTGTTTTTGTTGAGTTGTTTCAAGTAAGTAGAAAGCGTACGAATGATTAGAGTTTAATTAAGCGAGCATATCCCAATGCAATTAAGTTTTTGCGGGCTGTCGTCATGTGCAGTTTTTATGCTCGTTTTGTGCAGTTTTTATGGTGATTCAGGATTGATTTTAGGTGCAGCTTTTATGCTGATTTAAGGTCAGATAATGAGCTGTTATAGAGCTGTTTTGTGAGCAGTAAATGTGCTATTTGTGGCCTGTCGAAGCGTGATGTTGCGTGCTGTTTTCGGGACAGTTCTGCATGCTGTTTTGGTGCCGTTTGCATGCTGTTTTGGTGCCGTTTGCACGCTGTTCTGGTGCAGTTTTGCATGCTGTTTTGGTTTAGAATTACAAGTTACTTTGACATCAAAACTGCCCCTATTAATCGCGTACGCTAGTTCGACAAATATAAGTTGTTTTGAAGTAATGTTAAGCGATGTTTTTGCATCGAAACTATAGGTTTGATTGTTGCGTGTTGTTTTGATGATAACCATAGAGTTTCGAGTATTTTAAGTCGCGATAACGAATCGGTTTGAAATCGTTTTCGCGTGCGAATATGAGTTTTCCGTTATGTTATCGTGTGAGGATAGTCGCTTGAATTATTGTGTTTATAAATCCTCGTATGGCTTAAAGTTTAGTTACGCGCGAGTTATGTTTTAACGACATCTCGATCGAAATCAATTGTAGGTGAATCGGGAATCGAACGAGAGCCGTAACGGGAAGCAGTGATAAGTATTTTGGAAGCAAGTTGTGAGTGTGGATTTTTAAAAGTTTTCATACATTCTGTTATTGAATGCAATCAGTTTTAGCAAGTAAAATATTTTGAGATTCTAGTAAAAGTTATAGTTTTCAGTTTATCATCTATAAATGCATGTATAGCTTTAAAGATTATACTATGAATATGTTTATATTCTTCAGTAAAGTAATTGAGTAAGTTGAAATTATATACATGCATAGAGATAGTATTTGTGAAAGTTATTTTGCGATATTATAGCATATTGCCGAGATTTCATTTTATATATATGCCTATGGTTTACCCTAGCCCCTAAGATTACACCCGACCGAAAGTATTTCATACGTGTACGGTAGTTGGGGGAAGTTACTAACTTTGGGGGGATCGAGTCTGTCAGTCACCCTCTGCACGTATGGGATAGTGTAGATCTACCTGATGTTGGAGGGATTCGCGATCCCAGAGTTGTATCCACATCTGCGACTACACATGGTGAGAGTTCCTTTATCCTAGTGGCGTGTCTTCGCACCGTCACGAAGGACAAGATTTCCCTGGGTTGCCAGATAAGGCTAGTAAGAAAATAAGAAAAGTTTTAAGAAAAGTTTGATAAATAACTTTCGCAGCTTTTAAACGAGTTTACAGTTTTTAGGAAAAGTAAGTAAGTAATAGTTTTCCAATTTATTTTTGGGAGGAATAGTATTTTTTAAGCAAAAGTACAGTTTATGTAAACTTACCCACTCACTGAGTTATTCTCACCACTGTTTTCCTGTTTTCTTAAAAACCTCCCTCAGGTGCAGGTGCGAGTAGCGCGGTTGACGTATCTCCTTCGGACGGACAGGCCAGCTAGACACGCGTGACCAGACTGCACTATTTTCTAGCATAGCATCATGTATTGCGTTTAATATCATTTTTCAGATTCTCTAGTTTTTTTAAATATTATTTTGAGTTAAGGATTTTATGTAAATATAATGCATGTCGTTTTTAAGATTTATTCAAGTTACTTCCGCTTAATTGCATGATTATGAGTTTGAAAATGGCCGGAGGCCTATTGATTATAGAAATTGTTTGTGAATACAATTATACAGGTTTTATGAGATATTTTACAGGGTGAAATTTTAGAAAAACAACCGTTGTGCTGCCGGTTTTCTGTGAAAATTCTATTTTCATAAAGTTATTTTCAACGAACAAAATTCCCACCCTTTTTCAGAATAAAAACGATTTCAAGTATTTTAAAAAAGAAAAGAGGTTTAGCTTCACGGGAACTTTCCAGTCAGAGCAGATCTCGACTGGGGAGCCACCGTGGGGTTGCCAGACAGGTCGCCTAGCTAGTAGTTAAAAAGGGGCCTGTCATATTGTATATTTTGTTTTATAATCATAAAAAGTCTAAGTTTTCAACATGGTGAATATAACAATTAAAATAATTCATTTGTAAAAAAAAAAAAAATCATTTAGAAAATATCTCATTTAAAAATGAATACTAACTAAGAGCTTCTTTGGATATAAAAAAACTATTAGTAAACAAATTAAAAGTATTTTTAATTCTTTGTTTCAAGTTAAAAAAAAAAAAAAAAAAAAAAAAAAAAAAAAAAAAAAAAAAAGGACTTTCAAGTGGTTTGGCGTGATGGCCAAATTCATCCGGTCACTTCTCATAAGTAATGTTAGGTTTGAGTATCTATATCCATAAATAGTGGATAATTATCTTATAATCTACTTATATATGGATAAATTACTAATAAATTAGTTTAGTGTAATGATAATTTTTTTACTTAGTGTAAGTCTATTTCTCTTTATTATTGAAAGTAGAATCAAATAAAGTGTTGAGCTCCAAATATAGTGATGACATAAAAAAGATATGAAAAAGTGTGAGAGAGAATAATGAAAAGATTGAAGCAAGAGTAACGTTGAAATTATGATATTTTATTATAGCTAAAAATAACTTATCCACGCTACATTTTTTTTTTTTTTTTAATATTGATATTTATTCAGAGATCAATCAAGATGAACTGAAGTATAATTTTATAATCCGGTTTAGAGATATTTTTCTAAGAAGGAGAGAGCTCTTCGCCACAAGCTCATTAGAGCCAATATTTTACTTGCGCGTAGACTTCCCAACTCTATAAATACCACCAACAACCAACACTCTCTACTTCCTTGAGATACTCACCACCTTCTCATAGTCTCTCAATATAACAAAAATGGCTCTCACTAAGTCTTCCCAAATCACCATGTTTGTGGTTTTCGTTGTGGTCATATTTCTTATGTCCTCTGACTTAGCTTCTGCAATTGACACACTAATGTCCAAACGAGGTCGGTACTCCTATCAACTAATTAATTTTCTTATATTCCATTTTTCTTTTTAGACTGAAACCCAACAACAATTTATCCAATTATTTTTCTTCTTATACATACAATATCAATTTGATTTTAAATAAAAAAAAAAAAAATACGCTAAATTTGCACCTTACGTTTTTTACCATTAGATGCATTTGAAAATTTACAGATGTCTCTGTTAGTTGTTTGCTTTTAAGCGGGACGGGACCGGTCCGTCTGTATTTTCTGTTTTCAACCAATATTGTATGAAGATAGATTACTGGATCTCCCCGTTTACCAAAACAAAGCTTCCATCAGTATTTTAATTTACTAATCACTATGTTTACCCATACGCTTTCGATGGTGCAGGACGACGGCTTCTTCACGAAGCTTATGGAAGAAACACTTATGCTTGGCGTGATGGAAAGACCGGACCACCATACATGCATCCGTAAAATTCGTGCGTGTAAATATATATATGTAAAGTGAATAAGGCATGTCCAAGGCAGTATTTGTTGTTCGAAGTGTGGTTCTCTCGTTATCATATCTAAGCTACATATGAAGTGGCTAGCTACTACCTACTTTTCGATTGAACAAGCCAGTCCATGTATTTCCTAGTGTGGTTCTCCTTATAATTAATATGTACTTTTTTTTTGTGAAGAAGCAGTTTGTGTATTAGTTTTCTTTACTTTTAACTATCTTCTTCAACCCTATGCTTTATTTGTCATTTGATGATTTAATTTTATTCTATTCATATATGTCTCATGCCTGTGTTATTTTAATAACCAATAATATTTGTTTGTTTACTGGATGATATTGTTTTGTTACTTTTAACTCTCTATTCGATCGAAAGAATCCCAAATTTTGAATTAATTCCTTATATTTCTTACAACACTTTCAGCAATCTTCAAAAAAATGTAATGCTGGTAAGCAGATATGAGAAGGAATTATCCTTTTAAATCATTTAAATTCTAAAATTTTTAAAATTTTGCTTTTTCAGGATCATTATATTTGAATGCAATCACTAATTTTTATCCCAATATCATTATTGGTCCCAGTAAATCGATATGACCAATTGATATATAATTTTCTTTTTCCTATAGTCCTTTTGTAATTTAATTTTTTAAATTCTAAAACTCTTAAAATTTTGATTTTTTTGGGTCATTTTATTTGAATGCAGTCATTAATTTTCATCCCAATTCCATCACTGGTTCCGATTAAGCAGTATGACCAATTGATATATAATTTTCTTTTTCTTGTAGTCCTTTTGTAATTTAATTATTTTTCTAGTTCAAACATATATATGTATATATATGTGGGCTCCCACTCTTGGACTCAATCCACTCACAAGGTACTGTTATCCCAACCCCTCGCGGGTTTTTGCTTCGTCTCTCCAACCACTCGAACCACGGGTCAGAGACCTCTTTACCCAATTGAAATGATGGCTGGTACCAACCGAGCTACTCAGTTGGTACCAATCATGCTTCTAATTGGGTAAAGAGGCCCCTAACCCTTGGTTCAAGTGGCTGGGGAGGCGAAGCAAAAACCCGCAAGGCGCCAGGATAACAATATCTTATGAGTGGGCCCAAGAGAGAGGTCCCACAATATATATGTATATAGGGTTCATCTACAATGCATTTGGGCATCGATATATCTGAACTGATTGTATTTTATTATATCTTATTACAACTAAACATTATCAATTATATTATATTATATCCGATTTATTGAAAATTGATCAGATTCATTCAGTTGTAATCAAATATAATAAATACAATTTGTAATTTTAGAATGAAATCACCTATTTATAGTTGTCACGTGTATCAATACCTAAGTGCACTGTAGAATATATGCATGAATGTAATAATTTCAGTTCCTCAGTTATCAACCGTTAGATTTACTTACTTTTATCTACTTTAACGTAGTAAATATTCGTTCATACTTAATTAATTGTTCACATATAATGTACTGATATAATTAATTTATATATATATATATGTGTATATATATTTGAGAAAAACTACGTACACAATCTAATCATACTTGTTTGATCACTTAAAGATTTCTTGACTATCAGGAAAGAAAGAAATGGAATTTAAGACAATGTATGAAGGTAGGGTTGGGTTGAGTTCACGGACAGAGGACAGTGTGGGCTAGGCTTGAAAAAAAAAATTATAATAATATAATTATATTTGTTTTAAAATTTATTAATATATATTTTTCATTTATTTATTCTTTTGATACCAAAATAAATACCTATTTCAAACCTATTGCATATATTTTCTTGTTTATATTTATATTCTATTCAAATATTGCATATGTATTAACATTGTTTTATTTATAATAATATACTTATATTTATTTTAAATTTTATTATACATATTTCATTTATTATTTCTTTTGATACAAAAATAAATACATATTTATTTCAAATCTATTGCATGTATTGAAGGGACTCGACCTAGATTTCTCCTATAGGAACTCGAGCGGAACCCTCCTAGCACCCCAACGGAATTCCTTACAGTCTTCATATCGGTGACTAACTTAAAAAGAACTTCGTGGAGCAAACCTAAAATAAAATTTTCATTTCATAATCATCTAAACATGAGGATAGAAAAATTTTGGTAGCATAACGGCTGTTTTCCAACCTTTCCGACCTTTCCAAAAGACCTGTAAATCAATGTATAAACACTTCTAAAATCATTCATTCATTTTTCCACTTCCAATATGGACCTCAAGTCCTCCTCATTAACAAACTCAATCATAAATCAAAATAATTAAATTAGAAACCACATCGGCTTTTGAAATATCTCATCGTATAAAAATCTCAAACATTTACATAAGATCAAACAAAAGTATTCACTCCATGCATGTTTATGTTACATAAAACTATGTACATTGAATTCACAGATGAAATCGTCAAAAAAGGATCCGCTACACACTGCGCCGCAAACTACTCATTCTAAGCACCTGTTTCTGCACCTGTGAAGGTTTTTCATAAAAACATAAACAAGAAATAATGAGCCAAAAGAGCTCAGTGAGTAATATAGATTTCTATATAAATGTACATTCTAAAATAACCTCCCAAAAATCAATTAAAAGAAATCTTTATTTCATAATCATTCTGATTTTTCAATCATATAATGTATAAATATATTAATGGATTTTGCAAATTCATACATTGAATGAAATCATAAAATACTAATGTATTTTGTAAACTTTCTAGAAACAGCTAAAATGCTTTTTTTTTTTTTTTCTGAATCTCACGAAAAGTGCTATACATTTCTTTCTAAAATATACTAATGGAAACCCAAAAGGCTATAATCAGAAGACGACTAAACTAACGTCACTCAATATGAGGTCACGTGGCAAAATTGCTAGCGTTGCTCACCATGACAAGCTACAAAGACATCTCAACTACCACGTTGCAAAATTCTATCATCGCATACGTAGTGTAAGATAATATCCCTCACATATAGAGGGCGACACGATTGACTCAATCCCTCACACACATATGTTAGTAACACGCCCTCCTAGACTTGCTATACATGTATAGGATATTACGATCAGGTCTGAATCTATAAATATATTTATAAATTTGGGTAAGTCATTAACCTTTGAAAATTTTCTTTTGAAGTAAGTCAAGCTTTAATAATTCTTTCAATAAGCATGAAAATACTACAACATATCATATAAATCATGCTAAAGCATAAAAGCTCGATATTTCTATAATTTCATGCTTAAAATATTTTCTTCTAGAATAGTATTCAAGTATTCGTAAACTAACTTTCATAGTAGAAATACATTTAAATAAAAAATGTGTTGAAAATAGGCTATTAAAACATTTAACTTTCATAAAATATATTTTCACTCACAAATTTTTAACTCACAAAAAGTCTCATGTTTTCCCCGCTCGCGATAATTCACGACTTCGAGTTGCTTCGTCTTCACATTACCTACATATTTTAGTGTTTCATTTTAGGCAACGTCATAACTATTCTTATTCGCATATTTACACTTTCATAATTAAGTAAAGTTTTGCCGTAAAGCATCCATTTAACATTCTAATAAATTTCTTTCGATTTCATGTTAAATTTATCATCAACACAAGCCATCAAACCATTCAAAACATCCAAAAACACATATCTCCCATTCTACGTTCCTTATGGCCGAATCATAACCCATCAATATGCCATATATTCATTTATCATTTTGTTATCAAAATTTACCATTTCATCACACATTTATGAATGAAAATCATTCAAATGAATCCAACTCAATTTTTGTCCATGATATCGCACCTTGGCCGAATTCAATACCAACCTTTACAATACTTCACATTTGATTATTTCCATCACCAATACACTTCAATAAATTCGATATCGTTATAATTCTAATCAAAACCATAAAACATAATACTTTCACAATTACACAATGTTTCGTCGCAAATTATCTTATTAACATTTCGATGGTTTCTTTCAATTTCCAAGATAATCCTAACATCAAATAACCTATAAACCCATCTAAATCATTCAAATATCATGGTTTAACATTTCAACACTCTCAAACTAAAACCATGGCAGCTTGCACACCATTTTATTTTTAATTTCCGTTTCATCATTCAATTAATCCATAAATCACCTAAATCACTGAAAAACAATTTTTTAATATAAAAAAAGCACATCAACACTATCAAACACATCAAAATTCATCATTTTCCATGACAACACAATTGAAAATAAACTTGGACTATAACAGCCCCTATTTGGTTGAAATACACCAACTTTCCAACATCAAATTTTCATCCATTTTCACACCAAAATCATATGCAAATGAACCTCCACACTAATGAGGTTCCAAGTCCTAAAACCCAAACATAATATCACCACAATCTTTCAAAATCAAAACTCAAACATTTCCAACAAAAAGAGAACCATGAAAACTCATATTTACCTATTGAAAATCACTTAAAACCTCCTTCAAAAACCATATGCAAAGTTCTCCTCATGTTTCCTCTATGATTTCTTTGAGTTCCCTTCAATCCAAATACCACTCATGCTTAAAAATCCCTTAAAATGAACTTAGAAAAATTAACAAGGTAGCAACTTACCTTTGATGGATTTACATGTGTTTATTAGCTCAAAAATGGCTTCACATATAACACACAAGGCTACTGTTCACTTGATTCTTCTCCTTAGCAACTTCTCTCTCTTTCTATCTTTAAAATGGCTAAATAGCCCTCTTGCTTCTCCTCCTCTTGGTTTTGTTGCTCTCAGATTTTTGGTCTCTCTCTCACTCTCAAAATTGCTGTCGACAACTCACTTTTCCCTTTCTCCCTTCTCAAATGGCCGTGAGACAACCCTTGCTTCTCTCATTCACTTGACCGAAATGAAGAAAAACTCCTATCTCCTGATTAATTCTCTCGACTTCTCCTCCCTCTCTCACTAAATTTTTCTCTCGTTTTTTGCTTTGTTTGATGACCAAGTGTTATGTTTTTGTTTTGGTGTTTCAAGTTCAAGTTTTTTCTTCTTTCATTTGATATATATATGCTTTCTAAATGCTTGACACATGTCCATGAATCACCTTACATGCTTGCCACTTGTCTTGCTTCCTTAATGCATGCATTACACTTGTCCAATCCATGCTTCCATTAGTGTCATATGTTATTCCATACATTCTCCCATTTCGATTTCGAATTCGAATTCTTTTTCGATCTATCCAGAAATCCTATTATAACTCAATTTCATATCTGAAACCTCTACTTGAATTCGATTTCACCTTCGGGCACTTAAAATTATTTTATTTCTCCAAAAATATTTCATATGGTCCTAAATAAAAAAGAATATTTCCGTTCAAAAATTTTCGGATCACTTAAAATTCATCCAAATGGATTTGTTTTTTATTCGATTCAATTTTCTTTACCACTAATACTAATTTCAAAACTTTTTATTTACTAAGCCTGCTTTCTAAAAATTATTATTCCCGCAGACATTTTTTGTCTGGAAATATTATACACCAAAAAATAATTTTTTTTTCACCGGACGAAGTTTTGGATTTTATAGATCAAGTCTCCAAGTTGATATAGAGTCTTTTCTATCATGTATCACGACCTAGCATCGCTAAATGTGTTTCACATGCTCGAATCATGATACTTCTAATCTTCAAGTACTAAATCAATCATAACTGTCTCTACAAAATCTTGATTGAACCATTAGAAGCTATAGAAACTAGACATTTGGGGCTTTAATTTGATATGTTATGGCTCACATAACTCAAACTATGCACTTCTCATGAGTTCAAGCAAAATGACCTACATTCCAACCCAAAAATAAAAATGTACTATTTCAACTCTGATTCATCTTAAAACTTAAACTCTTAACCCTTTTATCTTAAATTTACCTTGAAAACACTTCAAATTGCTTATCATAACCTTCCATGATTCACCTATAAAAAACACTAACAAAAGCACATCAAAACAATTAAAATTACTCAAGTATTCATTATAGGAGTGAGATTTAAGATCATAAAATCATGATATATTGTATCATGATCAATCCTCAGTCGGTCGCCAATCCAAGAACCCCTAGATCGGTGGTTTACCTTAGGTCAGGCAACTACTTGGTTGAGTTGGCAGAGTACTCAACCCAAGTCAGCCTACTCTGCCTAACTAGATCACACCCATTTTGTTTTCCAATTTTGCAATGCCTAAACAACATTATTTTGGTGTGGCCAAACTACACCTGTTTTTAATTTATTTAAATTTTTTAAATTAACCCAAAATGGTGTCATTTTGGCCACACCAAAACGACACCATTATGTTGTTGTGGAATTGACAAACACCAAGAGTTTCATATTCATTCTTCACTTTTTCTAGGTTTCAAAAATGTATTCTCTTTGCCTAGACTTGCTACCATCCGTCATCATCATCGTTGCCATCGCCATCATTGCCATTTTGGATCACCATGATTTTTTTTTTTTTTTTTTGTGCTTTTAACACTCTTTTTTCACATATATTTATTTGGGACACAAATTTGCATGCCCTAAGAGCTCATATTTTACTAAAATCTGTGTTTTAAATGCTCCAAAAGTTGGTTTTTAATTAAGATTGTGGTATTTGATATTTTCTTGGGTGGATAGTAACATTACAGTGTACTTGAATGGGGTTAGTGCTTGATGTTCATAAATCATATTTGTTGGATTATTAGGCTGATATTTTTAGATAAATCATGTTTATATTTGTTGGATGATTAGGTTGATATTTACTTCAATGGGGTTAGTACTTGAATAGGGTTAGTGCTTGACAATTTTAGATAAATTTGCCTGATAATTAATATTTGTTGTGCAAATGTGTAATGCTGTAATATTTGTTTGATTATTAGGTTATTTTATGTTCATAAATGTTGGATAATGAATCTTTGAGAGCCTCCATTAACCAATCTCTCAAACGAAATTTAAGTGATATCGGATGGGATTATGGGATGTTGGTTAATGCAAAGAACATGGAAAAAGTAAGTGCATATTGTGTGAGAAGGTTATGTCTGAAGGGATATATAGATTGAAAGAACATTTGAGTCATAAATCCATAAATGTGGCCAAATGTCAAAAGGCAATACTCGAGGATATAAAAAAATGTAGGAATGCATTTATGAAGTCAAAAAATAAAAAGAAAATAAGATGATTTATAAGAAATTGAAGAGCGAAGAAGTAAATATCAAGGAACAAGAGGAGGTGGAAAAAGTAGAGGTAGAGGGGTAAGAAAAGAGTCACATCGTGTTGGCCTTATAGATAGGTTTATAAGACCCATTAATCTGGAGTTGTCACTAGGATAATAAAACATCAATGAAGCATTTTTCAAAGAGAGACTCGATCATGTGCACAAATGGTGACTAGTTGGATGCTTAATAATGTCATTCCATGGCATGCTGTTATGAATGAACACTTCATGTGTGCTTGTGAAGCAATTGGTTAGTTTGGGTAGGGTTATAGACCTCTAACTTATGAAGTTGGGGAGCGACATTAGTTAAATAAAGTGGAAGAGACCAAGTTACTGTTGAAAAGCAAGAAGAAGAGTGGGCTCATAATGGATGCTTGGATGGATAGGAAAAGGAGGAGTATATATAATGAATATGTGAATGAATTATAGGTATGAATTTCATATAATTTACCCACTATACAATGTTATTGCATACTATATTATTTAAATTTCATATCTATTACTTTTAGTATGTTTCTTAGTGTGTTCTTTAATCTAATTTATGTTTTATTGATGTTTGATTATTGTAGGTTAGGAACCGTTTTCCTTTCTTCCAAGTAGTGTTCTAATGCAGTACACACTACAAAACATATTTTTGAATATGTGAATGAATGCATTAAACAAGTCAAACCTGAAAATATTGTTCAAATAGTAACCAACAATGCCAAAAAAAATATGGCTATTGCTAAGGTTGCGAAAAAGAAGAGGTCAAACATGTTTTGGACTTTATGTGCTACTCACGCCATTTATCTCATGCTTAAAAGTATTAGGAAGCTTCCAAGGTTTAATAAGTTTATTAAGCAAGGTTCAATAAGTTTATTGAGCAAGCAAACAGTTGATAATCTTCATTTGTGCTTATCATAAAACTTTGGCAATATAAGGTCCTTTACAGAGAAGAAGGACATAGTGAGGCCAGGAAAGACTAGATTTACATCTACTTTCCTTACTTTGCAAAGCTTGATGGATAATAAAAATAATTTAAAGACAATGTTTAGTAGATAGGAATAGGAAAAGTGCAAATTCTCACAAAGTATCAAAGGAAAATTGGCCTACACAACTGTGATAAGTTCAGGGTTTTGGAATGGCGTGATAGATTGTTTAAAGGTTTTTGCACCTTTGACTAATGTGTTGAGCCCAGTGAATAGGACCAAAAGTCATCAATGCCTTGATATATAGAGAACTAAGAAGCGTTAAACAAGATATTAGACAGGCCTTAAACAACATCAAAAATAATTATCGACCAATCATTGAAAGAATGGATGAAAGAATGAAATATCGGCTAAATTCTCCATTGCAAATTATAGTACATGTACATTATATGAATTCGGAAGGGCATTTTACACATGTAGATAACGTATTGTAAAATAAAGCATAAAAGCAATGAAATTAGAACACTAATCAAAATAATACGGAAAAGAGAAAACACAAGAGAAAGAGAGAGTAACTTTCTTTCCTTTATTTACTTCTCAAAGGTATCACAATAGACACCCATGCACCCTCTATTTATAGGCTAAAAATCATAAGTAAAGGTAATAGAAAAAGGTAAAAATTACAAATGATATTAAGACACTAATAAGGAGAGCATTATTGATAAAGGTTATAGGATATCAAAGGGTGACATCCATTAATTTACAACAATATGAATTTTTAAAACTATATTATGGGTCATCTCAACAAAAGAATCGGGTCATTGGTGAATAAGAGAAGGGTGTGACTAACAAGAGTTTCATTAATATTTAACAATCCTATATATTTATACCAAATATGCCTTCTCGTACAGATTCTTTTCTAACCCAAAAAAAGTAAGAAATTAAATTCAAATTGAAGAAACAATCACAATCCACATCAACGTGATTATCCAAGACAGCTCAAATTGTTAATTGATAGACTTAGAGTCCCCTATAAAACTCATGGTTTCTTCTCTAAACATGTACTAATCATATAAGATATTTTCTCCCATTTTAATAGGTTAATTCTTTCTATTAAGTGAAATCTCCAGGTCATGATGAGGAAGAGCAAGGGTAGGCAAAAGTTGGAGATGGTCAAAATATCTAATGAGAGCAATCTCCAAGTGACCTTCTCCAAACGTCGATCTGGTCTCTTCAAGAAGGCTAGTGAACTTTGCACACTCTGTGGTGTTGAAGTTGCCATCATAGTGTTCTCTCCTACAAATAAAGTCTATTCATTTGGCCACCCTTGTGTTGAATCTATTGTAGAGCAATTCATCACTCAAAACCCTTTACAATCCTCAAGAACCATGCAACACCTTAGACATCATTATAATGCTAACGCTTATGAGCTCAATATGCACCTCACTATGGTATGTATACTTTATTCTTGGTTTTTGATTTTTTACATTTGATAATAGATCACAAATAATAGTTTAGATTTGTTTTACCAAACAAAGAAGATAATCATTTTTAATATTATTTGAAATAAAGAGGAAACATCTTTAAATCCCTTTTTTTATATGTGGTGTAAGGATTCAAGTTAGATATACAATAAACAAGATTATTAGTCCCACTATTTTACTTAGATTATTATATAAATCATTAAATGATGTGTTTTTGAAAATTAAGATTGCATCATAAATACATGATTATGAGGACAATGTATGTCATAGATAGTTTTAATTGTTGATGTGTCAGATCATGAGTTGAAAACCTTTTTGTTGTAACCAAACAATGGATCAGGTGCTCAATGAACTTGAAGCAGAGAAGAAGAGGGGAGAGGAGTTGAGCCAGATGAGAAAAGCTTCTCAAAGCCAGTGCTGGTGGGAGACACCCATTGACAAACTCAACCCACCCCAACTCAAGCACCTGAAATCAGAATTAGAGGATCTCAGGAACAAGATCGCTCAACAAGCAAAAAAGATTATGATCCAGCCGTCTACTGCCCCTCAAGAGTTTTCAGGCAGTTCAAGCATTGGAGAGATTCTCCAATTTGGCCCTAATAGTACCGATATCAACTCCTCCAACAAGAACTTGATGCCTTCTCTTCCTTCTCCTATGATCCAGTCTTCTACTCTTCCTCAGTATTTTCCAGTCAATTCAAGCTCTGGAACTAGCCTTGCATTTGACCCAATGAATAATCCCCCCGTCACAAACATGATTTCTCCTCTTCCTCTTCCTCCTTATCAACCTCACCAGCTTCTTCATTTTAACTCTCCTCCTTACCTTCCTCATCCTCCTCATCCTTTACCTCATCCAGATCCAAGATTCAGCTACAAATTTGGCTAGAATTATTATAAATTCACAAATTTAAAGTGTTAGCCAAACAAAATTTCCTTTCAATAATTGTTTAGGGTTTGAGTTTTTAAATCTTTGTAAAGGCATTCCTTTTTCTCATGGTTGGTTTCAAGTTGTTTTGTTCGATAGTTATTATGTATGGAATCTAAGGTTGTAACTCGTCACGTGGTGATGATTACAACAAGTATTATATGGTGTGTTCGTTTGTTTTAACTATATGTAATTTGCTCTTATCTTTGCTTAAATTCGACTTACAAGGATTATTAAGGTATTCTTCATTTGTGAATGAATATAAACTTAATTCTTTTTTTCTTTTTTCCGGAACACGAATATAAACTTAATTCTTAAGCATCATTAATTGATAATTTATTTCAAGTATGATCTGTCAAGGCCATACAAAACCAAAAACAACATATGAATGCTAAAATGTAAAGAATCAAGAATATATGTTTCCATATACACCTTTTGCTACCAGCATTGGATAAAGTTTTGAGAGTCCTCTATGCACAGTACGAGAGAATGCGCATACAAACTATAGATTATGTGGCAGCTTGTATAAAATCATGTATTTTATAATGCTTACACTAGTAAGAGTTTTAAAAAAAAAAGAATCATTGTATTCTTTTATAACATCTAATTTACTCAATTTTTGTCCTTAGATTTTTGTGAAGTTTTTCTCTTTTTTATGTGTCCACATGGCACTGTTAGCGTAATCCAATGGGGGACTCAGGAACTTATGCTAGAGGGGACATTTTGAATATCATGTTTAATTTTTTTTTCAAAAGACGATAACAACTTTACTGAGACTGACATATTTTTTTTTTTTTTAATTATGGTTTCTCTTAACTTGTACTAAAGAGCATATACTGAGGATTCAAAAATTTAAATAAGAAACTCATTTTTATTCTTTCAATACTTCAATATTAATACAACTCTCCTGTATTCCTTTAAAGTAATAATAAATTATCATGTAATTTTTGAAATGTTCATATAAGACATTATTAATACAATGCTTATAATATTATTCTATAGTTTGGAAAATTTTATAATCATTTACAAATTGGCAATATAAATTTTAATTATAAAATCTGCATTTTACATTAATTTGATATCAAGATGTAACAAACTGACATATCACTAAGTCAATAAATTGTTTTATAAACCCGTACTTGAATTTTATTTTTTCTTTTAATACTTTTCAAGTTTTTTAAAGACATTTAAATGGATTAAACTATAAAAATATGAGAGAAAAATGATTTGTTAATTCCAACTTAACCATTTTGATCTAACAAATTAAAATATATAAATTTAATTCATTAATTGAATTCAAAAAAACCCTAGTCATTCAATTAAAAAATAAAAGGAAACAAGTACAAGTTGAAAGCAAGCACTAGAGTTATAGAATTTGAAAGACTGGGAATTAAAGTTGTTAAGAAATGAAGATTGCAAAAGAAAACAATAAAACTTGAATGAAATGGCATTTTCATAATTATCCTCAAAACCCTACAAAAGTTTTCAAAACTTCGAGAGGTGTGTGGCAGTCTTGGCCTTAACTAGGTCCGCTAGTGGCATAATCCATTATATAACTATATTTCATAAACAAACCCAAATGTTGGACCTAAAGAGCAATGTATTCCTACAGTCTCTGAGGTTACTTCTACAACACAGAAACAGGAACCTAGTCATGTGACAGCTTCTACAGTTCTTCTGAAACAATCCAAGGCTTTTACAGACACTCTGCAGCTAAGAGCTGAAGGCACAGCTTTACTTGTACATGGGGCAAGCCAATGTCAACTGGAAACTAAGCCAAGCTAAGTCTTCAAACTTAGCTCAATGAGCTCAAGCTCAAGAAATTTCAAGTAATCAGTTAAAGTTTTCAAGAACTTCAACAAGTGGTGCATTCCTATTGGTTGAAGCATGATTAGTTAGTTAAAGATAATCAAGTTGTTAACAGAAATCTTGCCAGGTGGCAAGCTCATAAAGTAAGTATAAAAGAATGGTTAACACAAGTATTTTGTAAGACAAGAAAATCAATAAAAGTTGGTTTTTCTCTTGCAATTTTTCTCTTCAATTCTTGAGCTTCAAGGTTCCTAGAACCTTCTCATGGTATCAGAGCTTCTTGACAGAAGTCAATGGCAGATCCGGGTTCTAGTTCAACTTCAGCACCAATAACAAGCAACGACAATAGGTCGTCCTCCTTGAAATCCATGGATGTCTCAACAATTGCAAAATCCCTAAACTTTAACGTTCCAATCAAGCTCAACAACACCAACTATGGCTTTAGGAAGGCACAGGTCATAACAGCAACTCGTGCTTTTGGCCTTGATCATCTCATATCAACTGATAGATCACCTCCAAAGAAATTCATCAACAACACACAAATTGTTAATTCTACTTCAACAGAGCCTCAAACCAGTGAGGAATATATCATGTGGGAGAGAGCTTATCAACTTCTTCTCTATTGGCTCTTCTCTACTTTGAGTGAGTCAGTTCTTGGTCAAGTGACTCACTGCATGAGTTCTTTGGAAGCTTGGACTACGCTTGAGAAGTCATTTGTATAGCAATCTACAGCCAGGATCTCACAACTTCGACAACAACTACAGACCTTCAAAAAAGTTACTCTTTCTATCTCTGACTTTGTGATGAAGTTGAGACAAATCGCAGATAAAATGGCCGCCGTGGGACAACCTATCACATACAATGAACTTATCTTGTACATACTCAATGGTGTTAGCATGAATATGATCTAGTGGTGGTCTTGATCACTTCACAAAAACATAAAATATCAATTCAAGATGCCCAGTATCAGCTAATGTTATACAAGCAAAAGATAAATGGAGTCTCAAAGCTTGATCTGAGTTCTTCATCAATCAATTATACTTCAAGTGCTAGTGAGAAGAGGTTTCAACAAAAACAATCAAAAAACTTTTGAAGGTAGAGGTAATGATGATAGTCATGGTTGGAACAAAGGTGGAAGATATGATAGAGGTTAGTAGAAAGTTGTTTGTCAGATTTGTGGAAGAACAGGCCACAAGGCACTCCAATGTTACCGTTGATTTAATATTTCATATCACCTCAAAGGCAAAATTAGTCATACTACAATGTGTCCAACTAAATCCAACTAAATGCCAAACCAAGCAAATCTACATCAGAACTCAGAAACCATTACAACATAAAGCATAATTGTTGATCCAACTTGGTATGTTGATTCTGGAGCAACAAATCATATCACAACTGATCTGAACAACTTGGCTAGTCATTTAAGCTACAATGGGTCCGACAAAGTGGCCATGGAAAATGGTGAGTGTCTAAAGATTTCTAATGTAGGAGACACACAAATCCAATCTCACAATTAGCCACCTACATCCTTAGTCTTGTAAAATGTTTTGCATGTCCCCCAAATAAAAAGGAACTACTCAACATTTTGAAGTTCACTAAGGACAACATTTGTTGAAATAGATGATAATTCTTGTTGTTTTGAAGGACAAGATTTTGGGGAGACCTTTGCTTAAAGGCAAGCTTGATGTTGGTCTCTATCAACTGCAACTCAAGAAAGCATAATCAAGAAGGTTTTGCAATCTTTCCTCTATTTCAGATTACTCTAAGCAAAGTAGAACAAATGTTATAGTTGTTTAGTAAATAAAACTTGTTCAGACTCTTGTAGTATAAATAAGAAAGAGTTGGCTGTTGTATCTACTAGTCAAATGCATTTCAAGATTTGGCATGCAAAACTATGTCATCCATCTTGTAAGGTGTTCAAACAAGTTATAAAGAAAATTCATTTTGATTGCAAGGTCTCTGAATCAGATTTTTATGATTCTTGCAAGCTTGGAAAGGTTCATCAACTACCCTTTCCAAGGTTGCAAATCATAGCCAAACATCTTTTAGAAATAGTGTATTCGAATTTGTGGGGAACCTCTCCATTACAGTCCATAGAAGGTTATAGGTATTACATTACATTTGTGGATTCTATTATAGATTTACTTGGTTATATCCACTTAAATTGAAGTTTGAAGCACTCTCAATTTTCTTGAGTTTCAAAAGACATGTTAAACTTCAATTAGATTACAAAATCAAGTGCTTGCACACTAATACAGGTGGTAAATTTAAAGCATTCTTGCCTGTGAAAGAAGCTGGTATTTAGGCAAGGTTTTCTTGCCCACATTCTCATCAACAAAATGGTGTTCCACAAAGGAAACAGAAACACTTGGTTGAGATAGGTTTGACACTATTAGCTCATGCATTAATACATTGATTTTCTGGGTTGAAGCCTTCTCCACTGCAGCTTTTCTCATCAATAATCTTCCTT
Organism: Dimocarpus longan; assembly: GCA_022984855.1. Classification (NCBI taxonomy): domain Eukaryota; kingdom Viridiplantae; phylum Streptophyta; class Magnoliopsida; order Sapindales; family Sapindaceae; genus Dimocarpus; species Dimocarpus longan. The sequence goes on from CM041020.1 coordinate 14,252,278, forward strand.
CTAGTGTGTTAAACTTTGTATTTACTTTCGAGAAGTTATATCACAAGTAGCCTTACCATCACTTTACTTTTAGGTGTAGTTGCTTTCTATACCTCAAGTGTTACTCAACTAACAAGCTAAATTTTCATTTAGCTAAGTGTATCTTTCTCGGATATAATTCAATGCACTGAGGTTACAAATGTTTGCACAGCTTAGGAAGGGTGTACATCTCCAGAAATGTTGAATTTAATGAATGGAGTTTCCTTATCTTTAATTATTTCCACCAAAAGTCTCAAATTCTGATAGTTCAAAGGCTACAAGTTTACCTCCTAGCTTTCTTGCAAACAATCCTTAAATCAACAGAACTAATGTTGATTTATCAGTCTCACATGCACAACCTGTATCATCTCCTAACCTTACAACTAATGCTCCTTCAATACCTCTTTCAATTCCTATATTAACCCATCTAACCCTATCTAAGCAATCAACCTCAACTAATATTCACCTTATGTTGACTAGATCCAAAGCAACACTTTTCTCACTTTCATTTACTGCTACACTATATAAATCCCCACATGCCCTGTCTGCCATTTTAGAACCCATATCGCTGCTCTTTAAGATAAAGGGTGGTTTGCAGCAATGATAAAAGAGTTTGAAGTCCTCCAACAAAATAACACCTAGACATTTGTACCTTATACTACAAACATGAATCTAGTAGGAAATAAATGGTCTTTTGCACCAAATTTAATTGAGATGGTTCAATCTTAAAGTTGAAATCTAGGCTTATTGCCAAGGGTTTTCATCAAACCCCTGGCTTAGACTATTTCAGCACCTATAGCCATGTTGTCAAAGCCTCCATAATTTGAGTAATTTTCACTTTAGCTGTGTCAAATTAATGGTCAATGCAACAAATCAACATCAACAATGTGTTTTTGAATGGTGAACTTATTAAGGTGGTGTACATGTCTCAACCAGGAGGATTTACCGACCCTCATCAACCACAGCATGTGAGGAAGCTAAACAAAGCTCTTTTTAGCCTCAAACGGGCCCCAAGAGCTTCATTTACCAACCTAAAACTTTCACTCTTCGCTTAGTGATTCAAAAACTCCACTTCTAATGTCTCTTTATTCCTTAAGATTGATCATGATTGCACTATCTACTTGCTGGTATAAGTTGATGATATACTCATCACTGGACCTAACGCTATGCCGATTTAGTAAGTCATCACTTACCTTAACACTCATTATGCTCTCAAAGTTCTTGGACCAATCAGCTACTTCCTTGGTTTTGAAGCTTACAGGAACTCCTCTAGTCTATATCTATCTCAATCAAATTACATCATAGATCTCCTTACCAAAACTGGAATGCTTGATTCAAAACCAACATCTTGTCCCACTACTACAAGTGTCAAACATTCTAAAGACTCTGGCACTCCTTTTGTTGACCCTTTCTTGTATCATATAAGGGTGACAATTTGGAATCTGACATGACGGATCAACACGAAATCAACACGATTATTACGGGTTAAGGTTGAGCACAAACGAATTGGGTAAATAAACGAGTCAACCTATCTAACCCATTTAATAATCGTGTCGAGTTCATGTTCTATTAATTGTGTCACGGGTTGAACACTTTACCGAGGGTAAAAAAGTATTTTCATATTAGAGGGCTATTCATTTACTTTTAGTGGGAGGTATATATACCCTTCAAACTCTACCTAACCATACTTCCATTCATTTCCTCATCCATCAGTAGCCATACCATCCACTCTACAACTACACTAAACGACCACACCCTCTACTCATAGCTACACCACATAGCCACACCAGTCACCTAACGTTGACACCGATCATCACAGCCACGCCAATCATCCAATAACTACGTCAGTCATCGTAGCCATGTCGGTCATCTCCACTTCGATCACAGCATCTCCGTCATCTCCATATATCCTCTATCCAATAGCCACACCAACCACACTAGCCACTCAACCATGTCGGTCTTCATATTATTATTAGATCCTTTATCTCTGACGAGGCTGCATCATCATCATCATCAATTCTTTACCCATCCAGCAGTAGCCACCCACATGACCACATTAGCAACATCCAAATTTGGTACTTCAATCAGTAGGTTTATGCCTAAGTAAATGAATTTGTTGGCAGGATTTCCCTTTGTTCATATGCTATACTATCTATATAATTATTGTTACATCTTTTAGGATCTTCGGGAGCTTTTCAGCCTTCCTAAGCAGAGGTATGTATTATGTTACATGTTTAAGATTAAAATGAAATGAGTTATTAGGAGAGAAAAATATGAGATTTTTTATTTTTTTTTATTTTTGATATTTTATTTTAATTGCATATATTTAGTTGGAATCATTTTATGGATTAGATGTGCTTGATGATTCAAATTAAGTGAGTTAATTATGATATTACTTTTTAATTTTAATGTACAACTTAAATCTATGGATTCCAATAATATTAATATCGATGATTGGGAAACCAATAGTATGGAAGAGGATTTAGATGAGAAATGAGATGAATATGTCAAAGTAGAGGCCAAAGATATGGGAAAAAGGATGAATCTCATGCTGACCAAACCTATACCCGCAAAAAAAAAGCTTAGATCAAAAGTGTGGAGTATATTTATGAAGTTACCATGAAGTAAAAATGGAAAGCTAAGGAGTAAATGTAAGTTCTACAACAAGATTTATATTTGTGAAAGCAATTATGATACCGACAACATGAAATGTCATATGGAATTAACTTGTCTTATGAGAAAAAACTATGATATAAGTTAAATATTCATTGAAAAAATTGGTGCAGATATCATGACACTTACTAAGCCTAAAGTTGCTAAAGTATTTTGAGGTATGATATCTGCAGCCATTGTATGTCATGATTTGTCTTTTCAATTTGTAGAATAGAAGTGGATTAGGAAAATAATTGAATATTTGTACAAGAATTTCACTTTAGTTTCTAAAAATACCGCAAAGGCGGATGTGTTGAAGATGCATGCCAAAGAAAAACCAAAGATTAGGAATATGCTAGAAGAATCCCCTGGTAGAATTAATTTGACATGTGATTTGTGGACATCTATAACTACTGATGGTTTGTTATGTCTCACATCACATGTTCTGATAAAGATTGGGTGTTATAAAAGAAAGTATTGAATTTTTCTTTTATGGCACCACCACATAATGAAGTTTTCTTAGCACATAAGATTAATACATTATTATGTGAGTGGAAAATTCAAAATAGGATATTTACAATTACTTTGGACAATGTTTCATCTAATTAATCCTTTATTGATATTTCGAAAAATCAATTGAACATAGGGGCACTTGTATGTCATGGTGATTTTTTATATATTCATTATTGTGCTCATATTCTTAATTTGATTGTTCAAGATGGTTTGAAAAAATTAAATAAGGAGGTCCATAAAATTCATGAGTGTTTGAAATATGTGAAAGGGTCGCAAGTGAGGAAACAGAAGCTTTTAAAATATGTGAAGCAAGTTTCTCTTATTATAAGATGGGTCTAAGGCAAGATGTTTAGATGGAATTCGACTTATCTTATCCTTGAAAATGCTATTAATTATCGTCATACTTTGTGTACATTAAAGTTGAGCGATAGTAATTTCAAGTATTGTCTTTCTCCAAGTGAGTGAGAAAAGGTTGAGAAAATTGTCTTATTTTTTAAAGTATTTTATAAAGTCACTTGTATTTTCTTGGGAACGTAGTATCCTACTTCAAATTTGTATTTCCCCAAGACATTGAAATTTTATGTGCTATTACAGGAAAACTTAGAAAATGGTGATTTGTTTTTTAAAAATATGGCTACTCATATGTATACTAAATTTAACAAATACTGGGGTGATTTTTGTATGATCAGGGCAATAGCATTGATTTTGGATCCTCTCTACAAGATGAAATTTGTTGATTTTGTTTATAGAAAAGTTTTAGAAAGGATTCATTTGAGTTTGAAAATATTCTAAGTAAGTTGCATTTGTTATCTAATGAGTATGTGAAATATGCTTCAATTACTTCAACATCTACTCCTAATGATAGTGGTCATAACTTGATCATTAATTCTTCGTCACAAGCTACCATTGCTTACCATCTTTTAGTGTTATGAAGGTAATTGCTATATGCTAACTTGTTCATATATTTAATTTGGTTTGTTAAATATATAGATATATATATTATTTGTATAATATTAATATTGTTTTTTATTAATAAATATTTATAAGAGTGGGAATCATTTGACAAAGATATATTTGATAGCGATTTCACAAGAAATACACAATTGCAAGTGGGAATCATTTGACAAAGATATATTTGATAGCGATTTCACAAGAAATACACAATTGCAATTGTAATTGGATGAACCAAAGCTTCAAGATACAATGGACTTTGATGTTTTGAGCATCTAGAAAGCCAATGTAATTCAATTTCCTAAACTGGGAATGATGGCTCGTGATATTTTGAGTATCCCGGTATCTATGGTGGTCCGAAGCGGCGTTTATTGTTAGCGGTCGAGTCCTTCATCAATATTGGAGTTCACTTAAACCACACGTGGGGGAGGCTATAGTTTGCATTCAAGATTGGATATATGGAGGCAAAGGTAATTTTTTACTAAAAGTGTTAATTGTAATTTGCATGTGTTATATGATTATGAATTTAGTTTTTTTTTCTATTGGGATAATCTTAATTTTTTTTATTTATCATTATTGTAGAGAATTCAAATCTTGGATTAAATGAGCTTACCGAAGACGTCATGAACAAGAATGTTGATAGTGAAATTGTTAGCGCTAGTAATCGCATTATCGAATCTATTTCATCACAAATTGTCATGTAGTGATAAAATTTTATTGGTTTTTATAAAATATTTGTCAAAATATTTTTTTCATATATTAATGTATAATTTACTAATAAGCTAACTTTTAGTTATTATCTTTTGATAGGTTATAGTTTGGTGGATGCAATCAACAGTTGATCTTATTTTTCTAATATAAAGGATTATACTTGCGAATTTATTTTTTTATGTTGTTTTTGTAACATGAAGGACTATATTTGCAAAGATGTTTATACTCATCTTTGTGATCATTTATATTTTTATGTTTTGGATTATATTTGTGAATGATTATACCTTTTTTAAGATTTTAGATTGTATTTGTGGATTTAGGAGGTCTTGTGTATCTTTATTTTAATTTCGTTTTTTTATTAGATCTATATTAAAATTGAAATGTATTAAATATAGTTAAATAGGTCATAACGAGTCATTAAACATGTTAGTTAAATAGGTCATTAAACATGTCGGCTAAACGGATCAATAAATTGGTCATTAAACATGTCAGCTAAATAGGTCAATAAATAGGTCACTAAACGGATCAATAATGAGTTGATAAACAACCCGTAAATAAATGGGCTAACCATATCGTTTTTATGTCAACCCATTAATAATTATATCGTGTTCATGTTGAAAAGGTTCGACCTGTTATAAATCGTATCGTGTTCATATCATGTCTGTGTCATGTCCAACCTGACCCTTCAACTCAGATTGCCACCCCTAGTAACATAGAATCATTGGTGCCCTCCAATATCTAACACAGACAAGGCCAGATATATCTTACATTGTCAACAAACTCAGCCAATTTTTGGCTGCCCCTACCAATATCCATTGGTTAGCTTGTAAACGGGTTCTGAGATACTTAAAGGGTACCATTGGCTATGGTTTGAGTTTTACTCCCCATGTGTCTCTCAACCTAAAAGCTTTTAGTGATGTAGATTGGGCTAGTTCTCTAGATGATTGTCACTCCACTATAGGTTTGTGTCTTTCTTGGTGGAAATCTTGTTACACAGTCATCAAGAAAACAGACAGTGTATTTTGTTATTGTGCATTATATTTAATCATTATTTAGATTTTAATTATTTTGCAATTTTAATTGTTGTATAACTTCGACTAAATCCGACAACATGATTTTTTTTTTTTTGAGTTATCGGGGAGGACTAGCTGGGGAGACAACCAAGATCATACTGTTAGGGCACTTATGGCACAGCCTAAATAAGTTGTTTCTATACAACTAGAACACACACTTAGGTGAGAGACAATCCATATATATAGAAAAAAATCTCACCATATTTGGAGGTGGAGTGCATAATCTCTCGAGCCCATGACTTGTCATGGGAGGGATTAATAACATGATATTAGAGTATCTTAGAAAAAGGAAAAGATGCAATACCTATAGTAATGGAAATAGAATATTCAACCGTAATAAGCCTAGTTGTAACATGGAACCTCACTAGAAAATTATTTACTGCAACATATGATACATATAATGTTCTTTATGCAAAATTAAATCATGGCATTTGATGACCATTCAAAAGATTCCAAAGAGTGGTTGCCGAACATTTTTCTAGTTGATTTAAAATCTCCAATAATTTTTAGAATCTAGACAGTAGTCGTGTTACGTCCAAGAGTTGCATGTCTTGTAAGAGACATAATTGCTCGGTGTGTGGTGCATCATCTTTGGGGTGCACCCTATAACATCAAAACCATTTGTATATGTCCACACAAATTGCAATGCTTGACCATTTTCCTTTAAATATCATTATGAATGAACTTGAACGTCTTTTTAAATCCAAGAAAGATGTAGCGGAAGATTTTAGTAAAAATGGTTCCAATGTATAGGATCGTCAATATTACAAACTTGTTAACAAAGTAAAGTTAGAAATATGAATATATGGAATCGCACATTATCGATTCCCAATTCCACTTTAATGATTTAACTCCTTTTTCTTGAATCTGCTTGATGTTTTGAAAACTCAATGTCTTCCCTCCAATGACTCTTCGATCAACTTTAGTGAGTGGACACTTTAGGGAGAGGATGAAAAGCCATAGAGATAAACTCTTTGTGAATTGTGGCTAGGTAGAGAAAAACATAAAGTTTTCCGATTTGAGAAAATACAACTCATCACAAGAATTCTGCATGCGCTATAACTTTCGTAACCTAAAGACTATTTATTGATGTAGGACAAACACTAAAGAAATAGATAGATTAGACAATTAGGGATTGGAGTAGATAGAAATTAGAGAAAATGATGGACACTATGAAAGAAAGGGGAGAAAACAAGAGGAATAACAAAGGAGAGAAATTTGGAGTATTGAAAATCATTTTATTTCATAATCATAGTCTTAGAAACAAAGAGAAACTACGCCATTATTTATAGTGACCAAATACAAATTTAAATTTCAAATCAAAACCTAATCAATAAAGAAAAATCCTCAATAAATCAAAATAAAATCCTTATAATTCAATTATGCCAATCATCAATTAACATGAAATAATATCAATCAATCAATTAAAAAAATTAAAAGACCTTCAAAATTATGTCAAATTAAAGACCCTAATCAATTCTCCATCATAGATATTAAGATGAGTTGTCTGATGTTTCAGTTTTTGTTTGTATAAGATTACTCATGAATCAAAAATAAAACTTATTATTCTAGTTTAAATATTTAAATAATGTTAAATCACCTCTGAAACTTTATTAAGCATATCATTCAAGTAGAAAATGTATAACACCATTGTCAAAACCAAAAGAAAGAAAAGGAATGATAATTTTCGGAGTGTAAGTTTGCATAATATGGTATATTATTTGAAAGCTGACGAAATTTCAATTACAACCAAAACTGACATAAAATTCAATTAATCAGCGGACGCATTAATCACTTGCTAGCGAGGCACTAGCTCTTGTAAGTTGTAACTGCTTGCAATAAATAAATGAAGAGTGAATTCATAAAAACACATATCAATGTCCATATCCATTTCCAAATATGCAGATACTTCAACCCAGAGCAATCTCACGAGGTTTGGTCTCATATGCATGTTATGCAAAATATGGTGAGGGATAGGTAGATCCAACCAAAATCTTGGTAGCTTGTTCTACTACCTTCTTCTTTAGCTCCCCCATCGCCATCCTCAATTGCTGGAGCTCATGCAATCCAAGTTCATCAATATGGGCTTCCCACCAGCACTGCTTCCTACTTGTTTTCCTCATTTCGTCAAGCACTTCTCCTCTCTTTCTCTCAACTTCTAGTTGATTAAGAACTCCTGTCAGCTCCATGTTAAGCTTGCAAATATTAGCATCTCGGTAAGCTTCAACGAGTCTATTTGTACCCTTGTCCGATTGTGAATTACGGGCAAGAAAGCGATCGATGATGGATTCAATATCGGGGTGGCCAAATGAAAAGGCTTTGTTTGCCGGAGAGAAGACTATTATGCCAATCTCCACACCACAAAGTGTGGTAAGTTCACTAGCCTTTTTGAATAATCCGTTTCGGCGCTTGGAGAAGGTCACTTGTAGACGATTTTTGTTTGTTATCTTTGCCATGGAAATCTTTTGGCGACCCATGCAAGGCTTCTTGATCGTCTTCTCCATAGCCAAATATTTCAAAGCAAATGATAGAATTTAATGAGAAATGTTTGTTGTATTTGTGTTGATTTTGTTGTGTTGTTCTAAGGAAACAGTGGAGAATTTATAGGATTATAATTCCTACAAAATTTATTAATTCTCGATTACTTTAAATAATGATTCATTATCTCACGATTTGGAAGTTATCAAATCTTATTGCGTTAATATATAATTATTGTTCAATTTATTATGTATTAGTTGGCATCAATAATGAAAAGAAAAAACTGTTTGACTTGTGTTGAAGTCAATATGTTAACAAATTCCTTGTATTGAATCGATTATTATATTAATTGTAAAGTTATAGGGTTATAATTCCTTCATAGTTTAGTAATTCTCTATTACTTTAAGTAATGATTAATTGTCTCACGATTTAGAAGTTATCAAATCTTATTGTCTTAATGCATTAATACTATTCAACTTATTATGTATTAGTTGGCATAAATAATGAACTTTGACTTAGCAGATGTCAATATATGCTAACAAAATCCTTATGTTGAATTAATTATGTTAATTGTAAAATTATAGCGGGGATATATTTTTAATTAACATAATTTCCAATGTCAGCTGTCCATTTATGTGATTACCAATTTTTCTCTAATAATTACTATTGTTTTTCTTTTTATTTTATAATGCTTAGATGCCAGTTGGTTCATGTTTATCGTTTGGAATTATAAGAGATTCCTTTACATGGTTTATTTCTATCTTCTCTCTCTTTAATTCTAGTGTTAAACAAAATTGCAATGAGAATTAAAATTAGAAATAATAATCAAATTAAGCAGAAACTTTAACGGTTGAGAACAAAATAATAACCATGAGTTTAACAGCTTTCTATTAACTAACCAGAGTTTGTGATATATCAAAACCTTAATCCTTAATAAAATTGCTAATTTTGGATTTCAAAGATCCATTGACTTGTGATTACTTTTTTTGTTTTTCTTATGAAAGAGACCTGTGATTGCTGTTGTAGACTTAATTTATAAACATATAAATGGTTGTTACCAAAGATGGATCTAATTTAAGGTCCAACGGACACGTGCTCCTTGAAATTTTATGAAAAATTATTAAGTTTATAATTTTACTTGTTAAATATTTCGATATATAAACAAATATTATATAGTTTACGAAGTAAAGAGTATCACAAATAGTGACTTGGTTTGGTGGTGTGAGGCTTTCATTCTTTCCACAAGAATCATGTTTTGAACCTCACATTTGTTGTCTCTAATTTGCATTTTTCTCTTTTTTTTTTTTTTTTCAAAAACAATGACAAAAAATGTGTGTGGGGTTCTTTTGCTTTTTCTCTGTTTTTTTTTTTTTTTTCAAAAACATAGACAAAAAGTGTGTGGGGTTCTAACCCTGACTTGGAAAGAGATGGTGCAACCACTTACCAGCCAAGCTGATCTTTAAATTTAACATACCTTGACTTTGGAATCTTTTATATCCTATCACATACTATGAACAATTATTACTAACTACATAATTAGCACAAACTATTTTTTTATTGCAAACTATATCATATTAATCATAGCCAAATTTTAAAAATAAGAACATATTTAATTAGATGTGAATTGCACCTCTATTTATAGTTTAAGTAGTTAGTACACTTTTTTTTCACTTCGTAATAAAAGTTTGAATTCCACCATGTGTATTTACCAATATACACAGAGAGAGTTTTCTCTCTTTTTATAATAGGAATAGATATTCTCCGTATTATAAGAGTAAAACGTATAATATTGTATTATATAAAAAAATAAAAATAAAAACGTATGATGTTGTTTAATCTTAATAAGTATTGGTTTATTCTTGATTATTGATATAAATTATTTTTATTGTCCATAAATTATTTTACATAAAAAATAAAAATAAATAAAACTCATATGAATTATAATTATTTTATTATTAATTTTTATTTTATGTTACTTTGTTATAAAATACCCCCCTAACATAAATATCTAGGTCTGCCACTGGTTGTAGCAAGGGATTTTTAATCGCTGAATTGGATATGATTTGTAATCAATGTAAACTATATCACCCATATTATCAATCATACCGAACAATTAAAAATTGTTAAAGTTATTTTAATTTATAATCAACATATAAAAACATCATATATATCATTAATTCCCATTACCATTTACTTCCATAACAAATTCCTTGCCAAAACAAAAATGAATTTATTTTGGCATATATAAGCTGTTCCTTACTTATTTGTCACTAAATAATTAGTTTCTTTCTCTTTAGGAAATCTACAGCTCATGTTGTTTTGTATTATTAATTATTATTATCAAATTTTCAATGTTAGGAAACTTGATATCATCAAATGAACCAAGCTCCAAGTATAAATAGGCCCCAATCAACGCGTAATCTCTTCAACACAGTCTCTCATTTTTCACATTTATCCTCAATTCATAAAAATGGCCAGTCCTGATGATGACAAACTAGACAAGCTAGTAAAGAGAGAAGTTTTCCCCCAAGAAGAAAATTTGGATATCACTCTTCAAACTCCTCTTACATCAAAAAGGGTCACCGGTGGTAAAGCTAGAATAGTTAACATTCAGGTATGGATGCTTACACTCGAGCTCCACAGCTGGTGGTTCCGGAGGGAGAGTATAGCAGCAAACCTTCCTAGACTTTGACAAAAGATGTGCCAACTACAAATTCAATACCAATGATATCCCTATGTGGCGCAAATGTCCTCTGGGGCACAAGACTTTGTGTAACGCATGTGGGATATAGTAGAGGCCAAAGATGGAGAGGAAAAGGAACGCTGGAACCGCAACTGCAACTGCAATACAAGTGATACCCCCATGTGGCGTAATGACCCGCTTGAGCACAAGACTTTGTGTAACGTGTGTGGGATCAAGTACAGGAAAGTGGAGAAGAAAACGAATGCTAGATAAGCAGCTGCAGGCAGTAGGTACCCTGCTTAGGAGTCCATTTCCTCTTCCGTTTATGAAGAGATTTTAGGTGTTTAGTTCATGAGAATGTTTGTTCTCATCCATTTTTTATTAAATGATATCCCTTTTAATTTTGTACCAAAATTTGGTGAATTTTTAGTTTTATGAGATATTACCAACAGTGCAATGACTCAAATATAAGACAATGATTAGACTGAATTCTTTGTAAATTTCCAATGTTCAAGTCTGACATTGGAAAAACATTTGAAAATCTTAATAATTGTTGAACGTTCTGGTTAACAATATATATTTTATAAAATTGAATGTGTATATTAGAATTTTGTCATAAAAATGATAAGACTTCCATATTTTATGGTTCTCATTTGTAAATTGTAATCAACTTTTATTAGTTTCATATTATATTTTTGATAAATAAAAGGAAAAGAGTGTCATTTTTATTATGCATGCATGAAGCGTAACTTTTATTTGGTTTATTTTTTAATGCCTACATGCTCAAGGTCAGTGTTGATCGAAATATTCATTAACTTTTCAGTTTAATTAATGTTGTGAATGTTGTAAGAATTTATTCGTTGTTGTAAGAATTTATTCATTCTTCACCTTTTCTTCTCTAAACTAACTTTTTTTCTATTGCCATAAAGTTGTTTGACATATGGTATTTTTGTTAAAATATGATTATCATTAAAGCACACGCATTTAAGATATGTTAACTAAGAATATTCATAAAATATAATTTTGTTAGCTTAAAAATACTATTAATGCAAGCGTATTTCCACATTTGCTATAGCCTTCTTAACCTAAAGATAATTTCTCTATATATATTGATGCAGGACAAACACTAAAGAAATAGATAGATTAGACAATTAGGAATTGGAGTATTGAACAAACGACCATATCATTAATACACACTCATTTTAAAATATGTTGACGATCTTAACATAAGAATATATATACGTATAACATAATTTTATTAGCATAACAATATTACTTATGCGCACACATTTCTGAACATAACCATCTTAACCTAAAGGGTTCTCCATATATAGCAAACAAACTTTTACTCTACATAAGTAAAGTTGTTAGATATTTCATGTTTTTGTTTATATAAGATTATCATTCATATGCCTGCGATTCAATATATGATAAATAAAATTAATCTATATTATGAATTTCAGTACTTTTTGAAATTAGTCAAATTACCAATTAATCGAGATTGAAATCTTCACATAGTATCAATTTGATATTATAACTAGGCTTCATGTTATTAGTTGTAATATATAGTTTTATATCTATAAAACATTGAAATGATTTATGCAGTTGTTCTAAGCTAATTCATCTTTTTTTTTATGCGTCAGACACATGAGTTATATTTGATATTATAAAAAATAAATAAATAAATTATAGTTTAGCATTATCAAATGTTGATCAACATATGCCTTCAAAACACACACTTGCACTATTGTTTATGGATGGTATATATCGATATTAAGCACAATATATTTCAATTTTTATATGGTACTAGATCATTACAACAAACAAATGTAGAACTATCTTCCTTACAAAATTGTAGAAGCATTTGTATCAATGTGAAAAAATGCATAACATCGTAAAAGTGTTATTGGCTTGAAATAAATGTATGCATTATATCTTTTTAATTATCTCATTCGATTTAATTTTCTACAAAAGATTTTAATTTATTGGCATGTATTTTGTAAGGCCTATTACTTTAAACCTTTGTTTGTGTTGGCATATTCGTGACAAAACAAAACGTCTTTTGCATCCATATTTAAGATTAGTGTTCACAGTGAAGCAGCGTTTACAAGCAAGTGGTATTGATTCTTCGATAGGTATACTATGAATCTTTACTAAATTTGTACTTAGCTTTGACCTCATGAAAAACTATTGGAATTTCACACTTTTGTTCATGCATGCTTCTTGCATAATTTTGCATATAAATTCTTATCGCCTTTTTTTTTATGCGTGTGTTAGTTTAGTTCATTGTGTTTTGCTTCGCATTTCCTTGTTAAAGATTTTTTTTTTTTTTTTAATGTATATGGGTAATGTTTTTGTGCCTCCTAGGGGTGACCATGTTGAAAATATAAACTTGTTTTGACCAAGCCCATTTTCAAGCCCATTACCAAGCCCATTACCAAGCCCAAGTCCATCAAGAAGAACCTTCTAAGGTTAGGTGTAAGGTTAGGTGTAAGGTTAGGTGAGTCAATAATGCAATTTAAAATATTTGTTTGGTTGGTGAAATTGTGTGGTTAGGATTTATTTGTATTTATTAATTTGAATGGTTTAGATTAATTTTCTAACACTATATATAGCCCCTCTTGCATGAGGTTTTATCATCACAAAGAAGAAGAAAACATAAGAGAAGCAAAGCTTCTAGTGAGTGTGTGGGAAACAAAGCAAAGCTTTGTATTGTGAGGTGTTTTGAGTGTTGTAAAAGTTTTATTTTTTGTTTTAGTGAGAATTTCGATTCAACAAAGTGGTATCAGAGCAAGGCTAAGTGTCATGTAATATACCAAATCGAAGCTCTCGACGAAAGGAGCGCAACGCCGCAAAAATCATCCCAATCGGAGATTCCACGCGCCCGCACGCACCGCCGAAAAATCGCTGCAGAAAACTGAGTCAACTCAAACGAGTTGAACCGGGTTAACAGACCGAGCCGAGCCAAGTCGAGCCAGACCGAGCCGAGCCAAGCCGAACCCGAGCCGAGCCGAGCCGCTGCTGACAAAAGCCAAACAGGTCCCGTTGACTTTGACCGAGTTGACCGTTGACTTTGACCGTTGATCAAAAGTTGACTTTTTGGCTCAAGTTCCGGTTGAAGTTTCTCGACGTTCTGAATCCATCCGTGCAATCAGAATTTCAAAATTCTAAACATATTAAAAGGTATGGCTAATGGTATGGTATCCTTCCAAGTTCCAACACTCAAGAACGACAACTATGATAATTGGAGTATCAAAATGAAAGCACTTCTTGGAGCACACGATGTCTGGGAGGTCGTAGAAAAGGGCTACACCGAATCAGAAGATGAGTCGACACTATCCCAAACTCAAAATGATAGTTTAAAAGACTCAAGGAAGAGAGATAAAAAGGCTCTCTATCTCATTTATCAAGCATTAGATGATGATGGCTTTGAGAAAATTTCAAGTGCAAAGTCCGCTAAAGAAGCGTGGAATAAGCTACAAACCTCTTGCAAAGGATCTGAACAAGTGAAGAAAGTTCGTCTTCAGATTTTAAGAGGTGAGTTTGAATCATTACATATGAAAGCATCTGAATCTATTTCTGACTACTTCACAAGAGTGTTAACCGTTTCTAATCAATTAAAAAGAAACGGTGAGACACTGGAAGATACCAGAATAATGGAGAAGATACTCCGCTCGTTGGATTCCAAATTTGAATATATCGTTGTGACGATAGAAGAGACTAAAGATTTAACAACCATGACAATTGAGCAACTTCAAGGATCGTTGCAAGCTTACGAAGAAAAGCATAAAAGGAAGCAAGGTATCAATGAACAACTCCTCAAGTCCCAACTCAAAGAGAAGGAAGAAATCCAACGCCACGAGAGATACCAACGTGGTCGAGGCAGAGGAAGAAGCCGAGGACGAGGTACAGGTCGTGGTCGTGGACGAGGTTGGAATTATAACAACAACAATTCCAACAATAGCCATGAGAGAGGAGAAAATTCAACAAGAGGTCGTGGGAGAGCCAATTCGAACACGAGGTACGAAAAATCTCAAGTTCAGTGTTATAATTGTCAGAAGTTTGGACATTATGCTTCAGAATGTAGAACTCCAAATAACAAGGTTGAAGAAAAGACTAATTTTGTGGAAGCAAGAGCAGAGGAGAGAGAAATTCTGTTATTAGCACACAGAGGCAAAGATGGTGACCAAGAGAATACTTGGTATCTCGACACTGGTGCGAGCAACCACATGTGTGGAAGGAAAAACATGTTCATAGAGCTCAACGAATCTGTGAGTGGCAACGTCTCATTTGGAGATAGTTCTAAAATTCCGGTGGAAGGAAAAGGTAACATTCTTATTCGTGCTAAAGATGGTAGTCACCAATTGATTTCAAATGTTTATTATGTGCCCAACATGACAAGCAACATCTTGAGTTTAGGTCAACTTTTAGAAAAAGACTATGATATTCACATGAAAGATTGTAGTCTTTTTATAAGAGATGACATAGGAAATTTAATTGCTAAGGTGAAAATGTCAAATAATAGAATGTTTTCGTTGAACATTCAAAATGATGTTGCAAAGTGTTTGAAAGCTTGTTATAAAGATGCATCATGGTTATGGCATCTTCGATTTGGGCATCTCAACTTTGGAGGATTGGAAATGTTGTCTAAGAAGGAAATGGTGAGAGGACTACCTCGTATTAATCATCCTGACCAACTTTGTGAAGGGTGTCTACTTGGGAAGCAATTCAGAAAAGGTTTCCCAAAACAGTCAGAATCAAGAGCCAAGAAACCACTCGAGCTCATCCATACTGATGTGTGCGGTCCAATCAAGCCAAGCTCTCTCGGTAATAGTAATTATTTCCTTCTCTTCATTGATGATTTTTCAAGAAAAACGTGGGTATATTTCTTGAAACAGAAATCAGAAGTCTTTGAAGTATTCAAGAAATTTAAAACTGCTGTGGAGAAAGAAAGTGGCTACCAGATAAAAGCAGTGAGATCTGATCGAGGAGGAGAGTTCACCTCAAAAGAGTTCCGAGAGTTCTGCGAAGCAAATGGAATCCGACGTCCTCTAACCGTTCCAAGATCCCCTCAGCAAAACGGTGTTGCAGAAAGAAAGAACAGAACAATTCTCAATATGGCACGAAGTATGTTGAAAAGCAAAAGATTACCGAAGGAATTTTGGGCGGAAGCTGTAGCTTGCGCAGTATACCTATCAAATCGATCCCCAACAAGAAGTGTGTTGGGAAAGACACCACAAGAAGCATGGAATGGAAGGAAGCCAGGTATTTCCCACCTGAGAGTCTTTGGAAGCATAGCTCATGTACATGTACCAGACGAGAGAAGAAGTAAGCTTGATGACAAAAGTGAGAAGTTCATCTTCATTGGGTACGATAATTACTCTAAAGGCTACAAGCTGTATAATCCAAACAATAGAAAGACTATCATCAGCCGTGATGTTGTATTCGATGAAGAAAGCACATGGAATTGGAAAACACATGATGAAGATTACAGTTTCCTTCCCCACTTTGAAGAAGAGAAGGAGGAGCAACCAAGAATGGAGCAAGCAGAACAAGAACCCACTACACCACCAGCATCACCAGCCTCAACAGATAATGGAAACTCACCACCATCATTTCTGAATGAAAGAGATGTGGAGCGTACAAGAAACCTGCAAGATCTTTATGAGGTAACTGAACAACCTGATAATCTCACACTTTTCTGTCTCTTTGCTGATTCCGAACCAGTGAGTTTTGAAGAAGCTGTGCAAAATAAGAAGTGGAAAGATGCAATGAATGAAGAAATCAAGTCCATTGAAAAGAATGATACTTGGAAGCTCGTAATACTTTCAAAAGGACACAAAGCAATTGGTGTCAAATGGGTGTACAAGATAAAGAGAAATGCTAAGGGAGAGATAGAAAAACACAAGGCAAGACTTGTTGCAAAAGGCTATAGTCAAAAAGCTGGAATTGACTATGATGAGGTATTTGCTCCTGTTGCTCGATTAGAAACTATAAGACTAATAATTTCTTTGGCAGCTCAGAATAAGTGGAAGATTCATCAGATGGATGTAAAATCCGCCTTCCTAAATGGAGTCCTTGAAGAAGAAGTCTACATTCAGCAACCATCAGGCTATGAAGTCAAAGGCCACGAAGACAAAGTTCTAAAACTAAAGAAAGCTCTTTACGGGTTGAAGCAAGCACCAAGGGCATGGAACAATCGGATTGACAAATACTTCAAAGAGAATGGCTTCACCAAATGTCCTCATGAACATGCTCTCTACGTCAAATTCAAAAATGGAGATGTTTTGATTGTATGTTTGTATGTGGATGATTTAATCTTCACCGGTAATAATCCAAGTTTTTTTGAAGAATTCAAGAAAGCAATGGCCAAGGAATTCGAGATGACCGACATCGGATTGATGGCATACTACCTTGGTATCGAAGTCAAGCAAAATGAATATGGCATCTTTATCTCCCAAGAAAGCTATGCAAAGGAGATACTTAAGAAATTCAAGTTGGATGATTGCAATCCAATAAGCACACCGGTGGAATGTGGAGTCAAACTGTCTAAGCATGATGAAGCAGAAAAGGTGGATCCAACACTCTTTAAGAGTTTGGTTGGAAGTTTGAGGTACTTGACTTGTACAAGACCTGACATCCTTTATGCAGTTGGACTTGTGAGTCGTTATATGGAGAATCCAATAACTACTCATTTCAAGGCAGCTAAGAGAATCCTTCGCTATATCAAAGGTACAATTGACTTTGGTTTGTTCTATTCAATTTCAAATGACTTCAAACTTGTTGGATATAGCGATAGCGATTGGGGTGGAGATACAGATGATAGAAAGAGCACCAGTGGGTTTGCATTCTTCATGGGAAACACAGCTTTCACATGGATGTCAAGGAAGCAACCAATTGTCACACTATCCACCTGTGAAGCCGAATACGTAGCTGCTACTTCGTGTGTTTGTCATGCAATTTGGCTCAGAAATTTACTGAAGGAATTAAGCTTGCCACAAGAAGAACCAACTGAGATTTGTGTAGACAATAAGTCAACCATCGCCTTAGCAAAGAATCCGGTGTTCCATGACAGAAGCAAACATATCGATACTCGTTATCACTTCATACGAGAATGCATAGCAAAAAGAAATGTGCAAATGGAATACGTAAGGTCAAAGGATCAGATCGCAGATATCTTCACCAAACCACTAAAGTTTGAAGATTTTGCGAGATTAAGAAGTTTGCTTGGCATGGTAAAACAAGTTTAAGAGGGGGTGTTGAAAATATAAACTTGTTTTGACCAAGCCCATTTTCAAGCCCATTACCAAGCCCATTTCCAAGCCCATTACCAAGCCCAAGTCCATCAAGAAGAACCTTCTAAGGTTAGGTGTAAGGTTAGGTGTAAGGTTAGGTGAGTCAATAATGCAATTTAAAATATTTGTTTGGTTGGTGAAATTGTGTGGTTAGGATTTATTTGTATTTATTAATTTGAATGGTTTAGATTAATTTTCTAGCACTATATATAGCCCCTCTTGCATGAGGTTTTATCATCACAAAGAAGAAGAAAACATAAGAGAAGCAAAGCTTCTAGTGAGTGTGTGAGAAACAAAGCAAAGCTTTGTATTGTGAGGTGTTTTGAGTGTTGTAAAAGTTTTATTTTTTGTTTTAGTGAGAATTTCGATCCAACAGACCAGGCATAAGGTGGCATAGTCTAAGATTTCTGGAAATTTTGAAACATCTTTTTTCCATCTAAGGAATCACAATAACATGTGTCTTCATGATGTGAACTTTTATTTCATAATCTCTTAGAATTTCTTATCCCAAGAGAATATATATATCTTTGCCAGATTTTGTTCCCTGTAAAATTTTGTCCCTAAGGCATATAAATACCCCGTTTTAGTCTGTTGGAAATATTTGTGTGAGTCACCACTTGTGTCTTTTGTGCGTTCTTTTATTCCACTTTTATCTTTTGAGCAAAATACACAAAACCTCCCTCAAGTAAGACCTAAATACAGTTATAGTCAAAGACTGAGTTTAATAACACAATAACCCCAGTTTAACGGTCAAAATGTGTTAAAATTGACAGTCAACTTTAATTTAAAGTGTAAAGACGTAAATGCCCTCCATTTTTAAAATTAATTTTTTTTCTTTTAAAATTTAAAACACTCAATCTCTGCAACAACCCATCTTCCAAACCTTTCATCTTCATCCAGAAGGTTATGAAGGTTTCTACTCATCCAGAAACCTTCATCTCCCAAACATCAATCTGCATCCAGACAAAAATGGCAACTACCTGCAAAAACCCACATCAATATGTAAAAACTCAAACATATCATTAATCATCTGCAAAAATCCAAACACATTATCAATCATCTTCTTCAAACCCAGATAAACCCATCCAGATATCATCTTCAAACACATCCAGACATCATTTTCAAACAGATCTGGGTTGTCTGGGTTCGAACCCAGACGAACCCAGATCTGGGTTCGTCGAACCACGTCTGGGTTCGTCCAACCATGTCGAACCCAGATCTGGGTTCGACAAACCACGACGAGTTCGACGAACCCAGATCTGGGTTCGACGAACCACGCCGAACCTAGGTCTGGGTTCGTCTGGGTTCGACGAACCTAGATCGATCTGGGTTTGTCATTCTTTCGTCGAACCCCGACGAACCCAGATCTAGGTTGGGTTCGACGAAAGAATGACGAACCCAGATCAATCTGGGTTCGTCATCTAGAAACCCAGACGTCTAGGTTCGTCGTCGCGAACCCAGATCTGATCTGGGTTCGCGACGACGAACCCAGATCAGATCTGGGTTCACGTCGTTCAAACACAAATCTGATCTGGGTTCCACGAACCCAAATCAGGGAGAAAAGAAGAAGAAGAAGAAGAAGGTGGTGGAGATCAGGTAGAGGCAGAGAAGAAAAAGATGAGAAGAAGAAGAAGGTGGTGGAGATCAGGTAGAGGCGGAGGATGTGGGAGTGACAGAGAGAAAGTTTTGGAAAAATGGTTTTAATAATTTTTGTTATTAATAAATGACGAAATTACCCTTGATCAACCGAGAGTTGCCTAACAAATATTGTTGACTCGGAGGTATTGTCTTATTAAACCCAATCTTTAACTATAGCTGATTTAGGTCTTACCTGAGAGGGGTTTTGTGTATTTTGTTCTTATCTTTTAGAATTCCTTGTACCAAAGGAATATTGCCTTTCCAAGGTACATGCGTGTCTTTCATGCGTTCTTTTACTCGAGATTGTACTTTTGAGTAACAGCAAGAGCAATGAGCACGTCATCATTATGACAAAAGTATACAAAAAAAAGTTGAGAAACATATTTGTATCATATATGACTCACATCTCACAACAAACACTGTGGGTGGTGTGTGTTGTGGTGGTGCCTGTGCACCAATCCGAGAGTACATATGATAATCAGATTATTTACTACCATATGAATAGCAAGTATGATACTCCAAACTGGAAAAGGAGGGACGGGAAAGGATTATGCACTACAAAAAGTGTTGTGATCCAAATTTTTCCTAGTTTAGCATTCCATTTAAAGTACATCTATTACATGTTTAACTTAAAATTGTAACTTCAAATTCTACAGATTTCATTTATGTTTATGAATGCCAGCTCAATTTTTGTTTTAGGAGACTTAAAATAGTTTCAAGTGATGTTGATACTTCTATGGTTACCATAATCAGTTCTATATTGTGAACAAAATTTTATATACTCTTAAGCAAGATTCCTGCTATATGATGTCAATATCCAGCTTTTTAACTGATCGACGAGGCTAGAAACTTAAATGTTTGGTAGTCTCTGCTTCAACAGTTTTATTTGATTGTTTCCGTGATTAGTAGATTAGTTTTGACTTGGCATACACTGGCTTCAAATTTTCTTTTATGTACATGTACCTCCATTTGTCCTCCGTATACATATGACTAGAACAGAACCGAAATTGCCTAATTCTAGAAGACGAAAACACAAATAAACACTTTCAAAGGTTTTCTCTTGGATTTAAATTTCCATCCCGAATGATGAATCACTGATCATATCATTTACAGTGGAAGTTCAATATCCCTCAATCAAAATTCAGTATGCCCCGCTACAAAATACAGAACTCCGAATCATAAGAATGCAGAGTACGACAATACCACAATTCATACTATGGTTACCAGCACCATTCAAGCACGTATGTTACGTAGAAATAATAAGAAACAAATAAGTCCACAACATACCCAAAATGTAAGACTGCAATATATCATCACTTAACTCAGAAAAAAGAACTAGACTTTTTAAGTTTATCCAAACATTAAAACACAAGCAAACTCTACCAAAAAAGGATACAGCCACAACCAATCTAGTAGTCAATGATATTTTGATCACTTGAAGCACTTGGCATCCAAAAGAGCCTCTCCCTCAAAAGGCTCTTGATCTTCAATCATCTGATTGACACGTTCCTTTTGGGCTTCATCGGAGATGTCTACCTTCTTCCACTCATACAGCTCCATGTCATAGCACTCATCAATGATGAATTGAGGGACTTCTTGCCCACGGAACAACCACAACCCCTTGACCTTGAATGGAGGCTCTGAACCAATGATTAGCATTTTTCCAAAAGCATACTTGCGAGCAAGATCCATCCTCTGAAGGAATCCACCAACTTTGTTAAGAGTGACATATGACACAGTATTCTCTTCGTTGTACTTGTAGTCACAGAACCATAAAGAGTAACCCTCAGGATCGTACATGTCCCAGAATCCTACAAATCGAAAAACCAAGTTAGTGCCATGAATAATATTGATAATAACACTTTGTAGCATAATCAATTGAACAAACCCAGTATGACAAACACCAAATTCATATTAGATGAAAGGGAAAAGAACGTAGAAATACCTTTAATTGCAACCTCACGGAAGTTGGTCTTGGTATTTGAGTAGAGCCTCTTCCAGTCATCCAGAACCATCTTACTTGGAGGCAGCAGATCTAGAGGATTCTTTGGTTTCGGTTTTGGTGCCTCTACCTCTTCCTCAGCAGCTTTGGGTGCCTCTTTTGGGGCTTCTTTCTTGGGTTCATCCTTGGGCTTCGGTTTAGCAGATTCCTTTGGTTGGGCAGGCTTCTTAGATGCAACAGGAGGAACAGAGTCGGTTTGCTTCACATGACCCATAATTTTCTTGAAATTTGGCTGGTTAACCAAGGTCCAGAAGTATCTCTCAACATGGGGGAACTCTGAGGTGAACTTCTTAGTCATTACAAGAACGAATCCGATGTACAAGTTGCATGTCATGATAATGTCAGCCAACGTAACAGAGTGCCCAACCAAATATGTATTTGAAGCCAGATGAGTGTTCAAAGCAGTCAACCCTCTCTTCAGTGCAGAAATTGCTGCTTCCTCAGCCTGAAGAAAGACATATATGTATTAAAGATGCTATCAAATAATTGGGGAACTAACTGTTTGATCAATTATGGCACTGTATCCACTAATTGATAGTCGTTTCATTTCAAACAAGTGTGCTTGCATACAGCAATAATAAATGTGTTAACATCTCATTCACATAGTTTTAAAAGGCGCAAGGCACACCAAGGTGCAGAGGGGTTACAGAGCCCCAGACGTAAGGCGCAAGGAGCGCCTTTTCAAAGCAAGACACACTTTTTTAAGAAAAAACTTAAATATTATAAAATCATAAAATTGGGATCTTTTATATATGTATATATAATTATAGGGGTTTTTTATTTATTCTTCAAATCAATGGGTTTAACTGAATATTTTATAATAATTTAAAGAGTTATTTACAATTTTTCCTAGCTTTAATTAGGTATTTTGTCATAAATTAGGGAGTTAATTGCAATTTTTCCTACATATATATATCTAAATTTTGGATAGCCAAAAACCTAACCGTTATTTGACCCACTTCTCTCTGCCTCAGCCTCTCCATTCCTTCACCGTTCATCCTTGCCTTTCTCTCCAGCTTTGCTCACCGTCGGCAGCTAAGCAACCACTACCTTGGAGTGCCGATTTCGGCAACTACAACGCCGACGTGAGGAGAGGGGAGTGGATCGACAACAAAAAGGCTGGTTTCGACGGTTATTTGGCTAGTTTCAGCAGTTGTTTGGCCGGTTTTGGCAGCGATTTTGGTGGCTAAGTGGTTGGAGTAACTCATTGGCCGGTTTTTGCTCTTTGTTTTGCCCAAGCACGCCTAGGCTCTCTTCGAGCTTCTCCGCCGAGGTGCTCTAGGCGCACGCCTCTTCGAGGGTGCTACGCTTGGCCGTCGTTCAAGCGCCGACAGTGCACCTCGTTGCGCCTCTCATCTAGACACGTGCCCAGACGCGTCTTTTAAAACTATGCTCCTTCAGTATCCACCTAAAACAAATGATTTTTCCAACACTCTCATCTCAAAAAGTAACCAATTTTCTCTCTTTCCTAATCTTGACAAGACCAAGAAAGTAAATATCGAAGCAATACCCAATCCATATTCAATATATTTCTAATTTTGGAAGGACCGATATAAATATGGAGACATAATCAATATCTCCTACTCTATTTGCACATATCTTCAATATCTCCTAGTTTGTTTTTACATATCTTCATATATCTACAGACTCTACCAATATTTTTGAAATATTCCGATGTTTTTTAATATGAAATATTTAAACAATATTTTTAGAGCAAAGATTTTCAATTTTACAAAAATTTTAATTTTAGAGAATAAGTCACTTCAAATCACATTGTTAATAACTAAAATGTATTTTCAATTGTTAAGGGTAATTTTATAATTTTAATGTAAAGTTAAAGACAAAAGTTGAACCCTTAAAAGTCACCATCATATAGCATTTATTAACATTTCTCCCCAACAATTATAGAGTAAACCGGACAGTGAAAAGTGAAGTGAAGAAGGAAGAAAAGCATTAAAGTTTCAAACTTATCTTTTAATTTTATATCAAAATTATAAAATTACCTATTTCAAAAAAATAATAATAATAAAATTACCCTTAACTACTAATATAACATTTTTAGTCTCATTAATAATGTGATGTGAAGTAATTTATTCTCTAAAATTATAATTGTAATAACACAAAAAAATAGTAATAATAATAAATAAATAAATAAATAAAATATTAGTTCTAAAATACCAATCTAAATATTTTATATTAAAAACATCGGAATATTTCATATTATAAAATGAATAATGTTATACTTCCCAAAAATTTGTCCAAAAATTTTGCTCAAATGATATGATAAGCTAATTTATGGCTATAGTATTAATTTTGGGATGATGTATCGATGATGCGGTAATTACACATAAGCTTGCCACATCATTTTAATGATGAATTTAGACAAATTTTTTTAATAATGTAGCATTACTTTAAGAAAAAATAAGAATATTCAAGAATATTGGGCCATTTTATGGATATATAAAGATATATACTGCTACTCTAAAAGATATAGAATATTCCTCAAGCTTCCAAAATTAGGAAAATATCGACGATCTATCATGTATCACTTCAATATTAAACAAAAGAAAAATCCAATGATTAAAAGTTTAAAGCCAAAAAAGAGAGAGTTTAATTACAAGCTATAGAAAGTTTAATTACAAACTATTAAATATGGCAAAACAAATATTTTCTAGAGAAAAGGAACATAATCATCAGCTTAGCACAACAGATACGACCATCAAAGATCAAACAATCAAGAGGCATATATGTAAATATTTATAGAGTAGTAACTCACTGGAGGAAGGTATACAGCAAATCCCATTCTTGGTCCATACCAACGCCTTAGATTATCATCAATCTCCAGCGTAGAAAAATCAATCCACTGCTCGATACGGGCCTAATAAACCAAAAACTTATAATGTTGAGCATAACAAAGTACACATGCCCAAACAAGCTTACACAAATGAGAATCAAGAATAAAACCAGCATGCCACAGTAATAATAGAATCAATACAGGCAACTTACATAATCATACAGAGAATCACCATAAAGAGGATTGTCAGCCTTCAAGCGGGTAACTACAGCAAAATATAAAAGCCATGAGTATCAACATTTTCATCAAAGAATAGCTCATACGTGTCCACTACACAACACACCATCCATTTTGATCAATAAACTGTCATCTCATACAAACAATAAAAACATAAAGAGTAAATAAAAAACGGAGCTAGAGAAAGACATGTCTAACTCTAACCATAGCGTGCAAGAGCATTGCTCTCAAACAATGGTCCTTCGGGTGTCTCCAACACAGGAACCTGAAACAACAACACATCCTATTAACAAAACACATCTACACAAATAAACACAACTGATAGCATCTATATTATCCAAAAGAAGACAACTAATTCATTAACCTTCCCAATAGGATTCATCTTAAGAAATTCAGGAGTCTTATTCGAGACCCCCAACTGAACCTCAACCAACTTCACTTCCACGCCACTGTACTCCGCAGCAATAAGCGTCTTGTATCCCTGCTTGTGCCCCTTCACAGCATGCAAAACCTACAAACCCAGTCAAACAACACAAAATTTACTCCTTTCACACCTCAACAGCAAACAAATCCAAACCAACTTTCCATATCAAATCGACAAAAGCTTCAAATTAATCCAAAAAAACCAATCCAATCATCAATCAAATAACATATAACTATCAAACAACAGTCCAATTAAAAACCAGAATTCAATTATTCACAAAAATAAAGCAAAAATCCTACTACGAAGCAACAAAAAGGGGAATTGAAAGAACTCACGAGAGCCATGGCTTGACGGAAAAACGTTTCGCTTTCAAGTTTTTCAGATCTGCAAAAACAAAATCAGATCAAAACACAACAAAAACAACATCAAAAGAAAAGATTAGATTTTCATTGGTAAAAAGGAGGGACCTGAGAGTGGGACTGCGAGCGTTCTCCCGGAAAAGCCAGAGAGTGTGTGTGTTTGCGTCAGTGAAGAGAAATGGAAGACGAGGGGAAAAACTAACTAGGGTTTTTGTAGACCAGATTGGGTTTTTTGGTGGGTCGGGGGTTGGGCTGCGGAGACCCATACTTTTTGGGCTTTTATGGCTTTTGGGCCTTTGATTGGCCCGGGTCTATCTATCTAATAGGTGCTTGTTTGTTTGTTTAAGATTGTTTAGAAACATTACTCAAAAATAAAAATTAAAAAAAAGGTTGTTTAGAATCAAACCTGCCAAACAGGAAAAGATTGTTTAGAAACAAATCAACAATATAGCACGAGTTACTTCAACGTTAGCTCGGGGCATTCTCTGTTGTGTTCTTTTAACTAATGGCTTGTTTACCAAATGGAACAAAGATATAAATGAATCAAATTTTATGAAAAAGGAAATTAAGAAAGAGAATTTGATTTTTATTTTCAAAAATTTAAAAAAAAAAAAAGAGAGAGAGAGAGAGAATTTGATTTTTTAGCAAATTACAATTCACCCTCTTGACGTTTGATTTTTTACATGTGGAAACAATGTTTGGTTTTTATTATAACAACTTCTCTCATCTAACGGTTTGACTTTCTTTATCTGTTAATTTTTTACTCTAGAGAGGTAATATGGTTATTTTATCTTATTTTTATATTTTCTTTAAAAATTATATTATTTTGATGGGTTGATTGGATCTCCACCGTCTATTTATTTAAAATAATATAAAATTATAAAATAAATTAAATAATTAAAATTAAAAATATAGTTTTAAATATAAGAAAAAAACAAATCTTTGTTTAAATGAATCTAAGTTGTCCATTTCAAATATGGACAGTCAAGATTAATTTTGAAAAATTAGAAAAAAAAATTATTGAAGACAATAATAAAGATTCAATCTAGATCTCCACAACCGTTTTCAACCTCTCCTCTTTCTTCCATTGCCAACTTTAAGTCTTCAACCTCTCTTCTTTATCCACCACCAAAACCATCAACCGATTTGGTTTCAGACAACCATGAACCACCATCAATAAACTATTATAATAAGTCATCACCATCACCTAACCACCATTAAAACTTCATTGAAACCACCATTAAACCACCATCATCATCAAATGAACCCAGGCTATCTAGGTTCGTTCATCATTGAACTAACATAGGTCATCTAGATTCGTTTAACGATCTAGGTTTTAAAACTCGAATCTAGTTATCTAGGTTTTGAAATACAGACATCGAAGATCTAATTTCAAGAACTAGAAGAACCAAATCATCATCAAAGCCAAATATGTTTTGGATTTTTTTTTTTGATCGTTGATATTGGGCTCACTACAAGCACTATGTTGATTGTTGAGGAATGACAAGGGGTAGAAGATCAGTATTTCAGATCGTTGGTAAATCTGTGTCGACTTGGTTTTTGGCTACGAAGAGCTTAGCTTTCTAGGCGATTAAGACAATCTAAACAATGAAGATCTAAATTGGATTTCCACTGCTTTTTTGAACTTTTTTTTTTTTTTTTGGCTTTTCTTTTATATATCTATTTGTTTAACATAATCTCTATCGTCCATCTTTTTTAGATAGACGATATGAATCTATTTTTAAAAAAAAAAATAAAAAATTGATAATTTTTTTTTTTATTTTTAGTTTTTAAAATGAATCTCAATTTTTTTTTTTTTTTTTTGTGTGTGTTTTTAATTATGAGGTGGAAATTGATTGAAGCATTTTTATCTTTTTACTAGTTTTGATAATCAAACATTGTTTTTGACGGTTAAAATTGATGTCGCTATTAGATGAGGGAAGGTCGTTGTAACAAACACCAGACATTGTTTCCGCTTGCTAAAAATCAAATGTCAAAAGGGTTCTAGGCATTTTACTCTTGATTTTTTAGGTGGGAGAAAGTAATTAAGGGGGGTGTATTCAATCTAGATTTCATTTGAGTTTGTTGGAATTTCTTTTAATAATAGATTTTGATGAATTTTATAGATTTTATGGATTCTATAAGATTTTGTTAGAATTCTATTTAATAGTTTGTTGGATTATTTAATGGATTCCATCAGATTTTGTTAGAATTCTATTTAGAGTTTGTTGGATTTTTAAATTAAATTGAATATATTTAAATGAAATTATTAATGATTTTATCTTAAAAAAAAAATCATATGATGAGTAGCATGTTTTACTTGGCCCAACTTTCACCGTCAAATTATATAAATTATTAATATAATTATTTTATTTTTATAAATCACATTAATGAAAATTTTGATATTATAAAATGATATTCGTTTTTTCACATTTAATTATTTGTTGATTTTTTTTTTTTTTAAAAAAAAATTAGTATGTATGTATCAATTTAAGATTATATTATATTGTATTTATATATTTTTTAAAAGTGTGTCACATTCAATAAAATTGAAAAATATCAAGTTTAAAAATCAATGCAAATTTATATCACTAGCAAAACATTTTTTTGCATGTATGTGTGCTTGTATGCATATATGTAGAAGATTGATAGTTTCACGTTTCCAAATTAGCAAACTTTTAGTGTCAATGTTTAACAGAACCAACAACACATAAATTGTAAATGTAATGTATCAATAAAATATGTGGGAGTAATTATCAAAAACTTAAAAATATTAATAATATTATTCAGGGTGAAATTTTCATCTTTCTTATGTGTTATTATTACTTAGAAACCTTAACGGTCATTGTCTAGTTTCTATTAATTCTTCATTTATACCTATACAACATTTATCCATTCTCCGTAATTGTTATTGTGCATTATGAAATTATCATTTGTGAATCCACGATCGTAATAAGTCAAAGCAGAATAAACCTAAATAGAATCAAGAGGTGAGTCAATCTTCAATTGCATCAACTTGTAAAGTATCATCAAATAGAGAAATTTCAATTTCCTCTTCGAATCTCAACTACTAGGTTTTGTATAGATTAACATGAGATTGCAATTGTCACCAATCAAAAGATTGAGTTTTTTTAGATTTTTTTTGTTCCATTAAAGATAAAAGGACTTGTTGATTGTTGAAGGTAAAAAAAAATTTCACCCTGAATAATTAATAAAGGAGAAAAAAAAAATGAAGGTATGAAATCTATGAAATCTTTGGGGGTAGGACAAGATTTCATATGAGATTTTTTATTCATATTTAGGTTCAAGTAATCCATTAAAATCTATTAAAATAGAATTCCTACAAAATCATTGATTTTTTGAATACACATAGACTTATTTAGATTTCTTAAAAGGTTTAATTGAATACACACAAATTTTATAGAAATCCTTACAAATCTGAATTGAATATACTCGGATTTTAATAGAATTTTAAAAAATCTAGATTGAATACACCTAAATTTTAAAATCTTTTAGATTCCAATATACTCCTAAGTTGAATACACCCCCCTAAGTTTCCTTTATAACAAAAAATTAATTCTCAATTTGAAGGTGGGTCTAGATATCTTGATTTGTAATGTCTTTTAATATACACAACAATTGTAAATCAACAATTAAGTTCCATTCTCCTTTATTAAGATATTTTATTCATTTTTTTCAAAAAACAAAGTACTTTATTCATAAATGTACCCCAAAGCCATCTTTAAGCTAATCCAACATCCTTCATCCCTCTTTAAAATATATATATATAAAAAAAATACCTTCATCCCTACGAGCAAATAGGTAATAGCCACTTGTTGCTATTAAGTAATAAGGATTGACTTGTAATTTTACCTTTTCAAAATTACCATTTCTTTTAAAACAAGCCGCCATACTCCACACCCCATAGTATCATACACTAGCAATCAAAGTGGTCCTAAACTTTCCCTTTCTGTAAGAGGGGTTCAAGTCTCACAATCTCATATTCAATGGTATAAGTGTGGGAAGACCCCTTTTTAGTTATGAAAGTTATATTCCAAACCATGTTATGTACATAGTGGTGAAAAGTAAGTATATTAAGAAATGACCGGGAGCCTTTTAATGGTAAAGAATTCTAGAGAACATATAAGAATGATAATTTTTCTTTTTTCTTGAAATATGACCACAATTAAATAAGGGATCCGTAAGGACTTAATAAGATAAATCACTACAAGTACAACTTGAAATTTAACTCCTACATTGTATATGCATCCCCCATACTTTACACCGTCAAATGAGTAAATGTGGGATTCGAACTAAGATGTCAAAGAAAAAAAAAATTCCACAAGGACTCCACCCCAACCCGGCCCAAATGCTGTGAGATTCAACTAAAATGAATTGGTTTAAGGCTGGCTAGGGTGGATTTTAACCACTTTTCAACGTGGGTTAGTTGTCCTTACCTTGAACTCCTTTATTATTTATTTATGCATTAATATTTTATAAACAAAGTTTAATATATAGTTCATTAATTCAAAAAATAATAATTTATTTTTAATTTTTTAAACAAAGTATATTTTTAATTATTTAATATGAATAAAATAATTTATAATTATTAAAAATTAATATACAAAAGTATAAAATTTATCAAACATGTATTTAACAACTTCCAACTCATTTATGATTTTCAAAATTTTCTTCCATTATTTTTTCTTAATAATTTTTTCATTATTTTTTTTAATTGTTAATGAGTATTTAAACTATATTTAATATATTTGTATTGAGCTTCCTTAAAATATATAAAATTCTTTTAATTAAAAAAATATTAAATATACAAAACTTTTAAGATATTTATATTTGGTGGAGGTAGACTAGTGCCAAGGGCCAGGGACAGAGCTAAGAATTTTATTTTGGGGGGTTATACCAAAAATAAATATTCAAGTTAATATAAGATAAATATAATCAATGTGATCTGTTAGAGATTTTATGGAAGCTGGAATGTTAATTTCGTTTGTTGGAAATTTCATAATTTTTATTTGTTGGAGGCTTCGTAGATTGAGTTTTAGAAATGGAATCATAATATTAAAGCATTTTCAATGTTTTTATGAATTATGAAAAAATCATATATCACACAGGATAAATAGATATTGATTTAAAATGAATTTCTCCAATACAACTATTACTCATCAATATCAAACTAAGATGACAAAAAAAAAAAAAAAACATTGTCAACATGACTATATATTTTCAGATAATCTATTAGACAGTTATCTTAGTAAGTTAATAACTATTTAATTCTAATTTTTCAAATCTAATTAAAAATAAAAAAAATGAAAACATTAAATTAAAATACATGGAAACACTGAAACAATTTTTAATTTGATTATCCATCAAATGATATTTATGTCATATAAAAAACAAATCTCTTGACATTGATAATTTAACACTTTTTTAAAAAATAAAAAATAAAAAACACAATCCATAAGAGTATTAGAGATATTTTTAGACATTGTCGAAGATGAATGGATTGATAAGGTTTTAATTTTTTTTTGTGAAATCCATTGATTATCAACTCAAATAAATTTTATATAATGTCTTTTATTTTTTTATGTTTTTAAAAAAAGTCTGCATTATTCATAATATCTTTGTAACTAATGTAGTACAAAATTTAATAGTTAAATTTAAACCTTAAAAAACTAATAATATGTATGGACACAAATTTAGATGAAAAACAAACACAAAATAAATGTAATTAATACATAACATTTAAAATATCGTTAATAATTATTTTACATCTCCCAATGTGGTTTGAGCATAGTATATAAAAAAAATAACAAATTCTTTTTTTTTTTTTTTTCCAAAGTTACGTGGACTCACTGGTGCGGATACGGATTCCTTTAAACCCGAGCCCCGCTTTGGTTTTGAAATTTAACACCCACATCCACTCATGAACTCATTTAATTAAATCCATACTCACCCATAGTGAGTGAAAATCTACAAGTTCGCAGGTGTAATTGCATCCTCATGTATAATAAAACACAAATAGTTTCACATCTCCTCCACAATTAAATAAATCACAACTTGATAATCATTTCTAATTTTAGATAAATTGTAATACTACTATAATCATTTTTCACAAATAGATAAATCACAAATTTAACTATATATATATAAATATAAATATATATATATATCTCGCATGTTTGTGGCGGCATGTGGGTGCAATTTTCAAACCTGCATTCAACTCAATCTGCATCAGGTTGAGATATTCATACTCGTAACTGTCCACAAACCCATTTACTTAAATCTTTCATCCCTTATTTATACCTGAAAGGATGTGAATTCTGTCATCCCTTATTTCCAAAGCTGTTGTTTGAATTCACGAAGAAGGTATTCGTGATAGTGAGGATGTTGATGCAATGATGCACATGGTGTCTTATATGTCACTCTCATCCATGTTATTGTAACATTTCCCCTATTTCAAGGGAAAAAGTCAAAAAGAAAATAAAAAATAAATGGCTGGCTTTTTTGCATTTTCAATAACCATATATTTTCTCTTCTTTTAGTACATCTTTTTTCTTTTTTTAATAGGTTTTATGGGGCTCGATGGTAATCGTCCAACTCGTTTTTCAAGCAAGTTTTGTCGATCTTCCAACTTGCAATTTTTTTTTTTTTTTTTTTTTTTAGGAACTTCCAACATGCAATTTTAAAGGAAAATATATAATCACTTTGATATCTCAAATTAGTGAGAAAAAAGCTTAATTTAGAAATTTAATTGGATGGGCTATTACATTTCTACTATGAGGTTTGTCTAATAAAATCGTATTATACATATTTTTGAAAAGAGTAACTTCTAGAAATCATCTACATATTAAATTTTGTATTTCTCCCACGAACACATGTATAAAAAGAAAAGAGATATCCATTTTCACGATAAAAGGACAATTTTTTTATTATCAAAATAGCAATTTGAAATGTACTTATAACACTTGATCTATATAAATTAGACTCTAATATATATATATATATATTAACTATTATTAAGTGTAAACCACATAAAATAGCACCTAAAAATAAAGTATTTGTTTTATTAGCATTAAAGAGCTGAGTTGAGTATCACTAGTACCTATGGAGGGTGAAAAGATAATAATATCCTTTATAAAAAATAATAACAATTTTTCCATTTGTCATCTTCTTCAAAAAAAATTAAATTAGGTAATAGAACTCATAACAATGAAGCCATTAAACATTGGTACCACCACATACATAAAAAAAAATATTCAAGTTGAGCGGCTTGATTTTCCATTTATAGCACTTATCATGATCCAAGTTGATAACAAACAACAAAACTGCTACAACTTTTATAAATAAAAAGTGTCATAAATCAGTAATGCGTTTGCCACTTTTTAAATTTACGATAAGAAAACCATTATAAACACATAAATATACTTTTTTTACATGATGTGTTGGACTAAATGTTTTTCAATAGATCTACATCATGTGTTCAACCAAATCTCTCAATGCTATATTAAAATTTTACTTATTCCAGTTAAATCATAAATTAAACACAATAATATTGAAAACATGCCCCCTATTAAAGATAAGTTTTTTAAGTAGGCATATAAATAAACAGAACTCACTCGTTCTAAAGGTAAATAAAAGGCTAATGCACTTGATGACTTGCCTCCAATATTCAATGCCCGGTTGTCGTCGCGATGTTATCTTTCATCCACCATAACTCATTTCATCTTCAAGCTTCATCAAGCACAGTCGTCCGAACCGCCGTAGTTGTCTTCATGAACCACTAGTCGAAGCCTACCCTTCTTTTTCACCTCTAACCTCTGTTTTTGTCATAAAACTTGAACAAAAACAGAGCTTGCGAAGGCATCGAATTTGACGCCTTCACAAACTAACAGTTCGCTCGAATTCGATGCCTTCACTAACTAATAGTTCCCTTTTTCTCTGTTTTTGCTCCACCAAAACAGAGATTGGCATTGTTTCACAAGTCTTTGTTTCGATTGGCTTTTGCTCCACAAAAACTAGAAGATTGTTGTCACTGTCCCTTCCATTTTTCTCCTCTATTTGTTGCCACTGCCATCAGGGCTTAGCAATGGCTGCGAACTTAGGGAGTTCGCGAACCCACGTGATGGTTTGTGAGGATGTGAGGTTGCTGGTGATTGCTGGTGATGTGGGGTTGTGATGTTGCTGTGATTTTAAAATAAAGTAATTTTATTGTTAAAATTTATAAATAGTGAAATGATGCAATTAAAATTCATTTCAATTTTTTTTGTGTTAGTGAAACAGGTCCCCACTATTTTAGTACTATAACCCACCCATTACAAATTTAGAGTTTAAGAACAAAGAGGTGATTTAAATTCACAATCTCTAAGCTATATTTGAGATTATTCCACATTTCCACTATATTAACCAGTCTTTTTACTTCAATTTAATTTTTGAAAACCATTCTCTTCTTTTCTACCTTATGCATTAAAACAAATATTAATCACAATAAACTCAACTACTAAAAATAACATACTAAAATCAACATTTACATAAAAAAATAAAAATAAAAAAGAATAACTTCATTTTAGTCCATAAAGTTTAGAAAAATATTAGGTTTTGAAGAGTCTTTTAAAAAAGAGTTATTTTCATCTCTTACTTTTCAAAAAGGTTTAAAATCATTAGTCAATTGACGGTCAATTTTAACGGAATGCATAAAAAAAATCTTTTTATCTTTTATGATTGTTAGTTTTACGTAAATTATCGAATTATCCTAATAAAATAATAAATTTATAAGTTATATTATCTAAAATATTTCTAAATTTAAGTTGTTAAAAATAATCTAAAGTCATTATTGATCATCAGTAAACTAACGATTTAAACTTTTTTTTAAAAGATTTGAAAATATTAGGGATAAAAAAAAGTTATTTCTAAAAGAGTTTTAAAATTTTGATATTTTTCAAAAACTTGAAAACTAAAATGAAGCTTCCCACGGTAACAAACACATCAATGGCATAATGCCATAATCAACTCTCCCAATCAAAATCATTTAACCAAAAAAAACAAAACCTCTCCCGATCAAAATCACATTCACTCCCATCAACTAAAATCCCCACAAACCCCTCTATTCCCCATAATACTCACCAATCCCAGCCAAGGACAGATTCGTCATTCCACACCCCCTTCATCTGCCTTCAAGAAAGAAGCACCCCTTTTCATTTCGTTTGTGAAACATTCTCTCTCGTTTTCAAGACCACAAACACACAGCCACGCACAGTCACTCATTCTCTACTCTCTTCAATTAAAATTCAATTAATTTAATAAATAATATAAAAACAACAAAAGAGAGAGAGGGAAATGGGTCGGAGACCAGACGAGGAATACGACTACTTGTTCAAAGTTGTACTAATCGGGGACTCAGGAGTTGGAAAATCGAATCTGCTTTCCCGATTTACTCGCAACGAGTTCTGTTTGGAGTCCAAGTCCACTATTGGTGTCGAATTCGCTACCCGTACTCTTCAAGTAACCCAACTAACTAACTTCTTTTTTCTGTTTTCTGTTAGCATCTCCTGTTTCCGCTTTTTTTCAGTCTCTGATCTAGATTCGTTTCGTTTCATGTTTTTTTGCTAGTTTGATCTAGATTTTGATCTGGGGTTTCACTTTTTTTGCTTTTTGATATGTTTATTGAATAAAGATGTCACCTTTATATATATGGTGAGATTAGTTATATATATATAATTATAATCAGTTGTAAAATTTTTTTCCATATAGGAATCTCAATATCCGCGGCTGTAAATCAAACTCACTTCAGTTTGCATCAGTGTTATTGATTTGTACTGATTTGAGTCGCATCGGTGGATATTGGAATTCCTGTACAGAAAAACGTGTCATACTTGAGAAGACACGTATATGCGTTCAATTGTTGTTGTATCTTTGTAATCTCGATTGATTGATAACAATTTTTTTTGTGAGATGTTATTAATATGAGATTATTTGATTTTAGCTAATAATAATTAATATGCATTAACACAATTTAATATTATGGAATTGAACTGTTTGGTGTTTCTGTTATTTACTAGATTTTTCAAGGCCCTTTGGTATGATTTTTGTTGGTACGAAAATGTTTTATATCATTTTTTAGGGATTGTGTTCGAAAAAGGATAATTAGTATTTATATCTGGAAGATGAATATATATATTTTTATATATATATGTAATTTTTTTTTTTTTTTAATTTTTCGAGCTCGAGATATGTGGATCCATTTTTATTTCATGATGTAGCTATAACCATTGTTTTAAAACGCGATCCGAGGTGCCACCTTAAGGAGCACTTGGGCTCCCTCAGGGCCGAAGGTATCCTGAGGCAGGTGCCTCAGATCCCACCAGATTGGTGGCTGCCCCAAGCCCACCTTGAGGCTAGGCGGGCTGAAGCGGTGGTGAGGCAGTCACCACATCTACCTCAGCCAAAAAATCATTTTTTAACCATGTGGAAAGATCTACGCTGATTTTATTACACAATTAATTAGGAGGATGTTAGGAATTATCAATAATGAAATGGTTGACCTTTTTCTCGTGTTATAGGGATTAAGATTTGTACATATTTCTTTTCTTAGAACTTGTTGTACAGTTTTATATATAGACAATTAATTAGGAGGAAGTTTAAGAATTATCAATAATGAAATAACTTACCTTGTTCCTATGTTATAGGGATTATGATTTGTACATATTTCTTTCCTTGTTGTACACTTTTATATATAGACAATTAATTAAGAGAGTTTAGAAATTATCAATAATGAAATAGTTTACCTTGTTCCTATGTTATAGAGATTGTGATTTGCACATATTTATTTCTTTATATTTGTTGTATACTTTTATGCATAGGGGTCGACTACCCTTTCACTCTCTTCTCGTTTTCATTTTCAACTCTAAACCCTAGAAACCCTAGAATAAAAAGGGTAGTCGGCCACTTTTTATTGATTTTGTTTGTTTTTGTTTGATATTTGTGTTTCTAATATTCAGTATCACTATTTTTTTCAATGTTATCGATGATTTTTAGGTTAGGTTTTTTTTTTTTTTTCGTCATTTTGAATTGAGGCGGCCACCTTGACTATCTCAAGACGACCGTCTCGCCTCGCTTTTCGAGTTTTAAAACCTTGGCTCTAACACTAGTGACCAGCATTTTTCTGGATGCATCATGCTTGAGCATTCTTTACTCGTTATTGCATTCATACTCTGGTTAGAAAAATTTCAGTTCTTTTTGAAGCTTTTTTTTGAGTGTACGCAAAATGTTATTATGTTCGAATTCTTCAACACCAAAATAGAGAGTGAGTGGTTTATTTTATACATTTTGAGTTACTGTGAGTTGTCGAGGCTTAAAGTCTGTGTTGGTCTAGACTGTTCTGAGTGTGAAGCGAGTGTTCATTGCACTTGTTGGGGTTTGTATAGATCTCTAATATGACTAACCGTTTCCCGCTTGAATCTAGCACTAGAGTTACCTTCCTGTGATCTGGAAGCAAGTTGAGTTTCACATTTCATATCGTATCTTGTATTGAATACCATTGCACATGATAGACCAGGAAGAAAAGGTTTATGGAGTTGTGGCGGCATCCTCATGTTAGACATGATTAAGATCTTTTAGCCATTGTCTTACTATTTCATTAAGTTAATAGTAAAAATTTTTAGAGTATATGTTATCTTCATATTTCTGGGTATCAAATTTTTATGGAATTATGTTTTCACAACTGTTTTTGTGGCTATAGTTATACACATTCTTCTTTGTGTATTTTTAAGCTATTAAGCATATTAAAGTTGAAGTTATAGTAAAAAAGATACTGTTGCATTTGATTACAGTGCTACTGACCTTATAAATGGAGATGAGTGACAGGGTTTTGAAGTCTATGAAGTTACTTGACAATCTAAAATGTGTCTTAAAACTGCTTTGTGTTGTAACCATGAAAAGTAAATGTCTTGTTTTCAGGTTGAGGGAAGAACAGTGAAAGCCCAGATATGGGACACAGCAGGTCAGGAGCGATACCGAGCAATAACCAGTGCCTACTACAGGGGTGCCCTTGGAGCTCTTCTAGTTTACGACGTGACAAAACCAACAACATTTGATAATGTGAGCCGGTGGCTGAAGGAGCTGAGGGACCATGCAGACGCCAACATTGTGATCATGCTGATTGGCAACAAGACTGATCTGAAACATCTCCGAGCTGTTGCCACAGAGGATGCTCAAGGCTACGCAGAGAAAGAAGGCCTTTCGTTCATCGAAACCTCAGCTCTCGAAGCAACGAACGTCGAAAAGGCTTTCCAGACAATCCTCTCGGAGATATACCGTATAATTAGCAAGAAGTCGATCTCTTCCGGTGAGCCAGCACCTGCCAACATCAAAGAAGGGCAGACTATTGATGTAGGAGCGTCTGAGAGCAACACAAAGAAACCTTGTTGCTCTTCATCTTGAAGAGAGTCTTTGGTTTCTTCCAATTGTGTTCCCTCATTTTGGTTGTGTTCCTTCATTTATGTTCATTTTTCAGTCTTCCAAGGTTTATTGTTTCAACTTCTATTCTATTGTGTGTTTAAAACCCAGATCTTATAATATGTTGGAATATTCAATGATTTTGTTATGGCAGTTTGCTAAGGCTTGTTACATCTTTCTCTGGGAATTTTGGTGCATATTTGTAGTTATATCTTTCAAGTTTGAGGCTTTATTTACCTATTTGTGTGTCTGCCACGGATCTTTTATAATCATTTTCCACTTAGGGAAATCCCCATGTTCACAAAACCCCCCTTAAATGCCATATTATAATCTCAAATTCAGTTGAAAATATCAGTTACATTGTCCACCTCTATTTAAAAATAATAATAATAATAATAACAGGATTTGATCCTTGAACCCTTTTATTAAAAGTTTTGTTACCAATCCAACTACATTTGCAATCACATACATTGTCAAGCTCTAAATTCATTAAGGAGGGTTTAAACTTCGGACGCTTTGTTAAGAATTGTGCTACCAATTAGACTATGTTTGCATCATGTAGATTCCAAACACATACATCGTCAAGCTCTATTGAATATGACAATTTTTTATTTAATTGCAGACTAAACAATAAAATACTTTTCTTTAGCCCCCAGACAACTATTTTATAACATCAAAAAATCTAATCATTTATCTTAACTTTAGATGTAGGAGTTTCGCTTACAACATTAAAGGAGTGATTTTCTATCTCAAATATAACTAGGTTTAAGATCATAGATTTGAAAAACTCTCTAACCTATTAGGTGATGTTTTAACATATTCATATTTATTCTCATCAGATCCTTCACAGGTACAAAAATACATGTTGACATAAATCCATATAAGTATGTTTCACTAGATAAAGGACACTCAATGATTTGCAAAAGTACCATGAAGATGGGTGACCATAAAATTAATGGTTGATATCATCTATATATTGTATGACAAAAATCGGTCACACTCCAAAAAAAAATGTGAAATTTTGAATGGATGCATCTCATCACCTTTAGCTATTCAACCTTGAGACCATCCAATTACATTGTGCGTGGTAAAATTCTCTTAATTATTACCAACTTCGATGATGACTTTCACAAATATAGCGATTCAAGACACAATTTTTATCAGACATGAATTTTATCAGACAGACAATGCTTATGCGTACTGATTCTGCACTCGAACAAATGGAGATCATCGTTATAACCATATATTAACAGTTATGCAAAGAGAAAACTTAAAGCAGGAAATATTTGACAGTTCAAAAGATTCATAAGATAGTGCAGTCAACAAAAGTTAAAGAGTGTCTTACAATCTTCTAACATATATTAAAAAAGTTACAACATGAATGGCTAACCACAGCAGTTGTTATTCTGCTGAATTGGCTGTCCCTTCATCTGCACAGTGCCTGTAGACTTGCTTGCAGTCGGCTGGTTACCCATTCTGCCAGAAAAAAGACAAAACAACGTCAAAATTATGACATCTAGTACTATTTTGTGGGGTTTATTTTGCTGGTTGCATTAACCAAAAAAGTAAATAGGTAAGTTGATCACCACAGAACACAGCACGCCAAAGAAAGGTAAGCCCCAACCGCAAAATGATGCACAACATAGCAGCAAATTTAAATAAAACAGCAGAGAAATAACACCATCATCTAATGAATGCAATGACTGTTTCAACATGACCACAACCACATAGCAGTATGTTTCTTTCCTAATATGATAAGCCTGGACTGCCCTTGTGGGGTTCAATAATAAATGACCTTAAAGAGAATGATATCCATTCGACAAGATCTATCAAATACTAGACATATCATCACCTTCATCTTTCCAGCGATTTTTTTCAACAAGCTTGGCACAAGCAACCAAATATAAACCTAAAGTAAATTCTTTGAAGATAAAGGAGATAAAATTCAGTTGCAAATATATCACATATAATGACATTATTAATCAATCTAATTTGGAGAAGTCATTCACAGAGAACCACTTCTCTATGCTCTACGAACCCAGCATTTAACATCCAATGTAAAGACTAAATAGTCACAAATCGCATTAGGCCTCTAAGACATCTCCATAGCATCGAAAAATGTGAGAGCCTCATACTAAGATTTCTCAAACACCAAATATGCTTTCTTCCAACAATTCTTGATCCACCAGAAAGACTGGATTAAAATTGTTGCCATTGAAAAATTATCATCATGCTAGCATCTAACAAGCAACAACAAAAAATCAACAATTGCTAAAAGCAAAGGATCAAAGTGTCTCAAATAAGGCAAAAGGGAAAAGTTGACAAGTAGTTTTACTTTTTCTTGATCTCGCCAGCCATGGTTAAGAAAGCCTGTTCCACGTTGATTGAATCTTTAGCACTTGTCTCTAGGAAAGGAATCCCAAGCTCATCTGCAAATGCCTGCATTTTATTTGGACAAAAGGTAATTACATCAAGTACGATAATCTATTATTTAATTCCTGTAAACATAATAATACTTGAAAGCTACCAGGATAAAGTAATTTGATAAAATCAGTATATAACGCCCTTTGTTTTGGATATAGTGATATCTCATCATAACTTCTGCACCATTAACAGGAGTTAAAATTAATCACAGCCATTTCGGAGTCCCCCATATTAGCCATCTCTATAGGCATTTTACCTGATAAATACCTTGGAAGCTCATAAAATAAATTCTAGAAGAAAGAAAGAACGAAAGAAATCAGAGGAAAAAATCTGAAAGAAATAACAAACAAAAAGCAGAAAGGGAAAATCTGATGAAAACTAAAAAGCAAGGAAGAATATCCACCCAAAAAAAATAAATAAAATAAATAAATCTAATAGCAAAAACAGAAGAAAGATGGAAAATTTAAAAAGAAAATCAAGATGGAAGCGTATCTCAAAGAATATATTAAATAAATAAATCTCAAGGTAAACAAGAGAGATAAAATCCCAAATAAAATCTGAAATAGAGGAAAAAATTTAATAAAGAAACCTTCTAAGGAAAAAAATCTCCAAGAAGTATATAAAAGAATCAAATTCTAAAAAAAGATCTTAAGGAAAACCGTGAACTAAGATTTAGTAAGCAAGTTTGCAATAAGAACTTATTAGGCAAGTTTGCAATAAGAATTTATGATGCAAGTTTGCAGTTAATGGCAGAGATCTCAACTCCACATACAGACCACCAACAGCTTGAGTATCCTGAGTGAGTAGAAACTCATTAAATAAAATGCATTTGAAAAAAAGAAACTTAAACCGAGATTCAAAATGGAGTAACAAATTTTACCTTTGCTGTTTGTGTGTCCACAACCTTGTTCTCAACTAAATCGCATTTATTCCCAACTAAAAGCTTGCATACACTGTCATTTGCATATCTATCAATCTCATTCAACCACTGCTTGACATTATTGAAGCTCTCCATCTCAGTGACATCATAGACAATCTGTTGCAATCCCAATTAAGAACTCCTGAGACACTTGTGGACTAAAAATTTACGTCAAGTAAACACATCATCACCTTCAATTAATAAGAGTGTGCGAGACTACAAAATATACCCAAGTTAGATTTCAGAAAGACTAATATCGATGCATCCAAGAAATTCGAAAGTATGGGCTTATAGAGCAGTTCACTGATATGAATCAGTAAAAGGTGCCAGGTAACAGATCATAAAATGTATTACAAAATTTAAAAATTCATTGACTACTTCTAAAATCTAAAAGAGACCAATGATAATAGATGAAAACATCACACCCAGAAGACAATTGCAATTAAAATCAGTATTGAGGACATAATTATTAGCAATAGTACATAACTGATGATTTCACCTTCACAGTTTACACATGATGAATCGATTCCAGACAACTGATCAATTTTATGCTCATGAAATAGCAGATAAAAAGGAACTATAAAACTGGAAACCTAAATACTAAATATGAAACAATTTATTCCATAGGAATATAGGATAAATCAGACATTTGATCTACCGGCATTTGAAGTTCATAAAAAGGACAACACAAGTTAAAAGTGGTTAGAAGCACTCCCCATCTATCAAATCACATTCTATAAGTATCCATTGTGAAGTAATGCTTAATGGAAGATATAAAAAGACAATGTAAATACATATAAGGTATAGCTTATAAGCCTACATATAATTGGATATGGGACCAATAACAAGCAAACAAGCATCTTTGGCATGTTATCACTTTTTGCTTAAAGAAAAACTATAGGGGAAGCTTCTTACTATGATCCCATGGGCTCCTCGGTAATAACTGCTTGTTATAGTCCGGAACCGCTCCTGTCCAGCAGTATCCCACTAAACAGACAAACAACGGTGTCAAAGTGTCAGACACTACATTGGCGGCACAAGTAGATATACATCATCAAATTAATTAAATTTAGGCATTCTCATCATCTGTTTCCATTCACAAATGCACAAAGAATATAACTTCAAATATATATATACGTATATTCTCTTCGCGTCATGTCTAGGTTCCCCCATACTTCATTCATACTCACGAAAAAACTCGAACATAAGCCATGTTTTTTACCAAATTCGTATATCACAAATTTACTCAAATGTCTTCCCAGGTCACATTTATCAACTTTTAGACAAATTTCAAGTACTAGAACTACAATGCACAAATTCCAGCAGCCAAGTACGGCTGCGCTCAACCAAACACAACAAATGAAAATTTCACAAAACGATTCTTTCACATAAATCACTTACAATCTGCAACTTGATCGTCTTCCCCTCCAGCTCCACCGTCCTAATTTTCTGCACCCCCAAAAACCCAAAAAAAAAAAAAAAAAAAAATCCATTAAACCCAAGCATTTCCATCCACACAAAATCTCAAAAACCAAAAAATTAAAAACTTACAAAATCAACTCCAATGGTACTGATGTAGCTGTCAACATAAGAATCATCCTGAAAATATATATATATATATATATCAAACAAAAACAACAAAAAAAATCACAAAATAAACCCCTAGTAATCAATTATAAATTTTTTTTTTTTTTTAAGAAAAAAGCCTAGACTTAAATTATCAACTACATTTCCAATATTAACATCATAAAAACTCTTTTCAACACAAACAAAATTTAAATATGCACACACAAAATCTGTCCAAAACAACCAAAAAAAAAAACAGAGAGAGAATGAGAGCAAGTGAGAAACTTTACAGCGAATCGGAGAAGCAAGCAAGATTTTCCGACGGAGGAGTCGCCGATAAGCAACAGCTTGAACAGATAGTCGCTGCAAAAAATTAAAAAATAATAATAATAATTAATAAATTAATTA
Source organism: Dimocarpus longan (assembly GCA_022984855.1). Lineage (NCBI taxonomy): Eukaryota > Viridiplantae > Streptophyta > Magnoliopsida > Sapindales > Sapindaceae > Dimocarpus > Dimocarpus longan. Next base: position 14,295,891 of record CM041020.1, read on the forward strand.
ATAAAAAGTGGTTATGGAAAGGCAATGATGATCTTACTATTCGTTGCTCATGATTTCGGATTTGAAAAATGGATGATTTCAGTGACAAGTTTTGTGTTTGGAGACCGAGAAATCGCGAGAGAAAGAGAGAGAAAATGGAAGGGAAAGTGTGAGTTTGCTGTGTTGTGTTGTGTGCGTGTGAAGAATGTAACGTGTTATCTTTTAACTTGTCAGCCATTCCATCGTTCAAGGAATGATTTGGAATAAGAAAATTCAGAAATATTTTTAATATTTTATACCTAATTTTTAATTATTTTTAATTATTATCATTATTATTTTTAAACTGATCTTAAATAAAATGAAAAAACATTGAGTTGTAAAATAAAAGTATAACTTTAATTATTATTGTATTATTTTCATGAATCAAAATGATATAAAATCGAAGTGATCTAATAAAGAATCGATAATAGTTTTAATATTCTTAATCCAATTGTTTTTTTTATTATTTTTAATTATTATTGTTGTTATTTTTGAACTGATATTGTACGGCAAGAGAAATATTGGATTTTGAAATAAAAATATAACTTTACACATGTAATTGTAAAATGTGTGTTGGAAAACAAATGCAGTAGCACTTTCTTTTTCTCAAAAGGAAAATAAAGTAGCACCATAGTTATTGAGAATATGTAATAATTAGTTTGATTTATAGTTGGGGTGTGCTTTTCTTGTTTAACTAGTGGCAATTATTAAAGTTGTCTGTTTCTATTTGCTATACTTTTAATTATCATTTTGAATTGACATTGTTTATCTATTTTTGTTTTGGGAATTTACCAAAACCACCTTTACTAGTTGCCATATTACCCATTATCTGCCCAAGGGTGAATAAGGAAATGTACATAGATATGATGTAGAAAGGATGTGGAGCTATTTTGTTAATTGATTAAATAACAAACACAAAATTAGAAGAAAACTAAAATAGGTTGAATTTATGGAAAGACATGATATGGAAAGGATGTGGAGCTCCTATTTTGTTAATTAATGGAAAAAGAGATAATGCTATAAAACAGTATGAAGTTTGTAAAAATACCGTTTTTACCACCTATGATTTTATTTTTATTCAAAATCCCCTGACATTAATAAAACACTCAAAATATCATCTGAATACGTATGAAATGATGACAATGTCTTTGATGGTCACAAATTCTGTTAGACTGATTTATTTGATCGTTTGACTCTAAGGATATAAACGAAAATGCGATGAGAAATTAATTAAAATCATATTAATTAAAATATAAAAAGCCAAAAATTAAAACAAAAACCTTTCCTTTAAAATATTTATTTTTTTAATTTTTTTTATATTTGAATATTATTTATTTTTATTTTTTTATATTTTAATATTATTCATTCAGATATTTGTTTTTTATATTTTTATATTATTTATTTTTATTTTTTATTTTTCATATTTTTATATTTAATATAATTATTTTAATTTTTAATTTTTATATTTAAAATTATTACTTTAGTTTTTTATTTTTTATATTTTAATATTATTTAAATCAAAGGTAAATTTGATATTTTTTAAAAAATTTAACGATAAAGCATATTTTGAATAAAAATAAAATCATAAATGATAATAAGAATATTTTTACAAATTATATATGATTTTTTAGGATTATCTCATTAAAAAACTAACACAAAAGTATAATAAAATTAAAATAGGTTGAATTTATCGAAAGAATTCAAGCATCTTTGATTATATGCAAACATCGATTGGTTTCATACACAAACTTATGATAAATAATTAATTGTGTATTTACTTACATATAATTAGAATGACTTAGACTTAGATTAATGTATTAGAACCAGAATAAGTTATTTATTTCAATTGTAGGAATCAAAATCAAAATCAGCAATATTCTCATTAAAATGTTTACTTTGATCTGAAATTGAAATAAATTTTGTTGTGAGTATATTTGAAACTATATGAATGGGTTGGTAAAAGCCCAACAAACTGATCCACTGGATTGATCCAATAGATAAGCCCAATTCACCAACATCCAGTTTGCAGCAACGAGTTCTTATATCGCTGTTTCAATTATCAAGTCACTGGTTAACCTTAGTCAAGGGTACCAAATATTTTTTTTTTAAGTCGCCCAGAGCAAGCTCGAGCTCGTAACTCAAAGTGCTCATTAAAGGAATTTTTTCAGAAAGATAATAGCCTAATTTGGAGAAGAGTTAACTATCAAAATTGAAGTAAAATCAAGCTCCTATTTTAGCGAGATCTATCCCTAAATCGATGGACACCAGTTTTGGAAATATAATTAATATAAAATTCTTTTCTATTCTGATTGTACTTAAATTGTAATACTTCACATTATAAATTGAGGTTGAAAGTACATTGTAGAGAGAGGATGACGAAACAATAAATAAAATATTGTGACTCTGCCAAAATAACTTGAGAAACAGTCGTGGACGTAGGTATCTTTTTGGATCGAACCACATAAAAAATCCCCTTGCATTCATTGTTCTTCCCCTTCCCTATCGTCTTTGCCTTCGTTTTGTGTTATTTACATGTATTAGGTCAAGAACTTAGATTAATCGAATTCAGACGTCGATATTTTAGTGCTAGAAGGAGAGCCCATATTGCAATCTATTGAACTTTCAACCGCTATGGCAAGAGGAAGAACCACCAGAAGTTCTGACACGGCAACTGATCAACCAGAAAGGCAGATGGATCAGCAACAGTGTGACATCCAACTGATGGAGAACATAACTATGCCCATGGCAAGCGCGTCTCATGTCTCCACCAACGACACTATCGTGGGTCTGTCGCCACTAGCCACTTGCCAACCAACACCGATAGTCCCTACGGCCAAGGGGCTACAGGTGTGGCACCAAAGGTAAGAGGCGTTGGAAAATACATTGCAGCAACTTGCAGATATAGTTAGGGTACTGACACAGGCCCAAGCATAAAACCCGTCCAGACCTGAGGCTGCTGCTCCTGAAGTAATTTACCAGCAACATTGAGAGGAAATGTCAGCTCCTGAAAGACCCAACAAAGAGGTGTTGCGACCAGCCGACTCAGCTCGCTCCTTCAACTCACGTTCTAGAGCTGAAGGTCGTCGAGCTCGTGAAGAGGATGAAGTAGACCATCATCAACGTGCAGAGTCGCACCAAGCTGGCAGCTCGCGAAGTCAATGATATGTTCCTGACCGCAGCTCTTCAAGTCGCAAGCACAGGAGGGGGCACAAGCCGCAAGACCTAAAGATAAAGAAACTCTTTAAAAGGGTTCAACAACTTGAGGCACATCCCGGTACCTCAAATCAGCATGATCAATATGAGGAGATGACTCCCTTCACTGGGGAGATCAAGACACAACTTCTTCCTCCCAGATTCAAAGTCCTTAACGTTCCTCAATATAAAAGAGATAGAAACCATTATGATCATCTAGATGCGTTCAATGTCCAAATAGATCTCCAAATGAACAATTCTTTGGTCAAGTGCCGCGTTTTCTTGACATTCCATGGACCTAGTTCAAGAGTCTCCTAACTCATAGTATAGATAGTTGAAAGGAATGTCAACGAAAGTTCATCAGCCAACACAGAGCTCTGAGGAGGCAGTTCGCGCCATCATGTCTCTTCACCACGGTCTTCCAACGAAAAAATGAATCATTGAAAGATTACATTATTAGATTCAAGCATCCTAACTACAATCTCGATTGGGCTTCATAAGGATGAGAAGTTATATGAGAGCATCTACAAATCTCCAGTGAGGGATTTAGACGAGTTCTATGAGCAAGCTGCCAAAGAGATCAGATAGGAAGAGACCTTCGGCCTCAAGCAATCTACCTAGAAGAATTAAGCGGGCAGTTCTAAACAATAAAAAAAAAAAGAAACAATGGTAGGAACGGAAACAAATGTCGAAATAACGGCTTAAACAATCAGGAATGAGTAACCTTAGTGTTAAGGTCATCATTATGGCTACAACGTTCTGTTAGATACACAAGACCAGATCTTTGCAACAGAAAGGAATAGAGAGGACTTCGGGAAGCCCAATCTTATGAGGATTTATGCTAACCTCAGAAAGAAGAACAAGTTTTGTATCTATCATAATGAGGTCGACCATAACACTTTAGAATGTTGGACGTTAAAAGACGTCATTGAGGATCTAATCAAGAGAGGTCGCCTTAAAGACTATATGGTATGACCGGCGAACTTGCGATCTCAACAACCACCACAGCCAGTAATGGCCCCAGTGAGCTCCCGAACATGAATTTACTTGGAGCTCATAAGGCCAGTGATAAGTCGTCAGGTCCGAACTGGGAAGGTTCATATATTATTAAGGAAAATCTGGGAAATTGAGCGTATCATCTGACCAATATGGACAAAGTTAAGGTCCCGCGAGCTTGGAATGCTGAGTACATTTGCTCATACTTTCGATAACTTTTTAAGTGTATGCCACTAGCTTAAAATTCAATCTTTGAAAATTAATAAAAGCTCCAAATTTTTTATGTTGCTTTACTTTGAATAATGTCTTTATTAATTTCTTTATTAAATGCTAAGTGAAAAGTGACTTTTGCAGCAAGTTTCTTTGACAAAATTTTAAAATGTTATGCTGTTAGCTGATATTCCGATTTACTGGACAGCTTGTCAAAATATTATGCTATATTAGCTGAGGTTCCAACCTATTAGACATAGCTCGCTAAGAAATTATAATGCTGTTAGTTGAGATTCCGACCTACTGAACATAGCTTGCTAAGATGTTATTATACTGTTAGCTGAGGTTTTGGCCTACTGGATATAGCTTACCAAGATGTTATAATGTTATTAGTTGAGGTTCCAACCTACTAGATAGCTCGCCAAAATATTATGTCATGTTAACTAAGGTTTCGACCTATTGAACATAGCTCACTAAGATGTTATAATGCTGTTAGTTGAGGTTTCGACCTACTGGATAATTCACCAAAATATTATGTTATGTTAGCTGAGGTTCCGATCTACTGGACAGCTCCCCAAAATATTATGCTATGTTATCTCAGTTTTCGACCTACTTGACATAGCTCCAATAAAAATTCTATGCTATGTTATCTCAGGTTCCAACCTACTAAACATAGCTCTATGAAAAATTCTATGCTATGTTCTCCCAGGTTCTAACCTACTGGATATGGCTCGAAGAATTTTATTATACTGTATTGTCCTAGGTTTCGATTTACTGGACATAACTTTATGAAAAATTTTATGTTATGTTATCCTAGGTTCCAACCTACTGGACATAGCTCTACGAAGAATTTTATGTTATATTATCCCAGGTTCTGACCTATTGGATATAGCTCTATGAAATTTTTTATGCTATGTTAATTGAGGTTCCGACCTACTGGACATAGCTCTATGAAATTTTCTATGTTATGTTAGTTGAGCTTCCGACCTATTGAACGTAGCTCTATAAAATTTTCTATGCTATGTTAGCTGAGGTTCTGACGTACTAGATATAGCTTGAAAATTTTTATTAAGCTTTATTAGCCAAGATTCTGACCTACTGGATATGACTTGACTTAAATTTTTCGAACTAAGATACGATTTGCAAGATATGATACATCAAGATCAGCTACCTCATGAGCTCTCACCAGGTTTTATTACCAACTGATTTATATTTTTCTTAGCTCGCAAGAAATTCATAGATTTCGAAAAAAGAAAGTAGAATCAAAGTACAAGACAACATTGAAGTGAATCAAATAAATTCGAAATAAACCTCGTAACAAAGTGAATCAGTTCAACAATAAATAAGGTCAAAATGTCTATTACAAATAACCTCGCAAAGCGAGGTAAATGTAATACAGTCATGAAAAATTCTACAAAAAGATATTCAAGCTACAAGAGGGTTGTATCATCATACGAGATTGTATCGCAAAACACTATGACCTGAATTGTCTCATCTTGGGAAGTCACATTTGGGAGCTCTGTGTTCTAAGGAGCTATATCTGGAATAGCAGAGGATCGGACGGGCTGCTCTTTATATTTCTCCACCTCCGCGACTGCCTCCTCACCAAAGAACATGAAACATCCAATCCAGCATCAAGTCCAGAAAAAACACAATACGTGCAAAAAATGAAAACCAGAAAATCAAGAATTGGTTTTGGAAACTTACTGTAAACGCAATAGAACGAAGATGCCGATCTAAACCCAAGGAACGAGGACATTGATCTCCAAAGAAAGCGAGAGAAAAAGAAGGTGTTTTGAGTTTGAAAATGGCAGAGCAAGAAAGAAAATGAAGGGGCCTCCACTTATATATAAGAGGCGCAAGATCCTCACCGTTAGATTTGGCAGCTAATCAACCGCCCTAGATCTAATGGCGCTGTACGAGTTGAGAAATTTGTCATCATAGGCTGAAAATTGAGAAACGTACGAGACGTTTAAGTGGTGTGGTTATTCAAAGAATTACCACAAGTCAAGTGATAGGACAAATTTTGAAAATGTAGCATGACAAGTCGTGACACATCAGTTTTTACCAGCGAGCTTGAGCTCCCAGTCCATAAATTGCACTGAGAGTTAGGGGGCTAATATTGTGGATATATTTGGGGCTACATAAGTGGGCTGGGAAAAGTCTAACGAACTGATCCACTGGATTGACTAATAAATAAGATCAGTTCACCAACATCTAGCTTATAACAATAAGCTCTTAGATTGTTGTTTCAATTCTTAGGTCGTTGTTCAACCATGATCAAGGCTGCCAAATGTTCTACTCTAGGTCATCCAGAGCGAGTTCGAACTCGTAGCTCAAAATACTCATTAAAGAAATTTTTTAGAAAGAACTTTTTCCAGAAATGTAGCAGTCTAATTTGGGTAAGAATCAACTACCAGAATTGGAAGTAAAATCAAACTCTTATTTTAGTGGGATATATCCCTAAATGGATGGACACCAGTTTTGAAAGTATAATTAATGTAAAATTCTTTCCTATTCTGATTGTACTCAAATTGTAACACCTCACATTATAAATAGGGGTTAAAAGTTCATTATAGAGATAGGATGACGAAACAATAAATAAAATACTGTGTCTCTGCCAAAATAGCTAGAGAAATAGTCATGGATGTAGACATATTTTTGGAGTGAACTATGTAAAAAATCCCCTTGCATTCACTATTCTTCCTCTTCTCTATCGTCTTTGTCTTTGTTTTGTGTTATTTACAGGTATTGGATCAAGAACTTGGGTCGATCGAATTTAGACGTCGACAGATTTATTATAAGTTACAAAAATACTCTTAATTAAAATTATGTACTCCATATACATTTTCTTTTTTGTAAAAAAAAAAAAAAAAACAAACAAATAATGTAAGCATTGAGATTTTGCTTTTGTAAAAGAAGCCTTGTGTATTCTTTTTTTTTGTAAAATTGTATTTAAGGTTAGGGATGGGCCACCTTAGAGCCAAAAGACACACGTGCCTAACCCTTCCAGAATTTTATAAAAATTTATTAAGTTTATTAGATATTTAAATATAATTTTTTAAAAAATATATATTTAAATTTATAAATAAATTCATATATACAATTTGAATATGATCACCAAACGTAGAATGATGTTGGTAGTAGGAGGCGTGTTTGACATTCTAGGGTTCAATCCACCTTGAGCACACTCATTTTTCCTTTTTTTTTTTTTTTTTTTTGTTTAAAGAAAATGTACAAAGCCATATACACATTTGACATTTGCTTGTGTGGGGTTGTTTAAACCCAAACCGGGTTGAAAAGAACAAGTACTTACCAACTGGGCTAATCTTGAAATTGATCATGCTTTGACTTCTTAAAATTTTACACACTACTTAAAACTATGAACTATTATTTCTTTTATTTTCTTTTCTTTTAGAAAGTATGAACTGTTATTTCTATCTACATGATTATGGTAAATTATATTACCTATAGCAAATTATATCATGTTTATACAAACTATTAACTATTTTTTTTTCATAATTTTTTAATCTTTTGGATCTTTTTTATATCACATTCATAACTTAATGAATGTTGTGGATTTATTTCAGTTCTTTAAAGTTAATGCATTAACTCACCAATTTTTAGTACTATTTCATGATGTTTACTCATTAAACTAATAGGGGTTATCATGATCAAATTTTAAAAATAAAAATATGTTCAATTATGTATGAATTGCAACTCTATTTATAGTTTAAATAGTTATTAAATTTTAATTTCACAATTGTGATAGAAGTTTGAGTTTCATCATATATATTATTTATTATAGGAATATATATTTATCAATATTATAAGAGTAAAACATTTAATATTGTTTAATCTTAATAGGTGTTAATTTATTCATGATTATTTATATGAATTATTTGTGTTTTACATAAACTGTTTTACAAGATAAAATTCACAAATAAAAATTTAATATGAATTATAATTGTTTTTCATTCACTTATTGATAATACACACTCTTACCTTCTCTATTTATAGACTAAAACCATGTTTATTACATGGGTTGGATAAAATCCAATCTAAATTGATGGTTGGTAAGAACATGAAATTGGAAAAACCAATCTCATCTCCATCTTTTCAATCCGTTGTGGTGGGTTAAATGAAACCTACCATGTAGACAGGATAAACGAATCTCACGCCCTCAACTTTTTTTATTTGAATTGTTTGCGTTTTCAATCGATTTGCAAAGCACCGTGGAAAAAGAAGAACTCAAAGAAGAAGAAAAAGAATAAGAAGGAGCAATGATATTTTAGAGAGAGGAGAGAGAATGAAGGTGTTATGTATGCAGTTAACATGGAGAATCAATCGACGCTGATGAAGAAGAAACATAGAGATGAAAGTAGTGATGGATTGGTGAGAAATGTCAACCTTGATCTACATATATATGTGTTTTAGCAACTATGGGTGGCATCCATATACAAATAATTTACAATATATTAATATTTTTATTGTACATTTAATTAATCTTAACATTCAAATTTATATATTTAATAATATAAATACTTTTTTTTTAAAAAAAAAAAAGGTAAACACGTCAAGACAAATTTGTATAGATAATTTCACTTCACACAAGTTCAAATACAAGCATAAAAATTAAAATATAGTCGAGAGCATAAATAATTATATTCAATCTTTATAGATCTCGATAAATTCCTAATTCATTGGGACCTAACATTACTATCTAAAAAAAAATAAAAATTCACAATCATGGATCATGGATCATGAACGGTGAAGGATCCAACGGAGTCACACAAACTACACAACCTACAGGCCGACAGCGAATCAGATCCCAGATCTAATACCGCCACGTGGCACAACATAACGAAGGTTACCATTAAAACCCTAGTCATCTTTTCTTCTTCGCGTTTCAAAGCCGCATACAGCAGACACTGTCTCTCTTTCGTGCTCTCTCTCTGCACATACATCTTGCTCGCTGGCTCTGTATCTACTGCGACAAAGCTCGTCGCGTTTTCACCGAAACGCACTTTGCTCATCGTCCTCGAGTCACAGGTTTTTTTTTTTTTTAAATTTTTATTGATTAATTGTTCGGTTTATGTGATTTAGTTGATTTTGAATTGAATTGTTTACTTAAAAATATATAAAAAAAAATTGTAACTTTGAATGTTGAATTATTCCAAATTTAAAATTCAGTTAAAAATTATCGTTTAACTGCTTGTCTTAAAGTGATTTTTTTTTTTTTTTTTTTTTAACTTTTTAATATTATATATTAATGTTTCTGTTTGATTATAAAAAATTTTAAAAAAAATGAAAAAAATTGGAACTTTCAATGTCGAATTTATCAAAATTAATTGATTCAAATGTTTTTTGTTTATTAAGTTTTAAAAAGTTTTGATTTGTATTTTTGAATAGTGTGATTAGAATCCATCATAGTTAACGAATAGTTATTAGATGAATCGAAATAGTTTCTTTTTTGAAGTTGTGATTTTTGCGTGAAATGTTCGATTAGAATTGAATCCAGTTACAGTAGCAGTACTTGTTTATTGTATATGTTTTTGCAATTTGTTTTTGGTGACTTTTTGGACGGCAGGTTTGCTAATGGGTTTGTTGGTGGTGTGTGTGTGTGTGTTGGTTTTTTATGCAATGCAGTTTCTATCAGTTCCACGATATGGCAGCAGAGGGGGGGAAAAGCTTTGCGAGGAGGGACCGGCTTTTGGAGATCGAAGCGAAGGTGAGGACTTGGTGGGACGAAAATGATGTATTTAGGGCTGATGCTCATGAGAAGGCTCCGGAGAAGGGCGAGAAGTTTTTTGGGAATTTTGCGCTTCCGTATATGAATGGTTATTTACATGTGGGACATGCTTTTTCGCTGTCGAAGGCTGAGTTTGCTGCTGCTTATCATAGATTAAGAGGTGCCAATGTGTTATTGCCGTTTGGTTTTCACTGCACGGGTATGCCTATTAAGGCCTCGGCTGATAAGCTTGCTAGGGAAATTAAGATGTTTGGGGAACCACCCGTGTTTCCGAAGCAAGCAGAAGAGGAAGTAGTGGAGCAGCCAGCACCGGAGGATGAAAACGGAGGTGTGCCGCGTGATAAGTTTAAGGGCAAGAAGTCCAAAGCTGCAGCAAAATCTGGTCGTGAGGTGTACCAGTGGGAGATCATGCGCAGTTTCGGACTTAGCGATAGTGAGATATCTGAGTTTCAGAGTTCCGAAAAATGGATTAAATATTTCACTCCATTGGCCACGGAGCACCTAAAGGCTTTTGGTATGGGTTGTGACTGGAGGCGCTCATTCATCACTACTGAGATGAATCCATTTTTCGATTCCTTTGTGAGGTGGCAGATGAGGAAATTAAAATCCATGGGAAAGATCATTAAAGAGTTGAGATACGCGATATACTCTCCTTTGGATGACCAGCCATGTACTGATCATGATAGGGCATCTGGTGAAGGAGTTCAGCCCCTAGATTACCTTCTTCTCAAGATGGAGGTGCTGGAACCGTTCCCTGGAAAATTGGCACCTCTGAAAGGTAGGAAAGTGTACCTGGTTGCTGCTACGTTGAGACCTGAGACCCTGTATGGGCAGACAAATGCATGGGTGTTACCTGAAGGGAAATATGGAGCTTATGAGGTGAACGAAAACGATGTGTTTGTTATCACAGAGAAAGCAGCCCGCAACCTTGCCTATCAGAATTTGTCTAGGATTCCCAAGAAGCCTACCTGCTTGGTTGAGTTGACGGGTTACGATTTGATTGGGGTTCCTTTAAAGTCTCCTCTTACATTTAATAAGGTCATATATGTTCTTCCTATGTTGGCCGTTCTGCTAGATAAAGGTACCGGGATCGTGACCTGTGTTCCTAGTGACGCTCCTCATGATTATATGGCGGTGCAGGATTTGAAAGCTAAACCTGCTTTCAGGGCGAAGTTCGGAGTGAAGGATGAGTGGATATTACCGTTTGAGGTTATGCGCATAATTAACGTACCTGAATTTGGTGATAAGCCTGCTGAAAAAGTGTGCATAGATATGAAAATTAAAAGTCAAAATGACAAAGAGAAGCTTGCAGAAGCTAAGAGGTTGACATACTTGAAAGAATTCACGGACGGAACAATGCTTGTAGGAGAATATGCAGGGATGAAGGCACGGGAAGCGAAAGTATTGACCTGGAACAAGCTGATAGAAACAGGCGAGGCGGTTATGTATAGTGAGCCTGAGAACAAGGTGATATCGAGGTCGGGCGATGAATGTGTTGTTGCTCTTACAGACCAATGGTACATTACATATGGGGAACCAGAATGGAAGAAAATGGCAGAGGAGTGCTTGTCCAATATGAATCTGTACTCTGATGAGACACGCCATGCCTTTGAGCACACTTTAAGCTGGCTAAATCAGTGGGCTTGCTCACGAACCTTTGGGCTTGGAACTCGCATTCCTTGGGATCCAGCTTTCCTTTTTGAGTCATTGTCTGATACCACCGCGTACATGCCTTACTACACTGTAGCTCACGTGTTACATGATGGAGACATGTTTGGAACACCTACCGGCGCAATAGAACCTGGACAAATGACTGATGAGGTCTGGGATTTTCTCTTCTGTGGGGGGCCATATCCTGAATCATCGGCTATCCCATCATCTAGCCTTAACAAGATGAAACAGGAATTTGAATATTGGTACCCATTTGATCTTCGAGTCTCTGGTAAGGACCTCATCCAGAATCATTTAACATTCTGCATATATGTCCATGCTGCCATGATGGCCAAGCGCCACTGGCCTCGTGGCTTCAGGTGTAATGGGCATATTATGCTCAATTCGGAGAAGATGTCCAAGTCCACGGGAAACTTTAGGACTTTGAAAGAGGCCATTCAGGAATTCTCTGCCGATGCCACACGATTTTCTCTAGCTGATGCTGGGGATGGTTTTGATGATGCAAATTTTGTTTTTGATACTGCAAATACGGGAATACTTAGGCTTACTAAGGAGATTGCGTGGATGGAAGAGGTTTTGGCTGCAGAATCATCTTTGAGAACTGGTCCGCCATCCACTTATGCTGATCGGGTGTTTGAAAACGAAATAAATATTGCTGTCAATACGACTGAGCAGCATTATGATAACTACATGTTTAGGGAGGCCCTGAAATCAGGGTTTTATTATCTTCAGGCTGTAAGGGATGAATATAGGTTCTCTTGTGGTTCAGGAGGTATGAATCGTGATTTGGTATGGCGCTTTATGGATGTACAGACTCGGCTTATCACTCCAATCTGCCCTCACTATGGTGAGTATGTTTGGAGGGAGCTTTTGAAGAAGGATGGCTTTGCAGTGAAAGCGGGTTGGCCTACGGCTGGCACTCCTGATCTGACCCTCAGGAGCGCTAATAAATATTTGCAAGATTCAATCGTTTTGATGAGAAAGCTGCTCCAAAAGCAAATCCTCGGTTCGAAGAAAGGCAACAAGAAGGGGACTCCAGTTACCGCGTTGACTGAAGACAAACTAAAAGGCTTGGTGTATGTCAATGAGGAATTTGAGGGCTGGAAAGCAGACTGTCTGAAAATATTACAAAGCAAATTTGACAGTAAGACCCGTACTTTTGCTCCTGATGCAGAAATATTGGAGGCATTACAGAAGAGCCCTGTTGGTCAGGCTGCAAACTTTAAACAGACCCAAAAACTCTGTATGCCTTTCTTGAGGTTTAAAAAGGATGAGGCAATTGCAATTGGTCCTGAAGCCTTGGATTTGAGGCTGCCATTCGGAGAGATCGATGTCCTTAAGGAGAACTTGGATTTGATTAAGAGACAACTTGGTCTTGAAGAGGTGGAAATATTGTCGGCCATCGATCAAAAAGATCTTGACAAAGCTGGGACGCTTGCTTCGCTGCTAAAACAGAACCCTCCTTCACCTGGAAACCCAACTGCCATATTCGTGGCTAAGTGAGGTAAAAGAACTCCTATGGGTGAATTTTGTTAGATTTTTCTCTTGAAGCTTATTTACGTTGGATTTTTGGTACTCTTAGATCTATGCTCTTTATTTGGTATTCCTGGACTTTTGCTTAGAAACCCAACTGCCAAATTCGTGGCTAAGTGAGGCAAAAGAACTCCTATGGATGAATTTTATTAGATTTTTCTCTTGAAGCTTATTTATGTTGGATTTTTGGTACTCTTAGTTCCATACTCTTTATTTGGTGTGCCTGGACTTTTTCTTAGTAATGTGTTGAGATAATTGTTTTGAGTTTTTGTTTCTCTTGTTTTAGCATTCTTTGATGCTTTATGTTTGCCATGGCATGGGATATAGTATTAAATAGAAGGCCACAGCCAACCTGTAGCTAATAGTTATCATTATTTCAATTTGATAACCTTGTCTCCTCAATTTTGCTACAGAATAAGATAGAACCCTATCGCAGGCATGTGTGTGTATTCTTGTTTATGCACATCTTGATTTAATTTTATTTCTGAGAATGAGCAATCCAACAACTATATTGCCGTGAACACATAGCTGCGCTGAGCATATAAATTTAGTTTTAGGGTTTGAGGGATGCATTGTGGGAGATCAAGTTCTTATTAGCATTGCCATCATTGCAAATGGTCGATAATTAGTGTTGAGGATTGGTTTCAGATCGTTGTTAAAATCTTCCCCATCTTGTCATTATTTTTAAATTCGTACGATAGATCCTTGGATATAATTTCAAATGTCCTGTGCAAGTATGATAGCAATATCATTTTGTAAGTGAAAAAAACATGTGTCCTTTGGTTTTTAACAATTAATAATGAATACAAAAAGCCTTCTTGAGGACTGTGTTGCGGACGACTTCTGAATTGAAATTTTGAGCAGTTCTCTTTTCTCGTTTTATGACAATTAATGCCCGGAAAGCCAATGAAAGGGGTTCTATAGTTAAGTTTGAATTATAATTATTTTTATCTTAAATTATTATTTTATTTCACTTTGTTATAAAGTGTTTCTTTTAATATAAATGTCTAGGTTTGTCACCGGTTAAGATATAACGTCATCTTTTTGTTATGCAATTCATCATAATAAGTTAAAAAATATTAACTTTCTTAATAATATTATTATAAGTATACTATGTATCTGTATTGCGTATCATGTCGTAATTTTTTTTGATGGAAAATGTTTTCTTCATCATAGATTTAACTTATTGTAGTCTCACCTTTATATATGTCTAACATCTACTGTGTGCGCCTGTACACCCACGTATACATATATACTTTGAATCATAAGTTGCTTTCAAAATTTTAGAATTTGTAAATGTTCATGTTCATAAATATATAAACAATCAACTATAAGTTCATAAACATAATAGGTTTTTATTTTTAATTTTCTTTTTAATAACGGATATAAAAAACTTTTTAACTTATATAAGCAAATGAGAATAAGATTTTTAAGTGGGATGGATGGTTGAGATTACCATTTCACAGTATCAAATTCGTGTAAGATCTGTGATTTTATTCCCATTATGGATATATTTTAGGGCATGTAAATACAATCAATCATTCTTATTTTTCATTCTTATTATTTAATTTAGCAAGTAAACACATCGTAAATAAATTAAATAAAAATGCATGATGCTTAATAAACTACAATGGAGTAAATTATAAATTAGCTTCCAATTAGAACTTATTCGTAGGTGGGGTAAACTTTGTACTTTAATTGCAATTTGACTACTTGCTCTTAGAAAGTGGTGGAAAATGAAAAATATGGTAATATTATTTATGTGCTTGTAGATCATGTTTAAAAATTTATATTATGTTATAAAACAAATACAATATCAAATATTGCATAATATCATAAGTAATAAAAGAGAAAATACAAAAAAAATTTAGGGGAGAGCAATTATACATTTTTTTCATTCACTTGTTGAATTGTTTATCATACATGCGCTTATCTCCTCTATTTATAGAGTAAGACCATATTTATTATATAGGTTGGATAAAATCCAGTTCAAATCCATGGTTAGTAAGAACATGAGATTAAAAAATCATATTGAGATTTTAATATTTCTTATTATGGCTTACATATTAAATAACAATTATATTATAGACTATTTATTATAATAAGGTTAAATAAGTGGTCTATTAATTGGACTTTAGAGATATTCATTAGGTATAGACTTTAATGTGTAGAAATATAATACTAATAAAATTATGATTAATTGAAACCTAATTAGGTTAGTATATAAATAACATTATAAGTGTTATAGTTCACAAGTCAAATAAACATACGTAATATTTTGTTCTCTTTCTTATTTTCAATTCAAGAAGAAAACTATAGAGCAACCTAAAGAAATTTGACTGTGGAAGACATAATCCTACTTAAATTTGTTAATATAGATTCAAATATATCTTATTTACAATAATTCTTAATGATTTAATATGAGTTTTTAGATTTTGGAATAGGTTTTTGCCTATTAAAGTTTTATCCAATAAGTAGTATCGGAGTTAGGTCATGTTGAATCATTGAGAAATTAATTGATTTGGTTATTGTTATTGTCATGGAAGTATGAAGGAAAATATATTGAATTTCGATGGTCTTTTGTGTTTTTGTTAGAGTGCTTTTTTTAAAACAGTTGAAGAACATATGAATAGATTTTTAACAATAGCCGCAAATCATGACTTTGAGTTTTGAGATTGTTCTCTCTTATAACTAAAGAAAGTTTGCAGGGACATAGATATCAATTTATTTATTTATTTATTTTATTTCTTTTGCGTATGCTGAGAAGCATATTATATAAGATTGTGGCAGCAATCCACTTTAGTGATTTAATCTTTTAATATTTGTCCGACTCTAAATTTTCGACATTGACAAGAATGACTCTATTTGCATGGTCTGTTTGGTTTTGGTTATTTTATTAACACTAAATTTGTTAATGATTTGCATTTGAAAACATTACCAAAACTTTGATGTCTACTATTATTTTGCTTCAAAATTCTTTTTTTTTTTTTTTTTTTAACTTCATGATTGTTTAACATTACTTTTGAGTTTTGTTGATAGCAAATGGACTTGAATCAAAGTTTTGGTAGATTTATATGTAACGTGAAGTTTTTGTTATTCAACTATCTTGTAAAAAAAAGAAAGTTTGATATTTTAAAATAAATTGAATTGAAATTATATGTTCTCCCAATAATCTCTATAATGTAAATTTATTTATTTTAGAATATTAAGATGTGTATGTTTATTATTTATGTGAATAATGATCGGCCTAAAGAAAGGTTATTGTTCGGTCAAATAATGAGCATACTTGTGATAATAAATATGTCACGATTATTAGATTTTCCATGTAAGTAATAAGTCGGTCCAAAGAAAAATTTACTACTTGAGAGGATTAATTGTCGATATTTGATTACTATACGGAATGTACCACTTACAATTGACATTTCTATCAAAAGACTAAATGTCAATATTGTCATAAGTATCTTGTTTTAAGGTCCACCATTATGGGAATCGTTTAATCATGTCATGTATGAATTTATTAATTGAGTATTTTTGTGTCATGACATGATTCCTGATTGTGAGCTTGTATTTCGTTTTGTTCTCGATTCAGTTACTATTTCTGCTTCAATAATATCTGTCAATATCAATTCCCTTCTTGTGCTTAATGACACGAATTTCAAGAATTGGAAAGAGAATGTTATTTGTTATGATTGTTTTTAGTTACATGGTTCTTGACCTTGCGCTTCGGGAAGAACAACTCGCATCTCTCAATTAGAATAGCTCTGCTGATGAAAAGGCAAGCATGAAGAAGTGGAATTGTTTTTATCGCATAAGTCTTATGATGATAAAACGTTCCATTCCAAAAACTTTTAGGGGCTTTATGTCTAAAGAGAAAAATGCTAAGAAATTCCTTGAGGAAATAAAGAAGTGTTTTGCGAAAAACAAAAAGGTTGAAACAAGTACCTTTTTAGCTAACCTTGCTTCAATAAAGTATAAAGGAAAAGATAACATAAAAGAGTACATCATGGAGATATCTTATATCGCTTCCAAACTAAAGGCACTAAAGTTACAACTGTCTGAGGACTTGTAAGTATACTTAGTTTTTATTTCTCTTCTTACATAATACAGTCAGTTTAAAGTGAGTTACAACACTTGAAAGGACAAATGGACTTTTAATGAGCTCATATCTCACTATGTACAAAAGGAGAAAAGATAGAAGCGAGAAGGTTTTGAGAGTGTTAACTTAGCGACTATCTCTAATGACAAGAAAAGAAACAGAAGAAAAAATGTTGCAGTTGGAACATCACAACAGAAGGTGCAAAAGAAATAGAATAGAAAGCTTACTTGTAACTTTTGCAAGAAAACACATAAAAAAAGATTGTCACAAATACTCTAACTGGCGTGTCAAGAAAGTTATGTTTTTCAATTTAGTTTGTTCTGAAATTAATTTATCTTCTGTACCTAAATATACTTAGTAGATAGATTCTAGTGTCACTATTCACGTAAATATGTCTATGCAGGGTTACCTGTGGAACCGACAGTCAAATGATACTGAAAGATTCATCTTTGTGAGCAATGGTAAAATAATTACAGTAGAGGCTATAGGAACTTTTGGGTTATTGTTAAAGACTGGTCAATTTTTGAATTTGAAAGAGACATATGTAGTACCATCTTTTAGGCGGAATTTGGTTTCAGTTTTTGTTTTAGACAAATTTGGTTATTTTCGTTCATTTGGAAATAATAAATTTAGTCTTTTTTAAGATTTGATTCTTGTTAATGTTGGTTCATTATCTTTGTATGTTAACATATATTTATTTGATATAATTGCTTCAATTAATAAAACCTTATATATAAATTTATGAGATAAAACGAAAATTAACTGATAGAGATTTCGTCATATTATGACACAAGCGTTTAAGTCATATCTTTAAACAGAAAATTTAGAGGCTTATGTCTGACGAGATTATTGATCCTTTTGATTTGACAGATTTCTAAGTCTGTATTGAGTGTATAAAAGGGAAACAGACAAACATTAGAAGATTATGTGCCTACAGGTATTCTGATGTCTTAGAACTATTTTATACTGATATTTGCAGATCATTTCCTACAACCTCTTAGAATGGTCAACAGTATTTTTTACGTTTATAGAAGATTATATAAGGTGTGGATACATATATTTGATAATGAGAAATCTCAATCCCTGGATGTATTTAAGGCTTTCAAAGTTGATATTGAAAATCAACTTAGCAATAGAATTAAAGCTATCAAATCTTATCGTGATGATGAATACTATGGTATATATGACAGATCCGGTGAACAACGTTCAGGATCTTTTACGAAATTCTTAAATGAATGAGGCGTCATCTCGCAATACATAATGTCAAGCAAACCTAACATGAATGATGTTGCTGAAAAATAAAACATAACACTTAAGGACATGATAAGAAGTATGATAAATGATTTTTCTATACCAGAATCTCTCTGGGGAGAGGCATTAAAGACTACAACATATATCTTCAATAAGGTTTCGAGCAAAGCGATAGTTAAAACCCCTTATGATTTATGGACAGACAAGAAGCCGAGTATCATACATTTACACACTTAGGGTTGTCCAACTGAGGCAAAAAGAAACTGGACTTAAGAACCGTAAGCTGTTACTTTGTTAGGTACTCTGAACAGTAAATGAGTTTCAAATTTTATAATCCCATTATTGGATCATTTTTTTAGACGAAAAATACAAGATTTCTTGAGGAAGTTGAGTTTGTGGAGAGAGATAAAGTTAAAGACATTGTCTTTGAAGAGGAATTTGTTTCTCTTCCTACTATTATTATTGATAATAATCAGACTTCTATTCTTGATATTGTTCAAAATACAAATCCGTAATATCAAGACAATGTAGAAGAGTTTCATGTGCAGAATGAAGAAATTATACCTGAAATGTAAGCTCAACAACCTAAAAAAAGGATATGTCATTGAGACAATCCACTAGAGAAATGAGAAGTGCGATTCCGGATGACTATGTCATTTTTCTCCAAGAATATGAGGTTGGCATAAGAGTGGTGGAAGATGATTCAATCAACATTCATCAAGCTAAACAAAGTTCTAATTTTCAAAAATAAATTGATGTTATAAATAATGAGATGAATTTCATGAAGGACAACGATGTTTGGGATCTCGTTGAATTACTTGAAGTTGCAAAAGCCATTAGTTGCAAATGGATATTTAAGATCAAAATGAATTCGAAGGGCAACGTTAAGAGATATAAGGCTTCTAGTTGCCAAGGGCTTCACTCAAAAGGAAAACATTAATTATAAAGAGACTTTCTTTTAGGGTTTTACGAAAGACTCTTTCAGGATTATAATGACACTTGTGACTCATTTTGATTTGGAGCTATATCAGATGAATGTAAAAATTACGTTTCTCAATTGTGATATTGATGAAACAATATATATGATGCAACCAGAAAACTTTGTATCCGGTGACCCAAAGAAAATGGTTTGCAAATTGAAAAAAAAAATCATCTATGGTCTTAAATGGGCTTTCCGTCAATATTAACATAAATTTCATCAAGTTATTATCTTGTATGAGTTTGAGGTAAATAAAGTTAAAATTTGTGTATATCATAAGCTTAGTGAGAGTTAATTCATATTTCTGGTATTAGATGTCGATGTATACTGCTTGTTAGCAGCGATATAGGCTTATTGCATGAAACTAAGAGGCTTCTAACAAAAATTTTGGGATGAAAGATCTTGGGGACACCTGTTTTGTATTAGGCATACAGATACAACGAAATCGTTCTTAAGGTATCCTTAGACTATCATAAAAGAGCTATATCGAAAGAGTTCTTGATAGATTCGGTATTAAACGTTGTGCACTATGAGACACCCCTGTAGCTAAAGAAAATGAGTTCAGTCTCGGTCAGTGTCCTAAGAATGAGTTAGAACGGAAACAATGTAAAAAAATCCTTATGCGCTAGCTGTACAGAGTCTAATGTATACTCAAGTATGCACACGTCCGGACATTACGTTCATAATGGGAATCTAGGATAGATATTTAAGTAACTTAGGGATGGATCATTGGAAAACAGTCAAATGGGTTATGCGTTATTTATAGAGAACAAAATATCACATGCTCACGCATCGGAGATCAGAACATTTAGAAATCGTTGGATATTCTGATTCCAATGTTACTGAATATCAAGATAGTAAAAAATCCACATAAAGCTATATTTACCTACTAGTTGGAAGAGCTATTTCTTGGAATAGTGCTAAGCAGACATTCATAGCTTCTTCCACTATGACAGTTGCATTCATATCCTGTTATGAGACATCTAATCATGAGATATGGGTGCGAAATTTTGTCACGGGACTGCAAGTTGTGTATTATATCGAAAGACCATTGAAGATATATAGTGATAATAATTCGGTTGTGCTATATTCCAACAATAACAGAAGCTCTATGAAGTCAAATCATATAGACATCAAGTTTTTTGTTGTTAAATAAAGACTTCAAAGTTATCATGTAGCTATAGAATATATTGGGACAAACTCCATAATTGTGAATCAGATTACTAAGAGATTACCACTTAAGGTCTTTCGTGAGCGCACTACTCGTATGAATGTTGTTTTGGTTGATGATGTGCATGTTTAGTGAGAGTTAGTATTTTGATGTTCTTTGTTATAGGCATGTTTTATATTTATTTTCTACATAATAAAGTATAAAGTTCAGTTATAAACTCTTAATGTTATTTGTGTTTGATCTCACTGAAGATTAAAGTATGACCAATTGGAAATAGACTTGTTTGAGTTCACATTGCATATAATTTCCATGTTATGCATCGATACTTGATCTATGCCGTTGAATATATTAGTATGGTGACCATTGATGGGTCTAGTTACGAATATATGTAACAAATGTCGTTTTGATCTCATACTAATATAGTAGATGGATTAGATTGTAATTAAAGAGATATTTCAAAATAGATAATTTTTCAGTGTATACTCAAGATTATAGATAATATAATTGTCTCAAGAAACATATATAGCCAAAGTGAAAGATTGTTGGAACTTTTATATTTGTTATTATAGGCTTATTATTAAATAATAATTATATTATGGACTATCTATTTTAATAGAGCTAAATAAATGATCTATTAATTGAGCTTTAGAGATATCCATTAGGTATGAGTTTTAGTGTATAGAAATCCAATACTAATGAAATTAGGGTTAATGAGAACCTAATTAAATTAGTATATAAAGAACATTATAAGGGTTATAGTCCCCAAGTCAAATCAATATATATAATATTTTACTCTCTTTCTTCTTCTCCATTCAAGAAGAAATATATAAAGCAACCTAAGGAAATTTGACTGTGGAATACACAATCCTACTCAAATTTGTCAATATGGATTCAGATATGTCTTCTTTACAATAATTCTTAATTATTTAATATGAGTTTTTAGATTTTGGTATAAGTTTTCATCTATTAAAGTTTTATCCAACAAAACCAATCTCATCTCTATCTTTTTAACCAACTGTGGTGGTTTCAAATGAAACCCACCACATAGAAGGGATAGACGAATCTCACGTCCTAAACTTTTTTGTTTTTCTCTGAATTGTTCTCATTTTCAATTGATCGATGAAGCGCCATGGAAGATGAAGAACTAGAAGAAAAAAAAAAGGAATAAAGAGTAATGATATTTTAGAGGGAGGAGAGAGAATGGAGGCATTGTGTATGTAGTTAATATGGAGAATCGATCGATGTAGATGATGAAGAAACATAGAGGTGGAGGTAGTGACGGATCGGTGGAAAACGTCAACTTTGATCTACACACACACACATAAATATAAGCATCTATGCGTGGCATATACAAATAATTTACAATATATATATATTTTTGGTACAAGAAGAGAGCTTAACCAAAACTAAAAACCACGAACACGCCGACAAAAAACTACACCAACTCTATCTTGAAGTAAAATATTCTCCAGGTCTCTAGGGACACTAGAAAATCAATGGGAACCAAAAGGAAGCAATGGAGCATAATTTGCAAGGAAATTTGCTGCTTTGTTAGCTTCCCTGTAAACATGTCTCAGTACCACATGCCAATCTTTTTGAAGCAACATTTTGATACTATGAACTAATTGGAAATAAACATTAATCTCATCAATAGGTTTCTTCACCATCTAGATTAGACACTCGCTGTCCACCTCAACTTCTAACCTTCTTATTCCTTCATCCCATGCGTAAGTTAAACCTTTGAATAAACCCCAAAGCTCAGCCTCCATGATCGCACAACAACCTATATTCATAGCAAACCCCCCTTTCCACTCTCCATTATGATCTCTAAGAATGCCCCTAGCCCTAGCAACACCTGTTCTTGAATTGAAAGAGCAATCCGTATTGAGCTTGTAATAGAACCATAGAAGGGGCAACCAACTAATCCACTTCTCTACCCCTTCAGGTCTAGAATCTTTTTCCAGATTCTTTATTATCTCCCCTTCAAAGAATAAAAATCATTAACCCTATTGTCGACTCTAAACAAATGGGCATTAAAAACCAACTCATTTCTCTAACCCCAAATCTTCCACATTGCCACCCCAAATAAAGTCCACCAATCTGTACCTTTCTGACAATTCATGTCACCTATCAAATTCGAACAAACCGAATTCTTTAATTCAAGAGAGAAAAAATTGCGAAGACCATTACTTGGAACTAGTCTTCTCCATATCTATCTTGCCATAACATAATCCCTCAAAGCATAAAGAATATCTTCCAGATCACCACTACAAGTATTGCACATAGGGTTAACCATTATATGCCTTTGCCATAACTCAAACTTCGTACTCAGCCTACCATTTAATACAAGCCACAGAAAGATACAAATACGCTAGGGACCTTTCCACTTCCATACAAGCTTCCAAATTTTACTTTCACCTCTCCAACCAGGATGGTCTAGAATTTTATAAGCCGAATCAATAGTGAAATTACCATGCTTAGAATGAGCCCAGAAAAACTGATCAGGCCCCTCATCATGTCCAGGTGGCTTAACAGCAGTAATCTTGAGTTGAATAGAAAACGGTAAAAAATTAGAAAACTTACTCCAATCCCAATTGCCTTCCGAGTTGACAAAGTTCGAAACTAGACCATCCATCTCTTCTCTCGGAATTGGATTATTAGCATACAATATCAGGGGTTTATCCTCTAGAACCCATATATCCAACCAAAAACGAACCCGTCTACCATCACAGAGCACCCATCGAACACCTCTCAAAACATAATCCCATATCCGACCCACTTGCCTCCATAAAAAAGATCTCGTTGCTTTATGAATATTATCCGAAAAAGTAGACATATTAATACCATATTTAGAAAGTATCACTTGCATCTATAACTGGTCAGGCTGAGTAAGAAAGCCCCATCCCAGCTTCATCAAAAGAGCATCATTCATCTTATGCATGCGTCTTAACCCAAGTCCGCCTCTCTCTTTCGGTTGGCACACATTATCTCAATTCACTAAGCTTATTTTTCTATCAGCCTGTTTGCCTCCCCAAATAAATTTCCTACATCTTTGCTCGATCTCAGCGCACAAGGTGCTGAAAAGTCTAGTAGTTTGCATTTGATAAATAGGAATCGCCTCTAAGATTGCCTTTGTAAGAGTCACTCTTTCTGCCATAGATAAATGCATCACATTCCATCCAGAAAGACGTTGTTCAACCTTGCCAATAACTTCCTGATAAGTGGTATTTGTAACCCGATTATGTAACAATGGAGATCTCAGATATTTACCAAGATCCCAGATAATAGAAAAGCCAAGGCGTCTACTGAGCCTATTTCCTACTCCATAAGACATGTTTCTAAAGAAAAGGACCTGAGTCTTAGCTTTATTAACTTTTTGCCCTGAGCACATACAAAAC
Source organism: Dimocarpus longan (assembly GCA_022984855.1). Classification (NCBI taxonomy): domain Eukaryota; kingdom Viridiplantae; phylum Streptophyta; class Magnoliopsida; order Sapindales; family Sapindaceae; genus Dimocarpus; species Dimocarpus longan. The sequence continues at coordinate 14,320,158 of CM041020.1, forward strand.
TCATCCAAGACTTTCGTGATCACCTCTATCTGATTGTAAGTCACTTCAGAAAACAGTAAGAGATTATCCGCAAAAAAAATGTGCAATATCGGAACATCATTCCTCCCCATATGAATAGATTTCCATCTACCATTATTGACCTTTCTCAAGATACCATGGGTCAACCATTCAATGCACAAGACAAATATATAAGGCGAAAGAGGATCTCCTTGACGAACCCCTCTGCTAGGAAAAAAGGTACTCGTAGTTTCCCCATTCCAAAGAATCTGCACAGAAGAAGTAGTTATACACTCCATGATCACCTAAGATAAATACATAGGAATGCCAACTTCCCTCAGAGTATCATGTATAAAATCCCAGCTAAGTCTATCATAAGCTTTCTCTAAATCCACCTTGATAACCATCAATCCTTTCTTCCCTATTTTAATACGCATGAAATGCATAACCTCTTGAGCTATAATAATATTATCAGTGATATGCCGACCAGGTACAAAACTTGTTTGATGGGGCCCAATCAGATTAGGGAGGAAGGACTTCAACCTGTTAGCAATCACTTTTGTAATGGTCTTGTACATCACAGTACACAAACTAATTGGACGGAACAACTTAAGATTGTCTGCATTGTCTTTCTTAGGGATGAGAACAATAAGAGTATGATTAATCTCATTAGGAATCCCTTTTCCTTTAAAAACATTCCTAATCAATCTGCACACCGAAGGTCCCACAATCTCTCATTGACTTTGATAAAACATCGCATGTAACCCATCAACTCTTGGTGCTTTCAATAGAGTCATCGCAAACAAAACATTCTTAATCTCAAGATCTGAGACACAAGAAGAAAGACACCCAACTGCAGAGTTATCTAGCGTTGGAAAACAACCCTTCAAATAATAATAATTAGACCTCGAGTAATCTTCCTTTGAAAATAGCCTGGAGAAAAATTGAATAGCATGAGTTTTGAGCTCCTCCATCCCCGAAATCCATCTCCCACTTTCATCACGAGGAATCGTAATTCTGTTTTGTTTCCTTCTTGGATGGTTTTCCGTTGGAAGAATTTTGTGTTGCGATCCCCACTTTATATCCATTCTTACCTAGATTTCTGAAACCATAAAGTCTCCTCTTAAGTCAGGACTTCCTCAAGCTCTTTTTTGAGTTTCAATTCCAACTAGACAAGTCTCCCTGAATGGTAGGATTCAAGTGCTTTCTGAATACCTGATAATCTGGCTAAGAGAATTCTTTTCTTTTTAAAAATGTTACCAAAAACCTCCTTGTTCCAAACATTAACATTCTTGACAAACTTCGTAGCTGCTTGAACATAATTTAGAGAAGACACCCAAGAGTTTTTCAACATTTCCCCAAACTTTTCATGACTTATCCACGAAGCAAAAAATCTGAAAAGTTTAGATCCATGCCCCATTCTTACCCACCCATTCCACTTAATCAATAATGCTCTATGATCATATTGAATTCTAGGAAGGTGGAACAGTTCGGCTTTATTGTACTTAACAAACTACTCATCATTGCACACTACTCTATCAAGACGTTCAAAAATCTTACCTCTCGCCCAAGTGAATCGAGGCCTTTCAAAAGAAAGCTCATATAATTGATAATTGTCTACCCACTTAAGGAACAAAGGACACCTTCCACTCCTTCTAACCAACCCATATTTCTTTTCCGACGCACACAAGATAGCATTAAAATCACCACCGATAATCCATGGCTCATTACAATTCTGACCAATCCTATCCAGCTCTCCTTATAAACACCTACAACCACTAGATATAGGACTAGCATAAACAATAGTGATCAAAGAAGTAGATTCCTTGCTATCTTTAACCCGTACATGCATATACTGCTTATGATTCTCAAGCACAACGAGGTTAACATCATCTCTCCATAACAACCAAATGCCCTCGAAAAAACCCCTTGCTTCAATCCTATGAGATATTTCATAACCACTTTTATAAATAAAATCATCTGCCTTCCACCCATTAATTCTCGTCTCAAGAAGCGCAAAAATCTTCGGATTGTAATTCTGGACCATCATCTTAAAAATTCTACGAAAAGCAGGTGATGCTGCCCCTTGGTAATTCCAAATAATAATGTTTATATCTATAAATAATAAAAAGGTGGATAACAAGCAAACCTAAAAATTATGGCTCATATGCTTTGCTTCGACTGTCATCCTCCATAGCATCCTCATCGGACACAAAATCCTCAAGTTCAGAAGAGTTTGTGTCGCCTTTACTTTCCATATGGTAGTCCTCATCATCCGAGTTGTCATCATTAGTCTCTCTATTATTGGGACTTGCACCCTGCCTCATCTCTTTATCCGGCGATTTCCTTTTATCGAAATTCCCTTAACTATCCTTTACTCTGCCATCCAGTTCTACCCCAACTTGAATAGTATGTGTGTCATAGAGAATCGGGTCCTGAGAATGTTTGTCAATGACAAACACTACATGTTTAGACTTGTCCAAAATTCTATTGGCCCTCTTGGATGTCAACTTTAGAATAGCTATAGGATTACTAGTTACTGCATGGGTTTGCATGTCGCTAGCATTTTGGGACTTATTATTCACGTGAGAAACATGTGTCTTACTAGCACCTTTGTCTGCTAAAATTTGCTTTTTTGACTTTGACAATTCTGCATAATTAATAAAAGAGGATTTATAGTGATTTTTGTTTGATTGCCGAGAGATATTCTCTACTAATTCTTTTTCTGTATTATCGAGATTTGAAAGAGCGTCAAACCTTGACCCCCCATTCGTCATGACTAGAATATCTCCTTGATTCTCTCCTACCTTACCACTTTCTTTGTTGTAACGGGACCTGCCTTTTTTAGTTGCTATCGTCCATGGTCCAAACTTAGAGTTGTCACTGCCAACATCTTGCCGCTCCGACGCAACCACCATACCATTCCAACCGTCCATGGACTCCACTTCCTCATTTTCATTCACCCCATCCGTATGACCCTTGTCTTTGATCATGCAACTACTCCTTAAATGCCCATAATGTCCACAATGAAAGCATATTTGCGGCAAGCTTTCATACTCAATTTTCTGAATTCGTCTATCAATCATGATTTGAGCACACAATTGCTTTTCAAGATTAACTTCCACAACAATTCTCGCAAACTTCCCTCTTGTTGCAGATTCAGTGTTGTAATCAATTCGGATCACCGTACCTACCATTTGTCCTAGTAACCAAAGTAATTTCTTGTGGTAGTAGTGCAGCAGTATTCCAAGGAGTCTCACCCACGCTGTCACTATCTTGATTTTCGCCTCCGCACTATCAAACTGTGGAGACCATGACTGCACCGTCAAGTAGTGTCCTTAGATTATCCAGTGTCCTTGAGTAAGCACATATTTTGCATCCTCCATCCTCTTGAATTTAATCAGGTAATAATTATTCTCAAGATCAATAACAGTGAGTTCTCCAGCTTTACTCCACAACAGATCCAACTTGTTATGTAATGCTCGATATCCAATTGATTGACTCAACAACTTAACCATCACCGCTGATTGCCAAGGCTTGACCAGTTGAGACCGAATTTTTGACGAAAAAGCAATAGAAGGAATAAAGGCTTGCGTATCAATCACCACTTCATCTTCGCCTATTTCAATCTCAGCGTCTTCACCCATTAGCTCCTTCCCCATCCTTGTTTGGTCTTGCATCAACTTCTCTTTGAAAGACATATAAGCCATTTCACCCGAATCCTCACCCAGCTCTCAAAACTTGGCTTTTTTTGTCGACCGATCGTCCTCTAGCTGTGGCGGGGAGCTTTTCTCCAAACTCATGACATTCACTCAAACAAAATATATGTAGGATTTATTTAAATGTAAAAAAATTGCAAATATATTAAAACCTTGGTTCCATCAGTATTATAATTTACAATATATTAATATTTTTTATTGTACATTTAATTTATCTGAACATTCAAATTTATACATTTAATAATATAAACACCTTTTTTTTTAAAAAAAAAAAGAAAATTATGTCAAGACAAGTTATAATAAATAATTTCACTTTATACAAGTTTGAACATGAGCATTAAAATTAAAATATAGTCGAGAGCATAAGTAATTGTATTCTATCTCTATAGATCTCGATAAATTCTTATTCCCTTCGCTAAATTACTCTCTTAAAAAAAAAATACAACCATGGATGATGGATGATAACGGTTACGGATCCAACGGAGTCACACAAACTCCATGACCTACAGGCCGACAGCGAATCAAATCCCAGATCTAGCACCGCCACGTGGCACAACGTAACGAAGGTTACCATAAAAACCCTAGTCAACTTTTCTACTTCGCGTTTCAAAGCCGCAAACAGCAAACACTATCTCTCTAAAACGACCCGTCGTTTCGTGCTCTCTCTCTCTCTCTACACATACATCTCGCTCGCTGGCTCCGAATCTACTGCTACAAAGCTAGTCGAGTTTTCACCGAAACGCACGTCGCTCATCGTCCTCGAGTCACAGGTTTTTTTTTTTTTTTCCCTTTTTTTAAATTTTTATTGATTGATTGTTTGGTTTATGTGATTTGGTTGATTTTGAATTGAATTGTGAACTTAAAAATATAAGGTTTTTATTCTTTTTATTGTGTTGTACGTAATAAAATGATAAATTAAAAAAAAAATTGTAACTTTGAATGTTGAATTAATCCAAATTTAAAATTCAGTTAAAAATTATCGTTTAACTGCTTGTCTTTTGTGAATTTTTTTTTTAATTTTTTAATATTATATATTAATGTTTCTGTATGATTATGAAAATTGAAAAAAAAAAAGAAAAAAAATTGGAACTTTGAATGTCGAATTTATCAAAATTAATTGATTGAAATGTTTTTTGTTTATTAAGTTTTAAAAAGTTTTGATTTGTATTATTGAATAGTGTGATTAGAATCCATCATAGTTAATGAATAGTTATTAGATGAATCGAAATAGTTTCTTTATTGAAGTTGTGATTTTTGCGTGACATGTTCTATTAGAATTGAATCCAGTTAGAGTAGCAGTACTTGTTTATTGTATATGTTTTCGCAATTTGTTTTTGGTGACTTTTTGGACGGCAGGTTTGCTAATGGGTTTGTTGGTGGTGTGTGTGTTGGTTTTTTATGCAGGGCAGTTTCTATCAGTTCCACGATATGGCAGCAGAGGGGGGGAAAAGCTTTGCAAGGAGGGACCGGCTTTTGGAGATTGAAGCGAAGGTGAGGACTTGGTGGGACGAAAATGATGTATTTAGGGCTGATGCTCGTGAGAAGGCTCCGGAGAAGGGCGAGAAGTTTTTTGGGAATTTTGCGCTTCCGTATATGAATGGTTATTTACATGTGGGACATGCTTTTTCGCTGTCGAAGGCTGAGTTTGCTGCTGCTTATCATAGATTAAGAGGTGCCAATGTGTTATTGCCGTTTGGTTTTCACTGCACGGGTATGCCTATTAAGGCCTCGGCTGATAAGCTTGCTAGGGAAATTAAGATGTTTGGGGAACCACCCGTGTTTCCGAAGCAAGCAGAAGAGGAAGTAGTGGAGCAGCCAGCACCGGAGGATGAAAACGGAGGTGTGCCGCGTGATAAGTTTAAGGGCAAGAAGTCCAAAGCTGCAGCAAAATCTGGTCGTGAGGTGTACCAGTGGGAGATCATGCGCAGTTTCGGACTTAGCGATAGTGAGATATCTGAGTTTCAGAGTTCCGAAAAATGGATTAAATATTTCACTCCATTGGCCACGGAGCACCTAAAGGCTTTTGGTATGGGTTGTGACTGGAGGCGCTCATTCATCACTACTGAGATGAATCCATTTTTCGATTCCTTTGTGAGGTGGCAGATGAGGAAATTAAAATCCATGGGAAAGATCATTAAAGAGTTGAGATACGCGATATACTCTCCTTTGGATGACCAGCCATGTACTGATCATGATAGGGCATCTGGTGAAGGAGTTCAGCCCCTAGATTACCTTCTTCTCAAGATGGAGGTGCTGGAACCGTTCCCTGGAAAATTGGCACCTCTGAAAGGTAGGAAAGTGTACCTGGTTGCTGCTACGTTGAGACCTGAGACCCTGTATGGGCAGACAAATGCATGGGTGTTACCTGAAGGGAAATATGGAGCTTATGAGGTGAACGAAAACGATGTGTTTGTTATCACAGAGAAAGCAGCCCGCAACCTTGCCTATCAGAATTTGTCTAGGATTCCCAAGAAGCCTACCTGCTTGGTTGAGTTGACGGGTTACGATTTGATTGGGGTTCCTTTAAAGTCTCCTCTTACATTTAATAAGGTCATATATGTTCTTCCTATGTTGGCCGTTCTGCTAGATAAAGGTACCGGGATCGTGACCTGTGTTCCTAGTGACGCTCCTCATGATTATATGGCGGTGCAGGATTTGAAAGCTAAACCTGCTTTCAGGGCGAAGTTCGGAGTGAAGGATGAGTGGATATTACCGTTTGAGGTTATGCGCATAATTAACGTACCTGAATTTGGTGATAAGCCTGCTGAAAAAGTGTGCATAGATATGAAAATTAAAAGTCAAAATGACAAAGAGAAGCTTGCAGAAGCTAAGAGGTTGACATACTTGAAAGAATTCACGGACGGAACAATGCTTGTAGGAGAATATGCAGGGATGAAGGCACGGGAAGCGAAAGTATTGACCTGGAACAAGCTGATAGAAACAGGCGAGGCGGTTATGTATAGTGAGCCTGAGAACAAGGTGATATCGAGGTCGGGCGATGAATGTGTTGTTGCTCTTACAGACCAATGGTACATTACATATGGGGAACCAGAATGGAAGAAAATGGCAGAGGAGTGCTTGTCCAATATGAATCTGTACTCTGATGAGACACGCCATGCCTTTGAGCACACTTTAAGCTGGCTAAATCAGTGGGCTTGCTCACGAACCTTCGGGCTTGGAACTCGCATTCCTTGGGATCCAGCTTTCCTTTTTGAGTCATTGTCTGATACCACCGCATACATGCCTTACTACACTGTAGCTCACGTGTTACATGATGGAGACATGTTTGGAACACCTACCGGCGCAATAGAACCTGGACAAATGACTGATGAGGTCTGGGATTTTCTCTTCTGTGGGGGGCCATATCCTGAATCATCGGCTATCCCATCATCTAGCCTTAACAAGATGAAACAGGAATTTGAATATTGGTACCCATTTGATCTTCGAGTCTCTGGTAAGGACCTCATCCAGAATCATTTAACATTCTGCATATATGTCCATGCTGTCATGATGGCCAAGCGCCACTGGCCTCGTGGCTTCAGGTGTAATGGGCATATTATGCTCAATTCGGAGAAGATGTCCAAGTCCACAGGAAACTTTAGGACTTTGAAAGAGGCCATTCAGGAATTCTCTGCCGATGCCACACGATTTTCTCTAGCTGATGCTGGGGATGGTTTTGACGATGCAAATTTTGTTTTTGATACTGCAAATACTGGAATACTTAGGCTTACTAAGGAGATTGCGTGGATGGAAGAGGTTTTGACTGCAGAATCATCTTTGAGAACTGGTCCGCCATCCACTTATGCTGATCGGGTGTTTGAAAACGAAATAAATATTGCTGTCAATACGACTGAGCAGCATTATGATAACTACATGTTTAGGGAGGCCCTGAAATCAGGGTTTTATTATCTTCAGGCTGTAAGGGATGAATATAGGTTCTCTTGTGGTTCAGGAGGTATGAATCGTGATTTGGTATGGCGCTTTATGGATGTACAGACTCGGCTTATCACTCCAATCTGCCCTCACTATGGTGAGTATGTTTGGAGGGAGCTTTTGAAGAAGGATGGCTTTGCAGTGAAAGCGGGTTGGCCTACGGCTGGCACTCCTGATCTGACCCTCAGGAGCGCTAATAAATATTTGCAAGATTCAATTGTTTTGATGAGAAAGCTGCTCCAAAAGCAAATCCTCGGTTCGAAGAAAGGCAACAAGAAGGGGACTCCGGTTACCGCGTTGACTGAAGACAAACTAAAAGGCTTGGTGTATGTCAATGAGGAATTTGAGGGCTGGAAAGCAGACTGTCTGAAAATATTACAAAGCAAATTTGATGGTAAGACCCGTACTTTTGCTCCTGATGCAGAAATATCGGAGGCATTACAGAAGAGCCCTGTTGGTCAGGCTGCAAACTTTAAACAGACCCAAAAACTCTGTATGCCTTTCTTGAGGTTTAAAAAGGATGAGGCAATTGCAATTGGTCCTGAAGCCTTGGATTTGAGGCTGCCATTCGGAGAGATCGATGTCCTTAAGGAGAACTTGGATTTGATTAAGAGACAACTTGGTCTTGAAGAGGTGGAAATATTGTCAGCCATCGATCAAAAAGATCTTGACAAAGCTGGGACACTTGCTTCGCTGCTAAAACAGAACCCTTCTTCACCTGGAAACCCAACTGCCATATTCGTGGCTAAGTGAGGTAAAAAAACTCCTATGGGTGAATTTTGTTAGATTTTTCTCTTGAAGCTTATTTATGTTGGATTTTCGGTACTCTTAGATCTATACTTGTTATTTGGTGTTCCTGGACTTTTGCTTAGGAACCCAACTGCCATATTCGTTGCCAAGTGAGCCAAAAGAACTCCTATGGATGAATTTTATTAGATTTTTCTCTTGTAGCTTATTTATGTTGGATTTTTGGTACTGTTTGTTCCATACTCTTTATTTGGTGTTCCTGGACTTTTTCTTAGTAATGTGTGGAGATGATTGTTTTGAGTTTTTGTTTCTCTTGTTTTAGCATTCTTTGATGCTTTATGTTTGCCATGGCATGGGATATAGTATTAAATAGAAGGCCACAGCCCACCTGTAGCTAATAATTATCATTAGTTCAATTTGATAACCTTGTGTCCTCAATTTTGCTGCAGAATAAGATAGAACCCTATTGCCGGCATGTGTGTGTATTCTTGTTTATGCACATTTTGATATAATTTTTATTCTGAGAATGAGCAATCCAACGGATATATTGCCGTGAACACTTTAGCTGCGCTGAGCATATAAATTTAGTTTTAGGGTTTGAGGGATGCATTGTGGGAGATCAAGTTCTTATTGGCATTGCCATCATTGCAAATGGTCGATAATTAGTGTTGAGGATTGGTTTCAGATCTTTGTTAATATCTTCCCCATCTTGTCATTATTTTTAAATTCGTACGATAGATCCTTGGATGTAATTTCAAATGTCCTGTGCAAGTATGATAGCAATATGCATTTTGTAAGTGAAGAAAACATGAGGCCTTTGGTTTTTAACAATTAATAATGAGTAGAATCACATGGACTGCTCCAAATCTCAGAATACGAAAAGCCTTCTTGAGGACTGTGTTACGGATGACTTCTGAATTGAAATTTTGAGCAATTCTCTTCTTTTGTTTTATAACAATTAATGTGAGGAAAGCCAATGAACGGGGTTCAATAGTTTCGTTGATACGATGCAAATCCAATCCTGGTGTTGATATTAAGTTATAAATTGCAATTCCTTCTGATGATCTTACTTCAGAAATTATAATTTTTTGAATAATAGGTTCTCCAATATGCTTGTTGCATGTAAGTGCTTAACTCAACCCTGGAAGATAATCTGCCATGAAAAGAAATGCTGTGATTCCTATGGTTACTAGTCATAAAAAACAGAGGAATGAAAAGTTTCGCATTTTAACATATTTTCATTGTGTTCTCACTTCTCACATCTGTGTTTAGTTTGCAGTAAAGTCTTACTAGTGCATACTTTTGATGATAAAGGATAAAGTTGTAATTTGTGCATGATAGCAGTATATGGAAGAACAGTAACAGTTAGTGATTTTAGCTCAGTGTCTTTACAAACTTCCACCAAATTATTTTTTAAATATTGAATATGAAGCAAAGACGCTGGCTGCATACTTTCCAATAACCTTTCTAAGTTCATTAATTTCATTCCCTTTTGTGTCATTAGAGTTTGGATATTTGATTCTGATAATTTTCCAGATTGGAACATTATGGGTGTATTATGTCTGTTTTACTTAGAGAAGAGTTCTGTACGCTGAAATGATGCTCAATATCTTTGTGACTGATTTTAGTTTCTTCTTCTGTAGATTAATAGGTAGTTGACTGCTGATAAGGAGAGAAGTGTAACGGTGATATTCTTGGTCAGAAGGCTGGTGATTTTGCTGTACTTTGGAGAAAATCAAGACATCGCTAAAACAGTAAGAGTGCTGCATATGGCATCTCGATGAAAACTTGTTGCCAAGAAAGATTGATGGTACTAATAGAATGAACTGCTTTTTACTAGCCAAAGAATTTGCCTTATGCTTTTCTGGATCAACTGATTTATATAATTTTTGTATGGGGGATACATAGTGTTTTTTTTTTAATTGTTATTGTCTATCTGGGATAATGTTTGGGAAATTTAGAATTTGTTTACACTATTTATCCACTTAGTATGATAACTTTGGTATTTGATCATAAGTTGTCCTTTCAATTTTTGGATCATGTTATCCTAAATGTGACTTTTTGTTGGTGATGCTTTATCGTCAATAGGAAAAATACAAAGAAATGCGCAAATTGTTTCAACACATATCTATGCTTTGAACAAATTCTCGTAATTCATTTTATATGTTAGTGGTTATGGCCATTACGCGCAAAGACGGTGTTGTTAAAGGAAATGCAATACCCATGTTGATGTTATTATAGTTTTTGAATTTTGGTGTGTGCTCATCCAACAAAAAAATAAGAGGCTCTTCACTATGTTTGCTGCATGTAAACACTCAACCCAGGAATACATTCTGCCATGAAAAGGGATACTCGATTTCCCTTGGATAAAAATGGCATTAGAAAAGGCAATAAAAAGCTAGGAAAACTTAGAAAAGAAAAACTACTCAGGGCAAAAGGGCCTCTCGGAGTCATCTCTGTGACTAGGAATGGTGAAGTGCCTTAGTCTCCCCTCTTGTATTTTCATGTACCCTTCACATAAAAATGCCTTAGAGAAAGTATCTTCCACCTCCCTGTTCACATCATGCACAAACACATCAGTCTCTCCTTCCTCCCGGTTCCTCCCCATCATCCCAGCTGTATATATTGCAGTCATCCTCCCCGGAGCCTCCTCATAATAGCCAGTTGGTGCGTCAACCATAATCAGATCCCATTTTATGTCATAAACTTCACTAGGCAGACCTTTCAGAGCGAGTTGGCACATAGAGTATTTAGGATCACCAACTGCTGTACACTCTGGCCCTTTCCCAACATCCATCAGATTGTCAGCCTGGTTCACCTTGCTATCGTACGTAACATGATACGATTCCAGCATTGGAAACCGTCTTCGAATTTGCCCGATCCAAGTTTCATCTTCTTCGAGGAACACTGTCCGGCCACCATAGTTGAGTGTACTCCACATTAGACTGTCGTGGCCTAACCCAAAAATCAAAAAGTTGCACGGAGACTTCTTCTCCAAAACTTTTGCTGTCACTGATATCTCTGTCACTGTCTGCTGTGGAGTGATAGTTGATGTTGAATAATGAATAAGTGCTTGTGCTAGTGACTTAGGAATCTTTGTACAACTTGGTGAACAATTTGCTGCTTTCTTTTCTTTGATAGAATGTGAAGCTCTTGGTACAACAGTTTCAGAACTGGGAGATGATGGGTTCTCTTTTGACAATGATAAGCTTGATCTCAACACAAATAGGAGCAAGAAAGCAAGAAAAATGCCTAGCAAAAGCACCTTAGAACCGAGAGCCTGATTCGCTTTAGGCCTCATTTTTACAAAAATGGAGAGAAAGATGGGAATTGGAATCTTGAGTTGTGGATGGATGGATGGATGCAAAGTTATATTTTCTGCAGAAACTCAAAAGAAATTGATTGCTGTAATGCTTAGACATGAAGGGAAGAAAATATCATAAGATGGGTGATGAGGACAAGAGAGCTACTATGATTTTAGATGAAGCAAATAAAGTAGTGGTTGGTGCATCTACAGGTTTGGTGGAGTGTTAATGTTGTATTGTTGTGTATGAGTTTTGAGTTTGTGTGTTTCTTGTTTATTTGGTCATGTTATAAATCATTTGTTTAGTGACAGCTGCTAGTTTGGGGGAGTTGACAATGATATATCTCCTCATGTTCTGACTTATAGGTTTCTTGCTCTTAAGTTGCAAAGTTATATCAAGTTAGGGCCATGTTAATGTCTGATTTCAGTAACGTTGTTGGACAGTTAATGAATATTGAATAGAAAATTTTAATAGATGTGGATCTTACACAATGGAAGAATGCTCTACATTAATATTTTGAAAAGCCTTCTGAAACAATCAAAATGGCAAAATAAATGAGTAATCTGATCGAAGGATTGCAGTTGTGTGTACATCTCATTCTAATTGACTCATGATATTCCACCGGGATGATGAAATCTTGTATAGAAAATGACCAAAAACATCTTTGTTGTTCTTTATAATTTTTTAAGAATAAATAAAGAGTATAAGAAGGTCAATCGATACACTTTAAACAGTATTATTGATTAACATTAGCAGTTGCAAGTACAACCATATCAAGGGAGATATCATCAACCCCCAACACAATGTCTACTAAATCCAACAAAAAATTTGGACGCCTTTTTTTTTTATTTTCCCTTTTATTGGAACTTCATCTACTTTCATTGAAAGGAACTTCTAAATTTTCATTAGATGATTAACATTAATACACACACATACATTTGAAGAGATTATAAAACTAGTAATTATGAAAATCCCAATGAAACTCCCACGTAATAAACACAAACAATCAATTCAACTTTGTAGCAGAGGTCACCAATCCTCACTTCTGCTTTGGAAGTAAAAATAATTGCACATAGACTACAGCTAACAAGTGCTTCACTTTCACCAAGAGAATGTTCGATCCAGGATGCTAAATTATTCATACGAACTTGTAAAATACGCTTGATGGGATATAAACCCACACCATTAAGGTGGATGGAAAGATATATAACCATTTGTGTTACGAGAGAATGTGCAATAATTATCCCCAGTCAGTACATTGCACTACCATGTATATAAACACAAAGAAGATTTCGCTATAAATGTTCGCATGATTGAATTTGATATAAAAAGGAAACCAAGGATGCTTCCTTTAATACAATGGATATGTACCAGATATATGACTACACACCTATCCCACAAAAGTCTCTGTAGATCAGTCCTTAAAAATATTAAATATCTCTAAGTCAGTTGTTTCAATGTACAATGTAAATCTATTCAATAGAATAATGTCATTTATGTAATAAAAAAGCACAAATAAACAAGATTAACTAATAAGATATACATACATTTAAATTTGATGAAGGAAAATTTTTCCTTTTAATACAATAAATATTTACTAGATAGACGACCAACATGCGCCTATGCCATTAAAGACTTCATATTTCTCTATTCAATGATGACTCACTTGCATGATCTCAGTTATCAGTTACATTCAAGTTCTATATCTCTTATAGAAGAGCACTTGACCTATGTAAAGAGAGAATATGGTAGAATTTAATCGTAACGTAAATAAAATTTTCAGCTGTACAAGGGCATAGCTTTAAGCAGACTAATCGATGCCACCCAGACCTCTTGCTCAAAAAAAAATTCAAGGAATCTGATAGTTTTCTCAACCTCAAAGACTTATCATACACTTGGCAATGGACTTGTTTAATTTGCTTTTGCCTATCCGCCTCTTTTGAATCTCATCTAGAATAACACTATGGTATGGTTAGAACTACATAGCACGTTTTCAGATCGTGACAGAATTCATGTACGATCCTGTTATTACCAAGCTTCTCTTAGTGATGATGAGAATAGTCAGATTTTCATAAGGTATGTATTACTTCTGGACCTTCAGGATCAAAATTTAAGCAGATATGTATATAAACTTCCTTCCTAGAGTCACCTGCCGTTTGTCCCGTAATTAAGAAGAGACTGTGTTTGTCTGTTACCATCACTGTTTTTGGTCTTGTCCAAACGAGCTTTCCTGACAGCGTTCTGGATTTGTCGCTCATGCTCTTTGAGCATTTCCTCTAGGTTTCCTCCTGGAGGCAGCAACGGTCCAGAGTAATGAATCCGGTTCTTCTTATGAAAGTAATCCTGATCAAATGCAAACAAGTAGGGATTAGTTTGTAACTCCAGGTGGCTATGATAAACAGTTCAAGTGCTAACAAACTATGCAACTAGTGATAGCAAATTTTTCAATAAATATTAATATCAGATTGATTAAAAAGTCCTCCCTTAAATATTTTTGTTCTTTTATATCGCCAGTAATGAACTGTCTATTTCAGTAATCCATTACCACTGTCGACTGCTTTCCCGATGGCTGTTCGCTCTTCTTATGTGAAGACTTCGGTCTGCCGCCCATCAAATGTTGAGACCAATCATGCTTTCCGACAGCGTCCTCATGCCATCGTGGATTCCCTCTACTCTCTGTGCTACAATCAAGCTGAGAGTGATCATTGCCTCTAACTGCAACCGAATTGGAAAATCTAGACAACCCGCCTGCCCCAGGATGCATGTAAGATCTCTGATTTCTCAACTCAGGAGAGCCAAATGCACCATTTGAGCCTCTAAAAGCATCATCCGATGGGTGCATTAACTGACCAGAATTGAAGTAAGCATTATGTTGTTGTCCTTTGGGAGGCTCAATACGAAAGCCAGTACCAGCATCCTCCGCACAATCGTACGTTTCGCTATTGCTTTTGGGATTAGTCTGATTTTGTCGCTCCTGCATTAGGCCAAAGACACATAAAAATGATTATCAGAAAAACCAAATCTTTAAAATTATAACAAAAGAATAGGGTAGATGTAGAAGCCAATATTAGTTTACAGTTATGCTTGAATTGAACTTGATGACCAGCAAACTACCTGAATGGATGCCGGTAACTCAGCATTGGCATCAGGAGCTGGCACAGCCTTAGATTCTTTGGAGTTTTTCCTTATCAAATCATGACCACGTCCTTTACCACCAGCTGCTTTTTGCCTGGTTTTTCAGATGAGCAAATGTAGAAGTTAGTATGCGAAATTCTTCTTCTCTAGAACAATATTACCTCCCTCAGAACCCAATTCATGAGAAAAATATTAAAGGGCCTGATTCTCCCAAGTCTCTTAAAACTAGCAGACAAACCAAGTACTTCAAATTGTTATATGAGAAACAGGAGAGCAATAACTACTTTCGTACTCCTAAAAAGAAGGCCATAACTAGTAAAGAAAGGAGATACATCACCTTCTTGCATCCTCATCTCGAAGCTTGACGTCAAACTCCTTGCATGGTGGATACTTTGGCAAGCTAGATGGATCACATGGAAGAGGCTTTGTTGTGAAAAACTGGAAAAGAAATCCAAACTTAATCATTTAGTTTGTGCAATCAACAGAGAGAAATCATTGAACAGGTATTACATATCCCAACTCCTACAAACTTACCTCACTTTGAAGTGCAGAAGAAGACGTCCCACGGCCCTCAGGCTCTGTTGCCAAAAGGACATCCAACAGGGACAAGGCCGATGAAGGCAAGTCCTTGAATGTCTCAGCTACACAGCGCTTGTAAGGTTGTTGAGGTTTGAAAATGGTAGCATGTGGCAATTTTGATCTCTTCCAGTACTCTTCAGATGGAGATCCGCAAAGTTTGAAGATCTTATGCAGTTGCTCCACCTATAAATGAATCAACACACTTTTTCGTTAAATATAGGAGATTGATTAGGTCCACTAATTCTAATAATCTTCCAAATCCATAAAATGCAATATAATATGTTTAAATATCACTGAAACGATCTTTGTATATTTGAAAATTGTAAACAACCAGGCAGTTGCCTTTAATTAGTTGAAGACCATTGATTTATGCTACTATGACAAAAACTTCCAAGCAAGGAGAAACCTAATGGCCTGTACCTATGACTAGTAAGTCATGTCAGATCTGTGCAAGCAAAAGAATACAATACATCAATAGATTAACTTGAAATCCAAATGTGTTTGTCTATGTACATCTAGATGATGATCCAGCAGGATTCACATCTTATTATTCTTGTAGCCTGATCTTCTAACAGCCTGGGTTCTACTTTAATTAAGTAATTCCAACTCAACTAGAATAATTGTATTGCATTGTAGATATTTTATACCAGAAAATAGTAACTAGAGCATTTAAACTAATAAATAAGTTGGCAAGCTGCATGGACAACATTTTCCATCATTTTACATCCAATAAATGGAACTAGCTAATCTTTGCAGATAAACCAAATTTCCCAATACATATTGCTGAACCGAGCAATTTAGTGCCAGAACAACTGGTGCATGGTAACTATTTGTGAAGAGCATTTGAGGGCTGCACTCAATGCATGGAAGTAACTTGTGAGTTGTGTGCCACTCACTTTTTTCTTTAAAAGAAATAGACACAAATGTCAATAAAAAGATATGAAAGGAAGATGAAAGGGAAAAAGGTACGACAAAACGGACAGCAACAGTCAATAGACACACAAAAACTGTACTAACGGTTGTTGAATATTTGACTTGATTACAAGACAGTTGCTGATTTCCAGATACAGGGTCATGGACTAACAATGATTAAGTGTTCAGGAGTGTCAAGGTTAAGTACACGCACATATTCAATATCCGAGGAAAAGGTAGGAGAAGTACCTCTGTTCTTCCGGGCATTATAGGCTTTCCAGCAAACAATTCAGCAAGAATGCAACCAGCGCTCCACAAATCTACAGTAGCTCCATAGTCTGTAGAACCCAGCAAAAGCTCAGGTGGCCGGTACCACAAAGTCACTACCCGACTTGTTAGAGGCTGCTTTTGATAAGCTCGGGAGAAAGTTGCCAACCCAAAATCACCAATCTTGAGATTGCCATTGTAGTCGATCAGAAGATTTGATCCCTTGATGTCACGATGCAAAATACCACGATTGTGGCAATGTTCAAGTCCACGAAGCAGTTGTTGCATGTAACATTTAATCTGCACAACCAAAGTACAAGATATAACATAAGAATACAAGAACCAAAGAGAGAGATTACCATAGTTTGACTCTTCCATTCTCAGAGAATAAAATTCAAAATGAGAGGTGGGGAGGTTGAAGCCATTGCCATTATAGGAGAACGCATTATAAAGAAAACTGAAGTGTAGTAAGAAACCAGTGTAGCATGTAGAACGGAGACCTCTGCGCATTGTTTTACTTCGATTTACAGCTATTTTATTTCTTTAACTTGTGAAGATTGTCATGTAGAAATCTCTTGTCAGACTGTTATCAGGTCCAGTATTTATATTACAAGTTTAGTCATACTATTCCCTCCAAATGGTACATTATTATCGCAAAAATTTTATGGCCTCATCAGCTAAAGCTAAAGGGAAATGTAGGCACCTGTGCCTCAGTGAACTTAATCCCAGGTGTTGCTGCCAGCCCCGCAAGGTCATGCTCCATATATTCAAATATAAGATATAAACTTCCAGACACCCTTGACGTGATTAAACCCTCAAGCTTCATGACGTTGGGGTGATCAAGCCTACGCAGAATAATGATTTCTCTTGCCATAAAACGAACACTTTCTGGATCCATATTAGCAAACCGCACTTTCTTTAATGCAACTATTTTGTTGTTCTCCAAGTCACGAGCCTTGTACACGCTGCTGTAAGTTCCTTGTCCAATCTGCACCATCAGCACCATCAGATTAACAATATTAATATAAAATCATAAGCATACAGAAAAACTTTCAAACTAAAAAAAGCTAAAACCTTGACATCAAATTTCAAAGTAATTTCCAGATATTGTCATCTGTATCCAAGTTTTTGCTTGCTTCACCAGTGTTGTATAAGTATCAATTTCCATGAAAAGTATTCATACCATAATGAAGTTACAAACCTCCCTGATAATCACTTGACATTAAATTCAGCAGAAAATGCGTTCAGTTGTTGACAGGACATAGCACGCAGATGAAAAAAAGTGTCCTTAATTCTTCCTAGTACAATTCCCATTACAAATCATACAAAGCATAGGCAGAAAACAATGATATAGCATCGGACTTGTAAAAGTCAAAATAGCAAGCATATGCACAAAATATAGGTCTATTGAGGTGTCTGGTCAAATAGATCTCCTCACAATTTTGGTCTCTCCACACATACTGTCATCGAAGAAAACAAAATTCACTTCATTTTTACTCAATGCCTACAATACAAAGCCTAATAATCTGCAGAAACAAAAGAAAAGTCATCCTTCATTTTCCATTTTTTGTTCAAAATGAAGATGTTTGTCTTCATAATTATGGGCAGAAGTTCATATATTTGAGAGCAAATACTATGGAACATCATTCTATGTAACTTAAGATGCAAAAATGAAAACACAGCAATTTTAAACAACCATTTCCACGCATTATAAAAACCAGCAAAGGAATAAATAAATATATATATGATGCTGATTACTATGCAATAATTCTAACTTGGCAACGAAACTACTGATTTCAATAAACCATCGACCATTTGCAACAAGAACCAAATAATAAACTCACCTTATCAAGCTTCTCAAACGAATCAGCCTTCCGCGGCACCCATCCATTGATGGCTTCTCCAGCCACTGCAGTCAACCAAGAAGGCCAACCAGCAACAACCTGTGCACCTCTCTCCCCATTGCTCACACTGGAGATCCTATTCATCCTAGGTTGCGCTATATGACCTCCAATCATCCCAACATCCATTGTCCCCCGCCTTTGCAGCCGTGGCTTGTCCTTGTCCTTGTCCCTCTTCTCCCCCTCATCAGAGGAGCCGGTTCCCGACCCAGCAGAACCATTCCCCAATTGATTATGTATCAACCGCAATGTTGCATCATTGGCAGCCCCATCTGCCACTGCCACATTGTCCCTCTTAAAAGAAGGCAACCTTTTCGAGCACTTCTTTTTCGAATTCTTCTCCTTCACATTGTGCTCCTCAACAAACTGGTTTGCTCGAGTCCCTTTCGAGCAAATGCAACCCATATCTATCTATCTATCTATCTATCTCTCTGCCTATCAATATATAGATAATTAATCCTACAACAATATAAAGCCTCCTGTTTCCAGACAGGGAACCGTATCATTCATTCAAGTGATTCACCACAAAAAAATACACAATCTTTCTCCAAAAAGTTTCAAACTTTTTGCACCATCAAAGCCTACAACTGATCAAATGTTAAATGCCATGATTGTTTCAACTCTCCAAATCTCCAAACTCTAAGATCCAATACCAACCCAGATCCCCAAATCATGTAAAAAACCAAAGCAATGAGTGAAATGAATCCAAATGAGGATGCTTTTGATTGAACTAACGTACCGCAGATCCAAGAAAACTAGATAAACCAATTAAAACCAGTTTTTGATATGGAAAATGCAATAACTACAAACAAAAGACAATAATTTTTTGTAAAAATATTGAAGGATGTGTGCTTGTCAAGGAGCCTGATATTCGTGGTCTGAATTTCGGTTCGGGGGACACCAATGAAGTTGGGTATCCAACTAAGAAACCAGACAAAACTGACCAAAAGTCTTGCCTAATCTCATATGCATTAACAAAAATACTTTATTTGGATTCTGAAATAAAATCAGACAACCCACCAAAAAAAAAAGTTGAAAAGAGAAAAATTGGTAAAAAATAAATGAAGAACACACACACATGCAAAGAAGAGCAAAACGCGGATCTGGTGTGATTCTATTCCTAGGAATGCGAATAGCCGGTGAATATTTTTGGGTTCTTACTGTTATTTGAATCTCTTTTTAATTAATATATACATACTGTACGCTAACCGCATCATTAACTTTTAAATCGCTAGTTTTAATTAATATATATATATATATAATTGTACGGACAGCGCGTCCAGTTTTTTAAAGGTAGGACTGTACTGACAGGAGAAGATATAAAAGATGATCCATCCTGGCTCCGCTCTTAAATATAAAAGCATCCCGTAAAAACTAACCGAACTTATTTTACAATCTGTTGAGTCTAAAAGGATGTCATGAAAACTTTGGTCTTTTTAATTGAAATATGAAGAGTTTGAAAAACCTTTAAGAAAATCATTATAAATCTCATCACTTTATAAATATAATTTAAACAAACCAAAAATATTTACTTTTCTCAAGTTGGACTTATATACTGAATATATGAAATATTCATAAAATATTTGAAAAAAATATTTCATTTATAATAGCATTCTTGAAATATATTTAAGAAATCTGATTAACTAAAAATAACATATATTGATGTAAAAATGTCTCTAATTAAATATAATAATGATGCATTTTATTATTACCGTATGACCCTTCTCACGATTTGATATAGTCTGCATGAACCTACGACAGATACTCAAATGGGTTTTCTAAAAGAGTGAATACTAATGTCTAGTAAATTGATATAATTTTTCTAAAAATATTTGTAAATAAAACATAACATATTTCTAGTAATAATAAGTAATTCCTCAATGGTTTGTATACATTCATATCTGAACAATAAAAGTAAATTCGAATATGATATCATAATAAAGTTGTGATTATTTGTATGAATCATTTCTTTATAACTTTATAAAATATAATCACATGCTATTATCTGTATAACTTTTCTAAAATCTCTTTTTGTAAAACCAACGTTCTGTAAATCTATTTCTTTATTGATCAAACTCAATATATAACATTTGTAATCTAAAAATTTACACCAACTAGTACTTAAGGAAATTTGTCATATATGGGAAAAATACTTAACACACAAACGGAACGAGGAATAACATCCGTCATATACATATTGGACAACTCAACAACTTTCTCCACAACTCAATAACTCTTCTGATATCTATCATATACGTGTTGAATGAATCTAGAACTCATACATGTATAACTTATTTGACTATTAGAGATGAAAGTTTACCAAATGGTGGGCAAATCTTAGACTCACACATGTATAACTTATTTGACTATTACAGAAAAGAGTATAATTTTGGTGCTCAAAAATTCTCATTTGCATTAATTTTATATCTCAAACAATTTTTATTTCCAAATGTACAGAAATCTATTTCTAAATATAAGTAAAATTCTCTATATATATTTTTCCTAAACATACATAATATTATTTAAAATATTATGAGATCTTTTTCATAATAACTCAAAGTGAAACTATAAAATTTTAATTGAAATTTCTAAAATATGTACAATACATATATATTTAATAAATTCTCATTTCAATCGTAAAACATAATTTATAAAATCAATTGATGGATTAAATCATGTACTTCTAATAAATAATAAAAATTTGAAATATAAATAACATAATTAATTAATTAAATTAAAAATAAAATTACTTACTCATAAACCTCTTTTACTCAAATCTTGATTTAAAATGGATTACTGTTAAATTTCTCATAATTTTGAAATCCATTCTAAAATCATATTAAACTTAATTTAAAACTTATGAAAAAATTAATTAATTTTTTAAATTTTAAAATTTATTTAAATAAAATCATTTATTTAGATAAATTAGTTATCCAAATATTTCGTTCAATCGTACGTAACTTCTTCCTCCCTCTTTTCTCTCCTCTTCTTTTTCTTCTTGTCTATTCTTCTGCTTTCTTCTCCTCAAAGTCCGTACGTGTTTGCTGTTAGCTTCCAATTGAATATATATATATATATATATACACACATACATACACACACATGTGGCCGATTTACGCAACTCTCTTATTTTAATATTTATGCACCAGCTCACTTGTCTGTCGCTTGTCAATGTCAATCTACAAAAGTTCAAAAAAATATATATATATATATGTGTCAAGCTTAAAATTTGGCTATTGCTTCTCTCAGTCCATCATTCTTTTTGCACAAGACACTTGTCTTCATTTGATTTCTCAATTGACTTTGATTTCTAGCTTTCACCATGCAGGAGTCCACTACGTTATTTAATATTTATATATATTCTATTCTCACTTTCACTGTCATTTGCAGTACTTGTCTTTTGTCTTTTCTCCAACTCACTATCGCTTCGAGTGTTTTTTTTTTGGTTTATGCATGATGATTGATGAGCCATGTGCCCCCTCAATGGCACCTTTCGATCTTTCACGATAAAAATATCCACCAAAATCGTGGGCTTTGGTTTTTGCTTTTGACCGCCTCGCTCGACCTCACCTCTTTGTTTTTTTTGAAATTACAATTTTTGCTGCGTCTAATTCCAATTTAGACTGCCCATTTAAAATTCAGACTTCACTTAAAAATTAGGTTTATTTATTGATTTTATTTTAAACTCAATTCATTTTTTGAATCCACTTTGATCCTAACTTTGCAATATATATACACATTTGGATGTAGGATTTCACAAATTTTTAAAGAGAAAAGTAAGTGTCTTGCATGAGTTTTCTTCTCTTGATATTATGGCAATAGTTACACTTTCCACGGAAAAAAAAAATATGTGGATTCCTATAAATTTCATATACATAATTATGGATGATAACGATTTTTAGATTGAGTGAAAATTAATAAATATTTATTATAAACACTTTTTTTAAGTTAAAAATTTAAGTTTATATAATCAAATTCAATGTATATCTCAATTTACATTTATAAATTGAAATAATATATATATGAATTCTTTTGTGCATTCTCCCTCACATAAAGTTATCACCCTCTCCTTTTTCTTTAAAAAAAATAAAATCTTATATATTTCTATGAGATTTTTTGTAATAATGCTAAGAAACATGAAATATTATTATGATCAAAATTTTATATTATTTCAAGTTTTGGACCTATTTTTCTTTTTTGAAGTTTCAATTGAAAAAAATAAAATAGAAAAATAGAAATAAAAATTAGAAAAAATACCTCCCGAACTTGAAAAAAAATATACAATTTTGTCCACAAATATATTTCATGTTTTTTGACCTTTCTAAAAAAACTCATGAAAAAAAGAAAGTGTGGATATAAATCTTCTGTAAAGGAGAATGTACTTTTATATATATGTAAATGTACTTATATATATATATATATATATACACATATATGTATTAGTGAGGTTCTCCATATAATATTATGGAGTCCTATAAGATCATGTATAGAATCAATTTTCTGCGGATATAAATTGTTTCAATTATATGAGAAAAATTCATTTTTTATAATTTCCACAGTGCTTATAGATATGTTCTTTTTTTGCTCTGTACTTATGTTTTTTAGATTTTAGACTCAAAGAGACAAACACAATCAAGCTCCAAGGGAAGTGGAAGCGATTGGAACGAAGTGAAAAAGAAAACAAGTACGTGAGAATTGACGTATTTGCTCCTCTGTGCATCTGCTTTGATGAGAGAACATCATGATCACACCAGTGAGATTGACGTGATGACACGTGGTGATTGTACGTGGGACCAGCAAGGTGGGTGAGGTCCCTCACCACATCAGCAACTTTTGTTGAAAATGACTGTGGAATGATGAAGTGGGAACTGGGCCAACGGGATCCTTTGTGTTAAATGTACCCCACCCGCGTTTTAAACACACTCCATTGTGTTAATCTTGGAAATCACTCTATTACTGGCTTACAGATTTGGTAGTAAATATCGATTTTAATGAAAATATTCAGATTTTAAATTTGTAGAAATATAGATTAAAATATTTAGAATATTGAAAATGTTATCAAATTATCAGGACTGTGTATGGAAATTTTCGATATCGATCACCATTTAAGTGTAGGAATTATTAAGAATAGAATGAGTATTCTACCGAAATTTATTTTCTTTGGAAACACAATTAATAGATTGTTTAGCAAAATTGTGCTATGTTTGGAAGAGATTCATCAAGTAGAGATTTAGAAGTAAAACTTTTACAACCAAAGTTTTGGAGAAAAATGGTTTTTAGTTTAATATTTATTAAAGGGATAATCCCAAAAAACCGATTCTAGTTTACAAAAATATCCATTTTAGTACTTAGGTTTCGTTTTTGTCCAAATTACCCATTCTGTCAGTAAATTAACAGAAAACTTGATAAAATTACGAAATGACAATTTTAACCCTGATAAAATATTTTTATTTAAAAAATAAAATAATTACAATTTAATTTTCAATTAAAAAAAAAAATTCAATTAAAAAAAAAATTGATTAAAAAATGGGAGATTCATCGACCATCAGCTTCAACCGCTTCAACCTCCACTCCATCATCATCAATCTTCATCACCAACCTCCAACATACCAGCCACAACCATCAGCTTCAACCGCTTCAACCTCCACTCCATCATCATCAATCTTCATCACCAACCTCCAACATACCAGCCACAACCATCAACAACAAATCAGTAAAGCCACATTGAACAATAATCAATCAACAAATCCACAAAGAATGAAAAATAAAATCATCAAACATCATCAAGCACTAGGTTTGAACGCAGTAACCAGTTGAAGGTTCAACTGAACCCAGATGAACCCTCATCTGGGTTCAAACTCACAGGAGGGTTCGTCTGGAACCCTCATCTGGGTTCGAAGCCAGATGAGGGTTCGTCTCATCTGGGTTCGAACCCAGACGAGACGAACCCAGTCGTCTGGGTTCGAACCCAGAGGAGGAGACGAACCTTATCTAGGTTCGAACCCAGATGGAACCCAGACAACTGGGTTCGTCTCCTCTGGGTTCGAACCCAGATGAGATGAGATGATTTCATCTCGTCTCATCTGGGTTCGAACCCAGAGGAGACGAACCCAGTCGTCTGGGTTCCATCTGGGTTCGAACCCAGAGAAGGAGACGAACCCAGTCCTTATCTGCGTTCGAACCCAGACGACTGGGTTCGGCTGGGTTCCAACCCAGACGAACCCTCATCTGGGTTCGAACCCAGATGAGGGTTCGTCTGGGTTGGAACTCAGCCGAACCCAGTCGTCTGGGTTCGAACCCAGCCGAACCCAGTCGTCTGGGTTCGATCCTGATCTGAAAAGAAAGAGGAGAGGAGAAGAGAGAAGGAGGCGGCGGCGGCACCAGAGAGAGAGAGATGAAGATGAGTCGGTGAGGGAGAGGTTGGTGGTGGATGTCTGGCGGAGGCGACGGCGAGCGACGGAGCCTGAGCGGTGAGGTTAGAGAGAGAGAGAGAGACTGGTGAAGTTATGGAAAGAGAGAACGGTGAGGTAGAGAGAAGGCAGAGAGTGACTGAAAAAAAAAATATTTTTATTTTTTAAATAAAAATATCTTTATTTTTTATATTTTTATATTTAAATTATTTATTTATTTTAATTTTTCATATTTTAATTAATTAATATATAAATTTTTAACTTTCTTTCGCATTTCCGCTTTTACCCCCGAAGTCAAATGGTCAACCTTATTCATTTAACGGAATCTGTTACTGCCAAGGGTATTACCGTCTTTTCATATGCCTTCAGGGGGTATTTTGGGTGTTTAATTAAAAGTTAGACGGTAATTTGGATAAAAACAAAACCATATGGGGGAGAATGGATAATTTATCAAACATGAGGCGGTTTTTTGGGATTATCCCTTTATTAAAAGAGCTCTTTTGATCATGTAAAATCTTTGGGTTCTTTAATGTTAAAAAAGATTTATATGATTAATTTGTTAGAAAACGAAATTTAAGAATTATGGTTGAACATTCATTAATCTGTTGAAATAGCAACTAAAGATTAAAATAGGCCCTCATGGCGAAATCCTTCTAACGAAAAGTGAATGGAAGATGATGGCCTCATGGTTAGTCTATCATACTCACTTCAATTAAATTGTAATTATGAATCGTGTTTCCCCTTGAAAATTCCAAAATTGAAAATAATTTATACGATATTCAATTTTTTATTTTTTATTTTAAATGAAAAACCTTTGACTGAGCCCTTGGATTATAATCTATTAGGTTTTTACTGCTATATAACTATAATTTTAAGTAATAAGTCCCTTCTTTTGAGAAAATCATGAAAACTGACCAAAAAATGTGTAAGTTCGTGTTTAACCAAACAAATTGAGTTATTTGTTTTTCTCCAACTGTAATTTTTAATCGCTTTAACCAATTACATGTAGGTGAACATTTTATATGCAATGTTACACATGAAATGATTAAAATTAATTAAAATTTTCCTTCATACTATTGTGTCCAAAATAGTGCCTGGGTTGAAAACTCGTTAAGGTCCAACAAGCTAGCAGACCCAAAGGCTTAAATAGGGAATGAAATGGTGCAAAGCCTATTAACCACTAGACACATTAGCAAATATCGCATCAACAAGAACATTTACCGAGTTCAACTAGGCTAAGCAATAAGGAGCCCTAAATTGACCAACTTGCATGGAAAACAACTCAAGAATATATTGGCACAACAGTCTATAACACGTTATTGGCTCATAATTATATAAACATACATGATTCTAGAAATAAAAGACCTTCTATTGCTGGTTGAAATTGGTATATTTCCTTATTTCAGTAAATATCTAGAAAGAGAGAGAAAATCACATCAAACAAGAAGATTCCTCTTAAGGTGTACAAAAAAATTGGGATCGACCCAAATTGGACAGATCTAAAAATATCGATTTTCAAATGTACTTTATGTAGTCAGTTTTTAACAATTAAAATCAATTTTCCTTTTTTAAGGTTTCAAGTCAATTTTGAGTAAAAAAAAAAATAAATAAATTGAAAAATCGACTTATATATATATGACACATTCTACGATAAATTTGAGTATCGATACATTTGACAACTACAAATGAGTTATTGCATTTTAAAATTACAGATTGCATTTTATTGGATTTGATTATTTATTTATTATATCTGATTACAACTAAATGAATCTGATCATATTTATAATAATCGATCATGTTTAATTTTGATAAGATATAATAAAATACAATCGGTGATTTTATAATATAATTAGTTCAAATGTATCGATACTTAAGTATATTGTAGATAATTCCCTATATATATGTATGTGTGTGTTTGTATATATATATATATATATATATATATATTGAAAGTATAAAGTGCAAGCCAAGAAAACCTTAAATAGTAAAGGCAATCTCTCAATCAAAAATCGACCCTCGACCTCCTCCCCTCACTCTCACTCTTATCTCAAATCTCTTAATCCTTGTTGCTGACCAGCTCAACCCCGTCACTATCGTTGTCGTGTTCATCTCCCACCATCATGAATCTTGTCGTTCGTCTCTCTCTCCTCCTACTTCTCCACTCTCTTTCTTCCCTTTCTCTCATCTCCTTCAGTTTCGTTTCTTCTCTCTCACCTCCCTCCCTCCTTCGGTCCTTCCTTAGTACCCTCATTTCCTTCAATTAAATCACAAACCTAGAAGTTAGACAACATCAAGAAAAGGGATTTTGCTACTATTCCGATGAAAAATTTGTTTCAAGGCATAATTGTAAGCGACCGCAATTATTCATGATGTAATATTATTTTTCACGAGATGAAGATGATATCACTACTGATCAGAAACATCCAATATAAATGGTTACCATACCAAAATCTCTCGCCATGCAATCATAGATGGCAAATACCCAAAAACATATGTTGGAAAAATCACAGGGGCAAGCAAGTTATAGTTTTAATTGATGGTGGTATACGCACAACTTCATCAACCAAAAACATAGTTTCCAAGTTTAGAAGCTCGGTCGACTAGCTTGTTAAAGGAATTATTATAGAAGTTTTTCACTGTTGACTTGAAGTGTTAGTGGATTCTGAAAAATAAGAGTAGGCGTTGTTGTGTAGCACAAGTTTAGTTGCTTTCTACTGTGGTTCTTCTATTTTTTAGCATGTAGGTTGAACCTATAAATATAGTTGAAGTTCTCGAATAAAGTTAGCTTGAAATTATTCACAAATTCCTCTTCCTTATTTTTCGATACTTTTCACCTTTCCTCTATTTGTTAGTCTCTGTTCTCTATTAAAAAAAAAAAAAAATTATGTGACGATTCTTCTTTCTTCACTAGATCTAGTATTCTTTTTTATTTTTGTCTTTTAAATCCCCCCACCAATTAAAATATATTTAAATTATTTGATAAAATTTATAATTAATTTATTTTATATTTTTTATATTTTAAATATTTATTTGTTAATATATTAATATAAATTTCTTGTACTTTTTATGTTTTAAGTTATTTCTACTGTATACTTTTCCAGTTTTCATTTTTAGAATATTGTTTTTAGCATATGCTACCTGATGTATTTTGAAAATTTAAAAATAATAGAAAACATTTCATATTTATTTCTTTTTTTTTTAAAAAAAAAAGCACAAAAAGAAAAATTACTTGTCAAAGCACTCTATAATTTTTTTTTTTTTTTAAATGATTTGACTAACTTACTGATCGAGTAAAATTACTTATCTGTAATAACCTTTGGATTGGTTATAAGAGTGATTATCGAAGAATATTCAAAAGTTATTATTCATGAGTAATTTTATCCGACTAGTAAAAAAATCAAATTCTTAAAAGAAAAATGCTGAAACATTCGAATCCTTGGATCTAAATGAGGTGTATTCAATCTAAACTTTTAATAACTTTTATATAATTTAAAAGTTTAAGTGTACTCAATATAAATTTTTAAAGACTACATAAAAGTCATGTGATATTCAACATAGACTTTTAATAACTTTAAAATGTTTATAAAAGTTATAGAGTATTCAATCAAGATATTTTAAGAGCTTATAAAATTTTGGAGTATTCAAAATGTCAATGATTTTTATGGACTTTGAAATTTTAATGACTTTGGTAAATTTTTATAGACTTTTATGTTAAATTTATGATAATCAAACTCCATAAATTTCCTTCACTTCTCTGAAAAACTTTTATGGACTTTTGTTATTAATTATGAAAAGCAAATCTCACAATCTCTTTTACATTTGAATCTTCCCAAACTCATTAATAGTTATAAATAAAAATATTTCACTTTTTTTCTTAAAACACACACACACATAGAGATATATATATATATATATGTGTGTATATGTATGTATGTAATTCACTCTTATTTTATTGTGAATTATAATAATCAATATTTTTTTTTCTATGTTTAAATTGTTAGTTTTTGAATCTTATTAGGCCCTTTTGTTTCCAAAAGATATCAATTTATTAATTTGTAGAAGATTCCAAGTTTGAATCAAAATTAAGGAGTTAGATCTTGGTAAAATAAATTTAAAAAAAAAAAGAAATATCTTATAATTTATATTTATATATATAAAATACCAAAAAAAAATATCTAGATGGATATTGATCCAAATAATCTCATTATTTTTATGATGAATAGTATAACTATTATTAACGATTGTGTTAGAAGATAACAATATAGCATTTTTTGTGTACAAATAATGAAATAGAGCTCACAAAAATATAAATGAAATATCTCATTCTTTTAAAATTGATGAAATTAATCAATGAAATTTTTGTTTTTTATACTAAAAAATTAGAGGAAAAATCTCTATTTCAAATAAAAAATAAAAAAATTTAATATTTGGTGATTTTTTAGCTAGTGATTTATTAAAAAAATTAAATTTTTTAAATTTGATTGGTTTAATTATATTTGTACATGTGATATATTTTTCAACTTTTATTCCTATTAGATATCCTATGAAGAATTTCTTGAATTTTACTTTTGATTATGTTGACGTTCGATAATGATCAACTGCTGGTTCGTGAAGTCTAGACTGCAGATCTGTGAAAAATACAAACAAACAAAAAGAGAGGTAGAGAGAAATAAGAAAAACACATGAGATCTTACGTGATTCAGCCAAGAGGAAGGCCTACGTCCATGGTGCTTGCTTCGGTGGTAGAGAGGCAGTCACTGTTACTATATATTTTTGTATAGTTACAGAGAGAGAGAGAGACCAGAAAAAATCATCCCCTATTACATTGTTTTTGTTGCTATTTATAAAGAGAGAGTAGTGCTACAATTTTAGTAGAACTCAAATAGGAAAGTATTTAATATTGATTTACATTTTACAACTAACACCCTTAATATCTGGGATTTAATATGATCCGTTGATTTGATAGTTGCGTGTTTCATAACCTGTGCTACTACCATTCTGGGAAGGATTTAATGTGCACGCCACGTTATTGTGCAAGCAGACTCTAGCCTGGTCGAGCTGGTGCTCGAGTGGGGTTAGCGACCTGATAGTTTGAGTAGAGATCGCGCAAGCTGGTCACATAGTCTAATCGAACAGGCTGGTTGTGCAAGATGTCCGAGCAGCTTGGGAGATTGCAATGTTAAGCTGCTTATGTAATGAGCCCATTGAAAAGTGCAGATTGCTCTTACGCGAGCTGATTGTCTGAGCTTGGTCTTAGTTGGATTCTTGCTTATCCATCTACTCGTTCATCATATTGTCAACCCTGTCCGTTGACGTGAGCAGAATATTATGTACAGTCATGCGAGCTGCTCACTCATTAGCTCGTCTGTATGTTTATTTATGAACTGTTCGTTTAGTGCTTTGCTGGGCTGCTTCAGAATTTTTTGACGCAGAATGGAAGAATAAGAGGATTGCAAACATAAACCTCAAAAACACATCCACTAACACAACAATTTTTAAGATGTCAATGGCATCAACCGGGGAGCATTGGTTGCCACATTATGGAGCATGAAAATCCCATTATGAAAACATATTATAATAGACAATCTGACAATCTAGCACAAAGTTATGCCCGTTTCTTTAGACTAGTAACTTGAGCCATTATTTGTTGAGACTGTTTTATTGAGCTTTTGAACTTTTACCAGCTCATTTGGGGTAACCCAAAAATACATATAACAGATTAGTATAATAATCAATTTTGATATTTGTAAAATATCATAAAATTAACCAGCTTAAATTTTATAAAATATTAGTTTTTATAGTTGTTTTTCACCATTTTATTTACACTATGTCAAATGAAAATATTTTCATTAATATAAGAAATGTAATTTATAAAGTGTATGATTTGCACAAGTTTATTGAAATATAATTTAGAAAGTGTATAATTTCCACAAACTTGTCAAAATAATAAATATATTTTTATTTTTAAAGTAACTAAAAATCTATAAAATTTTATGAATATTTTTAAATTTTCATCATCTTCATTATTATTAGTTAATGAAGATGACGATTTTAACTCAATTTCTTGAGATTTAAGAACAATAAAGAGAGTATGCTAATGAATGAAGGGTTACTATAACTGCTAATATGTAGAGTAATGTTGAAATGATTGATAATTAACAGATATTAGAGATTTTATTTTTCATATAAGACATAAAATGAATAATGAAATGCTTAAAATACTTAGTGTTTTGGTTATCAATTTATGTAATTGAGGTGATTTTTATTTTATTTGTCATGTTTTTTCATTATTATTGATATGATAATTATAATTTTATTAACTTATAAAGTGTATATTATATTATAAAGTTTAGTCTATGAAAGTATTTGGAAGTCTATAAAATTGATAACTTATAATTGAGGTGATTTTTATTTGTCATGTTTTTTCATCATTATTGACATGATAAGTATAGTTTTATTAACTTATAAAGTGTATATTATATTATAAAGTTTAGTTAATGAAAATATGTAGAAGTTTATAAAATTGTTTACGGAAGTTAATGAAAGTTTTTCATAATTTCTTTTAAAAATCAAAGTTAATTAAAGTCTTTTAAAAAAGAGTTTATAAAAGTTTGTGAGAGTCTTTCATGAATCTGTAAAGTTATTAAAAGTTTATGAAATTTTATAAAGTTATTCATTAAAAAAGTCTATGAAAGTCCTTTAAAACTATGATTAAATACACTATTCTAAAATAAAATGGAAGATAATATATTGAAATCAGGTACAATCATTAAATCAGCACAAGTTTTTCTCAATCCGCCGATTTAATTCACAACTCGAAACAAATCCTTTGCCTAAACAGACAGACAACCTTCCTAACAACAAATTTAAAAAAAGAAAAATTTTAATTTAGTCACCAACGTTTGATAAAATATTACTTGTTTACTAAAGTTTGTATTTTGAATTCACTTCATCCCTAATATTTCAGAAATATATCAATTTAATCATTCTATTAGTTAAATGTTAATCAACTTTAACATAGAGGAGGTTAATTTGATCATTTTAACTTGAATATATTTATATATTTTTAATATAATATATATTTTTATATTTTTTATTTAATATATAAAAATATTTTTAAGTTAAAAAAAAAAAGATCTCTATAGTAGACTAGAAAACCTGTCTTCTATGGAGACTATTCTTCTTCCAATGAGGGAGACTAAAAACCTGGTCTCTATCGTCGAAGTGGAGTCCAAATTGAAGACCAGAATCAAGTCTCTGACCTGATCTCCACGTTGGAGGCTAACTGGTCTCTACCGTCGGAGCTGAAGACTTAAGACCTGGTCTCTAACGATGAGACTAACACTAGTTTTTATCCTCGGATACCAGATCTAATCTCCGGTGATGGAAACCAGAGTGTCTGATCTCCGACGATGGAGACCTGAGGATCTTCGACAGTGGAGACTGATTGAAGATGGTTGCCATCTCCAATTTTTTTTTTTTTTTTTAAATTTACATAAACAATTTTTTTTAAATTTGTATAAATATTTTTTTTAAGATTTGGGAGATGTTTGGTTTGATGTTGATGTTTAATTTGAGTGATGTTGGTTTGATGAAAATGATGGAGATGATGATTTTGATAAATGTATAAGATGAAATTAGAGATGAGGAAGATGATGAGAGGTAGAAGATGAAGAATTTTTTTTTAATTTTATATTAAAAATATTATTTTTTAATTAAAATATTTATTAACAATAAATTGAATTTATAAAATTGATTAAATGATATATCGCAGTTTGATTGGAAGGTGGTCAATGTCAATTTTGTAATAATAGATATGGTTATTTTATAATTATCAGTTTTTGAAAAAATAATTACGTCATTTTATTTATTTTAAATTATATTAAAGGTAAATTCATTTTTTTGTTATGTCTATCACGTTTGACGTCATTTTTTCAGTCAGATAGATGAAATTGATGTATTTTTAAAATGTTAGAGATGATGAAAATTTGAAATAGAAATGTTAGTAAAAAAATAATATTTTATAAAATATAAGGGGGATAAATTAAAATTTTTCCAAAAAAATGAAATAGAAATGAAAAAAAAAAAAAAAAAATAGAGAAAAAAACAAAATTGGAAAGAAAAAGAGAGCAAGTCGCCGTAAAGGCCGCCAGCGCAAGAGCCACGTAGGCTCGGGCAGAAACACCACAGGAGGAAACTTATCAAAATAATACCAATGTTTACTATAATCTCAATTTTCTATCTAAATTTTAGTTAATACCCTAATTTCACCCCAACTCTTCAATTTTCTTCTAAAACGTTTGTTTTGTTTAAAAGAACTCCTTAATTTCTTTTCTTTTTCTCCAATCTTTTTTTTTTTTTAGATTTTCTACAAAAAAATCCTAAAATTTATTGAAAAAAAAATGAAACATTTGAAGATATTTTAGGGAATAAAAAACCAAAACTAGTTGCTCACCGCTTGACTGAAGACCCAACGAATAGCGAATAATCAATAATTCGGTAAGTTATCAGTAAGTACTTGAAAAGTACTATTTAAGAGAAAAATTATAATTTTTAAAATTCAAAAACCGTTATTTGGTATTTTATCAAATGTGAAGATTAATTTGATATTTTTACTATTAAATTTTTATCAAACCTCAGGGTTCATATGTGTAACATACCGTAACACTAATAAACTTTTCTACACCAGCCCTATCAATTTTCTTTCTCTCACTCTCTCTCAAACTACTGCCTCCACCCCCCTCTCTCTCAACAGATCTCTCTCTCCTACCTTCAAACGTCACTCAACCATTATTTCAAGCACCTCACACCACTGATCTCATAACCTCCAGCATTATAGCCATCTTGCCTCTCCAGTCATCGTCTTCCTTCGTCCTCGCTGCTGTAAGACAAATGGTTTAAATATATTTTTGAATTAAATTTATATTTCTTCTAATTTTGTCTATTATTTTGGGTCAATTTTGGTTTAAAGATTAATATTAGAACTTCGTGTTCTGAATTGGGTTCAAGTGGCTTAGTTGAAGGAAACATGATGGTGGGATTTTTTTTATTTTTTTTAAGCATGATGGTTTGGGGTGAGTCGTGACTGTTCACTTGATCCGAGCAGAACCCTGATCAAGAGGTTATCGGATCGGCTCCTAACCAATCAACGATTTCTTGTCAAAAACTCAACCTATTTGGTTGAGTTTTTAAATAATGCAAAAGACAAAACTTAAGGATAAAAATTGCATTGGTAAAAAATAAAATATAGAGTATATTTATGAAAAGAATAATGTTATATTTTTTAAATATTTTGTCAAAATTCATACATAAATGATGTAGTACTTGAGTTAACAACATATTAAAAATTATAAGATGATATAATAATCAATAATATCTTGCTAATTCACACAATATGTCATTTGAGTGTAAATTTAAACAAAAAATTTGGAAAGTTTAACATTATTTTTATGAAAATTTAAAAATTTTCTTTTATAATAAGAAAGAAAAGAAAATCTAAAAGTAAGAAGTGAATAGAGATTATAGTGAAATTTTGGATTTTCTTCATAACATATCAATTTTATCTTGAAGACTCAATAAATTTTACTTTTTTTTTGGCTAAAAATCCTTATGTTCTTTAGTTTTGTAATAATCCCTCAAAAATCAATTCATTTTTATGAAAACACAAAAATTATAAGACTTTTTAAAGAAAATATCAAAATGGGTAAATTTTTTCTTTTATGTGAAAAATGAAATCTAGAAAACAACAAAGGAAAACTAAGACCTCCGAGGGTGATGATAAAAGAAAGACAAATAATAATGATAAGTCAATAAAGATCATCACACAAATTAAGGAAAAAAATTATATTTTTTCCTTAAAAAAAGGAAATTACACCGACTTCATGACGTTGATGAAATTGTATTTATAGGGAAAGTCTCACCATAATTATATCACATTATTTTCGGCTTTTAAAAGTGTAACACAAATCGTCTTTATTATTAACTAACCGTACCGTTAAATCCGTATAATTAGAGATAAAATTGGTTGATTCATTTTTTTTTATAAAAATCAAATAAAATCTATTTTAAGATATAAAAAATTTTGGCAATTTTTGTTAGAACTATATTGATAGAGATAGAAAACATAGATCAAGTCTACATGCAAAGCAAACGAGATAGTATGTATCGACCATGAAGACTAAGGGGGGTGTATCCAATCTAAACTTTTAATAACTTTTATAGAGTTTAAAAGTTTGTGTGTATTCAATACAGACTTTTAAAGACTCTGCAAAAGTCATCTGGTATTCAATATAGACTTTTAAAGATTTTTACAAAGTCTATAAAAGTTAAGGTGTATTCAATCAAAACTTTTTAAGAGTTTATAAAAGTTATGAGGTATTCAAAATGTCAATGACTTTTATAGAATTTAAAATTTTAATGACTTTTGTAGACTTTTATGTTAAATTTATAATAATCAAACTCCACAAATTCTCCTTCATTCCCTTTCAAAACTTTTGTAGACTTTTGTTTTTGACTATAGAAGTAAACCTTACAATTATTTTTATATTTGAATCTCCCATAAATAAAACTATTTTACTTATTTTAAAAATACACACACACATATATATTTCACTCCTATTTTATTATGAATTATAATGGTTAATATTTTCTTCCTATGTTCAAATTGTTAACTTTTTAGTTTTCTAAATCTTATTAAACTCATTATTTTCCAAAGGACATCAATTTATTATTTTGTAAAAAATTTAAAGTTTAGATAAAAATTGAGGAGTTAGATCTTGGTAAAATAAATAAATAAATAATTATAATTTATATTTATATAAATACAATACAAAAAAAAAATATTTAAATGGATATTGATCTAAATCATCTCATTACTCTTATAATAAACAATACAACTATTATTAATAATTATATTGTAAGCTAACAGTTTATTATTTCTTGTGTATAAATAATGAAAATAGAATTCACAATGTATAAATAAAAAATCTCATTACAGTATTGATAAAATTAATCAATGGAATCTTTATTTTTTATATTACAAAATAAAAAGAAAAACCTCTATTTCAATTAAAAGAGGAAAAAAAATTAATATTTGATGATTTTTTAGCTAGTGATTAATTAAGAAAATTAAAATTTTAAGTTTAATTATATTTATACTTGTGAATTTTTTTTTAATTTTTATGCATATTACTTTTAATTATTTAATATTTGGGGTAGGATAATCAATTTTAATATTTATAAAATATTATAAAATTAATCAGTTTGAATTTTGTAAAACATTAGTTTTAATAGTTGTTTTCCACATGTTTATTTACATTATGTCAAAAGAAAAATATTTTCATTGAGATAAAAAATATAACTTATAAAGTGTATAATTTGCACAAGTTTGTTAAAAGAATATATTTTTATTTTATAAGTAAATGAAAATCTATAAAAGTTTATTAATATCTATGAATCTTCTTCATCTTAATTATCATTACTAGTTAATGTAAACGACGATTTCAACTCATTTTTTGAGATTTAAGAACAAAAAATAGAGTATGTTAATAAATGAAAGACTATTATAGCTGTTGATATGTAGAACAATGTTGAGATTATTAAAAATAACGGACATTAAAGATTTTATTTTTCATAAAAGATATAAATTGAATCATAAAATACTTGAAATATTTGATATTTTGGTTATCTGTTTATGTAGTTGAGGTGACTATACTTTTCTTATTATTATTATTTTGAAATAGAATATACTTATATTTTATGTATCATATTTTTTAATCAATTATCGACATGATGAATATAATTTTACTAACTTATAAAGTAAATATTATATTAATTAATGAAAGTTTATTAATATCTATGAAAGTCTATTGGAACTCTATGAAAGTTTTTAATATTATTTTTTTTAGAAGTCTATAACAATCTATACAAGTTAATGAAAGTTTTTAAAAAGAATTTATAAAAGTCTCTAAAAACTTTTTATAAATTTGTAAAGTCATTAAAAGTTTATGAAATTCTATAAAAGTCATTCACTAAAAGAAGTTTATAAAAGTTTTTTATAATCATGATTGAATACACCCCC
The DNA here is from genome assembly GCA_022984855.1 of Dimocarpus longan. Lineage (NCBI taxonomy): Eukaryota > Viridiplantae > Streptophyta > Magnoliopsida > Sapindales > Sapindaceae > Dimocarpus > Dimocarpus longan. The sequence goes on from CM041020.1 coordinate 14,357,142, forward strand.
TAAAGGTAATTATGTGTAATTATAATCAGACTATTCATAGTAGTGCAATTTCATCTAGATTAAGAGATCTTTTTGCAAATTCTTACCAGAAAAAAAAAAACCGAACCTACGGCCTCAGGCATCCAAGCGACAGGCTGGTACTCCCACACCTGGAGCCTCGGGCTCCCCAAACCTAGAGGTTCGGAACTGCAACCACAGCTGGAGACAGCCTGTCACCAACAAAGTCCCACTCAACACCTATTCCTCCTAACTACGTTCTTTCTCCCTCTCTCTCACTCCTCTCAACCTCTCTCTCTGCTCTGTCTATCTCTGCTCTCTCTCTCTCTCTCTCTCTCTCTCTCTGGCGAGCGACTCAGTTAGGGTTTTTACGTCTCTCTCCCTCCGCTCTTGGCGTCTCCGATCCTCCGATTCGCCTCTCCTCCTCGCCGGATCAGCCTTCTCCACCTCGTAAGCTCTCGATCCATCTCTCTCTCTTCATTACCTCATTATCGCCGCTCTAGCTTATATTGTACCCACTTGACTTCCAATTCTAGCGAATGTGATTTTTTTTTTGTTTGTTTTTCTTTTGAGTGTATATATACATATATTTTGCACGTTTTTGATTTGTTGTCTCTCTTGTTTGTTTTGTTGCCAAGAAAAATAAAAAACAAAAAATGAAAACTAATGAAATTTTTAAATTTGAATTTTTGTATATAATATGTATATGTATTTATTAATTTTGTTGTTTTAGTAGTTAAGATCTGTTATATTGATCATGCATGTAATGAAAATGAAAATCTCTAGATACAAGATTTGTTATTTCTACGTTTTTATATAGTCTTTGTCTTTTGGTTGATTGGATTTATTCAATTTTTGGAGATTAGTTTTGTATTCGGATGGCATTGTGATGTATAGGAATCTTTGTATGATCAGTAGGGGTGGTTTTATTTGGTTAATTTTAAGTTGTAGTAAGATTTTGTGTGTTCGTTTTCTTAGTGATGGACTGAGGTTTTGGCTTTAATAAACGTGCTGTGAAGCACAGGATTTGTTATATTCTAGATTGTGTGTGTGAGTGATTTGTTGCGATTCGTGTTTTCGGGAAGGTTATGTTGTTTTTACGGAGTAATTGGTTAATTTAAGTTTAGTAAGATATCATGTCGTTTCCTTACCAATGGAATGGTATTTGTTTCTGTTCTATATTTGCGTGAATTTGTTGTTTTGGGTTGCGGAAGTTATTTATTGCGATTTGTAGTTTTGTGAAAGGGTTGAGGAGGCTTTTTTATGGAGTAGATATTTGGTTTGAGTCGATGTCTAAGTGATTGGGTGTATTCTTTTAGAAGCTTTCATCAGACATTATTGTTGTTTTTGGAATGGATCGTTAATTGGTAAATGACACTTGTTATTCCTTACTAATGAACTGATGTGTTGTTTACGTATTTGTGGAATGTCTGATTTTAGATTATGCATGTCATTTATTACGATTTGTATTTTTTGGAAAGCTTACATTGTTCTTACAAAGTAATTGGTTGTGTTGAGTGAATGTCGGGTTGAAAGCATGTGATGGGTACTGTTTTGTAATCTAGGTAAGATGTTAATGTTGTTTGGGTACTGAATCCTTGGTAGGTTAAATTTATGTTTGGTAAGGACTTGTGTGGTTATCTTGCTATTGAACAAACATTTTTCTTTTCTTTCTTGAATGTGTGTTTCGACAATACATTAGTGATTAGTCGGTTATTTTGATATTTAATTTCCAGAAAGCTTATGCTGTTCTTATGAGGTAGTTAATTATTTTGAATATATGTCTGGTTTGGAGCACATGATTGGGTATTATTTCCTAAACCAAGACATTAATGTTGTTTTGTAATGAAACTGTGATTGGTTATTCCCTTCTAAACTAGGTAAGACATTTATGTTGTTATGTAATGAAGCCTTAATAAATTGATTTTAATTTAGTAAAAAAATGTGTCTTTCCTTGCCAATGAACCGATGCTTCACTTACATATTTGTTTGAATGTGTCTCTTGATTAACAAGTAATTTATTTTGATTTGTATTAGAAAGTAGTTAGTTGTTTTTTGTGAATGTCTGGTTAAGAAGCATGTGATTTGTTTTTTTTTTCCCCTTAACTTACGTAAGATAATAATGTCCTTTTTGTAACGAACCCATACTTGGTTAATTTTAGGTTGGTAAAAACACATGTAATTCCGTTCTATATTGTGCAAGTCATAAAGTAATTAAATTAGCAAAATAATGTGACATTCCTGTCTATACGATGCAAGTCATTCATTTTATTTGTATTTTTAGGAAATCTTTGCTGTTTACTACTGATTTTTAATTATTTGAAAAAATGTCATAGGTATAGTTCTAAAAGGTGCGCCTAGTGCCTAACTGCAGTCCAGGCGTTGCCCCTCGAAAAGGCACACGCCTGACCGGCCTAGACGCAGAAGCCCTAGGCATGCCTTAGCAAAATAAAAGGCTGGTCCAATTTGTTTTCTCTTATTTTTTTTTACTTCTTCTCAGCCGACGTTCTCTTCTCCCCCTGACCACCCAGCTGCCAAAACCAGCCAAACGACCGTCGAAACTAGCCAAACAGCCCTGAAACCAGCCAAACAACCTTGAAACCAGCCTTCTTGTTGCCGATCTACTCCCCTCTCCTCATGTCGGCCCTCTAGCCACCGAAACCAGCACTCCAAGGTGGTGGCTGCTTGGTTGCTGACGGTGAGGAGAGAGAAAGGCAAAAACAAAGAGGGTGAAGGAAGGGAAATTGCAAATAACCCCCTAATTTACGATACAATTCCCAATTAAACCTAGCAAAATTGTAAATAACTCCCTAAGTTATGATAAAATACCCAATTAAACCCTCTGCTTTGAAGAATAAATTGAAAATTCTTATATTTATATTTATCTATATAAAAAGACCCTAATTTTATGATTTTATAACATTTTAAGCTTTTTTTTTTAATTAGTGGTGCGCCTGCGCCTCGGGCTCCATGGCCCCTTTGTGCCTTGGTGCACCTTGGGCTTTTTAAAACTATGGTCATAGGTTAATTTCAGATTAGTGAATCACTTGACTTTCTTATCTATATTACAGAAGTCATTTATTTAATATGTATTTTATGGAAAGCTTCACTGTTTACTTACCACTTTAAGTTCTTTGAGAAAATAACTTGACATTGCTGTCTATATCATGCTAGTCATTCATTTAATTTGTATTTTTAGGAAAGCTTTGCTGTTTTACTACTGATTTTTAATTCTTTGAAAAAATGTCATAGGTTAATTTTAGATTAGTGAATCACATGACATTCTTATCTACATTATGGAAGTCATTTATTTAATATGTGTTTTATGGAAGGCTTCGCTGTTTACTTACCATTTTAAGTTCTTATTCCTGTCTAGCCATTCATTTAATTTGTATTTTTAGGAAAGCTTTGCTGTTTACTACCGATTTTAAGTTCTTTGAAAAAATGTCATAGGTTAATTTTAGATTAGTGAATCACTTGACATTCTTATCTACATTACACAAATCAATTATTTAATATGTGTTTTATGGAAAGCTTCACTGTTTGGTTACCATTTTAAGTTCTTCGAGAAAATAATGTGACATTCCTGTCTAGTCATTCATTTAATTTGTATTTTTAGGAAAGCTTACCCTGTTTACTACCGATTTTTACTTCTTTGAAAAAATGTCACTTGACATTCTTATCTACATTACAGAAGTCAATTATTTAATATGTATTTTATGGAAAGCTTCATTTAATTTGTATTTTTAGGAAAGCTTTGCTGTTTACTACCGATTTTTAGTCCTTTGAAAAATGTCATAGGTTAATTTTAGATGAGTGAATCGCTTGACATTCTTATCTACATTACAGAATTCAATTATTTCATATATGTTTTATGGAAAGCTTCGCTGTTTGCTTGCCATTTTAAGTTCTTCGAGAAAGTAATGTGACATTCCTGTCTAGTCATTCGGTTAGTTTGTATTTTTAGGAAAGCTTTGCTGTTTACTACCGATTTTTATTTCTTTGAAAAAAATGTCATAGGTTAATTTTAGATTAGTGAATCACTTGACATTCTTACCTACATTAAAGCAGTCAATTATTTAATATGTGTTTTATGGAAAGCTTCGCAGTTTACTTACCATTTTAAGTTCTTTGAGAAAATGTCATAGGTTAATTTTATTTTTATAAATCATGTGACATTCCTGTCAATATTATGCAAGCTTTTGATTTATATTTCTTGGAAAGCTTCCCTGTTTACTAACCATTTTTAGTTCTTCCAGAAAATGCCATAGGTTAATTTTGAGTTAGTTAATCACGTGATGTACCTGGCTATATTTCATTTATTTTATTTGTATTTCTTGGAAGGCTTCGCTGTTTACTAACTGTTTTTACTTCTTTGAGAAAATGTAACAGGTTAATTTTTAGTTAATAAATCACGTGAGGTTCCTATCTAAATTATTCAAGTCATTTATTTCATTTGCATTTTTTGGAGAGCTTCGCTGTTTATCATCTCATTTTGATTATTTGAAAAATGTCATAGGTTAATTTTAAGTTAATAAATCACGTGTTCTAGTCTATATTTTGTAAGTCATTTATCTAATTTATATTTTTTGGAAAGCTTCGCTGTTTACTGACTATTTTTATTTCTTTGAGAAAATGTCGTTGGTTAAATTTAAGTTAATAAATTACTTCATATTCCTGTCTATATTATGCAGGTCATTTATTTGATTTCTATTAGCTTTGCTGTTTACTAACTATTTTAATTCTTTGACATTAATGTTGTTTTACATGGTAAGTTAGGTGGGTATACATGGAACGGCATGTCTGTAACTGTTTTATTGTCAATTGCACCTATAAATATTACGTCTTCGAGGTGCTTGTTCTCCATGAATTCTTTATGGTATTGGGTTATGTGAAATTTGTTTGAGGTGCTTCTAGTATTTCATAGTTAGATATCTATTTTGAGTTGTATGGAGGTAGATGGCTAATGCATGAAGCAACAGCTATATATTTCTCCTTCTATTGTTTTATTTCACAATGAGCTAGTTGTTTATCTTTATGCATATAATTGTTGGTAATGTCCTTCACATGTTGTGCGTTAGTATGAAGTTGTGTGTGTGTTTTTGTCTTTGGAACGTATTCGACTGATTACTGTATTGATTTGATTCCAATTTTATGGTGATCCTCACATGTTTATTTTAGATCAAAAGTTGTTTATGTTTTTTTCTTCATGACTATGTATTTATTGTCGGAGTTCTTTAATTTTATGAAGAATGATTGAAGTCAAGGATCTACAGAATAAGTTAATTAATTTGTAAGAAACTGAGATTTATATTTATATTTCTTATCTATATTCCAGAGTTCTTTGTTGGATTTTTGTTGAACTTGTCCTTGCTAATGATGTAGGTCATCCAGTTGGGTAAATCATGGCAGATCAATGACGTGAAGATTTGTTAGAGTGACTGGCTGGGTTAAATCATTTTGGATCTGGTTGACGCAGTACATGACTTTGTTACACTCAACAGGGGAAGATTGTGTGAAGTTGCTTGGTGACGGCTGCTGTGGAAATTGCTGATCAGTTGTGCCAAGTGATTCTTGTGGTTTTCTTGAGTTTGACTACTGTCATTTAATATTGCATTTGGAAACCATATTATCATAATTAATCCTGGGAAGGACGCGCATTCACCACCTGAGGACCTTTTGTATCCATGCTGGCAGAGAGCATGCGTGGAATCTGTGCTTCGGGTAATGCCCCTGACGAGAATACTTGCCGATGCTTTCGGTGTGGTGACAATTTGTCTAGTTGTTCTCTTAATCATTCTTGGTCTTCTGTGTATTGCCTACTCGTTCTACTTTCGCTCTCGGGTCCGTAGTGAAGGTTTCGTTCAACTCAGTTACTTCAGTGGTCCTTGGATAATCCGAATCATTTTCATTGGCTTTGCAATCTGGTGGGGTTTGGGAGAGATTGTGCGTTTAAGTTTGTTGAGACATAAGGGAAGAGTATTGAACGGTGTTGACCTTAAATGGCAGGAAAACATCTGCAAAGGCTACATTGTCTCAAATCTAGGGTTTGCAGAACCTTGCCTATTTCTAACCCTTGTCTTTCTCCTTCGTGCACCTTTACAGAAAATGGAGACTGGAATTCTAAGTCGGAAATGGAATGGAAGAACAGCAGGATTCGTGTTCCTCTACTGCTTCCCAGTGTTTGTTCTTCAGCTCATCATCATTCTAATTGGACCTCAGCTACACAAGGAAATGAGTAACTTTCAGAATCTGCCTAGTTATTTTACAAGAACGTCTTCTGCTTCTATGGATGTTGCCCTCTGCACTTACCCTCTACTGAGTACCATTCTTCTAGGGATTTTCGTGACTGTCCTAACCGCCTACTTGTTTTGGCTTGGAAGGCGGATTTTGAAATTGGTTATCAATAAGGGTTTGCAGAAGAGAGTCTACACATTAATATTATCGGTTTCTAGTTTCCTTCCATTAAGGGTTCTTTTACTTGGTCTATCAGTTTTATCTAAACCGGAAAATGTTCTGTTTGAATTTCTTGCGTTCTCAGCCTTTCTTGCTCTTTTAAGTTGTGCTGGGGTGTGTATCTGCATGCTTGTCTACTGTCCGGTAGCGGATTCTTTAGCACTGGGGAGTCTACAGGATTTGGAGGTCAGGCAATGGTTCATCGAAGATCATCACGACACAATTTCCCTCGTCGCTAACCAGAGCCGTCTCGAGGAAAGCGGTGGAATAAGCTCCGGAAGGAACTCAGATGACAACTCAACCAAGCGTGGGTCGATTTCTTTCCGGAACATGGGAAGAGACGGGATGGCAGATGGGATGTCTTCGGGGCAGTTTGTGGAATTGAGTCTCTTCTCTTCTAGCCGAGATATATCGCCACCGGGATCACCACCCCCACTCGGCAGGCCTATGCGACCTATGCACCAACCTATACGATTTCATGGATCCTAAAAGCAAACAAAGCAAAGAAACTGAGAACTCTGTGGTGAATATCAATCAATTTTGTGGTAAAAAGGAGAACTGATTGTAAAGGGGTTTTAGGTTTCAAATAAGGATTTTAATTCTTGGTTTGTTTTATCTTTTATCTTTCTTATTTTTATTTTTATTTTTATTTTTAAAATTTTAGATATGATGGCTTTTGCTTGATGGAAGTTGAAATTATTAATCCGTATTTTTCTTTTTGTAACATTTTCTATATTCATCTTGCTCTTGCTTGACATTTATGAATTTAGACAGCCAAGTTAGTATATTTGTTCATCATATACCGGTATGGATATAAAGTATCTGTATTCGAATACAAATACACTGGAGTTTAAATGGTTTATGTACTCGGAAAATTGGTAAAATATTTTGGTTGATTGTTGCATAATGAATTACAGACTGAAGTTTGAACTCTAGCAGTAGCATTTAGAGAGCAAGATCAACTCAATTTTCAATTGAATGGAGATTTTTAAATATCAGCATGTATGTCGAAGTCAGTCAACATTGAATTAATTTGTATGGGTGCCATAAATGGTCAATACTGTTTTTTAATAGATGTCAATTTTATTAGAGGATTTGATTATTTTATTGATTAGGTAAAGTTATCTATTAATAATAATCTTTGGATATTTTTTAATAAATATCCTTATAATCAATTTAATGATTGTTATTAATATGTAATTTTATTAAATCAGTATGATATGTTACAGATGATATGTCCTTCCCATTTTAATTTTTGTTCGACTTTTTAAATGTTTTTATTTTTATGTGTTGACGTGAGAAACCAGTCAACGAGATTCTTCGAGTCCAATGCTGCAATGTAAGATCACAAACAAGAAACAAAAAAAGAGCAAAAAGAAGAAGCCAAGGAAGAACAAAGCAACACAGATTTTTAAAGTGGTTCGACCTTTTTAATCTGTCTGCGTTCACTGTCTTTTTATTTCAGCAAAATGGTGGCAATATTTTCTCTTAAGTGTCTCTTTCTCTTTACAATGAAAGTCTTCCCCTATTTATAAAGGGGGAAAAGCTACAAAAGAGAATAATAAAATAAAATAACATAATCAATTATAATTAATACATATGGATCACATTTAATGCATCTGACATTTGTCAGGTCAACTCTGTCAACACGTGGGGCTGGACACTAACCCATGCTGGTTAGGTGAGATTTCCCCAAATTATGCTGCCATTAGGTGAAATAATCATTCTTATCGTGTAAGATATGTTAGCTTACTATTCTGAGCTGGCATTGGGCGAATTGAGACAAAAACGGACTGAAACTGCTGAGCAAACGGGCTGGTCTTGCAAGCAGACTAATCCTGCGAACTCGACATCGTTACAACAGGAAATGCTTATCAATCGATCTGGACTTCATTACAGTAGGTCAACAGACTCGACATCGCGGAAGGCTCCCTCAGTCTGCTCACGAACTTCTATATTGGGCCTTGCATGTTGGGTCCAATGGTCTGGGCTACTAATCTCATGGGCTTCTACTAGCCCATTTAGGTAATCCAAAAAACACCGACAACATCAGCCCCCTAACTTTTAGGACTTTTTACGGTCTGAGAGTTTTGAACTATACTGGTGAAACCACCTCTCCTCCTCCCCCCCCTCCTCCCTTTTTTTGGACACGTGGCGACTCCCCATGCGATAGTCCAACGTCTGCAACGGGCATTTAATGCACGTTCCTTCAACTGACGGCGCCTGCTAGCCATGTTTCGAGGTTTGTGCTACACCGTCAGATTCGAGGCGGTTGGTAAGCCACCAGATCCAATGGTCAAGGATGCGACTTCGCATCCATATATAAGGTGAAAACCCTGTCTTTTCATATTCCACTCGTCACTTTCATGCTTCAGTCTTCTTCTCCATTTCTTTTTCTTCCATTTGTCATCAGGTTCTGGGGTTTAAGTTCCGCAGTGCACACAACTCAGGCACCGTCTCCGACTCCGATCAACGGTAAGTTCATAATTGTTGTTCTTACTTTGAGACCCTTTCTTTGGTTTCCTTGCCTTTTTAGGTATTTTTTGGCCATTGTTTGGGTGTTTGGTGCTTTCGAAAATGTTGAATGCGGTTTGGTCTTTACTTGAATGCTTGCTTGAATGTCTACGTCTTTTCATATTTCATTGGTTTAACTCGCTGGTTCGTTGCTCAGTCATTTGTTTGTTGTTTGTGAGTTGATCGATCTTGAGGTCGCGAATAGGTAGATGGTAGGTTGTTAGGATACATCTTGAGGTCGTTAGAATAGCAACTTTGTGCGGCGTTTGTGACATGTTGATTAGGAAATAGCGATTAGTAGATTCGGAGCTTTAGGCTTTATAGGTACGGTCTGCGTTTTGCGGCCTAACCGCTCCCTTTTATTTGTAGATGTTTTCAGGTCGCAGATGCCAAACGCACATAATACGACAGGATGATTCCTCCAGCTCTGAGGAGCAAATGAGAGAGATTCCTCAAGCGTCCTCGTAAAGCGAAGAAGCTGCTGAGGGGTTTATAACTCGGATGAACCCGAGGGGGAAACTAGCCTGATGAGGCAGAAGAACTTGAGGCCGTAGAAATTAGGAGGGGTCGAGACATGTTCAAACAGTATCCCACACGAATATCGCACCAAGATCTTTTAGGACTAAGGCTGGAGTATCACTTCCCTAGGGGTTGCCGCCTCATGGAACCCTCTCTACTGGACCACGCAACTACTCCTCCCAATGGCTTCATGGCTGTCAGCGTATAGCACCTAGAAGCTGGGCTAAGGTTCCCAGTTCCTTCCTACTTGATTGAGCTTCTTAACGATCTGGGGCTCGCTTCATTTCAGTTGACCCCTAATTCATACACTCAGTTGTCTTCTATAGCCATCTATTTTAGGAAATACGGCCTTCCCCTTCCCTCTCACAGGATCTTGAAACATTTATACGCCTTTAAGGGCACCAGTACGGGGCACCCATGAGATGGGTATTATTACGTTTCTCCTTGTACGTTGTCTCAATACAGAGAGGTTTTGCCACGGGGTGAGGCCAAAGGTAAATCCAATGTAGGTAACTACAAAATAAATTGGTTCTTCGTGTCCTGCCCTTTTTTAGTAGATCTTGGGAACTTCAGTTTTTGAGCTGAACCAGGTAAAATCGGTGGTCTTGTAACTGAGTTTGACTTGACCACTGCGCCTTTTCTTTCTCTCTCTCTTTTTTTGCAGACCTTAGAGCATAGCCGTTTGACTTGACTCAAGGTGAGACAGCGGATCTTGAGGTTCTCTCCGCTTAGAAGTCTCACGAGGACGACGTCAAGTTGACAACCGAGCTTCTTCGCTACTACCAGTTTGCTCTCAGTCTTGAGGATAGTCTAATCAGTTTCAGGCACATAGGGTCTCGTCGTACTCGACCCGTACGGTCTGCATTTGACGAGCCTGACGCCGCGATTAGCTCAAGTTCGTCAGGGTTGTCTCCACCCAACGACGCCAAGTTAAGGATTATATCGGAAGAACCACCTGAAATGGCGCCCCTGAAATTAGCTGATCCCCCGAGGAGGAGAGGCTGTTAGCCTGAGGGCCATGCTATGTCGGCTGCTCCAAGCTCATCCCAGGTGATGGCAAAAGAAGGTACTCAGGCCACTAGCACAGCCGAATCACCAATTCTCGAGGTCCCTTCAGTAGGCACTCCGTAGGTCGCGTGACCCGTACCTTAGTCGAAGGCTCCCACGGGTAAGGAAGCTGCTATTGGGGGAAAGCCAAACAAGTTGCGTCCCGCTAGGGGGTAAAGAGGAAAGAACACGATGCTCGTAGCAAGCCCCCTCATGTTAAGAGGACTTCGAAGAAGAAGGGAAAACAAGTTGCATCCGCAGCTCGGGAGTCTCTACCCAGGATCGCTGCAGAAGAACTTTTCGGAGATATCGCTGGGGCATCGTATTTTGATCTTCTGGCTGAGCAGGTTCCCAGCATTCTGGATAAGTCAGCCAAATATCTGGACCAAAAGTCTTGCTCCGGAGTGAATTTATTTTCTTGGGCAGCTCGCCAATCAGTCAAGGTCGAGTCTTCCCTTTCCATTCTTTGTTTATTTCTTGACCTCATTCTCTTTATCATTTTGTTTGTAACACAGGCTGCCATGGCAATGGCGAAAGCACTGGATGAAGAGCTGGCAAAGGAGGAGCAGGAGGATGATTTCAAGGCTGCCTACGAAAAACTTGAGGAGGCGTTGGCCACAGTGGAAGCTCGTGCTGAGCAATAAGGGTGGACACAGAGAAGAGGATTTTGTACACCTTGTGGCTGAGCTATCCCGAGATAGATTATTCTATCTTTGGTGAGGAGGTGGTCAAGGACGTTGAATTTTATGCCGAGGATGCTCGAGCTGCTAAGGATAGAGACCAGGGCCAGCCTCAGGAGGTCTCTCCTATGATCGCAGAGAACATTCCTCAAGAGAGTGCGGGTGACCAAGTACCCTCGGGCTCAGCCCCCCAAGACCCTTAGGATCCTACAGGCGAGGACGCATAGGCTATTGCAATGAAAACTTCTTATTTTTTGTCAGCTTACCTCCTTCTTGAGGTTTTAACAATTTCGTTTGTAATATTCTGACTTATTGACCTTGACTGAGGATTTATGTTACATTCTTTGATTTCAGCTTTATGTATGTCATGTTTATAATTCGTGCCATCCTCAGGAAATTATTACGATGTCTTTTTGACTTGTAAAGAATATCATAATTAGTTGTTAATCACAAACGGGCGACTTTGAGTTCGCCGAGCTATATAATCGAAATTTCTAAGTCATATAATTGTGTAAATCCCCCGATAAGATCACATGACGGGTTCACAGGACAATCGTTTCTTCCAGAGCGTTGTGAGCTCATAGGAGACTACTGTCCCTTCTAGATCTTTGACGAGTTCACAGGACACAATCGTTCCTTCTAGAGCGTTGCGAGCTCACAGGAGACGATTGTTTCTTTTAGAACTTTGACGAGTTCACAGGATACAATCGTTCCTTCCAGAGCGTTGCGAGCTCACAGGAGACGATTGTTCATTCCAGAACTTTGTCGAGTTCACGGGACACAATCGTTCCTTCCAGAGCGTTGCGAGCTCATAGGAGACGATTGTTCCCTCTAGAACTTTGACGATTCACAGGACAATCGTTCCTTCCAGAGCGTTGCGAGCTCAGAGGAGACGACTATCCCTTCCAAATCTTTGACGAGTTCACAGGACACAATCGTTCCTTCCAGAGCGTTGCGAGCTCATAGGAGATGATTGTTCCTTCCAGAACTTTGACGAGTTCATAGGATACAATCGTTCCTTCTAGAGCGTTGTGAGCTCACAGGAGACGATTGTTCCTTCCAGAACTTTGACTCGTGCTGCACCATGACTAGTAAAATACAATGAAGATAGATATAATTATGAGAAGTGAAGCAAATCTGCTTGGATTGTATTAATATATGGTCACAACGCTAGAACATCATTACATTTGAGACAGATAATTCGAAATAAATTAAACGAAGTACGGGCGGAGTTTCTCGGCATTCCACGCTCTTGGGACCTTATCCCCATTCATGTTGGTCAGGTGGTAAGCTCCATTTCCTAGACTTTATTTGATGATGTAAGGGCCCTCCCAGCTTGGTCCTAAGGTGCCCTCGCCAGGATTTCTCATCGCAGGTAGAATGAGTCTCAGTACCAGATCTCCAACATTATAGTGACGAGCATGAACTTTCTTGTTGTAGTATCTGGCAACTCGCTGCTGGTAAACTACTAACTTCATCTGGGCTTCATCGCGCACCTCGTCCACGAGGTCAAGGCTAGAGGCGAGGAGCTGGTGATTTTCTCTAGGGTTGAATGTAGCTCTTCGGTGCGTTATCACCTCGAATTCTGCTGGGATCATAGCTTCGCAACCATAAACCATTGAGAAAGGTGTTTCTTGCGTCGTGCTGCGAGCCGTAGTTCGGTAAGCCCACAGTACTTTTGGCAGCTCGTCTACCCATGCCTCTTTTCTTGCTTCGAGCTTCATCTTCAGAATCTGCTTAATGATTTTATTTACTGCTTCGACTTGGCTATTGACTTGAGGATGATCCACTACTGAGAAACGTTTTGCGATCCTGAGGTCGTTGCAAAAACTGTGGAATTGGTTGCTGCTAAATTGAGTTTCGTTATCTGTTATCACCTGCTGCGGCACTCCAAACCTACAAATAATATGACTCCACACAAATTTTATTATCTTTGTAATGCAGATTTCTGCTAATTCCTTGGCTTTCGCCCATTTTGTAAAATAATCCACAGTGACAACAATGTGCTTGTAATTTCCTCGAGCAGTTGGCAGAGACCCAATAAGGTCCATTCCCCAGATCGCGAAAGGTCATGGACTTACCATTTGTTGTAGGAGTGCAGAAGGAGCTCGTGGAACCTTTGCGAATCTCTGACACTTATCACATTTTTTATTAGGGCAATGACATCTTTCTTCATCGTAGGCTAGTAAAATCCCTACCTTAACGCTCTTTGAGCTAGGGCGAGCCCCCCCAGAATGATTTTCGTAATGGCCGGAGTACATATCGTTCAACACTTTCTCGCAATCTACCCCGTCGATACATTGCAAGAGTGGAGTTGAAAATCTCCTTTTGTACAACATGTCATCATATATACAATACTACGCAGCTTGTGCCCTCAGCTGGCGTGCTTCATTCTTGTCTTCGGGGAGCTTTCCATTCTGCAGGTTTTCAGTCAGCGGTCTCATATATGAATCTTCTGCCACTACCAAGGCCATCACAGATTCTCCATTCTGGATACTCGAGGTCGGTAATAGCTCAACAGGCACGGGCTTCAAATCTTTCGCTGCTTGAGTGGTTGCAAGGCAAGCTAGAGCGTCAGCATGCGTGTTCTGAGCTCGAGGAATTTGAGTTACTTCATACTTTTGAAATGCTTTGAGCAGCCCTTGAACCTTCTCAAGGTACGCAGCCATTTTTGATCTTCGAGTTTGATATTCTCCTTTAATTTGGCATACCACGAGCTGAGAATCACTAAAAATTCTTACCTGATCAGCTCGCACCTCTTTAGCTAGCTGTAGTCCCGCTATGAGCGCTTCGTACTCAGCCTCGTTGTTAGTTGCTCGAAACCCGAACTTTAACGAGTCAAAGATCTTGTGCCCTTCTAGACTGATAAGTAGTATACCTACTCTAGCTCTTAGCTCGCTAGATGAACCATCAACGTATAACTCCCACATCGGCTTCTTAGAAGGTTCAGCTCCCTATTTTATGGATCCCGTGAATTCTGTAATAAAATCTACCAGGGCTTGGGCTTTGATGGCCGGTCTGGGGACGTAATTGATGTCGAATTGCGCCAGTTCAACTGCCTATTTTAATAGTCGACCTGAGGTGTCCGATGTTTAGAAGATCTGCTTCAGGGGATATCGGGTCGGGACTTCAATTCTGTGAGCTTAAAAATATGGACGGAGTTTTCTCGAGGCGGACACCAGGCAATCAGCGAGCTTTTCTATATGTGAGTACCTGGTTTCTACATCGGATAATCTCTTGCTTACATAATACACCGGGAGTTGTGTTTGGTCTTCTTTTCGTACTAAAGCTGTACTAAAGCCGTGTTGGGATACCCTTAAGTACATGATGAGCTTCTCCTCATCAACTAGTTTTGACAAAAGCGAAGCGCGGCCCAGATATTCTTTCAGCTACTGGAAAGCTTGTTCACATTGTTTAGTCCACTCGAAGTCCTTCACCTTCTTCAGTACTTCAAAGAATGAGATACACTTATTCATCGCTTTTGAGATGAACCTGCTCAATGCTGTGACCTGGCCAGTAAGTCTTTGGACTTCTTTTATCTTATTAGGGGATTTCATGTTGATCAGGGCTTAAATCTTCTCCGGATTGGCCTCAATACCTCTATCATTCACCATGAAGCCTAAGAAATTTCCAAAAGCTACCCCAAATGCACACTTCAGTGGATTCAGCTTCATTCGATAATTCCTCAGGACCTGGAACATCTCCGCCAGATCGTTCACATGGGATTCTGCTTGCCTTGATTTCACCAACATATCATCTACATATACCTCCATTGTTTTGTCGATCTGCTCCTCGAACATTTTGTTGACAAGCCTCTGATAGGTCGCTCCTGCGTTCTTGAGTCCGAAGGGCATAATTTTGTAACAATATAGGTTTCGGTCGATGATAAACGACGTGTGCTTTTCGTCCTCCGGGCTCATAGGTATCTAGTTGTAGTCAAAGTAAGCGTCCATGAAGCTCAGAAGCTGATGACCCGTAGTTGCATCCACCAGCTGATCAATTCTGGGAAGGGGGAAACTGTCTTTTGAGCATGCTTTGTTGAGATCCGTGAAGGCAATGCATGTCCTCCACTTCCCATTCTTCTTCTTTACGAGCACCGGGTTGGTAAGCCAAACTGAGTACTAGACCGCCCTGATGAAGTCATTGGCTAACAGCTTGTCTACTTCTTCCTTGATAGCTTCAGATCGTTCCCGGGTCATTGGCCTTCATTTCTGTCGAACTGGTTTACAACAAGGATCAATATTCAGTTTGTGTGACATAACCTTTAGGTCGATCCCGACCATGTCCTCGTGATTCCACGCGAAGACATCCAAATTCGCCTTGAGGAAATTGATGAGCTGACTCCTCACATCTAGTGCCAGGCCTTATCCCAGACTCAAACATCTTCCAGCGTCCTTCTCGCTGACCTGTATTAATTCAAGCTCCTCAACTGGCCCCGATGTCCTATTCGTATCTACTTCACGGGGATCGAGATCATGGCTGAATCCCTTCTCACTGGTTTCATGTGGCTTTCCCCCTGACACCATGTCGATTCCTTTGCTCGTCACTCCTATTTTTACGGCCTTTTTATAGCAATGCCTTGCCGTATATTGTTCACCCCGCACAAATCCCACTCCGCTGGGTATGGGAAATTTGATCATAAGAGCTTTGGTTGAGACAACCATATCCAGATCGTTTATCGTAGGTCTCTCTAAGACTACGTTGTACGCAGACGGACCATTGATGATGAGAAAATCTGCCAATGTGATTGCTTGGCGAGCTGAATCCCCTATCGAAAGTGGAAGTCTGACCTGGCCCATTGGAATGACGGCGTCCCCGGTGAAGCCATAGAGAGGCTCTGGGGATGGCTTTAGTTGACTGGCTGCCAGACCCAGTTGATCATAACATTTTCTGTACATGACGTTTACTGAGCTTCCCGTATCTACCATGATCCTCAAAACTTTAGCATTGCTGATTCTTGCACTGATAACAAGGGCGTCATTGTGAGGCCAGCACACCTCCCTTGCATCCTCTTTAGTAAAAATGACAACTTCGGAGGTCACCTTTGCCTTCTTTACGGGCCCTTCTTGGTCACTTCGCCCAGCTATTAAGACATGATTTGCTTCTCGCACATAACGTTCATGAGATTTATTAGACGATCCAACGATGTGGGGACCACTATGAATGGTGAAGATGGTTTTTACTGTAGGATCAATCTCCTGGTCTTGGTCTTGCTGATTCTGCTGAGCGAGCTGTTGGTTTTGCTGAGGACGCTGATTTTGGGATCGATCATGAGCAGGCCGCACCACATACTCCTTTAGGCGGCCATTCCTTGTCAAGTTTTCTATAGCGTCCTTGAGGTCCCAGTAGTCGGAAGTATAGTTCCCTTTCTCCCTATGATAAGCACAAGACTTGTTAGGATTTTTGAATTTGCTGGGGAGGTCGGTAGGATTTGGTCTTCCAAAATTTTCTCTATGCTTCTTAGTTGGGAAGATTCTGTCTTGCCTGTCTGACAAAACGCTGTAATGGTGGTAGCGGCTCCGAGGTGGAGAACGATTTCTTTTGGGTTTCTTCCTAACCCGCTTTGCTACCTGATTGTTAGAACGATTCCTCCTGTCTTCATTATTGCCCTGATCCCTATTCTTGCCGTGATGGGAACTGCTTGCTTCACCTTTCGGATGACCAGCCTTTTTCGAGCTAAAGGATTCTTCCTATCTAATCTCCTTATGAGCTCGTTCGTAGAAATCACCTAGGTTTTTCACATGTGACTTATAGATGCTTTCGTATAGCTTGCCGTCCTTTCTGAGTCCAGCCGATGTTGCAGTCAAGATCCCCTATTCAGACGAGCTTTCCACATTATTGACCTCGCTCCTGAACCTGCTAATATAATCCTTTAAGGACTCACCGGAACGCTGAAAGATGGTAGTAAGGTGACAGGCAGCCACGAGCTGCTTCTTCAATGCTTTGTATTGATTGATGAATTTCTGCTGACATTCCTCCCAATTACTAATGCTACGAGGTGGGAGGTTTCTGAGCCACGTTCGGGAATGTCTCCAAGCGTTGCGAGGAAAACACGACATTTTACCAGCGAACTGGTTGTCTGCAGGTCAATTTGAACGTTAAAGGCATCTAAATGGTCATAGGGGTCTGAATCTCCATTGTACTGCGTGATGTTGGGGATTTTGAACCTGACAGGGAGTGGTTTCTGCTCTATTTTCACTGTAAAGGGACTCCTTGCTTCACTCTGTTTCCCTGGTTTCTGAGCCCCAAGCCTTGCCTTCAGCTGCTGCATTTTTTCTAGAAGTTACTCAATTATTAGGTCTTGGACTCTGCGTTGTCTCGCTGGGGACTGCCTACTTCTTTGGCTCCCCCGTTCAGGGAATGTTGATCACGCACTTCTCGTCTTTGGCCCAGTTCGCGAGGTTACTGCCGAAGCTCGTTTTCAGTCCTCCGAATTGAATTTCACGGGTGCCCATCACTGACCTCAACCCGTCTATGTTTGTCATGACTAATCCTCACTCTCAACCCTGAAGGCTGAGCTACGTCCCCATTTTCTCGAGTTCGCTGATTTCGGGCTTCAGGCCGTCTATTCAACGAATGGATGGATCCCTCTGGGACTGGCATTTCTCTCGCGACCTCCTGCCCAGGAGGTGGGACTACAATCGTTCTCAGAACATTTTGATCATGGCCTCGCGTCAATGCTCTCAAAGTGTCTGCTATCTGTGCCATCGTGGTTTCTAACATCTCCTAGCGTCGGGCTAGAGTGTGTACAACATCCCCACTTGCATTCGAAAGCCCTGCACCTGTATTCGTTATCTGGGCGCGACGTCGCTGTTCGGTCTCCTCTATCGTCTCGTTTATCGCATCAGAATTCCTTGTATTTCTTCCTTTTGCCATGATGATTACAGACCTCCAATTGTATTTGGGTCCTCCTTCTAACGCCAAAATGTTGACGTGAAAAACCAGTCAACGAGATTCTTCGAGCCCAATGCTGCAATGTAAGAAGATCACAAACAAGAAACAAAAAAAAGAGCAAAAAGAAGAAGCCAAAGAAGAACAAAGTAACACAGATTTTTAAAGTGGTTCGACCTTTTTAATCTGTCTACGTCCACTGTCTCTCTATTTCTGTAGAATGGTGACAATAGTGACAATATTTTCTCTCAAGTGTGTTTCTCTCTCTTTACAACGAAATTCTTCCCTTATTTATAGAGGGGGAGAGCTATAGAAGAGAATAATAAGATAAAATAGCATAATCAATTACAATTAATATATCTGGATCACATTTAATGCACCTGACATTTGTCAGGTCAACTCTGTCAACACGTGGGGCTGGACACTAACCCATGCTAGTTAGGTGAGATTTCTTCAAATTATGCTGTCATTAGGTGAAATAACTCTTCTTATTGTGCAAGATACGTTAGCTTACTGTTCTGAACTGGCATTGGGCGAACTGAGACAAAAACGGACTAAAACTGCTGAGCAAACAGGTTGGTCTTTCAAGCGAACTAATCCTGTGAACTCGACATCGTTACAACAGGAATGCTCATCAATCGATCTGGACTTCGTTATAGTAGGTCAACGGACTCGACATCGCAAAAGGCTCCCTCAGTTTGCTCACGAACTTCTATATTAGGCCTTGCTTGTTGGGTCCAATTGTCTAGGCTACTAATCTCATGGGCTCCTGCTAGCTCATTTAGGTAATCCGAAAAACACTCACAACAATATGAAAATTTCATGTTATCGTAATTTTTAAATTCATGTTATAAGTACTTTAAATAGAACAATGGAAATCATGAAATGATATTATTGATAATATAATCGAGATTAGATTTTATCTGACGGTTATATATAAATATGTATATAAGTATTATATTTATATATTCAAATTCATTAATATTATTATTATTATTATTTTAAAGTGAAAAACTTAATCTTTATATTTAAACATGAAAGTTTGTGTAAATTCTAAAATTATTTTGAGTCTTACACGAACAAGAAAAAACATTGATTTTTTTTTTTTTTATTTTCTTTTTGGAAGTAAAGGAAAAACTTTGATTTGTTAATACTGAATTCTCACTATTAATATCAGTCAAAATTAACAGAAAATAAGGATAATTATAAACGCTAGAGACTTATTTTTCAGCAAATAACCCTTTTGTTGTTTGGTCCAGCTGCAACTCATAATTAAGGTACAAATTTAAATAGTAATCCAAGTAGACATTTGCACATTAACCACTTGCTACCCAAACCTAAATCGCTTGAACATTTTGTCAGTTCTTGCAAAGGGAATGGCGGAAGTGAGTTCAAGCATTCATTGTAATTTTCATCATTTGCAAGTATAAAGATGCATTTACTAGTATGTAATCGGAATGATTTGGAATCAAAATGATGTATCGAAATCAGAATAAGTTATTTACTTTCGATTGTAGAAATCGGAATCAGAATTAACAGTATTCCCATTGAGGTGTTTACTTTACTTTGAAATCGAAATTTATTAATTACAAGTTACAAAAATGTCATTGATTAAAATTATGTACTTTATAAACATTTTTTTAATAAGCGATATAAAATACTTTTTAATTTGTAAAAGGGAATGTAAATGAGATTTCTTAGTGTGGTGGGGGTAATGAGATTTTCATTCCATAACTTAAAATTCATGTGAGATTTACAATTTTATTTTCATTATGGATTTTGATTTTAAAGTAAGTAAATACTAACAATAATTTTACTCTACATTCCTATTCTCTAATGCATCAAGTACATACACCGCCGAGTAAGTTCATTACTATGGAAACTATGGATGCATTGGGAAACCACCTTTCTCTTTGCCATTATGTGAAGAAGTTCAACCGCTTTTGATTTCTCATTGTTTTGGATGAAACTATGCATAAGTGTAACAAATGTGGCCACATTTGGAATACAACTATTTGCTCCATACCCAATAACAAACAATTTGCTTTTTTCAGTTTTCGTCTTTACGAAGCTCATTGATCATTATGATACATTACAACACCTACTATTAGGCATTTCTGAAGCAATTGATAGAATAATTTCCAAGCCATTGTAATTCTCTTAGATTTATACAATTTATTTATAGACCAACTAAAAGTTATAATTGTAAATTAAAATTTTTTATTTTTTGCACCCTTCCAAAACTATGTGTACAACTCTTTCATAAGTTCACCCCACTAAATGAATTATAATTATAATTGTAACTTTTTAAATTAATATTTAATGGGGGTGTGTGTATCTACGAAAGAGTTGTATATACAGCTTTAGTGGGGTGCAAATACAGCCACTCTTTCTAAAATATGAAAGAATTTTAGTGCATAGAGGACACAATCATACTTACAAGCCCATCAATTAAAACATCATAGATACTTGAATTAGGTGAAACATTATTAACTTGCTTCTCGTGAGCATCTCCAACTTTATCTATGTTAAAAAAGCCAATTAGCAAAGTATTATAAGTAGCAACTGATGGAGTAATTTCCTTTAGAATTATTTAAAAGATTTATAGTTGGTCTACTTGTCCATTCTTCCAATAGCAATCGATCAAACTAGAGCAAAGTAAAAACATTTGGCGTAGAGCCTTTACATGCCATAGAAATAAACAATTTTTTCGTGTTATGAATTCTACCCATCAAGCAATAACCATCTATAGGTATACGTATGCTGCAAGTGTAGCTGTCTGGTTAAACACCACTTTCAATCATCCATTTGTAAAGATAATTTGCTTCGTCAGTCTTTCCCATTTTCACAAAGTTCATGTAGCAGCACAACATTAAATGTGATAGTATCGGGTCGTACACATTCACTCAACATCTCTACAAAAAGGCCTTTAGCCTCTTCCCAATCACCAACACAACATAAACCATGGACAAGAGAGTTGCATATATGACCTCATTAGGCCCACAACCAAAGGCAACCATGTTCTTAGGAAGCCTAACAGTTTCCAGGATTTTACCTTTCATACAAATTCAGTATTAATTATCTGTTGGAAAAAAAATAAAATAAAAATTGAAATCAACTCAAGCTGAAGTGACATTTCATCAAGCCAAATTCTATTCTCTTTTGAAGAGACTGCAAGCATTGCCAAAGTCACAACCTTACCATTCAACACAACAAGAAGTTGTCCTCATGTTATCTGGTCCAATTGCAGCTAAATAATTAAGGTACAATTATGGATTTTAAGTAGACATTTGAACTAAAATATATATCAGCGAAAGAGAAAACAGCTATATCTTTAGAACTTAAAATAAGAAAACAAAAATGGTAATACAATCAATGGCGGGGACTATGACCACATGTCTTCTAGCTTTGTACCTTCTACTTCTCTGACCTTATTCCCATGATGAGGCTTCTACACTGCAAACCTATACAACTTACCCAAGACTGGGCAAACACTGCAGCGGAAATAAAAGTCAATTACAGTGTTGCACAACATATATCATTTCAAGTTCTTTGTTGGTTTTTGGATAGGAAACGATGGAAGAGAATTTAAGCAATCATGATAATTTTCATCCTTTGCAAGTAAGTCTATTACTATGGAAATTATGGATGCGTCTGGAGCCAAATTTCTCTTTACCATTTTGTGAAGAAGTTCAACCACTTTTTATTTCTCATTGTTTTGGATGAAACCACGCATAAGAGAATCAAATGTGCCTACATCTGGAATACAACCCTTTCGCTCCATATCTGATAACAAACTATTTGCCTTTTCTAGCTCTCCTTTTTTACAAAGCCCACTGATCATGATGTTATATGTTACAACATTTGGCTTTAGGCCTTTTTGAGGTAATTTATACAATAGCTCCCAAGCCATTTCAGTCTTTCCAGATTTATATAATCCATCGATAAGACAATTGAAAATTTCAATCGTAAATTGAATTTCACGATTTTCTAAATTATGAAAGAATTCTAATGCATCTAGAATACAATCATTCTTGCAGAGCCCGTCGATCATGGTAGTACAAATACTTGAATTTGGTGCAACATCATTAACTTGCATCTCATCCAATAGTTTGTGGGCATCTCCAACTTTACCCACCTTAAAAAGGCCAATTAACAAAGCATTATAAGTAACAATTGTTGGCCTAATTTTCTTCGAAATCATTTCCCTATAAAGCTTCATAGCTTGGTCAACTTTTTTCTTCTTACAATACCCATTGATCAAACTATTGTAAGTAACAACGTTTGGTGTACACCTCGTACTTGCCATATAAACAAACAATTGCTCCGCTTCACGAATTCTACCTTCCAAGCAATAACCATCCACAAGTATGTTATAAGTGTAAGTGTGTGGTTGAACACCTTTTTGAATCATCAACTTGTAAAGCTGATTCGCTTTATCAATCTTACCAATCTTGCACAGTTCATCTAGCAGCACATTAAATGTCACTGTATCAGGCTGTACGCCTTGATTTAACATCTTTATTAAAAGGCTTTTAGCCTCTTCCCGGTCACCAACACAACACAAACCGTGAATAAGACAGTTATAAGTGACTGCATTCGCATGGACTCCATTGCCCTGCATCTCTGAAAACAGCTCTTTTGCTTTATCTACAAACCCATCTTTGCACAGACCGTCGATGATACTGCTATACCAAACCACGTCAGGCTTATAACTAAGACCATGTTTAGAATCCCCATTAACCACTTGCTGATGTAACTGAAGGGCAACAATTGTATTGCCTGTTCGACACAGCCCGTGAATCAAAGTTCCGTACGTGACCACGTCTGGCCTACAACCTAAGGCAACCATGTTGTTAAGCAGCCTAACAGCTTCCATTATTCTACCCTCCATACACAGACCTCTAATTAAACTAGTAAAAGTCACAACATCTGGATTGAAACCCCTTCTCAAAAGGGCACCAAACACCGCAAAACCATCACCAATCCTACTCATCTTGCAAAAACAATTAATCAAAATGTTTAAACTGAATAAATCAGGCAACAACCCAACCGAATTCAGTCTCTTTTGAAGAGAAATAACATCAGCATAATGCTTCTTCTTCACAAGAGCAGTGAATAAAACATTGAAGGAAGACATGGGAGGAGTTGGTTGCATACGAATCATGTAATCAAAGAAATAAAGAGCTTTATTTGGCTTGACATTACCTGATTTGCATTTCCGATTAAGGAATTCACGAAGCCTAGCTGGGTCTGAGTCTTTAGAGAGTGGAGCAGTAGAAAGCTTGGAGATATATGAGACCCCATGTCTGCGATTGGAAGCTCTTGAACACAAAAGTGTAGATCTCATAGCTGTTGCTGTTAGTTGAAGAACCAAGAGAAAGGTCGTGTCAAGACGGCAGTAGCATGGACTCATAACCTAGAGAGATTGGGACTAATATGGGTCGTGTTTTTCTAAGTCGGGCTTGGACATATAATGTTGGGTTTTACCCGATTGATTATGTATGGGATACCCTTAAAAATAGTTTTTACACTTTTTTTTTTTTTTTTTTAAATTTTTATTTACAGCAACTCCTAACACTGCTAATAATTACAGATATCTCTGCTGAGTATGCTGTCCAAAAATCTACTCCTAAAATAAAAAAATATTACCCATTAAAAAGTGAAAAAATTAGCACTTTTATCATGTGACTGATAAACATTCGAACTACTCACACACTAAAGGAGGTGTGCCAAGTAGGGATTCCTCCATTGAAGGAACACATTTTTGCTCGTCGTTACACCTCTTTTTGTATGTATACTTTATTAAAATGGAGAGACACATTGCCTCTGCCATCTTTTGGATAAATATTTTTGTAACAAACTCAAGCTTTTTGCTTTTTTTTTTTTTTTTCTCATTTTATTAATGTAGGTTTTTATTTTTTTTTATATATTTATTTTATTTTATATTTTAAAATTTAGCTTAATTCCTTAAAAAATATATTAGTTTAGTTTAAGAAAAATTGAAAAAAAAAAGGTTAAAAAAAGTCATGTCTTTTAAATAAATTATTAGAAATTTGATTAAGTTAAGGATGGAGTTGAAATTTTCTCAAATAGATAAATTAAGGGTATACATATAATCTTTTCAGGGTGTCAATATCACCACTTTTATAACATATAAATATTCAAATGCTAATATGTAATTCAATTAAGTTAAATTTGAAGAAGGGGCACATGCGATTATAAAGTATTTGTTTGGATCGGAAAGAACCTTGATTAAACAAATGGGACTATGGTGGATTAAACCAGCAACTGTTAGCTGGGTTATTTGGGTATATTAACCAAATTTGCATACTCAAAATGAGTTTTCATTTGAACATGATCGTAGACAAGTTATGCAAGAGTTGTGCTGCCCATTCTTCCCATGCTTCCTATTGAAATAGCATAGACTTTGTCATCATCACCTGCATTCTTCAACAGCGATTTAAGTATCACATCTTTACCATTTCTCTAACATAAATTTGAGCCTCATTCAAAGATGTTTTAGGCCATCTTTGATACTTGACTCTTGTTACACATCCTCCATAATTCTCTATCAAGTTGAGGTTATCTATCCCTATTAGTAACCTCTTTCATTCTAGAAGTGATCTCCTTTGTTTAATTGTGATCCTCAGGGATTTTCTCTATGCTCCTAAACTCCAACAATTTGGCTGAAGCTAACCTGTAGAGCGAATTTTAAACAGCATCCCCAATGACAGCTAAAGTTTCTTGTATGCTTCCATATAAATTATGGAATATGGGAAGTCTGGAATTTGAATAAACTGAAATGTTGTTATATACTTCATTTCGAAAAAAATCCATTATACAGTCCTTTACTCTCAACATGGAATTCATACTTGTAAAGTTCAATCTTGATAGTAACAAGTCTGTTTTCTAGTTTTCAATCTCTCAAATCTAAAATTTGTGAAAACTTTGCTTACCTGTTCTAGTATGACATACTTGACCATGTCAGAAATAGACTATATAATCTAATATTATTTGCATAATACTGAGATAGGCAAGTAACAACACATATCAGACTTTCAAAACAAAAGCAAGGGCATGTTTTCCTAAAAAATGAGAACACATAGATATCTCAACTTGTAACGCAGCATAACAGGGCAAAAACGTTTGCCCTTCCATCAATGGTAGGTAAACCACTGTTTATGATATAAGATGCAAGTTATTTGGATGGTTTTGCTTCTTGCATCAGAACCTCAAAGAGAATATAAGAATTACTAGTATCAAAATATATCAAGTTTCATCTATCTAATCTTTTGGTGTGAGTAATGACACCCAAATGAATTATACTGTTTTTTTCCGGCTTGGTACTAATATAACATACGATTTGTATAATGATATGAAAGTCTTTGATATATCTTTTAATCGTGAATAATCTTGACAAAGCGTCATCTATGGTGCGTACATGGCAGTTTAACGACCTAAGGTACTTATTATCTGCAATTCTGCGCAACTTTGATCACAGGAGCTCGAAAACCAACCAAAAAAAGGGAAAAGAAAAAGTGATATACAAAGAACTCATTAGTTATTTTAACATGTAAAAAGACTATTTTACTCTTAGATCATTCAAAGTACCGACAAACTAACTAAGATCATCATGGCCAAAAATACTTACGTGTAATTATGATATTTTATCTGGTCTTCCTAGCTTGTTCCTCTGTTGAGAATAGTTTCTAGTGTATTTGAGCTTTTATGGTAGCCTCAAATTTGGTTGGTTTTTAGGGTTGTAAACTTGTGGTTCCCAAATTTGGGAAAGTTGATAATGAAACTTCCAGAATATTTCCAACAAAAAAAAAAAAAATACGTAAATAATTAAAAGAAATCTATTTGGCCCAAGACAAGAACTCACATTTTAACCAAACAAAAATGAAATTACAAACAAGCAGTTCTTATCTGGAAATGAGCAAAAAGAGAATTCTCTAGAACTTAAAATAAGAAAAAGAAAATAGAACATGTAATACAATCAATGCCAGGGACTATGACTACATGCCCTCTTGCTTTGTACCTTACTGCTTATCCGACCTTATTCTCATGATAAGGCTTCTAAACTGCAAAACCTTACAACTTACCCGAGACTGGAAAAACATTGAAGAGGAAATTCATGTCACCTACAAGTATTGCTACTTGCTACCCAGTATAACATCAGTCTTGTTGGTTTTTTGGACAGAAAATGATTGAGGCGAATTTAAACACTCCTTATAGTTTTCATTCTCTGCAAGCAAGTCCATTATTATGGAAATTGAGGATGCATTTGGAAACACATTTATCTTTGCCATTTTGTGAAGAAATTCAACCACTTTTGATTTCTCATTGTTTGGATAAAACCCAGCATAAGTGTATTAAATATGGCAACAATGGCAAATTAAAAGCTTATATAAGTAAATTCACAATATTAACAATGGCCATCTCATTGATGATATCTTGAAGAACAATGCATCACACAAAACCTGCAAATTAAATAAACAATTTAGAAATTCTACATGACAGACTTTATATTAACTCTACATACAAAAGAAATGTATACAAAGAAACAACTAGAAAATAATAATAACAATAACAACAACAACAACAACAAAAGCCACAAACTTACTCTCCAGCACAGCAACAAATAGCCCTCTTGTTGTTTGGTCCTACTGCAGCTCAATATTTAAAGAAGAACCCTGGATTGTAATCCAAGTAGACATTCGCACTTAAAAACATACTACCAAAAAGTACATCATTTCAACCTTTTGTTAGTTTCTTGAAGAGGGAATGATGGAAGTGAATTCAAGCATTCTTGATAATTTTCATCCTTTGCAAGTAAGTCTATGACTACGGAAACTATGGATGCGTCTGGAGTTAAATTTCTCTTCGTCATTTTGTGAAGAAGTTCAACCACTTTCGATTTCTCGTTGGTTTGGATGAAACCACACATAAGAGAAGCAAATGTGCCTACATTTGGAATACAACCCTTTTGCTCCATATCTAATAACAAACAATTTGCCTTTTCTAGCTCTCCTTCTTTACAAAGCCATTTGATCACGATGTTATATGTTATAATGTTTGGCATTAAGCCTTTTTGAGGTAATTTATAAAATAACTTAAGAGCCATTTCAATCCTTCCAGATTTACACAACCCATCAATAAAACAATTGATTTTCAATTGTAAATTGAATTTCGCGATTTTCTAAATTATGAAAGAATTCTAATGCATCTAGAATACAATCATTCTTGCAGAGCCCATCGATAATAGAAGTATAAGTAGTTGAATCAGGTGCAACATCATTAACTTGCATCTCATTCAATAGTTTGTGGGCATCTCCAACTTTACCCACCTTAAAAAGGCCAATTAACAAAGCATTATAAGTAACAATTGTTGGCTTAATTTTCTTCGAAATCATTTCCCTATAAAGCTTCATAGCTTGGTCAACTTTTTTTTTCTTACAATACCCATCGATCAAACTATTGTAAGTAACAATGTTTGGTGTACACCTCGTACTTGCCATATAAACAAACAATTGCTCCGCATCACGAATTCTACCTTCCAAGCAATAACCATCCACAAGTATGTTATAAGTGTAAGTGTCTGGTTAAACACCTTTTCGAATCATCAACTTGTAAAGCTGATATGCTTTATCAATCTTACCATTCTTGCACAGTTCATCTAGCAGCACATTAAATGTCACTGAATCAGGCTGTACACCTTGATTTAACATCTCCATTAAAAGGCTTTTAGCTTCTTCCCACTCACCAACACAACACAAACCGTGAATAAGACAGTTATAAGTGACTGCATTCGCATGGACTCCATTGCTCTGCATCTCTGACAACAGCTCTTTTGCTTTATCTACAAATCCATCTTTGCACAGACCGTCGATGATACTGTTATACCAAACCACGTTAGGCTTACAACTAAGACCATGTTTACAATCCCCATTAACCACTTGCTAATGCAACTGAAAGGCAACAATTGTATTGCCTGTTCGACACAGCCCGTGAATCAAAGTTCCGTATGTGACCACGTTTGGCCGACAACCTAAGGCAACCATGTTGTTAAGCAGCCTAACAGCTTCCATTATTCTACCCTCCATACACAGACCTCTAATTAAACTACTAAAAGTCACAACATCTGGATTGAAACCCCTTCTCAAAAGGGCACCAAACACTGCAAAACCATCACCGATCCTACTCATCTTGCAAAAACAATTAATCAAAATGTTTAAACTGAATAAATCAGGCACCAACCCAACCGAATTCAGTCTCTTTTGAAGAGAAATAACATCAGCATAATGCTTGTTCTTCACAAGAGCAGTAAATAAAACATTGAAGGAAGACATGGGAGGAGTTGGTTGTATACGAATCATGGAATCAAAGAAATAAATAGCTTCATTTGGGTTGACATTACCTGATTTGCATTTCCCATGAAGGAATTCACGAAGCCTAGCTGGGTCTGAGTCTTCAGAGTGTGGAGCAGTAGAAAGCTTGGAGAGAGATGAGACCCCAATTCTGTGATTGGAAGCTCTCGAACACAACAGTGTAGATCTCATAGCTGTTGCTGTTAGTTGAAGAATCAAGAGAAAGGTTGCGTCAAGACGGCAGTGGCATGGACTCATAACCTAAAGAGATGGGACTAATATGGGTCGGTTTTGCTCAGTCCGGTTTTACCCGATTTATTACACAATGGATACCCTTAAAACTAGTTTTTACACATTTTTTCCTTTTATTTTCAACAGCTCCTGACATTGCTGGTAGCTACAGGGATTTTTGCTGAGTATGCAGTATAAAAATCTACTTTTAAAATAATGGACGACTACCCATTTTTAGTTAAAAAATTACCACTTATGTCAAGTAGTTCATGAACACTCAACCTGGACACACCAGAGAAAACACGTCAAGTGAGGGTTCCTTCACTAAGGCAACACCTGCTTGCTTATTTTTACACTTCTTTTTATACTTATACTTTATTAAAATGGAGAGACATATTGCCTCCTCCATCTTTTGTATAAATATTTTTGTAACAAGCTCCAGCTTTTTTCTTTTTTTTTTTAAAAAAAAAAAATTATTTTTTTATATTAATTTTATTTTATATTTTAAAATTTAGTTTAATTCGTTAAAAAAAAACAATATTAGTTTAGTTTAAAAAAATTGAAAATAAATGATTAAAAACAGTCATGTCTTTTAAATAAATTATTAGAAATTCGATTAAGTTAAGGATATAGTTGAAATTTTCTAAAATAAATAAATTAAGGGTATACATATAATTTTATTGAGGTGTCAATATCACCACTTTTATAACTTATAAATATTCAAGTGCTAATATGTAATTCAGTACGTTAATTTGAAGAAGGGGCACATGCAATTATAAAGCATCTGTTTGGATCCAGAAGAACCTGGATTAAACAAATGGGATTATGGTGGATTAAACCAGCAACTGTTAGTTGGTTTATTTGGGTATAGCAACCAAATTTGCAGAGTCAAAATGAGTTTTCACTTGAACATTATTGTAGACAAGTTATGCAAGAGAGTAGTGTTGTCCATCCCTCCCACGCCTGCTATTGAAATAGCAGAGACTTTGTCATCATTACCTGCATTCTTCAACAACAATTTTAGGTATCACATCTTTGTCATTTCTCTAACATAAGTTTGAGCCTCATTCAAAGATGTTTTTAAGCCATCTTTGATAACTAACTCTGTAAGACAATTCCCACAATTCTCTATCAACTCGAGGTTATCTTTCCTTGTTAATAACATCTTTCATTTTAGAAAAATCTCCTTTGTTTAATTGAGATCATTAGAAATTTTCTCTACGCTCGTAAACTCCAACAATTTGGCTTAAGCTAACTTGCAGAACGGATTTTCAACGGCATCCATTATACAGCCCTTTGCTCTCAACATGGAATTCATACTTGTAAAGTTCAATCTTGATAGCAATAAGTTTGTCTTGTAGTAGTTTTCAATCTCTCAAATCTAAAATTTGTGAAAATTTTGCTTACCTCTTCTAGTATTATATACTTGCCCCTGTTAGAAATAGAACATATAATCTAATATTATTTGCAAAATACAGAGATAGGCAAATAACAACACATACTAGACTTCCAAAACAAAAGCAAGGGGCAGTTTAACAAACTAAGATAGTTACCATCTGCAATTTTATGTAACTTTGATGACAAGAGCTCAAAAGCTAACCAGGAAAAAGAGAAGAAGAAAATGTTAGCTACAAAAAATTCATTAGCTTTTTTTGGGATATTATGAAAAAAAACCTTCTAAAAAGTAAAATAATAAAAAATAGACTCCATTTTTTTTTTAATTAGATGAACCACCCCCTATCAGTTAAAAGAACCGGTTGGTGTTAAAGTTAAAGAGTATAATGGTAATTGAATGAGTAATTTTATTTTTTTTAATAAAAATTAAATAAAACTTGAAAAAAACTAAATAATTAAAAAAAATTAATTGGAGATTAATTTAAAAAAATTAAAAAATAATATAAATTAAAATAAAAATATATTAAATAATAGTAAAAGAAAAAACAGATTAAAAAAAGATAATGTCATCCCCATCGTCCATCATAATGATGGACAGTGGGGATGGAAAAAAATAAAATAGAATAAAAGCTATTAAATTGAAAAAAAAAAAAAAATTGGTTCCAAACCCTGGACACCCACACCATCACCATCACCCAGCTGTCCATCATTATCTCTTTCTTCTTCCATCTTCTTCTTCATCCACTGCCAACGCCCAAACACCTCTTCTTCTTTGTTTATCATATAAACACCAGAAGCTCTTGTCCAACTCCCTTTTTCTCTAATCAAATCTTCTTCTCCTTCTCCACAACTGATTTCTTGCTAGGTTTGATTGGCTCTTTAAACCCAGATGACGACCTGAGTTCAAACGACTTCGAACTTAGATTGCCATTTGGATTCGAACACCCAATTCGAACTTAGATGATGATTAGGTTCGATTTAAGGTGATTAAGTGGTGGTGATGTGTGTGTTGGTGATTGAGTATGGTGGTAATGTTTACTGGTGATTGAGTGGTGGTGGTGGTGATGTTTGATGGTGATTGAGTGTCGATGGTGATGTTGTGGTGGTGACAATCTCTGGTTCTAATGTGTTGGTGGAAAGATTTGTAGTTTTTTATTTGGTTTTTAATTTTGGTTTTTGATTTTAGGTTTCCAGATTTGATTTGATTTTGAATTTTGATTTTGTTTTTAATTTTGGTTTAGGGTTTTTAGATTTCTCTCATTCTCTTTCATTTCTAAGGACGGCAAAATGCAGATTTGGACCCGCCCCAAGCCTAGACCTAGACCCGCATTGAACCATATTTTTTTTTAGGGTCCAAGCCATACCATACCCTCAATTAATTTGATGGCCTGGTTCTAGACCTAACCCGCAAATTTAGCGGATCTGCTCAGACCTGGACCAAACCCACATTAACCGGGTCAAATTCGAGTTGATCGGGTCAAACCCGGATTTGACCAGGTTAACCTAATAAAAATTCGGGTTGACCTGAATTTTATTTTACAAAAATTTCAAAATTTTCTAAAAAAATCTTTGTAAATTAAGAAATTCAATGGGTCCAAAATTCCTACCTTGCTTTTTTTTAAAAAAAAAAATTAGGTTTTTCTGCTAAATTAAAATAAACTAATTTCACATCACATAATTCATTTCATGATCATTATTACCAGATTGTATAGAAAAACATGCCATAATCAAAAGTAAACAAAAAATAACATTAAAAGTAAAATTTATCCTTAATTTACATTCCAAAATAACAAAATCAAATATAAATATAAAAAATAAAATCAAGATGATGATTACTCTTCTTTATCTTCTACATTTATCTTGTATATTGTTAAAATTCAGCCTCATCCTTATTTCCAAGGATGTTAGTAGAATGAATAATAAAAGAATCGCTAACTTATTCAACTTTAGACATGTGAGTCCAAACGAATGATGTTTCTCACTTTCGTTTGGCTATTCTCGAAACACTAAACTTAACATTCTCAATAAGTATCCATCTGACTTCTTCCACAACTAGTCATATTGTTTGACTACCTAATATATTTAAACAATTCAATTAATAATAAAAAATATAACAAAACAAAAATATTTTGTTTTGGTGAAAGTTTGTGTATTGTCATGCTAGAGGTTTCAACTACTGCCACAAGATGTAAGTAAGTTGAAGTTATTGGTTTGAAGCTATATATTATTCACTCATTTAGCATTAAATATAGGTACTAGGATTATAGCTAAAATAGTATACATTCAGCTTGTATTGCATGACAATAATAATTCAATATGCAGGGTGACAAACTAACAATATAACAAAAAGTTCCAACCTTTCCTAAAAGGCTATTTCAACAACAAAATGCATACATCCGTTTTTAAATTTAGGACTTTAGAGGGAGGTATTTGCTTCTCTTTTCCTGCATCTCAAAATGTTATTATTATTAGGGATAATCCCAAAAAACCGATTCCAGATCGTGAAAATGTCTATTTTACCACTTTAGTTTCATTTTTATCCAAATTACCCCCTACCGTCAATAAATTAACAAAACTGTTAGAAAAATTGTAAAAAGACAATTCTACCCTTGATAAAACATTTTTATTTAACAAATAAAATAATTATAACATAGTATTTTAAATAAAATAATTCATTAAATAAAAAAGAAATGGAACCTGACTGGAAACCCAGAATTTTCTGGGTTTCCAGTGACTGGAAACCCAGAAAATTCTGGGTTTCCATTTTCTGGAAACCCAGTTATCATCAGCCCAAAACAATTTTGCCACATTAACTTCATCATCTATAATGGATCATCAACACCATTACTAGCAATCATCAACACAATTACCAACCAAAATCATCAAAAATCAACAACCAAAATCAAGCAAAATCAGCAACCAAAATCAACCCTCGTCTGGAACCCCTCATCTGGGTTCGAAGGCAGATCCTGAGGGTTTGAACCCAGACGAGACGAACCCAGTCGTCTGGGTTCGAACCCAGATGAGATTTCATCTCGTCTCATCTGGGTTCGAACCTAGAGGAGACGAACCCAGTCGTCTGGGTTCCATCTGGGTTCGAACCCAGATGGAACCCAGACGACTGGGTTCGTCTCCTCTGGGTTCGAACCCAGATGGAACCCAGATGACTGGGTTCGGCTGGGTTCCAACCTAGCCGAACCCAGTCGTCTGGGTTCCATCTGGGTTCGAACCCAGAGGAGACGAACCCAGATCTGGGTTCGTCTCCTCTGGGTTCGAACCCAGATGGAACCCAGACGACTGGGTTCGAACCCAAACGACTGGGTTCGGCTAGGTTGGAACCCAGCCGAACCCAGTCGTCTGGGTTCCATCTGGGTTCGAACCCAGAGGAGACGAACCCAGATCTGGGTTCGTCTCCTCTGGGTTCGAACCCAGACGACTGGGTTCGGCTAGGTTGGAACCCAGCCGAACCCAGTCGTCTGGGTTCGATCCTGATCTGAAAGAGAAGAGGAGAGGAGATAAGGCGGCGACGGCGACGCCAGAGAGAGAGAGATGAAGAGGAGTCGGCGAGGAAGAGGTTGGTGGTGGATGTCTGGCGGAGGCGACGGCTAGCGACGGAGCCTGAGGGGTGAGGTTAGAGAGAGAGAGAGACTGGTGAAGTTAGAGAGAGAGAAACGGTGAGGTTAGAGAGGGAGGTGGTGAGTGACTGGAAAAAAATATATTTTTATTTAAATTTTTTATTTTTTAAAAATAAAAATATCTTTATTTTTTATATTTTTAGATTTAATATTATTTAGTTATTTTAATTTTTCATATTTTAATTAATTAATATATAGATTTTTAACTTTCTTCGTATTTCCGCTTTTACCCCCGAAGTCAAATGGTCAACTTTAACAAATTAACGGAATCTGTTACTGTCAAGGGTATTACCGTCTTTTCATACGCCTTTAGGGGGTATTTTGGATGTTTAATTAAAAGTGAGGCGGTAATTTGGATAAAAACAAAACCATATGGGGGATAATGGATAATTTATCAAAAGTGAGGAGGTTTTTTGGGATTATCCCTTATTATTATTTTTTTTTATCTTCATTGTGCAACTAACATTGTCAACTATCAAGCTCTTATTATTCTTTACAGATTTTTACAGCTTGAATATTTTCCTTTTTGGTTATTTGTACTGTTGATTGCCACATTCCAGGCAACACGATGATACTACTAGTCATTTTCTAAATTAGCAATGACTAGTCTATATATTACTTTGGAGATAGCTAAATGCATCCCTTAGATGTTATATAAAAGCATTTTGAATTATTATTGAAACTAAACAAACATCTGCTGAAGACAAACCCATAAACCACCTTTAAAAAATATGTAAGTTGAAAAGAAATACCTGGAGACAGAGAGAGTCACTCTCCGAGCTCACAAACCCAGGGATATCGAAGCTTTTTCACTTCTCTGCTTCGAGAGATCTGAGAGCCAGAGAGAAACTTTTTCACTCTAGAGATCCTATTTGCTCAATCAAACATCAATAACACAAAAATAACCATTCCAAAAAAAAATCTAAACAAATTACGCATTAAAAAAAAAAAATCTAAACAAATTACTCCCAATTATTGACTATGAATGATTTAATCAGAACATAAAACTATCGAGGCTTAATAAACTGGCCTTGAACACCAGTGTCATTGAGGCTTAATAAACTACTAAGGCTTATATATTCGAAGATAATATATCATTGAAGATGCGAAAGACACAAACCAGATGTAAATACACATAAAAAATCCAAAAATAATTAACCCAAATGCAAAACAACAAGCTGTGAAGGATTTGGGAGGCAAAACCCAGATGTGAAAGACCCAGAAAAATTTAAAAGATCTCTGGTTTTTTAAAAACAGACCTCAGTTTTGTTAGATGGCGATGGAGAGAGAGAGAGATGGAGATGTTCTGGTGGTCAGCAATAACACGACGGCGATGGAAAGAGAGAGGCCCAGTTGAGCAGAGGAACGACGGCGATGGAAAGAGAGAGGCGCAATCGATCAGAGGAACGACGGCGATGGAGAATGGAGAGAAAGAGAGTCAAGAGAGTCGAGAGAGTTACAGTTGAAAAGGAAATGGGTATAGGTGTGTATATAAACAATGCTCATCTCTTATCTTTTTCCTTTTTTTTTTTTTTCGGTGGCTGCTGGGTTTCCAGCTAAATCATTTCTTGCCTGGAAACTAGAATGATTTCTGTTTCCAGGTCGCTGGAAACCTAGTAGGAAACGAAAACAAAAAAAAAGAAAAAAAGAAAAAGGGAGCAGATGAGAGAGAAGAAATGAGACGAGAATGGGTTTGATTCTGAAGATGGTTGTTGCAAGATTTAACTTCTTGGCAAACGATTAGGCCATAAAATGAATGGCCTCAAATGACTTTAGTTGTCTAAATGCTACTGCACTAATTACTCTGTTTGTTTACAGGAAATATGTACGAGGGAAAGCTCTAGGAGAATGGTTTCGATGAAGGTGATAAAGAATCATCAAATTTTTCTTTTGACAAGGTATCCTCATATTTGTGTATGCTTTGAAAAAGTTGGAAATTTAAATTTTTAATATAGGGGGATAAAAAATAAATAAAAACTACACAATTTATGTGGCTTAGCGTAGAGCATTCACTAAAGGGGACAGTCACTCTGAAACTTCCACCATGTCTGATTTTTCTTTTATAATGTTATATTTTATAAATACAATACAGACTGAAGTTTGAACTCTTGCAGCAGCATTTAGAGAGCAAGATCAACTCAATTTTCAATTGAATGGAGATTTTTAAACATTAGCATATATGTCGCAGTAAGTCAACATTGAATTAATCTGTATAGGTGACTTAAATGGTCAATACTGTTTTCTAATAGATAGTTGTCAATTTTATTGAAGGGTTTGATTATCTTACTGGTTAGATAAAGTTATCTATCAATAATAACTTTTGGATATTCTTCAATAATTATCCATATAAGAGCATCTCCAATGCTAATGTGAATTGTAGAAAAATAAGATGCCACATAGGATTGTATGAAAAATGATGTCTCCAATGCAAATATCAATATTCACTATTAAGCTGAGTTGACAAAAAAAAAAGTGGATATTATGAATGTGACTCTCTATTGATAGAGAGTCTGTTAGACGACCATCTACTAGTTGACTCAGCAAATCATTAAATACAATTTCTTTTTTGCTCTCTCAAATTACCTTTTCTTTTCTCCACCTCTAAATCCATCTCCCATCTTAAATGGAAGCATTGGAGAACATTTTGTAATTTCAATGTCTATCAATTACTATTCAATGCCACATAGGAAATAATTCCTTGAACATTGATGACATGACAATGGATTGTGAAAAACAACTCATATTTGCATTGGAGATGCTCTAATCAATCTAATGATTGTTATTGATATGTAATTTTATCAAATCAGTAAGGTATGCTGCAAATGGTATGTTCTTCCCATTTTAATTTTTGTTTGACTTTTTAAAT
Organism: Dimocarpus longan; assembly: GCA_022984855.1. Lineage (NCBI taxonomy): Eukaryota > Viridiplantae > Streptophyta > Magnoliopsida > Sapindales > Sapindaceae > Dimocarpus > Dimocarpus longan. The sequence goes on from CM041020.1 coordinate 14,393,746, forward strand.
ATTTTTATTTTTATATGGAAACTTCATATTATCGTAATTTTTAAATTCAAATTATAAGTAATTTAAATAGAACAATTGGAATCATGAAATGATATTATTGATAATATAATTGAGATTAGATTTTATCTGACGATTATATATATATACATATAAGTATTATATTCAGATATTCAGATTCATTATCCATTATTTTTTTTTTCAAAAGTGAAAAACTTAATCTTTATATTTAAATATGAAAGTTCGCGTAAATTCTAAAATTATTTTAAGCCTTACATGAACAAGAAAAAACTTTGATTTTTTTTTATTCATTTTGGAAGTAAAGGAAAAACTTTGATTTGTTAATACAGAATTCTCACTATTAATATCAGTAAAAATTAATAGAAAAAGTTTTTTTTTTTTTATTTTTTTATTATATTACAATTGGGATTGACCAAAGAAACAACCGAGATCAAACGAAATTGAACATTGATAACATGACCTAAAAAATGGCTCCTATATGGAAGAGAGCGATCCACACATAGGTGAGAGGGATTACCCTCACATAAGAGGGAGAAAGTAGCAAATGCTATCGATGGGTGTTGAACCCATCTCTTATGAGAGAGGTGAGTGTGCAGCTGATGCTTATTCATCTGTATCAGTGCAACTTTTGATATAACAATCGAAACTTTAAAAGTTCATACAAGTACATTTGTAATATTTTAATAGTGACCATCACACTGATGATATCTTGAAGAACAATGGATCACACTGAACTTGCAAATTTTATAAACAATTTAATAAATTTAACATGACAAACATTATATTAACTCTACATAAAAACACAAATATATACAAAGAAACAACTAGAAAATAAGGATAATTATAAAAGCCAGAGACTTACCTTTCAGCAAATAATCCTCTTGTTGTCTGGTCCAACTGCAGCTCAATAATTAAGGTACAAATTTGAATAGTAATCCAAGTAGACATTTGCACGTAAATCGCTTGTTACCCAAACCTACATCACTTGAACTTTTTGTCAATTCTTGCAAAGGGGATGGTGGAAGTGAATTCAAGCATTCACGATAATTTTCATCCTTTGCAAGTATAAAGGTATATTTACTCGTATGTAATCGAAATGATTTGGAATCAAAATGATGTATCAGAATTAGAATAAGTTGTTTACTTCGATTGTAGAAATCGAAATCTGAATCAGCAGTATTTCCATTGGGGTGTTTACTTTGTTTTGGAATCAGAATTGATTAATTATAAATTACAAAAATATCATTGATTAAAATTATGTACTTCATAAACATTTTTTTTAATAAGGGATATAAAAGACTTTTTAATTTGTAAAAGAGAATGTGAATGAGATTCCTAAGTGGGGTGAGGGTAATGAGATTTTCATTCCATAACCTCAAATTTATGTGAGATTCACAAATTTATTTCTATTATGGATTGATTTTAAAGTAAGTAAACACTAACAATAATTTTTATTATTCATTCATATTTTCTGATCCATTGAGTACACACACCACCAAGTAAGTCTATTGCTATGGAAACTATGGATGCATCGAGAAACCACCTTTCTCTTTACCATTATGTGAAGAAGTTCAACCACTTTTGATTTCTCATTGATTTGGATGAAACCATGCATAAGCGTAACAAATGTGACCACATTTGGAACACAACTATATTTGCTTCATGCTCGAGAACAAACAATTTGTTTTTTTTTAGCTTTCCGTCTTTACAAAACCTATTGATCACTATGCTATACATTACAACATCTGATATTAGGCCTTTCTGAGGCATAGAATAGCTTCCAAGCCATTGCAATTTTCTCAGATTTACTCAATTTATTGATAGACCAACCAAAAGTTTTAATTGTAAATTAAAATTTTTTATTTTCTAAAGGAGAATCGATATTTGCACCCTTCCAAAACTATGTGTACAACTCTTTCGTAAGTTCACCCCACTAAATGAATTATAATTATAAATTATAAATTATAATTTTTTAAATTAATATTTAATGGGATGTGTGTATCTACGAAAGGGTTGTATATACAGCTTTAGTGGGGTGCAAATACAGCCACTCTTTCTAAAATATGAAAGAATTTTAGTGCATAAAGGACACAATCATACTTACAAGCCCATAAAAAAAAACATCATAGATACTTGAATTAGGTGTAACATCATTAACTTGCGTCTCATGGGCATCTCCAACTTTATCTATGTTAAAAAAGCCAGTTAACAAAGTGTTATAAGTAGCAACTGATGGACTAATTTCCTTTAGAATTATTTAAAAGATTTATAGTTGGTCTAACTAGAGCGAAGTAAAAACATTTGGTGTAGACCCTTTACATACCATAGAAATAAACAATTTTTTCGTGTTATGAATTCTACCCATCAAGCCATAACCATCTATACGTTTGCTGCAAGTGTAGCTGTCTGGTTAAACACCACTTTCAGTCATCCATTGTAAAGAAAATTTGCTTCGTCAGTCTTTCCCATCTTCACAAAGTTCATGTAGCAGCACATTAAATGTTATTGTATCGGGTCGTACACATTCACTCAACATCTCTACAAAAAGGCCTTTAGCCTCTTCCCAATCACCAACACAACATAAACCATGGTTAAGAGAGTTGCATATATGACCACATTAGGCCTACAACCAAAGGCAACCAATTTCTTAGGAAGCCTAACAGCTTCCAGGATTTCACCTTTCATACAAATTCAGTATTATCTGTTGGAAAAAAGATAATAAAAATTGAAATCAACTCAAACTGAAGTGACATTTCATGTGCAGGTTGGTTTTACTCATTGCATCGGCTCCAACTTAACGGAAATTTCATAAACAAGTCAGTTTTGATATAATTTAATATGTACAGGTTGGTTTTGCAATATGCTATTTTTACAAGAGTGATAAAAAATGAGCTTCCATCAAGCCAAATTCTATAATCTTTTGAAGAGATTGCAAGCATTGCCAAAGTCACAACCTTACCATTCAACACAACAAGAAGTTGTCCTCATGTTATCTGGTCCAATTGCAGCTAAATAATTAAGGTACAATTATGGATTTTAAGTAGACATTTGAACTAAAAGATTTATCGGCGAAAGAGAAAACAGCAATATCTTTAGAACTTAAAATAAGAAAAAGAAAATGGTAATACATTCAATGCCGGGGACTATGACCACATGTCTTCTAGCTTTGTACCTTCTGCTTCTCTGACCTTATTCCCATGATGAGGCTTCTACACTGCAAAACTATACGACTTACCCAAGACTGGGCAAACACTGCAGCGGAAATACAAGTCAATTACAGTGTTGCTACTTGTTACACAACATATATCATTTCAAGTTCTTTGTTGGTTTCTGGATAGGAAACGATGGAAGAGAATTTAAGCAATCATGATAATTTTCATCCTTTGCAAGTAAGTCGATTACTATGGAAATTATGGATGCGTCTGGAGCCAAATTTCTCTTCACCATTTTGTGAAGAAGTTCAACCACTTTTGATTTCTCATTGTTTTGGATGAAACCACGCATAAGAGAATCAAATGTGCCTACATCTAGAATACAACCCTTTCGCTCCATATCTGATAACAAACTATTTGCCTTTTCTAGCTCTTCTTCTTTACAAAGCCCATTGATCATGATGTTATATGTTATAACATTTGGCTTTTAAGCCTTTTTGAGGTAATTTATGGAATAGCTCCCAAGCCATTTCAGTCATTCCGGATTTATATAATCCATCGATAAGACAATTGAAAATTTCAATCATAAATTGAATTTCATGATTTTCTAAATTATGAAAGAATTCTAATGCATCCAGAATACAATCATTCTTGCAGAGCCCATCGATAATAGAAGTATAAACAGTTGAATTAGGTGCAACATCATTAACTTGCATCTCATCCAATAGTTTATGGGCATCTCCAACTTTACCCACCTTAAAAAGGCCAATTAACAAAGCATTATAAGTAATAATTGTTGGCCTAATTTTCTTCGAAATCATTTCCCTATAAAGCTTCATAGCTTGGTCAACTTTTTTCTTCTTACAATAGCCATCGATCAAACTATTGTAAGTAACAACGTTTGGTGTACACCTCGTACTTGCCATATAAACAAACAATTGCTCCGCATCACGAATTCTACCTTCCAAGCAATAACCATCCACAAGTATGTTATAAGTGTAAGTGTCTGGTTGAACACCTTTTTGAATCATCAACTTGTAAAGCTGATTCGCTTTATCTATCTTACCATTCTTGCACAGTTCATCCAGCAGCACATTAAATGTCACTGTATCAGGCTGTACGCCTTGATTTAACATCTTTATTAAAAGGCTTTTAGCCTCTTCCCAGTCACCAACACAACACAATCCGTGAATAAGACAGTTATAAGTGACTGCATTCGCATGGACTCCATTGCCCTGCATCTCTGAAAACAGCTCTTTTGCTTTATCTACAAACCCATCTTTGCACAGACCGTCGATGATACTGTTATACCAAACCACGTCAGGCTTACAACTAAGACCATGTTTACAATCCCCATTAACCACTTGCTGATGTAACTGAAGGGCAACAATTGTATTGCCTGTTCGACACAGCCCGTGAATCAAAGTTGCGTATGTGACCTTGTCTGGCCTACAACCTAAGGCAACCATGTTCTTAAGCAGCCTAACAGCTTCCATTATTCTACCCTCCATACACAGACCTCTAATCAAACTATTAAAAGTCACAACATCTGGATTGAAACCCCTTCTCAAAAGGGCACCAAACACCGCAAAACCATCACCAATCCTGCTCATCTTGCAAAAACAATTAATCAAAATACTTAAACTGAATAAATCAGGCACCAACCCAACCGAATTCAGTCTGTTTTGAAGAGAAATAACATCAGCATAATGCTTATTCTTCACAAGAGCAGTAAACAAAACATTGAAGGAAGACATGGGAGGAGTTGGTTGCATACGAATCATGTTATCAAAGAAATAAAGAGCTTCATTTGTGTTGACATTACCTGATTTGCATTTCCCATCAAGGAATTCACGAAGCCTAGCTGGGTCTGAGTCTTTAGAGTGTGGCGCAGTAGAAAGCTTGGAGAGAGATAAGAGCCCATTTCTGCGATTGGAAGCTCTTGAACGCAAAAGTGTAGATCTCATAGCTGTCGCTGTTAGTTGAAGAATCGAGAGAAATGTCGTGCGAAGATGGCAGTAGTATGGACTCATAACCTAAAGAGATGGGGCTAACATGGGTCGGTTTTTTCTAAGTCGGGTTTGGACATATAATATTGGGTTTTACCCGATTGATTATTTATGAGATACCCTTAAAAATAGTTTTTACACATTTCTTTTTTAATTTTTATTTATTGCAACTCCTAACACTCCCAGTAATTACAGGTATCTTTACTGAGCATGCAGCCCAAAAATCTATTTCTAAAATAAGAAAGAATTACCCATTAAGAAGTGAAAAAATTATCACTTATATCAAATGATTGATTAAGTTAAGGATGCAGTTAAAATTTTCTAAAATAGATAAATTAAGGGTATACATATAATCTTATTGGGGTGTCAATATCACCACTTTTATAACATATAAATATTCAAGTGCTAATATGTAATTCAATTAAGTTAATTTGAAGAAGGGGCACATGCAATCATAAAGTGTTTGATTGGACCCAGAAGAACTTGAATTAAACAAATGGGACAATGGTGGATTAAACTAGCAACTGTTAGCTGGGTTATTTGGGTATATTAACCAAATTTGCATGGTCAAAATGAGTTTTCACTTGAACATATTGTAGACAAGTTGTGCAAGATTTGTGCTGCTCATCCCTCCCATGCTTGCTATTGAAATAGCAGAGACTTTGTCATCATCACCTGCATTCTTCAACAACGATTTAGGTATCACATCTTTACCATTTCTCTAAAATAAATTTGAGCCTCATCCAAAGATGTTTTAGGCCATCTTTGATACCTGACTCTGTAACACATCCCCCATAATTCTCTATCAAATTGAGGTTATCTTTCTTTGTTAATAACCTGTTTCATTCTGGAAGTGATCTCCTTTGTTTAATTGTGATCCTCTGGGATTTTCTCTACGCTCCTAAACTCCAACAATTTAGCTGTAGCTAACCTGCAGAACGAATTTTCAACAGCATCCCCCAATGACGGCCAAAGTTTCTTATATGCTTCAATATAAATTATGGAATATGGAAAGTCTGGAATCTGAATAAACTAAAATATTGTTATATATTTCATTTCGAAAAAAATCCATTATACAGTCCTTTACTCTCAACATGGAATTCATACTTGTAATGTTCAATCTTGATAGCAATAAGTCTTTTTTTTTTTTTTTTTTTTAGTTTTCAATCTCTGAAATTTAAAATTTGTGAAAACTGTGCTTAACTCTTCCAGTATTACATACTTGACCCTGTCAGAAATAGACTATATAATCTAATATTATTTGCATAATACAGAGATAGGCGAGTAACAACACATATCAGACTTTCAAAACAAAAGCAAGGGCATGTTTTCCTCAATGATGAGAACACATAGATATCTCAAACTTGTTACGCAGCATAACAGGGCAAAAACATTTGCCCTTGGGACCTGTCCGTGTATGGTAGGTAAACCACTGTATATGATATAAAATGCAAGTTATTTGGATGGTTTTACTTCTTGCATCAGAACCTCAAAGAGAACATAAGAATCACTGGCATCAAATATATCAAGTTCCATCTGTCTAATCTTTTGGTGTGATTAACGACACCCAAATGAATTATACTGTTTTTTTCCAGGTTGGTACTAATATAACATACGCTTTGAATAATGATAGGAAAGTCTTTGATATATCTTTTAATCGTGAAGCAGAGGATGTGCCTATAATCTTGACAAAGCGTCATCTATGGTGCTTACATGGCAGTTTAACAACCTAAGGTATTTATTATCTGCAATTCTGTGCAACTTTGATCACAGGAGCTCAAAAACCAACCAAAAAGAGGGAAAAGAAAAAGTGATATACATAAAACTCAATAGTTATTTTAACATGTAAAAAGACTATTTTACCCTTAGATCGTTCAAAGTACCGACAAACTAACTAAGAACGTCATGACCAAAAGCACTTAACGTGTAATTATGGTATTTTATCTGGTCTTCCTAGCTTGTTCCTCTGTTGAGGATAGTTTCTAGTGTATTTGAGCTTTTATGGTAGCCTCAAATTTGGTTGGTTTTTAGGGTTGTAAACTTGTGGTTCCCAAATTTGGGAAAGTTGGTAATGAAACTTCCAGAATATTTCCAAAAAAAAAAATTACGTAAATAATTAAAAGAAATCTATATTACAAACAAGCAGTTCTTATCTGGAAATGAGCAAAAAGAGAATTCTCTAGAACTTAAAATAAGAAAAAGAAAATAGAACATGTAATACAATCAATGCTAGGGACTATGACTACATGCCCTCTTGCTTTGTACCTTACTGCTTATCCGACCTTATTCTCATGATAAGGCTTCTAAACTGCAAAACCTTACAACTTACCCGAGACTGGAAAAACATTGAAGAGGAAATTCATGTCACCTAAAAGTATTGCTACTTGCTACCCAGTATAACATCAGTCTTGTTGGTTTTTGGACAGAAAATGATTGAAGCGAATTTAAACACTCCTTATAGTTTTCATTCTCTGCAAGCAAGTCCATTATTATGGAAATTGAGGATGCATTTGGAAACACATTTATCTTTGCCATTTTGTGAAGAAATTCAACCACTTTTGATTTCTCATTGTTTGGATAAAACCCAGCATAAGTGTATTAAATATGACAACAATGGAAAATTAAAAGCTTATATAAGTAAATTCACAATATTAACAATGGCCATCTCATTGATGATATCTTGAAGAACAATGCATCACACAAAACATGCAAATTAAATAAACAATTTAGAAATTCTACATGACAGACTTTATATTAATTCTACATACAAAAGAAATGTATACAAAGAAACAACTAGAAAATAATAATAACAATAATAACAATAACAACAACAACAACAACAACAAAAGCCACAAACTTACTCTCCAGCACAGCAACAAATAGCCCTCTTGTTGTTTGGTCCTACTGCAGCTCAATATTTAAAGAAGAACCCTGGATTGTAATCCAAGTAGACAGTTGCACTTAAAAACATGCTACCAAAAAGTACATCATTTCAACCTTTTGTCAGTTTCTTGCAGAGGGAATGATGGAAGTGAATTCAAGCATTCTTGATAATTTTCATCCTTTGCAAGTAAGTCTATGACTACAGAAACTATGGATGCGTCTGGAGCTAAATTTCTCTTCGCCATTTTGTGAAGAAGTTCAACCACTTTTGATTTCTCGTTGGTTTGGATGAAACCACGCATAAGAGAAGCAAATGTGCCTACATTTGGAATACAACCCTTTTGCTCCATATCTGATAACAAACAATTTGCCTTTTCTAGCTTTCCTTTTTTACAAAGTCATTTGATCACGATGTTATATGTTATAACGTTTGGCATTAGGCCTTTTTGAGGTAATTTATAAAATAACTTCCGGGCCATTTCAATCCTTCCAGATTTACACAACCCATCGATAAGACAATTGAAAATTTTAATTGTAAATTGAATTTCGCGATTTTCTAAATTATGAAAGAATTCTAATGCATCTAGAATACAATCATTCTTGCAGAGCCCATCGATAATAGAAGTATAAACAGTTGAATTAGGTGCAACATCATTAACTTGCATCTCATCCAATAGTTTATGGGCATCTCCAACTTTACCCACCTTAAAAAGGCCAATTAACAAAGCATTATAAGTAACAATTGTTGGCCTAATTTTCTTCGAAATCATTTCCCTATAAAGCTTCATAGCTTGGTCAACTTTTTTCTTCTTACAATAGCCATCGATCAAACTATTGTAAGTAACAACGTCTGGTGTACACCTCGTACTTGCCATATAAACAAACAATTGCTCCGCATCATGAATTCTACCTTCCAAGCAATAACCATCCACAAGTATGTTATAAGTGTAAGTGTCTGGTTGAACACCTTTTTGAATCATCAACTTGTAAAGCTGATTCGCTTTATCTATCTTACCATTCTTGCACAGTTCATCCAGCAGCACATTAAATGTCACTGTATCAGGCTGTACGCCTTGATTTAACATCTTTATTAAAAGGCTTTTAGCCTCTTCCCAGTCACCAACACAACACAAACCGTGAATAAGACAGTTATAAGTGACTGCATTCGCATGGACTCCATTGCCCTGCATCTCTGAAAACAGCTCTTTTGCTTTATCTACAAACCCATCTTTGCACAGACTGTCGATGATACTGTTATACCAAACCACGTCAGGCTTACAACTAAGACAATGTTTACAATCCCCATTAACCACTTGCTGATGTAACTGAAGGGCAACAATTGTATTGCCTGTTCGACACAGCCCGTGAATCAAAGTTGCGTATGTGACCTTGTTTGGCCTACAACCTAAGGCAACCATGTTCTTAAGCAGCCTAACAGCTTCCATTATTCTACCCTCCATACACAGACCTCTAATCAAACTATTAAAAGTCACAACATCTGGATTGAAACCCGTTCTCAAAAGGGCACCAAACACCGCAAAACCATCACCAATCCTACTCATCTTGCAAAAACAATTAATCAAAATATTTAAACTGAATAAATCAGGCACCAACCCAACCGAATTCAGTCTGTTTTGAAGAGAAATAACATCAGCATAATGCTTATTCTTCACAAGAGCAGTAAACAAAACATTGAAGGAAGACATGGGAGGAGTTGGTTGCATACGAATCATGTAATCAAAGAAATAAAGAGCTTCATTTGGGTTGACATTACCTGATTTGCATTTCCCATCAAGGAATTCACGAAGCCTAGCTGGGTCTGAGTCTTTAGAGTGTGGCGCAGTAGAAAGCTTGGAGAGAGATAAGAGCCCATTTCTGCGATTGGAAGCTCTTGAACGCAAAAGTGTAGATCTCATAGTTGTTGCTGTTAGTTGAAGAATCAAAAGAAAGGTCGTGTCAAGACGGTGGACTCATAACCTCTAGAAATGGGACTAACACGTGTCGGTTTTTTCTATGCCGGGTTTGGACATATAATATTGGGTTTTACCCGATTGATTACATATGGGATACCCTTAAAATAGTGTTTACATAATTATTTATTTATTTACGACAACTCCTAACATTGCCTGTAGCTACACGTATTTTTATTGAGCATGTAGTTCGAAAATCTACTCTTAAAATAACAAAGGAGTGCCCACTAACAAATGAAAAAATTACCACTTATGTCAAGTAACTGATAAGCACTCAAACTGAACACGTTAATGAATATGTGTCAAGTGGGGGTTCCTCCACTAAGGCAACACCTATTAGCTAGTTTTTACACCTCTTTTGTACGTATACTTTATTAAAATGAAGAGACATATTGTCTCCATCTTTTGTATAAATAATTTTGTAGAAAGCTCCAACCTTTTGCCTTTTTTTTTTTTTAATTTTATTAATTCAGGTTTTTATTTTTTATATATTTATTTTATTTTATATTTTAAAATTTAGTTTAATTCTTTAAAAAAGAAAACAATATTAGTTTAGTTTAAAAAAATTGAAAAAAAAATGGTTAAAAGACTGTCATGTCTTTCAAATAAATTATTGGAAATTTGATTAAATTAAGGATAGAGTTGAAATTTTCTAAAATAAATAAATTAAGGGTATACATATAATTTTATTGGGGTGTCAATATCACCACTTTTATAACTTATAAATATTCAAGTGCTAATATGTAATTCATTAAGTTAATTTGAAGATGGGGTACATGCAATTATAAAGCATTTGTTTGGATCCAGAAGAACCTGGATTAAACAAATGGGACTATGGTGGATTAAACCAGCAACTGTTAGCTGGGATATTTGGACATATCAACCAAATTTGCAGAGTCAAAATGAGTTTTCACTTGAACATTATTGTAGACAAGCTATGCAAGAGAGTAGTGTTGTCCTTCCCTCCCATGCCTGCTATTGAAATAGCATAGACTTTGTCATCATTACTTGCATTCTTCAACAACAATTTTAGGTATCACATCTTTGTCATTTCTTTAACATAAGTTTGAGCCTCATTCAAAGATGTCTTTAGGCCATCTTTGATAGCTGACTCTGTAAGACATTTCCCACAATTCTCTATCATAATGATGGATAGTAGGGATGTAAAAAAATAAAATAGAATAAAAACTATTAAAATGAAAAAAAAAAAATGGTTCCAAACCCTAGACACACACACCATCACGTAGCCGTTTGTCATTATCTCTTTCTTCTTCCCTCTTCTCCACTGCCAACACCCAAACACCTCTTCTTCTTTGTCTATCATATAAACACCACACTCTCTTGTCTACCTCCTTTTTTCTCCAATAAAATCTTCTCCTTCTTCTCCACAACTGATTTCTAGTTGGGTTCGATTGGCTCTTTGAACCTAGATGACAACCTGAGTTCAAACGACTTTGAACCCAGATTGCCATTTGGATTTGAACACCCAATTTGAACCCAGATGATGATTAGGTTCTATTTGAGGTGATTAAGTGGTGATGATGTGTGTGTTGGTGATTGAGTATGGTGGTGATGTTTACCGGTGATTGAGTGGTGGTAGTGATGTTTGATGGTGATTGAGTGTCGGTGGTGATGTTGTGGTGGTGACAATCTCTGGTTCTAATGTGTTGGTGGAAAGATTTGTAGTTTTTTATTTTGTTTTTATTTTGGTTTTTGATTTTAGGTTTCCAGATTTGATTTGATTTTGAATTTTGATTTTGTTTTTAATTTTGGTTTAGGGCTTCTAGATTTCTCTCATTCTCTCTCATCTCTAAGGATGGCAAAATGCAGATTTGGACCCGTCCGAGGCCTAGACCTAGACTCGTATTGGACCATCTTTTTTTTTAGGGTCCAGGCCATACCATGCCCTCAAATTAATTTGATGGCCTGGTTCTAGACCTAACCCGCAAATTTAGCAGATCTGCTCAGACCTGCACCAAACCCGCATTAACCGGGTCAAATTTGCGTTGATCAGGTCAAACCTGGATTTGACTTGGTTGATCTAATAAAAATTCGGCTTGACCTGAATTTTTTTTTACAAAAATTTCAAAATTTTCTAAAAAAATCTTTGTGAATTAAGAAATTCAATGGGTCCAAAATTCCAATCTTTTTTTTTTTTGTTTAAAAAAAAAAAAAATCAGCTTTTTTTGCTAAATCAAAATAAAATAATTTCACATCATATAATTCATTTCATGATCAATAGAAAAACATGTCATAATCAAAAGTAAACAAAAATATAACATTAAAAGTAAAATTTATCCTTAATTTACATTCCAAAATAACAAAATCAAATATAAATATAAAAATAAATCAAGAAGATGATGACTCTTTTTTATCTTGTACATTGTTAAAATTCAACCTCATCCTTATTTCCAAGGACATTAGTAGAATGAATAATAGAAGAATCGCTAACTTATTCAACTTTAGACATGTGAGTCCAAACGAATGATGTTTCTCACTTCCGTTTGGCTATTCTTGAAACACTAGACTTAACATTCTCAATATCATTATCCTCAATCGAAGTATTTATCTGACTTCTTCCACAACTAGTCATATTGTTTAACTACCTAATATATTTAAACAATTTAATTAATAATAAAAATATAACAAAACAAAAATATTTTGTTTTGGTGAAAGTTCGTGCATTGTCATACTAGAGGTTTCAACTACTATCACCAGATGTAAGTAAGTTGAAGTTATTGGTTTTCAGCTATATATTATTCACCCATTTAGCATTAAATATAGGTACTAGGATTATAGCTAAAATAGTATACATTCAGCTTATATTGCACTACAATAATAATTCAATATGCAGGGTGACAAACTAACAACATAACAACAAGTTCCAACCTTTCCTAAAAGGCTATTTCTACAGCAAAATGCATACATCCGTTTTTTAATTTAGGACTTTAGAGGGAGGTATTTGCTCTTCTTTTCCTGCATCTCAAAATGTTATTTATTTTTTATCTTCATTGTGCAACTAACATTGTCAACTATCAAGCTCTTATTATTCTTTACAGATTTTTTACAGCTTGAATATTTTCCTTTTTGGTTATTTGTACTGTTGATTGCCACATTCCAGGCAACATGATGATAATACTAGTCATTTTCTAAATTAGCAATGACTAGTCTATATATTACTTTGGAGATATCTAAATGCATCCCTTAGATGTTATATAAAAGCATTTTGAATTATTATTGAAACTAAACAAACATCTGCTAAAAACAAACCCATAAACCACGTTTAAAAAATACGTAAGTTAAAAAGAAATATCTGGAGACAGAGAGAGTCACTCTCCGAGCTCACAAACCCAGGGATATCGAAGCTTTTTCACTTCTCTGCTTCGAGAGATCTGAGAGGCAGAGAGAAACTTTTTCACTCTAGAGATCCCATTTGCTCAATCAAACATCAATAACACAAAAATAACCATTCCAAAAATAAATCTAAACAAATTATGCATTAAAAAAAAATTCTAAACAAATTACTCCCAATTATTGACTATGAATGATCTAATCAGAACATAAAACTATCGAGGCTTAATAAACTGGCCTTGAACACCAATGTCATTGAGGCTTAATAAACTACTAAGGTTTATAAATTCAAAGATAATATATCATTGAAGATGAGAAAGACACACAACCCAGATATAAATACATATAAAAAAATCCAAAAATAATTAACCCAAATGCAAAACAACAAGCTGTGAAGAATTTGGGGGGCAAAACCCAGATGTGGAAGACCCAGAAAAATTTAAAAGATCTCTGGTTTTTTAAAACAGACCTCAGTTTTGTTAGATAGTGATGGAGAGAGAGAGAGAGACGGAGATGTTCTAGTGGTCGGCAATAACACGACAGCGATGTAAAGAGAGAGGCGCAGTTGAGCAAAGGAACGACGACGATGGAAAGAGGGAGGCACAATCGAGCAAAGGAATGACGACAATGGAAAATGGAGAGAAAGAGAGTCGAGAGAGTTTAGAGAGTTAGGGTTGAAAAGGAAATGGGTATAGGTGTGTATATAAACAATGCTCATCTCTTATCTTTTTCCTTTTTTTTTTTCGGTGGCTGCTGGGTTTCCAGCTAAATCATTTCTTGCTTGGAAACCAGAATGATTTCTGTTTCCAGGTCGCTGGAAACCCAACATGAAATGAAAAAAAAAAAAGAAAAAAAAAAAAAGGGAGCAGATGAGAGAGAATGAGAGAGAAGAAATGAGACGGGAATGAGTTTGATTCAGAAGACAGAAGACGAAAACAAGAAGGCGGAAGACGAAGACAAAGGAGGGAGGATGAAGACGAGAATGGGTTTTATTGTTGTTATGGTCGTGACTTCTATTGTTGTTGTTGCATGAGGGTAACTACTTGTTGTGTTGAATGGTATGGTCATGACTTCCGTTCTCATTAAAATATTCTGCCTCAGGATGATCAATTAAAAATGAATGTTGATGTCGCTATTCCTCCTCAGGATCATTGAAGATGAATGTTGATGTGGCTATCAATCAGTTCACCTGGTTCTAATGACTACTTGGGCGGCTAATTTGTTGGATTAGGGATATATGAGGATTGTGTTGGAATTGACTAGATTTTATCTGTGTGAGAACCATGAAGCTATTTTTAATTATATTTCTTGTGTTGAATGATTATAACTAAGTTAAATTCCAGTATGGCATTGCTGATTTTCTGCTGCCATTCTATTAGTTCTTGTCTATGATATACGGGAATAATAAATGTGGGGGTTATTGGCTGTTTGATCATTGAGTAGTTCATATTTCATTTTGTTTGAAGAGTTCAATTCCCAGACAATGGAATTCAGAATCTTGTGCATATAGAATGTCAATGGTTATTAAATGATTTAACTTCTTGGCAAACGATTAGGCCATAAAATGAATAGCCTCAAATGACTTTAGTTGTCTAAATGCTACTGCACTAGTTACTCTATTTGTTTATAGGAAACATTTATGAGGGAAAGCTCTGGGACAATGGTTTTGATGAAGATGACAAAGAATCATCAAATTCTTCTTTTGACAAGGTATCCTCATATTTGTGTATGTTTGGAAAAAGTTAGAAATTTAAATTCTTAATATAGGGGGATAAAAAATAAATAATAATTGCACAATTTATGTGGCTTAGCTTAAAGCATTCACTAAATGGGACAGTCACTCTGAAATTTCTACCATGTCTGATTTTTCTTTTATAATGTTATATTTTATAAATGCAATACAGACTGAAGTTTGAACTGTGGCAACAACATTTAGAGAGCAAGATCAACTCAGTTTTCAATTGAATGAAGATTTTTAAACATTAGCATATATGTCGTAGTAAGTCAACATTGAATTAATCTTAAATGGTCAATATTGTTTTCTAATAGATAGTTGTCAATTTTATTGGAGGGTTTGACTATATTACTGGTTAGGTAAAGATATTTATCAATAACAACTTTTGGATATTCTTCAATAATTATCCATATAATCAATCTAATAATTATTATTGATATATAATTTATCAAATCAGTAAGGTGTGCTACAAATGGTATGTTCTTCCCATTTTAATTTTTGTCTGACTTTTTAAATATTTTTATTTTTATATGGAAACTTCATATTATTGTAATTTTTAAATTCAAATTATAAGTAGTTTAAATAGAACAATTGGAATCATTAAATGATATTATTGATAATATAATTGAGATTAGATTTTATCTGACGATTATATATATATAAGTATTATATTCAGATATTCAGATTCATTATCCATTATTATTATTTTTTTCAAAGGTGAAAAACTTAATCTTTATATTTAAATATGAAAGTTCGCGTAAATTCTAAAATCATTTTGAGCCTTACATGAACAAGAAAAAACTTTGATTTTTTTTTTTATTCATTTTGGAAGTAAAGGAAAACTTTGATTTGTTATCAGAATTCTCACTATTAACATCAGTCAAAATTAATAGAAAAAGTTTTTTTTTTTTATTATATTACAATTGAGATTGACCAAAGAAACAACCGAGATTGAACACTGATAACACGACCCAAAAAACGACTCCTGTATGGAAGAGAACGACTCACACATAAGTGAGAGGGATTGCCTTCACATAAGAGAGAGAAAGTAACAAATACTACCGATGGGTGTTGAAGCCATCTCTTATGAGAGAGGTAGGTGTGTAGTTGATGCTTATTTACTGTATCAGTGTAACTTTTGATATAACAATCAAAACTTTAAAAGTTTATACAAGTACATTCGTAATATTTTAATAATGACCATCACATTGATGATATCTTGAAGAACAATGGATCACACTGAACTTGCAAATTTTATAAACAATTTAATAACTTTAACATGACAAACATTATATTAACTCTACATAAACACAAATATATACAAAGAAACAACTAGAAAATAAGGATAATTATAAAAGCCAGAGACTTACCTTTCAACAAATAATCCTCTTGTTGTCTGGTCCAACTGCAGCTCAATAATTAAGGTACAAATTTGAATAGTAATCCAAGTAGACATTTGCACATAAACCGCTTGTTACCCAAACCTACATCACTTGAACTTTTTGTCAGTTCTTGCAAGGGGAATGGTGGAAGTGAATTCAAGCATTCATCGTAATTTTCATCCTTTGCAAGTATGACCACATGTCTTCTAGCTTTGTACCTTCTGCTTCTCTGACCTTATTCCCATGATGAGGCTTCTACACTGCAAAACTATACGACTTACCCAAGACTGGGCAAACACTGCATCGGAAATACAAGTCAATTACAGTGTTGCTGCTTGTTACACATCATATATCATTTCAAGTTCTTTATTGGTTTCTGGATAGGAAACGATGGAAGAGAATTTAAGAAATCATGATAATTTTCATCCTTTGCAAGTAAGTCTATTACTATGGAAAATTATGAATGCGTCTGGAGCCAAATTTCTCTTCTCCATTTTGTGAAGAAGTTCAACCACTTTTGATTTCTCATTGTTTTGGATGAAACCACGCATAAGAGAATTAAATGTGCCTACGTTTGGAATACAACCCTTTTGCTCCATATCTGATAACAAACTATTTGCCTTTTCTGGCTCTCCTTCTTTACAAAGCCCATTGATCATGATGTTATATGTTATAACATCTGCCTTTAAGCCTTTCTAAGGTAATTTATGGAATAGCTCCCAAGCCATTTCAATCCTTCCGGATTTATATAATCCATCGATAAGACAATTGAAAATTTCAATCGTAAATTGAATTTCATGATTTTCTAAATTATGAAAGAATTCCAATGCATCTAGAATATAATCATTCTTAGAGCCCATCGATAATAGAAGTATAAGTAGTTGAATCAGGTGCAACATTATTAACTTGCATCTCATCCAATAGTTTGTGGGCATCTCCAACTTTACGCACCTTAAGAAGGTAACAAAGCATTATAAGTAACAATTGTTGGCCTAATTTTCATCAAAATCATTTCCCTATAAAGATTCATAGCTTGGTCAACTTTTTTCTTCTTACAATATCCATCGATCAAACTATTGTAAGTAACAACGTCAGGTGTACACTTCATACTTAGCATAGAAACAAACAAATGCTCTGCGTCACGAATTCTACCTACCAAGCAATAACCATCCACAAGTTTGTTATAAGTGTAAGTGTCTGGTTGAACACCTTTTTGAATCATCAACTTGTAAAGCTTATACGCTTTATCAATCTTACCATTATTGCACAGTTCATCTAGCAGCACATTAAATGTCACCGTATCAGGCTGTACACCTTGATTTAACATCTCTATTAAAAGGCTTTTAACCTCTTCCCAGTCACCAACACAACACAAATCGTGAATAAGACAGTTATAAGTGACTGTATTCGCATGGATTCCATTGCCCCACATCTTTGAAAACAGCTAATTTGCTTTATCTACAAATCCATCTTTGCACAGACCATCGATGATATTGTTATACCAAACCACATTAGGCTTACAACTAAGACGATGTTTACAATCCCCATTAACCACCTGCAGATGTAACGTAAGGGCAACAATTGTATTGCCAGTTCGACACAGCCCGTGGATCAAAGTTCCGTATGTGACCACGTCTGGCCTACAACCTAAGGCAACCATGTTCTTAAGCAACCTAACAGCTTCCATTATTCTACCCTCCATACACAGACCTCAAATCAATGTTGAAAATATCGATATTGACGAAAATATCGATACTATGATTCGACGAAAATATCGATATCGACGAAAATTTACGTAAAATTTACGGAAAGTACGAAAATTTAGTTAAAAACATAATATTTTTTAATGAAACTTTTGGTAATGTTAAAATAATCATTTCAACAACCAAAAATCATATTATATTTAAAAAAATATATATTCTATCTAAAAAGTAACAACTAAAATGTATAAATATAGATATAATATATAGAGGAGATATATGAAAATATAAAAAGTTTCCATTAAAACTTTTCAATTAATTTGTATCACATAATCATGTAAATTTTAAAACCAAAATGAAGTCCTAGGTGGTTCATAGATTGTATAGCTAGCATCTAGATTTATACAATACTGGTACCATGACATATAATTTGAATGGTTTTGAATATAATCACGAACATGCCATGAATAAGCTTCTTGATTTCTTCCCACCATCTGTCTATAGATAGAAAATTGTGTGTAAGGATCATTGGAGATCTCAAAACTTATATGGCCATCATCACTAGACCTTAAACTCATAAATTCAAAAGTAATTGAAATGTTATCTTCATTGGATGATGACATCCCTAACTACATTTGATGGATTCTCCTTATATAATCTTTACTAATAGTCCCTATGTCTAGACCCGCAGCTCTACACCCATGGTTTTCATCTTGTGTGCAATGAGTGTATTGTTCTTCACAAGTAAATGGGCTCAATGGTAAACCTGTATCAGTATCATTTCTTTGAGTAAAAGCATAATTATTTCCTCCATTGTTATCATCATTATCATTATTGTCGTCGTCGTCATCATTGTCATCATCATCATCATCATCATCACCATCATCAGTACCATTGTCTTCATTATGAATTCCATCACTAGCAAGGGCTTAGGAGTTTTTGTTTTTAAAATAGAATAGCAATTATGAGATGTTTGAGCTTGACTACAAAATGGAATATAATAATGAGATTCCTGATGAAAATAAGATTATTCACGTGGGTTGAAAACTTATTTTATTTAGGGTTTTGTTGAAAACTAACCCATTTTTAATAACTCATTTGAAAAATAATCTTTATTGTTTTAATTTACGCACAATGTCTTTTTTTGGACGAAAATACCTTTAACCCATCATTTTTTGTCGGTCACTCTTTCTACCAAACGATCTGGTTGAAAATCTCAACCTCGAAGTTGAGATCTCAATCTACATCCCAACTTCGATGTTGGAAATCGCAACCTCGAGGTAGAAAATCTCAACCTTGATAAAACATCTAAGTTCACATTCTCAACATTTAGGTTAGGAATCCCAACATTTAGGTTGGGAGTCCTAATCTTGATTCAAATCCACATTCAGAATCTCAACCTTAGGGTTGAGATTCCCAACCTGGATGTTAAATCAAGATTGAGAATCCCAACTTAAAGGTTGGGGCTCCCAATTAGGGGTGGCAAAACGGGTTGACGTGTCGGGTTGAGTCGAATTCGATTCGATTCGTTTAAGAATTCGACCAACTCGACACGAATTCGTTTAATAAACGGGTCAATATTTTTAGATTCGACATGAATTCGTTTATAAATGAATAACACGACACGATTCACTTAATTCGTTTATTACTCATTAACCTGTTAATTCGTTTAACCCGTTTAACCCATTTGATTCGTTTAACCCGTTGAATTCGTTTAAACGAATTCAATTAAACGAATTCGTTAATTCGTTAAATAAATTAATCGAATTAAAAATTTTATTATTCAATATTGCTCTTCAATTTTAAATCAATTCAAAATCTTTATCAACATAAAATCCACTTTTTGCTTAAATTCAATTAAATTAACCAAAATACACTTAGATTAAACCAATCAAATCTCATAATCTTTCTCCTTCATCATGTTACAAAAATTAAACAACCATGAACTCAAAAAAATTAAAAAAAAAATACAATCCAGAAAAACAAACATACAATCCAAAATAATAAAAGCTGAGATCGAGCTAGGAACCATGCTTCACAATCAACCACCACAATCACATATGTGAGCCTAATAGTTTCACAGTTATCCAACACAATCACAGATATGAGCCTAATAGTTTCACAATCATCCAACACAGTCACAGATAATACTTTCACAAATAATACAAAATAATTTTACACAAATTAAAAAAATTAATAATAACAGCAACAATCAAAAGGATAAAAGAACCCAGCGTAGATCTACTGCGATTTGAGGTAGATAGTCCCACGAGGTTCAGGACAATCAGATCAAGCACCTGATGGAGTGCAAGCCGCTGGCGGAGGCGGGATGAAGATGTTGTGACGAAGGCAGGACGATGACAGTGAGCGGTGAGGGAGAAGGGGTGGTGGTGACCGTGAACTGTGAGGGAGAAGGAATGGTAGTGACTGTGAGCCGTGAAGGAACAAGGCGGTGTAGTCGAGGTCGTCGTCCGGGTCGTCGTCCGTGTCGTCGCTTGGTTGTCGTCAGGTCACCGTGTTGTCGTTGCTGTTGGTGTCGTCGCTTCGTCGTCGGCGTTGGTGTCGTCATGTCAAGAAGAAGAAAGATGGTGGTGTTAGGTGTGTATAGGGAAACAATGGTGGCTGCCGACACACACAGCTTCAAGTTCAACTTTCAAAAGGTGCTAGGGATTTGTTAAGTATATATATATATATGCATAATTACATCTTAACCCTTCAAATATGTTAAATTATAATTTAACCCCAATTTTAATCGTGTCAACCCGCGATTCGTTTAATCAAACCCGATTCGATTCGTTTAATAAACGGGTTAGACGGGTTGACACGATTACAACACGAATTCGTTTAACTCTAACCCATACCCATTTAATTTTGACGAATTCGTGTCAACCCATCGTGTCGTGACCCATATTGCCACCCCTACTCCCAATATAGAGGTTGAGATGCCCAACTTTAAGGTTGAGAATCCCAACAGTGATTCAAATTACTATCATTTTATTAAGGGTATTTTTGTCCACCCAATGTATTTTTTATAATAATAAAATAAGAATGTTATTTTAGAGATTGTTTTTACCAAATGAGTCTTTTTTGTAATTATTCTTTTTATTTATTTAATAAAAACTTAACAAATTCTTATTTGAAAAACTTAAATTTCACTTTTATTTTATGAAAATTTAACGAATATTTCCAAGATATTTCATGGATATTCTACGGATATTTCCAAAAATTTCCTTGATATTTTATAAAATTTGTACTACAAGCTCACAGAAAGGATATTTTACGAAAATATTGCGGATATTTTCGGATATTTCCAGGATATTTTGACGGATAGGAGATTACATCCTCTATCGATATCGGTACCCTTGATTTACGGAAATATCGACGGAAATATCGCGGATATTTTAAACTATGCCTCTAATTGAACTATTAAAAGTCACAACATCTGGATTGAAACCCCTTCTCAAAAGGGCACCAAACACCGCAAAACCATCACCAATCCTACTCATCTTGCAAAAACAATTAATCAAAATGTTTAAACTGAATAAATCAGGTACCAACGCAACCGGATTTAGTCTCTTTTGAAGAGAAATAACATCACTATAGCGCTTGTTCTTCACAAGAGCAGTAAACAAAACACTAAAGGAAGATAGGGGAGGAGTTGGTTGCATGCGAATCATGTAATCGAAGAAATAAAGAGCTTAATTTGGGTTGACATTACCTGATTTGCATTTCTCATGAAGTAGACATGACCACGGTTTGATTAGGTTCCGGTTTCGATTTCGAACCGACGGTTCCGGTTCTTAAAAACCTAGAACCGGAACCTTAACCGAAATAAAACGGTTTCGGTTCGTTTCTGGAACCGTCGGCTCTATAACGGTTCCAGTTCTGAAACTTTTTTATAAAATAACAATTTGAAATTTAAAAATTAATATTAAATTATATTTTAAAATTAAAAAATTTATAAAATCTATACACAAACGAAATAAAAAAAAATTAATTATTTGAAGAGCAAATTACTCACAACTAGTATTATTACAATCGAAAACTACTTTTATATTTTATAATAATAACCTCTCATTTGATCACGTTGGACCGTTTAATATAATTGAAAAATGACAAAATAAGGTAAAAAGACGGAAATACCCTTAATTTATAAAATCCATTACCCTCACTCTTCTCTCTCTGTATCTCTTTCTCGTCTTTTTCTTCTCCCTCTTCTTTTCTCTGGTTTTTTCTCTTCCATTTCTCCATCTTCTCCTTCTTCTCTTTGTTTTTTTTGTTTTCTTCACCAGCCGATTTGGGTTCTGGAACCCAGATCGACGTCTGGGTTTCCATCTGGAAGCCCAGATCGGGTTTCCAGATTGAAAACCGATCCCGGATAGGTTTTCGATCCGGAAACCCAGATCGATCTGGGTTTTCTGATACGGAACCCAGTTCGATCTGGATTTTTGTCTAGAAAACTGGGTTTCCGTTTGGATGATTAATTTTTACTGTTTATTGTTGATGATGATTGTGTTTATGATGGTATTGATGATTGTGCTTATTGCAGATGGTATTGATGTTTTGGGTCTGTTTGATGCTGGATTAATGGCTCTGTTTGATCTTTTTTTTATTTTTTTATTTAAGAATCGAAACGAACCGAAACCATCGGTTCCATTGGTTCTTTGAACTGGCGGTTCTGGTTCTTTTAGGGTCAGAACCGGAACCGAAATCGCTACAGTGACGGTTTCGACAGTGATGGTTCGATTCGAACCGAATCGTGATCATGTCTACCATGAAGAAATTCACGAAGGCTAGCTGGGTCTGAGTCTTTAGAGTGTGGAGCAGTAGAAAGCTTGGAGAGAGATGAGACCCCAATTCTGTGATTTGAAGCTCTCGAACACAACAGTGTAGATCTCATAGCTGTTGCTGTTAGTTGAAGAGTCAAGAGAAAGGTTGCGTCAAGACGGCAGTAGCATGGACTCATAACCTAAAGAGATGAGACTAATATGGGTTGGTTTTTACTAAGTCCGGTTTTACCCGATTGATTACGCATGGGACACCCTTAAAACTAGTTTTTACACATTTTTTTTTTTTATTTATTTATTTCAACAGCTCCTCACATTGCTGGTAGCTACAGGGATTTTTGCTGAGTATGCAATATGAAAGTCTACTCTTAAAATAATTGAGGACTACCCACTAAGAAGTGAAAAAATTACCACTTATGTCAGGTAGTTGATGAGCACTCAACTTGGACACACTAGAGAAAACATGTCAAGTGAGGGTTCCTTCATTGAGGCAACACCTACTTGCTCATTTTTACACCTTTTTTTGTATGTATACTTTATTCAAATGGAGAGACATATTGCCTTCTCCATCTTTTGTATAAATATTTTTGTAATAAGCTCCAAATTTTTTCTTTTTTTCTTTAATTTAATTTTTTTATATTTATTTTATTTTATATTTTAAAATTTAGTTTAATTCGTAAAAAAAAAAAAAAACAATATTAGTTTAGTTTTAAAAAATTGAAAAATAAATGATTAAAAATAGTCATGTCTTTTAAATAAATTATTAGAAATTCGATTAAGTTAAGGATAGAGTTGAAATTTTCTAAAATAAATAAATTAAGGGTATACATATAATTTTATTGAGGTGTCAATATCACCTCTTTTATAACTTATAAATATTTAAGTGCTAATATGTAATTCAGTAAGTTAATTTGAAGAAGGGGCACATGCAATTATAAAGCATCTGTTTGGATCCAGAAGAACTTGGATTAAACAAATGGGACTATGGTGGATTAAACCAACAACTGTTAGCTGGGTTATTTGGGCATATCAACCAAATTTGCAGAGTCAAAATGAGTTTTCACTTGAACATTATTGTAGACAAGTTATGCAAGAGAGCAATGTTGTCCATCCCTCCCATACCTGCTATTGAAATAGCAGAGACTTTGTCATCATTACCTGCATTCTTCAACAGCAATTTTAGGTATCACATCTTTGTCATTTCTCTAACATAAGTTTGAGCCTCATTCAAAGATGTTTTTAGGCCATCTTTGATATCTGATTCTGTAAGACATTTCCCACAATTCTCTATCAACTTGAGGTTATCTTTCCCTGTTAATAATCTCTTTCATTGTAGAAAAAATCTCCTTTGTTTAATTGAGATCATTAGAAATTTTCTCTACGCTCGTAAACACCAACAATTTGGCTTAAGCTAACCTATAGAACGGATTTTCAACGACATCCATTATATAGCCCTTTGCTCTCAACATGGAATTCATACTTCCAAAGTTCAATCTTGATAGCAACAAGTCTGTCTTCTGGTTTTCAATCTCTCAAATCTAAAATTTGTGAAAATTTTGCTTACCTCTTCTAGTGTTACATACTTGCCTCTGTCAGTAATAGGTCATATAATCTAATATTGTTTGCATAATACATAGATAGGCAAGTAACAACACATACCAGACTTCCAAAACAAAAGCAAGGGGCGGTTTAACAAGCTAAGGTACTTACCACAGGCAATTCTGTGTAACGTTGATCACAAGAGCTCAAAAACTAACCCAAAAAAAAAAAAACAAACAAAAGAAAATGTTATCTACAAAAGGCTCATTAGCATTTTTTGGGATATTATGAGAAAAGTTTCATGAAAAGTAAAATAATCAGAAACAGACTCCATTTTTTTTAATTAGATGAACCACTCCCTATCAATTAAAAAAATTGGTTGGTGACTTTGTGTTAAAGTTAAAGGGTATAATGATAATTGAATGAGTAATTTTATTTGTTTTAATAAAAATTAAATAAAACTTGAAAAAACTAAATAATTAAATAAAAATTTAATTGGAGATTAATTTAAAAAATTATAAAATAATATTAAAAGAAAAAATAGATTAAAAAAAGATAATGTGATCTTCACCATCCATCACAATGATGGATGATGGAGATGGAAAAAAAATAAAATAAAATAAAAACTATTAAAATGAAAAAAAAAATTGGTTCCAAACCAACACCCAACCATCCATCTTTATCTCTTTCTTCTTCCATCTTCTTCTTCATTCACTGACAACACCTAACACCCAACACCCCTTCTTCTTCATCCATCATACAAACACCACACTCTCTTGTTCACCTCCTATTTTCTCCAATCAAATTTTCTCCTCTTTCTCCACAACTAATTTCTGGCTGGTTCAATTGGCTCTTTGAACCTAGATGACGATCTAAGTTCAAACGACTTCGAACATAGATTGCCATTTGGATTCAAACACCCAGTTCAAACCCAGATGATCATTGGGTGATCAAGTGGTGGTGATGTGTGTGTTAGTGATTGAGTATGATGGTGATGTTTGTTGGTGATTGAGTGGTGGTGGTGATGTTTGATAGTGATTAAGTGTCGATGGTGATGTTACTGTGGTGACAATCTTTAGTTTTAATGTGTTGGTAGAAAGATTTGTAGTTTTTTATTTGGTTTTTAATTTTGGTTTTTGATTTAAGGTTTCCATATTTGATTTGATTTGGAATTTTTATTTTGTTTTAATTTTGGTTTAGGGTTTCTAGATTTCTCTTATTCTCTCTCATTTCTAAGGATGGTAAAATGCAGATTTGGACCTGCTCTAGGCCCAGACCCGCATTGGATCCTTTTTTGTTTTTAGGCTCTAGACCCTACCATACTCTCAAGTTAATTTGATGGTCTGGTTCCAGACTCGACCCACAAATTTAGCAAGTCTGCTCAGACCTTCACCAAACTCACATTGATTGGGTTATATCTGAGTTGACCAAGTCAAACTCGAACTTAACCAGGTTGACCCGATCAAAATTCTAGTTGAAACGAATTTTTTAAAAAAAAAAATTCAAAATTTTCTAAAAAAATCTTTATGAACTAAGAAATTCAATGGGTCCAAAATTCCAACCTTTTTTTTTAAAAAAAAAAATTTAGTTTTTTCTGTTAAATCAAAATAAACTAATTTCATATCACATAATTCGTTTCATAATCATTATTGCCATATTTTATAAAAAAAAAAAAACATATCATAATCAAAGTTAAAAAAAAAAAAAAAAGAATATTAAAAGTAAAATTTATCCTTAATTTACATTCCAAAATAACAAAAAAATATATATAAATATAAATATAAAAATTAAAATCAAGATGATGATGACTCTTCTTTATCTTGTATATTGTTGAAATTCAGTCTCATCCTCACCCTTAAGGACATTTGTAGAATGAACAATAGAAGAATCGCTAACTTGTTCAACTTTAGACATGTGAGTCCAAACTAATAATGTTTCTCACTTCCATTTGGCTATCCATGGACCATTAGACTCAATATTCTCAATATCATTATCTTCAATCGAAGTATTCATCTGACTTCCTCCATAACTAGTCATCTTGTTTGACTACCTAATATATTTAAGCAATTCAATTAATAATAAAAAATATAATAAAACAAAAATATTTTAATTTTGTGAAAGTTCGTGCATTGTTACATCAGAGGTTTCAACTACTGCCACTAGATATAAGTAAGTCGAAATTATTGGTTTTCAGCTATACATTATTCACCCATTTAGCATTAAATAAGGGTACTATACTTGGATTATAGCTAAAATAGCATGCATTCAGCTTATATTGCACGACAATAATAATTCGATATGTAGGGTGACAAACTAACAATGTTCAAAAAGTTTCAACTTTTCCTAAAAGGCTATTTCAACAAGAAAATGCATACATCTGTTTTTTAATTTAGGAATTTGGAAGGAGGTATTTGCTCCTCTTTTCTTGCATCTCAAACTGTTATTTTTTTTTAATCTTCATTGTGCAACTAACATTGTCAACTGTCAAGCTCTTACTATTCTTTATAGATTTTTACAACTTGAATATTTTCCTTTTTGGTTATTTGTACTATTGATTGCCACATCCCGTGACAATATGATGATACTACTAGTCATTTTCTAAATTAGCCATGATTAGTTTATATATTACTTTGGAGATTCCAAAATGTATCTCTTAGATGTTATATAAAAGCATTTTGAATTATTATTGAACTAAACAAGCATCTACTGAAAACAAAACCATAAACCACCTTTAAAAAATATGTAAGTTGAAAAGAAATACTTGGAGATAGAAAGAGTCACCCTCCCAGCTCACAAACCCAGTGATATCGAAGCTTTTTCACTTCTCTGTTTCGAGAGACCTGAGAGATAGAGAGCAGCTTTTTCACTCTAGAAATCCCACCTGCTCAATCAAACATCAATAACACAAAAATAACCATTCCAAAAATAAATCTAAACAAATTACTCATTAAAAAAAAATAATAATAAATTACACCCAATTATTGACTATGAATGATCTTGTAAGCTTTTATTCTAAATTCTAGATTCCCTAGTGTTAGAAGCTAGATTAAAGAATGAAAATGTTAAAAAATCATTAATATCATTCTTATGGATGATATTAGAATGTTAGTAAAACTTTTAGAAGCTAATTAACACCAATAGTGAGATAAATGCAACAAAGGGCAAAATGGTCATTTTGCTAAATAAAGAGTTTTATACATATATGTAGAAATGAATAGAATAAATAAATTTTATGAATTGTGCAAATTTATAAAAGTTAGTAAGGATACCATAGAATATATGCAAAGTTGAAGGACATTTTTGTTAAATCTCAAGTAGCGGTATGAATGTAATTAAGTATAAAACTTTAAGAGTAATTTTATAAATGATGCCTATATAAAGAAGTGTTAGTCACCAACACTTAGACAAATTTCAAAATAAAAATTGAGAGGAGAGACTAGAGTCGTTCGGCCAAAGAGAGGAAGAAGGAGAATCAAGCTTTTCAACCATTTCCAAAGTCCTGGATCAAGATTTTAAGATCATCTAAGTTAGAAAATCAAAGTTTGAGCAAAATCAAGGTAAGATATCATCACTTTTGCTAAGTTGATGCGAGTTAAATTCATGTAATATGTTGATTGAATTGGGTTAGTTTTGATATGAAATTGATGGGAGTTTTGATGCTAATCAAGTTTAGAATACTAGTTATGTGCAAAGGAAGCTTATGTTGCAAGTAATGATGCAAGAATGGTAAGTTAGGGTTATCTGGGAGAAAACCTAACTTGTGAATTAGGCATGTCCAAAGTAGTTTGAGTTGTAGATTATGTGTTTGATAAATTGATTGAGAGAATAGTTAAGAGAATAGTTTGAGAATGTTGAAAATGCAATGTGTGGGGTGTGTGTGTGTGTGTGATTCATGGCCAAGGAAGGGGTATATGACTTCCTTGAGCTTTGATTCATTTGAGCTTGAATTCATGCTTATTAGAGTTTAGAAAATACCATAGAAGTGTTAAAATTGAAAAAGGAAGAGAAAGAAGGCAAGTGGGGTAATTGAGCTTGATGAAGGGCATTAGTGGTTTCCATGCAATGTCACTTCCTCTTTGCTTTGTTATGTCATGTATAATCCTAATTAAACAAATATAAGTCTAAGAATCTAAAAAGAGTAGATTTTGACACTAAAAAGTATTGAAAAATAGGGGTATTTCATAAGTTTCACCCCTCTATAGTTAGAATTTTCAGAACCGTTTACAAGAGACCTAAATGAGAGTTAGGGACATGATTGTAGCGAAAACAGAATGAAGAAAAGCTAGAGATTTCTCTCTAGCATGCATTCGGCCAAAATGTCTCTAAAAATGTGATTTTTTGTTTCGAGCCTCAGAAAATTATTTCGAGTATTTGGGGGTGTTCCTAGGTGATAATAAATGAGGTTCTAGAAAGAAATCGGAAAATGATTTTTTGCAACCATTCTATTAGTTCTTGTTTGTGATATACGGGAATAATACTTGTGGGGGTTGTTAGCTGTTTGATCATTAAGCAGTTCATATTTCATTTTATTTGAAGAGTTCAATTCTCAAACAATAGAATTCAAAATCTTGTGCATATAGAATGTCAATGGTTGTTGCAGGATTTAACTTCTTGGCAAACGATTAGGCCATAAAATGAATGGCCTCAAATGACTTCAATTGTCTAAATGCTACTGCACCAGTTACTATGTTTGTTTATAGGAAACATGTATGAGGGAAAGCTCTGGGAGAATGGTTTTGATGAAGGTGACAAAGAATCATCATATTTGTGTATGTTTTGAAAAAGTTGGAAATTTAAAATCTTGATATGAGGGGATAAGAAATAAATAAAAACTACACAATTTATGTGGCTTAGCTTAAAACATTCACTAAAGGGGACAGTCACTCTGAAATTTTCACCATGTCTGATTTTTCTTTTCTAATATTATATTTTATAAATGCAATACGGACTGAAGTTTGAACTCTGGCAGCTGCAGTTAGAGATCAACTCAATTTTCAATTGAATGGAGATTTTTAAACATTAGCATATATGTCACAGTAAGTCAACATTGAATTAATCTATATAGGTGACATAAATAGTCAATACTGTTTTCTAATAAATAGTTGTTAATTTTATCGGATGATTTGACTATCTTACTGGTTAGGTAAAGTTATCTATCAATAATAACTTTTGGATATTCTTAAATAATTATCTTTATAATCAATCTAATGATTGTTATTGATATGTAATTTTATCAAATCAGTAAGTTCTGCTGCAAATGCTATGTTCTTCCCATTTTATTTTTAGTCTGACTTTTAAATATTTTTATTTTTATATGGAAACTTCATATTATTGTAATTTTTAAATTCATATTATAAGTAATTTAAATAGAACAATTGGAATCATGAAATGATATTATTGATAATATAATTGAGAATAGATTTTATCTGACGATTATATATATAAGTATTATATTTAGATATTCAAATTCATTATCCATTATTATTTTTTTTTTTCAAAAGTGAAAAACTTAATCTTTATATTTAAACATGAAAGTTCGCGTAAATTCTAAAATGATTTTGAGCCTTACATGAACAAGATAAAATTTGATTTTTTTTTTTTTTATTCTTTTTGGAAGTAAAGGAAAAACTTTTATTTGTTAATACAAAATTGTCACTATTAATATCAATCAAAATTAACAGAAAAAAAGTTTTTTTTTTTTTTTTTATTATATTACAACTGGGATTGACCAAAGAAACAACTGAAATCAAATGAGATTGAACATTGATAACACAGCCTAAAAAGAGGCTCTCATATGGAAGGGAGCGACCTACACATTGGTGAGAGAGATTGCCCTCACATAAGAGGGAGAAAGTAGTTGATGCTGTCGATGGGTGTTGAACCCATCTCTTATGAGAGAGATGGGTATGTACCTGATGTTTATTCACTGTATCAGTGCAACTTTTGATATAACAATCGAAACTTTAAAAGTTTATATAAGTATATTCGTAATATTTTAATAATGGTCATCTCATTGATAATATCTTGAAGAACAATGGATCACACTGAACTTGCAAATTTTATAAACAATTTAATAAATTTAACATGACAAACATTATATTAACTCTACATAAAAACACAAATATTTACAAAGAAACAACTAGAAAATAAGGATAATTATAAAAGCCAGAGACTTACCCTTCAACAAATAATCCTCTTGTTGTCTGGTCCAACTGCAGCTCAATAATTAAGGTACAAATTTGAATAGTAATCCAAGTAGACATTTGCACGTAAACCGCTTGTTACCCAAACCTACATCACTTGAACTTTTTGTCAGTTCTTACAAAGGGAATGGTGGAAGTGAATTCAAGCATTCACGGTAATTTTCATCCTTTGCAAGTATAAAGGTGCGTTTACTCGTATATAATCGAAATGATTTGGAATCAAAATAATGTGTCGGAATCAGAATAAGTTGTTTATTTAGATTGTAGCAATTGAAATTGAAATCAGCAGTATTTCCATTGAGGTGTTTATTTTGTTTTGGAATCAGAATTGATTAATTATAAATTACAAAAATGTCATTGATTAAAATTATGTACTTCATAAATATTTTTTTTAATAAGGGATATAAAAGTCTTTTTAATTTGTAAAAGAGAACATGAATGAGATTCCTAAATGAGGTGAGGGTAATAATATTTTCATTTCATAACCTTAAATTCATATGAGACTCACAATTTTAGTTCTATTATGGATTGATTTTGAAGTAAGTAAACACTAACAATAATTTTTATTCTTCTTTCATATTTTCTTATCCATCGAGTACACACACCACCAAGTAAGTCTATTACTATGAAAACTATGGATGCACCAGGAAACCACCTTTCTCTTTACCATTATGTGAAGAGGTTCAACCACTTTTGATTTCTCATTGATTTGGATGAAACCATGCATCAGCGTAACAAATGTGACCACATTTAGAACACAACTATTTGCTTCATACCCGACAACAAACAATTTGCTTTTTTTAGCTTTCCGTCTTTACAAAGCCTATTGATCACTATGCTATACATTACAACATCTGGTATTAGGCCTTTCTGAGGCATTGAATAGCTTCCAAGCTATTGCAATTTTCTCAGATTTACTCAATTTATTGATAGACCAACTAAAAGTTGTAATTGTAAATTAAAATTTTTTATTTTCTAAAGGAGAATAGATATTTGCACCCTTCCAAAACTACGTACAACTCTTTCATAAGTTCACCCCACTGTCCACTAAATGAATTATAATTATAAATTATAATTTCTTAAATTAATATTTAATGGGGGTGTGTGTATCTACGAAAGGGTTGTATATACAGCTTTAGTGGGGTGCATATACAGCCACTCTTTCTAAAATATAAAAGAATTTTAGTGCACAGAGGACGCAATCATACTTAAAAACATCATCGATGCTTGAATTAGGTGCAACATCATTAACTTGCATCTCGTGGGCATCTCCAACTTATCTACGTTAAAAAAGCCAATTAACAAAGTGTGATAAAGTAGCAACTGATGGAGTAATTTCCTTTAGAATTATTTAAAAGATTTATAGTTGGTCTACTTGTCTATTCTTCCAATAGCAATGGATCAAACTAGAGCGAAGTAAAAACATTTGGCGTAGACCCTTTACATGCCATAGAAATAAACAATTTTTTCGTGTTATGAATTCTACCCATCAAGCAATAACCATCTATACGTATGCTGCAAGTGTAGCTGTCTGGTTAAACACCACTTTCAATCATCCATTTGTAAAGATAATTTGCTTCGTCAGTCTTTCCCATCTTTACAAAGTTCATGTAGCAGCACAACATTAAATGTCATAGTATCGGGTCGTACACATTCAGTCGACATCTCTACAAAAAGGCCTTTAGCCTCTTCCCAATCACCAACACAACATAAACCATGGATAAGAGAGTTGCATATATGACCTCATTAGGCTTACAACCAAAGGCAACCATGCTCTTAGGAAGCCTAACAGCTTCCAGGATTTTACCTTTCATACAAATTCAGTATAAATTATCTGTCGGAAAAAAAAAATGATAAAAATTGAAATCACCTCAAACTGAAGTGATATTTCATCAAGCCAAATTCTATCCTCTTTTGAAGAGACTGCAAGCATTGCCAAAGTCACAACCTTACCATTCAACACAAGAAGAAGTTGTCTTCATGTTATCTGGTCCAATTGCAGCTAAATAATTAAGGTACAATTATGGATTTTAAGTAGACATTTGAACTAAAAGATATATCAGCGAAAGAGAAAACAGCTATATCTTTAGAACTTAAAATAAGGAAAAAAAGAAAAATGGTAACACAATCAATGCCGGGGACTATGACCACATGTCTTCTAGCTTTGCACCTTCTGCTTCTCTGACCTTATTCCCATGATGAGGCTTCTACACTGCAAAACTATACGACTTACCCAAGACTGGGCAAACACTGCAGCAGAAATACAAGTCAATTACAGTGTTGCTACTTGTTACACAACATATATCATTTCAAGTTCTTTGTTGGTTTCTGGATAGGAAACGATGGAAGAGAATTTAAGAAATCATGATAATTTTCATCCTTTGCAAGTAAGTGTATTACTATGGAAATTATGGATGCGTCTGGAGCCAAATTTCTCTTCGCCATTTTGTGAAGAAGTTCAACCACTTTTGATTTCTCATTGTTTTGGATGTAACCACGCATAAGAGAATCAAATGTGCCTACATTTGGAATACAACCCTTTTGCTCCATATCTGATAACAAACTATTTGCCTTTTCTAGCTCTCCTTCTTTACAAAGACCATTGATCATAATGGCATATGTCACAACATTTGGCATTAAGTCTTTTTGAGCTAATTTATGGAATAGCTCCCAAGCCATTTCAGTCCTTCCGGATTTATACAATCCATCGATAAGACAATTGAAAATTTCAACTGTAAATTGAATTTCACGATTTTCTAAATTATGAAATAATTTTAATGCATCTAGAACACAATCATTCTTGCAGAGCCCATCGATAATAGAAGTATAAGTAGTTGAATCAGGTGCAACATCATTAACTTGCATCTCATCCAATAGGTTGTGGGCATCTCTAAGTTTACCCACCTTATAAAGGCCAATTAACAAAGCATTATAAGTAACAATTGTTGGCCTAATTTTCTTTGAAATCATTTCCCTATAAAGATTCATAGCTTGGTCAACTTTTTTCTTCTTACAATACCCATCGATCAAACTAGTGAAAGTAACAACGTCAGGTGTACACCTCATACTTGGCATAGAAACAAACAACTGCTCTGCGTCACAAATTCTGCCTACCAAGCAATAGCCATCCACAAATATGTTATAAGTGTAAGTGTTTGGTTGAACACCTTTTTGAATCATCAACTTGTAAAGCTGATTCGCTTCATCAATCTTCCCATTCTTGCACTTTTCATCTAGCAGCACACTAAATGTCACTGTATCGGGCTGTACCCCTTGATTTAACATCTTCATAAAGAGGCTTTTAGCCTCTTTCCAGTCACCAACACTACACAAACCGTGAATAAGACAGGTATAAGTGACTGCATCCGCATGGATTCCATTGCCCTGCATCTCTGAAAACAGTTCTTTTGCTTTATCTATAAATCCCTCTTTGCATAGACCGTCGATGATACTACCATACCAAACAACGTTAGGCTTACAACTAAGACCATGTTTACAATCCCCATTAACCACTTGCTGATGTAACTGAAGGGCAACAATTGTATTGCCCGTTCGACACAGCCCGTGAATCAAAGTTGTGTATGTGACCACGTTTGGCCTACAACCGAAGGCAACCATGTTCTTAAGTAGCCTAACAGCTTCCATTATTCTACCCTCCATACACAGACCTCTAATCAAACTATTAAAAGTCACAACATTTGGATTGAAACCCGTTCTCAAAAGGGCACCAAACACCGCAAAACCATCACCAATCCTACTCATCTTGCAAAAACAATTAATCAAAATGTTTAAACTGAATAAATCAGGCACCAACCCAACCGAATTCAGTCTCTTTTGAAGAGAAATAACATCAGCATAATGCTTGTTCTGCACAAGAGCAGTAAATAAAACATTGAAGGAAGACATGGGAGGAGTTGGTTGCATACGAATCATGTAATCGAAGTAATAAAGAGCTTCATTTGGGTTGACATTACCTGATTTGCATTTCCCATGAAGGAATTCACGAAGCCTAGCTGGCTCGGAGTCTTTAGAGTGTGGAGCAGTAGAAAGCTTGGAGAGAGATGAGACCCCATTTCTGTGATTGGAAGCTCTCGAACACAACAGTGTTGATCTCATAGCTGTTGCTGTTAGTTGAAGAATCAAGAGAAAGGTTGCGTCAAGACGGCAGTAGCATGGACTCATAACCTAAAGAGATGGGACTAATATGGGTCGGTTTTTACTAAGTCCGGTTTTACCCGATTGATTACGCATGGGACACCCTTAAAACTAGTTTTTACACTTTATTTATTTATTTATTTATTTCAACAGCTCCTCACATTTTTGAAAATCTACTCTTAAAATAATTGAGGATTACCCACTAAGAAGAGAAAAAATTACCACTTATATCAAGTAGTTGATGAGCACTAAACCTGGACACACTAGAAAAAACACGTCAAGTGAGGGTTCTTTCACTGAGGCAACACCTATTTGCTCATTTTTACACCTCTTTTTGTACGCATACTTTATTCAAATGGAGAGACATATGGCCTCCTCCATCTTTTGTATAAATATTTTTGTAACAAGCTCCAAATTTTTTCTTTTTTTCTTTAATTTAATTTTTTTATATTTATTTTATTTTATATTTTAAAATTTAGTTTAATTTGTTAAAAAAAAATAATAATAATATTAGTTTAGTTTAAAAAATTGAAAAATAAATGATTAAAAACAGTCATGTCTTTTAAATAAATTATTAGAAATTCGATTAAGTTAAGGATAGAGTTGAAATTTTCTAAAATAAATAAATTAAGGGCATACATATAATTTTATTGATGTGTCAATATCACCACTTTTATTACTTATAAATATTCAAGTGCTAATATGTAATTCAGTAAGTTAATTTGAAGAAGGGGCACATACAATTATAAAGCATATGTTTGGATCCAGAAGAACCAAATGGGACTATGGTGGATTAAACCAGCAGCTGTTAGCTGGGTTATTTGGGCATATCAACCAAATTTGCAGAGTCTTCACTTGAACATTATTGTAGACAAGTTATGCAAGAGAGTAGTGTTGTCCATCCCTCTCATGCCTGCTATTGAAATAGCAGAGATTTTGTCATCATTACCTACATTCTTCAACAGCAATTTTAGGTATCACATCTTATGTCATTTCTCTAACATAAGTTTGAGCCTCATTCAAAGATGTTTTTAGGCCATCTTTGATAGCTGAATCTGTAAGACATTTCCCACAATTCTCTATCAACTTGAGGTTATCTCTCCCTGTTAATAATCTCTTTCATTGTAGAAAAAATCTCCTTTGTTTAATTGAGATCATTAGAAATTTTCTCTACGCTCGTAAACACCAACAATTTGGCTTAAGCTAACCTGCAGAACAGATTTTCAACGGCATCGATTATACAGCCCTTTGCTCTCAACATGGAATTCATACTTGCAAAGTTCAGTCTCGATAGCAACAAGTCTGTCTTCTGGTTTTCAATCTCTCAAATCTAAAATTTGTGAAAATTTTGCTTACCTCTTCTAGTGTTACATACTTGCCCCTGTCAATAATAGATCATATAATCTAATATTGTTTGCATAATACATAGATAGGCAAGTAACAACACATACCAGACTTCCAAAACAAAAGCAAGGGGCAGTTTAACAAACTAAGGTACTTACCACTGGCAATTCTGTGTAACGTTGATCACAAGAGCTCAAAAACTAACCAAAAAAATAATAATAATAAAGAAAATGTTATCTACAAAAGACTTATTAGCATTTTTTGGGATATTAGGAGAAAAATTTCCTGAAAAGTAAAATAATCAGAAACAGACTCCCTTTTTTTTGCGGTGGTGATGTTGGTGGTGATGTTGCGGTGGTGACAATCTCTAGTTTTATGTGTTGGTGGAAAGATTTGTAGTTTTTGGTTTGGTTTTTAATTTTGGTTTTTGATTTAAGGTTTCCAGATTTGATTTGATTTTAGATTTTTATTTTGTTTTAATTTTGGTCTAGGGTTTCTAGATTTCTCTCATTCTCTCTCATTTCTAAGGATGGCAAAATGTAGATTTGGACTTGCTCTAGGCCCAGACTCGCATTGGACCTTTTTTTGTTTTTAGGGTCTAGACCCTACCATACCCTCAAATTAATTTGATGGTCTGGTTCCACACCTGACCCGTAAAATTTAGCAAGTCTGCTCAGACCTGCACCAAACCTGCATTGATTGGGTTATATCTGAGTTGATCAAGTTAAACTCGAACTTAACTGGGTTGACCCGATCAAAATTCGAGTTGAACCGATTTTTTTTTAAAAAAAAATCAAATTTTTTTAAAAAAATCTTTATGAACTAAGAAATTCAATGGGTCCAAAATTCCAACCTTTTTTTTTAAAAAAAAAAAATTAGTTTTTTCTGCTAAATCAAAATAAATTAATTTCACATCACATAATTCGTTTCATAATCATTATTGCCATATTTTATTAAAAAAAAAAACATGTCATAATCAAAGTTAAACAAAAAAGAGTATTAAAATTAAAATTTATCCTTAATTTACATTCTAAAATAACAAAAAAATATAAATATAAATATAAATATAAAAAATAAAATCAAGATGGTGATGACTCTTCTTTATCTTGTATATTGTTCAAAGTCAGCCTCATCCTCATCCTCACCCTTAAGGACATTAGTAGAATGAACAATAGAAGAATCGCCAACTTGTTTAACTTTAGACATGTGAGTCCAAACGAATAATGTTTCTCACTTCCATTTGGCTATTCATGGACCACTAGACTCAATATTCTCAATATCATTATCTTCAATCGAAGTATTCATCTGACTTCTTCCACAACTAGTCTTATTATTTGACTACCTAATATATTTAAGCAATTCAATTAATAATAAAAAATACAACAAAACAAAAATATTTTTTTAAATTCATATTATAAGTAATTTAAATAGAACAATTGGAATCATGAAATGATATTATTGATAATATAATTGAGAATAGATTTTATCTAACGATTATATATATAAGTATTATATTTAGATATTGAGATTCATTATCCATTATTATTTTTTTTTTCAAAAGTGAAAAACTTAATCTTTATATTTAAACATGAAAGTTCGAGTAAATTCTAAAATTATTTTGAGTCTTACATGAACAAGATAAAATTTGATTTTTTTTTTATTCTTTTTGGAATAAAGGAAAAACTTTTATTTGTTAATACAAAATTCTCACTATTAATATCAATCAAAATTAACAGAAAAAAAGTTTTTTTTTTTTTTTATTATATTACAACTGGGATTAACCAAAGAAACAACTGAAATCAAACGAGATTGAACACTGATAACACAGCCCAAAAAAGGGTTCTCATATGGAAGAGAGCGACTTACACATAGGTGAGAGAGATTGCCCTCACATAAGAGGGAGAAAGTAGCTGATGCTGTTGATGGGTGATGAACCCATTTCTTATGAGAGAGATGGGTATGTAGCTGATGTTTATTCACTGTATCAGTGCAACTTTGATATAACAATTGAAACTTTAAAAGTTTATACAAGTACATTCGTACTATTTTAATAATGGCCATCTCATTGATGATATCTTGAAGAACAATGGATCACACTGAACTTGTAAATTTTATAAACAATTCAATAAATTTAACATGACAAACATCATATTAACTCTACATAAAAACAAAAATATATTGGTACAGTCGAGTTAGATGGATTATTTCTTGTTCTGCCTATTGTGAATTTAAAAGACACAACTAATAACAATACTTCAGGATCATTCGAGGGACCCCTGCACCTCCAATAAAAGAATGTAACTTTTGTTTTTAATTGAGAAAATCCATCCCTCTGTTCTTTATTCAAAATGATTTATATACATAAAAATCCCACAACATCTGCACTGTTCAGCAAAAGTAGGAAAGATAACAATCATTTCCTAATATCTAGACCTACTTAACTTATTTTTGACTAATTCAACTCTAACAAAATTATTAAATGCAAACAGAGAAGTAGACACGTATCATATATACAAAGAAACAACTAGAAAATAGGGATAATTATAAAAGCCAGAGACTTACCCTTCAACAAATAATCCTCTTGTTGTCTGGTCCAACTGCAGCTCAATAATTAAGGTACAAATTTGAATAGTAATCCAACTAGAACTTTGGACGTAAACCGCTTGTTACCCAAACCTACATCACTTGAACTTTTTGTCAGTTCTTGCAAAGGGAATGGTGGAAGTGAATTCAAGCATTCATAGTAATTTTCATCATTTGCAAGTATAAAGGTGCGTTTCCTCGTATATAATCGAAATGATTTAGAATCAAAATGATATATCAGAATCAGAATAAGTTGTTTACTTAGATTGTAGCAATTGGAATCAAAATCAGCAGTATTTCCATTGAGGTGTTTATTTTGTTTTGGAATCAGAATTGATTAATTATAAATTATAAAAATATCATTGATTAAAATTATGTACTTCATAAACATTTTTTTTTTTAATAAGGGATATAAAAGACTTTTTAATTTGTAAAAGAAAATGTGAATGAGTTTCCTAAGTGAGGTGAGAGTAATGATATTTTTATTTCATAATCTCAAATTCATGTGGGACTCACAATTTTAGTTCTATTATGGATTGATTTTGAAGTAAGTAAACACTAACAATAATTTTTATTCTTCATTCATATTTTCTTATCCATCGAGTACCCACACCACAAAGTAAGTCTATTACTATGAAAACTATGGATGCATCGTGAAACCACCTTTCTCTTTACCATTATGTGAAGAGGTTCAACCACTTTTTTTTTTTTTTTTTGATAAACAACAAATCACAAACAAATCCACTACAGACTAGGGGCACAAGGAAACAGAACAGAAGCACTGACCGACTGCCAATGCACATCCTCATCGGGGGACAAAGCCAGAGAGGCTAGCAGATGTGCCAGGCGGTTCCCACTATGAGAGACAGCCTGACAACAGGAGACTCCAACCTCCCTACATAAGGCTTTAACATCCTTTGCGAGCAAACCAACATCGCCCAAAGAAGGGGAAACAGACAACACAGCAGAGACAGTATTGGTTGCATCAACCTCGACCACATCCACATGCAAATTCAAAGAACGGGCTAGCAGTAACCCTTCCCGAAGAGCGACCAACTCACCAATATCTGGGGAAAACACCCCAACAAAACAACGAGCGGAAGCTGCCAAAACAAAGCCGTGACAGTCTCTTAACGCCAACCCACACCCAATCACATCAGACTCCTTTCTAACAGCAACATCAGTACTTAATTTGATCTTTCCAGCTGCCGGAGGAATCCACACATGAGACTGAATTTGAGTAGACCCTCCCACCAGACGAGAGGAGACAGATTTCACTTTTTGGAACTCAACGAGTAGAAACAACACAGATGAAAACACCTCATCCGGAGATTTAGGACTTCTGTCATCGACAGAGCATTACGATTCGTCCACAAGCCCCAAGCGATCATGCAGACCTTTTCCAGACACTCTTTAGACCAAACAAGGAGGCCACCTGCAAAAAAATCCGATACCGAAGCACACCGAGAAGCTGCACAAAAAACACTCTTGTCAAAGCAACACCAAACTTTTGAAGCACTATTACACCGAAGGAGAGCATGCACACTAGTCTCTCAAGGGTCATCGCAATTGGGACACCTGCTGTCGGCGATTATATTTCTATGAACCAACTTCGCCTTCACCGGGATCGCATCTTTACAAGCGCGCCACACAAAATGTTTGACCTTTGGAGGAATATTCAAA
Source organism: Dimocarpus longan (assembly GCA_022984855.1). Lineage (NCBI taxonomy): Eukaryota > Viridiplantae > Streptophyta > Magnoliopsida > Sapindales > Sapindaceae > Dimocarpus > Dimocarpus longan. Next base: position 14,434,240 of record CM041020.1, read on the forward strand.
TGCCACAAAATTTTCCACCACCCGGACTGAACCGAGTGAGAAGAGGGTAATGACTTTAGCTTCTCCTCAAGAGCAACCCTGTACTCACTTTTCACCGTATACTTGCCAAACTTATCAAAATGCCAGCACCAAGAGTCATCACTTTCAAAAAAGCTCAAAGGGATAGATAGAATAGCATCCCTGCCAACAGGTAGAAACACTTGGTTGATCTTATGCACATCCCAAACACGGTTGACAGGATTGATGAGGTCTGCAACCTTGGAGATAGAGCCGTTATTGGGAGTTGCAGGCTTAAAAGAAAAAGGTTTAGGGATCCAAGGGTCCCTAAACACGTCGATATCTCTACCAGAGCCGACTTGTTTGCGAAGGCCTTTAATTAGCAGCTCTCTCCCCTAAATGAAACTACGCCACACATGAGAGCACCCATACCTACACGGGGCCTTAAAAAAATCAAAAGAAGGGAAATATTTGGCTTTGAGAAGCTTCACTGCCAACGATTGCGGATCCATAATAAGCCTCCAAGCTTGTTTAGCGACTAATGCCTGATTAAAGAGAGTTAAGTCCTTGAACCCCAAACCCCCCATATCTTTTGGGAGACACAACTTATCCCAACATAGCCAGCTGATTTTCCTCCTTCCCTTCTTAGAACCCCACCAAAATTTGGACGTCAAAGCCCTAAGCTCCTGACAAAGCCCAATAGGCAGCCTAAACACACTCATCACAAAAGTAGGTATAGTCTGCATAACAGCTTTAATCAAAATTTCCTTACCTCCTTGGGAGAAAAGAGACGACTTCCAACTCATCAATTTACTCCAGACTCTCTCGTGGATAGAGTTAAAGGTCCTCCGTTTGTTTTTGCCCACAAAGGCAGGGAGCCCTAAATAACTATCATGAGAAACACCATCCGACATGCCCATCAGCAGTTGCATTTTCTGTTTGGAAGCCTGCTCTAAATTGGGACTAAACACAATTGAAGATTTGTCAGTATTCACCTGTTGACCAGAGCCCCTACTATAAATTGAAAGAATCCTATTAATTGTTTGACAATTTCTTTCAGACACTTGGCTGAAAAGGATACTGTCATCTACAAAAAATAAATGACTGATGTGTAGACTGCCTTTTGCACATTTCACACCAAGACCTCTGCCACCGCATTCCGTTGCTCGCAAACTACTGGAGAGGACCTCTGCACATAACAAAAATAGATAAGGTGATAAAGGACACCCTTGACGAATACCCCTGGAAGAGGAGATTACACCAACTTTACTACCATTTAAAACAAAAGATAGAGTAGACGTAGAGATGCAGTCCATAACTACTTGAATCCACAGAGGAGGGAAAAGCATTTTATGCAAAATTGTTTTAAGAAACTGCCACTCCACTCTATCATAGGCTTTACTCAAATCAAGTTTCACAGCCATCAAGCCCCTCTTGCCTTTCTTTTTACGATGAATAGAGTGCAATAATTCGAAAGCTACAATAACATTGTCAAAAATTTGTCCACCTGGGACGAAAGCAGATTGGTTTTGAGAAATAAGGGCAGGCAGCACACATTTTAACCTGTTAGCGAGAACCTTCGTTACCACTTTATAAACGACATTGGTCAAACTTATGGGACGAAAATCTTTTAACCTGTCTGGATTCTTTACCTTTGGAAGCAAGATAACATTGGTTGCATTAAAATCCTTAATGGAAGCCTCCCCCTTTAGAATGTTAAGACAAGTTTCTGTAACATCTTTTCCAACAGTGTCCCAAACTTTTTGAAAAAAGACTGCGTGGAAACCATCCATACCGGGCGCTTTATTAGGGCCAAGATCAAAAACCGCCTTTTTGACCTCCTCACTAACAAAAGGCCTGCTCAAAGTCCGTCTCATGTCATCATCCAGCTTTGAATTCAAAAATTTGCAGGCTTCATTAATATCAATCTAGGAGGGGTTAGAAGATTTGAACAAATCATCAAAATACTTTAAAACTACTTAGGATCTCTCTGCTTCAGAGCACACCACCCTACCATCATCATCAATGAGTCTATTGATCGCCTTTTTCTTCTTTCTTGAAGTAGCGAGGGCATGGAAAAATTTAGTGTTTTTATCCCCACCTGCTAACCAGTCAACTCGTGCTCTCTGACGCCAATATTCCTCTTCCATTAGCAGCAAATGTTCCACCTCTGCTTCCAAAGATTTAATGTCGGTCATTACCCTCGGCTGGTTTGCTCTACCATATAACTGTTCTAAAATTCTACTCTTTGAACTAATCTTTTTCCTTAACGAACCAAATCTAACTTTACTCCACTCCATGAGGCAATTGGCACATTGCTGCAGCTTGACAATTAAATTACCCTGAGGGTGGTTAATCCCTATAGTTGGCCAACTAGATTTGTTAACTTCTAAACAGTCTTCCTCATGGAACCAGAAAGGTTCGAATTTAAAAACCTTACGAATAGAAGATTTCAAAATGCTAGAGTCTTCTACTTTTAAGAGCAACACCCTGTGGTCGGACCCATTAAAACCCAAATGCTCCATAATTGCCTTCGAAAAAAGGTCCCTCCATTTCTCATTCGCCACAAACCGATCGAGACGTTCCTGGATATTGGCAGCCCCTTCCCTCCTATTATTCCAAGTGAAATGGGGACCTACAAAACCCAAGTCACCTAACTTACTCTCATCCAAGGCAGTCCTGAAATTTATCATCTGTCCTATTACTCTCTCAGATCCTCCAAGCTTCTCAGTAGACCTTAATAATTCATTAAAATCACCACCCACCACCCAAGGCAGGTCATCCACCTCACTAAGCCTTCTGAGGAGATTCCAAGAAGCCATTCTGCAAGCTGGGTTAGGACTACCATAAAAACCTGTGAATCTCCAACAAATGCCGCCTTCGATTTTGATTCTAACATCAATATGACCTATGGAAAAAGACAATAACTGGACATCCATCCCATCCCTCCATAACATACCTAACCCCCCACTTCTTCCCATCCCATCCACGAAGAACCCATTTTCAAATCCCACCGATCTTTTTAAAGAATCACACGCCGGACCATGCAGCTTAGTTTCCATAAGGAAAACTAAGTCAGGGGAAACACACCGAATTGCCCTTTTAAGGGCTACGAATGCACGGGGATTCCCCAAACCTCGCACATTCCAACTTAAACAATTCATGGGGATCGGTGGGCCTGTTTTCCAGGCACCATCAGTTGACTATTAGAAACCACTTCCATCTCTGTATCGGGGCTATGTTTCCTTTTCTTGCTGACTTGCTCAATCTCATCTTTGAAAATAAGTTGTTTCCTTTTCTGACTACTAGCTCCAATACCCACTACCTTGTTACACAAATCACTTTCGCTTATTTGAACTAAATCCAGATAGTCTTTGTTGAGAATTACCCCTTTTTTGACTGGAGATAAACTGGGGGTTCGGGCTCCCCTATTTCTGTTTCTCTGGGCCAGCAACAGCTTTCTAATAGGACTAGACACCTTGCTTAATCGATCCCCTTCCCTAGCAGCTTGTTTCCACCTCCTAGATGACTTTTTTCTTGGACTCCTAGGGATTCCTTGTTTATTTTCCCCTACTTCAGACCCAATGGCAGAGGGACCTTTCACAATAACTTGATCATAATCGCACTGGTCCAAGGGTAAACCAGTCATTTCGCTCTCCATTAACTCATTCTGTTGACCTTCGCTACAATCCAAATTGCCAGGGGAAATATGACTTGGATCTTTGTTTTTTCCAGATTGATACTTCACATGTTCACCTTTAAGGGAACCATCTATAATTAAGGATGGGTCCACCACTTCCTTCAAAGAGTAATTGGGGCCTTCACTCTTCTTAAACTCGGCTGTTGAGGATTTCCTAATATTTAAATGAATAGGTACAGAAGGATTAATTGACTTATTACCATTATGGTTCCCCATAAACACACCAAGAGATTGTTCATCACTCTCCATAACAGGCACCACCTGTTTTATCCTTTGATTCGCCGCTACACCAATATTGATTCGTCCTGCACTACCTCTATGGTTCCCTATCTAAATGCCTCTGTTTTTCCCCCCATCTCCGGATTATCACTAGGATGTTTACCTCCGCCCCCTGTTTCAGCTCGCAACCAGTGGCCATAATTTCTACTAGCTCCACTTCTGAATAGATCTTTTGCATCTACATCCCAGCAGTCCTTAAGATCATGCCCAATCCTACCACACGCTGGACAGAACTCAGGTAGTCTCTCGTAACGAAGTAATGCCCCTTGAATCTCATCCGAGTCCCTCATCTTCAACTTCACAACCCTTTCCAAAGGTTTGCTAATGTCTATTCTGATTCTAACACGGATGTATTTACTTCTACATTCGCTTGCATCCGCCGGAGGAACAACCACTTCCCCAATCTGACTAGCCATTAAACTTGCTAACCTAGGGTTCCTACACACTAACGGAACTTGATGCATTTGAACCCATATCTCTATTTTGTCAAAACTGAGATCAAAGATACTCCCCATCCCGTAGGTCATTCCAATACAACAAGATTATTGTTAAAATGCCATGGACCCCTATTCCAAACATGCTCCTTGACTAGTTCCTTGCTGAAATAGAACATGAAAATGTTGTCTCCCACCGATTCTATTTCCACGCTACCAATCGATCCCCACAGTTTCTCGATAAACGATCTAAACGCTTCCCTATTCACCTTTTTTACTGATAACACCTTCCCTACTAAACAGAGGTTCATAGTCTTCAATCCTTCTTCCATATAGTCCCCTTCTATTACACACACCGGCCCTTTCTCATCAGACAACGATAAAGCTTTGCATAGCCTTGCTATATCCTCTGAATCCATACTAAAAAATAAAGCCCTAAGATGTAAGAAGAAAAAACCACTACTCGCAAGCGAGACGAAACCCTAAACGGGACACTCTACCTCTTACCTAGTTCACTCTAGGAGAGAGAAACCAGAAGAGGACATTATTTTTTATTATTTTTAGGTTCAACCATTTTTGATTTCTCATTGATTTGGATGAAACCATGCATAAGCGTAACAAATGTGACCACATTTAGAACACAACTATTTGCTTCATACTCGACAACAAACAATTTGCTTTTTTTAGCTTTCTGTCTTTACAAAGCCTGTTGATCACTATGCTATACATTACAACATCTGGGATTAGGCCTTTTTGAGGCATTGAATAGCTTCCAAGCTATTGCAATTTTCTCAAATTTACTCAATTTATTGATAGACCAACTAAAAGTTTAATTGTAAATTAAAATTTTTTATCTTCTAAAGGAGAATAGATACTTGCACCCTTCCAAAACTATGTACAACTCTTTCATAAGTTCACCCCACTGCCCACTAAATGAATTATAATTTCTTAAATTAATATTTAATGGGGGTGTGTGTATCTACGAAAGGGTTGTATATACAGCTTTAGTGGGGTGCAAATACAACCACTCTTTCTAAAATATAAAAGAATTTTAGTGCATAGAGGGCACAATCATACTTACAAGCCCATCAATAAAAACATCATCGATGCTTGAATTAGGTGCAACATCATTAACTTGCATCTCGTGCGCATCTCCAACTTTATCTATGTTAAAAAAGCCAATTAACAAAGTGTGATAAAGTAGCAACTGATGGAGTAATTTCCTTTAGAATTATTTAAAAGATTTAAAGTTGGTCTACTTGTCTACTCTTCCAATAGCAATCGATCAAACTAGAGCGAAGTAAAAACATTTGGCGTAGACCCTTTACATGCCATAGAAATAAACAATTTTTTCGTGTTATGAATTCTACCCATCAAGCAATAACCATCTATACGTATGCTGCAAGTGTAGCTGTCTGGTTAAACACCACTTTCAATCATCCATTTGTAAAGATAATTTGCTTCGTCAATCTTTCCCATCTTCACAAAGTTCATGTAGCAGCACATTAAATGTCATAGTATCGGGTCGTACACATTCACTCAACATCTCTACAAGAAGGCCTTTAGCCTCTTCCCAATCACCAACACAACATAAACCATGGATAAGAGAGTTGCATATATGACCTCATTAGGCCTACAACCAAAGGCAACTATGTTCTTAGGAAGCCTAACAGCTTCCAGGATTTTACCTTTCATACAAATTCAGTATTAATTATCTGTTGGAAAAAAAAAATAATAATAATTGAAATCAACTCAAACTGAAGTGACATTTCATCAAGCCAAATTCTATCCTCTTTTGAAGAGACTGCAAGCATTGCCAAAGTCACAACCTTACCATTCAACACAACAAGAAGTTGTCCTCATGTTATCTGGTCCAATTGCAACTAAATAAGTAAGGTACAATTATGAATTTTAAGTAGACATTTGAACTAAAAGATATATCAGCGAAAGAGAAAACAGCTATATCATTAGAACTTAAAATAAGGAAAAAAAGAAAAATGGTAACACAATCAATGCCGGGGACTATGACCACATGTCTTCTAGCTTTGTACCTTCTGCTTCTCTGACCTTATTCCCATGATGAGGCTTCTACACTGCAAAACTATACGACTTACCCAAGACTGGGCAAACACTGCATCGGAGATACAAGTCAATTACAGTGTTGCTACTTGTTACACAACATATATCATTTCAAGTTCTTTGTTGGTTTCTGGATAGGAAACGATGGAAGAGAATTTAAGAAATCATGATAATTTTCATCCTTTGCAAGTAAGTCTATTACTATGGAAATTATGGATGCGTCTGGAGCCAAATTTTTCTTTGTCATTTCGTGAAGAAGTTTAACCACTTTTGATTTCTCGTTGGTTTGGACGAAACCACGCATAAGTGTATCAAATGTAACAACATTTGGCATACAACCCTTTTCCTCCATATCCGATAGCAAATAGTTTGCTTTTTCTAGCTCTCCTTTTTTACAAAGCCCACTGATCATGATGTTATATGTTACAACATTTGGCTTTAGGCCTTTCTGAGGTAATTTATGGAATAACTCCCAAGCCATTTCAGTTCTTTCAAATTTATATAATCCATCAATAAGACAACTGAAAATTTCAATCGTAAATTGAATTTCACGATTTTCTAAATCATGAAATAATTTTAATGCATCTGGAACACAATCATTCTTGCAAAGCCCGTCGATAACTGTAGTATAGATACTTGAATCAGGTGCAACATCATTAACTTGCATCTCATCCAATAGTTTGTGGGCATCTCCAACTTTACGCACCTTAAGAAGGCCAATTAACAAAGCATTATAAGTAACAATTGTTGGCCTAATTTTCATCAAAATCATTTCCCTATAAAGATTCATAGCTTGGTCAACTTTTTTCTTCTTACAATATCCATCGATCAAACTATTGTAAGTAACAATGTCAGGTGTACACTTCATACTTGGCATAGAAACAAACAACTGCTCTGCTTCACGAATTCTACCTACCAAGCAATAACCATCCACAAGTATGTTATAAGTGTAAGTGTCTGGTTGAACACCTTTTTGAATCATCAACTTGTAAAGCTGATACGCTTTATCAATCTTACCATTCTTGCACAGTTCATCTAGCAGCACATTAAATGTCACTGTATCAGGCTGTACACCTTGATTTAACATCTCTATTAAAAGGCTTTTAGCCTCTTCCCAGTCACCAACACAACACAAACCGTGAATAAGACAGTTATAAGTGACTGTATTCGCATGGACTCCATTGCCCCGCATCTCTGAAAACAGCTCTTTTGCTTTATCTACAAATCCATCTTTGCACAGACCGTCAATGATGCTGCTGTACCAAACCACGTTAGGCTTACAACTAAGACCATGTTTACAATCCCCATTAACCACTTGCTGATGTAACTGAAGGGCAACAATTGTATTGCCCGTTCGACACAGCCCGTGAATCAAAGTTCCGTATGTGACCACGTTTGGCCTACAACCGAAGGCAACCATGTTCTTAAGCAGCCTAACAGCTTCCATTACTCTACCCTCCACACAGAGACCTCTAATCAAACTATTAAAAGTCACAACTTCTGGATTGAAACCCCTTCTCAAAAGGGCACCAAACACCGCAAAACCATCACCAATCCTACTCATCTTGCAATAACAATTAATCAAAATGTTTAAACTGAATAAATCAGGCACCAACCCAACCGAATTCAGTCTCTTTTGAAGAGAAATAACATCAGCATAATGCTTGTTCTTCACAAGAGCAGTGAATAAAACATTGAAGGAATACATGGGAGGAGTTGGTTGCATACGAATCATGTAATCAAAGAAATAAAGAGCTTCATTTGGGTTGACATTACCTGATTTGCATTTCCCATGAAGGAATTCACGAAGCCTAGCTGGGCCTGAGTCTTTAGAGAGTGGAGCAGTAGAAAGCTTGGAGAGAGATGAGACCCCATTTCTGCGATTGGAAGCTCTTGAACACAAAAGTGTAGATCTCATAGCTGTTATTGTTAGTTGAAGAATCAAGAGAAAGGTCGCGTCAAGACAGCAGGGGTGTGGACTCATAACCTAAAGAGATGGGATTAACATGGGTCGGGTTGTACTAGTCGGGTTGGGACGTGTAATATCGGATTTTTCTAAAGAGATGGGATTAACATGGATCGGGTTTCCTAGTCGGGTTGGGACGTGTAATATCGAGTTTTACCCGATTGATTATTTATGGGATACCCTTAAAAATAGTTTTTACACATTTTTTTTTTTAATTTTTATTTATAGCAACTCCTAACACTCCCAGTAATTACAGGTATCTTTGCTGAGCATGCTGCCCAAAAATCTATTTCTAAAATAAGAAAAACTTACCCATTAAAAAGTGAAAAAATTAACATTTATATCAAGTAACTGATAAATACTTGAACTGGACGCACACTAAAGGAGGTGTATCAAGTGGGGGTTCCTCCATTGAGGGAACACATATTTGCTTGTTATTACACCTCTTTTTCTATGTACACTTTATTAAAATGGAGAGACATATTGTCTCTGCCATCTTTTGGATAAATATTTTTGTAACAAGCTCCAGCTTTTTGCCCATTTTTTTTCATTTTATTAATGTAGGTTTTTATTTTTTTTATATATTTATTTTATTTTATATTTTAAAATTTAGCTTAATTCCTTAAAAAAAATTAGTTTAGTTTAAGAAAAATTGAAAAAAAAAAAAAGGTTAAAAAAGTCATGTCTTTTAAATAAATTATTAGAAATTCGATTAAGTTAAGGATGGAGTTGAAATTTTCTAATATAGACAAATTAAGGGTATACATATAATCTTATTGGGGTGTCAATATCACCACTTTTATAACATATAAATATTCAAGTGCTAATATGTAATTCAATTAAGTTAAATTTGAAGAAGGGGCACATGCAATTATAAAGTATTTGTTTGGATCCAGAAGAACCTGGATTAAACAAATGGGACAATGGTGGATTAAACCGGCAACTGTTAGCTGGGTTATGTGGGTATATTAACCAAATTTGCATAGTCAAAATGAGTTTTCACTTGAACATATTGTAGATAAGTTGTGCAAGAGTTGTGCTGCCCATCCCTCCCATGCTTGCTATTGAAATAGCAGAGACTTTGTCATTGTCACCTGCATTCTTCAACAGCGATTTAAGTATCACATCTTTACCATTTCTCTAACATAAATTTGAGCCTCATTCAAAGATGTTTTAGGCCATCTTTGATACCTGACTCTTGTAACACATCCTCCATAATTCTCTATCAAGTTGAGGTTATCTTTCCTTGTTAATAACCTCATTCATTCTAGAAGCGATCTCCTTTGTTTAATTGTGATCCTCAGGGATTTTCTCTACGCTTCTAAACTCCAACAATTTGGCTGAAGCTAACCTGTAGAGCGGATTTTAAACAGCATCCCCAATGACATCCAAAGTTTCTTGTATGCTTCCACATAAATTATGGAATAGGGGAAGTCTGGGATCTGAATAAACTTTGTTATATATTTCATTTCGAAAAACAGTCCATTACTCTCAACATGGAATTCATACTTGTAAAGTTCAATCTTAATAGCAAAAAGTCTGTTTTCTAGTTTTCAATCTTTCAAATCTAAAATTTGTGAAAACTTTGCCTACCTCTTCTAGTATTACTTGACCCTGTCAAAAATAGACTATAAAATCTAATAGCATTTGCATAATACAGAGATAGGCAAGTAACAACACATATCAAACTTTCAAAACAAAATAAAGAGCATGTTTTCCTAAGAAATGAGAACACATAGATATCTCAACTTGTTAGGCAGCATAACAGGGCAAAAACATTTGCCCTTGGGGACCTGTGACCTGTCGATCTGTGGTAGGTAAACCACTGTCTATGCTATAAAACGCAAGTTATTTGGATGGTTTTGCTTCTTGCATCAGAACCTCAAAGAGAATAGAAGAATTCTGGTATCAAAATATATCAAGTTTCATCTATCTAATCTTTTGGTGTGATTAACGACACCCAAATGAATTATACTGTTTTTTTCCGGGTTGGTACTAATATAACATATGCTTTGAATAATGATAGGAAAGTCTTTGATATATCTTTTAATCGTGAAGCAGAGGATGTGCCCATAATCTTGACAAAGCGTCATCTATGGTGCGTACATGGCAGTTTAACAACCTAAGGTACTTATTATCTGCAATTCTGTGCAACTTTGATCACAGGAGCTCAAAAACCAACCAAAAAAAGGGAAAAGAAAAAGTGATATACAAAGAACTCATTAGTTATTTTAACATGCAAAAAGACTATTTTACTCTTAGATCGTTCAAAGTACCGACAAACTAACTAAGATCATCATGGCCAAAAATACTTACGTGTAATTATGGTATTCTATCTGCTCTTCCTAGCTTGTTCCTCTGTTGAGAATAGTTTCTGGTGTATTTGAGCTTTTATGGTAGCCCCAAATTTGGTTGGTTTTTAGGGTTGTAAACTTATGGTTCCCAAATTTGGGAAAGTTGGTAATGCAACTTCCAGAATATTCCCCCCCCTCCCCCCAAAAAAAAAGTATGTAAATAATTAAAAGAAAACTATTTGACCCAAGACAAGAACTCACATTTTAACCAATCAAAAATGAAATTACAAACAAACAGTTCTTATCTGGAAATGAGCAAAAAGAGAATTCTCTAGAACTTAAAATAAGAAAAAGAAAATAGAACATGTAACACAATCAATACCAGGGACTATGACTACATGCCTTCTTGCTTTGTACCCTACTGCTTATCTGACCTTATTCTCATGATAAGGCTTCTAAACTGCAAAACCTTACAACTTACCCGAGACTGGAAAAACATTGAAGAGGAAATTCATGTCACTTAAAGTATTGCTACTTGCTACCCAGTATAACATCAGTTTAACTTCTTGTCGGCTTCTGGACAGAAAATGATGGAAGCGAGTTTAAACACTCCCGATAGGTTTCATTCTCTGCAAGCAAGTCCATTATTATGGAAATTGTGGATGCATTTGGAACCACATTTATCTTTGCCATTTTGTGAAGAAATTCAACCACTTTTGATTTCTCATTGTTTGGATAAAACCCAGTATAAGTGTATTAAATGTGACAACAATGGCAAATTAAAAGCTTAAAATTCACAATATAAACAATGGCCATCTCATTGATGATATCTTGAAGAACAATGCATCACACAAAACGTGCAAATTAAATAAACAATTTAGAAATTCTACGTGACAGCCTTTATATTAATAACTCTACATACAAAAGAAATGTATACAAAGAAACAACTAGAAAATAATAATACCAATAACAACAACAACAACAAAAGCCACAAACTTACTCTCCAGCACAGCAACAAATAGCCCTCTTGTTGTTTGGTCCCAACTGCAGCTCAATATTTAAGGAAGAATCCTGGATTTTGATCCAAGTAGACATTTGCACTTAAAAACATGCTACCAAAAGGTATGTCATTTCAACCTTTCATCGGGTTCTTGCAAAGGGAATGATGGAAGTGAATTCAAGCATTCACGATAATTTTCATCCTTTGCAAGTAAGTTTATTACCATGGAAACTATGGATGCGTCGGGAGCCAAATTTCTTTTCGCCATTTTGTGAAGAAGTTCAACCACTTTTGATTTCTCATTGTTTTGCATGAAACCACGCATAAGAGAAGCAAATGTGTCTACATTTGGAATACAACCCGTTTGCTCCATATCTGATAACAAACTATTTGCCTTTTCAAGCTCTCATTTTTTACAAAGCCCATTGATCATGATGTTATATGTTACAACATTTGGCTTTAAGCCTTTCTGAGGTAATTTATGGAATAGCCCCCAAGCCATTTCAATCCTTCCGGATTTATATAATCCATCGATAAGACAATTGAAAATTTCAATCGTAAATTGAATTTCATGATTTTCTAAATTATGAAAGAATTCCAATGCATCCAGAATATAATCATTCTTGCAGAGCCCATCGATAATAGAAGTATAAGTAGTTGAATTAGGTGCAACATCATTAACTTGCATCTCATCCAATAGTTTGTGGGCATCTCCAACTTTACGCACCTTAAGAAGGTCAATTAACAAAGCATTATAAGTAACAATTGTTGGCCTAATTTTCATCAAAATCATTTCCCTATAAAGATTCATAGCTTGGTCAACTTTTTTCTTCTTACAATATCCATCGATCAAACTATTGTAAGCAACAACATCACGTGTACACTTCATACTTGGCATAGAAACAAACAACTGCTCTGCATCACGAATTCTACCTACCAAGCGATAACCGTCCACAAGTATGTTATAAGTGTAAGTGTCTGGTTGAACACCTTTTTGAATCATCAACTTGTAAAGCTGATACGCTTTATCAATCTTACCATTCTTGCACAGTTCATCTAGCAGCACATTAAATGTCACTGTATCAGGCTGTACACCTTGATTTAACATCTCTATTAAAAGGCTTTTAGCCTCTTCCCAGTCACCAACACAACACAAACCGTGAATAAGACAGGTATAAGTGACTGCATTCGCATGGATTCCATTGCCCTGCATCTCTGGAAACAGTTCTTTTGCTTTATCTATAAATCCCTCTTTGCATAGACCGTCGATGATACTACCATACCAAACAACATCAGGCTTACAACTAAGACCATGTTTACAATCCCCATTAACCACTTGCTGATGTAACTGAAGGGCAACAATTGTATTGCCCGTTCGACACAGCCCGTGAATCAAAGTTCCGTATGTGACAACGTTTGGCCTACAACCGAAGGCAACCATGTTCTTAAGCAGCCTAACAGCTTCCATTACTCTACCCTCCACACAGAGACCTCTAATCAAACTATTAAAAGTCACAACTTCTGGATTGAAACCCCTTCTCAAAAGGGCTCCAAACACCGCAAAACCAGCACCAATCCTACTCATCTTGCAAAAACAATTAATCAAAATATTTAAACTGAATAAATCAGGCACCAACCCAACCGAATTCAGTCTCTTTTGAAGAGAAATAACATCACTATAGTGCTTGTTCTTCACAAGAGCAGTAAACAAAACACTGAAGGAAGACAGGGGAGGAGTTGGTTGCATGCGAATCATGTAATCGAAGAAATAAAGAGCTTCATTTGGGTTGACATTACCTGATTTGCATTTCCCATGAAGGAATTCACGAAGCCTAGCTGGGTCTGAGTCTTTAGAGTGTGGAGCAGTAGAAAGCTTGGAGAGAAATGAGACCCCAATTCTGTGATTGGAAGCTCTCGAACACAACAGTGTAGATCTCATAGCTGTTGCTGTTAGTTGAAGAATCAAGAGAAAGGTTGCGTCAAGACGGCAGTAGCATGGACTCATAACCTAAAGAGATGGGACTAATATGGGTCGGTTTTTACTAAGTCCGGTTTTACCCGATTGATTACGCATGGGATACCCTTAAAACTAGTTTTTACACATTTATTTATTTATTTCAACAGCTCCATACATTGCTGGCAGCTATAGGGATTTTTGCTGAGTATGCAGTATGAAAATCTACTCTTCAAATAATTGAGGGACTACCCACTAAGAAGTGAAAAAATAACCACTTAAGTCAGGTAGTTGATAAGCACTCAACCTGGACACACTAGAGAAAACACGTCAAGTGAGGGTTTCTTCACTGAGGCAACACCTACTTGCTCAATTTTACACCTCTTTTTGTACGTATACCTTATTCAAATGGAGAGACATATTGCCTCCTCCATCTTTCGTATAAATATTTTTGTAACAAGCTCCAGAATTTTTCTTTTTTTCTTTAATTTAATTTTTTATATTTATTTTATTTTATATTTTAAAATTTAGTTTAATTCGTTAAAAAAATATATATATTAGTTTAGTTTAAAAAAATTGAAAAATAAATGATTAAAAACAGTCATGTCTTTTAAATAAATTATTAGAAATTCGATTAAGTTAAGGATAGAGTTGAAATTTTCTAAAATAAGTAAATTAAGGGTATACATATAATTTTATTGAGGTGTCAATATCACCACTTTTATAACTTATAAATATTCAAGTGCTAATATGTAATTCAGTAAGTTAATTTGAAGAAGGGGCACATGCAATTATAAAGTATCTGTTTGGATCCAGAAGAACCTGGATTAAACAAATGGGACTATGGTGGATTAAACCAGCAACTGTTAGCTGGGTTATTTGGGCATATCAACCAAATTTGCAGAGTCAAAATGAGTTTTCACTTGAACATTATTGTAGACAAGTTATGCAAGAGAGTAGTGTTGTCCATCCCTCACATGCCTGCTATTGAAATAGCAAAGACTTTGTCATCATTACCTACATTATTCAACGACAATTTTAGGTATCACATCTTTGTCATTTCTCTAACATAAGTTTGAGCCTCATTCAAAGATGTTTTTAGGCCATCTTTGATAGCTAACTCTGTAAGACATTTCCCACAATTCTCTATCAACTCGAGGTTATCTTTCCTTGTTAATAACATCTTTCATTTTAGAAAAATCTCTTTTGTTTAATTGAGATCATTAGAAATTTTCTTTACGCTCGTAAACTCCAACAATTTGGCTTAAGCTAACCTGCAGAACGGATTTTCAACGGCATCCATTATATAACCCTTTGCTCTCAACATGGAATTCATACTTGCAAAGTTCAATCTTGATAGCTACAAGTCTGTCTTCTAGTAGGTTTCATAAATGATGCCTATATAAAGAAGTGTTAGTCACCAACACTTAGACAAATTTCAAAACAAAAATTGAGAGGAAAGACTAGAGTGGTTCGGCCAAAGAGAGGAAGAAGGAGAATCAAGCTTTCTAACCATTTCCAAAGTCCTGGATCAAGATTTTAAGATCATCTAAGTTAGAAAATCAAAGTTTGAGTAAAATCAAGGTTAAGATATCATCACTTTTGCTAAGTTGATGCTAGTTAAATTCATGTAATATGTTGATTGAATTGGGTTAGTTTTGATGCTAATCAAGTTTAGAATACTAGTTATGTGCAAAGGAAGCTTATGTTGCAAGTAATGATGTAAGAATGGTAAGTTAGGGTTATGTGGGAGAAAACCTAACTCGTGAATTAGGCATGTCCAAAGTAGTTTGAGTTGTAAATTATGTGTTTGATAAATTGATTGAGAGAATAGTTAAGAGAATAACTTGAGAATGTTGAAAATACAATGTGTGGTGTGTGTGTGATTCATGGCCAAGGAAGGGGTATATGATTTCCTTGAGCTTTGATCCATTTGAGCTTGAACTCATGCTTATTAGAGTTTAGAAAATACCATAAAAGTGTTAAAATTGAAAAAGGAAGAGAAAGAAGGCAAGTGGGGTAATTGAGCTTGATGAAGGGCATTAGTGGTTTCCATGCAATGTCACTTCCTCTTTGCTTTGTTATGTCATGTATGATTCTAATTAAACAAATATAAGTCTAAGAATCATGGTAGAGAGCAAATTGAATTTAGAATGTAAAAATAATAGATTTTGACACTAAAAAATATTGAAAAATTGGGGTATTTCATAGGCTTCACCTCTCTATATTTAAAATTTTTCAGAACCGTTTTACAAGGGACCTAAATGAGAGTTAGGGACATGATTGCAGCGAAAAAAGAATGAAGAAAAGCTAGAGATTTCTCTCTAACATGCATTCGGCCAAAAGGTATTTGAAAATGTGATTTTTCATTTCGAGCTTCAGAAAATTATTTCGAGTATTTGGGGGTATTCCTAGGTGATAATAAATGATGTTCTAGAAAGAAATCGGAAAATGATTTTTTGCAACCATTCTATTAGTTCTTGTCTGTGATATACAGGAATAATACTTGTGGGGCTTGTTAGCTGTTTGATCGTTAAGCAGTTCATATTTCATTTTGTTTGAAGAGTTCAATTCTCGAACAATAGAATTCAGAATCTTGTGCATATAGAATGTCAATGGTTGTTGCAGGATTTAACTTCTTAGCAAACGATTAGGCCATAAAATGAATGGCCTCAAATGACTTCAATTGTCTAAATGCTACTGCACCAGTTACTTTGTTTGTTTATAGGAAACATGTATGAGGGAAAACTCGGTGAGAACGGTTTTGATGAAGGTGACAAAGAATCATCAAATTCTTCTTTTGACAAGGTATCCTCATATTTGTGTATGTTTTGAAAAAGTTGAAAATTTAAAATCTTGATATAGGGGGATAAGAAATAAATAAAAACTACACAATTTATGTGGCTTAGCTTAAAGTATTCACTAAAGGGGACAGTCACTCTGAAATTTCCACCATGTCTGATTTTTCTTTTATAATGTTATATTTTATAAATGCAATACAAACTGAAGTTTGAACTCTGGCAGCAGCAGTTAGAGATCAACTCAATTTTCAATTGAATGGAGATTTTTAAACATAAGCATATATGTCGCAGTAAGTCAACATTGAATTAATCTATATAGGTGACATAAATAGTTAATACTGTTTTCTAATAAATAGTTGTCAATTTTATCGAAGGGTTTGACAATCTTACTAGTTAGGTAAAGTTATCTATCAATAATAACTTTTAGATATTCTTAAATAATTATCTTTATAATTAATCTAATGATTGATATTGATATGTAATTTTAACAAATCAATAAGTTATGCTGCAAATGCTATGTTCTTCCCATTTTATTTTTAGTCTAACTTTTTAAATATTTTTATTTTTATATGGAAACTTAATATTATTGTAATTTTTAAATTCATATTATAAGTAATTTAAATAGAACAATTGGAATCATGAAATGATATTATTGATAATATAATTGAGAATATATTTATCTGACTATTATATATATAAGTATTATATTTAGATATTCAAATTCGTTATCCATTATTATTATTATTTTTTTCAAAAGTGAAAAACTTAATCTTTATATTTAAACATGAAAGTTCGGGTAAATTCTAAAATTATTTTGAGCCTTACATGAACAAGATAAAATTTGATTTTTTTTTTTTATTCTTTTTGGAAGTAAAGGAAAAACTTTTATTTGTTAATATAAAATTCTCACTATTAATATCAATCAAAATTAACAGATTTTTTTTTTTATTATTATATTACAGCTGGGATTGACCAAAGAAACAACTGAAATCAAACGAGATTGAACACTGATAACACAGCCCAAAAAAGGGCTCTCATATGGAAGGGAGCGACCTACACATAAGTGAGAGAGATTGCCCTCACATAAGAGGGAGAAAGTAACTGATGCTGTCGATGGGTGTTGAACCCATCTAGTATGAGAGAGATGGGTATGTAGCTGATGTTTATTCACTGTATCAGTGCAACTTTTGATAAAACAATCGAAACTTTAAAAGTTTATACAAGTACATTCGTAATATTTTAATAATGGCCATCTCATTGATGATATCTTGAAGAACAATGAATCACACTGAACTTGCAAATTTTATAAACAATTTAATAAATTTAACATGACAAACATTATATTAACTCTACATAAAAACACAAATATATACAAAGCAACAACTAGAAAATAAGGATAATTATAAAAGCCAGAGACTTACCTTTCAACAAATAATCCTCTTGTTGTCTGGTCCAATTGCAGCTCAATAATTAAGGTACAAACTTGAATAGTAATCCAAGTAGACATTTGCACGTAAACCGCTTGTTACCCAAACCTACATCACTTGAACTTTTTGTCAGTTCTTGCAAAGGGAATGGTGGAAGTGAATTCAAGCATTCACGGTAATTTTCATCCTTTGCAAGTATAAAAGGTGCATTTACTCGTATGTAATCGAAATGATTTGGAATCAAAATGATGTATCAGAATTAGAATAAGTTATTTACTTCGATTGTAGAAATCAGAATCTGAATCAGCAGTATTTCCATTGAAATGTTTATTTTGTCTTGGAATCAGAATTAATTAATTATAAATTACAAAAATACCATTGATTAAAATTATGTACTTCATAAAAAAAATTTTAATAAGGGATATAAAAGACTTTTTAATTTGTAAAGGGGAATGTGAATGAGATTCCTAAGTGAGGTGGAGGTAATGAAATTTCAATTCCATAACCCAAAATTCATGTGGAACTCACAATTTTATTTTCATTATGGATTGATTTTAAAGTAAGTAAATACTAACAATAATTTTTATTCTTTATTCCTATTTTCTAATGCATCGAGTACACAGACCACCAAGCAAATCTATTACTATGGAAACTATGGATGTATCGGAAACCACCTTTCTCTTTGCCATTATGTGAAGAAGTTCAACCACTTTTGATTTCTCATTGTTTTGGATTTTTCCATGCATAAGCGTAATAAATGTGACCACATTTGGAACACAACTATTTGCTCCATACCTGATCACAAACAATTTGCTTTTTTAGCTTTCCGTCTTTACAAAACCTATTGATCACTATGCTATACATTACAACATCTGGTATTAGGCCTTTCTGAGGCATAGAATAACTTCCAAGCGATTGCAATTTTCTCAGATTTATTCAATTTATTGATTCATCAACTAAAAGTTTTAATTGTAAATTAAAACTTTTTGTTTTCTAAAGGAGAATCGATATTTGCACCCTTCCAAAACTATGTGTACAGCTCTTTCATAAGTACAATTAAAACTTTTTGTTTTCTAAAGGAGAATCGATATTTGCACCCTTCCAAAACTATGTGTACAACTCTTTCATAAGTTCACCCCACTAAATGAATTATAATTATAAATTATAATTTTTTAAATTAATATTTAATGGGGGTGTGTGTATCTACGAAAAGGTTGTATATGCAGCTTTAGCGGGGTGCATATACAGCCACTCTTTCTAAAATATGAAAGAATTCTAGTGCATAGAGGACACAATCATACTTACAAGCCCATAAATAAAAACATCATAGATACTTGAATTAGGTGCAACATCATTAACTTGCGTCTCGTGGGCATCTCCAATTTTATCTATGTTAAAAAAGCCAATTAGAAGTGTTATAAGTAGCAACTGATGGATTAATTTCCTTTAGAATTATTTAAAAGATTTATAGTTGGTCTACTTGTCTGTTCTTCCAATAGCAACCGATCAAACTAGAGCGAAGTAAAAACATTCGGTGTAGACCAACTATAAACAATTTTTTCGTGTTATGAATTCTACCCATCAAACAATAACCATCTATAACAATTTTTTGTATTTCATTTGCAGGTTGGTTTTACTCATTGCATCGGCTCCAACTTAATGGAAATTTCATATACAAGTCAGTTTTGACATTTCATGTACAGGTTGGCTTTGCAATATGCTATTATTACCGGAGTGATAAAAAATGAGCTTTCATCAAGCCAAATTCTATCCTCTTTTGAAGAGACTGCAAGCATTGCCAAATTCACAACCTTACCATTCAATACAACAGGAAGTTGTCCTCATGTTATCTGGTCCAATTGCAGCTAAATAATTAAGGTACAATTATGGATTTTAAGTAGACATTTGAACTAAAAGATATATCAACGAAAGAGAAAACAGCTATATCTTTAGAACTTAAAATAAGAAAACAAAAATGGTAATACTATCAATGCCGGGGACTATGACCACATGTCTTCTAGCTTTGTACCTTCTACTTCTCTAACCTTATTCCCATGATGAGGCTTCTACACCACAAAACTATACGACTTACCCAAGACTGGGCAAACACTGCAGCGGAAATACAAGTCAATTACAGTGTTGCTACTTGTCAAACAACATATATCATTTCAACCTTGTGTCAGTTTCCTGCAGAGGGAATGATGGAAGTGAATTCAAGCATTCTTGATAAGTTTCATCCTTTGCAAGTAAGTCTATGACTATGGAAACTATGGATGCGTCTGGAGCTAAATTTTTCTTCGCCATTTTGTGAAGAAGTTCAACCACTTTTGATTTCTCATTGGTTTCGACGAAACCACGCATAAGCATATCAAATGTGACAACATTTGGCATACAACCCTTTTCCTCCATATCCGATAGCAAACAGTTTGCTTTTTCTAAGGCTCTTTCTTTACAAAGCCCATTGATCATAATGGTATATGTTACAACATTTGGCACTAGGCCCTTCTGAGGCAATTTATGGAATAACTCCCAAGCCATTTCAATCCTTCCGGATTTACACAATCCATCCATAAGACAACTGAAAATTTCAATTGTAAATTGAATTTTGTGATTTTCTAAATTATGAAAGAATTCTAATGCATCTAGAACACAATCATTTTTGCAAAGCCCATCGATAATAGTAGTATAGATACTTGAATTAGGTGCAACATCATTAACTTGCATCTCATCCAATAGTTTGTGGGCATCTGCAACTTTACCCACCTTATAAAGGCCAATTAACAAAGCATTATAAGTAACAATTGTGGGCCTAATTTTCTTTGAAATCATTTCCCTATAAAGCTTCATAGCTTGGTCAACTTTTTTCTTCCTACAATACGCATCAATCAAACTAGTGTAAGTAACAACATTAGGTGTACACCTCATACTTGCCATAGAAACAAACAACTGCTCCGCGTCATGAATTCTACCTACCAAGCAATAACCATCCACAAGTATGCTGTAAGTGTAGGTGTTGGGTTGAACACCTCTTTGAACCATCAGTTCATACAACCTATGTGCTTCGTCTACCTTTCCATTCTTGCACAGTTCATCTAGCAGCACACTAAATGTCACTGTATCGGGCGGTACACCTTGATTTAACATCTTCATAAAGAGGCTTTTAGCCTCTTCCCAGTCACCAACACTACACAAACCGTGAATAAGACAGTTATAAGTGACTGCATTCGCATGGACTCCATTGCCCTGCATCTCTGAAAACAGCTCTTTTGCTTTATCCACAAATCCATCTTTGCACAGACCGTCGATGATACTGTTATACCAAACCACGTTAGGCTTACAACTAAGACCATGTTTACAATCCCCATTAACCACTTGCTGATGTAACTGAAGGGCAACAATTGTATTGCCTGTTCGACACAGCCCGTGAATTAAAGTTGTGTATGTGACCACGTTTGGCCTACAACCTAAGGCAACCATGTTCTTAAGCAGCCTAACAGCTTCCATTATTCTACCCTCCATACACAGACCTCTAATTAAACTACTAAAAGTCACAACATTTGGATTGAAACCCCTTCTCAAAAGGGCACCAAACACTGCAAAACCATCACCAATCCTACTCATCTTGCAAAAACAATTAATCAAAATGTTTAAACTGAAGAAATTAAGCACCAACCCAACCGAATTCAGTCTCTTTTGAAGATAAATAACATCAGCATAATGCTTGTTCTTCACAAGAGCAGTGAATAAAACATTGAAGGAATACATGGGAGGAGTTGGTTGCATACGAATCATGTAATCAAAGAAATAAAGAGCTTCATTTGGGTTGACATTACCTGATTTGCATTTCCCATGAAGGAATTCACGAAGCCTAGCTGGGTCTGAGTCTTTAGAGAGTGGAGCAGTAGAAAGCTTGGAGAGAGATGAGACCCCATTCCTGCGATTGGAAGCTCTCGAACACAAAAGTGTAGATCTCATAGCTGTTATTGTTAGTCGAAGAATCAAGAGAAAGGTCGCGTCAAGACAGCAGGAGTATGGACTCATAACCTTAAGGGATGGGATTAACATGGGTCGGGTTTTTCTAGTCGGGTTGGGACGTGTAATATTGGGTTTTACCCGATTGATTATTTATGGGATACCCTTAAAAATAGTTTTTACACATTTTTTTTTTTTTAATTTTTATTTTACAGCAACTCCTAACACTGCCAGTAATTTCAGATATCTCTGCTGAGCATGCCATCTAAAAATCTACTTTTAAAATAAGAAAGAATTACCCATTAAAAACTGAAAAAGTTACCACTTATATCAAGTGACTGATAAACACTCGAATAGAGCACACGTTAAAGAAGGTGAGCCAAGTGGAGGTTCCTCCATTGAGGGAACACATATTTGCTTGTTGTTACGTCTCTTTTTGTATGTATACTTTATTAAAATGGAGAGACATATTGCCTTTGCCATCTTTTGGATAAATATTTTTGTAGCAAGCTCCAACTTTTTGCCCTTTTTTTTTCATTTTATTATTTTTTATGTATTTATTTTATTTTGTATTTTATAATTTAGCTTAATTCTTAAAAAAAAAAAATAGTTTAGTAGAAGAAAAATTAAAAAAAAAAAGGTTAAAAAAAGTAATGTCTTTTAAATAAATTATTAGAAATTTGATTAAGTTAAGGCTGGAGTTGAAATTTTCTAAAATATATAAATTAAAGGTATACCTATAATCTTATGAGGGTGTCAATATCACCACTTTTATAACATATAAATATTCAAGTGCTAATATGTAATTCAATTGAGTTAATTTGAGAAGGGGCACATGCAATTATAAAGTATTTGTTTGGATCCAGAAGAACCTGGATTAAACAAATGGGAGTATGGTGGATTAAACTGGCAACTGTTAGCTGGGTTATTTTAGGTATATTAACCAAATTTACATGGTCAAAATGAGTCTTCACTTAAACATATTGTAGACAAGTTGTGCAAGAGTTGTGCTGCCCATCCCTGTTTATTTGATAACCTGGAGTCAGACTTTAAAGTTGGCATGTGAGAAAGATACGATTTGTATCGGTTCAAACTGACCGTCAAACCAAAGCGAACAATTGATTTGGTTTTAGTTATGTCATCACTATTAGTTGTTCTTGCATCTTTGTTGTAAAGACTTATTTAGATGTTATGAATGTGCCATAATAGGAGTTTTTATAAGTAATCAAACGTTGTAGCAGTGTGCAAATTGAGCTGCTATTGCTTCCACTTCTTGTTTAGATCGATCTCTGGGTGCTAGACAAGTGAAATGGTGAGCTAAGATGTTGTATTTGGTTATTGCTCTTAAAGAAATATTTTCCAAGTTTTCTCAAAGGCTCTTTGCAGGTACCCTGTCACTCTCTTCAACGAGCTCTATTATCTAAACTTAGGGGGGACACATGGAGTCGATTCGTTTGAAATTTTACTTGTTTCGATGAACATGACGTTGTTAATTTATTATTATTAATTTATAGATCATAAATCCACAATCTGAAAAGTTACATCCATTTAAATTGAAAGCAAATTATAGGAAGTTATCTTAAGTTTAGCCAAAAGGACATAATATTTAATAATGGGATATTATAAAAAACCTTTTAAAAAGTAAACTAATTGTAATTAGCCTTCGATTTCTTCTTATTAGATAAACTGCTCCTACCGTTTAAATAATCCAACAAGTGTTAAATTTTGTGGGGAAAATGATAATATAATAAAACAATTAAAATTTTAAAATGAGAAAATTTAATGAAAAATTATAAAATTTTTAAAAAATTAAAATTAAAAATAATTTAAAAATTGTAAAAAATTTAAAAACAAAAAATCGCTAATTTATTTTAAAAAATAATTTTCTAAAAATAATTAAAATGATTTTCACCGTTCATTATATTCATGAATGATGGACATCATCTAAAAAAATTATAAAAAGTTTATTTATTTTTTTTTCCAATCTATCTCCCCCGTCCATTATTTGGTATTAACTTTCCAAAAAATTAAAATTTCTCCAATTCGTAGAGTAAGGAGAACAAATCTCCTCCATTTGGAAACAATTTGGTGGAAAGTTAGAATAAAATAAATCCACAAGTAGCACACATATATAACGGTAGACCTCCTACTTCTAGCCACTCCATATTGCCTCTTAACACAAGGAGTTGTACAATTCCTTATTTGCTAGAGTGGTATGGGTTAAATTCTCTCCAAACTTATTTTGGATTCTATATAATACTGATTTTCTCTCTTTAATCTTTATTAAGTTTTTGAACTTTATAAATAAATCTTATCAGACTTTTAATTTATTTGGTATTAGCTTTCCAAAAATAAAGACGGATCTCCTCCATTTAAAATATATATATATAATTTTTCCCAAAAAAAGAAATATTTAATTTTATTTTTATATGAATTTGTACCTATACAATTTCTTAATGTAAACTCTACGTAAAAATTGTCCTATTGAAAAATATTCTTTGATTTGTAGAATTTGCAGACAAATAAGGAATCTACTTGCAGACAAAAAAACAACCATCGAGGTTGATGTGCCCTAGCATCTACATTTAATATAATTGGATATCTCTAACATCAAACTAAAAATTGGAGAATATTTATCATACACTAATATAACATCTAAGTAGGAAATGCATAATGCATTTCGACAGCAGACCCAAAAATAAAATTCTGACTGTGTCTCTGAAAACAGTGACAATCTGTGTTACTATATTATCTTTATGTCAGTTGAAGTAATTATGTGATTAAACAAATAATGTCATAAACCCACAAGCTCAACATAAGACACCGTTTGTGTCATGGATTGATATCCTGAGGGCCAACACGCCTTTAATGTCCATACCCGATTTATTCAAATCCGACCCGAATCTGTCCACTTATACAAGCGCCGGCGAAATACAGAGTCTGTCTCTTTAGGGTTTTGAAAAATGATAGCTTTCAGGTCTAGACTTTTGTGCTCAAGAGCTTCCAATCACAGAAATGGGGTCCCGTCTCTGTCCAAGCTTTCTACTGCTCCACACTCTAAAGACTTGAACCCGGCTAGGCTTCGTGAATTCCTTGATGGGAAATGCAAATCTGGTAATGTCAACCCAAATGAAGCTCTTTATTTCTTTGATTACATGATTCGTATGCAACCAACTCCTCCCATGTCTTCCTTCAATGTTTTGTTCACTGCTCTTGTGAAGAATAAGCATTATGCTGATGTTGTTTCTCTTCAAAAGAGACTGAATTCTGTTGGGTTAGTGACTAATTTATTCGGTTTAACCATTTTGATTAATTGTTTTTGCAAGACGAGTAGGGTTGATGATGGTTTTGTGGTGTTTGCTGCCCTTTTGAGAAGGGGTTTCAATCCAGATGTTGTGACTTTTAGTAGTTTAATTAGAGGTCTGTGTATGGAGGGTAGAATAATGAAAGCTGTTAGGCTGCTTAAGAACATGGTTGCCTTCGGTTGTAGGCCAAACGTGTTCACTTACACAACTTTGATTCAGGGGCTGTGTCGAACGGGCAATACAATTGTTGCCCTTCAGTTACATCAGCAAGTGGTTAATGGGGATTGTAAACTTGGTCTTAGTTGTAAGCCTAATGTGGTTTGGTATAACAGTATCATCCACGGTCTGTGCAAAGATGGATTTGTAGATAAAGCAAAAGAACTGTTTTTAGAGATGCAGGGCAATGGAGTCCATGCGAATGCAATCACTTATAACTGTCTTATTCACGGTTTATGTTGTGTTGGTGACTGGGAAGAGGCTAAAAGCCTCTTTATAGAGATGTTAAATCAAGGTGTACCACCCGATACAGTGACATTTAGTGTGCTGCTAGATGAACTGTGCAAGAATGGAAAGGTAGACGAAGCAAATAGGTTGTATGAACTGATGGTTCAAAGAGGTGTTCAACCCAACACCTACACTTATAGCATACTTGTGGATGGTTATTGCTTGGTAGGTAGAATTCATGACGCGGAGCAGTTGTTTGTTTCTATGGCGAGTATGAGGTGTACACCTAATGTTGTTACTTACACTAGTTTGATTGATGCGTATTGTAAGAAGAAAAAAGTTGACCAAGCTATGAAGCTTTATAGGGAAATGATTTCAAAGAAAATTAAGCCAACAATTGTTACTTACAATGCTTTGTTAATTGGCCTTTTTAAGGTGGGTAAAGTTGGAGATGCCCAGAAACTATTGGATGAGATGCAAGTTAATGATGTTGCACCTAATTCAAGTATCTATATTACTATTATTGATGGGCTCTGCAAAAATGATTGTGTTCTAGATGCATTAGAATTCTTTCATAATTTAGAAAATCGTAAAATTCAATTTACGATTGAAATTTTCAATTGTCTTATGGATGGATTATGTAAATCCGGAAGGATTGAAATGGCTTGGGAGTTATTCCATAAATTGCCTCAGAAGGGCCTAATGTCAAATGTTGTAACATATACCATCATGATTAATGGGCTTTGTAAAGAAGGAGCCTTAGAAAAAGCAAACTCTTTGCTATCAGATATGGAGGAAAAGGGTTGTATGCCAAATGTTGTTACATTTGATACGCTTATGCGTGGTTTCGTCCAAACCAATGAGAAATCAAAAGTAGTTGAACTTTTTCACGAAATGGCGAACAAAAATTTGGCTCCAAGTGCATCCATAGTTTCCATAGTAATAGACTTGCTTGCGAAGGATGAAAATTATCATGATTTTTTGAATTCTCTTCCGTTTTTTCCTGTCCACCAACCAAAAAGAAGTTGATTTGATGTATGCTGGGTAGCAGGTAGCAGCACTGTAAGGTAGCAAATAAATTTGTTTTAATGGTATACATAATTGCTTTAGAGTTCCACTTTTCTGCTGTTTAGAATACATTAAATTAGTAGTCATGAGAAAACCACTATTAATATTGTGAATGTAATTACAGAAATGTTGTTTAGTTTTTTGCTCAATAGCTTTCTAGATAATTTGATTTATTGGTATCACATGAGTTTTCTTTGTCGATGTATAAATTGTTTTGAATTTTATTTTAGTTTGAGTAGACAAGAATTCAAATGTGCATCCCAAACATTATAGTTATTTTATTCTAGGCAAATGACACTAAGATATCTTGACACTGGACATAATTGCATAAGCAATATAAGTTTGTGCATAATTACACATAAGTACCTTTGATCATGTTATCATAGTCAGTTTAATGTTTTTATGAACAGGTGAAAGGTAAAATAGTCATTTAAATGTAAAAAACTATTAAACAAAATAATTTTAGATGTCCAAAAATAAATACCACATCATCTAATATTATTTATTAATAAATTTAAAATACAAATCCAATTGAAAAAAAAAAAAAAAAAAAAAAAAGAACCTAGAGGAAAAATATATAGAGAGAGAGGTTGGGATCTCGATTGGTTATTAACTTGTAATTTCTTACTTTATATGATTATAATATTATAATAATTAATATCATATGGATTGAGAAAATAATTAAATTAGGAGAATTATCAATATTTCATAATTTAGGATTGATTTATGATTACTCTTGTGGCGCATTTATTTCAATTGTAGGAATTGAAATGATCTAGAATTGAAATAATATATCGAAATAAAAATAAAGTATTTACTTCAATAGTAGGAATCGAAATAAGAATTAGCAGTATTTCTATTAAGCTATTTACTTTATTTAGAACCGGAATGAATTAATTATAAGTTACAAAAATGTCTTTAATTAAAATTATGTACTCCATGAACATTTCTTTGTAAAATAAATAAATAAATAATGTCGCCATTGAGATTTTACAAATTACAAAAAAAAAAAAAATTATGTATCTTTTTTATAAATATACATATTTTATAAATATTCATACTTATAAATAATGAATATTTTAGCATATGTAACTATTTATATTTATAAATATAAAAACAACCAACTACAATAGCAAAAAATGTATATCTAATTGGAAAAGGGGCAAAACGAATAGAAAATGTATAAACACATTTTTTTTTTCTAATAAACATAAAATGTATATAAAAAAAAATGTATACAAATTCATAAACTCATTTTTTTAATAAGGGGTATAAAAGTCTTTTTAATTTAGAAAGGGGAATGTATTATAGATATTTTCTGAATTACCTAAAGTGGGCTGGTAAAAGCCCCAATAAACCGGCCCAATGAGCAAATGGACAAAGGGCCTGTTTGCCTAAGTTCTCAGCTCGCTAAGGCGAGTTCTCAGGTCACTCAACGTGCAGCTCGCGCATACAGATACCAAAGATAATCAGTTTGCCAAATTAAGGTCGCCTATTACTATAGCTTCTAGTTAACTGGCCATTTGATGTCACAATTACTTCAGCTCGCCCCAGACAAAGACAAATCCAGTACATGACTTGACGTACATGATTAAGAAGATTTGTTTTAGATTAATGTCAGCATGATTTAAGAAATATGAAAAAAAAAAAAAAAAGAAAAGAAAAGAAAAAAAGAAAAAGGCAAAAAAGATGAGAGAGAAGAAATGAGATGAGAATGGGTTTGATTCAGAAAATGGAAGACGAAAACAAGAATATGGAAGATGAAGACAAAGGAGGGAGGATGAAGACGATAATTGGTTTTATTATTGTTGTTGTTGTTGCATGAGGGCAACTACTTGTTGTGTTGAATGGTATGGTCGTGACTTCCGTTCTCATTAGAATATTCCGCCTCAGGATGATCAATTGAAAATGAATGTTGATCTCGCTATTCCTCCTCAGGAGTCAGGATCAATTGAAGACGAATGTTGATGTGGCTATCAATCAGTTCACCTGCTTTTTTTCCTAGTGGGAGTGGGAGCTGTTCTTCAATTGTGCATGCTGCATTTGCTTTGTTATGGATTGGTTCTTTTGGTTTTAAGATTGGTGAGCTGTATGCGATTAGTTTTTCCCTAATGGGAGTGGCAATTATATCTTGTCAAATTAACCTTTTAAATTAATAATTTATGTCAAGTTAACCTTTGAAATTAAGGTTTTGAGGTCTCTTATTGATCAAATTTTTAATTTAAATCAAGTATTTATAGAGCTAAGTGTGTGGGTGATTAAAGTTTATTCAAGACTATTTGGTTGGATTATGAGTGAGTATGCACTTTATAAATTATAGTATTGGTTCTATGAAACTAGATAACTTCACTTTTAATAAGGTTCTAATGACTACTTGGGCAGCTAATTTGTTGGATTGGGGATATGTGTTTGTATTTGACAGAGGATTGTATTGGAATTAACTAGATTTTATCATTGTGAGAACCATGAAGCTATTTTTAATTATATATCTTGTGTTGAATGATTACAACTAAGTTAAGTTCTAGTGTGGTATTGCTGATTTTCTGTTGCCATTCTATTAGTTCTTGTTTGTTATATACGGGAATAATACTTGTGGGTGTTGTCAGCTGTTTGATCATTAAGCAATTCATATTTCATTTTGTTTGAAGAGTTCAATTCTCGGACAATAGAAATCAGAATCTTGTGCATATAGAATGTCAATGGTTGTTGCAGGATTTAACTTCTTGGCAAACGATTAAGCCATAAAATGAATGGCCTCAAATGACTTTAGTTGTCTAAATGCTACTGCACTAGTTACTTTGTTTGTTTACAGGAAACCTGTATGAGGGAAAGCTCTAGGAGAATGGTTTTGGTGAAGGTGCCAAAGAATCATCAAATTCTTCTTTTGACAAGGTATCCTCGTATTTGTGTATGTTTTGAAAAAGTTGGAATCTAAATTCTTAATATAGGGGGATAAGAAATAAATAAAAACAACACAATTTATGTGGCTTAGCTTAAAGCATTCACTAAAGGGGACAATCACTCTGAAATTTCCGCCGTGTCTGATTTTTTTTTTTATAATGTTATATTTGATAACCTGGAGTCAGACCTTAAAGTTGGCATGTGAGAAAGATACGGTTTGTACCGGTTCAAACTGATTGTCAAACCTAAGCGGACAATTGATTTGGTTTTAGTTATGTCATCACTATTAGTTGTTCTTGCATCTTAGTTGTAAAGACTTATTTAGATGTTATGAATGTGCCATGATAGGAGTTTTTATAAGTAATCAAACGTTGTAGCAGTGTGCAAACTGAGCTGCTATTGCTTCCACTTCTTGTTCAAATCGATCTGGGTGCTAGACAAGTGAAATGGTGAGCTAAGATGTTGTATTTGGTTATTGCTCTCAAAGAAATATTTTCCAAGTTTTCTCGAAGGCTCTTTGCAGGTACCCTGTCACTCTCTTCAATGAGCTCTATTATCTAAACTTAGGGGGAGCACATGGAGTCAATTCGTTTGAAATTTTATCTATGGGTTTAGGATAAGAATTGTCTTATTATAGTATATAGTTACTCAGAACAGCATTGGTCTTGATAGGATGAAGGATGGCGTGCATGGTGTACTTTTACATCACAAGTAAGTTTCTTTCTTTCTTGTAGATTGGGAAAAAGTTCACGACTTGATTTCTGAAGCTCATTTATTGTATCTTATGTGTACTAGTTTTTCTTATGTAACATCATTATTTACCTATACAGGACTGCAAAGGGGCTGCCCCCTGTGACTTTTGCAATTGCAGCTCAGGAGACTGATGGTGTCCGTGTCTCAGAGTGTCCTTGCTTTGTGATATCAGGGAACTATGATGGTATAACTGCAAAAGACATGTGGCATGCGATAAAAGAGGTTTGTGGCTTTGTCCATGTAATATCTGAGTGGAAATATAAACTAAATCCTCTACTGAGGGTAATGTTTTTTGCATGCAAAATTTGAAACATATCATTTTTCTTAAAAGTTGAACCACACACATCATTGACAATGAAGCACACACATAGGCACACATCGTTGACAATGAAGCTACCATCCAAAATGGGGACGTAGGCACACACGTCGTTGACAATGAAGATTTTTTTCTTGCTTTTAGTTCGGTTGTTTGTTTTTCGGGAAGGGAAGCTTACCTAATAAGAAGCTACTTTCTAATTTCTATTACTACTTAAAGTCTGTTACACGTATAGCAATAATTTTAGAGTTTGATGGGGAAATTTATATGCTAATACTAGGTGTTTAATTTGTTGGAAACAATTTGTTTGTCAGTGGCTGTTTTATCAGTCCACACTGACCCTCCGACAGGCTTTCATGTTTTCGTTTTTGGCTACCATTCTTTTGGTTCATTCTTGTTGAACAATATTTATTTATTTATTTATTTTCTGGAATACCTTAGTGAAGCCTAAGATGTTTTATTAAGAATCGATTTTGTGTTATTATTGCTATCAATTTGTGAATAATACTGAGTGCATTATTTCCTGTGGTTTCTTTCCCTTACATATTTGGTCTGTTACTGACAATGATTCTGTTCTCCATTGCAATAGCACGGATCCTTTGACCGCCTTAATTCTGCTGAAACATCAGTGCCTTCAGAAGCTGGATCATCTGTCGGTGCAGCTATTGCAGCTTCTCTGACAGTTGCATCTGGTGCAGTGGGTACTGTTACATTTTCATTGTCATGGGACTGCCTGGAAGTGAATGTTTCAAGTGGAAAGACATATCATAGGTAGACAGCTAAATGTTGCCTGAAATTTCAGCAATTGAAAGATCTATGAGCTGAAAAATATTTTTGTGTGCAGGCGTTATGTGAAATTCTATGGAGCTCATGGGGATGCAGCTGCCGATATTGCTCATGATGCTATTCTCGGTAATGTTTCAATTATAAAATTTCATGGTTAATAACTTTGAAAGGTAAATTGTGACCCAAAATTGAGAGTGGGATTTCAATAGTTTTTATATAAGTTTCAAGTCTGGTTGCTAATAAATGTTGACTCCTCTTTTCTTAAACATAGAGCATGGCAAGTGGGAGTCACAGATAGAAGCATGGCAAAGACCAATTCTTGAAGACAAGAGGTTTCCTGATTGATGAGCTAAGATGTTGTATTTGTTTATTGCTCCTAAAGAAATATTTTCGAACAATGGTTCTTTGCAGGTACGCTGTCACTCTCTTCAATGAGATCTATTATCTAAATTCAGTGGGGACAATTTGGACAGGTACATGGAGTGGAATCGTTTGAAAATTTACTTGTTTTGATGAACATGACGTTATTTATTTATTATTATTAAAATATTCGTTTTGCAGACGGTTCACCCCCTCTCCATGGTCTAGCAAGCATTGGTGCAACAAAATTTTCTCTTGATAGGTCACAGTCAGATCTGAAGAAAGTCATTGATGTTCCCACTCACAATGATACTGCTGTCAACGTTATTGACAGAATGACTTCAATATTCGAGCAAATACACACTCCAGTTGCACTAAATTCTGCTTTTGGACCGAATTTGCTTCAAGAAGGAGAAGAAAACATCGGTCAATTACTTTATCTTGAAGGGGTTGAATATCACACGTGGAACACCTATGATGTTCATTTCTACTCATCTTTCGCACTTATCATGCTATTTCCAAAACTTCAACTCAGTGTCCAAAGAGACTTTGCAGCAGCTGTAATGATGCATGATCCCAGTAAAATGAAACTTCTACGTGGTGGAAAGTGGGTTCCAAGAAAGGTTCTTGGAGCCATTCCCCATGATATTGGAATTAATGACCCATGATTTGAAGTAAATGCCTACTGCCTTTATGACACAGATAGGTGGAAAGACTTGAATCCGAAATTTGTTCTCCAAGTTTATAAAGATATGGTCGCAACCGGGGACAAGAAGTTTGCAAAAGCTGTTTGGCCCTTAGTCTATGTCGCAATGGCATTTATGGATGAATTTGATAGGGACGGAGATGGAATGATTGAGAATGATGGCTTTCCTGATCAAACATACGATACATGGTCTGTGTCTGGTGTGAGTGCATATAGTGGAGGGCTATGGTTGGCAGCATTACAGGCTGCATCAGCCATGGCACGTGAAATAGGTGACAAGGGTTCTGAGGATTATTTTTGGTTCAAATTTCAGAAAGCAAAAGTAGCATATGAGAAATTGCAGAATTGTTCATACTTCAACTATGACAATAGCGGAAGCAGTACAAGTTCGTCTATCCAAGCTGATCAGCTGGCTGGACAATGGTGTGTTGTAAGTGACTTAAACTTTCTTGCCTATGAAAGCTGACTAAGTACTTGATTTATTTCAAATATGGAATACCTAGGACGTTTAGAAAATGCCTTCTTTTAACGCAAATAAATTGGTCAACATTTCGAAAATTTTGTAAGTACTTTTCCTTTGTTGAAAGCGGAAAGTTCTTTTTTGAAGAAATAGTGGTGTGATTGGTATTTCCAAACTTGTTCTGATAATAATGTTTGTAGTTTTTATCGTTGGTCGGTTTTCAATATTTTTTGTTGCTAAGAAACCATAATTGAAGTATTATTGTAGGTATGCCTGAGCATGTGGTCTTCAGCCCATTGTAGATGAAGACAAAGCAAAAAGTTTTATTAAAGGTGATGGATGGGAGGCGGGGGGCTGTAAACGGGATGCTACCTGATGGAAGAGTTGATGAAGAGAAATATGGTCTGGAGTCACATATGCAGTTGCTGCTACAAATGATCCAAGAAGATATGATAGACATAGGATTCGAAACTGCCAGATGAATCCATGCAGCTGCATGGTCTGAAAATGGACTGGGGTATGATAGCTTTCCCTTTTCACATGATTTCCCGAAAACATGAACCACTAGATATAATTCGGCTATATGCATATAACGAAAAGGCTATTTGGCAATGTGTTTACTCCAAAAGATCATTGTTCTCATGCGACATGAATTGATGTGTAGAAACTGTGCACTAATATATCACTGTCTTGTCTTTTCTTTTTAACAGCTATTCGTTTCAAACTCCTGAAGCTTGGAACACTAAAGACAAATATAGATCAGTATGTTACATGCGTCCTTTGGCTATGTGGGCGATGCAGTGGGCTCTATCGAGGCCAAAAACTATTAGCCGTAAGACAAGACTTGAAGTGAAGGAAGAGTCTTTGCGAAGACACCATGCCGGGTTCTCCAAAGTTGCTCGGCTTCTGAAGATGCCAGAGGATGTAGAACCTAAAGGCCTTTTACAGTCTTTGTTTGATTATACTTGCAAGAGGATGCTCCCATAAGCCTCTTGTTGATTTTTAAAAATGCAATATGATTGATTGAATTTTTGAAACATTGAAAATGAGGTAAATTTACTTGTTATTGTTTTTGCAAATGAGGAAAATAATGGTTCTTGTTGAAAATCTGTCCTGGAAATGATGAAACATAAAATAATATTGACCTGTTGTATCAGCTCACGATTCTATATAAATTAGATTTCCCATTTAAATCATTATATTTATATGGGTTTTGTTGAAAAGTAACCCAATTTGTGTGACCCATTGCAACGTTGACCTTTTTTTTTAAAAGCACTGGACGCTGACTTATTTTGGACGGAAATACCTTTACCAAGGCGTTTAAAATTTGAGTGTCCATCACTGTGTCTCTAAGAAACTGTTCAGTATCTGGCCATTCCCAACGTTTTGCGACTCATTGCCCGACCTCATCACCGTCGCATTGTACCGGTTGCCGACCGCCACCCACGACCGACGACGCAAACCCGACGGTTCGTGCGTCATTCTCTGTGTTGGTAGGTTTTTGTGTTACTGTTTGTCAAACAGTGTAGGAAGGCCGACCCACCGTCCCACCTCTTATCCGTTGCATGCCAGCGATTAGCGAACTCCACCGACGATGGACAACGCAAGGCCGACCCACCCACCGTCGTTCTCTATCCGTGTAAGTTTTTTGCGTTATTTTATGTCATAGAAACCCTAAACGCCCGAAAGTTGTAGAAGACGAGGAAGAGGGAAGAAGAAGGAAGACATTGAGGGAAGAAGAGGCAAAAACACAAAGGACAATAAGGAAACAAGTGTGTGCTGACTGAGAACCGCGACAGCGAGGAAAATTTTTTACAGTAAGTATAGCTGACACACTTTTGTAAACTATTGGATTGTTGTTGTGGTTGAGGTTGTTAAAATTATTGAGTTTGTGTTTTGAATGTTGTAAAATTTTGGATTGGAGTTGTCGTTTTTGGGTATTGTAAACCGTGAGTTTCAAACTGTTGGTTTGTGTTGGATAATGTGGTGGTTGTGGTGGTTCTTTGCAAAAAGGGATAGTAAGTCGTTGTAAACATTCCCGCCAAGTACGAATCCAACTTGGAGGTTGGGGTTCTTAAGCTTTAAGTTGGGATGTGGGGATTCTGAAGCTTTAAGTTGGGATTCCCAACCTTTAGGTTGGGATTTATAAGTTGAAACCAACCTGAAAGGTGGGATTCCACACTTGAAGGTTAGGATTCCGAACCTTAAATGTGGGATTGCATCTTGCAAATTGGGATGCCCAAATTACAAAATTGGGACGTCCCAAGTGAGATTGACAATCTATAGGTTCCTTGATTTGGGGCTTGGTTAGTGTTGTTTTCAAGTGTGAAGTCATTGATGATGTACCGTAATTGTCTGTGCTTTAAATGTTGTTTCGTATACAACCGAATATGTACTGATATGATATATATTTTAAGACTTTTTAATGATTAAATGCGGTAATGAAAAGTTAATGTGTTCTTTTATAAATACAGGTTGGGCAAATGGAATCTGAAGTGTCAATCCCAAAGATCATGGACTCCGATCATTTTAATTCAAAAGTTACATGCTTCTCCAAGTTGGGAGCCATAAAAGTGATAGCGGAAAAGTTAAATGACGTGCAATTGGAGATGTTCAGCACCTCATGCTTTGGTAAACTGTTACACATAAAGGACCTAAGGTTTGCCGGTCAATTAGTGCATAACTTGCTTCTCCGGCAAGTGGATCGTGATGATTCGGAGGAGCTGTGGTTTGCACTTCCGTATGACAATGTCATTCGGTTCTCTATGCAGGAGTTTGGCATCATCACAGGGCTTGATTGTGGGCCATACTCGTCCGACAGGTTAGATGATGAATGTCCATCTGGTGAGAAGTTCAGCGAAAGATTTTTTCCTGGTACCGGTAAAGTTTCAAACAAAAGTCTGGACATGACATTCAGGGGTGCTACGACGGACAATGATGAGGATATTGTCAAACTCGGGTTGTTGTACTTTTTAGAGACCGTGTTACTTGGGAAGGATCCCAAGAACCATATTCGAAGGGAGCACATTCGGCTATTGGATGATGTCAACGCATTCAACAAATACCCTTGGGGTCGATGCTGCTACGAGATGACGTTGCGTGGCATGAAAAAAGATTTTAAGAAAATGGCTGATAAGGCAGGAAAACGAAATAAAGGGCAGCAAATCAAGGCAGACGGTGCATTCTATTCTTTGTCCGGTTTCCCATATGCATTTCAGGTTTATGTCTCTAGTTTTTAGTTTATGTTTCTTTGAAATGGTTGGTTTGTTTGCATTTAACATTTGCTGTTTGATTGTGCACTTGTAGATATGGGCTTGTGAAGCAATGCCAACCATTGGGCAACAAATTGCAATGAAAGACAGCAATTTGCTGCCCCGAATTATCAATTGGAGTTCTATGGCAATCCCAAAGTCAGGAGATATTGTTAAGCTGTTATATCGGTCGGATGTATGTATATATACACACCTTACTGATTTTAATAGGCGCCCTGCATTGTAGTTGCTGTTTTGAATATTTGTGTTGTCGTTGGATGCTAGTTTCAAGCGCACCCGACGTTGGAGGCCACGACAGCAGAGGAAAAAGAGGAATACTGGAAGTATTTCATTAGGACGGAAGAGGGTGCAGCCCAGTTGCCATCAGATAGTGGCGCCTCTGCTAGTGCTGCCACAGGTGAGAAGGTCAACATCGATAAGGCCACTGCAGCCCCTATTCGGAAGGCGCAGGCTACCGGAAGACGACCGTTTACTCAGGTGGAGTAGTTGTTAGATTTTAATGCTTGCCAAATATCTGGTTTAGTATTTAGTATACCACCCTACATGTTGAATTTTATACAGGCTGCCAAGGATAACAGTGGTCAATTAGAAGCCATCCAAAAGCAGGTGGAGCAGGTTAAGCAAGACATGATGAATATACTGCAGGCCACAAATAACAAGGCTGAAGAGACAAATATGAAGGTGCAGGAAACTGTCGATGTCATGCATGAAACAAACAACAGGGTTGATATGATTATCGACTTTTTATTTAGAAACAATGTTGTTCCTTCGCCTCCGAACGCACCTGCTTCGAAGGTACACTGCAGAGCTGGCTCTTCTTAGTTACTTGTTAGTAATTTAGAGTAACATGTACTGACCACATTTTGCTTGACAGGACACCGATGACGTACAGCGTGAAAGAACTGGATGCAGTCATGGGGTGGAAGGAGCAGTGCCAGTTGGGGCGGACATGCAGGGAGATGCTACCCAGGACGAGGTGGATAGTTTCGGTGATGAAATGAGGTTCAGCCCAATCGCACCAACAAAAGCATGGCTAATGTCGCCTGCCACGCCTTCTGATGCAAGTGTGAAGATTTTACCACAGTCTTCCAGTTTTCGGTTAAAGCAAGATAAGGGTCAACATGTGTCTGCCTTGTTATCAATGTTGGAAGGTGACCCGATAAAAGTGGCTGAAATGTCGTTGCGTCATGCGGCAGAAGGCAGTGCCAAGGCAACACAAGCGAGGGTAGACAGCTTGAGGGGGAACATGAAATTAGACCGTTGCGTCCCAAGCAAAGCAATTCTAGGGTGGCCTTCGCCACCGTCGGATGTAAGTTTGAATATTATACCGGAAACAAGATTTTTCAGAAGACAGCGGAAAAAGGGTCCACAAATGTCATCTCCATTTCAGCAAATCCAAGTTGTTCCCCGAAAGCGCACCAAGTTCGAACCATTTCATAAACTGTCCGATACGGACCTGCAGGCATTTAATGCATGGCGCGACGAGCAGGTTCCGAATGACTTGTATGTTTCTGCCTTGCTTAATTACTTCTTATTGTCTTTTATATAGTTTTTTCGATACTACATAACCAGGTGTCACAATTGGGTTTTTTACTGTAGAGAAACGGTTCGTTTGCCCACAGGTGACTGCAGCAGGCAGTGGTTTAGGGAGTTGTGCAAAGACAGTCAGTGGTTACAAGATTCGGTACGTCTAAATATATATGGAAAGTAGGTAAGTAAGATTAAGATAACGAGTACTCAATTTAGCTGTCTGCATTTTTTTGGTTTACAGCATATGGATGCTGCTTTCTGGTTGATTAGATGGAAGGCGTTGCGATTCCCTACTACCAAGATGGAAGCATTCACAACCACAGATATTTTATTTGGGGTGACTATGTCTCTTCATATACAGTCAACTTATTGGTGAAATTGCAAAAAAATTTGCCTTACTAATTCACTTGTTTTTTGAATGTTTGTAGCAACATTTGCTAGGGAAATGGGATGCTTATCTTAAGAAGAAACGTATTTGGTCCGATGATGACATGTGCATAAGATACGCCCGGGGAGAAGTGGCCGGTAGCAGAGCCGCATCGGGGGAGGTTGCCATGACCGCGTGGGCAGGACTTACAACGGTACGACGTTAATTGGATATCACCAGTGTTGTTATTTTACCTGTTATGTGACATTGTCTAACAAATTTCTGATTATGTTCAACTGGTCATGTTGGTAGCTATACATGCCCTTCAATCACAGGGGTGTACATTGGGTACTGGTGAAAGTACACTTCAAAGAGCGAACAATAACCCTGTTTGACTCATTGGGCACGTCCATACGCAAGTGGGAACAGTTTTTGCTACCTATACAAACGCTGCTGCCCATGCTCCTTCAGAAGACTGACCACTACGGGAATGATACCCACATGACTGCAGACTGGTATCGGACGGATGGATGGTCCGCGTCGCGGTGCAACGACACGCCACAACAAGCTATTGGGTAAGAGGTGTACGACATGCAGCAGCGTGACACATTGGCATTTATAGGAACGTCGATTGCTAATGTGTATGTTGTTTCCTGTTGTGTAGTAGTGGTGATTGTGGCATCTTCGTCATCAAGTTGGCTGAACACATGGCGCACGGTCAGCCACTGAAGTCATTCGACAAATCCCGTGTACGCCAAGTCCGAGAGCAGCTAGGTCTCGACCTCTGGATGGCGTCTCGTCAGTTAGGGGGGGGTAATATTGTCCAACTTAATCGTGCCTAGATCATCTATCATTATGACTTCTTCTGTTTATAACTTTTATAGTATTTTGTCACCCTCCGTTTCTGATTCCTTGACAGCAGCAGGTTTGTGATTCCTTGACAGCAGCAGCGCTTATTTTTCCTGAACTATTGTATGCCATGAGACAGGATACAACAGATTGTACTTTTTTTGTTGTGCAAACCAAAGTACGAACGAGCCAGGATACAAATATCAAGTGTGCTTATTTTGACGTGCAAACTGCATGAAGGCGTGGATTGTGGATGACACATTCTAGTTTTTGCAAGCAAGCATGCTACGCCTCAAATCCTGTCAATCGTGCCTAGTTTGTTGAGGCAATGTTTTGCTACACTTTTGCAATACACTTCAGATTTGGTCTTGTAAAGTTACAAATGGGTTGAAGACATTTAATTTATGCTGCTTAGTTGTAATTGTCCCAATGTTTGTGAGGTGGGATCATGGGGAAACCTCGCGTGAATATTGAAAACACCTTCTTTTTTGGGCTACTGACACTGTATTGCTTATTTGTTTGTTAGTTTTTGTTATATTACATTTAAATCAAGCAAAGTTCTTTATTTGTAGTGTAGTATTTTGATTCTATATTATACATTTTTTGGTCTGTTATTTTTAGTTGCATGATGTACTGCCCAGGATTGGAATTGATGCACATTACTTTGACATTAGTTCATTGAGTTGTGAGGCAATATGTAAAACCATGTCTCCATTAACAAATTCTGGACTTTGGACTTGTGACTATAGACAAATGTTACTGAAGAAATTGAGACAGCCTAGTAGAAAGTAAAATAAATTCAGATTTCCAGGTGCAGGCCACGAACATGTAACAAATGAACCATTGTTACAAAGGGGAGATACAAATGAAAAAAAATATCAAAAGGTTTGATAATAGTCCTATTCGGTCACATTAACAAAAGGGTACATACAAGTTCACATATACAGTTATATTGCTGACAAAATATTCATAACTGTTGACAACCAACGATATGGGATTACAGTAGGATATACTTATATTTTTGGCAGACATACTTATAAATACGTGACACTGGCATTCAGTGTAACTATTGAAGCAAGTGCACCAAATACGTGACACTGACTTCATCTGATTACACTGGTGCAGTATTCATATAAAAAAGTGCACAGCTACATGTGATGACCAAAAAACAAACCAATTACATGCTGCAACCAACAGATACAAAAAACCCACTCACTTGCCCTGTACAAAATGAAGGGAATGGAGTTGACGTCTTGCAAGTTTCATGCAGCAGCTTCGCATACCGGAATAGGTACGCTACACTTTTGTCTGTTGTGTCCGAAGCCACCGTACCTACTGCACTTTGACTGTTTTTTTTCTTCACCTTGCGAAGGTTTTCTTTTTTTAGTAGGGCGTCCACGAGGCTTACGACCTTCAGGTGGTAGGACGACTGGAACATCCAGATGTTCAGGCCAAGTCCACTCGTCTTCAGGCCCAAGCGGATGAATGGAACATGCATATGCTGCTGCTAAGGTTTCACGACTATAGTACGCAGCACAGTAGTCGTAACAGGATAGATGGCGACTAATACAGACTGCCAAGGCATGTGCACATGGAAGTTGGTCAACCTGAAATTTTTTGCAGTCACAAGTTCTACTCCGCAAGTTCACAACCGGGTTCAAAAATTCATCGATGACAAGATACCTATCTACATCAACGGGCTGCACAGGATAACGACCAGCTTTCTTCATCCTATGTCGCAGCTTCCTTTCAACCCAAGGTGTCATTGGTGTCAGCATTTTCCCAGCTTCCTCCCGCCTTTCCCAAAACCATCTTTGAAGTAGGCCACGTATATGCTCTATTAACTTCATGATCGGCAAATGGCGTGCCTCATTTAAAATTGCATTCAAACACTCTGCAATGTTTGTTGTCATAATGGAATACCTTCTACCATCGAACTCGCATCTAGCCCATTTGGTAGGTTCTGCAACAATCAAGTACTCAGTTGCGTTACCATTAAGTGCTGCAATTTGGGACATGACTTCATTGAACATTGAAACACGATATGCTTTGGCGGCCTTGTAAAACAGTTGATGCACATTACCACCTTTACAATTGGCCTTCATGTTTTGGCCGAGGTGGTACATACATATTCCATGCAATGCCATTGGAAACGAATGTGCAATGGCCGTTGCTATACTTGTGTTTCGATCTGAAATGAACACTAGATCATCAACTTCTCCAATAGACCCACGCAACTTTGTCATAAACCATATCCATGCATTATCATTTTCGGAATCTCCAATCCCAAAAGCTAGTGGATAGACTTGGTTATTTCCATCCATGCAAGTAGCAATAAATAGAGTACCTTTATACTTGGATTTTAAGAAAGTTCCATCAACAGCTATAACAGGCCGAATGGACGCTCTAAATCCAGTAATAGAACCTCCTAAGGCTATGAAAAAGTACTTGAACCGATTAGAAGCATCACATTCAATCTCAGTTATAGTCCCAGGATTTTTTGTTTCCAACATTGCACAGTACAACGGAAGCATACTATAGGATTGTTCAGGTGATCCCCTTGCCAATGTCATAGCTACCTCTCTAGCCCGCCATGCTTTATTATAAGTACAAGTCATCCCATACCTTTTCTTCATATCCTGAACGATGTCATTTGGACGGTAACATTGCGAAGCACCCGCATACTTCCATTTGATACAATGGTCAATCAATTTACTTGTTGCTTGTGGACGGTGAAAAACCAGCGAATCAAGAGAACAAGTGTGTTCTGGAATGTACTTACGCAAGCGAAAAGCTGGTGACCCGGCAAGTTTTGTCGCACGCAACCACCACGGGCAACCTTTCTGAACACAAGCCAAAACCAACAAATCTTGGGTGGACTTCTTCACTCTTATATTGAACTGTCTACCAATAGCTAACATTCTCATTTTCAGTTGGATCTCTTCCTTATTACCGAGAATATCACCGGTCCGAACATCTTTTACACCGCCGAAGACACTGTCAAAACATCCACCATCTTCTCCAGGACGAGACGAAGCTGTCATTGCATTATCACGATCCCACTCAACCGTTTCTGATTTCAGGTTCTTCTCAATAGAACTGTCTGCCCTATAAGGTGGTGATGCTTCCAGACCAGCTACTGGAGTTGTCCACACATCTGCACCATCGCACCCATTATGATCAAAAATGCGATCTGTATAGTTATCAACCCCGATAAGATCTTCATCGGTCATGACCTCGTCGTCAACAGGAACCACAACTTCAGTGCCCATATTTGTCTGTACAGCAACATCTACTCTAGGATTTTTCGCATATTCCGCCTCATCAGTTGACAAGGCTGCTGTCGAGCCACATTTACGTTCCATTGTAATGCACAATGCATTCCTCGTCTGGACATCACTAACTTCACCTATAAAGAACTGAACATCAGTATCAGTCATCAGTTCAATCGGTGGGCCAGCATCACACATTTTATATAAGAACTTCATCGTAATTGCAAACTCAGCACGTTTTATATCAAGTGCATGACATACAACATCTTGCAATTCCTCATACGCTATATTCTTCGGCAATAAAATTCCTCTTATCTTGCCACCTTCATACCGAAAGTTTCCTCCATTATTGTTCCATTGACCATCATATCGAACAACAATTCTAACTGTACCCATGCCGTTCTACCTATACAATTACATCAGCAGTGTGGTTAGTAAAAATATATTCACATATGGACCTCGGCAATTAAATTAAATTGATATACTAGGCAGTTTATAATGTCATCATAAATTCCCCACCAATGACTTTTTTTTCAACCACAATCACCATTTGTTAACCGTTCATGAAACTGTTTTAATACTTTTATATAAAATGCTATACAACACCAGATAACAATCCCCAGAACCCATGTTGATCAAACCTTGGTGGAAAAAACAAAACAAATTAACATTCACCTTCAGGTTGGGAATCCCAACCTTAAGGTTGG
Source organism: Dimocarpus longan (assembly GCA_022984855.1). NCBI lineage: Eukaryota > Viridiplantae > Streptophyta > Magnoliopsida > Sapindales > Sapindaceae > Dimocarpus > Dimocarpus longan. The sequence goes on from CM041020.1 coordinate 14,477,239, forward strand.
GAATCCCAACCTTAAGGTTGGGAATATCACTTTAAGGTTGGGAATATCAGTATTCCCAACCTTAAGGTTGTGAATATCAACCTTAAGGTTGGGAATGCTGCTATTCCCAACTTTAAAGTTGAGATTACCAACCTTAAGGTTGGGAATATTGTTATTCCCAATCTTAAGGTTGATATTCCCAACCTTAAGGTTGGGATGAAGGATGGGACTCCCAATTTGAAAGGTAAGACTCTTAACTTTAGGTTAAAATTCTCAACCGTCACTTGGGCATCCCAACCTGAAGGGATTATTACCACAAATTTGAAATCTCAACATTATTGTTGGGACTCCCAACCAAAAAGTTCCGATTCTCAATTTTGTTTTCATTTTGATTTTTAATCAAGGTTCCTAATCACAACCTGTAAGTTGGAATTCCCAACTTTATATTTGGAGTATACTTTGGAATATATCAACATTATGGTAAGGAGTCACAACCATAAGATAAAGATTTCAAAATGTCTACAATATCCCAACGATCAGGTTTGTATTCTCAACATAATGGTTGTGAGTACAACCTTAAGGTGCTATCCCAACCTAAAGGCTGAGATCACAACCATTATGTTAAGCTCCAAACCCCAAAGTGAATCTCTAAACCTTCAGGTTCATATCCCAACGTCGAGGTTGGGAATTTAACAAAAAATCATTGGGAATTCCAATCTTGATCCGACGTCCACGTTGATAAGCCCAACCTCAGGGTCAGTTCCCGGTTGGGACCCCAACCTGCAGGTAGTTTCAATATTGTCAATCCCAACTTTAGGTTACGAATCCCAACCTGAGGATTAGGAATCAGAACTTACGAATGGGTTATATATGCAAAGTGGAAATCTCAACTTTAGAGTTGATATTTCCCACTCCGAGGTTGAGATTTCAACATTGGATATAAAACCAAGCGTAAAAATGTGATTCCCGACTTCAACTTTGTAATTCCCAATCTCAACCATGCATTCTGACCTTTTATATTGGGAAGGGCAACAAAAAACATTCAAATTTTCAACTGCATGTCTTTTAAGGTTGACAAACTCAACCTACAAATTGGGATCCCCAAACTTATCAGGATTAAATTCTGAACTTGTTATCTTAAGATGCCCAAACAATAACAGGTCTAACAAACGTGTTACTTCGACATCTCAATAACAGGTCTAAGAAACCTAACCTGATAGTTCGGCTTCTCAATAAAATGTACCAATCGCAACCTACAGATTATGAATCCCAACCTGAAACTTGAGAATCCATAGCTAAAAGTTTACATTCCCACCAGTAATGTGGAGACTCCGCTGCTAGACCCATCTCAACCTCCATTACAATGTTAACCCTCAAAGTACATATTCACCTTACAGCTATCAATACAATCTAACTTTCAAATCTCATCGTGCCTACGAAACAACACACAACAGTACACAAAACAACCGGAACACAATTTCGGTTCATATCACCATAGTCAGTTAGTCACATACATACCCAAAGCAAACATAACTACTCAAATACCCTACCCACCCGTACTGAAGCAGAGTGTCAGCTGTGGTCAGTTCTTGGACAGTCCAAAATTTGGTTAACGCTCCTTCATTTCTTAAAAGGGAAGACCCAAGAAAGGTTTGCCGCGGGAACTGAGAGGTGAGAAGAGATGTTGTCCGTCGGTACTGCGAAAAGACGTCAGGCCGGTTGCCGGACACTGCTGCACTGCTTCGAAGAGACGGCGTTACGAACTCACCAGAAACATTGGCTGTCGGAAATGCGCCTCCATGTTAGTCGTCGTTACAGCGACAGAATAGACGGCCACTCAACCGGAGGAAATTGCTGCACAACTGGTTGGCGGGAGGGCAGAGACTGCTGGGCGGGAGAAACCAACAACTGTGAGGCCTATCAGTTTTACTGATTCTAAATTAATTAAACCCGTTGTTCATTAAGGGCATTTTTGCCCATTCATGCTCTTTTCCGTACAACACCCAACAAAAAGGTTACTTTTGGAGTTCAGCTGTCCAGATGGGTCAATTTAGGCATTTCCCCTATTTATATTCCAATTAGCCTTATAAATTTCGGTACTGCGTAAAATTGAAGTTTGAAAAAGTTGAAAGGGAGTGAATCTCATATAATTTCTCATTCTAATGACACCCGTCATATAATATAATTGATTACTTCAGGCCCACCCAATCAGGCCCACCCAATCAGGCCCACCCAACACTGCTTTCAATTCCACACCCGATTCATTCAAATCAGACCCGGTTCTCAACCAGCGGCAGAACAATCTCTGTCTCCGTCTCTCTCTCTCGCTCTCTTAGGGTTTTGAAAAATGACAGCTTTCAGAGCTGTACTAGTCTCTTCTAGAAATGGGGTCTCCGTCTCTTCCCTGTACAAGCTTTTCACAACGTCACACTCAGATCCAGCTAGGCTTCGTGAATTCCTTGATGGGAAATGCAAATCAGGTAATGTCAACCCAAATGAAGCTCTTTATTTCTTTGATTACATGATTCGTATGCAACCAACTCCTCTCATGTCTTCCTTCAATGTTTTGTTTACTGCACTTGTGAAGAATAAGCATTATGCTGATGTTATTTCTCTTCAAAAGAGACTGAATTCGGTTGGGTTGGTGCCTGATTTATTCGGTTTAACCATTTTGATTAATTGTTTTTGCAAGATGAGTAGAATTGGTGATGGTTTTGTGGTGTTTGGTGTCCTTTTGAGAAGGGGTTTCAATCCAGATGTTGTGACTTTTAGTAGTTTAATTAGAGGTCTGTGTATGGAGGGTAGAATAATGGAAGCTGTTAGGCTGCTTAAGAACATGGTTGCTTTTGGTTGTAGACCTAATGTGGTTACATACGCAACTTTGATTCACGGGCTGTGTCAAACGGGCCATGCAATTGTTGCCCTTCAGTTACATCAGCAAGTGGTTAATGGGGATTGTAAACATGGTCTTAGTTGTAAGCCTGACGTGGTTTGGTATAACAGTGTCATCGACGGTCTGTGCAAAGATGGATTTGTAGATAAAGCAAAAGAGCTGTTTTCAGAGATGCAGGGCAATGGAGTCCATGCGAATGCAGTCACTTATACCTGTCTTATTCACGGTTTGTGTAGTGTTGGTGAGTGGGAAGAGGCTAAAAGCCTCCTTATAAAGATGTTAAATCAAGGTGTACCGTCCGATACAGTGACATTTAGTGTGCTACTAGATGAACTGTGCAAGAATGGAAAGGTAGACGAAGCACATAGGTTGTATGAACTGATGGTTCAAAGAGGTGTTCAACCCAACACCTACACTTACAGCATACTTGTGGATGGTTATTGCTTGGTAGGTAGAATTCATGACGCGGAGCAGTTGTTTGTTTCTATGGCAAGTATGAGGTGTACACCTAATGTTGTTACTTACACTAGTTTGATTGATGCGTATTGTAAGAAGAAAAAAGTTGACCAAGCTATGAAGCTTTATAGAGAAATGATTTCGAAGAAAATTAGGCCAACAATTGTTACTTATGATGCTTTGTTAATTGGCCTTTATAAGGTGGGTAAAGTTGGAGATGCCAACAAACTATTAGATGAGATGCAAGTTAATGATGTTGCACCTGATTCAAGTATCTATACTGCCGTTATCGACGGACTTTGCAAGAATGATTGTGTTCCAGATGCATTAAAATTATTTCATAATTTAGAAAATCGTGAAATTCAATTTACGATTGAAATTTTCAGTTGTCTTATCGATGGATTATATAAATCTGGAAGGGTTGAAATGGCTTGGGAGCTATTCCATAAATTACCTCAGAAAGGCCTAAAGCCAAATGTTGTAACATATAGCATCATGATTAGTGGGCTTTGTAAAGAAGGAGAGCTAGAAAAAGCAAACTATTTGCTATCAGATATGGAGGAAAAGGGTTGTATGCCAAATGTTGTTACATTTGATACACTTATGCGTGGTTTCATCCAAACCAATGAGAAATCAAAAGTGGTTGAACTTCTTCAGGAAATGACGAAGAAAAATTTGGCTCCAAGTGCATCCATAGTTTCTATAATAATAGACTTGCTAGCGAAGGATGAAAATTATTGTGATTTCTTGAATTCTCTTTCGTTTTTTCCTGTCCACCAACCAAAAAGAAGTTAATTTGATGTATGCTGGGTAGCAGGTAGCAACAATGTAAGGTAGCCAATAAATTTGTTTTAATGGTATACATAATTGCTTTAGAGTTCCACTTTTCTGCTGTTTAGAATACATTAAATTAATAGTCATGAGAGAACCACTATTAATATTGTGAATGTAATTACAGAAATGTTGTTTAGTTTTTTGCTCAATAGCTTTCTAGATAATTTGATTTATCACATGAGTTTTCTTTGTCAATGTATAAATTGTTTTGAATTTTATTTTAGTTTGACTAGACAAGAATTCAAATGTGCAACCCAAACATTATAGTTATTTTATTCTGGGCAAATGACACTAAGATATCTTGACACTGGACATAATTGCATGAGCCATGTAAGTTTATGCATAATTACACATAAGTACCTTTGATCATGTTATCATAATCAGTGTAATGTTTTTATGAACAGGTTAAAGGTAAAATAGTCATTTAAATGTAAAAAACTATTAAATAAAATCATTTTAGATGGTCCAAAAAAGCGTACCACATCATCTAATATTATTTATTAATAATTTTAAAATACAAATCCAATTGAAAAAAAAAAAAATCCCTAGATGAAAAATATATAGAGAGGGAGGTTGGGATCTCGATTAGTTATTAACTTGTAATTTCTTATTTTATATTATTATAATATTATAATAATTAATATCATATTGATTGAGAAAATAATTAAATTAGGAGAATTATCAATTTTTCATAGTTTAGGATTGATTTATGATTACTCTTATGGCGCATTCACTTCAATTGCAGAAATTGAAATGATCTAAAATCAAAATAATATATCGAAATCAGAATCAAAATGAGAATCAGTAATATTCCTATTAAGCTATTTACTTTGCTTAGAATCGGAATGAATTAATTATAAGTTACAAAAATGCCTTTAATTAAAATGATGTACTTCATAAGCATTTTTTTGTAAAATAAATAAATAAATAATGTAACCATTGAGATTTTGCAAATTACAAAAAAAAAAAAAAATTGTGTATCTTTTTTATAAATATACATATTTTATATATATTCATACTTATAAATAATGAATATTTTAGCATATGTAATTATTCATATTTATAAATATAAAAACAACCAACTTCAATAGCAAAAAATGTATATCTAAGTGGAAAAGGGGCAAAGCAAATACAAAATGTATAAACACATTTTTTTTTTTCTAATAAACATAAAATGTATATAAAAAATATGTATACAAATTCATAAACTTATTTTTTTAATAAGAGGTATAAAAGTCTTTTTAATTTAAAAAAGGGAATGAGAATGAGATTCCCAGGTAGGATAGGGAAATGAGATTCTCATTCTATAATCTCAAATCCATGTGGGACTCACAATTTCATTCTCATTACGAAATTATTTTATAGCAAGTAAACATTATGAATTATTCACCTCTATTCTCATTTTTTTAATTCATCAAGTAAACACACATTTAAAAAAAAATAAAAAGCAGCTAACAGTAAGGTATTTATGTAAAATTATGAAAATATTGATTTTTTTGAGTAACTATATTTAATGTTAGGCACTTTTAATTTGCCCCATATTTCTTTTATCATGTTTAAATATAAGTGTCAAGCGTTTTACTTTTACAAAAAGAAAAATTATATAAGAATATAAAGTATCATATGTATAGAATTCATAAATTGCACAAACAAGAAAAAGAAAAAGTCATTTCAAAAATAACATGGAACAATTGTAACTGTCAGCATTGTGATCCTAACTTGTGCCTAACACTTTTCGCTTCAATTACAAAACTCTTGGTCCACTTAATTAATTAGAAAATTTTATTTTAGTACTTTAGTTTCGATGAAATATTACTATTTTACTCAGGAATGTGCTTTTAGTGCTTATTATTCCTAAATTCTGAAAAATTTATCAGATTGGTCATTCTGACAAAAAATATTAACAGTCAACTGTCACATAATATATACAAACACCAAAATACTCTTAATCATTTTATTTTTACTTTAATTAAATTAAAACAAAAAAAAAAGTTAAAAAAGAAAATTAAAATATTTATAAGTTAAAAAATGAAAAATGAAAAATAAAAAAAAGGAATTTTACACTAATCATTAATAAAATAATTACTTTGAGTTATGAAAATTCTCTAAAAACAAGATAAATAGGCTCTTATCAAATATTTTGCGAAATAAAACATTTGCTCAAATCAAACAAATCCCAATAAAAATAGAAGGAAAGAGAGAAAAAATCAGTATAAGATTTTTATATGGAAAATCTGAAAAGGTAAAAATCATATAAGGCTAAATCTCTTTGGCCACTTGGCACTAAATCCACTAGTTGATTGAATAATTACAACCTCAAGTTAATCTCGATCACAATCCTCTTGGCTCATCATCCATTCTACCTAGCCACACCTCTTTTACTAGTGATTCCCAATTATCCTAGATCGTGTTCTTGTCTCTCCATGAATTAGCAATTTCAAACTATCACCTCGAACTCCCTCCAAAAACTAAGAACTTAATGATCTAAAATAATTATCTATATGTTTACCGATACATGAATGAACATGTAAAATGAATGATTAAATCACCAAATGGAGGGCAAGAAAGCACACAATCCTAAACATTTTAGACTAAATATGTCTAAAGAGAATCTCGACACTCTAAAATGTCTGCTCTCATCTTTTTGACAATAAATAAATTCCTATTTATAGGATGAAAAAAAACCTAAAAACAAGTCATAAAAGTTCTACATAAAAAAGGTATTTATGTGGAACGTGTAATAATTGCAATTATACAAAGCTGACAAAAACTTACCTTGCAACGTGTAGAATCCTTTTTGAACGTGTAATAATGTGTTTTTTTTTTTTAACTAAATGACACTATTTTGCAAAAGGACTAATATTGCAACAATACAAAGTTGACAAAAATATTTTATCTATTGATATATATATATATGTATATATATATATACACACAATATTTTAGCCCTTTTTTTGTCTCTAGAGCATGCAAGATTCTACTTAGTAAATCTGATTGTATAATAGTTTGACTTCATTAATCTAATTTATTATAAATTTGCAGTTTTTAAAACCCTAACATTCCACAAAGTTAATAATTTACAAACTAACTGTAAATACATTAAGTGGTTTGAGAATGTCAATAACGTATGATGCACATTATAATAATTTTTTATCAAAAGATTTAAATTTTTTTAATTGAAAAATTAGAAAATCTCAACATCATACTCATTCTTTCTTTAATTTTATAACAAATTGGAAAAAATAGGTTTGAAATGAACAAGTCTTGGTGACATTAGAAGCTAATTGACAATGACACTTAATATATATAGCTAAAAAATAAAAAGAAAATTACCATAACAGATTTGAATTTGACAATATTACATGAATTTTGAACATTTTTATTACCTAAAGATGTAACAATATCATTAATTGACTCATGTTAAATTGAACTATAGATAATGTGACTGGTCTTGCACTTTATTATTTTTTATTTTAATTTTGATTGGCCTTGCAATTTGAGAAGTCTAAATTTCCTTTTAATTGATTTGGTTCATTTATTGATTGTTATAATATTAACTTTTATTTATATGAAAATTAATTATAAATAAAATTTAAAGATAAACAATTAAAAAATAATTTTTTTAAAAATTCTTCCATTTTTGGATTCGAGTAGGTTAAGAGATCGTTTGTTTTTTGCACTTAAAACTTAGGGATCATTTGTTTTTTTGCTCGAAGATTAAACAGTGTTGCCGAAGACTAAAAACTAAATAATGATTGAAATCTTATAGATACATTTATTTGTTTTTTTTTTTTTTTACCTCTAAATATATAATAATCTTGTTTATTTTTTAAAGTTAAAATTGTTTGATTACCAGTAATTTGAAATTAATATCATTTTACTATTAATTGTTGCGTAACTTTATTTAATATGATTCAAACAATTACAATAAATTATTTAACAAGTATTAAAACACTTATATATAATATTTTTATTCATAATTAAAATAAGATTAATAATTATAATAGAGTCAATTAAGTTTACATATTCAAATAAAAATAAACAAAATAATCTTAAATTGAATTACTATTACAACAAATGTTGAAATTGTAGTTTATATATATAATATTTTTATTCATAATTAAAATAAAATTAATTGTAATAGTAAAGTCAATTAAATTTATATATTCAAATAAAAATAAATAAAATGGTTTTAAATTAAATTACTATTACAATAAAAGTTGAAATTATAAAATAATATATATTTTCTACTATAATTAAATAAGAATAATCAAATACTTAAACAAATTTATTTGCAATTTGGTCTTTGAATTATTGCATAAATACTTTATCAATAAATATTTTTATCGGAATTTGATCGGAAAAATATAGTAATCCAGCTATATGAAAATTTGATATTGAGACATTTAGGATTTTTATTTTTCCATGTTGTTTGTTAACGTATTAAAATAAATTTGCATAATATAAAACTAAGTCAAACTTAAAAATATATTATTTTAGGAGAGATAAACTTGGAATAATATATTTATAAAATTATTAAGTGAAAAGTAAAAAAATGTTATTTTTTTTTAGTGGTTTTTGGGTTGTTTTGAGTGGTTTGACCATTTAAACAAACAAACAAAATTATTTTAATTGACTTAATTTAGCATCATTAAATGTTAATTGCAAAATATAAACAATTGCTTAATGGTGTTGAATTAGATCAATTAAGTAATTTTTGTTTGTTTTTTTAAGTGGTTAAACCACTTAAATTTACCCAAAAACCACTGCAGATAAAAAGTTATATTTTCTGACTTTTTACTTAATATCAAATTACTTGATGATTTAGTAAATATATTATTCTAAATTTATCCTTCCTAAAATAACATATTTCCAAGTTTATCATAATTTTACATTGTACAAATTTTTTTAATGTTTTAACAATCAACATTGAAAATAAAAACTTTTCTCATCAAATTTTGTGTAGTTAGATTACTATATTTTTTCTTATCAAATTTTAGTAAGAATTTTTATTTATTTTCTTTATTAAATTATTTTTGAAGTAGTTCATATTGTGTTTATTTGTCAAAGTTTCACTTTTTGTTCAATATATTGTGTTTATTTATTTCTCCTATCAAGTTTATGATGTATTGTTGATTATATGTTGAAACTCAAAGTTTATGTATATTGATTATTTATTTTAGCATAAATAAGACAAGTTTCTAGTGTTGGTGTTGTTGGTTTGTGTATGTTGATGGGAATTTGCTTGTGTATATTGAATATATATATGACAGTGTTATTTATTTATATACGACTGCAGTGGAATTCTCAACATTTTTCCTTGTATGTATATTGAATTTGGTGTAGAATTTGTTTCTCCTTTTGTTTTATTTATTTATTTATTTATATATCTCAAAGTTTTATTGATGTGAACGTCATGAATCCAGATACTATTTTATCAATTATGATTGGATGCCCTTAGACATATTATCAGGTCTTTTATGTTTTTGTGGGATATAAAGTTTAACAGAAAATATAAATTACTTTATAATTTCAACTTTTGTTGCAATAATAATTCAATTTAAGATAATTTTGTTTATTTTTATTTAAATATATAAATTTAATTGACTTTATTATAATGATTAATCATATTTTAATTACGAATAAAAATATTATATATGTGTTTTACTATTTGTAAAATAATTTATTATAATTTTTTGTATCATATTAAATAAAGTTACATAACAACTAATAGTAAAATGATATAAATATTAAATTATTAGTTTTCAAATAATTATAATTTCAAAAAATAAATAAGATCACTATACATTCAGAGGTAAGAAAAAAAAAAAAAATATGTTTTTCAAATTTCAGGTTTTAGTCACTATTGAATATTTAGTACTGTTAAATCTTTAGATAAAAAAATAAACGTAGTATAAATCCCATCCAAGATTTGTAGAAAGTTTAATATTTATCTAAAATAAAATTTCTTCACTTTGGTCAAAAGTTTGAATAAAAGAAAACCATAAGGAGCGCGCATATAACATTAGACCTTCTACTTCTAGTCACTCCATGATGCCTCTTAACATAAGAAGCTATACATTTCCTTATTTACCAGAGTGGTGTTGGTTCAATTTCTACCAAACTTATTTTATACTCCTTATACTAATGGATTTCTCTCTTTAATCTTTATTAAGTCTTTCCACCAAACAAATAAGTCTTATAGACATTTTAGGGATCTCCTCTATTTAAAAAAATATATAATTTTTCCCTAAAAAAAAGGAAATATATAATTCTATTTTTATATGAATTTAAATTTTTTCACAAAATGACGAAGTGAAATTTAGCCCCGAACGTATCCACAGTTTCTATAGTACTAAACTTGCTTGCAGAGGATGAAAATCGTGATTTCTTCTCTTCCGTGGTTTCCCGTCCAAGAACCAACAACAATTTAATCTGATGTATGTTGGGTAGCAGGTAGCAACACTATAAGGTAGCAGATATATTTGCTTTAATTTTATATGTACTTAGCTTTAGTGTTCCGTTTAGTCTGGTGTTTTAGAATACATAAATTGGTAGTCATGAGAAAACTGCTATAAATATTGTAAATATACTTATATAAACATTGTTTAGCTTTTTTCATGTAATATTACAGTTTGTTACCCAATAGCTTTCTAGATAATTGATTTATCACGAGTTTTAATTTATTTTAGTTTTAGTAGATAAGAATTGAAATGTGCAACCCAAACATTATAGTTATTTTATTCTAGGCAAATTATACTAAGATGTCTTGACAATAGACATAATTGCATAAGCAATATAAGTTCATCCATATCGACGTATAAGTATTTTGATCATGCTACCATAGTCAGTTTGATGTAAGGGTAGAAGTAATCAGTTACATGTGAAAAAAATAATAAAAAATTAAATTAAATAAAAAGATTTTACTTGGTAAAAGAAATGCCACATCATCTAATATTATTTATTAATAATTTAAAAAAATAAATTCAAGTTAAAAAAACATATACATAAACACATATAATACAAAAAGCAAAATTATATAAAAATATAAAGTATCATATATAAACTTCATAAATTCCCTAAAAAAAAAGAAAAAGTCATTTCAAATATGATATCATGCATTGTGATCCTAACTTGTCCATAACATTTTTCGATTTAATTACAAAATTGTTGCTCCACTTAATTAATTAGAAAATTTTATTTTAATTCTTAAATTTTAATGAAATATTATTTATTTATTTATAGATATATTTTTAACCTTTATTATCTCTAAAGTTTGAGAAATTTATCAAATTAATTGCTTTGACAAAGGTACTGACAATCAGCCGTTACATGATTACCGATAAAGAAAAAAACTCTTAATCATTTTACTTTTACTTTAATTAAATTAAAACAAAACAAAAAATTAAAAAAAAATTAAAATATCTATAAATTAAAAAGTAAAAAAAAATAATTTTACACCAATCATGAATGGCCTTATCATCATTTATAAATTAAAATATTTATATAAATATAATTAAAAACCAATTTTACACCAATCATCAACTGCCACATCTATATTAAATTAAAAATTATATTTAAAATTGAAAAAAAAAAAAAAATTCCTTTTACCGTCACCTTGAGATGGACTATGTATTTCTTTTAGAATTAAAATTTTCAAAAGGTGGAGACCCAGATCTCCACCAGCCCAAATCGCCACCGATCACCGACCACCACCCTTCTCTTTCATCACCATTTCAGTACCGTCAACACCGGCCGACTGTCCATCTCCAACCCCTTCTCTTTTACTAGATCGGCCACAACCCTCCAACTCCAACCGCTTCTCTCTCTCGCCCACGAACCTTTATCCCCTTCTCTGCCGCTTCTTCAATCGCCAACCGCACAAACAAATTCCCCAAACCTAATACAAACAAACACAACACCAAATTTCATCAAGAAGAACCTAGTTCGATATAGATCCAAGTTGATTTCTCGTTCTGAATTTCTAATGACACTCTTCAAATAATTGATTACTTCAGGCCCACCCAACACTTCTTTCAAGTCCACACCCGATTCATTCCAATCGGACCCGATTCTCAACCACCGGCAAAACAATCTCTCTCTCTCTTAGGGTTTTGAAAGATGACAGCTTTCAGAGCAGTACTAGTCTCTTCCAGAAATGGGGTCTCCGTCTCTTCCCTGTACAAGCTTTTCACAACGTCACACTCAGACCCAGCTAGGCTTCGTGAATTCCTTAATGGGAAATGCAAATCAGGTAATGTCAACCCAAATGAAGTTCTTTATTTCTTTGATTACATGATTCGTATGCAACCAACTCCTCCCATGTATTCCTTCAATGTTTTGTTTACTGCTCTTGTGAAGAACAAGCATTATGCTGATGTTATATCTCTTCAAAAGAGACTGAATTTGGTTGGGTTAGTGCCTGATTTATTCGGTTTAACCATTTTGATTAATTGTTTTTGCAAGATGAGTAGGATGGATGATGGTTTTGTGGTGTTTGCTGCCCTTTTGAGAAGGGGTTTCACTCCAAATGTTGTGACTTTTAGTAGTTTAATTAGAGGTCTGTGTATGGGGGGTAGAATAATGGAAGCTGTTAGGCTGCTTAAGAACATGGTTGCCTTCGGTTGTAGGCCAAATGTGGTCACATACACAACTTTGATTCACGGGCTGTGTCGAACGGGTAATACAATTGTTGCCCTTCAGTTACATCAGCAAGTGGTTAATGGGGATTGTAAACATGGTCTTAGTTGTAAGCCTAATGTTGTTTGGTATGGTAGTATCATCAACGGTCTATGCAAAGAGGGATTTATAGATAAAGCAAAAGAGCTGTTTTCAGAGATGCAGGGCAATGGAGTCCATGCGAATGCAGTCACTTATACCTGTCTTATTCACGGTTTGTGTAGTGTTGGTGACTGGGAAGAGGCTAAAGGCCTCTTAATGGAGATGTTAAATCAAGGTGTACAACCTGATACTGTGACATTTAGTGTGCTGCTAGATGAACTGTGCAAGAATGGAAAGGTAGACGAAGCAAATAGATTGTATGAACTGATGGTTCAAAGAGGTGTTCAACCCAACACCTACACTTATACCATACTTGTGGATGGTTATTGCTTGGTAGGTAGAATTCATGACGCGGAGCAGTTGTTTGTTTCTATGGCAAGTATGAGGTGTACACCTGACGTTGTTACTTACACTAGTTTGATTGATGCGTATTGTAAGAAGAAAAAGGTTGACCAAGCTATGAATCTTTATAGGGAAATGATTTCGAAGAAAATTAAGCCAACAATTGTTACTTATAATGCTTTGTTAATTGGCCTTTATAAGGTGGGTAAAGTTGGAGATGCCCGCAAACTATTGGAGGAGATGCAAGTTAATGATGTTACACCAAATTCAAGTATCTATACTACCGTTATCGACGGGCTTTGCAAGAATGATTGTGTTCTAGATGCATTAAAATTCTTTCATAATTTAGAAAATCGTAAAATTCAATTTACGATTAAAATTTTTAGTTGCCTTATCGATGGATTATATAAATCTGGAATGACTGAAATGACTTGGGAGTTATTTCATAAATTACCTCAGAAAGGCCTAAAGCCAAATGTTGTAACATATAACATCATGATCAATGGGCTTTGTAAAGAAGGAGAGCTAGAAAAAGCAAACTATTTGCTATCGGATATGGAGGAAAATGGTTGCATGCCAAATGTTGTCACATTTGATACGCTTATGCGTGGTTTCGTCCAAATCAATGAGAAATCAAAAGTGGTTGAACTTCTTCACGAAATGACGAAGAAAAATTTGGCTCCAAGTGCATCCGTAGTTTCCCTTGTAATTGACTTACTCACGAAGGATGAAAATCATCGTGATTTCTTGAATTCTCTTCCGACATTTCCTAATCAACAACAACCAAGGAGAAGTTAAACCGATGCATGTTGGGTAGCAGGTAGCAACACTGTAAGGTAGCAGTTAAATTTGTTTTAATTGTATACATAATTGCTGTAGAGTTCCGTTTGGTCTGCTGTTTTGAATAGATTAAATTAGTGGTTATGAGAGAACCGCTATCAGTATTGTCTGTACTTACATAAACGTTGTTTAGCTTTTCTGATGTAATGTAACTGTTTTTTGCTCAATAGCTTTTCTGATGTAATGTTACTGTATTTTACTCAATAGCTTTCTAGATAATTGATTTGTCACATGAGTTTTCTTTATCAATGTATATTGTTTTGAATTTTATTTTAGTTTGAGTAGATAAGAATTGAAATGTGTAACCCGAACGTCATAGTTATTTTATTCTTGGCAAATTACACTAAGATGTCTCGACATAGTAAATAATTGCACAAGCAATGTGTTTATCCATGATTACACGGAAGCACATTTGAACGTGTTGTCATCGTGGTTATTTTAATGTTTTTATGAACAGTTCTAGGTAAAATAATCATTTAAATGTAAAAAACTATTAAATAAAAAATTTTACATGGTCCAAACAAAATGCCATATCATCTAATATTATTTACTAATGATTTTTTTTTTTTTTTTTTTTTTGAAAGAGATTTTTTTTTTTTTTTTTTTTTTTTTTTTTTTTTTAAATTCACAATCCAACTGCAACAAAACATAGATTATATATATATATATATATATATGGTAGTCGGTCGCGCCAAACACTACCGTATGATATGCATAAGTTTATTATTGATATGATATGATGTGATATGCATCTATTATTGTGTTGCCTAGCACACTGGAATGTACATCTGAAAATGACACTTTTACATTGTAAATGTTGACAGGCAACAACAACAACGGACTTCCAATTCCAAAATTAAAATATACTGAAGAAAGGGTAGTTTTGTCTTTTCCTTTGTTGTCTTTTTTGTACTTTCATTCGGTTAAGGAAATTCCTTTCTTTGCGTTGGTGTGATCCGTGGAAGCATTTTGTCATTTTAATATCATCGAATCCAAAAATTGTATAATTTTTCACATGAAATTATCATCTAAAATAATTTTTATATATTTTTCCGTCGAAAGTTTATATGGTGTACGTGAGGGTTTTGTATTCACCGAAAGTAAAAATTATATAATCAATCCAAATAACAATTCTCATCACGCTAAAAAAATAAAATAAAATCAGCAATTTATAAAGTATGAATCGTGAGACTAGAATTTATAAAAGTATGTGAAAGAGGAGCTAACAGGGGTGTACACAAAACATTTCATTTCACACCCATGATGAATGCTCAAATGATTTAAAATATGTCTCTGTTAGATATTTAAATTTAAACAATACCCGGCCGTTAAAGGTCTACGATGAATATATATTTTAAAAGAGCAAATTACAATTTAGCTACCCGGTTTAAACGCTTTCTCAGGCGGAGCAAATGTTTCCATTTTATTACAATTTACCCCCCTACCGTTAATGAATTCAGTTACATTTAACTAAGCCAGGGGTAAAATCGTCTTTTCATATTAATTTTTTTTTTAATTTTAAATTTTATCCCAAAATATACGATCTATCATCAATTCAAAGTTCATCACAGCAAATCATCACCAGCAACCATTGTCAACCAGCAACATCACCCAGCAAATCATCACCAGCAACCATTGTCAACCAGCAACCATAAAATGATTCCAAACATCTTCAATCAACTAGCCAACATCACAACTTCTGAAAATCCAAAAAATGACCTCAAATGTATCCATCAAACCCAACATTATCAATCTCAAAAGCATCAAACCCAATATCATCTGAAATCAAAACCATCAAACTGAAAAAAATACATTTCTGGGTTCATCGGACGAACCCAGACTGGGTTCACTGACGAACCCAGAGCTGGGTTCGTCAGTGAACCCAGTCTGGGTTCACTGACGAACCCAGAATCTGGGTTCGTCAGTGAACCCAGTCAGGGTTCACGAACGAACCCAGCTGGGTTCGTTCGTGAACCCTGACTGGGTTCACTGATGAACCCAGGTTCTGGGTTCGTCAGGAACCCAGATCTGGGTTCCTGAGAACCCAGCTGGGTTCGCTGAGGAACCCATCTGGGTTCGTCAGCGAACCCAGCTGGGTTCGTGACGAACCCAGATGGGTTCGTCAGGAACCCAGACTAGGTTCCTGACGAACCCATCTGGGCAGCGAACCCAGCTGGGTTCGTGACGAACCCAGCTGGGTTCGTGACGAACCCCGCTGGGTTCGTCAGGAACCCAGATCTGGGTTCCTGAGAACCCAGATCTGGGTTCGTGACGAACCCAGCGGGGTTCGTCAGCGAACCCAGATCGGAGTGTCTGGGTCTCCGATCTGGGTTCGACAGCGAACCCAGCTGGGTTCGTCAGCGAACCCAGATCGGAGAGAACCCAGACGATCCGAGGAAGAAGAACAACAGAAGAAGAAGAAGAAGAAGAAGAAAAGAAGAAGAAGAAGAAGAAGAAGAAGAAGAAGGAAAGAAGAAGAAGAAGCGGAAGAAGAAGAAGCGGAAGAAGATGAGAAGCGGAAGAAGAAGGATGAAAGGAAGAGAGAGAGAACAGCTGAGTGAGTGAGTGAGGAGTTGACCAGATATATATTGGGTCAACTGGTCAACTTTAGTCAAAGGATAATTTCGTCTTTTCATCGTTTACCGTCAAATATAACGAATTTTACTAACGGGAGGGGGGTAAATTGTAATAACATGGAAACATTTGCTCCGCCTGTGAAAGCGTTTAAACCGGGTAGTTAAATTGTAATTTGCTCTATTTTAAAAGGAAGTCCCAATACATACTTGATAGAGACCTTCCAACAAATATCCAGTTTTCTTGTAATGATTATTACTTAAAAAAATATTTTAAATCTCATACAAACTCATCTGTAGTTATATTAAAATTAATGGAGATAAAATATTATATTCATGATCCAAAAATCTAACTCGAATCCCACTGCAAACAAGGAGTACAAGATTCACGTCACTTTTTTTTTTCTTGGGGAACTGGTGAATTCACACCACTTAATCAAAAGTATCTGTGTATAAGGAAAAAATATATATATTTTACAAGCTATTTGTCTTCTTCTTCTTATCATTAAATTTTCATCAGCATAATCAATATCATTTTAAAACAATTGTTTAATCCTAAAAGCCTTCGGTACGACCAATGTTCAATATATGATACTTACAATCTAGATGCAAAATTCAAACAAAGTACTTACACGTTAAGTAATCATTATTTAAATTTTTATTCACAATCATCCTATCAAATATCACCACATATATGTTGGTCTAGACTCTAGAAAATATCACCGCATAAATTAATTGATTTTTTAAAGAATATATTTATTGGATGCTTTGTTTTTGTTTTGTTTTATTTTTTAAAAAATAAAATTACAATGTCTAAGATACCAACATTTAAATGACCCATAAGATTTGGCATATTTTTCTTTTTTTTCTTTATAATTAAATTTGACTTACTTTTATAGTTTTTTTAAAAGATATTAGATATATGATTTTAATGTTATACATATTTTTTTTTAAAAAAAATGTATAATAAAATAATAGTAAATAATAATATCGCTGACGTATAATACTATTACTGATATGTGAGTTGTCAACATTTATTAAGTTACATTTGTTACGCCAAAAGTCAGAAGGGATTGAGATTAAAATTTTCCAATCCCATTGAATCTGTATTTGGTGAGGTTTGTGAGAAATTGGAAACCTAATCCCAACCTCATTTGATTCCCCCTCTCATAGGAATTCACATTCTCAAGCACACGAACGAGATTTGACCGAATGAGAATGACATTTTTGTCTCCTCTCCTTATTTCTCTCGCTCTGTCTCCTTCATCTCTTTTTTCATTCCCAAACATTGAAAACCTGAACCATGGATGCCACCTTTGTCAGCTCTTTGGCTTCGATTTGTGGGCTTTGTAGGTTTGGCATTTAGTGGTCTACCCTTCCTCCTTGATCTCAATGGCTAGACTAAGCTACATGCCTACAAGACATGGAGAAGTTTTAAGACTAATAGTGGTGATTTTGGGTCAGTTATCGATGATAAACACATGTTTGCAAAATGGTTTCCGTTGAAGACTTGGATTCGACATGTTAAAAGTCACCAATGAAGTTTCGATACAGAGGTATTTGTTGAGTTGTAGATCATTTTTGCGACAACCTAGTTGAATTCTTAATAAAAATCGAAATGGGTAATCTAGAATTCTCAACGGTGATATAGGTTTCTCCTTTTTTTGGGTTTTTTGTTTTTCAATTTTTTGATCTTTTTGGGGTTTTTTTCTAACAAATTTTGTGGTTTGATGTTTGCGGTTGATATTGGTTTGATGAAGAGGATGGTTGCTATTGAACTGAATGTTGGTGGATCTGGATGATGGATAGAAGTGGATTTCCACTTTTTTTTTTTTTTTTTTTTTTGGGAAATTTTTAAAGATTTTTTTTTTAAAAAAATTAATTTTAATTATAATAAAATATTTAAATTAATTTTATTGCAATCTAATTTTAACCTTCATTCAAACATAAAATTGTATAATTTTAATATAATCTTAAATTCTATCAAATATGGAACAGTAATTTTTTAATCTAGTTCATTTTAATTCAATCTATTATATTCCAATCCTACATGTCAAACATAACCTTAGTGGTATATGAGTTGTAAATATCTTATAAATCATGAGATAATATAATATTTAATATAATGTTGACAATTCATATGTTATAACATATGAGATGATATGATAATTAATTTGATGTTGATAATTTAAATACCATAACATTTGAGTATCAATTTGGATAGAGTTATTTTCATTTTCCTCATTGACGATTAGTGAATCATTATTTTCACTCTTGATGATTTAAAAAAGATTAAACACCCCCACCTAATCCCCCCACCCAAAAAATAGTATTAACTCAAATGAAAAGAATTGGTGACAAGATATATCTTGAATTTATAGGGAGAAAAATGATGATTCGTTAATTGTTAGGAGGGAAAATAAAAATAATTTGTTTAGATAAAATATTTGAGAAGTCCAATAATAATAATAATAATAATAATAATATTATTATTATTATTATTATTGTTAGAGTAATGTCAGACTTTTCAAAAAATTTGTTTAAATATAAACTCAAATGATATTTCATATGAGTTGTCATAATCTTATTATTTATCATATTATCTTATGATTTACAGGATTTTGATAACTCACGTACCATATCATTTGGCTATGGATTTGGAAAATTTTTTTGAGAAGTCTAGCATTATTTTTATTATTGTTATTGTTATAAAACTAGATTTAAATAATAATAATAATAGCATTAATTTTTTTTTAAAATAAATAAATAATTGCATTTAATATTTCGGGGGAAAAAAGAATACTAGCAGCATTAAAGGTTCTTGCTATATCCCATCATTACAGTTATTATCTGGATTAGCATCATCTCTCCGTTTTTTATAAAGTAGATTTAATAATAACTGTAATGAATGGTCAGCATTTGTTTATTTTCTTTTTTGAAGAATTTCATTTTCTATATCATATTATCTGCGTATTGAAAACCCAGAACAAACACACAAATAACAGAAGGTAAAAAACACTGTTGTCCAATTCAGACAGTGAATCACGTTGACCGAGCAGGGGTCGTTATTTGAGGTACAAACACATTCTCTTACAATCAACTGTATTGAACACGATCTGGGTATCTGATTTCAGAGAAGGAGATCGTTTCTTGTCAGGTCAGTTGGACTGGTGACTATATATATCCGTTGCATGCATTTCTGTTTTTATGATGTGTTTTTATTGCTTTTTGGATTGATGGCGTCAAACGTTTTTGATTTCTCATTCATGTTTTTTGTTGTGGGATTGTTTGTTTGTGTGTGGGTGTTTGTTTTGAGTGGATGAATTCTGCTCTTGTTGAGGTTTTGTTTGTTTGTTTGATGATGTATATGAATTGGTGAAATGGGTTGTGATTGAAGCTCACATTGGAGCTGTTCTGTACATGTTGGTAATGCTTGTATGTATGTCTATATGTCTGTATGTATGTTTGTGTGTGTTTATATGTGAATGTATGACTGCATATATGTGTGTGTGTCTGTGAATGCTTATATTTATTCAAGACTGTTTGGTTGGATTATGAGTGAGTATGTTTTCTAAATTATAATATTGGTTCTATGGAACTAGAAAACTTTGATTTTAATAAGGTGCTAATGACTACTTTTGTTGGATTGGGGATATGTGTTTGTATTTGACAGAGGATTGTGTTGGAATTGACTTGATTTTCTCTGTGTGAGAACCATGAAGCTATTTTTTAATTATATAACTTGTGTTGAATGATTATGATTAAGTTGAGTTCTAGTGTGGTATTGCTGATTTTCTGTCGTAATTCTGCTGGTGCCTTGTTTGTGATACACGGGGAATGATACTTGTGGGGATTGTCTGCTGTTTGATCATTGAGCAGTTTGTATTTACATTTTGTTTGAAGAGTTCAATCCCCGGATAATAGAATTCAGAATCTTGTGCATATAGAATGTCAATGGTTGTTGCAGGATTTAACTTCTTGGCAAACGATTAGGCCATAAAATGAATGGTCCCGACTGACTTGAGTTGTCTAAATGCGACTGCACTAATTACTCAATTTGTTTACAGGAAACATGTATGAGGGAAGGCTCTCCGAGAATGGCTTTGATGAAGGTGAAAAAGAATCATCAAATTCTTCATTTGATAAGGTATGCTTGTTCAAATTTTGAAAAAGTTGGAAATTTAAATTCTTAATATACGGGGATAAAAGTAAATTAAAAACTACACGATTTATGTGGTTTAAAAGTGACTTACTATTAAGACTGTTTTGACTTTCGAGCCTTCATTTTTTCTTCCTTCTCTCAAAAATAGAAACTCGTATTAAACAAAGAGAAAATTGCAGAGGAATGGAAGACCAGCTGTCCCCAGCTTACCAAAATTCTTATGTACTCCAGTTGGAGAGAATGGTTTCTGTGTCCATGGCTTCTGTTAGTCTATTTGAATTTTACTTGTCCATTTATAAATCTTATATTTGATAAACCGGCGTTAGACCTTAAAGTTGGCATGTGAGGAGGATACAGGTTTTAGTCATGTCAAAGCCAAAGCAAACTGTTGATTTGGTTTTAGTTATGTCATCACTATTAGTTGTTCTTGCATCTTAGTTGTGGAGACTTGCTTAGATGTTATGAACGTGCCATACTAGGACTTTTTATAAGTAATAAAATGTTGTAGTAGCATGCAAACTGAGCTGCTATTACTTCCACTTCTTGTTCGGATCAATCTGGGTGCTAGATAAGTGAAATGTAGGCGTGCTAGTCGGGACTGGATTAAGTTCGCCCTCACACCTTTCAGTGCCATATTTTGAGGTAGGAGTGACTGCTGTAACCTCAAAATGCGTAATTGGTGATAACCAGATCATTTTCCGTTGCAATGTTACTCATCTAGTATGACAACTGAAATGAAAATGTATTCTGCGGCCAATTGATTAAAAAGCTATGTTTTTTCTTTCGAGTGCTTATATTGACAGAAAGTACATTTTCTTTTATTGCGTAGTAGGTTATCTGTATTAAGACAGTTGATATCAATGTTTCTTTTGAGATTTCAATCAGATACGTTTGTTGACTCTGTAGCAACTTGTTGCTTTAAATCCTTTAAATGTATGTTTTGTATCTAATTTTTCTTTTTCTTTTTCCACTACAAAGGTCAACCCAGGGAAACCTGCCCCTCTTACCTGGCAGCGGAAAGTTAATGCTGAGGAAATCAGCCTTTCGTTGTTTTCGTTGAATTGGAAGGAGATTATACAAATGGTATGGTACAAATTAAGATATCAAAAGTTGTTTTGACCATCAAATCGCACCTTGATCACATTTGACGCAAAAATAAATTTCGATTACTTTAAGGGCTTAGAATTGAAGAATGAGAATTTATAGACATTATTGGATATGAATATTTTAAGTTCAGTATGATGGTATGTATTTTCAGCAGAGACTTAGTTTTTAGCTCTCGCTTCAGTAACTTAAGTCTGTCCAACGAGTGGGGTGAAGGGTTTGATTAAAAGAAACCAACTCTTAAGTAATGTCATTGTCATTGTTCCTGTCTTGTGTTGTTATGTATGTCCACAGAATTGTGTCTTTTGTTTGAACAGGCTCCTATAGGTATTCGAATTTGGCGTTATATTCAAGAAGAAAGTGCTAAAGGACAGGTGATTTTCTTTGTTTCCTTTATGTTCATTTTACCTTGGCGTAACAAATTGTCTTATCGGAATTTTCGAATCCTTCTGCTCATGTATCTCTACGATTTCTTGCTGCAGATTTTCATTAATCCCTTTGTGAAGCGCTGGCTTACATCTTCTCATGGCATTCCCCTCGGTGGTATTGGGTAAATCCTTCATTTCTAACCAGAAATTTGCTGTTTTTGGTTGACCACTTTGCAGTTAATTGTATTCATTAGATATTTATTTTGAGATATGAAGGCAGCACTAAATAAAGTTTCTGCATGTGGCTAAATTAGATTTAGAGTTATGGAATTGCCTATCACTTGATTGTATATTTTCAGTTACTTTGCTGAATGCAAAATATGCCCGCTTCATATTTGTAGGTTGTTTGGTTTTTAGCAGTGGTAGAACATAATAATGTAATTTTGATCTCTTTGGATACCCTTTTCTCATTTACTTTGTCGGGGAAATGAAACCAACCTTCAGTGCAGGAAGCATTGGAAGAAGTTACAGAGGTGAATTTCAGCGCTGGCAACTATTTCCTAGAATTTGTGAAGAGAAACCAGTTTTAGCAAATCAATTTTCCGTAAGTTTGATGCATATACCTGGCTAGAGAAAGGGAAACAAGGTTCTGACCTAAGCCCAATGAAAAATCCGTTTGCTTTGTCACTAAATATTTAGTGATACAATGAACAATTTTAGAATCTATGACAAGTCACCTCACTTATATATCTTTTTCTGTTGTCTTATTTGAGTGGTACATTGATAGAGAAAGCAGGTGATAAATGTTATGTTGTAGCCATGATTAGACCTTATAATTTCTAATAAATATAAATTCTATCTCCACATAGCGCCAACAGAAGTTTTTTGTGACTTGTGTCCCTAACATATTTTTAGAAGTTTAATTTGATGTAAGGTCAAATAGGGAAAAACCTTGGAAGGCATGGTTTGAAAGTGCATGTTGTGGCTTTATATAGGGAATCAGTTTTTGTTAGCCTGTAGTTAGGTGTCTCTACAGTTATCTATTTGACCATACGTCAAAATTTGTATCTGGAATTGTTTGAATTAACTTAGATTTTGAGACAAAATCATAGAAATATTTTGGAGGCTGTTAAATGTTATTAATTGCTTGTGCAAAAATGTTTTTTTTTTCTTTTATTATTATTATTATTATTTTTTAATTTTTTATTGTGAACTTGAACACCACATGTAGGTTTTTGTTGCTCGCTCAAATGGCAAAAAATATTCTAGCGTACTGTGCCCAAGGAACCCAGGGTTGCCGATGTAAGCGATCATGCTGCTACCTTGTTCCATTATCTGAAGCAAATAAACTCATTTGATAAGTTCCAGCAGATAAAAGTTTGTCTGAATATAAATTTTGATGAAAATGAAGCAAGATTAAAGAACATTGAACAGAAAACACTTACTTGATGTCATGTGCACGAACAGAGATGACAATGCTTCAGGAATTGGATCATGGGACTGGAATCTGAAGGGGGATAAGTCTACATATCATGCTCTGTATCCAAGGGCATGGACTGTATATGAAGGTAATCTACGTTAACTATATGTATTCTTCTGGTTCTTTGAGTTCATCAACAAAGGTATATAACTACCACAGATCAATGTACTGTCTATAACTGCAGGTGAACCAGACCCTGAACTGAAAATTGTTTCTCGTCAAATATCCCCCATTATTCCACATAATTACAAGGAGAGCAGCTTCCCTGTATCAGTGTTTACCTTCACGGTAAGAAGGGTTCTCTTATAAAAGTTGTCTGGACATTGGATACAACCCTCCTTGATGTTAAGCTGTTGATTTTGCTTTTTTCAGCTACATAATTCAGGAAAGACTTCGGCAGATGTCACCTTGCTTTTTACGTGGACAGTAAGTCAATACTTACAGTGGACTTCATCCTTATCAGTTTTACCGTGTTTGGTGTTGTATCTCTATTGTTCGATCAGTATATCTTACAAGAAAAGTCATTATTTGGGCCACTTAATTTATATGAGATAGACGTTAAGTTATATTTTCTATCCCTCATTCAGAATTCTGTTGGAGGGGTTTCTGAGTTTTCTGGCCTTCACTACAATTCAAAAATAAAGTAAGAACTCTATCTGTTGATATTATAAAATATGTACCTATGGGTTTAGGATGAGAATTGTCTTATTATAGTATATAGTTACTCAGAACAGCATTGGTCTTGATAGGATGAAGGATGGCGTGCATGGTGTACTTTTACATCACAAGTAAGTTTCCTTCTTTCTTGTAGATTGGGAAAAAGTTCAAGGCTTGATTTCTGAAGCTCATTTATTGTATCTTATGTGTACTAGTTTTTCTTATGTAACATCATTATTTACCTATACAGGACTGCAAAGGGGCTGCCCCCTGTGACTTTTGCAATTGCAGCTCAGGAGACTGATGGTGTCCATGTCTCAGAGTGTCCTTGCTTTGTGATATCAGGGAACTATGATGGTATAACTGCGAAAGACATGTGGCATGCGATAAAAGAGGTTTGTGGCTTTGTCTATGTAATATCTGAGTGGAAATATAAACTAAATCCTCTATTGAGGGTAATGTTTTTTGCATGCAAAATTTGAAACATATCATTTTTCTTAAAAGTTGAAGCACACACATCATTGACAATGAAGCACACACATAGGCACACATCATTGACAATGAAGCTACTATCCAAAATGGGGACATAGGCACACACATCGTTGACAATGAAGATTTTTTTTTTGCTTTTTGTTCGGTTGTTTGTTTTTAGGGAAGGGAAGCTTACCTAATAAGAAGCTACTTTCTATTACTGCTTAAAGTCTGTTACACGTATAGCAATAATTTTAGAGTTTGATGGGGAAATTTATATGCTAATACTAGGTGTTTAATTGTTGGAAACAATCTGTTTGTAAGTGACTGTTTTATCAGTCCATACTGACCCTCAGACAGGCTTTCATGTTTTCGTTTTTGGCTACCATTCTTTTGGTTCATTCTTGTTGAACAATATTTGTTTATTTTTTCTTTCTGGAATACCGTAGTGAAGCCTAAGATGTTTTATTAAGAATCCATTTTGTGTTATTATTGCTATCGATTTGTGAATAATACTGAGTGCATTATTTCCTGTGGTTTCTTTCCCTTACATAGTTGGTCTGTTACTGACAATGATTCTATTCTCCATTGCAATAGCACGGATCCTTTGACTGCCTTAATTCTGCTGAAACATCGGTGCCTTCAGAACCTGGATCATCTGTCGGTGCAGCTATTGCAGCTTCTCTGACACTTGCATCTGGTGCAGTGGGTACTGTTACATTTTCATTGTCATGGGACTGCCCGGAAGTGAATTTTTCAAGTGGAAAGACATATCATAGGTAGACAGCTAAAAATTGCCTGAAATTTCAGGAATTGAAAGATCTATGAGCTGAAAACGATTTTTGTGTGCAGGCGTTATGTGAAATTCTATGGAGCTCATGGGGATGCAGCTGCCGATATTGCTCATGATGCCATTCTCGGTAATGTTTCAATTATAAAATTTCACGGTTAATAACTTTGAAAGGTAAATTGTGACCCAAAATTGAGAGTGGAATTTCATATAGTTTTTATATAAGTTTCAAGTCTAGTTGCTAATAAATGTTGACTCCCCTTTTCTTAAACATAGAGCATGGCAAGTGGGAGTCACAGATAGAAGCATGGCAAAGACCAATTCTTGAAGACAAGAGGTTTCCTGATTGGTGAGCTAAGGTGTTGTATATGGTTATTGCTCCTAAAGAAATATTTTTGAACAATGGCTCTTTGTAGGTACCCTGTCACTCTCTTTAATGAACTCTATTATCTAAACTCAGGGGGAACAATTTGGACAGGTACATGGAGTTGAATCGTTTGAAAATTTACTAGTTTTGATGAACATGATGTTATTTATTTATTATTATTAAAATATTCATTTTGCAGACGGCTCACCTCCTCTCCATGGTCTAGCAAGCATTGGTGCAACAAAGTTTTCTCTTGATAGGTCACAGTCAGATCTGAAGAAAGTCATTGATGTTCCCACTCACGATGATACTGCTGTCAACATTATTGACAGAATGACTTCAATATTCGAGCAAATACACACTCCAGTTGCACTAAATTCTGCTTTTGGACCGAATTTGCTTCAAGAAGGAGAAGAAAACGTCGGTCAATTCCTTTATCTTGAAGGGGTGGAATATCACATGTGGAACACCTATGATGTTCATTTCTACTCATCTTTCGCACTTATCATGCTATTTCCAAAACTTCAACTCAGTGTCCAAAGAGACTTTGCAGCAGCTGTAATGATGCATGATCCCAGTAAAATAAAACTTCTACATGATGGAAAGTGGGTTCCAAGAAAGGTTCTTGGAGCCGTTCCACATGATATTGGAATTAATGACCCATGGTTTGAAGTAAATGCCTACTGTCTTTATGACACAGATAGGTGGAAAGACTTGAATCCAAAATTTGTTCTCCAAGTTTATAGAGATGTGGTCGCAACTGGGGACAAGAAGTTTGCAAAAGCTGTTTGGCCCTCTGTTTATGTCGCAATGGCATATATGGATCAATTTGATAGGGATGGAGATGGAATGATTGAGAATGATGGCTTTCCTGATCAAACATATGATACATGGTCTGTGTCTGGTGTGAGTGCATATAGTGGAGGGCTATGGTTGGCAGCATTACAGGCTGCATCAGCCATGGCACGTGAAATAGGTGACAAGGGTTCTGAGGATTATTTTTGGTTCAGATTTCAGAAGGCAAAAGTAGCATATGAGAAACTGTGGAATGGTTCGTACTTCAACTATGACAATAGTGGAAGCAGTACAAGTTTGTCTATCCAAGCTGATCAGTTGGCTGGACAATGGTATGTTGTAACTGACTTAACCTTTCTTGCCTATGAAAGCTGACTAAGTATTTGATTTATTTCAAATATGGAATACTTAGGACATTTGGAAAATGCCTTCTTTAAATGCAAATAGATTGGTCAACATTTCAAAAATTTCAAAAGTACTTTTCCTTTGTTGGAAGTGCAAAGTTATCTTTTGAAGAAAAAGTGGTGTGATTGGTATTTCCAGACTTGTTCTGATAATAATGTTTGTAGTTTTTATCATTGGTCGGTTTTCAATATTTTTGTTTGTAAGAAACCATAATTGAAGTTTTATTGTAGGTACGCCCGAGCATGTGGTCTTCAGCCCATTGTAGATGAAGACAAAGCAAAAAGTGCATTAAAAACGGTTTATAATTACAATGTCTTAAAGGTGATGGATGGGAGGCGGGGGGCTGTAAACGGGATGCTACCTGATGGAAGAGTCGACATGTCATCAATGCAGTCAAGAGAAATATGGTCTGGAGTCACATATGCAGTTGCTGCTACAATGATCCAAGAAGATATGATAGATATCGGATTCGAAACTGCCAGAGGAATCCATGAAGCTGCATGGTCTGAAAATGGACTGGGGTGAGTGGCTTTCCCTTTTCAACATGATCTCCTAAAAACATGAGCCCACTAGATATAATTCGGCTATATGCTTATAATGAAAAGGCTATTTGGCATTGTGTTTACTCCAAAAGATCACTGTTCTCATGATCACTGTTCTCATGCGACATTAATTGATGTATAGAAACTGTACACTAATATCACTGTTGTCTCTTTTTAACAGCTATTCGTTTCAAACTCCCGAAGCTTGGAACACTAAAGACCAATATAGATCAGTATGTTACATGCGTCCCTTGGCTATATGGGCGATGCAGTGGGCTCTATCGAGGCCAAAAACTATTAGTCGTGAGACAAGACTTGAAGTGAAGGAAGAGTCTTTGCGAAGACACCATGCTGGGTTCTCCAAAGTTGCTCGGCTTCTGAAGATGCCAGAGGATGTAGAACCTAAAGGCCTTTTACAGTCTTTGTTTGATTATACTTGCAAGAGGATGCTCCCATAAGCCTCTTGCAAATTTTTAAAATGCAATATTGTTTGCTGAATTTTTGAAAAGTTATTTTGAAAAATTGAAAATGATGTAAATGACATTTAATAAATGTATTTGTTATTGTTTTTGCAAATGAGAAAAATAGTGGTTCGTGTTGAAAATCTGTTCTGGAAATGATGAAACATAAAATAATATTGACCTGTTGTATCAGCTCATGAAGACGCCATATAATAGGTTCATGAATGTTTATAAGAAAGGCTGAATGTTCAGGTCCTTGAAAACCAATATCTGAATAGACACATAAATCTAATGACCCTTTTGCCTGCAGAGTCATCGAAAATTTCAATATATAATCACGCTCCTTCCCAACTTTTTTTGTGGCCTCAAAAGAACTGGCATCAGAGGTAATGGCAACTGATTCTCTACTTGTATTGCTTGCATTCTGAACTTTGACGGTGCCACAAAATGATTCTGTACTGACAGGTATAGTATCTCTTCAGGTGTATGATGAATAATGCAGATCGGGTAATGCCAACCCAAATGAAGCTCTTTACTTTTTTGATTACATGATTCGTATGCAACCCACTCCTCCCATGTGAATTCCTTCAATGTTTTGTTTACTGCTCTTGTGGAGAACAAGCATTTTGCTGATGTTATTTCTCTTCAAAAGAGACTGAATTCGGTTGGGTTGGTGCCTGATTTATTCAGCTTTAACATTTTGATTCATTATTTTTGCAAAACGAATAGGGTTGATGATGGTTTTGTGGTGTTTGGTGCCCTTTTGAGAAGTGATTTCAATCCAGATGTTGTGACTTTTAATAGTTTAATTAGAATTTGTGTATGGAGGGTAGATGTATGGAAACTGTTAGGCTGCTTGAGAAAATGATTGCTTTTGATTGTAGGCTTGATGCAGAGACGTAGTCAGGAATGTATTTTCAGGTGGGATTGAATAAATATTTTTAATAGATTCTGATAGTATGAAAACATTTTATAAATTAAAAAAATATAAAATATATAGTTAAAGGAGATATAATAATTTTTATCCTTCAAAATTTATATTATTAATAAATATGTTAATAAAAATAAAAGTAAAAGACTGAATAAATTACTTAACTAATCAAATTTATCAAAAATAAATTATAGTCAATGTTATGACATCAATAATATATATATATTTTAAATATAAGTAATTTACATTTTGATTATTATAATTCATAATTACTACAACACTTCAAATTAATGAATATATTAGGAGAAATACAAAAAATATTAAATGTAAATAATATATTATGCAATTTATGATAAAAATGGTAAAATGTGGAAAATTTAAGTGAAAAACATTTTATAACTAGAATTTTTGTTGGAGCAAGATAGATAGTTGGCCATAAAACTAATGCTGAAATCTCTTTTACTAGAGGCCCATTTACATTCCTAAATTGACATGGATCGACTCGAATCAAATCGATTCGAATAAGTCGATTAATGTCAAGTTTAACCTTATTTCGGGTCATATCGATTTTTTATTTTGAAAACTGATCCATATCAATCTGGGGTCAGTTTTCTCCAAAACCAATTCGACTCGTGCACATCTCTAATCTGCATCAAAGAATTAATAATTTCTATATTCAAAATTTTTTCCATTGTAGGATTAAAAACAAAAACAAAAACAAGAAAATAACAAGCTTGATCGAATTTCAATTTTCTTCTAAATTGAACAGCTGGTTATAAATAGATTGTGACATATTTACCAAATTTCCAATAACAATGGCTAACGATTATATATAAATTAGATTTACCATTTAAATAATTATATTCATAAATATAATTTCCAATTCTAATGACACCCGTTGTATAATTGATTACTTCAGGCCCACCCAACACTGCTTTCAAATCCACGCCCGATTCATTCAAATCAGACGCTCTCTCTCGCTCTCTTAGGGTTTTGAAAAATGACAGCTTTCAGAGCTGTACTAGTCTCTTCCAGAAATGGGGTCTCCGTCTCTTCCCTGTACAAGCTTTTCACAACGTCACACTCAGACCCAGCTAGGCTTCGTGAATTCCTTAACGGGAAATGCAAATCAGGTAATGTCAACCCAAATGAAGCTCTTTATTTCTTTGATTACATGATTCGTATGCAACCAACTCCTCCCATGTATTCCTTCAATGTTTTATTCACTGCTCTTGTGAAGAACAAACATTATGCTGATGTTATTTCTCTTCAAAAGAGACTGAATTCGGTTGGGTTGGTGCTTGATTTATTCAGTTTAAACATTTTGATTAATTGTTTTTGCAAGATGAGTAGGATTGGTGATGGTTTTGCGGTGTTTGGTGTCCTTTTGAGAAGGGGTTTCAATCCATCTGTTGTGACTTTTAGTTGTTTAATTAGAGGTCTGTGTATGGAGGGTAGAATAATGGAAGCTGTTAGGCTGCTTAAGGACATGGTTGCTTTTGGTTGTAGACCTAATGTGGTTACATATGCGACTTTGATTCACGGGCTGTGTCGAACGGGCAATACAATTGTTGCCCTTCAGTTACATGAGCAAGTGGTTAATGGGTATTGTAAACGTGGTCTTAGTTGTAAGCCTAACGTTGTTTGGTATAACAGTATCATCCACGGTCTGTGCAAAGATGGATTTGTAGATAAAGCAAAAGAACTGTTTTTAGAGATGCAGGGCAATGGAGTCCATGCGAATGCAATCACTTATAACTATCTTATTCACGGTTTGTGTTGTGTTGGTGACTGGGAAGAGGCTAAAAGCCTCTTTATAGAGATGTTAAATCAAGGTGTACTGCCCAATACAGTGACATTTAATGTGCTGCTAGATGAACTGTGCAAGAATGGAAAGGTAGACGAAGCAAATAGGTTGTATGAACTGATGATTCAAAGAGGTGTTCAACCTAACACCTACACTTATAGTATACTTATAGATGGTTATTGCTTGGTAGGTAAAATTCGTGACGCAGAGCAGTTGTTTGTTTCTATGCCAAGTATGAGATGTACACCTGACGTTGTTACTTTCACTAGTTTGATTGATGGGTATTGTAAGAAGAAAAAAGTTGACCAAGCTATGAAGCTTTATGGGGAAATGATTTCGAAGAAAATTAGGCCAACAATTGTTACTTATAATGCTTTGTTAATTGGCCTTTTTAAGGTGGGTAAACTTGGTGATGCCTACAAACTATTGGATGAGATGCAAGTTAATGATGTTGCACCTAATTCAAGTATCTATACTGCTATTATCAATGGGCTCTGCAAGAATAATTGTGTTCTAGGTGCATTAGAATTCTTTCATAATTTAGAAAATCGCAAAATTCAACTCACGATTGAAAATTTCAATTGTCTTATCAATGGATTGTGTAAATCTAAAAGGATTGAAATGGCTTGGAAGCTATTTTATAAATTACCTCAGAAAGGCCTAATGCCAAATGTTATAACATATAATATCATGATCAAGTGGCTTTGTAAAGAAGGAGAGCTAGAAAAGGCAAACAGTTTGTTATCAGATATGGAGGGAAAGGGTTGTATTCCAAATGTAGGCACATTTGCTTCTCTTGTGCGTGGTTTCATCCAAATCAACGAGAAATCAAAAGTGGTTGAACTTCTTCACAAAATGGCAAAGAAAAATTTAGCTCCAAATGCATCCATAGTTTCCATAGTGATAGACTTGCTTGCGAAGGATGAAAATTATCGTGATTTCTTGAATTCTCTTCCGTCATTTCCTATTGAACAAGCAACAAGAAGTAAAACTGATGCATGTTAGGTAGCAGGTAGCAACATTGTAAGGTTGCAGTTAGGTTTGTTTTAATTGCGTACCTAATTGCTGTAGAGTTCTGTTTGGTCTGCTGTTTAGAATACATTAAATTAGTGGTCATGAGAGAACCACTATCAATATTGTGAATGTACTGACATAAACGATGTTTAGCTTTTTTGATGTAATATTACTGTTTTTTGCTCAATAGCTTTCTAGATAATTGATTTGTCACATGTGTTCTCTTTATCAATGTATATTGTTTTGAATTTTATTTTAGTTTGAGTAGATAAGAATGGAAATGTGCAACCCAAACATTATAGTTATTTTATTCGAGATAAAGGGGTTGTTTGTTTTTTTTTATCTAAAGACTGAACAGTGCTGCAATTCACTGAAGACTGAATAGTAACTAAAACTTAAAATATGAATAACGTGTTTGTTTGTTTGTTTGTTTTTCTTCCTTACCTTTGAATGTAATGTAACTATGTTTGTTTTTTAAAATTAAAATTTTTTGTCAACTAGTAATTTGATATTTATATCCTTTTGCTAGTTGTTGTTATATAATTTTAATTAATTTAATATAAACAACTAAAAATAAATAATTTAATAAATTTCAAGACATTTTTCTATCCATATTAATAGTATTTTATTCATAATTAAAATATAATTAAAAATATATTAGCAATCACCATATTTATATATTTAAATATATTAATATATTTAATAGAACAGTTAGAAACATAAAATTTTAAATTGTAAATTAAAATATAATAGTTTAATTTCAAGACAATTTGAAAAAAGATGTATTTAAGTTTCTTTTTTCAAATATATTTCTTACAAGTATCAAGAAAAAAAAAAGAAAGAAAAATTTTAAAAATACAAAATTAGAATAAATTTGGAAATATATTATTTTGAGGAAGATAAACTTGAAATAAAATCAATTAAATGCATTTAAGTGATTTGTCGTTAAGTAAAAAGTTATAAATTCTTATGGGTTTGTCTATTTTTTTATCTGAAGATTGAACAGTGATATTCAAAACTGAAAGATGAATGGTGACTGAAATATAAAATCTTAATAATGTGTTTTTTTATTTTTCCCTTTATTTTTAAATATATTGTAAATTTGTTTGTTTTTTAAGTTTAAAATTATTTTAAAATTAGTAAGTTAATACTTATGTTCTTTTTACTATTTATTGTTATGTAATTTTAATTAATTTAATACAAATATTTCAAAATAAGTAATTTAATAAATTCTAAAATAATTTTTATGTATATATTAATAATCTTTTATCCGTAATTAAAAGATGATTAAAAAAATAGTAGTATTAACCATATTTGTATATACATTTAAAGAAATTAATATATTTAAGAAAAAAAATTAAAAAAATTGAATGTTTAAATCCTAAATTAAAATATATTAGTTTAATTTTAAGATAATTTCGGATAAGATATATTTAGGTTTTTCTTTTTAAATATATTCTTTGTAAGTATCAAGGAAAAAAAATATTTAAGTAATATAAAATTACGATCAATTTGAAATTATGTTATTTTTAGGATTATAGATTTTGAATCTTTCTTTTCCAAAATAACATAATTTCAAATTTTTAACTTTTCACTTAATTACAAATCATTTAATGATATTTAAAAGTTTTTATTTCAAATCTATCTTCTCCAAAATAACATAATTTCAAATTTATCCTAATTTTACATTATTCAATTTTTTTTTTTTTCCCTTGATACTTTCAAAAAAATATATTTAAAAAGTAAAACTTAAATACAGTTAATCCAAAATTATCTTGGAATTGAACTAATATATTTTAATTTACAATTTAAAAATTTATTTTTTTAGTTGTTTTCTTAAATATATTAGTATATTTAAATATAAATATTGTTAATACTATTATATTTTTTAATCATATTTTAATTATAAATAAAATATTATTAATATGTATATTAAAAATGTTTTAGAATTTATTAAATTATTTATTCTCAAATTTTTATAATACAAGTAGCAATAAAAATGGTATAAATGTCAACTTATTAGTTTTCAGAAAATTTTAAATTTAAAAAATAAGCAAGTTTACAACATATTCAGAGGTATAAAAAAAATAAACAAACAAACAAACTTGTTATTAAGATTTTAGATTTTAGTCACTATTCAGACTTCAGTAGCACTGTTCAGTTTTAAGACAAAAAGAAAAAAAATCCTTAATTTTTTTAGTTGTTTTTTGGTAGTTTTAAGTGGTTTGATCACTTAAAAAAACAAATGAAAACAACTTAATAGGTGCAATTCAGCACTATCAAGTCTTAAGTAGAAAAAACAAACGGCTTTTTACTTTTTATTTTCAGTTGTTTTTGGATGGTTTTAAATGATTTAACCATTTAAAAAAAAATAAAAATAACTTAATAAATATAATTCGACATTATTAAGTCTTAAGTGGAAAAAAACAAACAACCTCTAAGAGGTATCGACATCGAACATAATTGCATAAGCAATATAAGTTTATCCGTAATTACACATAAGTACCTTTGATTGCGTTGTCATAGTTATTTTAATGGTTTTTATGAACAATTCAAGGGTAAAATAATCCTTTATATGTAAAAATAATTACTAAATAAAAAATTGGTCCAAACAAAATGCCATTTCATCTAATATTATTTATTAATAATTTAAAAACAAGAAAAGAAATCCACCTGCAACAAAACATAAAATAAATAATATATATATATATACAGAGTATTTGGTCACGTCAAAAACTACCGTATGATATGCATAAGTTTACCATTGATATGATGTGAGATGCATTTATTATTGTGTTGCCTAGCACACTGGAATATGCATATGAAAATGACACTTTTGTTTTAAAATTAATAAAAACATAATATATGGGAGAAATAGTGATAGAAAAATACGTGAACATAATAACACAAACAAAATGATAATAAATATGAAAGTATAACATTAGATGAGAAGAAGGGGAATTTACTTGATATTTAGAAAGCTTAAGAAGGATGTTACATGTGTGTAAAATAATAAAAAAAAAAGGCAACATATATATATAAGGAAATTTGACCGATCAATCCACCATTTCAATATAAAAAACTGATGTTAAATGCGGTGTTTATCCACCAACAATATTATTTAAATTGGTGTTTAACCTTTCATAATACTTCCTCTTGGATATATTAGTATTTAAGATTCACTAGTAAAAACCCAAAGAGATAAAAACTTAAGCAAAAAATATTTCATGATCTGTTAGATCAAACATAAAAATATACAATCATCTTTTGGATGCAATAGTATTTGGGCGTACTTAAAGGGATTGTCTCACTAAAAACCTTGTTAGAAAAATCTAGTGGGACAAAACCTGATCAAAAGAAAAAAGAGTGCGATGCACATATGTCCATATTAACTTAATATACTCTCCCTGAAGGAATGTTTCATGGTTAATTATGTAGCTTACATAATCAATGCATTCCAATGCCATAAATCAATTTCTCAAATGTTGGTAATGTTTTAGTGAATAAATCTGTAAGATTATTTGTAAAATGGATTTGTTTAACATCAATCCGCTGACTTTGTAGAAGCTCATGAGCATAAGAGAACTTTGGTGAGATATATTTGGTTTTATCTCCTTTGATGTATCCTTCTCTGATTTGAGCGATACATGCAACATTATTTTCATATATGATTGTGGGGGAATTTGACACAATAGGTAGTTCATAGATGCTCTGGATATGATCAATGATAGATCTTAATTATATACATTCTCGGCTTGTTTAATGAAGTGCAAGAATTTCTAAATAGTTGAAATATATGACAACAAAAGTCTGTTTTATAAAGTACCATGAAATTACTGTGTCATTATAAATAAAAAGATATTCAGTTTCTGGACGAGCCTTATGAGGATCTGAAAGATATCAAGCATTAACATAACCAATCAAACATGCACTACTAGTAGATTTTGAATTGAATAACATCAAATCTATTATTCCGCAAAGATAACAAAAAATTTGATCTCATTCCAGTGATGTCATGTTGGTTTAGAGAGTTGAATTTGAACAATAGATTTGCTGAAAAAATAATATCAAGTCTATTAAATTATGCTAAATATAATAAAGTATCAATTGCACTCAGATATAGTACTTTTGAACTAAGTATCTGTTCATTATTTGTTTTAGGTTGAAATATATCCTTTTTAGATAAGAGACCAAACAATCATACAGGTAGTTAAAGGATGAGCTTTATCCATATTGAAATGTTATAAGATTTTTTTCAATATATGTTCTAAGTACTCCGTGTGATTTATGCTTGATCTCTAGGTGAAGATAATATTTTGTTTGTCCTAAGTCTTTCTTCTCAATTTTTTTTTTCAAATATTGAGCAGCTTTTAGGAGCGCTTCAGGAATTTCAATTAAATTCATTTCATCGGCATATACTGATACAATTGTAAATTTAGATTTTGATTTCTTTATGAACACATATGAACATATATGATTATTAATATATTATTTATTTATCAGGTATTTGTTAAGACAATTATACCACATGCTTCTGGATTGTTTCAATTCATGCAGGGACCATTGCAACTTAATTAAATAAACATTGTTGGCTTTTGATTTATATGCTTTAGGCATTTTAAATCATTCGGAAATTTTTATATAGATATCAATTTCAAGTGACCCATATAATATGTTGTCACTACATCCATGTGATGCATTTGGAGTCCGTTTGAGACTGCTAAACTTATTAAAAATCTAAAGGTAATCATATCCATCACAGGTAAATACGTTTCATTATAATCAATTTCTGGTATTTACAAGAAAATATATGCAACAAGCCTTATTTTATATCTTACCATCTTATTTTTCTCATTGCATTTCTGTAGATACCTGTTTTTATCCAATGGGTTTCACGTATTCATGAATTTGAACTACAAGTCCAAATATTTTGTATTTGGCTAAAGAACTCAATTCTGCTTGAATTGCGTCTTTCCATTTGAACCAATCATGTCTTCGTTAACATTCATCAACTACATGTGGTTAACAACAATCATTGTTCAAAATTTGAATAGCAACTATATATGAAAATATACTGTCAATGATTGTTTCATCATGATTCCATATATCTCATGCAAAATTCAATGATTTTTTTTTTTCTTAGAATTTTGTAGCCCAATGGAGGTGTTTACCTCTTTAAGGGTTTCAATCTCCTCAAAGACTGGTAACTCTTTTAGAAATGATTTTTCAGAGA
The DNA here is from genome assembly GCA_022984855.1 of Dimocarpus longan. Taxonomy (NCBI): domain Eukaryota; kingdom Viridiplantae; phylum Streptophyta; class Magnoliopsida; order Sapindales; family Sapindaceae; genus Dimocarpus; species Dimocarpus longan. Next base: position 14,514,524 of record CM041020.1, read on the forward strand.
ATATGAATTTTATAACTTGAGTATTATTTTTAATAGAATCGTGATTTTTCATTCTCTGCTTCTAGGGAATATTATCTTTTGAACCAACTGGTCTATCATGCTTTTGGCATGAAATAGATGATTCTTTTGCTGCATTTTGATTATATTGTTCTATAGGAACAATTATTCTAGCTGGTGCATTGATAGTTGCTATATATGCTTTTGTTACTCTAGCTACATTATAAATGCATTTGATAATTGATTCGCAATTATTTAGAGATTAACCATCATTCATACTTCATTTTCATATTGGGTGGTACGAGAATTTAGATAAGATATTATTGTCATATTCCATGAGAGTATATTTTCTCTCCAATAGTGACATTTTTTTCATATTTCTCTTCAGAAGAAATTTTTCCTTCCTCTAATAAGAAATTGGTTATTTCTGAACCTTCTATTAAGTTTGCAAGACCTCTGAAATACAATTATATCTCACTATCTCAATTTTCTTTAAGTTTTAATTACACGCTTCTTTAGGGGCAACTATTGTAGCTTTTGCATATTCTTTGGGCACACTATAACATTTATAGTTAAATATATGCACATTTGTTGGTTTCATAGAGGGGAAAAAGAGTTCTATCTCTTTAAAAATATTTAATTCTTCAGGAGTCGTTATTTATATGATAAAGATTATATATAACTCGAGCATGATTTTTAAAATAATCATGATCTTTTATTATTTACTTTAAGAAATAATAATTTTACAATAAAATTTATTTTTCTCACTTCTACATGTAATGAATGATTTAGTTATTGTCATTTACATAAATTATTCTTTAAGAATAATCACCTGAATTAATATATTGACAATGAATATAAAATTAGTTAGATATGCAATTTTCAAATAAACAATTCCTTAAACTTCAGGTTCATATGACTTAAACAATAATCGCCATAATGAATTATGCATGCCAATTATAATTTTACGTCGTTAAGAATTTTATACTTATTCTCTCCCTAACGACGAAAAAATTTATTTATTGACCATTATTCTTCATGAACTTATTTGCATTATCATAATGTCCATTTGAGATTTATTTATACTGTCATAATATCTTTCTGGGACTTAATTATATTGTCTTACTATCTTTTAGGGATATATTCAACTATTATATTATTTTTTAATGATTAAAATATCACATAATATTATTTAAGAACCAAACACATAATGTCATTCTGAGATCAAATTGTAATATCAATTATTGTCCTTCATAAACATTTACTAGATAAGAAACTTCAGGTTCTAATAATGGATATTCATATTATTTCCAATAATTTTTTATCATATTATGTCTATGATTATATGATAGTTTCAATTGTAAAATATGTTTCTGACATATGACAGTATAAGTAATATAATATAATTTTCTTAATGTATATAGATCCTTTTAGGATCTATTAAACTGACGAAGTGTCATTTACACAATATTGTTGTTTTTTACTTTGTAATATATAATTTGCTCTTCTAGAGTTTTCATATATAATTAGTAAATTATTAATATGATGTTTATGTGTACTTTGGGTATACAATTATTTTTTTTTGATCTGGAAGAGGGGAAAACCCAACGAAAAAACAAACAAAAACAAAAAATCAAAAGCAACTAATCCCTCAGAACAGGGACTATTCTAGGAGTAGGAGCACCCAGACGATCAGCCAGAAGAATCTGACGGAGAGCTGTTGGTGGCTGAGAATGAATAATCAATCCCCTATCAAACTGCAATGCTGTAGAAGCAAGAAAATCTGCCGCCTGATTCGCCTCTCTGTAGACATGTAAAAGTTGTATCTCCCAATCCCTCTTGATAAGCTTCTTGCAAGAATCAATCAAATTAGATAAAAGTAAAGGAGGCATAACATTATCTGTTAGCCACCTTACCAGTAAAGTAGAGTCCATCTCAACTCGTATTTTCCGATAACCTCCATTCCATGCGAGAATCAACCCCTGGATACAGGCCCAGAGCTCAGCTTCAATAACACCACACGAGCCAATATTATAAGAAAATCCCATTAACCACATCCCATGCATATCCCGTAGTAATCCACCGCCACCCGCCTTATTAGAACTTCCTTTGCAGCATCCATCCGTATTCAAAGTAACCCAATTCTGAGGTGGAGGGAACCAACAAATATGCTTTGTAATATATTCTCTATTTGCTCCTAAAATACTTGAATGAGAAACAAAAGCGTTGGAAATTTCTGCAACCTGAGCCTTAATCCAACCAATTTTATACTCTAAAGACTGATGTTCCTCATTAAAAACTCGTCCATTCCTCCAACGCCACAACCACCAAAGGGAAACAGAAAAAGCAATACTCCAATCCACATCAATCTTACAATGAACTTTCCCAACCAAATTCCACTTAATCCAATCTTTGAAATTTTTACCATCCTGTATCTGCATCTCAGAATTAGTTAAAAAAATTCGCCAAAAATTAACCGCACTAGTACATCTCCTAAAAATATGGTCCACATCTTCCAACAATCCAGGACAACACCCACAATCACCATTCGAGGTAAAACCTCTTTTCATCCTTTCCGCATTGCACATAATATGCCCATGTTGCAAAAGCCAAATAAAGGCTCGAATCCGATTCGGAACTTTTAAACTCCAAATTTTCTTCCAAATTTCATCCTGCACATGATGCACATTATCAGAAGCAATCTCATAAGCTGATGAAACAGTAAATAACCCAGATTTACTTGCACCCCAATAGACACCATCCTCAACCTCATCATCATCCGTAAGAATAATAGCAGCCAACTTATCTTTTATATTAGCGGGAAGCAAATCTTCCAAACAATCCCATTTCCAACCTTCACCATGGATCCAATAATCACTAACTCTCCTATAAATATCCGTCTCACTAATTTCTCGAAGCAGAAAATTAGAAAGAGGTAAATCCTCTAACCAAGGAGTGAGCCAAAAATTAGTGCCATGACCATTTCGAAGAAGAATTCTCGTTCCTTTAACAATAATTGGAGCTGCACGAACAATGCCCTGCCAAGCATTAGAAGCACCATGTTTAGGATGAAAACAGTGAATATCTACCTCCCTTTTGACATATTTAGTACAGATCACACGAGACCATAAAGCATCCTCATGCTGCATTAATCTCCAGCCAAGCTTAGCCAAGAAAGCCAAATTCATTTGATGTAAGCTTCGAAGACCCAAGCCTCCCATCCTTTTAGGACGAGTTATAATATCCCATCTAACAAGGTTACAAGTGCGCTCACCATGTTTACCTCCCCAGATGAAGCTACGAATAATCTTTTCAATCTTAGAACAAATTCCCATGGGAAGGAGGGTGGTTTGCATGGTATATAAAGGGATCGAATTTAAAACTGATTGAGCAAGAACCTGTCTCCCTGCAAAGGATAAATACTTACTCTTCCAGCCTTCTAAACGAGAGGAAACTCTATCCACAATACCTTGATACATGTCACTTGTAACTTGCCGATGAATAGAAGGAACACCAAGGTACCTCCCCAAATTTGTAGTTACTGGGATACTGGACATAGAAGATAAGTTTGCTGCTAGATCAGAATCAACATTAGCAGAGACAAATAGCTGAGATTTCTGAAAATTAACTCGTTGCCCTGAATTACAACAAAATTTATTAAGACAATCCAAAACTACACTCATTTGTTCAGTAGAAGCCTCTGCAAATAGCACCATATCATCTGCAAAAAACAAATGAGATAGCTGTGGACCATGTCTCGCCAGTTTAATAGCTTTCCACTCTCCTTCAGAAACAGACTTACAAATCAAATGGCTTAAACGTTCCATACAAAGCACAAAAATATATGGAGAGATCGCATCTCCCTGTCTAATTCCTCTTGTTGGCTTGAACCAATCTAAATGCTCCCCATTCCAAAGCACAGCCATGCGAGAGGTTTCAAGACAACTCATAATATTCCGGACCCAAATCTAATTAAAACCAACTTCCTGAAGAGTATCACGAATAAAGTCCCAAGATAGACGATCATAAGCCTTTTCCAAATCAATCTTAATAGCCATATAACCAACTCCACCTCTTCTCTTCTTCATAGAATGCAAAACCTCTTGATAGATAAGAATATTATCAGAGATCTACCGTCCAGGCACAAAGCTGCTTTGATAAGGACCCACAATATCTGGCATAACCCTCTTCAAACGATTTGTCATGGCTTTCGTGATAATTTTATAGGAAACATTACATAACCCTATAGGACGAAACTGATTTATAAACTCAGGATGTTGAACCTTTGGAATTAAAGATAAAAAGGTATCATTCACCCCCTCAGGAATAATACCGGATTCAAAGAAATTAAGAGCAAAATCACATACAGATTTTCCAACAATTTGCCACATCCGTTGATAGAAACCAGCATGAATACCATCAGGTCCAGGGGCCTTAAAAGGGCACATATCAAACAAAGCTTCCTTAATATTATCGCTAGTAAAAGGAGAATGGAGTAAATTCATAGCTGCATCAGACAAAGGAGGGAAGTTTCCCGTAAAAGCAACAGACTTATCACAACTCACATCATTCTGGAACAACTTCAGATAAAAATTATGAACGAGAGTTTGAAGAGAGCTATTGTCTGTAATCCACTCACCAGCATCATTCTTTAAAGCCTCAATCCTGTTTCTGTTGCGTTTCACCATTGTAGAGGCATGATAAAAACGGGTATTGCGATCCCCTGAAGTAATCCAATCCTCACGTGACTTTTGAAACCAAAAAATTTCTTCTTGATGCAACACCATATCAAGTTCCTTGCGAAGCTTTAGATCAAGCTTTATAAGTCCCCGATTTTGGCATGTCGCAAGGCACCTTTGGATACCATCTATGCGTGACCACAACACTCTTTTCTTCTTATGTATATTACCAAATGTAGAGACATTCCAATCAACTAAAGTATTTGCCAGCTTACTAGTATTGTCAACTAGAGGAGCATCATCATTCCAGTCAGATTTAACAACTCTGCGAAAATCAGGATGTGTAAGCCATGCAGCTTGAAATTTAAAGAATGACCGTCTAGGTAAATAAACCTTTCCCTGAACTTGAATAAGTAAAGGAGAATGATCAGATTGAGCTCTAGGTAGATGCAACACTTTTGCTTCTGAAAATAATTCTCTCCATTCCACTGTACATAAAGCCCGATCAAGTCTTGCTGCTCTGAAAGTAGTATTATTTAACCCTCTCGTCCAGGTAAATTTATTACCAATAAAACCCAAATCAATGAGTCCCTGATCAGAAATCCATTCGGTAAAGCCGGCGACCCTGTGAGAAGCTAAATGAGCCATAGAACTAACCTCGTCTAAAGAAACAACAGAATTATAATCCCCCACTGAAAGCCAAGGTCCTGTCAGTTTAAAATTCTGTAAGCAAAGGTCTGACCAAAGTTTTCGACGTAAAGCATAATTCGGACTCCCATACACAACTGAGAAATACCAAGGCTTCGCATTATCACACTTAATCTGCATGAGAATAAACTGGGGATGAGTAAAGAGGATGTCAATGTGCAGCTTCTCCTTCCAGAAGACCCATATGCCACCACTAAAACCCACTGCTTCAACTCTAATCCAATCTTGGAAACCCAACTTAGAACAGATTCCATCCGCCTGATGTCCAGAAACTCTAGGTTCTAATAATCCTAGAACATCAGGCTTCAAACGAGTCATCATATCCTTCAAGACCCTGTAAAATTCCTTAGACGCAGCTCCCTGACAATTCCAAATTAAAAAATTCATGACAAAAAATAAAGATAAGAATAGGAACATATCCATAATCAACCTGAACGAGGAATCACAAGGCACATATCAGAGCTCGGACTATAATTCTCCATTCCATTACCAATATTGTCACCTTCCATAGGGACGACATCACCCACATTATTTGGTAAGCCAGGAGGGTCTTGATGATGCTCATTGTAGAATTGTCCCTGCATAATGGAGCTGTTCAGAGCCTCTGCACCTGAGTTATTAGCAACTGTTCTTCGAACAATAAAATTACCATGTTGAGATCCTCTAACTATCACATGTTCAGTCTCTGCTGCTGCTTGTTTGGACTTAATAGAGGACGCCAACTTCTCTTTGAGTTCATTACTTTTGTCCACAGTAGCGACAACACCAGAAGTGGTTGCCATATTGTTGGGCCTTTCATCATTAAGCTGTTTCTCATTTATCCAAACATTAGGCCTTTTACCCTGACCTTCAAGCCTGCTAGACATATCTTTGTCATTATTCACAACCCTCTCTTCTGGCCCACCATTAAATAAGTCAACGCTTTGTTCTTCAAGAGATTCCAAAGCAGCGTAACGAGTGTGATTTCCCGGATTTAAATTGGCAACCCGTATAGTATCTTTCCTATTCTCATGCAAACTACCCTTGTCAGCACGTCCATTGCCTTTTTTATCAACTTTGCGTGATCTTCGAGAAACCAACATCCATGGCCCAAAATTCTCAAAGATTTCCGGGTTGACATTAATGTCGTTGTTCACATGTCTACCTTTCCTATCACCAGCAACCTTGGTAGCCTGTCCTCCCACGTCCGCCATAACCAAACCTTCATGATTATCTGACTTAGCAACTGCTGGACAAGTTTCCCTCCGGTGTCCATAAACTCCACATTGGAAGCAAATGAGATGAATTCCCTCATACTCTATGCGCCTCACTCTCCCTCGAAGTTTAAACTTGGCAAGAAGTGGCTTAGAAATATCCACCTCAACGCAGATCCGTGCAAATTTGCCCCTCGAAACCAAACTCGTAGCCTGATCAACACGAATTGGCCTACCAATCTTTTCTCCTATATTCATCAAAAAATCTTTATCATAATATTCAATAGGAAGGCAAGGAAAGCGCACCCACACCAAAACTTTTTCAGTAATGTCTGAGAAAGGATCAAAATTTGGTGTCCACTCCTTAACGATCAAATAATGATCCAAGATCATCCAAGGTCCTTCAAACTTGGCAAAACTGTAATCATCAAACGAAGCAAATCTCACAATAAAATAATCATTATCAATTGCAACCATTTCAATATGAGATTTCGGGCGCCAAAGCGCTTTAATCTTTTTAAAAAGATAATTGTATCCAATATTTCTCCCCAGGACCTTAACAATGAGAGTTTGACGCCATGGAGCTCGTAACCGGATTTTCTCTTCCCTGGATAAAGGGATGGTGGGACAATCTTCCTCTTCATTTTCTCCACACAATTCCTCATCATCTGAAGTAATAATATCATCATCTGCAAAGTATGAGGATTCATTGGCATACGCTGTTCCAATGAGAGAATCCTTAAAGCTCTTCCATGGTACCTGACTACCTTCCATACGCAGAACAGGATTTCCGTTCGGTGCCTCAGTCGGTACAGTCTCCATCACCACTTCCACAGATTCAGAAGGCATTCCTTCCCCATCCATCTTTGATTTTTTTGTACTCCGTTCAAGCAAATCCGTTTCTTCTTTGGAGCGCAGAGCGGAAGAATACACGCTCTCAAAAATTCTTGATTTCTTTTTATCTTTTAGTTTTTCAACATTTTTTTTTTGACAACATAATGGGTATACAATTATTGTAATTTCATATTTTACAAATAGCAAGTACTTTTCTTTGCTTTAGTGTGAATTCCACTTCTAGTGGTTAAAATTTATTATGATCACTTAAGTTTTATTGACCATAATCATCGTCACAATTATTAGATGATTTACATTCACTTCAGGAAGTGATATTAATTAATCTAGGCATGCAAAATAAATGTTTTTGTACCTCATAATTATTAACATTATATTCAAAGGAAATTTCTATATAATAAATTCTTTTATGAATATAGCAAGAATTTCAGGTTATCAAAAATTTTATATATACTTTTAAACCTTCAAATCCAAAATCATGATAACTTCAAGTTTAATCTAAAACTTCAAGTTTTATTAATTGAAATTCAAAACTTCTAGTTCTGGTATATTATAAATTAAAGAGAATAAAAACACAAAATGTAAAGATATAGAGAAATAAGACAATCAATTATAATTTTTTAATGTGAATGATATATTGAGCCAGCATAATCGTACATTGATTGGATTGGCATCGCCAAATTTCTCAGTTAGAGTTAGAGTATTGAAAACTTCAAATTCTAATAAATTGGAATCTGAAACTTCAGGTTCTGATTAAATTTGTTCGAACTTCAGATTCTGAATCGTACTGATAACATGTTATAAAATTAATAAAAAAGTAATATATGAAAAAAATAGTGATAGAAGAATATGTGAACATAATAACACAAACAAAATAATAACAAATATAAAAGTATAACATTAGATGAGAAGAAGAGGATTTTACTTGATATTTAGAGAGTTTAAGAAGGATGTTACATGTGTGTAAAATCAAAGAAAGGCAACACGCACACACAACTATATATATATATATAGTGGTGGACCCAGAAATCTATGTGAGGGGGGACACTTTTATATATGAAATTTGTAATATTTCATTAAATTGCTAGAAGAACATTATATGAAATAAAAATAGTTAAAATACATAACTAGTAGAGAATATATAGTTTTACTCTTTACAAAATTGTAAACAAAATTTCTTACAATAATATTCTTAATACAAGTATAAAAATAAAAACATACTAATTGTGAGTTGATTATGCATTAGCTCTATTTTTCTTAGTGAGAGAAGTTCAAATTTCATATTACTAGAAAAATAAATAAAAACTTAATTTAGGGATATGTCTTCTCTATGATGATAATTACTATTCAGATTACAAATAAATGTATGTAATCAAACTACATATTTTTATTACTAAAGTTACTAATGAAGCTGCATTTTTAGTCTTTTATCTAATAAATGTAAGTGATTTATAATAAATTAAAGTAAAATAAATGATAAAAATCATTATAATTCATTTGATTATTTTTATTTATGAATTTTATCATATTAAATAGTTTATTTAAAAGAAAAATAAATCGTACCAATAATTGTGAGTAAACTTAGACTTATTAAGGCTAAATAACCTAATATATTTTATTTTCTAGTTCGTGTAAGCATGATATAATTTACAATAAAAAAAATAATTTAAAATGAGTATAATAATTTATAAAGTCTAAATATTTTAAATTTGAATATCAGTTTCTAATAATAAGGGGAAAAAAAAAAGAGAAAAAAAAAACAAGGAACAAAGCAACTATAAGTGAATAAAAAAAATTTTTTTAAAAAAAAAAACACATTAAAAAGGCACGAGCATGTTGAACCCGGTTCCTTTTGAAAAGGGAAGACAAGCACAACCATTAAAGCCACTATGCAATTATGTTTGATTTTCGCAATTTATTTATATAATATATGAATGATTAAAAAAAACAAAAAACAAAATCTTGTACACATTGTTAGGATTCGAACCGGTGACATGAGAGAGATAGACTAGCATGATAGCAACCATCAACATCAATCCTCATATGTGAAATATTATGGCATTGAAATTATTTAATTAATTTTTTAAAAATTTCAGGGGGGCACATGTCCCCCTTGACCTAATGATGGATTTGCCCCTATATATATATATATATATGGAAATTTGACCGATCAATCCACCCTTTCAACATAAACAATTGATGTTAAATTTGATGATTATCTACCAATAATATTATTTAAATTGGTATTTATCCACGTTTCATAATAATGTTTACATTGTAAATGCTGACAGGCAACAATAACCAAGAACTTCCAATACCAAAAATAAAATATAGTGAAGAAAGGTTAGTTTTGTCTTTTTGTTGTCTTTTTTATACTTTCATTCGGTTGTTGAATTTCCTTTCTTTGCGTTGGTATGGAAGTATTTTGTCTTTTTAGTATCATCAAATCCTAAATTCGTATAACTTTTTACATGAAATTATCATCTAAAATAATTTATTTATTTTTACCTTGGAAATTTGATACGATATAGATGGGGGGTTTCCATTATAACCGATCCAAATACCAATTCTCATAACATTTAAAATAATAATAATAATAATCAATAATTTGTAAAGTACAAATCTTGAGACTTGAATCATATATATATATATATATATATATATACATACATATATTTATGAATGAGGAGCTAAGAGGGGATGTACATAAAACAATTCATTTCACCGGCTTTTAGTGACCGTGATAGATGCTTAAATCATTTAAATTAGGCACCAAATGAGTCAGATTTAAATACTTTAATAATTTTTAAAGGCCCATAATGAAAATATGTTTTAAAAAGGGAATTTAGCAATCGTGTCCTAAAAATATACCAGAATTACATAATTACCCTTTTAAGTAAGTAAATTACAAATTTATCCTAATTTAAAAAAATGCCCTTTCTACCAACCCTTTTCATTTTCTAATAAAAAAAATCACAAAATCACCCTAAGTTACCCAAAATACCCCTAATAAATTAAACCAACTCATTAATACAAAATATTAATTATTTACCTACCTAATTAAAACAATAAAATAAACAAAACACACCATCAAATAAATAACATTAACCCATTACTTCATTCTCCATCACATTTTTCTCCAACAACAATTAACCTTTGTTTTTTTAAAATAAAAAAGCTTTAGTTTTGAGTGGAAGATAGTGTGAAGAAAAGTTGAAGAAATTGGGGTATTGATAAAGATTAATATTCATGTTTGAGTTTTATTTGATTATGTTTGGAAAAAAAAAAGAAAAAGAAAGAAATTATTGTTTGGGGCAATAGGTGACCTGAATTCGGGGTCAAAATTACCTCTTCAGGTCAAAGGGCAACCCGAATCCCTCTAACTTGAAAAAGTAATTCTGACCCAATAAGGTCAGATTTACCTCTTTGAGTCAATTCGGGTAGCCCTTTGACCCGAAAATGAAATTGATTCAGGTCAGAATCTGACCCGTTATTGGGTTAGTTTCTCACCCAATGTTGAAGTGACCTAAAATCGAATCAGTTTGTGACTTAAAGTTTAAGCTCTGGGTCAAAAACTGACCCTTTTTTATCCAAAAATTTAATTGTTGACCCTAATCGGGTCAACAAGTAAGTTTAGGGTCAATTATTGATTATATGTTATCAAATTACTTTTTATGTCGTTTAATAGTAACGATTATATGTTATTAAATTTTCAAAATTGAAGATGTCTACTGTACAATTAATTTTCAATTGGGGTGGACAATGGAAGAGCGATCGTGGGGTTTACTGGTATGAAGGTCAATAAGCAAGGGCTTTTAGATTTCAACGGAATGCAGCTTTGAGTAATTATTGGATAAAGCACACCGTATCACAGGTATTAATAAAAACCAGTACTGAGCTATATTAACTATTGTTGCTCAACCCATTTGTCCAAACATGCATATTGAGATCATTGGTGACGATGATGTTGAATTATTACTTGGCTGTGAGAATGTTGAGTCTCTAGTTTTTATAAGTGTATAAGAGGTTAGCGTGATTCAACAGATATAAAGGATACTTGTCAACCAGAAACTTTTTGTCAACCAAACCATGCATTTGAATTTGACTTTGATCTCAATTTGGAAACAATAAATATGAATGACATTAAAACGTCCAATACTAGTACAACATATCAACCAAACTCAGGTGTCCATTTAGATGGTATTAGGAAAGGATTTACATCATGTGGCAATGATAATACTTGTTCCCTTCTTCATTGTGGATTTAAGGATAGCTCGAGAATGGAGCATATTCATGACTTTTCGATTGATCACTATACAACGGATTGTGATAAACAAGAACAGCATACCTATCCTATTAGTTATGGTGAAACAACATTGAGTGGAGTTTCAAATTGATTGACCAATAATTTGAGCATGTTCAAAGGCTTGTTCCACCACCATGTGCATTATACCAAGTTAATTCTAATGAAATTGCTCCTAGACATAATCCTATGCATATTCAAGTTGGTGAATTATTTGACAACAAATAACAGTTTTAACTTGAGCTAGATAGATATGATTTTATCAATTGTATGCTTAAAAAGTTCGAGCTTATTAGTACCCTTAAAAAGTTTGAGTTGATCAATAGTAAGAGAAGATTTTATCAATTGTATGTTTTTCCAATTACTGTAGCCACTAACTCATCTTGATTCTCGAGCTGTTTTCTTTATTTTTGGTAATTTATCAAATTTTGTTTCAGTCATTTACACCTATAAAAATAATTATTTCCAAATCTTTGTGAACTAAAATCTAAATCTAAAATATATAAATTAGTTTGTAAATACCAAAACTAAAAATATAAATAAACCAAAATCAAACATGATGTGTGATTGGATTTGAAATTGGACTCAATCTTACCATTAAAACAAACAAAATCAAGTGAACTAAGCAAGTGAACTAACAAATGGTTTCAACAAACTAAAACCATGTTGTATCCATAAAACAACAAATTGTTTGAAAAATGTATTAGTGAATATAATGCCACATATATTAAGTAAGCAATATACATGCATTGTCATTTGTCTATTCAAACAATCATAAATGCAAATGTGGTTCAATTTTTCTTCTTACTAATTTATATTCAAAATACATCAATACTTACAATCAAAATCCACCCAAAAAACAAACCATCAAAATCCACCAACATTTACAATCAAAATCCACCTAAAGAACAAACAATAAAAATCCACCAATACCTATAATCAAATCCACCCAAAAAACAAAACAAACAATCATAATCCACCCAAAATACAAACAATCAAAATTCACCAATACTTTATGTCCACACAATCAAAAACCAATATAAACAATTAAAACTCATCCCAAAAAACAAACAATCAAAACCTACCAATACTAACATTAAATAGAAACAATAAAAAACCAACACAAACAATCAAAACTCATCCTACAAAACAAACAATCAAAATCCAAAACACTTAAAATCCAAATGAAAAACTAACACAAACAATCAAAACTCATCCCAAAAAACAAATAATCAAAACCCACCAATACTAATATTAAATAGAAACAATAAAAAACCAACACAAACAATCAAAATCTATCCTAAAAAACAAACAATCAAAACCCAAAAACACTTAAAATCCAAACGAAAAACCACCGCAAACAATCAAAACTTATCGTAAAAAACAAACAATCAAAACCCAACATAAACAATCAAAACACACCATAAATTATTCAACAAATACCGAAACACTTAAAATCCAAATGAAAATGGGTGAGTTTGGACAAAATATACCTTCGAATAGGTCGGATTTCGGAAGTTGTTGGGTCAAAACTTTCATCGAACACTTGGTGAGCATGCTTGGTAGGTTTGAGTTTCTATGGTCGGTTGTGGTTGAGCTTCGATGGATGGTTGTGGTTAAGCTTGAAGGCAGTTCAGCTTCAAGTTTGGTGGAGGTTGGTTGAGCTTAAGCGAGTTCGGGTGGAAGATGGTTCACTTCGATCGACGGTTAGAGTTTGGGTTAGTTTAAGTGGAGCTTCTACAATAGTTGGTTGTGGTTTCCGTCGGTGGGTGAAGCTCGGTTGAGTTCAGTACACCTTGGAATGGCGTTGGACTGCTCTAAAAATGAAGAATCAGGCTAATTGTTGTGGTGTTGTCTGGTGTGGTGTGAAGGAATAGGGTAGAAATGCTTAAGGGCATTTTAGTAAATTAGGATAATTTTGTAATTTATTTGCTTGAAAGAGTAATTACGTAATTCTAAGCCCCATCATGGGTACCCTGTAATGATTACTACTTAAAAAAAATTATTTTATGTTTTGAAATCACATGCAAACTCATTTTAATTATATTAAAATCCATTGAGATCAGACATTATATTTATGATCCAAAAATCTAACTACAATCATGTTAAAACAAGGAATAGGGGATTCACACCACTTGAACAAAGCGTACATGTATACAAGAAAAAAATTATTTTACAGGCCATTTTCCTTCTTCTTCATATAATTATTTTATTCGCAAAACAATATTTACTATTAGTTTAAAATTCATTAAAATTTTCATCTGTATAATCGATATCATTTAAAACAATTGTTTTAATCCTAAAAACTTTCAATACAATCAATGTTCAATAAATTTTATTTACAAACAAGAAGCAAAATTCAAACAAAGTATTTACTCATTAAGTAATCATTATTTAAATTTTTATTCACAATTATCCGATCAAATATCACCACATAAATGTTGGTTTAAAATATATTACCACATAAATTAATTCATGTTTTTGGAGAATGAATCTATTGGATTTTTTTATTTTATTTTATTACAATGTGTAAGATACAAACATTTAAATAAACAAGAAGATTTGGCATATTTTTCTTCCTTTTTTATAATTAAATTTAACTTATATTTATGCTTTTTTTTAAAGATATTAAATATATGATTTTAATGTTATACATTTTTTTTTTTAAAAAAAATTATAATAAAATAGTAATAAATAATAATATCACCAACATATAATACTATTAATGACATGTGAATTAATTTTAATGTTATACAATTTTTTTTAAAAAAAAATTATAATAAAATAGTAATAAATAATAATATCACCAACATATAATACTATTATTGACATGTGAATTATCAACATCTATTAGTGGCATGTGAGTTATGAATATTTTATAAATCATAAGATGATGTGATAATTGATATGAAGTTGACAACTCACACGCCATAATATTTGAACACGAATTTAAATAAAACATTTAAGAAGCTTAGCATTATTTATATTTTATGAGTAATGCTAGGCTTCACAATATTTTATCCAAATGATGCAGTGTGTGAACTATCAAAATCATATTAATTATCACATCATTTTATTATTTATAAGATTTTGACAACTCACATGCCACATCATTTAGATATGGATTTAAACAAAATATTTGAAAGCTTAACATTTATTATTATTATTGAATAATACTACTCTTCTTAAAAATTTGTCTAAAAATGTTGCTAAAATAATGTGATAAACTGATTTATAGCTACCACCTTAATTTTGAAATGATATATTGATGGTATGATAATTATATATAAACTTGTTACATTATTTAGATAATGAATTGGGTAAATTTTTGGATTGTGTAAAATTACTCATTATTATTATTAGAAATTACAAAAAATTACAATTCTAGAAAGGGAAAATTCACTTTTACTCACTTTTTTAAAAAATTTGTTTTTCACCCCTCAAACAAATTAATTTCAGCCTATACCAAATTACCCATTTTTCCTTATATATCTTGTTCTCATTCTCCATTGCTCACAGTATGAGATCTTTTACTTCATTTGTTGATTGTTTGAGGTTTATTGAGATTTTTTGAATTTTTTGTGATTTTTCAATTGTTTTTTTTTATTCCATTTTTTTGTGTTTTGGATATTGGATATTGATGTTTAGGATTAGATATGATTAGATTTAGTGAATTTAACTTGAAAATGAAGGTTTTTGATAAAATGTTGTAATGAAGAAGATGATTGAATTTATTGGGTTTTATGGGGTCATGTTTTGTGGCCACTTGATTTTGGTCTCATAAAACCTGATATTGGATTTAAATTTCGTATTTTTAAAATTTTCAGTTGAAAGTAGTTCAGTAAACTTGAGTGTAAAATAAAAATAATTTGTTTGAGGGGTTAAAAACAAATTTATAAACAATTGAGCGAAGATGAATTTTTGTTTTTAATTTGGGCTGCAAGTGAAATGCTTCGATTATTATTATTATTGTTAAACTAGACTTAAATAATAATAATAATAATACTAGCATTAAAGATTCTTCTCTTATGTACATGTAATTATCTGGATTAATGTAATCTCTATGTGTTTTTATTACCATAAATAGACTTAATAATATAAGTATTTTTTTGTTGAAACATTATATGTAATTAATGGTCAGCATTAACAGAAGATGATAAACACTGTTGTCCATTGCAGACAGTGAATCACGTTGACCAATCAGGGGTCGTTATTTGTAGTACAAACACATTCTCTTACAATCAACTGTATTGAACTCGATCTGGGTATCTGATTTCAGAGAAGGAGATTGTTTCTTGTCAGGTCAGTTGGACTGGTGACTCATCTGTTGCATGCGTTTCTGTTTTTATGATGTGTTTTCATTGCTTTTTGGATTGATGTGGTCAAAAGTTTTGGATTTCTCATTCATGTTTGTTGTTGTGCGATTGTTTGTTTGTGTAAGGGTGTTTGTTTTGAGTGGATGAATTCTGCTTTTGTTGAGGTTTTGTTTGTTTGTGTAAGGGTGTTTGTTTTGAGTGGATGAATTCTGCTTTTGTTGAGGTTTTGTTTGTTTGTTTGATGATGCATATGAATTGGTGAAATGGGTTGTGATTGAAGCTCACATTGGAGCTGTACTGTACATGTTGGTAATGCTTGTATATATGTATGTATGTTTGTGTGTGTCTATATGTGAATGTATGACTGCATATATGTATGTGTGTGTGTGTCTGTGAATGCTTATATTTATTCAAGATTGTTTGGTTGGATTATGAGTGAGTATGCTTTACGAATTATAATATTGGTTCTGTGAAACTAGAAAACTTTGATTTTAATAAGGTGCTAATGACTACTTTTGTTGGATTGGGGATATGTGTTTGTATTTGACAGAGGATTGTGTTGGAATTGACTTGATTTTATTTGTGTGAGAACCATGAAGCTATTTTTTAATTATATAACTTGTGTTGAATGATTATGATTAAGTTGAGTTCTAGTGTGGTATTGCTGATTTTCTGTAATTTTGCTGGTGCCTTGTTTGTGATACACGGGGAATGATACTTGTGGGGATTGTCTGCTGTTTGATCAGTTTGTTTTTACATTTTGTTTGAAGAGTTCAATCCCCAGATAATAGAATTCAGAATCTCGTGCATATGGAATGTCAATGGTTGTTTCAGGATTTAACTTCTTTGCAAACGATTACGAGATGAAATGAATGGCCCCAAATGACTTGAGTTGTGTAAATGTTACTGCACTAATTACTCAATTTGTTTACAGGAAACATGTATGAGGGAAGGCTCTCGGAGAAGGGCTTTGATGAAGGTGAAAAAGAATCATCAAATTCTTCATTTGATAAGGTGTGCTTGTTCATATTTTGAAAAAGTTGGAAATTTAAATTCTTAATATACGGGGATAAAAGTGAATAAAAAACTAGACAATTTATGTGGTTTAGCTTAAAGCTTTCATTCAAGGGGACAGTCGCTTGAAAATTTCCACCGTATCAGATTTTCCCTTTGTAATGTTGTATTTGATAAACTGGAGTCAGACCTTAAAGTTGGCATGTGAGGCAGATACAGGTTTTAGTTATGTCAAAGCCAAAGCAAACAGTTGATTTGGTTTTAGTTATGTCATCCCTTTCAGTGCCATATTTTGAGTAGGAGTGACTGCTGTAACCTCAAAATGCGTAACTGGTGATAAGCAGATCATTTTCCATTGCTCATCTAGTATGAAAACAAAATTGAAAAAATATTCTGCAGCCAACAGATCAAAAGGCTATGTTTTTCCTTTCAAGTGCTTATATTGAGAAGAGTACACTTTCTTTTATTGCTTAGTAGGTTATCTGTATTAAGACAGTTGATAACAATATTACTTTCGAGGTTTCAATCAGATCTATTTGTGACTCTATAGAAATTTGTTGCTTTAAATCCTTTAAATGTATGTTTTGTATTTAATTTTTCGTTTTTTTTTTCTCTCCTGCACAAAGGTCGACCCAGGGAAACCTGCCCCTCTCACCTGGCAGCGGAAAGTTAATACTGAGGAAATCAACCTTTCATTGTTTTCGTTGAATTGGAAGGAGATTATACAGATGGTATGGTACGAATTAAGATATCAAAAGTTGTTTGACCTTCAAATCCTACCTTCATCACATTTGATGCAAAAATAAATTTCGATTACTTTAAAGGGCTTAGAATTGGAGAATAAGATTTTATAGAGGTTATTGGATATGAACATTTTAAGTTTAGTATGATGGTAGGTATTTTTAGTAGAGACTTAATTTTTAGCTAAGTTGAGATTACATTGAGAAAGGGTACGGTCAAGTGTTTTTCATGAATATGTCTACATGATCCAATTTTTTCTTTTACATGCTTATGACAACTTAAGATGAGACAATGGTTGTCATACCATTATAAAATTAGTTAGATGTGTAGCATAATGTGAGCACAAATTGTTTGCCTTAGTGATTTGTGCGTATCTTGCTTTAGGCTTGCTTCTATCTGACCTACGGACGTCAGAAGTTTGTCAGATACTTATACACTATATAGATTGTTGGCTGATAAACTAACAACGTAGAGTGGACTATAAGCAATTTATGCTGAGAATCATTAACTTATTTGAACTCTTCTTCGGCTCTCTCTTTTCCTAATATAAACTCATGGCATCTGATTTTGAAGTGTTGGTTAGAAAAATGAAATCAACTTGTGACATCTGAATACACTTGTACATGACATTTTTCCTTTGATGTTACTGTACACAATTGATTGTACTTACATCTTAAAGTTCTTGGAATTGTTTTAGATCGATGTTAGGGATTCATTATTCTAAATAGGTTTGTTTATTCATAGTATAATGCCAAATGCATAAATTAGGAAATGAAAGTCAATTGTTAAAATTTCTTGTAGTGGAGCAAGAGTAATCATTAGGATCAATTGCTCTTACTTCAGTAACTTGAGTTTGTGCAAGGAGTGGGTGTGGGGTTTGATTAAAAGAAAACCAACTCTTACGTAATGTCATTGTTCCTATCATGTCTTGTTATCTATGTCCACAGAATTGTGTCTTTTGTTTGAACAGGCTCCTATAGGTATTCGAATTTGGCGTTATATTCAAGAAGAAAGTGCTAAAGGACAGGTGACTTTTTTTTCCTTCCTTTATGTTCAGTTTACCTTGGTGTAACAAATCGTCTTATCAGAATTTTGGAATGCTTTTGCTCATGTATATCTCTATGACTTCCTTGCGGCAGATTTTCATTGATCCCTTTGTGAAGCGCTGGCTTACATCTTCTCACGGCATTCCCCTCGGTGGTATCGGGTAAATCCTTAATTTCTAACAGAAACTTGCTGTTTTTTGTTGACCACTTTGTGTTAAATGTCCCCTTCATATTTGTAGGTTTTTTTATTTTTGGCAGTGGTAGAACATAATAATGTAATTTTGATCTCTTCGGATACCCTTTTCTCATTTACTTTGTTGGGGAAACCAAACCAACCTGTAGTGCAGGAAGCATTGGAAGAAGTTACAGAGGTGAATTTCAGCGCTGGCAACTATTTCCTAGAATTTGTGAAGAGAAACCAGTTTTAGCAAATCAATTTTCTGTAAGTTTGATGCATATACCTGGCTAGAGAAAGGGAAACAAGTTTCTGACCTAAGCACCGTGAAAAATCCATTTGCTTTGTCACCAAATGTTTAGTGATACAATCAACAATTTTAGAATCTATGAGAAGTCACCTCACTAATAACTTTTTCTGTTGTCTGATACTCTTATTTGAAAAAGTATGATGTTGTACATTGAAGGAGAAAGGAGTAGTTAATGTTATGTAGTAGCCATGATTAGACCTTATAATTTCTAATAAATATAAATTCTATCTCCAAGTATTGCCGACAGAAGTTTTGTGACTCGTGTCTTTAATATATTTTTTGAAGTTTAATTTGATGTTAGCTCAAATGTGAAAAACCTTGGAAGGCATGGTTTGAAGGAGCACGTTGTGGCTTTATATAGGGAATCAGTATTTATTAGCTTGTAGTTAGGTGTCTCTACAGTTATCTGTTATACCATAAGTCTAAATTTGTATCTGGAATTGTTTGAATTAACTTTGATTTTGAGACAAAATCATGGAAATATTTTGGAGGCTGTTAAATGTTATTGATTGCTTGGGCGAAAATGTCATTGGTTTTTTTTTTTTTTTTTTTAATTGTGAACTTGAACACCACATGTAGGTTTTTGTTTCTCGCTCAAACGGTGAAAAACATTCAACTGTACTGTGCCCAAGAAACCCAGGGTTGCCGATGTAAGCGATCATTCTGCCGCCTTGTTATATTATCTAAAGCAAATAAACTCATTTGATAAGTTCCTATAAAATTTTGTCTGTATATAAATTTTGAAAAAAAACGAAGCCAGATTAAAGAACATTGAACAGGAAAGACTTACTTGATGTCATGTGGACAAACAGAGACAACAATGCTTTAGGAATTGGATCATGGGACTGGAATCTGAAGGGGGATAAGGCTACATATCATGCTCTGTATCCAAGGGCATGGACTGTATATGAAGGTAATCTACGTTAACTATATGTATTCTTCTGGTTCTTTGAGTTCATCAACAAAGATATATAACTACCACAGATCAACCTACTGTCTATAACTGCAGGTGAACCAGACCCTGAACTGAAAATTGTTTCTCGTCAAATATCCCCCATTATTCCACATAATTACAAGGAGAGCAGCTTCCCTGTATCAGTTTTTACCTTCACGGTAAGAAGCGTTCTCTTATAAAAGTTGTCTGGACATTGGATACAACTCTCCTTGATGTTAAGCAGTTGATTTTGTGTTTTTCAGCTACATAATTCAGGAAAGACTTCTGCAGATGTCACCTTGCTTTTTACATGGACAGTAAGTCATTCCTTACAATGGACTTCATCCTTATCAGTTTTACTGTGTTTGGTGCTGTATCTTTATTGTTTGATCAGTATATCTTACAAGAAAGATCATTATTTGGGCCACTTAGTTTATATGAGATAGACATCAAGTTGTATTTTCTATGCCTCATTCAGAATTCTGTTGGAGGGGTTTCTGAATTTTCTGGCCTTCACTACAATTCAAAAATAAAGTAAGAACTCTGTCTGTTGAGATTATAAAATATGTATCTATAGGTTTAGGTTAAGAATTGTCTTATTATAGTATATAGTTACTCAGAACAGCATTGGTCTTGATAGGATGAAGGATGGAGTGCATGGTGTACTTTTACATCACAAGTAAGTTTCTTTCTTTCCTGTAGATTGGGAAAAAGTTCAAGACTTGATTTCTGAAGCTCTTTATTGTATCTTATGTGTACTAGTTTTTCTTATGTAACATCTTTATTTACCTATACAGGACTGCAAAGGGGCTACCCCCTGTGACCTTTGCAATTGCAGCTCAGGAGACTGATGTTGTCCATATCTCAGAGTGTCCTTGCTTTGTAATATCAGGGAACTACGATGGTATAACTGCGAAAGACATGTGGCATGAAATAAAAGAGGTTTGTAGCCTTGTCCATGTAATATCTGAAGCCTACAGAAACTACTGTGGAAATATAAACTAAATCCTCTACTGAGGGTAATGTGTTTGCAAGCAAAATTTGAAACATATAATTTTTCTTAAAAGTTGAAGCGCACACATAGGCACACACATTATCGGCAATGAAGCACACGCACTGGCACACATCATCGACAATGAAGCACACACATGGGCATGCATCATCGACAATGAAGCTACTTTCATATCCAGATAAAACCCAAAATGGGGACATAGGCACACACATCATTGACAATGAAGATCATAGGCACACACATCCTTGACAATGAAGATCTTTTTAAGATTTTAATTCAGTTGTGTTTTTTTTAGGGAAGGAAAGCTTACCTAATGAGAAGCTACTCTCTATTACTACTTAAAGTCTGTTGCATGTATAGCAATAATTTTAGAGATTGATGGCGAAATTTATATGCTATTACTAGGTGTTTAATTTGTTGGAAACAGTTCTTTTGTAAGTGACTGTTTTCTCAGTCCATACTGACCCTCAGACAGGCTATCATGTTTTTCGTTTTTGGCTACCATTCTTTTGGTTCATACTTGTTGAACAAGATTTTTTTTCTTTCCAGAATACCGTAGTGAAGCCTAAGATGTTTTATTGGAAATTGGTCTTGTGTTATTATTAATATCAATTTGTGAATAATACTGAGTGTATTATTTCCTGTGGTCTTACATATTTGATCTGTTACTGACAATGATTCTATTCTCCATTGCAATAGCACGGATCCTTTGACCGCCTTAATTCTGCTGAAACATCATTGCCTTCAGAACCTGGATCATCTATCGGTGCAGCTATTGCAGCTTCTCTGACAGTTGCATCAGGTTCAGTGGGTACTATTACATTTTCGTTGTCATGGGACTGCCCGGAAGTGAATTTCTCAAGTGGAAAGACATATCACAGGTGGACAGCTAAAAGTTGCCTAACACTTGAGCAATTGAAAGATCTATGAGCTGAAAAGATTTTTGTCTGCAGGCGTTATGTGAAATTCTATGGAGCTCATGGGGATGCAGCTGCCGATATTGCTCATGATGCTATTCTTGGTAATGTTTCAATTATAACATTTCACTGTTAATAGTTAGATATTTATTAACTTTCAAAGGTAAATCGTGACCCAAAATTGAGAGTGGGATTGCATATAATTGTTATATGAGTTTCAAGTCTAGTTGCTAATAAATGTTGACGACTCCTCTTTTCTTAAACATAGAGCATGGCAAGTGGGAGTCACAGATAGAAGCATGGCAAAGACCAATTCTCGAAGACAAGAGGTTTCCTGATTGGTGAGCTGAGATGTTGTATTTGGTTGTTGCTCCTAAAGAAATGTACGAAGTTTTCTCAATGACTCTTTGCAGGTACCCTGTCACTCTCTTCAATGAGCTCTATTATCTAAATTCTGGGGGGACAATTTGGACAGGTACATGGAGTCATTCATTTGGAAATTTACTTGTTTTGATGATCATGGCTTTATTTATTTATTTATTAATATAATTTTTGTTTTGCAGACGGATCACCTCCTCTCCATGGTCTAGCGAGCATTGGTGCAACAAAGTTTTCTCTTGATAGGTCACAGTCAGATCTGAAGAAAGTCATTGATGTTCCCACTCACAATGATACTGCTGTCAATATTATTGACAGAATGACTTCAATATTGGAGCAAATACACACTCCAGTTGCACTAAATTCTGCTTTTGGGCCAAATTTGCTTCAAGAAGGAGAAGAAAACATTGGTCAATTCCTTTATCTTGAAGGGTTTGAATATCACATGTGGAACACCATTGATGTCCATTTCTACTCATCTTTTGCACTTGTCATGCTATTTCCAAAACTTCAGCTCAGTGTCCAAAGAGACTTTGCAGCAGCTGTAATGATGCATGATCCCAGTAAAATGAAGCTCCTACATGATGGAAAGTGGGTTCCAAGAAAGGTTCTAGGAGCCGTTCCCCATGATATTGGAATTAATGACCCGTGGTTTGAAGTAAATGCCTACTGCCTTTATGACACAGATAGGTGGAAAGACTTGAATCCAAAATTCGTTCTCCTAGTTTATAGAGATGTGGTTGCAACCGGAGACAAGAAGTTTGCAAAAGCTGTTTGGCCATCAGTTTATGTCGCAATGGCATATATGGATCAGTTTGATAGGGACGGAGATGGAATGATTGAGAATGATGGCTTTCCTGATCAAACGTATGATACATGGGCTGTGTCTGGTGTGAGTGCATATAGTGGAGGGCTATGGTTGGCAGCATTACAGGCTGCATCAGCCATGGCACATGAAATAGGTGACAAGGGTTCTGAGGATTATTTTTGGTTTAAATTTCAGAAAGCAAAAGTAGCATATGAGAAATTGTGGAATGGTTCGTACTTCAACTATGACAATAGTGGAAGCAGTACAAGTTTGTCTATCCAAGCTGATCAATTGGCTGGACAATGGTGTGTTGTAACTGACTTAACCTGTCTTGCTTATGAAAGCTGACTAAGTGCTTGATTTCTTCAAATATGGAATACTTGGGAATCATTTAGAAAATGCTGTTTTCTAATGCAATTTGCTTGGTCAACATTTAAAAAATTTTAGAAAGTACTTTTCCTTTGTTGAAAGCACAAAGTTCTCTTTCGCAGAAAATGTGGCGTGATTGTTATTTCCAGTACTTGTTCTGATAATAATGCTATAGTTTTTATCGTTGGTTGGTTTTTAATATTTTTTGTTGGTAAGAAACCATAATTGAAGTTTTATGGTAGGTACGCCCGAGCATGTGGTCTTCAGCCCATTGTAGATGAAGACAAAGCAAAAAGTGCATTAAAAATGGTTTATAATTACAATGTTTTAAAAGTGATGGATGGGAGGCGGGGGGCTGTAAACGGGATGCTACCTGATGGAAGAGTGGACATGTCATCAATGCAGTCAAGAGAGATATGGTCTGGAGTCACATATGCAGTTGCTGCTACAATGATCCAAGAAGATATGATAGACATAGGATTTGAAACTGCCAGAGGAATCCATGAAGCTGCATGGTCTGAAAATGGACTGGGGTAAGATAGCTTTCCCTTTTCACATGATTTCCCTAAAACATGAACCACTAGATATAATTCGGCTATATGCTTATAACAGAAAGGTTATTTGGCAATGTGTTTACTCCAAAAGATCATTGTTCTCATGCGACTTGAATTGAACTGTACACTAATATATCACTGTCTTTTCTTTTTAACAGCTATTCGTTTCAAACTCCCGAAGCTTGGAACACTAAAGACAAATATAGATCAGTATGTTACATGCGTCCTTTGGCTATATGGGCGATGCAGTGGGCTCTATCGAGGCCAAAAACTATTAGCTGTGAGACAAGACTTGAAGTGAAGGAAGAGTCTTTGCGAAGACACCATGCTGGGTTCTCCAATATTGCTCGGCTTCTGAAGATGCCAGAGGATGTAGAACCTAAAGGCCTTTTACAGTCTTTGTTTGATTATACTTGCAAGAGGATGCTCCCATAAGCCTCTTACTGATTTTTTGTGCAATGATAATGTAATAGCAAGAGAACACAATAGTTGAAGATTATGTGGTATGTTGAATTATGAGTGTAGATGTGTCAGCTATTCTGTTGCAATTATTAGGAGTTGTTGAAGTTAGTTGATAGAAGTTAGCTATTAGATAAAGTGTTATCAAAAGGTCTTAATTAGTTGTTGTAGTTAGTTGTTGGATAATAATTTATCAAAGTCTTTATTGTAATTGTTAGTTGTTAGATAATAGTCAAGAGGAAAACAAGTGATTGTTAGACTTTTATTAGGCTTGTATATTTAAATAAACTCTCTTGTTAGAGGAGGTAGGATGAAAATCACCAAAAATTTCATTGTATCAAAGCAGTTTTTCTCTGAACTCTAAGAAATCTTTATAACCAAATTTGGAATGGCAACACCAAGTGCTTCTCCTACCAGTCCAGTAGCATCATCATCCTCCGACATTGCTTTATCTACTCATAATAACAATGGTGGTTCTGGTAATGAAAACAATGAAAACATCCCTCATATGCCCATTACTGGTCACAACTGCCTGTAGTGGTCACAGTTTGTGTCTATTTTTATTTGTAGAAAAGGGTAGGATGATTACATTATAGGAACCATACAAGCACCAGCAGAAAACGATCCAAAGTGCAAGCAATGGAAGACAGAAAACAGCATGGTTATGTCTTAGCATATTGGTCAGAATTTTCTCTTGTACAAAACTGCCAAACAGATCTGGGATGCAATTATGCGACAATATCCTGGCAGCGATAATGTAGCTGAGTTATTTGAAGTAGAAAACACTCTTTTACAGACTGCAGCAAAGGGTGATGAACATTACTTAATATTTCAGCAAACTGACTCAGTTATGGTAGCAACTTGATGTGTTTGAAAAGCACAAGTGGGATACTGCAAACGACAACAATCATTACAAGGAGATTATTGAGCAGAAAAGGGTTTTTATGTTCTTACTTGAGCTGAATTCTCAACTTGACGAAGTGAAAAACAGAATTCTTAGAATCAAGCCACTACCAGACATCTAAGACGTGCTTTCTGTGGTAAGAAGGGAGGAAAGTCGGAAAAGAATTATGATGGGGAGTACTAGTATTGAAACCAAGACTGAAAATCCAGGAAATGATAGTTCTGCACTGGCAGTTCACACTACTCAATTTGTATCAGCTAAAAATCGTCCAAGGAAGGGAAAATCTTGGTGCGATCATTGCAAGAGGCATGGCTATCTCAAAGAAACCTGGTAGGAAAACTGACAGATTGGAAACCAAAACACAGCAGGGAGAGTCGAGAAAATCTGGTAACCGGAACTGACAGTGTACCAGCAATAGAATAGAATCTGTTTAACAAGGAACAGATGAATCTTTTGCAGCGATTGTTCTCTCCATAGTCTTCTCAACAATTGTGATAGAAACTGGGTCTGTGGCCTAGAAAGGTAACTGTCTAATTGCTTTAAATGCAAAGAAAAGTTTACAAAGATCTTGGATAGTAGATTTGGGAGGCTTCGATTATATGATCGAAGATAAATCATTGTTTGTTGATTTTGTTCAAAACCACAACAGTGCATCAGTCAAGATTGCTGATGGTTCCTTGTTGAAAGTTGCAGGGACAGATTCTGTAGTGGTCGCATCGAGTATTACATTGAAAAATATTCTATTAGTGCCTAGTCTAGATTGTAATCTGCTATCAATAAGTAAATTAGCAAGCGATTTAAATTGTATTGCTAAATTTACTTCAAATCAACATGTATTTCAGGACTGGAACTCAGGAAGGATGATTGGCAATGCTAATTTGCATGCAGGACTCTACTTAGCAAGCGATTTAAATTGTATTGCTAAATTTTCTTCAAATCAACATATATTTCAGGACTGGAACTCGGGAAGGATGATTGGCAATGCTAATTTGCATGCAGGACTCTACTTGCTTCAGGTTGGACCCGATTCTAACAAGCTCTCTTTTTTAGTTAGGAATGAATCTACTATTAGCTCATCTAGTTTGTCAAATGAAGTTGTTAGTTTCAATAATGATAATGATGTTTTTCTGTGGCATTATAGATTAGGGCATTCTAACTTTATGTACATGGAAAAATTATTTCCAGCTTTGTTTAGGAATAAAAGTTCTCAATCCTTTTAGTGTGAAGTATGTTTCTTATCAAATAAAATCACCAAACTTATTCCATACAAAACTATAAACATTCTCGTCATTTTACCTTGATACATAGTGATGTATGAGGTCCTCTAGGGTTTCAAATGTCACTGAAGCAAAATGGTTTGTCTCTTTTATTGATGACTGCACAAGACTCATTTGGGTATTTTTAATGAAAGAAAAATCAGAGGTGCATCAAATTTTCAAAATCTTTGTTAAAATGACACAAAATAATTTTGATACAAAAATTAAAACTTTAGAACTGATAATGGCAAGGAGTTTTTCAATAAAGACCTGAATAATTTTTTGCTACAAGAGGGTATTGTCTATTAAAATTCCAGCATTGAAACCCCTAAACAAAATGGGGTCTCCGAAAGGAAAAATAGATACATCTTGAAAGTAGCAAGGTCTCTCATGTTCACTTGTAATGTTCCTAAATATTTTTAGGGAGAAGCTATTCTTATAGCAACCTATTTAATCAATAGACTTCTATCAAGAGTCTTAGATTTTACAATTTCATGTGATGTTCTTTTACAGAATTATCCAAATAATAAAATGATTTTAAATCTTCCTATTAAGATTTTTGGATTTTGTTCACATTAATCAAATATATAGAAGCAAACTTGATCCAAAGTCCATAAACTATCTCTTTGTTAGTTATTCACCAACACAAAAAGGATATAAATGTTATTCACCTACTACAAAAAAATTTTACATTTCAAAAGATGTTATGTTTTTGGAAACAAAACCATTTTTCCAAGATAAAGTAAAAGAATAGTCATTGTCTAGTCATCATTGGGAAAGTTTGGATAAGCCTTATTATGAGTTAGTTGATCTATTTGAGAATCAAGCCAATCCTATACTAGATTCGTCCATGTCTCCTTCTAAGACTAAAGTTCTATCTTTTCAGGATAACCTTATAGAAAATTTTGATATAATTTCTTCTAGTCTGGAATTATCTCCTAAAAACACATCTATTCATAATAATAATACTTCTGACAAAGATAGGATTTCCAACAGCCTAGATAAAACTCATGAGCTAAGTCCTAGTCAAAGATGTATTCCAACTAAAAAAGAATTGATCGTATACACTAGAAAATGGAAAAATTATGAGCAACCTAGACTTACATCGTAAGTTGAGCAACACCAAGAATTTGAACTGGGTAAAACAATCCATGAAAGTAGCATAGACTGAGATATAGTAGAAACAGAACAAAGTGATAGCCTTATTTCGGATGCTGCTAAGGATGACAATGAGTTGCCAATTGCCCTGAGAAAAGGGGTAAGAAAGTGCAGAAACCGACCTCTATATCCTATTTGTAAGTATGTGTCTTATGATGACCTTTTATCTTTATTCTAGCTTTCTCAACCAACATAATGAAAACTGAAATTCCTAGAAGCATAGAAGAAGCATGGCAGATTCCAGAATGGAAAGTAGCGGTAGATGAGGAAGTTAGAGCTCTTGAGAAAAATGAGACATGGGAGATAATAGAACTACCTAACGGAAGAATTCAGTTGGCAGTAAATGGATATTCACAATAAAGTACAAAGCTGATGGCAGTGTTAACAGATTTAAGGTAAGATTAGTAGTTAAGGGGTTCACTCAGTCATGTGGGATTGACTACGAATAAACCTTCACATAAATATCAAAACTTAATATAGTCCGAGTTTGTTATCAATGGCAGCTAACCTAGATTGGAAACTTCACTAGTTAGATGTTAAGAACGTTTTCTTGAATGGTTCTTGAATGGAGAGCTAGAGGAGGAAGTGTATATGAGTATCTCACTGGGTTTAGAAAATATAGCTAACAAGGGGTTGGTATGCAAACTTAAGAAGTTATTGTATGGACTAAAACAGTTCCTACATGCATGGTTTGAGCAGTTTACAATCGCTGTGAAATAGAGTGGCTTTATACAATGTTAATCACACCATACATAGATTAAATGAGAGGTTGATAGTTTTTATTGTCTAAGTAGATGATATAATTCTTACTGGAAATTGTGAAAAGGAGATTCAATAGCTAAAACAGTACTTAGCAAGGGAATTTGGGATAAAGGACTTGGGGAATTTAAAGTACTTCCTTGGCATGGAAGTGGCATGGTCAAAGGAAGGAATAGTTATTTCTCAAAGCAAATACAATATTGATCTTCTAAAGGAGACAAAAATGAGTGATTGCAAACCAACTGAAACACCTATGGACTATACAATTAAGTTAGGACAGCTTGAAGGTAGTCCTCCTATTGAAAAAGAAAGGTATCATAGATTAATTAGGAAACTAATATATCTTTCACACACAAGACCAGACATAGGGTTCCCTATAAGTACTGTGAGTTAATTCATGAATAAACCCATAGAAGAACACATGCAAGAAGTGGTTAAAATCTTGAGATACCTGAAATTCATACCAGGTAAGGGATTGTTTTTTAGAAAAAACACAAGTAGAAGCATTGAAATCTTTATGGATGTGGACTAGACAGGTTCAATCACAGACGAGAGATCTATGTCTGGTTACTATAATTTTGTATGGGGTAATTTAGTCACTTGGAGAAGCAAAAAACAGTCAGTAGTGGCTAAAGTAGTGCAGAAGCTGAGTTCCGATTATAACACATGGAATTTGTAAAGGAGTTTGGTTAAAGAGAGTACTAACTTAACTGAAAGTACCCATAGAAGCGCCTTACTAATGTTTTTGTGACAACTAGATAACCATAAAAATTGCAAAGAATCCTATACTACATGATCGGACAAAGCACGTAGAAATTGATAGGCATTTTAATAAAGGAAAAATCGAATAAGGCAATTTTGACTTGGCCTGTATTCCTACTGTTTCTCAGACAGCAGACATTCTCACAAAACCTTTAGTTAGAACAAGATTTGATAATATGTCCACCAAGTGGGAATGCTGGACATTTAGCACCTAGTTTGAGGAGGGGTGTTGAATTATGAGTGTAGATATGTCAGCTATTCTATTGCAATTATTAGGAGTTGTTGACGTTAGTTGTTAGAAGTTAGACATTAGATAAAGTTTTATCAAAAGGTCTTAATTAGTTGTTGTAGTTGTTAGTTGTTGGATAATAATTTATCAAAAGTCTTTATTGTAAATGTTAATTGTTAGATGATGGTCGAGAGTTAAACAAGTGATTGTTAGACTTTTATTAGGCTTGTATATTTAAATAAATTCTCTTGTTAGAGGAGGTAGGATGAAAATCAATAAAAATGTAATGGTACAATGTTAAAATCCATGTAATTATTGTAGGATCTGTTGAGATATATGTTTTCTAGTCGTTAAAAGTTTTATGTTATTTAATAGTCTTATTGGAGTTAGGTGTTAAATAGAGTTTTATGTTATTTAATAGTCTTGTTGGGGTTAGGCATTAGATAGAGTTATTTTTCAAGAAGTATTATTTATTTAATGATTAGATAGGTATCATTGTTTAAGTGGTTGTTAGTTATTTATTAAATATTAGCTAGTGGTTGTGCAATTAGTTGTTTTTTATATTAGGCCTATATATTTAAACCTTTACTCATTTAGAGAGGGATGGAAGAGAATAACATAAAAAGCCACATGGTATCAGAGTTTTTTTAGCTCTTATTTATTTTAATATAGTGATCCAAACACGGGATGGCAACCCCAAGTTCTTCAAAGGTTACATTCGGTTCGAACTCAAATCCTCCTAATAATATTGGAGGAGGAGGGTCTAATAGTCAAACTTCTAATCTACCCATTACCACACTTAAGTTGAATGGGAACATTTTTCTCTAATGGTCCCAATCAGTTTTGATGTACATCAGAAAGAAAGAAAATGATGAGTATCTTCTCAAAGCTGTCACTGCACCAACAAGCGACCATCCTACATATAACAAGTGGACTGTAGAAAACAATATGGTCATGTCATGGCTAATAAACTCCATGAATAATGATGTGAGCAAGACTTTCTTATCATGTGATATTGCAAATCAGATTTGGGAGGCAACAAAGAAGTCTTATTCAAGCAAAGATAATACTGTAGAAAATACGTAATTGAAGGCCTGATGCATGATCTGCGACAAGGCAATGGAACAGTGACCCAGTACTATAAAACACTCACTCGCTACTGGCAGCAACTTAACATATTTGAAAGGAAAGATTGGAAGTGTGCTAAAGATGCAATGAAGCATAAGGAAGAATTCAAGGAAAGGAAAGTGTTCAAGTTCCTTTATAGGTTAAACTAGAATTTGAATGAGGTTTGTGCAAAATTTTTAGTCTAAAACCACTTCCAAAAATAAGGGAAGTGTTTTCGGAAGTTAAAGAGAAGAAAGTCAGAAAAAAATGATGATGGGAATACAATCCAAACTTGACAGTATCAGTAGTGCAGAAAACTTAACGTTAGCTATTCGAGGAAATCATAATCAACTCTGTGATTCTCGACAGAAGAGAGGACGTCCATGGTGCAAGCACTATAAACGACATGGTCACACTCAAAAGACTTGTTGGAAATTACACGGTAAGCTAGCAGATTGGAGACCGAATATGACTCAGAATAGTCATGAAATCAAAGCAAATCAAGTATCTATCAGTCAGTCATCTAATACAAATGAAGGGGGTCATTCAAATAAAGAATTGTATGACTTATTGCAAAAATTTATTACCTAGAATAACATAAATAATTTAGTGGTTGGGACAAGTTCCATGGCTTAAAAGGTACTTTTATCAGTGCTTTAAAGATTGACAATAAATATATTGATATCTGAATTGTAGATTCAGATGCTTCTGACCATGTGATAAGAGATCCTAATGTCTTTCATTCTTATAATCCTTGTCATAAAGATTTTTCAATTAGAGTTGCAGATGACTCACTATCGAAGGTTGAAGGAATAGGGACTGTTGTGATTTCAGAGGATATAACTCTTGAAAATGTTTTATTAGTTCCCAATCTTGATTGTAATTTACTTTCAATAAGTAAACTTACAAGAGATCTAAGGTGTATAACTGAATTCTCTCCTGGTTTATGTGAATTTCAGGACTTAGCTTCTGGGAGGATGATTCGCAATGTTGAAATGAGGTCAAGACTTTATCTTATCAAAGTTGGTATTTTCCTAAAAAGACAAACTCAAAGGGACAGCAATCTTAAGTCTAGAATTAGGTTGAATAATCATGTTAGAACAAATAAAGAAAATGTCATAATGTTATCACATTATAGGTTAGGACATCCCAATTTCATGTTATTTCGAAAGTTGTTTCCATCGTTATTTAATGATAAAGATCCAAAGTTCTTTCAATGTGAAATTTGTTAGTTATCCAAACACACTAGGAATTTTTATTCGATTCAATCTTACAAACCAACTCAACCCATTGCAATGATGCACAGTGATGTTCGGAGACTCTCTAGGGTCAATAACATCACTGGATCTAGGTGGTTTGTGTCATTTGTATATGATCATACTAGACTGACTTAGACATTTTTTATGAAAGAAAAATCCGAGGAAGTTCAAATTTTTTAAAATTTTTATAGTATAATCAAAAATCAATTTCAAACAAGAATTAAAGTATTAGAACAGATAATGCAAAAGAATACATTAATTCAATTTTAAATAAATTTTTGTTAAATGAAGGAATAATCCATCATAGCTTATATGTGGATATCGCACAGCAAAATGGAATTTTAGAAAGGAAAAACCAACATTTGTTAGAGGTAACTAGGTCTTTAATATTTGCAACTAATATTCCTAATTTTTTTTGTGGTGAAGCTATACTAACTACAGCATGCCTCATCAACAGACTACCTTTTAAAGTTTTAAATTATCAAACACTATGTCAGGTTTTTCAAAAATTACCCCCACAAAACTGGATTATTTTAAATATTCCTTCAAAAATGTTTGGATGTATTGTATTTGTTCACAGTTGTTCACAAACTAGAAGTAAACTTGACCCAAAATCCATCAAAACAATTTTCCTTGGGTACTCAGCTAGTAAAAAAGGTTACTATCCATGGATGTAATATTTCCATCCATATCTCTAGTTCCATGGATGCTATTCTCCTAGTACTAAGCGATTTTACATATCTATTGATGTAACATTTCTAGAGTTTCAACCTTTTACAACTCTAAACTAGAAGAAAACAATTTAAAACCATTAGAGATTAACCTTAGAGTGTCATCGTTGTTTGAATCAAATGACAATTTTGAGTCTCAACCTAATAAAGTTCCTAGCATGTCTGAAAATTTATATTTTAAGCCAAACACTATCCAACCAAACCAATAACAACTAAACATTAATATGCCTATCTCAAATCATTCCCTTCAGACAACTTCGAATCAAACTCTGCCTGAAAAACCTGAGATTATTGTCTATATGCGAAAAAGAATACTCAAATTGAGACAAGAGTTCAACCACAAGTTCAGCCTTATCAAAAATCAGAATCAGATGTTCAAGAACCTGAAAAACTCACTCAACAAGAAAATGAAGTTATAGTTGGTGAACCAATAGCTGAACTGAATCTCTTAGAAAATCTGAAGATAGATACAGTACAGCATAAAGACAAAGGAAATGAGTTACCAATTGCTTTGAGGAAGGGAACCAAGGAGTGTCGAAACAAATCGCTCTATCCAATGAACAATTATGTTTCATATGACAGGTTGTCACCCAATCTTAGAGCTTTTACTACAGTAGTTTCAGATGTTAAGATTCCCAATACATCCATGAAGTCTCAAATCATCAAAATGGAGAGCTATAATTAATGAGGAGCTGAAAGCTTTACAAAAGAATAGGACTTGAGGGATTTTAGACTTGCCGAAAGGGAGAAGCACAGTGGGATGCAAGTGGATTTTCACAGTGAAATCCAAGGTTGATGAAAGCATAGACAAGTTTAAATCTCAGCTAGTTGTTAAAGGTTACACCCAATCCTATGGGATTGATTATCAAAAAATCTTTGCACTAATGGCAAAGCTAAACACAGTGCAAATATTGTTGTCTTTGGTAGCCAATTTAGACTAGTCTCTTCACTAATTAGATGTGAAAAATGCTTTTCTAAGTGGTGATCTCGAAGAAAATGTGTACATGGAGATGCCA
This sequence comes from Dimocarpus longan, assembly GCA_022984855.1. Lineage (NCBI taxonomy): Eukaryota > Viridiplantae > Streptophyta > Magnoliopsida > Sapindales > Sapindaceae > Dimocarpus > Dimocarpus longan. The sequence goes on from CM041020.1 coordinate 14,548,470, forward strand.
CAAGGGTTAGAAGACGAGACAAATGTCAATAAATTGTGTAAACTCAAGAAATCTCTCTACGAACTAAAATAATCACCAAGGGCATGGTTTGATAGATTTACTAAAACTTTAAAGAGATTTGATTATTCACAATGCCAAGCTGGTCGTATTTAGTTGTAAAACATCTAACTCATGGAAATGTTTTAATTCTGATTGTCTATGTGGATGATGTAGTGATCACAGGTGATGACGAAATTAAAACTCAAAGGCTAAAGTAGTACCTTGCTAAGGAGTTTGAAATCAAGGACCTAGAAAGTTTGAAGTACTTCCTGGTCATGGTAGTGCTCGACCAAGAAGAGGGATCTCGGTTTCTCAGAGAAAGTACACTCTAAACCTTCTAAAAGAAACCGGTATGATAGGATGCAAACCAACTAGGACTCCTATGGATCAAACTACAAGATTTGGAGCTCTAAAAGACAGTGCACCAGTTGATAAGGGTAGATTTCAAAAGCTAGTTGGGAAACTAATATATCTTTCCTATACTAGGTTTGATATCAGCTTTGCAGTTAGTACAATTAGCCAATTTATGAATAGCCCAACGAAGGAACACATGAATGGAGTATACGGAATTCTAAGGTACCTAAACTTATGACCAGGTAAAGGACTATTCTTCAAAAGGGGAACTAATAAAAGCCTACAAATTTATGTAGACACAAACTGGGCAAAGTCTACTGATGATCGCAGGTCTACTTCAAGTTATTGTAGGTATATTTGAGGCAATCTTATGACTTGGAGAAGTTAAAAACAATCGATAGTGTCACAAAGCAGTGCTAAGGTAGAATTGAGAGCAATTGTCTATGGTTTATGTGAAGGAATATGACTGAAATGGGTGTTGAAAGAATTGAAGATACAAGTGGAGGAATCTATAGAGTTATAAAATGACAATCAAGCTGCTATAGCTATGGCAAAAGATCCAATTCATCATGATCGCACTAAACATGTCGAAATTGATTGACATTTCATCAAAAAAAAAAAAAAAAACGCTAGAGAATAGCCATCTAAATCTGCTTTACATTCCTACAAGTAGTAAAAATGCAAATATCTTGACCAAAGATCTACTAAGAATCATCTTTGAGAACATGAACTTCAAACTGGGCACAATTAATATCTATGACCTAGCTTGAGGGAGGGGTTAAATCCATGTAATTATTGTAGGATCTATTATGATATATGTTTTCTAGCTGTAAGAAGTTTTATGTTATTTAATAGTCTTGTTGGGGTTAGGTGTTAAATAGAGTTTTATGTTATTTAATAATCTTGTTGGAGTTAGGTATTAGACAGAGTTATTTTTTCAAGAAGTATTATTTAGTTAATGGTTAGATGAGTATCATTGTTTAAGTGATTGTTAGTTGTTTATTAAATATTGATTAGTGATTATACAATTAGTTGTTTTTTTTTATTAGGCCTGTATATTTAAACCTTGATGTAGGACAAGTAGCTTTGGATTTTGAAGAAGATATGGATAGAAAATTGGCTAGAAGAGCTGGTTCGAAGAAACGCGCATAACTTTCTGCTCGGTTGTCGGATTGCCTATTATAATTTGTTTTAGAAATGGGATTTTCGTGCTCTAGAGCGTGGCAACTAAGGTGCCCCGGTTGATGCGTTTACATCCTGAAATTTGTTGTTTTAGGCAGGCTGTCGGGCGGTTGAAGTTTATTGGGTTTTTTTTTAATTAGTTGTCATTTAATTAGATGATATCTATTTTAGTCTTTTTACATAATTAGGGTTTTTAGAGAGTATTTAAACCTTTTGATGTTTGTTTTGGAGAAAAAACATTATTATTATTATTATTATTTTGGTTACTATTATAATTTTCTGGCGAATTCCAGTAATCGTGTTTTAAAGTTTGCGTTTGCAATTTTATTTAACCTTTCGTTCTGCGTCAAACCTTCTCTCGTTTAGAGAGATGGAAGAGAATAAAATCAAAAGCCACATACAATAAAGCCATATTAAAGTGCATGCGTGCATAACATGGGTATCATTGTGACATGTATCCTTTCTTTTTTATTTATGTCACAAAGAAATTTAGGGTGCATGTGGTATCATTTTCAAAATGACATTTTTTAAAAGTAGTTTTAAAAATGAAAAACATTGTTTAAATATAACATTTGTCATATAGTTGGTGGAATTTCTGAAAAGTTATTTTAAAAAATTGAAAATGATGTAAATATATTTGATATTATTTTCGCAAAGAAGGAAAATAGCTGTTTGGAGAGAAAAATATTGGTTTGTCTTTAAAATCTGTTCCGAAAATGATGAAACATAAGAAAGTTGTTTTTTTTTTTTTAGTTATAATTGCAATTAAGTTGTTTTTAATTTTCAAAAACGTATTTTGCAGAACATTCATGCAAATACTTTTTTTTTTTTTTCTTTTTTGGGAGAAATCATGCAAATACAGTTACTCCTTTAGACATGCATGGAGGTTTCAAATTGGGCTGGTTTGACCCACGTTTTAGCCCATTTACGCAAAGCCTGCCACAAACGTGGGCTTGCCCAGTACCTTTGATGGGTTGGGCTCCAAATTTGAGAAACTGGATTTGTGCTCCATTAACACTGTACTCATTTGTTTTGTAAATACATTGCATTTAAGATTTTTTAAAAAATTATAATATGTAATTATAGTTTACTTAACATAAAAATTATTATTTTGTTAAATTTATTGGATTCCATATTTAAAATCAATCTATCTAATGGCACACAATGGTGAAATCGATACTAATAAAATCAATTCAAATTAAGGAGATTATAAATATATATATTTATAGATTTGTCTTTATTTATTTTTTTTCTCTTACATCCATTCATTAGTTACTGTGGATATTTAAGACACAGGTTAACACTATCCATACATATATACATATACAGGATAACTATACTGAGTAATGGTATATCTGATCTCACAATGTACACACATATCCATATGCACAAATAACTATTTTCGGATAAAATTTTGCAACTAATTTCTACACATAATATCTCCTCCTCAGAAGTCCACCAAGCCAATCTAATGAAAACCTCAATGGTACTAAAGCTGCAAGGAGCAACGGTCCTTTATTTCAGGATTCTGAAACCAGTCAAAAAGATAAGGCCCCAAAAAAGCTAGGACTATATAATCTCGATCAAATTACTCTTCAGAATCAATTCTTTCTTTTTTGTTGGTTGTCACATAACATTAAGGAAAATAAATTAATCATAACAAGAAAAAAAGTCTCAACTTGTTGGTGCTACAGGAGAATTTGCCTTTTCATTTCAAGGGCGGTTTTCTGATTCTTGGAGAACCGCTCTTGGAAATAAGATTTGGATTTTGTTTCGTAGATTAATAAGATTTTTTATATATTTATATATATATTCTTTTTTCCAAGGCAACCTAAAGAATCCTGAAAGGTGTGTATGCCTGTAGAAGGAGTGATAGGACTTTCTGATTCTGAGTGGGGTGTTTGTGCCCAATTCCAGGCTGGTTTCCAGGCACATATTTGTCGTTTTTTTAAGCATCGAAAAAGAGGAAAGAAATGGCAGGAAATCAGCATTGCTCGTGTTCTCAAGCTGGCGAATGGGTGAAGGGGAAAGTTATTGGCTCAGGATCATTTGGAGCTGTTCATTTGGCGATGAATAAGGCCTCAGGTTCACTTTTTGTGGTGAAGTCCGCGGTGTCTGAGGCTGGAATTCGAGCGCTGGAAAACGAGGCTGATGTTCTTGAAAGCTTGGATTCACCTCATATTGTTCGGTGTGTAGGGAGAAAGTTATTAAAGGAGAATGATGGTAAAGGAACACTTGATGTATTCATGGAGTACATGGCAGGAGGAAGCTTATCGGGTGTGGCAGAGAAGTTTGGAGGAGCATTGGATTCAGAAGTGATCAGGTTGTATACAAGAGAGATTCTCCAGGGTTTGAAGTATCTACATGATAATGGTATTGTTCATTGTGACTTGAAGTGCAAGAATGTGCTTCTGGGGTCGAACGGGAAGGTTAAATTGGCAGATTTCGGATGCTCAAAGAGGATAAATGAGCCAAAAATGGGGAATGGAGATACGATGCATTCCTGGAAATCGATTGGGGGAACTCCATTGTGGATGGCTCCTGAAGTTCTGAGAAATGAAGGGTTGGATTTTGCTTCTGATATCTGGTCTTTGGGATGCTTAGTTATTGAAATGGCCACAGGATGCCCTCCCTGGAATGGATTAAACGTGTCAAATCCAATGGCTGCAGTCCTGAAAATAGCTTGTGGCAATGAGACGCCTCAGTTTCCAACAGGGTTCCGTCAGGAAGGCCTGGATTTCCTGGAAAAGTGCCTAGAAAGGAACCCCAAAGAGAGATGGACGGCAGAGGAGTTACTTAAACATCCATTTATTTCAGGAAAGTTTTCGACGAATTCCAAGAATGAATGTGCATGTTCCCCATCAAGTATCTTAGATTTCAGAATATACGAGGACTACGATTCGGATGACTATCAGGATGAGTTCCCGGGCAGAAATCCGTTCTCAACAAGGTGTTTGGGGAAGATCAGAAACAGGATGGTGGAAAAACGACAGGAGGCAGATAACAATTTTGAATCATCAGAAGATTGGATTACTGTTAGATCAATTTGAAGAGTAACGTTTAGTACTCCAGGTTGAAAGAATATAAGTAGGTGTTTGTACATGAAATCTACATTTTTCTGTATAGTGTTCGTCTTAGAAATATATTTTCGTAGATATAACTCTAAGGAAAGTGATTCGTTTCCGATCTATCAGATTTTCATATTTAAACAAATCTATTCTAATTCAAAACAATGGATGATCTAATGATAAAAGATAAAAATAAGATGAATGCTAAATTTGTATGTAGTACATAATTATATTTTTCATATTACATAAAAAAAATCACTAATAACATATTATGGATTGCAAAGCATTAATTTTATAATAAGTCTAGTATTCTTGAAATAGAAATATTTGATTTACAGGAACCAGAATAGCTGTTACATGGTGGATTGATGGGTACGATCATACTGATCTTGTGATATAAGATTGAAATGAGGAGCAATAAGTAAATAACTTATGAAAGTTTGAGTCACATTGTAAATATTAAAATTGGAGAAATGATCTATATAATTGCATTTTAAACACAATGGAGTAATTAGGGTCACATAGCAAATTAATGCCTCACATTTCATTTTTTTCGTAAAATAGTATAATAAATTAATTTATGATTTATATAAATCATGACTATGTTATTTATGATTCGTGGATGCTAACTCACGGGAGTTTTTTTTTTTAGAATTAATATGATTATTATAAATCAATTTTTTATATTATTTAATAAAAAATTTGAATTGAGGTATTCTTATTTTTAGCATAAATACATTATTTTTTGGTAGTTCCTAACAAACTTCCTCCCTATTTAATATTAACTTATAAACACAAACATGAATACACTACTCATTAAAGGGTAATGTCAGTTCCCACTTGGACAAATACACTACAAATTTCAAGTTTAGTTTTATTTATTTAGCATATGGCTTTATAGCATAAATAGTTATATATCTTCCTATTTATTTTAATAGTACGGTTTCAAGTGTCACTAAACGTTTTTTTTTTTTTGAAATATCTACTAAGCCTATTCTACAAACTTGACTTTATGTGGATGCTTTTTTCCATCATTAGAGGAGAATTTATCTCCGAGTTGTGAAAGTAGATATCTGATGGCGAGGATTCAAGTCTCACCAAATGTATTAATAAGTTATTTGTGGATAATTTTCTTTTTTTATTATAAGAGAAATAATCCTCCAATTGTGGAAGTAAATATTTTACGAAAATAAAGTGATTCCAACTAATTTCTAAGTTATTTGATGTTAATTTAAAAAAAAAAAAAAAAGAGAGGTAGAGCAAATATTAGAATCGAACTACATATAATATTGCACACTCTAGTTTTGTCAACACAAACTCATGGTTAGAATTTCCTTTTCATTATACTAAATAAACCACATCGCTTTGAACCTAATTGTAAATATGAAAATAACTTAAAGATCTTTCACAAACAAAAACACTTACCAGATAAATTTAAATACACTTTGCATATAATTTAAAATATTATTTTTTAAAAATATAATTTAAAGGATTTTGATAAGTCAATTCACACTGAAATAAACAAGGCTACAAATTGGAATTATGCTTTTCTCCCTCGACCTTTAAAACAAATAATTTAAAAACATAGCACATCACATTCCGCTCATTTAATAAAAAGAGTCTATAGGAGACTTCTTATTTATGTCGTGGGAATATTTATTTAGAATAATGTTAATAATAATTAATTTTGATAAGTCTCAAACTAATAACTATTTATTTTTTTTTAAGAGGGATAATTTTTTATTCAATTAAACATCAACCAATACAATGTTTTTGAATAGATTCAGCACAAATAATCCATCATAAAAATTGAAATACACCCATAAAAATGTTAAAGTACAAAAAGAATAACAGGGCATAAGAAAAACTATCATATAAGTTTATATTTACATGTAAAAAAAAAAAAAAATCTAGTTTAGAACTTTGTCAAGAACCTCCCTCGATTCGTTCGTCAAATTTTCCATCACCGTGATCGGTGTTTCCAATTGATAGATTGACTAATCTTTTGTAAAACAGCTACTAAAAGCCATAGACTTTTAGATCTGACCCAAGGGAGATTCAAATATGGAGTATGACAAATATGTATGTATATATATATAAAATAATATCAATACATTTATACATTGTTTAGATTTTAATATTGATGCTTTGAAGGTCATGCATGAGTTTCTTCTTAACATGTTGATTATATAGCTCATATATAGATATATGTAATATGTGGGTCTAATTGATGGGACGAAACGGATGAGTTGATAAGTTTGGATTCATAAAAGAATTAGAGTTTAATATAAATAACTGTTATAACTTTATTGAAAGTTAAGTAAAATTTATTTTAATCATACGAGAATAGATGTAAGGGCCCATTCGAACCATTATAATTCTTTTGTTTTTTTCTTCTTTATATTTTATTATTTGCATAACAACAAGGGATAATTTTGATATTCCTTTGTTGTTTGATCTAATTGCTAATTACCTCATGTAATTTGGACAAATCCTATTTTGCCCATTCTCTTAATTCTATTAGTGAAAAATGGATTTTGATAGTGATAATGCACGAAAAGATGAAATTACCCGTAAATTATAAAAAAAAAGTTGAAAAAATAAAATTAACAAAACAAAAATGAAATTAAAAAAAAAAATGAAGAAAAAAGAACTCAACCAAACAACATCTTCAAACACCCAACTGCAATCATCTTTAAATCCAGAATCATCAATCATCAACCCAATTTGCAAACATCTTCAATTATCCACTCGAAACAAACCCATCATCAACGTCAACATCAAATGCCCCAAACATCATCAATCATCAACCAACATCAATTTGAACTCAGATTTTCAACTGGGTTTGAATGATGGGGTTTGAGAAGAAAAAGAAGAAGAAAATAAGAAGAAAAACAGCAGCAGGAGGAGGAGAAAGAAAGGGTGACTGGTCGTTGGTGAAAGAGAGAAAGGGAAAATAAATTTGTTTTTTTTCCTTTTTAATCAATTGATCTCTACAATCTATCTTTTGACGAAAAAATCTTTTTATGAAAAATTATTTTATTTTATTTTTAATTTTAATTTTTTTAAATTAATCTCTATCAATCTGATTAAAATTTTTTTAACTTATTTTATAATGAATTAATTGTTTTGTCTTTCCTGATTAATAATCAAATATTAACTTTTAATATGAGTTTTTAGTGATTTCTAAAATAATAACGTTTTTTGGTTATTATGTTAAGCTAAAGGAAGAAATTAGAATTATCGCTGATATCGATGTGCATTGCCTGTTTGCCCCCAATCTTCTAGGACACAATTACACATGCGTGGAAAATCTAGTACACACACACACTATCCTTCGAAAAAAAAAAAAAGTTCACACACAATTCAATTAAAATTAATTTTATTACAATTTGAGCTGTCCAAGACGATCATTGTACTATGCAATGTAATCTACAGAAGATTTTGTAACAATCCAAGTCCAATAACAAGGAAATAAAATGTTTCAATCAAATTAGATCTTAAAAATAAACTCTAATTAGAAATTTTATTCTAAACTTTAAAAGTAATCAATAAAAATATTCAAGCATAATCTCCAAAAGAAAAATTCTAAAAATTAAATACCAAAACAAAATATGTCTTTACTAAATTTTCATTCTTTATAAAATCCGAAACTAAATACAATGAATTACATTCACTATCACCAAAGTTTCTCATTCGATTGAATTTCAAATTCTAAGACTCAACGTCCGCGAATTTATTCCTATTCTACAAAATAATGGAGATGAGTGGTGAGCTATTAACTCAGTAAGTAAATTCATGCATAATATTAATGTCATCATAGATATCTTTGTAAGTCAAATATAAAACTTTAATACATATAAACATATATCAAAACCATTATTCAATATAATCAATCTTTAAATTTGCAAAAGATACTATGTAGCTCAAAACCAATAATCAAAATCGAACATATAATCAATCTTTATATTAGTTGAAGATACTATGTCGCATAAAACAATAAAAAGAATAAAATATCATATTCACATAATGTAAATAAAAGTAGGTTCATGTCTTATAATGTCATAAGTACTCGTGTAATGCAGCCATAATAACAAAATGTCACAATTACCCATATGATACGATCAGAATAACAGAATGTCACAATTGCTTGTGTGACACAGTCAGAATGTCACAATTAGCTGTGTGATATGGTTAGATAACAAAATTTGTACACACAAGAATCTAGTTGAACCAATATCAGAACAATGACTATAGATAATGAGCTAAAACAATTTTTTTTTCATAATTATCGAAATGATATATTTCAAAATACACGTTAAAATATTTAATATTTATCAATAAGTTTTAAGAAAGAATAAATCTTGAATTTAATACATAAATTTTTTACTAACTTTTTGAGTTATGCTTAAATCATAAGTTTTCTTTTTAAATCAAATAAAAATAGAAATTTTATAAGTAAATAATTTGAAAACCCTTGTAAAAAATATTTTATTGTTATAGAAACAATTTTATAAAAATCATTTTATTATAACTAATGTTAAGCACAAATATAGCTTTCAGAATATCTAAAATTCATATAATAGACATACATACATCATAAATGAATTTACTTACTTTGAATAAACACAAATTCACAAAATAGACTCAACGATCTCATGAAGTTATGCAATTACAGAATTAATATAATTACAATCTTATCACCGTAATAATTTACTTGGACAAATTTAACCTTATTATAATAAATCAGAAGTCCTATCATTTTTGCGTCAAATTTTTTACCATGACACTCTCACCTTAAACATCTTTTAATTAACTCTTTAGGTCTCCAATCAATCTAAAATTTTAAATAGACATTCTAGACACATTAAACAACTTCCGATAAACACTATTCCTAAAATTCTCTCCTATTTTTCTTCTTTCTTATTCTTTTCTTATTTTCTCATCGATGAACTTGTATGTGTGTCGTGCTTCTAATTGTTTGCTTAAATATGTATAAAGGTGTATAATGGCTGACTTTAATATCCTTTTACACATGAATTAATATATATATATATATATATATATATATATATTTGGCTTATCACACCTATAAATGGCACTTTGTCCAAAATAATTTTGCCACCATTTAATTATCATACACCCTCTTATGATATTGTAACTAAAACCACTTCCACTTTCTTTGTTTGTCACCAACTTAAAAAAAAAAAAAATAATAATAATAATAAAAAATAAAAACCATTTCACTTTCTTTGTTTGTCATCAATTTTTATCATTTATTTTTGTTTCTTGCCTTATAATGTACTTACATAATTTCCAAGTAACACGTCTCTTAATTTTATACCTATATACATATTTATGAGTGACACATACACTCAATTCATTCTCATTTTATTCACATTTATCTCATATGTTGATTACAACAACCATTATATATATATATATATATATATCATCACCTCAATCATTTCCATAAAAAATTTCTCAATTAATATAACAACACTTCACTACCTCTCGTCTGTTTATTGTTTTTATATAAATAAAAAATGATTACTATCACTATATATAATTGTACATTCTCATATTACTTATCATCACTGATCTCAAATTAATAAAATAATTATCATCATATTATTTAATAGTAAATTGATATTCTTGACACTTATAATTTCTTAAAAAAAATATATTACTATCTTACTTACTTCACTTTCAGACACTTTTTCATTTTATAAATAAAATATTAGTCACTATTTTTTTTTCTCAAATTTAATGTTTACCATCTCGTGACACCTGTCCTTTTATTTGTCTCAAGCAAATTCGCTTGCTCACTCATTTCTTTTTTTTTTTTTTGGGTCAATTGCTTTCTCTTTGTTTATCATCTTAAATATGAGACACATTTTCCTCACGTTTACACTAATTCACTTTATATATATAAATATATTATTTCTATTCTTTAGTTCAATCACCTTTGATGACTCTTTGTTCATCGATCATGCATTCACTTGGGTTGGAGCATTACGGATCTTCTCATTTCACTGTAATTTAACTTGGTGTTTAAGTCACAGCTAGATTTTCTCTGATAAAAAACTCTCAAGAACCAACTCAGTTTTTTATTGTTTTCTTTTAAGCTTTTGCATTGTACTCTATAGTTGTTGGTTTTTTGGGAAGTTCAATGGAAGGCATGTATACTCTGTCTCTTTGCTTTGTTTCGTGAAATGGGTTTTTGTTTTGTTTTTTGAAGTTTGAGAAGAACTGTTGTTTGCTTAGTTTCTGAAATGGGGTTTTTGCTTTTTTTTTTTTTGATGTAATCAGTAGCAAAAGAAATGGCCTTTTACAGTTCAAAGAGGTTGTGTACTTTGCTTGTCTACTTGAGGAAGAGTTTGGTGGAAAAGCTGTCAAAGGAAATAGAGACTTTTGAGGATAAAGTCACTGGAAGCTTTGTGAGGGTGGAATCTGATCCGAATGACCATCTACCGAGGAATTCTCACCAGCTTGTGCAAGTGACTGGTGAGATGTTCTCAAGGATGGACTGAATTAGATTGATATAGAGTTTTGTAGTTTGTTATTGTTTGAAGTGTGAAATTGTTTTTCCTTGTTCGTTTTGATTCTTTTGTAATCCGTTTAATTAAACTGTTTTTCACTTTTTGGCGGACACCAAACCAGTTCAAGTTGTTAGTGTCATTGTGCTTAGCAATGTCAGCTTGTGTTGTTATAGGTGTAAAGAAACCTTCAAGCTTGAGTGGTTCAGAAATTCTCCTCAAAGTTTCTGATATGGTAAAAGAAGTGCCCGTTAGCAAGGTATCGGATGATGAGTTCACTGAGGTAACAACTCTGTTAAAGTTAGTCTATTGTTAAGAATTAATTTGAGATTAAGATATGCTGAAATTACTAGTTCTCTAATGGTAAGATCCTCTCAATTGTGGTTTCTATCAATAGATTTTTGCTAATTTTAAAAGTGGTTTTCAATAATGACCAAGTTGTTCTTAATGTTAGGAAAATTGGCAAAATAAAAGTGGTATCATTCCCACATTCGAAACAAATAAGGGAGGATAGATTTTTGAAACCTATAAAAAGGGTTCAAAGCTAGAATTTTTTTATAGTCTTCAAAAATCCATCATCATTTGTTTGTTTTCAACGTAGGATTGGCAAAATAAAAGTGTTGCTAATCTTATATTGGAAACAAACAAGGGAGGATGGATTTTTGAAGACTATAAAAATAGTCCAAAGTCTTGATTTCAAATTGCCTCACTCAAAAGACACTTTAAGAATTGTATTTGACTCTAGTTAAAATTATTTTATTATTTCTTTTATTTTAGAGTGTAGAAAGATGTGAGTCTGTGTATACTTTGGAAAGTGTTGGTGTATTGGAGTCGTGGGTTAGCTCCGTGATTGTAACAATATTTCATATAGTGAATTTATTTCCAAGGGTTGTGGTGATTATTATTATTTTTTATTTTATTTCTCTGTTAATTTCTCTCCGAGGACTGTGGTGTTGTTATTGTTTTTTATTTTATTTCTTTGTTATTTATGATATTCTTATTCTTGGGAGGTGAATTTTTTTCCCAACACTTAATTATTACAAGCAAGGGTGTCCTTCAAACCTGCATCAAACTGATTAGAAATTAGCTGTGTATTTTGGTTGATTCTGTTTTAGATGCTTATGCAAGTAACATCATTTACAGGACAAATGTGAGGATTTACGTCGGAGAATAAAAGATGGCTTGCTCAAAAGGCCAACTGTTGTAAGTTTTTCATGCTTGAAAAGTGTGATGTACTTCTTAACAAGTTATTCACTAATGGAATGCTGGTTCAAAGTTCTACCGCATCTCCTATAGTAAATATCAACCTTTGTGTTCAATGATGACAAAATTTTATTTTCTTCCTTTCGTTTTTAAACTGGATATACTGCAAAAAGTATGTTCAATACTCTTTCTGCAAAACATGTTGACTTGTTGGTTTACTTTAAAAGAACAGATTGAATCAATGACACGAAAGAAGGCCTAGTTGTTGGCATAAGAGTAAAACAGCTCAAAAATGTATTGTTTCGGTTGAAATATCGAGACATTCATGAATACTTTTCTGTGTATTGTACAGTAGGAAGGCATGCTATTTATATTGTATTTGCGGCTTGTTTTCTTTCAGTGGACTTATGAAGAAAGTTTTAGCATTAAAGAAGAAAGATGAAGTATCTATGACAGTATGATTTCACAAGTTCTGTAGTAGTTGTGAATTGTGATCACTATTATGACCTGGATGCTAGTGGCAACAAGTAAATGAATTATTAATTAAATTGTATTAATTGGCATGCGGAGCTTACGAAGCAGATGAGAAGTTTACATGAAGACATACAAAATGATGTATGTGTTTCTTATTTATTGTCTGAATATCTAAAATTTCTAAAGAATACTTTGTATCTTATCTGGAATATCAAATATTATGACAAGAAAAATCTGAAAACTATATATATATATATATATATGGGAACTTATACCTTACTCCTAAAAGCTGTGTTATATTTTGTGTTTTTGTGATTTATGCAGATATTCATAGACACACTAACACACTAACACACAGAGATTGTATGCATGTAACATATTCCTTGCCTTACCTTCTATTCTTCTGGTTTCCTCTACAACAGTGGTTTGCTAGAGAGTTGGCTTCATTGCGTAATCGCATTAATCAAGCAACTGAGAAGGGATGGAAGAGAGAATATTCTTCGAATAATATAAGTTTTTTGTTAGTACATACACACTGTATTAAACGTGGTGTTCTTTAAACTGCTAAATTTTTTTCCAACTGTTATGGTATATTCACTATACAAGCATTGTGGATTGGCATGTGCAGAAGACAGTAGCCCTTGACCTGCATATTCTATACACACTCTAATTACATTGATAGCCTCTTACTGCTTCAGACACCAGAGGAACAATCACGGTTATTAAAGGAAGTGCCTGAAGTAATTGCAGACAGAGTGGAGTTCCAACCTGCTTAAGAGGACCCTATAACAAAAGCTTTATTGATGAAACAAAAAAATTTAGTTCCTTTCTACTTCTACATTTTGTTTTCCTTGCTCTGATTCATATCTTTTCCATATGGTTTCAGGATGTATTTGTATCTCTTCACTTCTTTCTTACTCACTATCTATGGAATCACGCTTGCATTTTTATACAAATTAAGTTTAGAATCTGCTATACATATGAAGTTCAGGATGTTCTTCTCTGAATATGAAAAGGGTAATGTTTATTTTGGGATTAGACTCTGCTATACAAATGAAGTTTTCTTTTGGATAGCTTTTTAGATTAAATAGTAAAACTGTGCATGCTTTTGTTAATGTATCTACTTTATAGGGGATGGAGATACTTCCAAGTCTCAAGAGACTGCCTTGGGATTGACTGCTGATCTCTCCAATGATGATCATGCAAAGAGCAGTGAAGGCAGTAGCGGTGAAGGCAACAGTGGTGAGGGGGAAGCAGAGTGGTCTATTGATGCCATTAGATCCACCATGACGCCAACTTCCTTAGAGATCCATAGGAGAGCTTACCGTATTCCTAACAATATTGAACTAAGAATTCCGGAGAAGGGAGAGCATGCTAGCCCGCCCCCTAAAGGTGAAGTGGCTCTTCACTCTACCTTCTTTGAATCCGGTATTAACCTTCCTTTTCATCCATTTTTGAGGTACATGCTAAGTCACCTCCAATGTGCACCGGTACAACTAAGTCGTAATGCTTGGAGGGCTATTATTGGGACGTATATCATTTGGATGCAATGTCAATTTCCAGAGCTTATGTTCAGAGAATTCCAACAGCTCTACCAACTGATACCACAAATCCCGTGGTTGGTATTATTTAAGCACTTGGCCAGGCAAAGAGGCAATGGTGATCGATAGCCCCTCCAACAGGAATTGGGAGACGACATGGTTTTTTGCTTCAGGCCACTGGGAGGCTGATCCCGATGAGAAAGATCTTGAGCATTGGATTCCTACTACCTTTAGAACTCCAGGTTCTTGATTTCAGGCTGTTTCTTCACCCTTTCGTTTCTGTGTTGACTAACTCTTTCTTGGTTGGTGCAGCAATTTAGAAGAAGCCGCCTGTGCTGACTGAGAAGCAGGAGAAGAACGTAAAGACTGCCTTTGCTATTCCTTCCAAGAACAGGTCCTGCAAGGTCCTACTTACTCCAAAGATCTTGAAGCGCTGTTGGTTTACTCTGCCACCCTCAAAATTTGGTATGTTCTTTTTTTTTCTGCTGAATTATGATCTCATGAGTTGTGTTTATTTACACCGTTTCATGTCAAGGTCAAAAGAAACGATATCTTCCTGATGAGAAGATTTCTGTGGGGTACCTATTAAAGTTTCCACCAAGCGGATGAAGGTCAGGAGTTCCTTCCTGGAAGAAGTTCTACCTGTGTCAGGAAATAGTCCATGAAGATATGCCTCAGTGTATCTGACCCCTCCACCAACATGTCATGGTTCACCGGTACCTCCTGTTGTTTTGGTAGGTGGGACAAAGTGGACTGCTCCAGCCGAGGCCGAGGATTCTCAGACTCGTGCAGAGGATCAGGAGTAAGCTCAGCAGGAACCTGAGATAAAATACTTGGCTTCTCTGACAAATGAGTGGAGTCGATATGTTCCACCTCAGGAGGTTAAACAAGTTCAGATGCTCAGTCTTGAAGAGGCCATTAGTAGAGGTCTTAGCCACAATTTGAAGGTACCTATGCAATATAGTGAATTGGTTGACTTGGAATTTTTTCTTGCAGAAGATTTCTTGTCTTGATATAGTTGTCATTTCTTTCTTCTCAGGCAGTCCACTTGGCTCTTGACTTGCAGGAGCGGATAAAAGCCCTCCAAAATGAGAAAAAAATTTTATTCAATCAAGTTGGTCAAAAAGTTGAGAGAAATACCAAGCTGCAAGTCCAGCTAGATGAGGAAAAAGCACTGTCTGCCAGCTTGAGGGAACATATAGTGGCTCTAAATGCTATAGTGACAGATGCTACATGTCGTGCAGACAAGGCTGAGGCCAGAGCTGATGCAACAGAGAGGGAGAATGGGGAGCTAAGGAGAGTTAACAAGGAGTTGAAGGCTGGTATCTCTGGTTAGGAAGAAGCAGCTATTAAGCAACTCAGCAGTCAGCAGAAGCCAAAGCGATAAACGATGAACGACATATTGTTGGAGTGGGGAAGACTGCATGTAGAACAACTATCCTGAAGTTTCCTAGACAATGATATGAGTCCATGTCCATTGTTGTTATGTTTTTTTTTTTATTTTTTATTTTTTTATTTTTTATTTTTTTTATGTTCTTGTTCTTTCTGTTGTTGCTAGTCCTGAAGGGTATATATATGGTGATTAAAGACCAAGTCAGTCTCCCATGTTTTTGGTTCTTTTTTGGCTCCTCTTTTTGTTGTAAAAAAATATCATAGGCTATAAGAAAACTTTTAACATGAAAATGTAACAGCAAATAAAAAAAAATGCTTTCCTTGTAGTGGTTGACTCCATTTTTCTCTCTTTTTATGTCTCTGATTCTGTTATACAAATCAATGAGCATTGTTAAGTACTAATGTTGGCCTGTGGTTACGTTATTGGCTTATTGCTCATTCATTTGCAGTTGCATTTTTTCTTACTTAAGCTGTTCTATGGTGTTTAGCAAGAGACATTTTGTTAAGAGATGACATCTTTGTGAGGCATTTGGAGTTCATGGACTGAAGCTAAATTAAAACTCAACTATCAAAGTATATTTAGCAAATGGGGTGCATTTCATTTTTTTTTTAAATAATTTATGAATAAAGAAAACTTGAACTTTTTCTGCCTTGAACTTTTTTCTGCTGGAAAACTGCATTTTCAAGAAAAGTATGTTTATTATACGAGTTGTTTAAATGCACCTTTAACATATTTTATTAGAATATTCTTATAAATTATTTTTAAATAAAATAGTTTGAATAAGGATATGTATCAAAAGAATTACCTATCAGGTTAAACAAAGTTTAGTTTAGTTTTTTGGTATAATAATATAAATTATAGTGTCATGTAGTAATCTAAATTTGATTCATTAAATTTTGTTCAATCTAAATTCGTTTCATTAAACTCAAACACAATTCATTAAATAAATAGGTTATCTAATAAGCTCTGTTGTGTTATAAGTAATGTCAATTGCGAATCAAATACAATTTGATTATCGCATTTGCCTATTTAATATTTAAAAGTAATATAAATAATTTTAAGTTAATAACATAATTTGGTCAACTAAACTTACTGAATAAATGAAATAAACAATTATGATAATGTTAATTCAAAATAAAAATTAAAATAATAATTTTGATATTAAACCTGTTAAATGGATTAGTGGGTCAGGAGGTTCAATATAAATTCAACCTGTTAACTTAATGGTTTTAATTTGTTAACTCATCAGCTATACATTACTTATTTTGCATTACAATAGCTGTCCGTCAATCTAATATTAGAGAGTAAAACTAATAAATTTATGATAATTTGGAGATAAAATTACTTATTTTGCATTACTTAGTTAATAATAAGACATTTCACTGGAACTCATATATATATATATTTGAAATAATGAAAAAATTTCTCTAATTGAAATTGAATCTTCTTAATATGTGTTCTCACAAGGTACAATAAAGATCGAAAGGCAAGTAAATAATAAATGTTTATTTCCATAAAAGCTATTATATTTGATACTTTTAAAAGATAAATATTAATTTATTTTTTATTAGCTTCCTACTACATGAGAGTTCTTAAAAGATTTTCATAAGTTGGTTTTTAAGGACGAGTTCAATCGCGAGCCGGTTTATATGGCGAGTTCGACCGAACAACGGAACAAGTGAGCACCGGTCTGCAGCATGCATTGTTAGCTTTGGGTTTGTCAAGAACCGGAGGTAGTGTGTTGGAGGGCTGGTGGGGCAGTGGAGCTGCCACCTGGAGACATTGGTTCACTTTTCAATGCAGTCCGAGACAGCCACTTGGTACTCATGCACTGAAATGCTCTTGACTTCACCGTCAATATCACATCAAAATATCATTTTTTTTTTCTTGTATTTGTCAAATGGGTATTTGCATCAGTCCCCATAGCAGACATTTTTGAAGTTACTCTCTCAATGTAGCCTGTGTGTTTTATAAAGTTGTGTTTTTTTCTTTCTGTTTTTTGTGTTTTCTCATGTGGGGTTTTGATGATCAATCAAAACACGTCCATTAACATTCAAAGTTCACATTTTTTTTTTTCGTTTCTCTTATATGGGTGGTTTCTGATATTGTATTGTTCGTTATAAATTTTCAGCAGAGAGAAAGGGCTTGAAGAAAATGGGAAGGAGAAAGAAGCTGAAGAAGGAATTGATTTGTGAAGATTGGTGTTTCATTTGCAAGGATGGTGGATCTCTCAGGATATGTGACTATAGGTATATGTCTAAACACAGATATTATTTCATTTTAATGAGAATTTGCAGTTTTTGTTTACATGTGATTTGAGCCATTATATGTGTTTGATGCTGTTTTTGTTTTGTCAACTTTTGTGTTTTCTTGCTTTGCTTTCTAGTTCTTATCTTAGAATACAAGAGATTATATGTTCTTGTTGTATATTTCCAGTTGTTTATTATTATTATTATTTTTTCATTTTTGGTTAAAAAGCAGAAAATTTTATTCATAGTGAAGCGTGAACAAGTACAGTGTACACTAAGGAAAAACATAAAGGATAAAACAAAAGCAAAGAAAAAGATACAAGAGATTCCGTTGTCTGCAGCCTTCCAATCAACCTGGATAAAAATTAAAGAACTTTTGATGTCAAATTCTTAGAAGTAGTTGCCTTTAAAAATGTTGAAAGATAAGTCTTTTCTCATAGAAAGTTGTTGTCCTCTTTAGTATTCAAAAAATGCTTCAATCCCTTTGCAACCAAATAATAATATTAACAGTGATAAAAGTAGGGGACTTAGCTTTTTTCCCACTTTCAAAAGAGTTTACACTTCGAATAGAGAAGAAAACCAGGGATTTCAAAAAAATCCACTTCAAATCCGCAATTGAAACCAACTCTTTTCATTGCTTTGTAGCCACCAAACAACGGAGAAAAAGATTACCAATATTTTTTTCCAAGCTCTTTTTCCAAGCTCTTACACATAACACAAGAAACTAAACACAAACTAGGAAAAAACATCACAATATTTTATTGTGCCATGTGCTATCAACCAAACTAGAAACTTTATTTTATTAGGAACTTTTGACCTTCAAAACATAAGAGCAGGTTCAACAACGGTTTGGACTCATCATTTACCAGCCATTCAAGAAAGGCTTTGCAAACAATTCTTAGGTATTTCTATTGGTAGAGTGTTGAAATACTATTGTTGAGTCATTTTTTAGATAAATTATTTTTTTGGGTCTAGTGGCTATTAACATAGTTATAGAGCCTACTTTGTTCTAGGAGTACTAGGTTTGAGTGCTCCCTTGTTATTATATTTTAGTATGTTATTTGTAATTTGAATTTGTTGTGTTTATGTTTGAGGCCTTTGGGCTCAAGCCATGTGGCAAGCTTGTTGGTCTTGCTCATGACGGGGTGTAGTATTTATATTAGTTTAAACTTTTGGATGTTTTGGTTACTAATAATTACAAGGGAGATGCCTTATGTAATTCTTACCTTACAATCCTTATATTGTATTTAGATATAATGGAAGGAAATAATTAATGACTTGGCTAAGAATTGGAGCTTTTAGTTAGGAGTTGGCATCAAATTATTAAAAAAAATTTAAGCAATATATGTATATATATATTTAGTTGGGAGATAATGCAAGATCTTTAGATTAGGTGGTTGTCAAAGAGCCTTGTATCTAAAGGAGGCATGCTTACCTTGATATAATTCTTATTATCGTCCTTATATTTATATTTCATCATCTTGTTCAATATTTTGAGTGTAATTGCTAAGAGAATAAAAAGAATTATGAGAGATTTCTTGGCAGAAGACTTTAATGATGGGAACAAAGTCCACTACATTAAATGGAGTGAGGTTTGTCTAAAGTTAAGAGTGGATTAAGGATTTGTAAAGTATAACTTAAAATTAGAGCACTTCTTTTAAGTGGCTTTGGAGATTCCCTGTTGAGAAAGTCTTTATAGCTTGTGGTAATTGGAAACAAATGTGGTTTACACCTTAATGGGAGGGATTGCAAAGTAGTGAAAATCATGAATTATAGGAATCTTCTAGAGGCAATTTATAAAGGAATACCCTTCCTTTATGAAATTTACTGCTTTAGCTATGGGAAACGATGAGACAATTCAATTTGGGAGGATGTTTGGCTAGGTGAGTCTTTCTTTTGTGATCAATTCTCACTGTTATATAGACTATGCTAATCTAAGTATGAAACTATAAAAGCTAAAGTGCCTTGATAAAATAATTCTTCAAATTAGAATTTCCAATTCTAAAGAGGTACTGAGAGGAAAATGGAAGGAAATAACTTTGGCATCTTTTTCTCTGTTGTTCAGTGGCTGTAAAGTTAAGGAGTAAGTTGTTTTCAAGAGTGGGTTTGAAGTGGTTTGTTCCTTGGTTTGTGATCTCTATCTTTTCGGAAGATTTTAAGGCTTTTGGAGAGGAAAGAAACCTATGGTCTTTTGTTATTGTGGAATTTTTGCTGTCTTGGAGGTCATTTGGTTAGTAGAATTTTCAAGGAAGCTGACAAGAACAGATTTTCAAGGAAGCTGACAAGAACAAATTTTCATGGAGTAACGCTTATTATTTAGCTTCTTTATGGGCTCCCACCTTTGAAGAATTTGGAGACAATTCACTTTTTTTTTTTTTTTTTTATGTCATCTTGTTGTATTAGAAGGCAAGTTTTTGATTGATTTCCTTGTTTTTTTTACTTATGTTTAGTTTGCTGTTTTAATGGACTACTAGGTCACTTTGTACTTATTTTCATCTTTGAATAAAGTATTTTGTTTCCTATTAACCACTTATTCCCCATTGCTACATTGCTTCTTCCTTATGGGTTTGGTTATGCAAAGAGGCTAAAATCACTTTGGTTAGAGATTTGTATTGCTCTTATCATGGAGAATACTTTAGTGATTGGTAAAGGGAAAAAAGCCAAAAATTTGTACAATTATGCGGTTTTGGCTTTTGTTTGGGTGATTTGGTAAGAAGTGAATAATGTGTAATTCAAGATAGAGAGGAAGAAAGTGGCTCAATCTTGCATGAAAGAGTGTTTTTTGGTGTCTTTGTAGGCTTCGGTTTAATTCCCTTTTTTTTTAAAAGTTCATCTTAAGGCTCTGTATATGGTTTTATACATTAATTTTTAAAAGGTGATTGGGTGATGCCAGCATGGCATACGTTAGTCGACCGAGGCGATCACCTTAGGACCGCCTCGAGGCAAGGCCAACTAAGGCGATCGTGAGGCGGCATCCATGGTGGTGACCCTCCTTAATAGTGGCAGCCCAACCACAATTCGATCCTCACTCCAAGCCACCCTTCTCTCATTTCTTGTCTTCATCTCCTCATCTTTAGGACCACCTCCCTCCACACAACAATAGCAATGGCAGTGGAAGACGACAATGGTGAAGAGGCAAAGAATAATTAGAAGATGATGGGAGAGAGAATCAAACCATAATCGAAGGCAAAATAGGAAATTGAATCTGGAGAGAATACAGGGAGAGATGAACTGAGATGATGGGAGATGACTTTGCTTTGTAGAGAGAGAGATGAATTGTGATTTCTATAAGAATTTTATAAACTAAATTATTTATTAATTTTGTACCTAATTGATGAAGATAATATTTAATAAAGGTTAGTGGATTATACTTGGGATAATATTTAACAATAAATATTTCTTATTGTTTTTTTCTTTTAGTAGGTTACCCTTGGGATAATAACGGTTATGTTGATTGTCACTTTCTTTTTTTTTTTAATTGATTGTTACTTTGTTAGTTTATTAAATAAGATATAGTGGTCACTAGGATGATTTGGATGATTTTGTATGTTCAGATTTTATATGTTCGGGTATTTTTATTGGGTTTATTTTATTTTGTTTGATACTTATGTCTCTAATATTGGTTTTTCACCACCTTTTTCAATGCTATGGATGACTTTGTAAGTTAGGGTTTTTCTTTTTTTCTTTATTTTTCTTTTCATTTGGAATCGAGGCGGCCACCTCTAGTCGTCACCGGTCTTTCGCCTTTTAAAACATTGGTTTTATAAGTATGTACATTTATATAAGTATAGGTTTCTCCCTTGTGAGTAGTGAGGTCTGTTTAGTTGACTGCTTGTTCACTTTTAGGTTTTATAATTTTTCTGTTTCTCATTAAAAACATTCTTGTAGTTCCTTAATCCTTAGTCTTTACTGATGCTGGCTACTCTAATTGTTATATTGTATTTTAACAAAGGATACACTAGCAAATTAATTTATTAACTAAGGAATGATAATGGATTACTTTAGAAGGTATACAGTTTTAAAAGAGGACCAATAACATTGAAGAAAGGAAAGAATGAATTTTTGACAAGAAGTTTAAAAAGTTGAAGTTGTTCAACCAAAAGATTTGTTCTTGAGTTGGCTAGCTAGTGCATCAAGTCAGTAGTGCTTTTATTGCTTTCTTTTCGTTAGAAGAAACCTTTTCATATCTCATATAGGATGCCATCTATCCCATTAACTTCCATATACATTGCCTGCAGGGACTGTCTTAAAGCATATCATCCTGAGTGTGTAGGGAACGATGATTCTATGTTGAAGAATGATGATAATTGGGCATGCAGTAAGTTACTATCATATGTCATGATACTTTTTCTCTGTTCTGTCGTTAAATATTTTTTTCCCTTTTCGAGTAAAGCTCATTATTGCCATTATCTGCATAATATCTTGTATATGTAGCATGAATGGGAACTTTCTTGCAATATATCACATACATTGCAATAATGTGCATACTAACAGATGGGCATGTGTGTGACATAAGCTAGAAAACTACTGTAATGAGGCCTATCTTTCAAAATAACTTACGTTTGTTTTTTTACCACTGTGCTGAATCTATTGGATATTAACTGTTCAATAACCATACAAGTGAGAAAAACTCTTGTAAAATACTCTCATTGCATAAGCTGTGAGACCATTTAATTACATTGGGCATGTTTTATAATTTGTAAGATTTCAAAATCTACTTTTCAATGTTAATCATGCCACGAAACACATAGTAATTGGAGGGTCTTATTGCTCGCATGTTGAGGGCGTCCATTTTCTCCGTATATGGTAGTAGCATGATCCATCTTAATTTAGCCCTTAGATATTCCTACAGTCCATTATGTGTTGTTCACAAAATAACAAGAAAGACCTTGACAGGTAAATTGAAAACAACTTTTTTATAGATCATTTTTTTTGGAATTTTTTTTCTAGGTATCGTGAATGAACCCCCTTATTTTAGTTCCAACAAAATATTCTGATTTTAAATTAATTCCTGCACTGCATCAGTCCCTTTCTTTCTGAATAAACTTTTTCTCGAATTTGTTCAATAGTAGACTTCTTCAACATATTGTAAGGTTACAAATCTGTGATTTGAATGTTGAATCAATTTTCAAGCAACTCAACTGCATAAGCATTTTCTCCAATTTTTGTACTTATTTGGGAGGCCGAGTCTTTTGCTTTAGCATGAAATAAGAGCCAACTTTCCTTGCATAGGTACACCATCCCAATCAAATTCTGTTGATTTTTGAGTTAAAATGATGTGTCTTACAACTGGATATGGAAAGTCATTGTCCTTATATGTAGCTTCATTTTCAGCAAATTTCAGCGGCCATCCATCTCCTTCAGTTTCCACAAGTGCATCATCATCTTTATTTTCTCATTTGTAACAAATTATTTTGTGTAACATTATTTCTTTCCAGTGCATGTCTGGGCCTTGGTAGTTAGCAAATGGTCCAGAATTCTGAAGATCATCAGCCGCTGCCTCCAACTTATGTTTGACTTCTCCTCTCTGCGATTGGCCTTCAATGATTTATAACTTACACTCTTAATTGGGTAGTTGCTGAACCATTTTTGTTGACTTGCAACCTTCATTTCTTACTAAATCGGGTCCAACAATGTTGTACCTCCACATTTCTAATATTTGGCCTCAATCGCATCAAATAATGATTAATTACCTACACTTTTGTTTCAGCCAATTGTATCTAACCTGCATTTTGTTTCTCCCATAGAGAGTGTGGTCCTGGTTAAAAAGGCTGATGTTACTGAAAAAAAGAAAAAATAATTTCTTCGTTTTTTGTTGGAAGGAATTGACTCTGGATTAGCCACTGTAGTTTCACCCGACTCTGGATTCTCCCCTTCCTAGACGTCATTTACTACAGTTTACTAACAATTGAGATTGACAGTTGGTTGGTAGGGGTGGCAAAACGGGTTGACGAATCAGGTTGAGCTGAATTCGATTCGATTCGTTTATGAATTTGATCAATTTGACATAAATTCGTTTAAGAAACGGGTCGATATATTTGGATTCGAAACGAATTCGTTTATAAATGAATTATTCGTGTCGACACGATTAATTCGTTTAGTAATTGGATCCTAGAGGATTCAAATCCATTAACCCGTTAATTTGTTTAACTCTTTTAACCCGTTTAACCTGTTTAATTCGTTTAACCCATTTAATTCGTTTAACCCGTTTAATTCGTTTAATTTTAATAATATTTTAAACACAAATATAATTAATAATTTACAATTAAACATTTAAACATTTAATTCAGCACATAAAAATCAATCCATTGAATCAGTTGCATAAAGTTCCATATCATCCATAAAATTATGTTCCAACAAAATAAAAACCACATTTAACTCAATGCAAATTCATATAAATTAAAATTGCATAACATTATCATTCTCCAACATAAACTTCTATCACTTAAATTCTTCTTTCTTTGATTTCAAAGGGACCTCCAAGCTATACAAAAACCACAAGAACACAACATTAGATATCTTTATTTATAATCTTAAAATTAAGAAATATAATTAAGAGAATTTACCATTGAAGCTGGTCAAGAGTCTTAAGACTGTTTTGGGAGATGGAGGTCGATTTTTGGTGGTAGAGCCGTGGAGAAGGAATGCAACCTTGATGAGAAGAGGAGAAGGAGTGGCGATTTTGGTGGAAGTGAAGAATGGGCGACGACTGTGAGGGAGGATGGGAGAATGGATGACGATCGAGAGGGAGAAGGTGGTGACTGAGGGAGAAGGTGGCGAGCGTGAGGGAGAGCGTGGTAACCGGACGGCAACCAAGAGGGAGAAGGCGGTGATTGGACGACGACCAAGAGCGAGAGGGATAAGGTGGCGACCGTGAGGCGTGAGGGAGAAGGTTGTAACCAGATGGCGATTGTGAGGGAGTGGTGACGGCGAGGAAGAACCAGACAAGAGGGTGATTTGGTGGAAAAGGGGTGGCTGTCGAAATGAAGACAAGAAGGCTAAATGGGTTAGGTTTAGGGATTGGCTAAATGTGTGTATGTATATATATATATAAATAAATGTATAATTACACACTAATCGCTCTAATATGTTAAATTACAATTTGACCCCATTTTAATCGTGTCAACTCGTGATTCGTTTAACCAAACTCAATTCGATTCGTTTAATAAACGGGTTAAGCGGGTTGACACGATTATGACATTAATTCGTTTTGCTCCAACTTATACCCATTTATTTTTCGTGAATTCATGTCGATCCGTCGTATCGTGATCCATATTGTCACCCTTATTGGCTGGTAAAAAAAAAAATGACAACTTCTCTTTAAATATAATGAATGATCTTGAGTATTCAAACAAAATTTCTCAATTCTCTTTCACTGTGTTAGTGTGTGTGTGTTACATGATTTCTATGTAAAGATAAATATGTGGTGTAATCTCTAATTACCAAAATAAAGTAAACAAATTTAATGCTGCCCCAATATAACAAGGACAACAAAAAAGAAGATTATTATTTGTATAAAGTTATCTCACATTTCTTTTTCTTTTTCTTGTTTCGTTTTGATATTGGACAAATCAAGAAGTAGAGTTTTTATCAAATAGGATTTAAATTTCTGTAATGTTAAGTTTTCTGGTTTTAATTAGTTTCAAATTAGGAAGTTAAGAATCAATTAGGATTTCTAACTGTAGTAGTTTTAGGATTAGATCAATTATAAAAGAGTTTGATTTGTTTGAGTTTAGTATGTTATTGATTATTGTCTTGAGTGATAATAAAGTTTATGTTTTAGTTTTATCGTTTCTTTACTATTTATTTGTTTTGATTTTGAAACAAATTTCCACAGCACCAAAATTGGTATTAGAGTGTGGTTTGCTCTCGGTCGATGACTGAAATTGGTTCAAGTGGATAACGAATCCCTGACAATGAACGACGGTTCGCAATGATCGAGCAACGACTCGATGCAGTGGATGAAACACTTTGAAGTCTTCAGCAAACTCTTGTTGTGTTGACTTTTTAAGTTTCACGCATCACCAGCGACAAGTGACCTGACTTGCCAAGAGCCTTGATGGTGACCATCGGCGAGGAAGCTGGAGATAACCACAGATTACATGGATGCTGAAATCAAGACGACCAAGGCCCGCACGACTCGGAACTGCACAAAGAACTTGTGCAACCTATTTTCCTTCTCGACCCGTAATCTCATCTTCCTTACCCATGTGCCATCGGACTGTCTTACCCGCCAGACCAACGAGATCCGTGCACCGCTCCACTTCTCGATTCAGATCTACACAAACCATATGTAGATCCACATAATCGCAACCTGTTTTGCATTCATTGCGACCTGACTCGACCTAGATTGGAGTTGGTGGAGGCTGGAACAGAGACAGTGAAGGCCGGTGACCCCAAATCGGCGATGGTAAGGGTTATATAGGCAGTGGCAGAGGCTGGTTTGAAGCATTTTGTGACCTAATTGCTATGACCTGTCACCTTCCACGCCAACGTGACCTGGTTTGAGTATATCAGAGGGGTAATCGAGGTGTTTTTCGGTGGTATGATGGTGGAAGAGGTCCACAAGTAGACTATTGCAATGACGGAGGTAGGTTTGTGCCCGTTGGAGCCTTTGATGATATTTAGCCAACAATACTTAAAGGAATGATCATAATGCTTTTGGGAACGCTCAATTTTCGATAGATGATTACACATTAAGGACTTCCTTGATTGGGTGTACAACGTTGAACAATTTTTTAATCATTCAAAGATCTTGGAGGAGTGACAAGTTAAGATAGTGGCGTATAATTTAAAAGGAGGAGCTACAGCTTGGTGGGAACAGTTGTAGTTCAACCGTTAAAGATAAGGAAAGTAGCGAGTCCCATAGTTTTAATAGGCGTAAGGTGCACCAAGGCGCGAAAGGAGTATGGAGCTCGAGGTGCAAGGCGCACTTCTTATAAAAAAAATTGTAAAATATTATAAAATCATAAAATTAAGGTCTTTTTATATATGTATATATAATTATAGGGGTTTTTTATTTATTCTTCAAATTTGTGAGTTTAATTGGATATTATATAATAATTTAAAGAGTTATTTACAATTTTTCCTAACTCTAATTAGTATTTTATCATAAAATAGGGAGTTATTTGTAATTTTTCTATACATGTATATTTAAAGTTTGGACAGTAAAAAAACCTACCGTCACTTCTCTCTTCCTTTCCCTTCCTTCGCTTTCTTCTTGCTTACCTTTCTCTCTTCAGCTCTCCTTGCCGTCTGCAGCCAAGCAACCACCACTTTGGAGTGCTGATTTCGGCATCTAGAACGTTGGTGAGAGGAGAGGGGAGTGGATCGATGACAAGAAGGTTGGTTTCAAGATTGTTTGACCGGTTTTAGGGCTATTTGGCCAGTTTTGATGGTTGTTTTTTGGTGATGGTTTTGGTAACTAGGTAGTCAGGATGACTCGTCGGCCGGTTTTTACCCTTTATTTTGCCCAGGTGCGTTTAGGCTCTCCTTGGGCTTATGTGTCTAAGTGCTTTAGGCGCGGTCTCTTCTAGGGTGCTGCGCCTGGCTATCGTTCCGGCGTCTGCGGTGCGCCTCACTGCGCCTTGCACCTAGGCACACGCCTTTTAAAACTATGGGGAGTTCAAACATGGGCGAAGATGAAGCGATTGTTTAAACAATGATTTCTTCCCCCTGATTGTGAACAATTCCTATATCAACAATTTCAAAATTGCCAATAGATGAATAGGAAAGTTACATAATGCACTGAAGAGTTTTATCGATTAAGTGCAAGGTGTAACTTGATGGAAATTGTGGATCAGCAAGTGGCTAGATATATTGGAGGTTTGAGTTTGGTTATTCAGGATAAGTTAGCTTTCCACAATGTCTGGACATTAAGTGATGCAATCAATTTGGCTTTGAAAGTTGAGGTTCAATTAAATTGGTCAGTTAACAAGAGTTCGAATAATTTTCGAACATCTATTCTGGATTCCATGACGACTGAAAATAGTGAGAACAACTCTAAATTCAATCCTGCACCTCAGATTCTAGAACAATGACGAAGTGCAAGTGTTGCCGCTAATCGAGCAATGGTACCAAATCAACAGCCGCATCCAACCAATCATAATGCTATGCACAACCTAATTTGGGCAAATGCAGGTGTAATCAATCTGAACATTTTTCGAATATCTGCCCTAATTAAAGGACTGTTAATTTTGCTGAAGAAGAGAAAATGCTGGGCTACTCTGTAGGAGATGATGATTTTTATGAAGGGGCTGAGTATATCACAAGAGATGGAAGGGAAGTAGTTGTTTGTTAGAATTACAGCATGGCTGAGTTAGGAAATAGAGTTGTTATTAAAATAGGATTTAAATTTCTTTAATGTTAAGTTTTCTAGTTTTAATTAGTTTCAAATTAGTAAGTTAATTATCAATTAGCATTTCTAATTCTAGTAGTTTTAGGACTAGATTCATTACACAAGAGTTTGGTTTGTTTGAGTTTAGTATGCTATTGAGTATTTTCTTAAGTGATATAAAGTTTATGTTTTAGTTTTATCGTTTCTTTACTGTTTATTCATTTCGATTTTGAAACAAACTTTCACTGCATCACATTTTCACTTTGTCAATTTTGTATAAATTGTATTATGACCTGGAGTTATTTTGTGACATGATAAGTTCTACATTTCAGATTGGCATTATTGCTTTCTTTGCAATAAAGCTTCAAAGTTTTACTGCTTTTGCTGCCCATATGCCATATGCGGTCGTTGCATCCATGATGCTGAATTTGTGCTATCTAGAAGGAACAAAGGATTCTGCAATGACTGTTTAGAGCTAACTAAGCTTATAGAAGAGAACAAGGATGTTGACTCTAATGGGGTATGAATTTATCTGTAGAAGTCCTTGAAAATTTTTGCAACTTATTTAATCTTTGCTTCCAGTTTACCAGGTCTTGTGATCTGTTAAATGTATGGTCTTAAATGGATCTGCTACAACTTTAGACTTCTATCTAGGCGTAGGTTGCAAAATAATTAAATCTAGGGAGTTCGAATGTCAAACCACAAGGACCAGCAGAACAAAGAATTATAGTAGAAGAAAAGAAAATTATATTACTAGGAAATTATTTAAGTGATTGTGTTTAAAGACTGCAACCGAAAATTTAAATTTGACATCCATAGGGATAAAAATCAGTTATTAAGAAACTTTTTAGTATTTATTCTTGATCCAATTTCATTATTCAATTTTTATTGGACAACAAAAGTTATCTTGCTTAGAAGATATAGTGGTGATTGCATAAAATACCTCAAAATTGATTGATTATAACTAGACATTCATCATCTAGTGTTACAATAAATCTAAAAAACGTTTTTTGAAAGAATTAAGCAATCAGAAATATAAAAGGTTCAATGTGTAAAACTATAATTTCGTTAAAAAAATAAAACTACAATAAGACTATAAGAGGAAGTCGAGAACAAATGTCCAAAGGGGAAGATGATAGATAGCCTACACTATGCCAATTGCTTCCTTTTTATGCAATAAGAATCCTTAAAAATATAGAAACCTAATTTAGGTAGGAAAGTGGGTCATCCTACTTGTGTTTTACCTAGGAAATATTGAATATGATGAGTTATAGATGCTGGAATAAGCTTTCTAATGAACCAACAATCACACAAATTGGATATGGTTTGTAATAGATATGTCAAAACACCAAAATTGAATAAGATTAAATGAATCTTTCAAATTACACTTTTTTTTTTTTTTTTTAATACGAAACATAGACTTTATTAATAATAAAGGAAAAAGTTAATTAGAAATCCACCAACAAAACATACGAAAACAAAAACAAATTGTAAGAATGGAACAATCAATTAACAAACAGTAGCATTCCAATCAAGCATAATGAAAAACAAAAAAAATATTTAAATCTTTACTTAGAAGAAACTCAAAAAAAATCAAATAATACATTTTATTCCCTAAAAAATTCTCCTCTTTGGCTTCATTAAAGATTCCTTTATTTCTTTTTTCTCAAATAACCTATAAAATGATGAAAACTCCACAATACTAAAGAATACTAGCCTTATTTTCTTTGTCAAGAATTTAAATTCTTCCAAAAGAAAAGAACATAAAGAATGTGGAGCAGTTCACTTCAAACCAACTAAAGAAAACAACTTATTCCATAAATTACCAACCACCAAACAATAGAGAAAGAGATAGTCTAAGCTTTCCTTACAACTTTTACATATGACACAACTTTTACATATGACACACTGATAGGGAGAGAGACAATTACTAGGATATATATTTTGGAGAATATCACAAATACTTAATTTTAATAAGCAATAAGCTAAACTAAAAACTTGATCTTGTTCGGAACTTTTGACTTCCAAACAAGATTAGCAAAATCAAACCATGGGAGAGAATCATTTTGAACCAACTTTTTAAAAAAGGACTTACATGAAAAAATATTATTGGAACTCAAACCTCCAAAGCCTTTGATCGTGCATTCTCTGAATTGAAAGAAACACTTTCAAGTAAAGAAATAAAAGAAGAAAATTCTTCATTCTTCCCATCATTCAAATTTATCCTAAAAACAAAAGACCATTTTTTATGAAGAGAATAACGATCCAATATACTTAAAACTTAAGCACTTTGAGAAGAAGAGAACTTATATAATCTTCAAGTAAAGAAATAAAAGAAGAAAATTCTTCATTCTTCACATCATTCAAATTTATCCTAAAACCAAAAGACCATTTTTTATGAAGAGAATAACGATCCATTACTTAAAACTTAAGCACTTTGAGAATAAGCAAACTTATATAATCTTGGAAACTTTAAACAAAGAGGCAAAAAATTCAACCAACAATCCTCTCAAAACGAATTTGAGAAGCATTTCTAACTACAAACTTCAAATTACCTAAATAATCATGGGAACCTTGCATAATAATGTTCCACGGACATCAACTAAAACCTTTAAGAACCACATTGGAATCCCAACCATTTCCTTGAATTCCACACTTATTTTTAATAATTTTTGCCACAAAGAGTTAGGTTTTAAAGGTAACCTCCACATCTATTTGCCGAGCAAAGCCAAATTATTTATTACAATATTCCTAATCCCTAAACCACCTTTATCACGAGAACGAGAAACGTCCCAACTTATTAAATTAACTTTCTTTCCTTAGTCAATTTCAACCCACAAAAAATTTCTCATAATCATCTTAACTCTTTTTGTCACCCCAATAGGAATTCTAAACAAGAAAAGATAATAAGTGGGAATGTTATGCAACACAACTTAGAATCAAGACTAATTTTCCTCCCTTGGATAAAAAAATATTTTTTTCGCCCCTCTAATCTCCTCTCTACTTTCTTCACCATTGGGGCTCAAAACTCAGAAGATCTCGGATTACTTCCCAGAGACAATCTTAAATATTTCAAAGGCCAACAACCTACCTCACACCCAAATTGGGCTCTTATACCACTATTTTGTTCTTATGAGAAGAAACATAATTTTTTTTACCTTAAATATGAACAATAGTGCTATTTATTCGCATTGAGATATTACAAGCAATTTCTAAATCATGCATTTTTTCATAGTAATAAAATCTTACAAGTATATTTAATAAACCTAAAAGAGAAAAAGAATGTCTTATTACCACGATAATGCAACAATTATTAGATCATTCATTGAATGTTAGTGACCCTACTTAGCATTTGTGTGTTCGTGTTTTTTATTTTTTTGTCTTAAATTTTGGTAGGGTTAAAGTCTAGATAGTTAATGAATAATCTTTGAATTTTTTTTTTTTTTCACTTCTTTCTTTTGTAGTGCTTTAATTACAATGTTGATTTCTTTTTTTTAATCAAGTTAGGAAGTGTTCATTTTAATAACTTAAGCACCTTTCTTTTTGATCTAAAAGATTGAAAGGTGTTGAGCCCCATATATTCCCCTTGCTTTAGTGCAATAAGGCATGCAATAAGTGCCTTTGATAAGACTTCATAGATTTTGTTGGAATAGAAGACTTCATAGATTTTGTTGGAATAGAAGGTTATTATTTTCAATTGAATTTCTTGTTTGTTATTTTTGTTTAGTATGAACTATTGTTCATTTTTGTATTTATTTTCTTTGTCGATGAATAAAGTTTTATGTTTTATTTATAAAAAGAAAAAATTGATGAGATTTTTTATATGCATGATAAGAAAATTAAAATATGGAAAACATTTAAAACTTTTCAAATATAATATTTATTTATTTTCAATAGTTTTAATGTGTGATTTAAAATGTTGGGAAAAAGTAGAATTTTTTTTTTTTCAAATTTTTTAATTTTTTCGTTAAAGCATATATCATTCTTTTTAAAACTTAATAAAAATTATTTCACTGAACTTCATCAAAAATGTTAAAAGTGTGCATTATAAAATTTCTTCGTTGGAATTGTTTTCTAAATATGTGTGTATATATATAAATCCTTCTCCGGTAAGGTGGCACCTCACTTCAATGTGAGGCCCTTTTATTTTTTAATTAAATATTTAAATAGTTTTTGGGCATTGTGGTTTACTCCTTTAAAGTCAAAGGTTTAAACTCTGATGGGCGTTTACATGGTCCAACGTTATAGTTTACTACTTCTTAAAAATTGTAGAGTGCAGTGGGGGTTCTAGTTTCCAACTCAAATTCGCTAAACGGTTTTAAAGGATTTTTAGATTATAAAAAATTAAAATAAAATAACACTATAATATAACAACAATGGTATTTTAGGGATTAAAGAAGTTTATAATTTTAAATATACAAAGAGGGAGAGGGAGAGAATCATAACCTTATTGAAATTAGAATAAATATTAAAAAAAAAAAAATTTAAAAAATTGTCAATGAAGGACCCTTTCCTCTTTATCTAGAAGATGATACAACAGAGGTTGGAGACCTCTTAGAAGGTTGATGTCTTCTTCGTGGAGGCCACTGGTCCCTTCTATGAGACAGTGAGTTTTGAGGTAAAAGGGTTGTAAACATATCGGTTTACTTGATAATTAATTAGGTATTTGGGTTTTAGATTTGTTTAATTTAGTGAGTTTTGAGGTAAAAGGGTTGTAAACATATCGTTTTACTTGATAATTAATTAGGTATTTGGGTTTTAGATTTGTTTAATTTAAGAACGAAATTTTCTTAGTACATGTTTTCATAAAGGGTAAATTATATTTGAGTCCTCATGTTATTGCGATTTGTAACTTTTTTAAGTGTGGTTTTCATTTTTTGCTCCTGTGTTTATAAAATTTTCATGGACTTAACAAATTGGTTTTTACCATCAATCAAACGTCGATCAAATTGAGGGAGGGTTATGTTTGTTATTTCAATAGGTTATTTTAATTTTAATTAAAATAAACTTAAGAAGATGAAAAAAAGAGATTAGATAGAAAAATAGAAGATGGATCTCCACCTTCAATTTTTAATATGAAATGGTGGAGAAAAAAATTAAAGTAAGTTTAAAAATAAATAAAAAATAAAAATAAAAAGATATTTGCATGATGGAGATCAAAGTCTATTAAACAAAATTTGGAAAAGAAATAAAAAAATAATAATAAAAAAAAAGAACTTGGATCAAATTCCAACGTGATAGGCTGCTAGCGACCGATCTGGTTGGAACCAGATAAATGAACCACCAAATCGTTGTTCAATGATATGGTTCAACACAGATTGTTGACGATCTAGGTTACCCAAATCATTGTGTGACGATTTGAATTTCCAAACCCAGATAAACCTATGATCTTTAGCTCGCTGGCCATGGAAATCATTGAATCCCCATCAACGAGATGTGTGTGTGTATATATATATATTAAATGCATTTTCCCTCAACTTTTTATTTATTATAAGTTTCTCTTTTCTTCATAAGTTTAAAATTTTTATACTTTATAAGTAATTTATTTTAAATAAATATATTTTTAGTGTAAAAAATTAGTGACTTGTGAAATTCCTATTGGTTTATTTTTACTTACTTTTTGTATTTTAAATTTGTGGTGACGTGTTTTATTGTTTTTGGTGAGTTAAATTGTTATATTTTAAATGTTAAAGGGCAAAATAGTACGTTCATCTTGTTTAAAATTTATTAAGGGCAAAATTATCTTTTGCCTTTTTTGTAACAGTCAACTGTCAAAATTCTAATTAGAGGAACTTAATTAGAGGAACTGAATTAATGAGTTTATGAACATTAAGGGACCACGAGAACCAAAAATGAAAATGCCATAAAATAGATATAAATCAGTAAAATATGGTGACTAAAATGTAATTTACATTTTTATAAAATGAAAATATAATTGTTTTAACAAATTATCTATTTAATTCAAAAAGATATTATTTTCGCCTATTGTTGTAACCATCATATATTTAGTTATATTCGATTCCACTTTTGTTGCATCTTATGTATTGACCTAATAACTTTTCAGGAAGGAAAGTGAGGGTGAGTCTCTCTCCTTTGCGTGGCATTTAAGCAATCTTAATTTTTCATTGTTTTTATTATACAGCACAAGATAGACTTCAATGACCAAGACACAGTGGAATACCTGTTCAGAGAGTATTGGATGTTGACAAAGCAAATAGAAGGCTTTACTTCAGAAGATATTATTTCAGCTTATAACCAATTAAAGAGTGGTAAAAAACGTAGCCCTGACTCTGATTCATATGAATTTAATGAAGGAGAAGAAGACATCAGCGAATTTGATGGAAGGCAACTTATCATCTCTGATGATTTAAATGATGCTGAGGAACACAAACAAGTTGGGAAAAAGAAGAGAACTAGAAGAAAGCTTTCTGAGGTGAAAGGAGATCTAAGGTCAAAGAAAAAGGAGTTCATTGGGTGGGGATCGAAACCTCTAAGGGAGTTCCTTACCTCCATTGGTAAAGACACAGATCATGAATTATCAGACTATGATGTTACAACTATCATATTAGAGTATTGCAAAGAAAACAAGCTGTTTCACCCTGACAGAAAGAAGAAAATTATTTGCGACTCAAGACTACAGCCTCTTTTTAGAAGGAAGTCCGTAAATAAAAATAGTATTCCTAATATTCTGTCTGCCCATCTTGTTGAGAACATGGACCATTCGGAGGATGAATTGGAATCTTATTCACAAAATTTAGATAAAGAAGACTTGGTGGGTAGTAAGAAGCAGCAAGAATTGCTCTCAGTCAAAAGACATCATAGTAAGAAAGAAGTTGTAGTTGTTAAGAAAAGCTGTTTTGCATCTGTAGTCCCTCAAAATATAAAGCTTGTGTACTTGAGGAGAAGTTTAGTGGTGGAACTAGCAAAACAAGTTGACAATTTTGATGGTAAAGTAATGGGAAGTTTCGTGAGAGTGAAATCTGATCCAAATGACTATATGCAGAAGAACTTTTACCAGCTTGTGCAAGTGACAGGTGATTGTCTCAATGATGACTATAATAATAATTAATTCATCATTAATTTGGATGGAGGCAAAACTTATTTTATTTCGTAACTTGAAGTACATAAACAATTTTCTCTCTTATGCTGTAATTTTTTTATAGAAGTTGTATGATGATAGTTGCCATGGTTCCTTAAGCAGATTACAGAACTTTCTTGTTCATTTTGTTTTGGCTGAATAATCAAACTTCTAGTAGACTGTAGACGTTAATAAATTATTTGTAAATATCAGTCGTCAATGACCATGTACCTCGGTGGCACCTTCCTTCATGAAATGGAATGGAGACTGAGAACACCTGGTATCAAATCCAGGTAAAAGTGTTGGGGGGAAGCCACCTAATGGGGCTGACTATAGTTTTTTCAATAGGTGAATAAGGATTAAAATTTGTGCGGTATTGGTTTTATGAATTTAGTCAGCTGTTAAAATTCAGTTTTCAAAGATGTGGCTTGCAGATTTGGCATTGGCTTTTGCCCAAGTTCAATATGTAGCATTGAAGTGTATGTTTCTTTTCTTGACATCTTAGAAATAGGCATGTCTATAGGAATTAGGATTACAAGTTATATGGAGTCTAACATGCAAAACTAGAGCTGAGCTGGCTTATTTTTGTGATGTGGCTAACTTATTTTAGAGACTGTAATGCATATAGTGCCTAATTTGCTCTTTTTGTAAAACCTTTTATACAATGTTTATGCCTTAATTGTGTGTACTTTTCAAATTTAAATTAGTATTGCTATAAATCTGATGTAAATTTTGGAATGTTGTCTTGTGTTGCTACAGGCATTAAGAAAACATTGGCTATAAATCCACAAATTCTCCTTCAAGTTTCCAATATGGTGAAAGACATACCCATTACCAAGCTCTCAGATGATGACTTCTCTGAGGTAATAACACCATTAGCACATTTCTGTTTTCTTTAGAAAGAATATAGAAGTAAATGCAAATTGAAATGGTATAGTTCTTTTTTTTAATTATCATTGCTTATGCTTCAACCTAATTTACAGAAAATTTCAGAAACCAAGGTGATGTTTGGTACATGGAAAGCAATCCATGTGAGAATGGAATCTGTATACGACAAGAAAATCCTTGTAGGAAAGATATCCATTTAATCCATTGATAGAATGTTTGATGTTTTGATAAAGATACCCCATTTTAAAACATATTATATATGTATGTATGTATGTGTATGTATATATCTATATCTATATATATATATATAGAAGATTTTTAAAACATTGTATATTTAACAACAAATTACTTAAATATAAACTAATTTAGTCTTTATGGCTTTTGAATATTTTATAAGAAATTCAAATATAAAAAAAAAAAAAAAAGATTGAATAAATATATATATTTTTTATTTGAAATAGAAATATATGTAAATTATTATATAAACGTAAAATAATTTAATTGATAAAAAAAATATCGGTGGCCATCACTTGCCTTATTAGAGGAGGTAATGGAAGTAACTTATAACACGGTATCATAGTTTTAAAAAGTGCGCCTAGGCGTGAGGCGTAGCGAGGCGCACTGCCGACGCTTGAATGATGGCTAGGCACAGAGCCCTTGAAGAGGTGCATGCTTGGAGTACCTAGGCAGAGAAGCCTGAGGAGAGCCTAGGTGCGCTTGGGCAAAATAAAGACCAAAAACCGGCCAACGAGTTA
Source organism: Dimocarpus longan (assembly GCA_022984855.1). Classification (NCBI taxonomy): domain Eukaryota; kingdom Viridiplantae; phylum Streptophyta; class Magnoliopsida; order Sapindales; family Sapindaceae; genus Dimocarpus; species Dimocarpus longan. Next base: position 14,585,569 of record CM041020.1, read on the forward strand.
CCCCGACCACCTCGCCGTTAAAACCGCCGCTAAAATGGGCCAAACAATCGTTGAAACTAGCCAAACAGCCCTGAAACCGGACAAACAACCTTAAAATCAGTCTTCTTGTTGCCGATCCACTCCCTTCTCCTCTCGTCGGCGTTCTAGTCGCCAAAATTAGCACTCTAAGGTGGTGGTTGCTTGGCTACAAACGGTGAGGAGAGCTGGAGAGAGTAAGGTGAGGGTGAAGGAAGGGAGAGGTTGAGGTAGATGGTGAGGAGAGCTAGAGAGAGAAAGGTGAGGGTGAAGGAAGGGAGAGGCTGAAACAGAGAGAAGTGGCAGCTAGGTTTTTGGCTGTCCAAACTTTAAATATTTATGTGTAGGAAAATTGTAAATAACTCCCTAATTTATGACAAAATACCTAGTTAAAGTTAGGAAAAATTGTAAATAACTCCTTAAATTATTATAAAATATCCAATTAAACCCATTAATTTGAAGAATAAATAAAACACCCTTATAATTATATATACATATATGAAAAGACCCAAATTTCGTGATTTTATAATATTTTAAACTTTTTTTTTTTTTATAAGAAGTGCGTTTTGCCTCGAAAAGGCGCGCCTTGCGTCTCGGGCTCCATAGTCCCTTTGCGCCTTAATACACCTTGCACCTTTTAAAACTATGCACGGTATCCTCCGTTGTTATAAGGGAGGCATGGCTTCAACTATGAAAGGCTCTCACCTCCGGTAATGCAGGAGAACAAGGCCTAGTTCATTAGAGCTCGCACCTCCAATAGTGATGTTGGGGGGCCTTGGACGCTATCTTGCTTTCTCCTATGACAAATGAGGTTGTTGGTTTGATAATTATGGTTTTATTATTTTTTATTTGTTAGATTATTTATAATTTCTTACTTTAAAATTATTCATTTTATAACATCAAATGATTTTTCACTTCTAATTATATTGGATATATTTTATTATTGTAGTTGATTTTAATCTTATTTGAATTTACATTATACAGAAGGTGTCTTATTTAGTTTAGGAATTAGGATTTGTAAACTTGAATGGAGGGTTGGGAGTCCTAATCCTCCATTTTGGTTTTGTGTATGTGTGCGCGAAACAATTAATAGAATGGGAATTCCTCTTTCCATTCACGAAGCAAACACCACCCAAAAGGAGAGGTTTTGAAGATAGTGTCAAGTGTAAGTTACTTTCCAATTTGGTTTCTTTGTTTATAAGGTTGGTAATGAGAATATGCTAGAATGATAAGTAGGATGAATTGTTTGTGAGAATTTTCTCTAACAAATGATATAAACTTTGCTTCTTATAAAATGCTTTAATTCAAAGTATATTGGAAGGGTATGTTGGTGGTCTTTAGATTTTGAGAGAAACTTGAATGATCAAGAGAGAAAGGAATTTTCTTCTCCTCTCATTGTTGGAAAGTGTTTCTTCTTATGTGGGAGATGAAGATAGAAGAGTTTGGTTTAAAGATTGTTATGGAAACTTTTCTTGCAAGTCCTTTGAATGGTGAGCGAATAACTAGTCACGTCCACCAACTAGTGTGATCTGGAAGTCTAAGGTTCCTAATAAAATTAAATTTTTGTATGGTTGATAGCTCATAGCAAAATAAATGCTTATGATGTTATTCGATAAAGATCCTAATTTTTCTCTTCTTCACTCATAGTGTGTCAAGTACAAGAATTTGATAAATTTAGATCTCTTCATCCTCGATCTCCTTGTTTTCTTTTTGGTCTCTCATTCTCATTTGACCCAGTTTGATTCGAAATTATATATATATATCTATATCTATATAATTTTCAATCAATAGTACGATAAATTTCACAAAAATAAATGCATATAAGTAAAAACATAATTGATAAAAATATTGTAATTAATTATTTATATATTTATATAATTAAAAGGGGGAAGTGGGAATTGGATGCTTCCTCTGTCCCCATCTCAATTTACATTGGGGGATGGAATTTCATCCTGAATCCTAAAAACTCTAAAAATGTTTCTCAAATGGGTGAGGGGGCTTGGAGATTTGAATATATGAGGATGTTTTGACATCCTTGAATGATGCTAAGCAGGACAATTTTTTTTTTTTTTTTTTAAGAGATAAAACTTATTTTCCAGTTTCTTTATGGATATCTACTTGTAAAAAATTCATAGACAGTTTTTTATTTCTCGTTATACTTGATTGGAAAGTGGTTGTTAATTGATTGAAGTTCTTGTATCTCTGATTTTTGTTCAGTTTTTTGTTTTGGAATACTAGTTCACATATGTACTTATTTTCTACATCTTTGGAAAATGTTTTTCATTTCTTATAGTATTTTTTTTTTTTTTTAAAGTAATGGATAGATCTTTGCTGTTTATAAGATGGATGTGCTTTAGCACATAAAAATAAATTTTACTTTTCTTGCAAAATTAGAAGCTTAATGAACTTTTTTATTTTCTTGCAGGAAGAGTGTGAGGATTTATGTCAGAGAGTGAAAAATGGTTTGCTTGAAAGACCAACTGTTGTAAGTTTTTCACATCTAACTAATTTTAGTGTACTTTTGTGCGAGTTGTTGGCAATTTGAGAACCCAACTATGCTATATTAGTTGACGTATAATTGTGTTCCTAATATGATCTTTTGAGTACCTAAGTCTATTGGGATTCCTTGTTAGAAAGTAATTAATACTGTAGTTTGTAGCAAATTTAGACAATATAATTTAACTTTCAAATTGTAAAAAAAAAATAATAATAAATAAATAAAAGACCCATGAATATAAAGGACCATATGTAGAATAACTTTACATGATGTTCTAGCACATGATCTCATACTTAAAGGTATGCATAATTTTTGAAGGTGCACAAATGTGTTCTCAAGAATGTTATCACGTAATCAATTGAAGACCTGTTTGGAGGTTTACCTCATTCTTTTGAGATGATAATGTTCTCTTGACTTGAATATATCAGCTCATGTTTCCAAGGGGTAGGCACCTTTTTTTCAAACTTGATGTTGCACGAATATTAATTTGATTCTTCTTCAAAAATTGTGTTGATATGTTAATTTTTAAAATGTGAGAGAAACACATAGTTTAGATAAAGTATGACTTTCATTTGGATGATTTTATTTGTGTATCCTCAAGAACAATTAAACCAAATTGATTGAAATGCATAAAATAAAACCTAGGTTTTGGTCAAAGTTCAAGCAAACATTTCAAAGTTGTCGTGGAACTAATATTAGAACAATAGTTCCTTTTGGGAAGATATTCATAAACTGTATTTCAAGTAATAATATTACTATATTAGACATTCATAAGCTTTTTATGAATTATTTTTCTTTAGAATATTTATAGTTAGTCTTGACCAAGAAGTGTTGATTTGCAGGTGGAGCTTGACTTAAAGGCCAAAAGTCTACACGAGGATATAACGAAGCATGTATACATTTTTTATTTAACATATAGAGTTTAGAATTTTAGTAGGTTCAAATATACAATTTCAAGTTTGTGGCAAAATGTGCCCCAAGAGGTTGGCCTAGTGATTGAGGGGTGGGGCTTTGAACCAAGAGATAAAAGGGTTTATAACCCCTTGGGCCACCTACCTAGGGTATTAAAATCTTGTGAGTTTTGCAACTACCATGGTTGTAGGATCTAGCGGTATTTCTTAATTTAAAACCTAGGAAACTAGAGTACTTTTAGAAGTATAATATTGCAGATGATAATGGAGAAAAACTAATAACTAAGCTATTTGAATATGTTACTTGAGATGGTAATGAACGACACATAACACATTTGCTTTCGAGCCTTTTTTTTTTCCCTATATATGGTTTTCAGAAGATTAATAGATTGCCAAATCTTTAAGTAAATAAAACAATTAATATTTATATTGTATTTGTTCTCATTTTAGAGGGCCACAAGAATTGTTTGGGAAAAGAGCTAGTCTTATCCATAATTTTTTATAAGAAACAAAGACTTGAGGAATCATGGTTTTGAATGAGTCACAAGTAAATTTGTAGAAAGTTTATGTGTTTTCTTGTTGTGTTATGGAATGCATTGAAATTTGATATCAATTTGATATCAATTTGTTTCTTGTAGCTAGTAGATGTGTTTATATCCAAAATTACTTTCATGGTTCCTGTTGATTAGTGCTCTGTTTTATATTTTTTGATTATAGATACATTTGCTTTAAGAATCTGTCATAAAAATCTTGTTAACCTATGTCCCTAGAGCACAAGTTAATGAAGCCTTTTATTGATAGAATAGAAAATATTTATTTTAACAAAATATCAATGTCATTATAGCACATGTTTGTAAAGCTTTTTATTGATAGAAAGAAAATATTTATTTGATCAAAATATCAATGCCATTACCCATTTTTTGGGAGAACAAATATTACTTTATTTATTGAAAGTCTTTCCTTGATTTTATTTTAAAGATCATTTTGAATTTCTTCAAATGACCTATTTTAATTTAGTCTTTAAAATCCTCTATCCGTGTGTTGATAATTGATATGCTTTACATAATTTGGAGTAGTTCTAGGATTTTGAATGCTGCTGCTTCATGAAATTCTGCAGTCATGGCTTTTGGGCTATTTTGATAAAGAGAAATAGGAGAAATTGTTAAAGCTCTAGTGGGGATAATTTTTCTTGTCTTTGGGTGAGGGTCAAGTTTTGGGGCTACCCATGCGCTTTGGAAACTTCAGAGTTTAATGATGTTTAGTTACTTTTTATCCAGTAGAATTGAGAGACCATGGTGAGGTCAAGAGAAGTTGTAATTATCTTCAGTGTTGTGCCTTAATTCTTTTGGTTGGAGATTTTTGTATCTTGAGTGACATACAATGTATCTTTCGTTTTAATTTTGGTTGATTGTTGTTGATGTTGGTTTTTTTTTTTTTTTTTTTAAAATAAATTTTTTTCAAGTCCCTTGAGCCAGTTTTTAAGGCTGGCTGTTCTTGTAATTGCTTGTTTTCTGACAGCTAACTTTTTGATATATTTTAGGTTTCTGATAAAAGTACAAGAATTAACCATAGTCCCTAAATTTGTTATTTTCATGATCTATCATTTGTAAGAATATCCATATTTCCTCTCTCACTTTTGATTTCATTTTTCCTTGAAAAAGTGGATAGGAAGACAGATAATTTCACTACAACATCGCGTTGATCGAGCAAATGAGAAAGGGTGGAGAAGAGAATATCCCTTGCTATGTAGTTTTTCATACATATTTGAATTACTAAATTGTACTAAATTAGTCTGAGTTTTCTGATAATACATATCAAATGCCTCTAAGATTTGCAGAAAAAAAAAAAAGAAAAGAAAACTGCATGCTTTTGTTATGATCTTGATTTATTATTGTATACAATCACTGGAAAGAACTGTATATAAAATCTGTAATTTTATCTCTAATATGCATGATTTACCATTTCACCTAGTAGTTTTGTTTACTATTATGGGTGTAATGTTATCACATGTATGCAGTCACATTGCTATCCAAACTACCCATCTGTGTAGACTTTGTGGATTTTTGCAAAAGATAGTTGGCCCTTAACCCTTTTATACGCTCTCTGAATACTTGGATAAATTGCTACTGCTTCAAACACCAGCAGAGCAATCACGGTTGTTAAATGAGGTTCCAGAAGTGATTGCAGATACAGCAGATGAAGAACCTGCTTGTCAGGATTCTACTAGAAAAGAACAAGGATGTAAAGATGGCTCATCAGATTCAGCCCCTAGTAGAACTTCGAAAACTTCTAGCTGTAATCTTCAAGGTTTGCTACGCTCTTGTGTTTATTTAATGGAACTTGTCTAGCTTTTTTGATAAAGGAATTGAGTATCAGTAGGCATACATACATAATGACAGTACTGCCATCACAACCCCTGATTGCAATTTTTGAGTCAGGTCAAGAAGAAATGGTAATGGCTGTACCAGCTGTTACGGAGGAGGCAGCAGGTAGGAACCCTGTAATTGCAGATTTTCTAGGTAATTATATTCCTGCATCTACTTTTTGTTCGTTTGAAATCCTTATGTGAACTATTATGTTTTGTGATTGTTATTATAGGTAAGTCTGCATTGGTAGATGTGCCAGTTCTTATGCCAGAGATTGACAACATAAATCATCTATCTTGCGAGAATTGTTATCAGGCAGAAATGTCTCCCGCATCCCATGATGGCAATAAAACCTCTCAAGAGCCTCCTACTCCAGCTTCTCCTGAGGTGCAGGTTGGTATGACCCCTTTTCACTTGGGAGCCTATATTTTGTGCTCAGTTTATATCCTTTTATTGCAGGCACACACACCTCCACTGGATCCACCTCAATCATCTCCTCTTGCAACTGCATCTGAGTCAACTACTCCGCCACCTTCCTTGTTAACTCCCTCAACGTCTGCAAACCATGTTAACTCAGTGCCCCAGGCGAATCAAGAGGTTATGGTCACTCGTGCATCAGCTGAGCAATCCGCATCCACTTCTGCTCCATCCCAGGTGAGTTTTGTATTACTTGTGTCTACTATTTTCTTTCCAAATTCCAACATTTTTTCTTCTTTCAGGAGACACGTGGACCTCCATTTTCCAATTTGGGCGAGGCACAAGCTTTCTTTGCAGAGGTTGACCACATGCTAGATGAGTCTCTGAAAGACTTTCCAGAATCTCTACCAATGCAGGTGGTCCCTCAGGATATCAACCAAGCTAAGTGTGTCCTCTATCAATATCGCTTCTTGAATTTTGAGTCGCTCATGGATCCTGATCAAAGAGACCAGTTTAATTCTTCCCTTGAGTTGCTCCTCACGACGGATCACTTCCCTTCATCCGTGATCAATTTGGTGAGAAGGTTTCACATGAACTTTGTGAGCAACATAAATCTATATTTGAAGAGTCAGGAGACTCTTCAAACGGTTGATAAGAATATAGAGGACACAATGGCTTTAAAAGACCGTTTGGCAAGCAACCGCTGCCGCTTTGACAAAGTTATGACGGACATAGAAGATAAAACTGGAATGATCAATGAGTTAACCAAGCAGCGAAATGAATTAACCAAGCGGATAGAGGAGGAGAAAAAGCTGAGAACTAATCTGGAAGCTGAAGCCAACGGTCTTGCACAGTCATCGATAACTTCCAAGGATGCCATAGCTCGCTGTGTTCTGAATTACAAGAACTTGGAGAAGGATAGAGAGGCAGCTGAAGAGGCCATAGAAGACATTGAAGCCTTTTGGGAGCAGTTTAGAATACAAACCTCAAAGTTCTTGTAAAATCATTTTGTTCGCTTCTCATTTTTCAACCAACTTAGATTTGTAATACCAATCAAAAGGGATGATATGATCTATAGAATGCTGGAGACAAGTTAATTTGTTGTTTTACTTTGATGCTGATGACTGCTTTAAAATGTAACTTAACAGAGGAGAAGGTTTTTGTTAATGCTGATAAGTGGTTATTGCATTTCCCTTTTAACATTCGTGATGTGAGTTTAAATCTCATTGTATGTATTTATTAGTATGTAGTTTTTTCTATTTGTCATAAAGAGTGAATATCTTTTTATGTTATAAGAGTAGATTTTCAGGTCACAAAACAATTATTGAATCTTGATAGTTCTAAATGAATTTATGACTGTTAATATCATATTATTTTGTAATTAATTAAAAAATATATATATTTTTACCGCATAGTAGTCATAATAAATGCATTGCGGAAGAAAAAGATTACAGGATCGGGAAATTTATGGGCTAAATTATAATTTCAAAACCATAAAGTTTCTTCGTCTATCTTTCCATATTGATGATACCAAATGTGTCTAAGGGTGTAGAAAATCTTTGGTGCAACCATCTCATCATAATATTTTCATAAAATTTTAGAGTGTTTGTGAATTATATTCTCTTTCAATGAAAAAAGGGTGTAGAAAATCTTGGGTACAACCATCTCATCATAATACTTTCATAAAATTTTGAAGTGTTTGTGAATTATATTCTCTTTCAATGAAAAAAGTACGATGATAATTAATATTCTATCAATAAATAGTTTAAAACTATTTTCAGTTTGCGGTTCAAATTTACCACCATCTTTTTTTTTTTTTTTTAGATGAAATTCACCACCATCTTAATGTTTTATAAAAGAAAAATTTAGATAGATTTTGATCGAATACAGACTAAAAACTTGAATAAATATCTTACATTTATAATTTAAAAATATTTGATTATCCTACTAGTTGAGTAAGATTACTTATCAATAACAATTTTTAATTTTATTTTTTTTAATAAACACTTTTACAATCAATTCAATGATTATCATTAATAAATAATCTTATCAATTAGTGAAGTAATCAAACCCAATTTAAAATATCTACATATAACTTTCATATCTTAAAAAGATAAATGTAATTTATTGCTTTTTGTTTTTTATCTATCTTAGATTGATAGATGTTAATATAAGGAATTCCTATCGAGATTAGTTTCGATAAAAATATTGCATAATAAATTATTATTATATCTATTTATACATAAGTAATATTTTATGGTTATGAAAATAGTGATAATAATATTAAAAATGTATATATTTTTTACATATTCTACGCATACACTTCAAATATATATAATATTGCCTGACGATTTTCATCAAACTACTAAGGCACAACCCCAGAAAATATTGTTATTACTTTTAAAATGTAAAAATTATTAAATGATATTCTCTATATCCACCATGTCAAAATGTTGAAGGTACATTGGAAACACTATGTCATTACACTTGGTTTGGGAGGCAATAGTCCAATTCAATGGTCAGAAGGGCGTACTTTGTTCTGCAACAGTGAGCAGAGTGAGGAAACTTCAAGTCTGACCCGTCACATGCAATGATCGATTGCAGTGCCTGCTACACTTTACAGTCTAGAGACCCCCTTTTAGCTTCTTCTCTATAATGGGTTGCCTCAAAAGCTCCATTGTTGCATGTTGGTTCTTGATTTCTTCAAGTTAAAGGTATGCTTTTGTTTTTCAAAGTATCTTTATGTTTTGAGAGGTAGTTTCATAGTGAAAGTTTCAGTAGGGATTGTGTATGCTCGTAAAGTTCATGACTTTGTTGAAAAAAACATGGTTCATGGATTTTATATGTGCAGAACATAAAAAAGTTGTGTTTTTTAGTTTAAAGTTTGTTTCTTTTAAATGTTATTTGCCTTTCAAAGTGGGGTTTTGTTGTTTTTTTTGTACCTTTTATGTTTTGAGAGTAAAGAAAGTGTTATAGAGGCATAAAGGGTATGACTCTGTTATAAGAATCATGGTTGCTTCACTTGAGAGCTGGAATTTTGAGTAATAGTTTCTGATGCTTGTTTGATGTAATTATGTGTCCTGAACTTCGATATCATATGAGTTCTGATCTTGCATTTGCAATTATTCAACTCAGTTCCTTGATTTTCCATGTTCAAAAAGTTGTGTTTTCCTCCTTTAAGAAGAGGTAGATGATGACTGAAAAAAGGAAATTTTCAATGACTTTAAAGGAGGAGAATTTTTTCCTCTTTTAACTTAACTACATTGTAGATAAAAGTCTTGATTTTTATTTTCACAGTTCGAAAACATGAATTTTGTTTCTTTAAATGAGTTTTATAATTTTATTTCCATGCTTCTGTAGGATTTGAATGGTAGGAAAGAGCGTAAGCTTTCTAAGGGACGAATTGAAAGCCTTTTATTGGAAATCAGAAGAACTTTCAACAAAGGCAAGTTTGGTTCAAGAGGTCTTCCAATTAACTTAAGAGGGAATTGAATGTTGTTGAAATTGCTAGAAGATCAGCAACATTTTATTCCTGTAAGTAGCTTGTTATCGCTTCTGCTTTTCCTATTAAGTTTCTCCTATTAATTGCTTACAGTGTTAGAAAAATTGGCCTAGGTGGCCGTCTAGACACCACCTGATGCTAGGCGGCCACCGACAATGGCAAAAAGGCCCTTATGGGGCGCCGGACCGTCTAATCAGCCTAGCAGGTGCCTAGGTGCCGCTAGGCGGTTGCGGACTCATTGTTTTCAATTTTTTAAAACCTAGACTTTCAAAACAGCGTCGTTTTGAGTGTTAGGTTTGCCAAAAAAACGACAAAAAAGGCACTCACAGAACTGCAGGTGCTTCTAGTTGGCTACTCTACCAACCGAACCCCCTATCAGAAACTCTCCGCTACAAAATTCTAAGTTCACCATCACCAGTCACCTCTTCTATAGACCGCCGTTGAACTCCAGCAACGATTACGCAACGCCGGTGAGTTGCTTGAGTTGATTTGTGTTGTTTAATTAATTTTGGTCCTTTTTTTAACCTAATTTGCTCAGCCTTCAATGCGCCAACTGTTTGACTGCTGAGTGATTTTCTGGGCGCTAGGTGCTCGGCCACCACCCTAGAACACTGATTGCTTATAGCATGTAGTTATATGAGAATAAATGGGTTTTGGCTAATGTGTTCTTGATCAAAGTGGAATGTGTTTGTTGTTGATAATTTAATATAAGTTTGGTTGCTAATTAGTTATGTGTGGTTTCTGTTGTATATAATACTCTTCCTTTTTTAGAGCTCTTGGTGTGAACATGCATATCAAGTTGAGAATTGCTAATGCAAGTTGCTTGATGTGAGTGTAAATGCTAAATTCTGTTGAGGATTCTCGTTCAGTACTCCAGATTGTCCATGTAATGTTGAGAAATCTAGGCGGCATTAGGTCAAACATTATGGTTGTATGGATCCTCGACTTAAGTTGAAAATTTTGGTAATTAATCTAGACTCTAAAATCTGCCCGCCTGCAGGTTGCTTAACTTGAGTGGAAATTCTTGGATCTTACAAGGATTCGTGACCTGTTGGTTGTTTGGAGATTCTCAACCTGAGTTTGTTTGTGTATGCTGTGCTACTTGTGTATAAGCGTCATGTACAATTTGTTGAGCTATGCTGTTAAAGGAGTTACATGGTATTAATGATAAACTGATTTGTTTTCAACAGGCAGAAGATGATGATGGCATCCAACGTTGTACCCAAAGTAGAAGTAGCTAATTACTTCCGTGGCAGAGTCTCCTGTCTGTCATCATTGTCAGCTGTTGACAACATTAATTGGAAGCTAACAAAAAAGCAAAGGGAAATGTTTGAGTGTTCATGCTTTGGAAGCTTACTTAGGATGGATAAGCTAGGATTTTCATCACAGACAGTCCATGAGCTTTTGCTTAGAGAAGTCGAAAGTCCAAATGCAAATGAAATGTGGCTGAAGATAGGAGATAACGTGACTAGGTTTTCGATTCAAGAGTTCTGCATTGTTACTGGACTTAACTGTAGTCCCAATCCGAGCATCGAAGTTGCTAAAAAGGTGAATGGTGTCAGGTTGACAGATGCCTTGTTCAATGGAGACAGAAATCTGGATAATAGTACTTTGGAAGCTGTTTTTATGCAGGCTAGCTGTAATGATGACCTAACCGTGGTCAAGTTGGCATTGTTATATTTTCTAGAGAATGTTTTATTGGGGAGAGCAGAAGGTTCCCCTATAGATAGTGAGCACATTCAATTGGTTGATGACTTAGATCGGTTTAATGAATACCCATGGGGCCGGGTTTGCTTCGATTTGACGATGAAGAGTCTTCAAAATGCCCTGAAAGCCAGAGTGCAGATGTTAAAAGACGGAGACAAGAAGAAAACTAAACAAAACTGGGAAGTATACAGTGTGGAAGGATTCCCTTGGGCATTTCAGGTATTTTAGCCATTTCTTACATTAACCTTGGCATAGTTCCTGTTGTTATTGGTTTGCTATTTATATTCTTGGAGTTTATAGGTTTGGGCTTATGAAGCAATTCCTACTTTGGGCCATAAATGTGCTCATAAATGTGGCTGTGCACTTCCACGTTTAGTTAACTGGCAATGTAAGCGAGCAACAAATTATGTGGAACTACAGAAGATCTTTTGGCGTAAGGATGTAAGTGCCACATACTTTATATGTATATGCCCTTAATTCATACTTTCAAACACTAATTGGTTTTCATCTTACAGCTTCAAGTGCTTGCTGTTTTGCATCCAACACGGGAGGAGGAAGAACAATGTTATTTCCAGACTGTCGTTGCTCTTGGAGCTAGTAATAAAGTGCCACCAACATTCATTCAGGACAATGCAACGTCTGTGGCTGCCCCTGCATCCACTGATGAGAATGCAATAACAGATGCAGTGGCTGTTAAAAAAGAGAGAAGAAATCCTCCCATCGACGTTGCTGTAGGTAATCACTTTTCCTTTAGCAGTGCAGTGTTTGCTTGAATTCTTTTCATGAATCGACATATCATTTTCTTCTATTGATGACTGTCATTACTACTGGAGGAGTCAGTTATAGCGCTAAAAAAGTGCAGGAGAAATATCCTGCCTGGCTGTCATCAAGAACCATCCATGTCTCCCTCAACTCAAGAACAAGGCCTCGCCTTGCAGAAGCTTACTCCATCTTTGTCTTCAGCTGAGGTAGCTATTGTACTTCTCAAAAAGGGATAAATGGAGTCAATTTTTTAACTCTCTCTTGTTTTAGGCACTCAACGCAAATGATTCAACTTCTCCACCGCCTTCGTCATCAGTCCCTGCAGTGGCTTTGCAGTTACCTTCCCCTGATTCTGCACCCAATTCTACTCCACTCAAGGTGAGTTTTCCTGATCATTATTAGTTTTCAGTTGATCTTGTCTTGCACATTTTGATAACTTTACAATTTTCAGGGGATTGCGCAGTCTCCAAATCCCAGTTTGGATGAAGCACAGGCCTTCTTCACTGAGCTCTCACCAATACTTGACGAAAGATTCGAAAACCTCCTACAGTCTTCACAGGCCATTTTGGAATGTCCAGAGGATATTTTCAGAGCCAAATGTTTCCTTAGACAATGTCTCTCCATGAGTTTTGAGTTGCTCATGAAACCTGGTCGAAGAGACCACCTCAGTCGTGCTCTGGAGTTGCTATTGAAGGTTGGCTACTTCCCGTCATCAATGCTCGACTTGGTGAGGAGTTTTCAGATGAAATTTTTTGAAAACACAAGCATATTCTCAGGCTGTCAGGAGTGTGTTCAGAAAGCTGACAAGAATAAAGAAGACGCTATGGCTTTAAGAGTAGAATTGATGAAGAGTCGTAGCCATTTTGATCAACTTATGAGGGATATCCAGCTTACGGATGACGTGATTGAGGAATTATTGATGAAAATTGAAGAGCAGAAAAAGCTCAAAGCTGCTCTGGAAGAACAAGCCAAAGATCTTGCAAAGGCATCTATCACGTCCAAGGATGCTCTTGCTCATTGTGTCCTCAACTACAAGACATTGGAGAAGGGCAAGCAAGACTTTGAGAAGCTCAAGGCTGACATTGAAGCCTCTTGGGAGGAGTTCAAGAAGCAGCTTGCCCAATCCCTGTGAAAATATTTGCATTCTCATTTTGACAGTATGAACTCTTTTGATAAACAGGCCAACATAGAAGCAGCTACATTTATGCATAATTAATCTTTTGTTTGATGGTTATATATTCCAAGATTTAGCTTATTCTATGACTGATTTCTTTAATCAGAATCTGATCATTATTTTTGAAATATAACTTATGATCACAAAATTGGTCTACTGGCCTGATTCTTGTTAAATCAAAGATGGTTGTGAAGGCTAGTGGAAGAAGGCAGTACTGTTCCATCTTAATCTTAGCTTGAGAATTTTTAATTTTTTACAACGTGAAGATGTAATGGGCTGAAAAGTTATCCAAAAGCAAAATTTTGAACGTTACTTTTAACATATTTACCGCTTTCTAATAGGTTGTAAACTCTTTGTACGGTGATGTAATTGCTTGTAATAGTTGACTGCTCTGTTTACCTCTACTGCACTGTTTACAATACACTTTTTCACTTATATGCGACACCAAACTGTGTACATAATACAGCATTGCATTGCATACGCTCACTTGCATTTGGCACACATGCACTCAAGCCATGTTTGACATGGCTTTGAGAGAAGCTTGCTTTTAGCTTTTGAACTCAAAAATCACTTTCAGATGTGTTTGGTTGACAAAGCCAAAAAATTTGAGTTTTAAGAGCTCTTACAGCATAAACCTGGGCCTAATTATTCTAGAAAGGTCTTCTAAGCAAAAATAGGTTAGCTACTTTCCAGTCGATTTAAAAATCTATTTCAGTATTTAATTTAATGAATAACATTATATAATTTTTGTGCATTCACTTATAGTTTAAGCGGTTAGTGCACTTTCCTTTTACATATGTGAAAAGATGACGAATCCTATCATATTCATTTACCAGCATGTGGGGTAGTTTTACTTTGTATTCGTGATAGAATTATGAACCCTATCATACATTTTTAGCCGTATTAAGGGTTGTTTTTTATTCGAACAGGGGCAGCGCCTTGAGGCCCGCCTCACGGCTGGAGGTGCCTTGAGATGACCGCCTCATGCCATGCTAGCGTGGCGACCGCCTCTTGAGGCGGGCTGAGGCAGTGGTGAGGCGATCACCATTGTCTCGGCCTAAAAGCTAACAATATTTTCAAAGCACAGAGGGGATAAATGGGTCAGAATAATAATTAACCTTGTTGTTGTTGTTGCATGATTACATGTAGAGTTATTTTCAAAATTTTGTTGTAGTTAAAATGAAAAAAATTGCTAAGGTTGGTTGATGCTTTATGTGAGAGAGAGAAGGAGGTGAATAGGGATTTGTTACTGGGTGTGTTCAGCCCAAAAGCAGAGGATTATTATTATTCTTATTATTTTTTTTTGGGAGGGGGAGGGCAGTGGTAGTACATCTTGCGTTTAATGAAGAAAAAGTTGGTGGTTTTATCTCTTGGGATTTTTATGGTTTTTCATGTTTGCTTTTATCAGCTAACTTGATTTGAGGGTGTCAGGTGGAACAGTACTGATAGCAGAGTAAATGATTGGTGGAACACTACTGATAGCATGATTTGAGGGTGTCAGTGATTGGTTTTCTAGCTTTTTCATCTTTCAATTTCAAGTTTTTCTCTCTTGATTTGATTTTGGCCTTTGTACAGAGTAAATGGAATAGACTTCGAACTCCCAAGTCTTGTTCTTTGAATAACTGTTGAGCTGTTGGATGAGTTGATGATATGTGTTGTTATGGTTTCATGGTCTTGAATTGTTATGTTTCTTGGTAGGTTTTAGGCTTTTTTATTTTATTTTATTTTTTTTGTTATTATCTGATGCCTGATTTGATTTTTGGGATGATTTTGTGTCTGATTATTTGCTCAGATGCATATCTAATTTGTCCTCAATCAAGCAAAAAAAAAAAAAGGGTGGGGTTTTGTTTTGTGTTTAGTAAATTAAATTTCATTAATGTGTTAAATTACTTGGTTATGATCATGGTGTAGTGTGTTTATTATTTGTAGTCCAGCTTCTGTAATTTGAGGTATTGGACCATACCACTATTTCTTTTATTTTGGCGGTTAGCTTGATGGTGGCTGGATATTTTCATTTAATGTGCTCTTCTCAGGTTGCAGATTTTGCTTAAGAAATCGATGATGATAAATTATTGATTCCTGGACAAGCTATTGTTTAAAAAAGTCATCATCATGTTTCACTACGATCAAGCTTGAAATAAATATGAGCGAGTCTTAGTATTGTTTGTGTCGTTTTTGTGGACGAATAATTTGACGGTGTTCTGGCAGGTGTCAGTATAACCAATCAGAAGTCCTGCCAGGTCCTTGTATTTTGATTCGGTTGTTAATGAGTGAATAATTATTGGATCACAGTTTGTTTACATGTTCTCTTAACATCCTGACCGAAATTTTTTCAATTCATAGGTGAATTGTATTTGCGGTAGTGTTGATTTTTATGTGGTGACAGTTACTATTTATAAAGATGGTGGTGACAGTGTGTGAATTATTTGTTTTGATTTGATGATGTGTAAACGGAGATGGTTATGATGTGGTTTCAACCTCTCAGATGTCCATCACGAATAAGTTTAGTGTTCTAATCCACTAATTTACTTATTTATTATTTGCAGCCATGCAATTCTGATCTATCTTGCTTGTGCATTTCCTGGAGTAGCAGATCACTGGTAAGTAGTTTCTCATCAGTTTGTAGTAAATTTTACACTAACAACTACAGGACATTATGAGTATGACTTAGTCCGGATACTTGAGAAGTGTGACCACAAGACTTGAACATTTTTGTTGGTCACTAAGATTAGTTCAAGATACGTTTTCAATGTTACATCAATACAAACGTTCTACCTTGATGCTTCACCTTACTAGGGCCTAGATTAAGAAAATTGGGCATTACAACCATATAGCCTTATAGGCATGTGGCAGTGGGTGTGTTTTAAATTGTTTTGGGTAGCATAACCATTCTGAACATAATGTTTGCTAGTATCCATGCAGATTAGGATACAATCTCTTGTGAAATTTTGATCTTCTATTATTCTTGAATTTATCTTATTGTTGGTGGTTGTTTATATCTTCTGTGTTTGGTATGAGACAGAACACAATATTTTTTTTGTTGGTGGTGATTCAATATTTTGTTGTCCGATTCTGTTGACTTAGAAACTTGCTGTGGCTGCACTAGAGAGTCCCTTGTTTTATTATGTTTGTCTTGTTATGTACAGAAGGTAAAAACAACTTTAATGTCAAATGTGGGATCAGTTAAGTGTTAAAGATATTCACAAAGCATTGTTTACCTCTAATTGACCTGTTCCACAGCTGCAATTTTGGAGGAAAGGCCAATTATATCTTGTTTTTGGTCTTCCTCGTTTTAGTGTTGGATTGGGGACAATTTGTAGAATTGTGAAATCTGCTGGCTTACATTTACAAGTGGCAAGCTTTGTTACTTTAAGTTCGGATGTAAAAGAATAACATGAACAACCCATTTTTTGACATGTGTATATATATATGTGTGTATATATATATATATATATATATATAGATGGTAATATTTTAGAATTTTTGTAGATGTCTACTAAAAATTGCATCGGTACTCTATCATTAAGTGATAATACGACACTATAAAAAAAATAAAGGTAATAAGCAAAAACCTTTTGGACCTTAATAAATTGTGAGGGCTAGGAAAATCGGTCTTTCTTTCAATGAGTTGGGACAACTAGTTGGGGAGTGTTCAAAAGTGCTAAGTGCATTTTGTGGAAGTATTGTCACTTCACTAATTTCGATAATTTATGATACTTGGTCGGATATACCAGAGATTTTGAAAAATAGTGTGTGTGAGACTATAAAGGTTTGATACTAAGTTATTGCTTTTTCTTTAGAGATTTTATTTTTAATATATAGCAATCTTAATTGATCACCTTACAAATTTTGATTATACAAATAGAAAAAGTTTGGTTTGGATGACATAGGTAAGAATTATGTACTTTCTTCGATGTGTAATTGCTGGCGGAAGTACAAAAGTAAGATAACTAAAGAAATTAGAAGTGTTCAACCTGGTCCTAATGTTAGTAGAGAGCTCCAAATTTTGAAGCCTGATAAGATTAAAAATGATGAAGATTGGAGCAAATTTGTCAAGTATCGATTGTCAGCAAAATTTAATGTTAAGTATACTAAATATGTAGTATCTTCCTGAAAGCTTTCGTAAAAAATTGTGACTTAAATTTTACTTGTAGGAAATAAGTAAATAACATACTGAGTTGGTGAAGATGAAAGAGATGTCATGTACAACTAGTTGTAAAGAAATGACACGACTATGTGAAGAATTGATAAGAACATGTTGACATGATTTAACTACAAGAAATTTTGCCTACGATAATATTCAAAAGGCAACATGCATTAGATTTACGTTGCTACAGGTGACCTACGGCAACGTGCAAAGTTGCATGTTATGGAAGCAGTCCACGACAACGTGTAACTGTATGTTGCCAAAAGTAAGTGACATATGATAATATATAAAACCATCCACATTGCTAAAAACCTACCTTTTTGACAACATGCAATGCTGTATGTTGTCAAAACTCATATTTTAGCAACTTGCACGGCTACAAGTTACCAAAATCTCAACTTTTGACAATGTTCACTGTTGCATGTTGTCTAAAACTTATATTTTGGCAACGTACAAGGCAATATGTTGCTAAAAACCTAACGTTTGGCAACGTGCAACGTTGTGCGTTGCTGAAAGCCCACCTTTTGGCAATGTGCATAGTTACACGTTGCCAAAAACCTATCTTTTAAATTGATATAAATAAATATAACTTTAAAATTTATTTTCTTTAATATCATAATGACCAATCACATATCATCTCAAACATAAAAAGATAATTATTTTTTTATTTAAATACAAATTACTTACCCAAGGTATAACCTAATTAAATTGATAAAAATAAATTCAATTTTAAAATTAATTTTATTTAATATCATAATTAAAATATAGTGATTATAAGTCAGCAAGTTGAAATAAAAAGTATGAATATGTTGAATTTGATTCCACAAACATTCAATTTAATTATCAATGCATGTTGTCGGCTGAGTTAATCGGGTTAGATCAGGGTAAACTTTATTTATTGATCACTTGAAAAATAAATAGAAATAGTTTAATCAATCCCATTAGTTTCCAAATTTAATTGATTCTTGAATCATGTTATATCTTGCATGCCAATACCCTTTTTCTTGTATCTTATGATTGTATCGTTGATTATTTTTCTTGTTGTTTACATAATTAAAAATTCTTTTATGAAAAATTTATCTAATCAAAACATTTGTAAATATGTTACTTACATATTATTTCAAGATTATTCAAATCAATTATTTTGGATCGAGTGGTAAAGTAACCACATTAATTAAGACCAACATATATATATATATATATATATAAATATATTAAACTGAATTCTAAATAGTTATTAGTCATTTTTTTTTTACATATTTTATTATTTAAATTGATTTTTGAAAAATGTTGTATCTAACTCATTCATTTTTAATAAATCGTATATAAAGATATTAAAATAAATTCTAAAAAGTAATTAGTCATTTTTTTAGTATATTTTATTATTTAAATTGATTTTTTAATATATTTTAAAGAGTAATTAGTCATTTTTTTAATATATTTAATAAATTCTAAAGAATAAATTCCCTTGAACAACACCATCCCTGTTCTCTTGTCCTTAAACACACAACAATCTCCATCAAATTAAGTAATTATATCATTATCCTTTGTTAGCTTAGAGATACTTAACAAGTTTTTGTAATACTAGGAACATGCAATATCTGATTTAGATATAATGACTTTGTAGGCCTAGTATTAGTATGTATAATTTTATTTCCTGTATATAAAATAGACAACTTGTTACCATTACCAACTGTGAGTTTCTCCTTTCCTTTGCACTCTGAATGCATAGCTAAATTTGCAAGGTCAGCAGTAACATCGTTTGTGGCATCACTATCTACATACCACGAGGGATCATTCACCACATTTGGTGATGCAATACCAGCTTGATTCACAACACTCTGAGTAAGATTTGCTCGAGCACCTGACCTGTCTTGATTGTTTGGAAAGAAACCTTGCTGATTTGATGAGCTTCCAAACCAATTCTGATCGAATCTCTTATAGCATTGAAGAGCAGTATGACCGGGTTTTTGGCAAAATTGGCAATAAACTCTCTGATTATTCCACCGTCCTGGTCCATTTCTACCTCCCCTGTTCTGTCCACGACCAATTCCTCTAAAAGATTGATAACCACCTCTTTGTCATTTGTTTCCATTACCATCAAAACTAGTTGAAAGATTAGCATTAGCAGAAACTATATTCAACTATGCAAATGCATTCAATTGCTCAATACGTTGCTCATGCATTAAGAGTAAGTATTGAACATCTTGAAGACTCATTGTCTTGATCTGTGAAGAAACTAACACCATGAATGGGTCATATTAATGACCTAGTCCTTGCAAAATATTAAGTATCATTTCATGATCAGAAATGACCTGTCCAGCGGTCACTAAAGCATCACCAATATTTTTCAGTTTTAGCATGTAATCACTAATTAAAAGTGAATCTTTCTTAGTTGTTTGAAGTTGATTTCTCAATTGCAAAACTCTAACCACTGACTACTGAGAATATAATCTTTTCAAAATTAACTATGCTTCAAGAGAAGTTCTAGATTGATTTACCTGACCTAGAACTTCCTCATTGATTGTTGAGAGAAGCTAGCAAAGTAGAAGTTTATCTGCTCTCTTCCATGCTCGAAAATCTGGATTGATTCGAGTTGCTTTCACCACTTCATTGTCATCAAGTTCTTCAACAAATTGGTCAGGAATCGATTTCCCTTCAGTGATGAATCCTCTAACTCCAAGGCTCTAATTGTAGCTATTACTTAAGCCTTCCAATTTACATAGTTGATCTTATCAAGTTTAATTGGTAGATTGAAGTTTAAGGTCTTGGCTAATGACTGAAAATCCATGGCCGAAGTGATTGAGAGATCTTAATGCGTTTGGTGCATAGAAGATGATTGAAAATCAGAAGACATTCTTGATGTTGGTCAAATGCTCTGATACCATGAAAGATTATATAAGAATCTAAGAAGAATGAAATTAACACAAAGAAGAAATCACAAAATGATACAGATCTAAAGCTTCCATTCCTTCAACAAGTTACAGATCTAAAGTTTTATATACACAAGTAAAACATGATCACAACCCTTGAATCTTAACAAAATTTTATCTGAAGAAATCTCAGCCATACATCTATTAACTCTAACTAACTGCCACCTCTGCTGAAACTAATCATCAGCTTTACTGAAGTATGCAAGACTTGTTACAACTTGATCATGACACGTGTTAAGCTGTTGATGATCATTATGTTGTCTATGCTAATTAATATAATTTGGACTAAAAGTAACAAGCACATTACTAGTAGGAGTAGAGGAATCATGCTGCTGTTGTTGCAGCTGATTGCGGCAACTAGTTAAGCTGGAAGATATCCTTACAGTATTGATTGGGATCAATACCAAAAAGATTTTAGAATAATGGTTTTTGTATACAATATTATAAAAAAATAAAAGATTATTTATAATTCAGATTTTATAAAACAGTTATTCGGAGTTTGTTTTACAAATATTCATAATAATAATAATATGTAAATTAATAGAAATAAATTTTTTTATTTACTAAGAACAGATTTAATAATCTATTATTATCAGTGCACTAAAATAATGGATTAACAACGTGAGATCGTCTCATGATTGGAGATTTTACTACAAGTATCCTTTGATATGGTACGTCATGGTGACAAACATAACAACTCAATGCATGGCTGTCACGTATGAATTCACATTAATTTAAGTAATGTCAAACTAAAATTTCATTAATATTATACTAAGTTTTGCCTTCAACATTATTTTTTAGTATGTCTAGATAACATGACAGATTTATGGGTAATGTATTTTAAAATTACTATAATTGTCCCTATGAATTTTCCTAGAACTCCATCTATGATGCACTGATGCACATTTTTCAAAAGCACATTTTTCTTTTTTTAAGGAAATCATATTTTATAAGTTGAAATATAATATTTTATATCAATATATCACAGTTATAGTTGTTAAGTAGGAAAATAAGGTAGACGAACGGCCTAAGTAGGATCAAAAGGTAGAAAGATTGTTAGTTTGAGAAAAATTGTTTTATGGAACTAGTAATTTACAAGAACTTTGACGTTTCTCTTTCTTGCCAATCAAAAGTTGTTTGGTTGTCAAAGACCAAAAAATGTAAACACGTACACTAACTAGCTTTTATTGTAATTTCGCTGTTAAGGAAAGTCCTAAACAGATTTTTTCAAAAAGAGCCATTAAAAATGTTTTTTAGAGCAAATACATGACATCTGATCTGTACTACTTTATTTGGCCAACTCTTGTCAATCAATAAAAGGTCTAGTTTCTCTTGATTTGCGAGGCATTATATTTGTTAGAGATTAATTCCAGAAGATTTCTTCTCTTCTCATTCAATGCACCTCAGTCACAATGCAACACACTACACCATTTTTATATGTCTCTTCAAAGCTGTGTTTTTGTTCTACTTTTCTGTAATAAATTGTCTTTGTAAGGTTGAGTTTTTGCGTTAGTTGTTGGTTGTATGTTTGTTTTCGGCTTTTGTTTCAAACTAGGTTTTTTTTTTTTTTAATTTATTTTTTGTTCTTTTTTATTAAACAAAGAGTGATGGTGTCAGTCATAGAGAGACTTACGGTCATCTGGAATTCAAGAGCCAAGGCTCATCATTTGACTTTTTAATATCAAATTGTGTGTGGTGAGTTTTTTTTTTGTAATTATTTTTTAATTTTTACCGATGGGAAATGGTCTTTTTATTGATTTTTCTTTAGTTCTTGCCAATCAAAAGTTCTTGTGTTAAAGAATTAAAAATAAGCAAACAATTGAATTACAACTTCATTGCTAAGGTAATGTCTCCTCAATAGAGTTTTCCAAAACCATCTACCAAAATTTTCCTTGAGCATTTTTACAAAACATTCTAGTTTGTACCGCTTTACTTTGTCAACCCTGTAAATATATATCCTAATTAATCTAAACATGTTCGTAAAGCTAAATAAACATATTTAAATCAAAAGCGGAAGCGTAATGGATCAAGAAAACATACCTCCTGCCATTGCAAATTAAACACAATCACCTTTTATTTCTGTTTTGGCTCTTCTAATCCCTTACTCTCTCACAATTTTGATGGTGTAAATTTTCTGAAAGGAGGAGCGGGCTTAGGGACCAAAACAGGGAGCAACACATCCAACTTATAGAACTCTGCCCGTCACAGAGTTCAACGGACATGAGCAGGGCGTTTTCTCGCTTCAAAATGTTGTAAGACGTTGCTAGATTCGTGGGTTGAACTTGGACATAATATGGACCACATTCTGAAATTAATTTCCCGTGAAGATCACAAGGAATTCCAATAGGAATTGAAACTGAAAAACAGAGCATTAATCTCTTGTTTTTCTAACGGAAAAAAAATGTATATCTCAACAAACCCTTGTCTGTCAATAAACTATCCAAGATCAATGAAGTTGCATCAAAAGGAAGAGAATCAAAAGAAGCAGAAGATATCATGGAGAAAATTTGATTTATCGGATCAACAACTTACCTGAATTTCTTTGAAGGTCAAATATATTTGAACATTTGTAGTTTAACTTTCTGTTACAATAACTATTTATTACATGAAGCAAGTAATACTATTTAACTCTTCCATTGGCTTTTTTTTTTTTTAAATGAATAATATAATGAGTTGACATCATGATATCACGCATACTAAGAATGCTATTGAATTATGAATGTTGTGTCACCATGAAAGTAGTTGGGACAAACCAAAACCAATTTTTTGAAACTTCAAAGAGAAAGAACAGTGTCTTATTTTCCGTTTAATAGTTTCTTTTTCTGTGATAGCTTAATTTTCTTATATGTCAATTGACACAATACTTTTATAAATTAATTGAGACTTAACCTATCTTTTCATATACGTTCTCTGATACTTGGATAGCTTGGAGATGCTTCAAAAACCTGAAGAACAATCACAATTGTACGTTAGGTTCAGGAAGTAACTTGTGAACATTTAGATCCTGAATCCATTCTAGACAAGGATGCTATGCTAAAGGGAGAACAAGAACCGGCAAAAAAAGAATGAAACTTCTTGGTGCCAGAATGTTGCTATTGATGCTTCAGGTTTGCTATACATGCTCTTACTTCTGTACATTAATTTTGTAAACAATTACCCCAATTGCTCTGTCTCTCGGAATTCTCATTTTCAGAAGTGTGAAGATGATTCCATATAACTGGAGAAGACTCCAAAATTTGAACAAGCGTCAATATTTAATCTGATTTTTTTGAACCATATTATTTTCTGATGTTCGTCTCTTTACAATGTTTATTTGTTTTTCACGTTTCAAACTTGTGAATTTGAACTTTCTTATTATATTTAATCTGATTTTTTTTTCCATATTGAATAATTGTTATTTGGTCATAACTTGTAATCATTTGAAGGATGTCAACTTTAACGGAGTACTGAAAACAAGGTTCATTTAAATTTCTAGTGCACTCGATCAAGCAAATTAGATTTCTTGGAATATTTAGTCAACATGTTTTGCTACTAATTGACGATGCTGTCATGCCTGAAAAAGTATATAATTGTTATGTTGTTCCAACAGTTGGTCTTTGGTTATTACTAGCTTTTGCTTCCACTGAAAGATTTTCTTTTAGTGTTTACGTATTGGCATCTTCAATTTAAATAAATTTGAGTAGTTGAGAGAAGGAACACAAGTATGAAATCTAGTCACGAACAGGATTACGTAGATATTAATTTATGAACTATAGTCACAAACAGGATTATGTATATGTTAATTATATGTGATTATCTTAGCATGAGCTTACCATAGACTATATCTATATTAAAGAATTTTGATCTCTAGAAAATGAAACTAATATGAAACCACCCATTTTTTATGTTCAAAAATAGGGTTTAGTGATATTATTTGTCTTTTTAGAAGGTTTTTCAGATTTTTATTAAGAAAGAAACAAGCTTTTGTTTCTAGATTAATATGTTTTATCCCATTCCATTCAAATGATTCATTCTTAGGAAGCAACAATTATATAATTTCATGCCATTTCATATCTTGTAATAACTAATTAACTTTTTGAAATCCTCCACTTTTTTATTATTTTATATGGTACTAGAGCTAATATCCTTCTAATGAATACAATCTTAATTTAAAGATAAATCATTTTCCCAATGCGACTGGAAACACTAGCAACACCCATAATTTTCCACTGACTCAATATATCAATCAATTTAAATAGCATGTTGGATCTCTTCGGAACTCTCTTAATTAAGTCATTTGCATGGCCTCTCTATTAATTAAGTGATAAGTTATTAATTGTCATACTCTTTAGCATGAAGTCATTTTGTCTGCATCACAATGTAGTCCTTTTGTCAACATCTCAATCAATCCAGGATGGTAGAAACATCATATATTAGTGAAACTTTATACATACAAGTTGCTTTATTTCCTCAACTGAAGTTTAACCGTGGATATTAAAGAATCATGACAATATAAAGAGATGCATATGTTACCATTTTTATATTATTACGTTAGACTTGTTGACGTTTAAGCTTTTCTTTACTTAGGCTGTCATACACACATACACACATGTACGTATATATATATGTACCTATGTATGTATATCTTTCTATCTACAACTAAATGTAGAAAAAACCATTCTCGTTTTCTATTATGTGACAACTATCATATATAATTATATCAGAAGTATTTTTTACTTTTGTTTCATCCTTACATAACTTTTTTATTTTCCAGTATGGGAGTAGAGTGATCAGGTGTGCCTCTTCACGGTTTGACCGTATAAAATTGTAGGCAATTTTAATCATTATATTCTGATTAACCTTTTACTAATATATATATATATATATATATATATATTTTGCAAAGCAAGGTAGACTTCTATGATCAAGACAGAGTCATGTTCCCATTTGACAATATTCGGAGATCATAAAGGAAAAGGAAGGTTTAATTTCTGATCAAGTCATTTCAACGGATAAACAGTTGAAGAAGGGTTTAAAGATCTTTGCCTTGACGATGAAAAGAAACACTAAATCGAAAAAGGAATTAATCAGACCGAGATCAAAACGTCTCTTGGAGTTCATTTGCTCCATAGGCAAAGATATAAGCGGTGAAATGTCACAATCTGCTGTTATGGAAATCATCTCAAATTATTGCAAGGAAAACAAGCTTTTTGACCTAGAGAACAAGAAGAAAATAAGTTTTGATTCGCAGCTTCGGGCATTTTTAGGAAGGAAGTCAGTGAGTAAAAACAGGTTGTATAAGCTTTTGACTCCCCATCTTGCTGAGGATTTTGTACCCTCAGAAGATGAATTGGAATTCAGTTCCAATAATACTGATGAAGATGACTTGGTTCCTCAGAAAAGGCAGAAATGATTAAGCTCTAGTGAGAAGTCCAATTCCAAGGCAGCAATCGTGATCAATGTTCAAAAGAGCTGTTTTGCCTCTATATTCCCCAAAAACATCAAGCTTCTCTACTTGAGGAAGAGTTTGGATGAGGAGATGTCAAAGCAAATTGAAACGTTTGAGGCTAAAAGTACTGGAAACTTTTGTGAGAGTAAGATCTGACCCAAATGACTACCTACAGAAAAATTATCGCATGCTCATACAAGTTACAGGTAATTGCATTAATAAAACACTATAGTTATTTAATTAGTGCATCACTCAATTGGCTACACAAGTTATATGTTTCTTAATTTTATTGGCTATCAATCGTTGTAAATGAACTGCATGATCATGAATGCAATTATAACATGCTTACTCGGCTTCACATCATCCTTATTTGTCATTGCAGGCATAAAGAAAACTACTACAGGTCTACAACAGACTCAGAAATCATGCTTCAGGTTTCCAATATGGTTAAAAAGGTACCAGTTTCTAAGCTTTCGGATGATTATAACGAGGTAAAAACACATTCACAACTTACTAATATTATTAATTTTCGGTATCAACTAGTATTGGCTTCAGTTTTGATAGTGACAATAAATTTAGACAATAAAAACAGGTTTCTCATTGAATTGTCTTAGGCTATTTGAAGTTGATTAATTTATGTACAGTTCTATCTGATGTGATTTTTAATGGCAATTGCTTACCAATGAAAAATAATTTTTTCCTTCTTAGCTTTTCTTGTCATCCCTTGTTTATTTTTATTCTTGATATGTAGTTCCGTTTTAAATGGAAAAAAAAATGAAAAATGTTGAAAATATTTATTTTCCATTTCTTTCATTATAGTTGGTGAAATTTTCTCCAATTACAATTTTTTTTTTTCTATTGATTGAGGTCTGGTTTGTTAATTATCAAAAACTGTAAATAAAGAAAGAAAACTTCTTAGACATGTATGAAGCTATTGCTCGCTATGGTAGTTTTATGTCTTTTATATCTTGTGCATGCAAATACTTAAGTGCTGTTTTTCATTTTCTTTTCTTTTTTTCCAGGAAAAATTTGAGGATTTGTGTCAAAAGCTGAAAGTGCATTTGTCATATGAAGTCTTGATCATATTGTTGTGTTGATTGACATGTGCAGACTGAATAGAAGGCCAAAAGTCTTCGTGAGGGAGATAACAAAACATGTATGCATATCCAATGTACACTTTTTGTGATACTTTTGAATAATGCTCTATACTTGATATTTTTATAATTAATTTTGGTTTCCTTATCTTTTGTTCATCTTTTTACACTTTTGTTCTCTAGTTTGTACTATTAATTAATACTAATGAGATCACATCTCCAATGAATGCACCTTTTCAATTCCATGAAGAAGTTTGAACTTTCTTATTGTATTCAATCCAACCATCTCTTTATATTTAATAATTGTTGTTTGATCATAACATGTACATGAACTTTCTCAGAATATCCAAATCATAAAGAATGCCTCAAGACAGCTAACAACAGCAAAAAGAAGGTATGGTCTTGAGGCTTAAAATTTGGCACACAACTTGTAGCTTTCATTGGAGGTAGGAGCCATTCGGGTTGCAACTAATGAGAATGAGGAGCTAACAAAGAAGTTGGTAGAGAAGACGAAATATAAAATAAATTTGGAAATACAAGCCAAGGATTTTGAAGAATTTCAAAGAATGCCTTTGATCTATTTCTTGTTAACTTCAAGAACTTGGAGCATGAAAAGCATAATTCTAAATAATACATGCCTATCACTGAAACACAATGGAATGCGTGATCAAGAGGAAAATTGTAGAGTTCTTATAAAATTATTAGCTTCATGTTGAACTATAAGAAACCTTGTAGTCAATTGGCTACATAAATGTACAAGAGTTCCCATGGTACAAATCATTTGTTTGGATTCATTGCAAATTGTTATCATCTAAGTTCCTTCTATTCATATTTTCTACCTTCATATTTGTATTAATTGTTTAGATAAGCTTTCTACTTTCTATGATTACTCTTTACAAATATCTATTTTCAAGAAGATTCATAAAAAGTAGTAAGAGGAAAAGTTATAGAAGATTGGGTTTTAACCTGAAGCCTTTCTTTACATTCTTTACATTTTTACACCGTTATGGGTATTTTTAAAGGCCATTGAAGTGGGGTTGGTAAAAGCCCAACACTGTTGATAAAAGACTAAAGCAATTGAAGCCTAAGACCATCCAAGAAGAAGAGACGACATAATTGGTTAAGGCACAGCCCGTTGGAACGACCAGTTCGCTCAGACCTCTAGCCCATCAAACGTATAGCTCATTGACCATACAACTTGAGTAGGCTGCTCAGCAAACCCTTGATTTATCATCCAAACAGCTTGTTGAGGAGTCGGTCTCAAAGTCCAGTTCACCAGAAGTATAATCCTAAAACAGCAGAGCACCGCATATCGATCATTCATGATACAGCTCACCCGCCATGCAGATCCTTCAAATATGGAGATCGCTAGTTAGCCAGATTGTAGAATCAGAATACACGGCCAAAAGCAAACCTCGAGTATCCTAGCTCACCCCGACGAGCTCTCGAACTACTTTAGCTCGCTGACGACACTCAAATACAGTCAGAACCATCAAACCAATCACAGACTAAGATGTGCGGTATACGCCAATTTCGTCAAAGATTACAACCATTACAACCAAAATTACAGATAAGATCACATCCTAAATTACACGAATCTCACCCCACATTGTGCTAATCACTTGGATTAGCCGCCTAAGCCACTTGCTTCAATAGCGGTCATACACATTTAATGTAGCCCAGACGCATTAAATGTAAATCAGGCACATTAAATGTAATCTTCAAGCATTAACTGTAATCATCATTATATTTTAACTTATTGAATGCTACTATAGCATCCTCCCCTCATATAAATAGGGGAGAATCCTCACTATAAAAGAGGTACAATATACATAGATCACCCCATATAATACTGAGAGAATAGTGGACGTAGGCTGATTTTGGGCCGAACCACTCTAAAATTCTTGAGTGTCTCATATTCTTCCTCTAACCCATTTCTTTATCCACCATTATCAATCTTATCGTCTCTATCACCCTCTGCAGTTTGGGCCTACACGAACCTCGTCGGTTGAATCCATACGTTGACATACACGAAAGCTTTTTTCTCATTATGTCACATTCTCCTACGATTCTAAGCTCTTATGATTGAGGCATTGTAGTGGATGAATTCTACGGTACGTTAACTTTAAGCGAGTCTTGTTAGTTAACTTTCTTGAAACCTAACAACCAGTGTCCTATATAAATCAAACGAAGAAAACACATGCGATCTTAACACCGGTGCGGTGCTGACTGAAGATACTCAGACACTCAAGTTAGTAAACTGGTCATAATGCAAGAAAATGCAATAATTTTGAAATGTCATTAGACTGAAGAACGTGTGCCGAAGAAAGAGAACGTCGGAAGATTATAGGAATCTTGATCGTCTTGTCCTAAAAACTAGATGTAGTTATATGGAGTATCAATGCAAGAAGATAATGAATAGTATATCAGATAAATTTCCAAGAAAGAGAGATCATTCACAATTGACACAATTAAATTTAGAGTAGAAGAAAATGGTGAATAGTATATCAGGTAAGTTCTCAGGCAGGAAGATCATGAATAGTATACCTGGCCAGAACCCTTCCTAGACATGCATTTACATGCTACTACATTGAATCCATCATAGATGAATTCCAAATTTAGAGTAGAAGAATGAAGACATGAAGAGAAAATGAGAAACTTAAGTGGTTTGCAAGAGATGAACAAGAAAGGTTAGGATGCCCCATTCATTTATATGTAGAAAATGAGCCATTAGAATTTATTACACAATAAATGCACTATCTATTATGGCAATATTGGTTACAAAGAATTATTGCAATATCTGTTACAATTCATTTAAAGCTATCAACTCTTATTTAAAGAGATGAACCTAGCTTGGGCTGAATTAATCAAGTTATTGGGTTGTCCACTTTTAATAAGCGTTGGGTCATTAGTGTGGGTTGATCAGCATACTGGTCGGGTCAATCTATCTTAACTAGGTTTGGGTTTACATTTTAAGCCTGAGAATTTTGACCACTACAAACATAAATTCTTAAATATATTCTATTAGGTACACGAGATGTATAATTAATTACTTGGATAAAAAGTTCATAAAATTTATTACCTGTACTCTTATTTTAGATAATATCGTGTTATTTCTGAATCATAAATTAAAAATCTATATATACTAAATATTTAGTCATGTTACAAATAATTGAGAAGAGTAACTACCTTTATGGGTTTTCATCCAGCATCCTAAATGGTTTAATAATAGCTTTGGATGAAAAAATTTGATGCTTTTTGTTGTGATAAAGTTTGAAGTATATATTCATTTAATATATATGAATGATGTTTAAACATACTATAAAATAATGTTCAACAAAAAATATATAGACTTATTCAAGTTTACAATTAAAATAAACAAAGTAGAAAAATTACAAATATTAAACTTCTACTTAAGGAGATTATCGTTAATTATGACTAGGGAGGGCAAAAACATGTTCAATTCTCAACATAGAGAAATGAACATGCATAAAATGGGAGCTAGAACCAACCTAAATTGAACATGATTGGTTTGATTCATGTTGGTTCGGTTCTGAGCTCAAGTTTGGGTTTTGATAATAAACATTAGAAGTGTTTCATTTATTCAGTCTTAGATCGCAATCAACAAAAATCACAACACACATTAATCCTTAGCTGTTTTTTCTTTCCATTATACAAATGAAATTAAATTAAATTTCAGAACACATAAATCACAACACACAGTTCACACCACTTAATCATAATGATGTGATGACAATCAACATTAGAAGAAGTTGAAAGTCTGAAATAATAAGAAGAGAAAGAGAGGGCTACTTACATGAGGCTGGTTGAAATGGTGACTAGTTGAAAAGATGATAGAAAACTAAAATGGCGAACCGTAATAGGATGGTTGAATGATGACAGGAAGCCAAAAAGGTGAATGGTGACTAGCTGCAACTAGCTACAAAGAAGAAGAAGGAGAAAATGTGGTCCATGTCCAGTTCGACAAACAACGAACGACTATGAGTGGCTATGAAAAAGAAGAAAAAGAAGAAGAGAATGGGGTTTTGAACTTTTGATTTAGGGTTAGACCTTATACTGGGCACATGAGAATTTATGCATAAGCCCTTATAAGATCAATTTTTCGGGTTACTTTGGTTCTGGATACCCAAAGTCGAACCAATCACATTTGGTTCAGCACATGTAGAACTAAACACCCTTACTCTGGGTCACATGACCTAAACCAAAGAACCTTAGGTCGGGTTGTTTGGTTTGGGTCATATTTTTGCCCGCCTCTAATTATGTCAAACATATGAGATAGAGATATCCATCGATTAAATCTAATCGCGGCGAGCGAGATAAGCCACCTCCACCACTACCGCAAGGCTCAATCCTTTATCTGCCACTAAATCTCCATTCTTTAAGATTGGATTGATTAAGATCCAAATTACATATTCATTGTTCATTTGATGAGATTGATCTCCACCTTCGATTTCCATTTTTTTTCAAACAAAACTTCTTTTTTTTTTTTTTTGTATCCACTCGCCATTTATGAGATTGATATTTGATATCCATCTCTTTTTATAAATTTCCTTTCTCCCCCAAAAATTAAAATATTGAAGAATGTTTTTTTTACTGTTATGAATCGTATGTATCAATAAGTAGTTTAATTTATTAAAATTTGTTTTAATTAATATATTTGTGGCCGATTTATAATAGAGTGGATTTGTATAATATTTACCAAGCTTACCGTATATAACTCTATAAAAGTATGAAGAATGTGCTCCGTTATTTGAAATCTCGTTTATTGATCATGATGTTTAATAAAGTCTGCTCTCGATTAATGTTTTCTGTTTTGGGTAATGAAATATGCTTCAATTAATATATTTTGTGGCCAATTTAGTATTAAGAAGATCAGATCAATGTAGATAGAAAATGCATCCTAGTTGAAAACTATTAGTCTAGAACTTAGGAAATTTTGTTCAACCATAGCATAATTTAAACAAGTTTGCCTACAAGATATAAATCCCAAACATATTTTAGTGGTTGTTTAATTAAATATAACATGTATCCTATTAATATTAATTTACACTTAAAATTCAAATTTATAAGAAATAAACCTATGGAATGTGATCTTCACTTAGCTAGTTTGTTTAACTTTTATCAGAGAAGTTATCTTAATTTACAAGTACTAACGCAACCTAGTTGTCAGAGGCTATACACAATCTCCCCACGAGAGTTTAAATTAATTTACAGTACAAATCGGCTACTAGGTTCATGCAGATATATATAACTCTCACATCACATACAGCACCAAGATAAAATAATCATACGCGTCAAGAGACTCAATATTTTTATTTTTTTCTTTTATATTAGTCTTTTATGTAGATTTAATTTTCAGTATTATAATAAAATGTACATCCTAAAATCTTTATATAACCTGGTATAATCATTTTTCTTTTGCAATAAATATTTTTTTCAGAGAAAACTATGACCGTATTAATGGTGGCTCAATAATGATTTGTTTTAATCAAAATTTTAGTAATCATATCTAGTTTATCATTTAGAGTCTTACATTTGCATATGATATATAACTGCCTGTTATACTTGTAACTGTGGATAGTCGCAAATCCACGTAAGTCTTAAATTATCAGCAGTTCATTAGTCTCCCTAATTTAATTTGCAAAGATAATCCAATGATACGATAACGAACTTAAGTACATGCAAGTTCTCAAGCCAATTGAAAGACAAAATAAAAGGAAATAAAAGCTGTTGATGATTGAGAGTGCATTGAAATCTAGGCAGACCCGGATGGGAAATTGATGTTCTGATTGTTTTGCTGCATTTGCTGCTGATACGCATACAATTGCTTCATGTTCTCCCTCTCCTGCTTCAGCCCTGCATACATAGCTGCACAAACGATAATTCTATCAACATTATTTGGTATAGATATTTTTGGTATAATTGGTTTGTCAATTGAATCCATGACCATAAATGATCGGGAAGGTCACCTTTTTTAGAGCTAAGCTCTCCCATGTAATCAGAAAGCTTATGCTTTAGCAAAGCATTTTCAACTTTCAGCAATGATTTCTCAATATCAAAATATTTCATCCTTGGAGCTGTAATCTCTATCTGAGCCTACATATAAACAAGTTTTTAGAACATCAATAGTGAATTGTCAGAGTGTGTGTGTAGATAAATTAATTACTTGAAATGCTTTCACTTCTGCTTCAAGTTTTGCCCTTTGCCGAATCTTCTTCTGTGAATAAGTTGGAGCATATCGTCTGAGGGCAATAACTCTGAAAAAAAAAAAAAAAAAAAAATCAGAATTGTATTAACCATTTGAAGTAAGACTGCTAGATGTGTGAATAATTAGGTTTTGAGGTTCATTTTAGAGCAAAAATCATGGCGGTAGTCAAATTTGGAATTTTCAACATAAAATTGTCTATTATCAATTAAATTATTAAATGGGATTAGTTTGTCATTTTTCTAATATCAAATAAATCTCATCAATCTCATAAGTATATGTAAATATTAATGATGCATATTAGACATCAAATTATAAAAATCTTGATATTTCCATATGAAAATGACTGCATATTTGTAAAAAAAGGAGTAATAGAAAATTTTGAGAAGGTATTAATTAATTTACCGTTTGCCTTTCTTATCCTCGATGAGATCATGATCACCAGGAGCTACTGCTGAATTTTTAAGTACTGGTTTCTTAATCACATGAGCATCTTGCTTAGCAGTTCTATTAGGTCTTGACATAAACTGAGGTAGTCCAGCAGTGACAGCATTGATGTTCATTCCCATTTTCTCCATTCTTCCCTATAAAAAATAATGTAATTATAAGTATATATAATTAAAGTTCAGTGTACTATACTAAACTTGAATGAAAATAACAGCTTATAAATATTAAAAGCGCTTTTGTGTGCATAAAAAAATATACTTACCCTAACACAAAAACAGATATGCAAAGGATTACTTTACCTCTCTACTCATAGATGATAATTTTTTTTTTCTACATTACACAGAAAGTCATAGATATCATGTACTACTGTTGATTTATTATAAAATTTACAATTTTACATACCAAATAACCCGAAATGGAGATTACCTTTTCCAAATTTGGCTGCTATAAGGGCATTTCAGTCTTTACACAAACTCTTAATTGATTATCCACACTGCTGATTTGTGCTTGCATTTATATAATTAATTAATATGTAAAAGTGACAAAATACTAGGCTGGAAAACAGACTGGCATTCTTTAATAGGATAGGTTAATAAATATGCTGCGCCCATGTCATTATCAGAAATGGAAACGCTGAGTTCCAGCCATGGTCCATGAATGGTTATTTAAGAGTGTTACAAGACTACACAACGGTTTGTAAAATTTCATCCCTGCATAGGTTTTGTTACATAGTTGAGATATATTTTTACTGGCCAGATTAATTATTCGTCATTGATTGATTAATATAATTGTAGGATAGACCAAATGAGACTTCACTTGGTTTCATCACATGCTTTGTATATGTACTTATGAAATGTTTTTACTAGATTGATTTATCATATATTATTTGTTCAATTAGTTTATACTGTTTGTAGATCTCAACTCTTATCTTCTATTGCTCAATTTATGGATATCATTGTTTCTAATGGAACTATAAATAGATGCAAGAACTTGGAAAAATGGATTAGTAATTGTTAAATGCAATTAACATCGATCAATGTTGTTTCATACAAATTAACTAGTTTTATTAAGATATCATGATTAACGTTTAATCTACTGACTAAAACTATGTGATATATCATATATACTGTTGGTATTGATCAAATTAATTAATTAATCATCAATCAATCAATATCACTATAGAATTGACTAGCTAGATGACACTTTGCAAGGTTTTGTCCCCTTGGTTTGTACATGGGTTGTTATTATTTTATCCTTTGGAATTGAAAACAATATCAAACTACCTCTGTATTGAAAATAATAATTAAAATGATCAAACCGTTAAGCGG
This sequence comes from Dimocarpus longan, assembly GCA_022984855.1. Taxonomy (NCBI): domain Eukaryota; kingdom Viridiplantae; phylum Streptophyta; class Magnoliopsida; order Sapindales; family Sapindaceae; genus Dimocarpus; species Dimocarpus longan. The sequence goes on from CM041020.1 coordinate 14,620,523, forward strand.
TTTAGTAATTTCATCAATAAACTAACAAATTCGTCAATTTGGAAAATAAAAAAGTCATTAAGGGTTGAACCTAAAAATGGATTCCAACTAGACCACTCAGAATGTGCCACATGTGGCATAAAAAAATTTCATAAAAATAAAAAACTAAATAAAAAAAAATTCATCAATCACCATCTCTCTCCCCCTCTCTCTCTTCTTCTTTTCTTTTTATCTAGATTAAATCTTGGTTTGTCACATACTCTCTCTTCTTCTTTCTTTTTCTTCTTTGAACATAAATCTCATCTAGGGTCATCAAACTCAGATTCGTTTGGGTTCAAATCTAACCTAGATGAATCTATGTTCGTCCTATATTCATCTAGGTTTGTCAAACCCAGATGCATCGCTCACTCATGAACAGAGACTTAGATATTGGTGGGTGATGTTGGGGTAGGGAGAGAGGACCTTGAAAGGTGTTCTTATCAGAGAGGTTTCAATTTCTTCTAGTGCTTTGATTCAGCAAAATAGAATCCCTTTGCAAGTTAAAGAAAACAACTGTTTGTTGACTACGTTCTTGTTGAGGAAGTCTAAAATAGTGTAAATGATCTCTTTTGATAAAAGATCGAAGTGGTTGGTTACTAAAGAGAGCCTTTGTTGCTTCTACTTCTTCATGAATCTTTATAGGTTTTTTTTTTTTTTTCCTAGCTTAATTGATGATTCCAGTGATGATGTTAGGTTTGATGGTTTTGTGGGAGATTGATGATGTTGGATTTAGATTGATAATATGTTTGGTTTTGGATTGATGATGTTGAGAGGTTGATTGATGATGAAAGATAATGGTCGGAGCAATTTTTAAAGTTTCCTTGGAGAGAAGATTGAAGATGATTGAGGATGGAGATTCAATCTCCAAATTGGATATCCACCTTTATATTACTTTTTTCAAAATTTTTTAATTTCATTTTTTATTTTTGTCATTTTCCCATTTTTGATTATTTTCTATATTTTTATTTTTAATTTTCTAGTTTTTTAATAAAAAAGGTGAGGGTATTTTGATCTTTTAGTGTTTTTATTATAAAACCACTAAAAATTTAGATGAAAACCGCTTTTAGCTAATGACATGATTTTTTGGCTAATATTTTAAAATTTGGGTAAATTGAGATTATTTACTACTTCAGATGGATTTTTAGATTTTTCCCTTTGTACATTTAGTTACCAAATGTTATTTTATCCCCAAATTTTACACATGTAATGGCCAATTGTTGGTTTTTGGTTTGATGGAAGAGGAACTATTGTAAGACCAAAAAACGATTATGGAGAGATTTGACTCACTTTAAAGACAAAGGTAGAACCACAAAGGGGAATATCCTCGACCAAAATACTATTCTTTAATTTTTATTTAAATTAATTTATTTGATTTTTATTAAATTTTATTTATTTAGTTTTTATTCAAAATTTTAATTTTTTTTTCCAAATTCACAAAGGTATTTTAGTTTTTTAGTGTTTTTATCACCAAAACACTAAAAATTTGCATGAAAACTGCTTTTGGCTGATGGCATGGGGTTTTTTAACTAGTATTTTCAAAAGTTACAACTGAAATTATTTTCCATTTCATGAGGTCTTTTGGATTTTTCCCTTCTTTATATTTCTAGCGTACTTGATCAATCTAATTAGTTTTCTTGGAATTAGTTAATACATTTGGCTTGAAATTCATGATGAAATATTAAGTGCCTGAGATAGTACTTAATTATTAGGTAGTTATGCCAATTTGGCCTCAATCAAGAAATTCCTGTGCATTGTGATACAAAGGAGAAAATCCATTTAGTTGATAGGCGGGGGAGATATCACTGCACTTGGAAGACTTGTCATCAAGTATATCAAAAGTTATTGGCAGCTGGTGAGAAAAGCATTACTTTTAGCTGCACCTGAGGGGAGCCCTATGCAATATCATGATCCATACATGAATAGACACCGTAGAATCACTTGTCGCTTGATTACCCCACTCACTCAAACAGCACATAAGTGATTTCAGCCTACCAGTGGGACAGCACACTTAGTAGCTAGTATGAACAATCACAAGTTATTGTATTATTGATATTGCATATCTTGTTAACAGGAATTGATGAGATATCTGGAGTGGCAGGTTCACAGCTTGACTACCATTGATCGTATTGAATGTTAGTTCAATAATAAGTTACTTTAATTATGATTTGAGAGTCTTGTGTTTGCATTTCATAATTTTCTGTTAATTAAACTTGTATCATTAGATAGTTGCAAATCCATGTAAGTAATGAACTCTTTAAATATTTCATGAGATAGAATCATCCGCACTTTATAAATCTCCCTAATGTAATTTTCTTTGATAATACCATAAAAACTTAAGGACTTGCAAGTCCTCAAGCAAACTGATTCAGAGAGTGGGCATTGAACTTTAGGCAGGCCTGGAAATTCGAGTTCTGGTTGTTTTGCTGCATTTGCTGCTGATATGCATACAATTGCTTCAAATTCTCCCTCTCCTGCTTCAGCTCTGCATATTCAGCTGCACAAACGATAATTTCATCCGCATTAGTTATTACACACACACACACATAATATATATATGGAGAGAGAGAGAGAGAGAGAGAGAGAGAGATGATTGGGAATTTCACTTTTTTTGACACCAAGCTTTCCCGTAAAAGCAGAAAGTTGCTGCTTTAGTGAATTATTTTCAAGTAGTAGCAATGTTTTCTTGCTATCCAAATATGTCTTCCTTGGAGCTATAAGGTCTATATGAACCTGCATATATACAACTCTTTAACACAACAATATGAAAGATTAATTTCCAAAATCCAACTGTGTTTCATATATATATATATATATATATTTAACATATGTCTTGGCTAAGTAATTACTTGGAGAGCTCTCACTTCTGCTTCAAGTTTGGCCTTATAATTCATTTTTTTCTGCCTATAGTTCTTAGAATACTCTCTGCTTGCTAGAACTCTGCACCACCAAAAAAATAAAATAAAATAAGAATTCTACCAACCATTTGAAGTAAGACTGCAGAGTGATGTCTTAGAATGCTCTCTGCTTGACAGCGAAAAACATGGCAGCAGTCAAGTTTGAAATTTTAAATATTAAGTTTTGATTGTCAACTGGACTACTAAAAGAGACCAGTTTGTGATTTTCCTGTCATCAGTTATACGTATCTAATGATCAAGATATAACAGTTGCATTTTACAAAAATCTTGACAGTTGCCTCTGAAAAATGACTTTATATATGTCAAAAGCAAATATATGTAATAGATCAATTTAAAATGGTATTAATTAAATCACCGCTTGAGTTTCTTATCCTCGATGAGGTCCTGATCTTCTGGAGCCACTACCAGATTTTCAGTCGGTTGCTCATTCTCATTATCAACTGCTTTACCGGCTGTGTTAAATCCTGACATAAATGGGTTTGGAGGTACAGCATCAGTGACATCATTGGTGTTCATCGCCATGTCCTCCATTTTTCACCTACAAAAAATAAAGTTAGTATATATAATATTTAAAATCCAATCTATTATACCAAACTTGAAAGAAAGTAACAGCTTACATATATATATATATATATATATATATTGAAAGTGCTTTTGGGCATACACCAAAAAACAAACGCTAACACAGAAGTACATATGCAAAGGCTTACATTACCTCTCTATTTATAGTGGGCTATATTCTCTCTAGGATTATACAGGAATTCATCGTTACCATTTAAAATTACTGATTCCATATATGACTAAGCCTGCCTTTTTTTTATAGATATTTACAATTTTATTTATCAAATTACCAAAATGAGAATTTGGTTGTTATTAGAGAATTCTTGTCTTTACATAGAGTTCATATTTGAGTATCCTCACTGTGTTAACTTGTATTTGTCTTTTCATAGTTAGTTAATTTGTAAAAGTGACAAGATTCTAATATGGAAAACAGACTGGCATTCTTGTATATGATAGGTTAATAAATTTGTGCAGATGTCAAATCAGAAATGCAATGACTGAATTCTGGCCATGACCATGAGAGGCTAACTAAGGATATCATAGCATCTCCAATGCTCTCACAGATTTTTTTTTATTTTTTTTAAATGTGTCATGTCATCAATTTCAAGGGATTTGTATCCTAAATGGTATAAATATTATTTGATGTACAATTAAATTAAAAATTATTCTCCAATACTTTCAAGTATTTCCATTTAATGCTTCCATATTTTTCCATTTAATACTTTCATTTTTTTTTTAAATTTTTAATTAGATTTGAAAAATTATAATTAAATAGTTATTAACTTGCTAAGATGATATTTAACAGACCCTCTAAAAATAGATAGTCATGTTGATAATGTCTACTTTTTTCTTGTCATCTTAGCTTGACATTGATGAATGATGATTGCGTAGGAAAAGATTATTTTAATTCAATGACTATTTATTCTATATGGGATATAATTTTTTCACAATCCATAAAAATATTAAAAATGTCCTTAGGACACTAGACAACACTTTGTTAAAATTTATCCCCACATATGCTTTGTATACATATTTAGCATTTGTTTTACTAGTCGAATTAATTAATCATCATTTGATATATTAATATTATTATGGGATTGACTAGATGATATTTTGCCAGATTTAACCCATGATTTGAACATGTACTTACCAAATGTTTTTATCCCCAAATTTTACACATGTAGTTATTAATTGTGATACTGAATTGATTAATAATCATTCAAAGTGTCTTTGGTGCCCAAGCTTGAATTGGATTTTCTTTCAAAAATGAGATTTGATTGGATTGAATATAATTGGATTTGATTAATAAATTAATCCTATTACATATTAGGTACATGTGGGAGTGGATTAAAAACAGTTATGTCTCTTGTTTGGTGTCATATTAGATTGGACAAATATAAATTATATTTTATATTTGATAGATTGATTAGCATTAAATTAAATTATTTATTTAATAAAATAAAATATTTTAAATGAATTCCCAGAATAAAATTATCTTTAATTAAATTTATAAAATACTTAAATAAAATAAACTCATATTATTTTTTAAATATAAGCAGAGCTATATTAAATTAATTTAAATAAAAGCAATCGTTATTGTATAATTAAAGGTTGTTTTACTTTTTTTTTTTTTTTTTCTAAAGTAAACGGAAATGGTGGGAATGCCACCCTTTGTGGCGGAACTTATTTGTCTTGCCATGGCAGCATAACTTTGTTACATAGGACTAGAGTTTGTCCAATCCTATATAGTAACAAACATGAGATTGGATTGGGATAAATCCAATCCCTTGTAATAAATAAAACCTTAAGGCCATGTTTATTTGCTAGGATGGGATTGGGTTTGGATAAGTTTTTTATCCAAACCCATGTTTAGTGCCATCAAGTAGGATTCATTAAATTATCCCATCATCTATTTTATCCCATTAGATTGGGTTAATTGTAACCCATTGAGATTGTGGGTTAATTTTATCCCATCTCTGTCATTGATTCTCTCTGGCCTTCTTCTCCAGCTCCTCCATCGTTGTCGTCGTCGTCATTCACTTCTCCCTCGTCCTTACGCCGATTCGTGCTAGGTCGTCCTTCTCTTTCTCTTCTCCGTTCTTCTATGTCTTCTCCGATCGAACAGCTTACCTTCCACCGTCTGCCGACTCTCCGTTCTTCTCATGTCGAAGCTGAGATCTGCGTCATCTCCGCCATTGTTTTGCGTCGTCTTCGCCGTTGTTTTAGGGACCGACGCCTCCATCGTTTCCACCATCTCTCTCGCCGTTGGTAATGGTGTCGTTTTGGAAGGGTATGGGGGGTGATGCGAGAGGGACGATGGTTGGGGGGGGCGCCGGGGAGGGGCTGAAAACTATAAAGATGGAGGAAATAGGGGGCGAGGAGGGACTGAAATGGAGGAAAAGGAAAAATATATGAAAATTTTCATTTTAGTCCTTAAAAAATTTTATTTAAATCCTATCCTATCCTAATGTCACCAAACATGGGATTACATTTAAATTAATCCAATCCTATCCCATCCAATCCAATCCCATGTAAATAATCCAATCCTATCCCATATAACAAACGAGGCATTGATTAGTATCGCTGTAGGATTGACTAGATGACACTTTACAATCTTCTATCCCTATACTTTGTATATTTACTTTCCAAAATGAAATCACTAAATCATTTTATCATTTAGCATTTCTATTCATTAGTATCGTTACATAACCTTTTAGTGCAACTATAAATATATATAAGTGCAAAGAAGACAAATTAGTAATTGTTTAATAGGAAACTAACCTTTATTACCTAGGCTATTGACTAACATTATGCAAAGTATTGTCAATCGAAGTTAATTAATTGTACTGATCAAATTAATTATCATTCAATCGATTAGTTTCACCATAAGATTAGCAAATTGTTATAAAATAATTGAAAACAAACACTTGCTTGAAAAACAGACTAGCATTCTTATATATGATAGGTTAATAAATATGTGTGCATGTATTAGAAATGGAAAGACTGAATTCTGACCTTGACACATGAGTGGCTAGTTAAGGATATTAAGATATTAGACAATACTTTGTTAGAGATTTCATCCCAACGTAGGATTTGTGTAAATTTTTAACATTTGTTTTTACCAGTCGGATTAATTAATCGTCATTCTGTTTATTAATATCATTATGGGTCGATTAGATGACACTTTACTAGGTTTTATCCCATGCTATGTAAATGTAGCAAATATTTACTTCTTAGATTTATCATATATCATTTGTTCAATCAATTAATACTGTTTGTATATCTAAACTTTTATCGTCTATCATCTAATATACCAATATCAATGCATATCATAATTTTCAAATGCAACAATAAATACAAGAACTAGAAAAAGTGAATAGTAATTGTTAAATGTGATTAACATCCATAAATGTTGATTAATAAAAATTACTGAAGTTTGATTAAGATATAGTGAACAATGTTTAGGCTACTAACTATAACTATATGATGAATTGTTGGTAATGATTAGATTCATTAATCATCACTCAATCAGTTAATTGTGCTTACGTCCACTCTTGTACGACTGAAAATTTCACTAAACTTTTAATATAGTTACATCACGATATCACAATATTGAAAAAAGAGAAAAAAGGTAAACAAGTTCCAGGGCTAGTTGATAATATATGTATGTATATGTATATGTAGGCTTATGTGATCGACACATAAAACAAGTTCTTGTTAACTATAGAATCACAATATAAAATATATATATGTCACTATATATGCTTACATAATATCACAGTATGATCGGCACATAAACAAGTTCTTGTTAACTCATCATAATAGGCTAAAAAAATCACAATGGTTACATTATTTATTTATTTTTTATATAAAAAAAAATGCTTATGGAATATATAATTTTAATCAAGGGTATTTTTGTAAGTTGCAATAAATTAATTCCGATTTCAAAGCAAATATATAATGGGTATACTACTGATTCTGATTCCAATTCCTGCATTTGAAATAAGCAATTTGTTCTGATTCTGATATATCATTTAGATTCTAAGTTATTTCGATTCCAAGTTATTCCAATTACGTGTAAGTAAACGTTTGAATCCTTTTATTTCTAATAAACTTCAAATTGAAAATGCCCCAAAGAAAGAAAGTGATTGAAAGTATTTAGTGTATTATAGAACATATTGGTGGACAAACTAGTGACAAGGGGAGACAGTCTTAGTTAAGATATTCTCCACTCGAATTCCTTTTATTAATTAAGTAGACAAGCATAATAACATTTAATGCACAATTGCCAAGTTGGAATTCAAATTAATTAACGTAATGTCCTAGGTAGAGAAAACCAACTAAACCACACCAACCAAAAAAAAACCCACAAACATAACAACAACTCAATGAAAGATTGGTCGGTGTATTTTTGTTGCATATTTAAGTCTCCAAATCTAATTTTTTGATATCGTTCTCTAGTTTTTTTTTTTAATGTATTTTTTAATGTTTTTTAGGTAAATAAGTTTATAAATGATGTGTATGCTTGAACTTGAAAGTTTGGACCAAAGTCGAGCTAAAAAAGTGATAGAAGCATCATCGAGCAAATGATCACCGTCAAAGGAGAGGAATGGAGCAAGGAAAAACAACATTTAAGGCTTATGCCCCGTAGATGCCTACCTAGGTAGGTGCCCCAAAGGGCATCACACCTACCAAGGTCAGGCTCCCTTGGGGTGCCTATTCAGATAGGCGCCCCAAGAGGTGTCATTTCACTAAAGAAGCGCTTCTTGGTGCGACTACCTAGGTCATAGCCCAATGGAGTGTCAGACCTTCAGAGGACTTTTTTCGTTTTCAACCCCCATTTTGTGCCCTAACTTCTATGGCCTTTAAATATACTTATCTTTACCATTTGCAGGGAATTTTGTTTAGAGAAAAGCTTTGCAAGAGGGGAGAAAAAGATGCAAAGACTTGGACCGGAAGAAAGGAGCTCCATGGAATTGAACTCGGAGGATGCTCAGGAAAATTCATGGGTTGTATTTTTTATTCTTTCTTTTGTATTTGTAATATCTCTATTTGTTTTATAAATATTGTGTATATACATTGTGTTAGATGATGATTGTTAATGCTTGAATGAAATATACTTGATTGTTATTTGCTTGAGGATTACTTGTGTTTGTTGAGTAGGTGTTTTGTGTTTAATGCTTGTATGTGACTGGCTTATCTATGCATGATTTGAGATTGTGTGTAGAGACACGGAGGAAATGCCCATAATATGATTGATAAAATGCCTACCCTAGGCTTAGGAGAGGAAAATGGGTCACTCGTGTGATAGATAGTAGACCATAAGTTACTCTAGTGACAATCGAGTATTCTCATCAACATAGATGAATATGTTTAAATAGTAGATTATCTTAAGCTTCATAAACTCATGTTTATTCAATAACCATCGAAAGATAGGTGTAGTTAGATGAGAGTATGTTCAATACATTATCAAAAGAGATGTATTTGAAGGGTTAGCGACAAACTGGCAACAATACAACGAATATATTTTCAATGTCATGATAATTTAATTCTATAATTAAATGGAATTTGTAATCCTAGCACTTTATATTTTATTTATTTTCATCTATGACTACTTTAGTAATTAATTCACACATCCTTGTAGAGACGAAACAACATACACTATATGATATCTATATGATTTGTGCACTTTAAATGGGTACTGAAAAGTAAATAACAGAGATGCAATAGCTCCAATCAACGACAAATCTCACACAAAATCACATCAACAACAACTCCAGTCTCACATTCTCACTAAACCACATCAAAAACTAGAACAATCTATAACAAAACAGTATTGAAAATTGAAAAACAATTCATGAAAAACCAAAATATAGAACCTATAAAGGAGATCCAGCTCGACAGTGTAGCTGATGATGATTCGGTAGTGGCTGGTGATTGGAGTTCTAACTGATGCTAACAACCTTTAACCTATTAATGTGTGTTGTATTTTCATTCTAGATAAGACGATGATTGACACTGAGAAGAGGAAATGAAAATTGAGAGGCGAGAAAAGGAAATGAAATAAGAGTTGAGTGGTTAACTTGTGTGTTTTGTCATTTGTGGGTTGAAATGGAGACATCACACAAGTGGGTCGGGTTGAAAATGGTGTGGTGGCTAATGGGCCTCATTTGTTATGTTAAGGCAAAATAATTGTATGAGATCTATTGTTGAATGAAGCATTTCACGTCAAGTTCTCAAATATGAGACATATGTTGTACGAGATTTGTTGACCCGCCTAGGCACTAGCCACACATCTGTCGACCAACTGGTGCCTAGCACTTTTTACAACATTGATTTAAATATAGGATAAATTACACTTAACCCTGAACTCCATCTCCATCATTTGATCTTCCCTTCAACACAAAATTTATTCAAACAAAACATAACACAATTACCCAAAAAAAAAAAAAAAAAACTAAAAATTACGTCTTATTGTTCTTTAATCGAATTCCAAAAAGAATCTCAGAAATTAAGAAATTAATTGAAAAAATATATATACAAAGTGGAGGTTTGATGGTGAGACCTCTTTTACAAAGTAGAAACCTAAACCTCAAACCAACTTCAATTCAGCAGACCCACTAGAAAAAACATCCCTATTAAAACCAATTGAAACCCAAAGTTAGAATCTTTTTCAAACCTTAAAATCCCTACCAAATTTCAATACTAGTTCTTCTTCGAAGCCTGCCAAATCCCCAACCTCATCTTTTCCAACCACTCTCAATTTCTTTCCCAACTAACCTATTCTTTGCCACACGTTCCGCCTATCTCATTTTCTTCTCCATCTAAGTGCGCTCTCAGTGCTTAGTCATCACCTTTAAGACTGTTGTTTCCTGTGCTTTCTTTCACTTTGACAACTCTCTTCTCATTGAGTGTTGGAGAATTAGTAGAAAAATTTTGACAAAGAAATTCAAAAAAAAAAAAATCCTATTCAGATTGTGGAGTTGCCCTCTCCATGATCTGTTTTTCTTTTCAGACCATAGAGGAGACATCTCCTCAATGATCTAGTTTTTTTCAAATGGTCGTGGAGATCTTCCTTTCTCCACAAATTAGGATTTCCTGATGAATTGGATTTCTTTTTTAAATTTTCATTTTCAATTTTAATTAAAATTGATAAATAATATTTACTTTAAAAGACAAATTTACCCCTTCAACTTAGTGAACTAATGATATATAGTCAACAGTCAGTGAATGGTTTGATGGGGAGTTGAGTTGATGTAATTAAGCGAATATCTCATGGTGGAGTGCAATTTCATATAAAAACATGGGTAGTCTGTGTCATTTACCCTTAAATATATTTATAGTTTAATATTTTATTGCAATGATTATATACTATCTGAAACAATCAACACAAAAGAACTCTTAAATTGAACTTTTATAGAATAAGTTATAATTGTAATTTTATCATGTATTTTTATATTTATAATTTAATTTAGAATTACATGCAGTTACCCTAACAAAAATGGTAATTGTGCTCATAATCACACCACCTCTTAGTAGGAATGGTTGAGCACCTCTCTTGATTTTAAGAGGTTAAAGGTTTAAATCTCATCCTTATCGAAGGTATGAATAGCTTTCTATGAATTTAATCCCCCCTCTTCCACCATAAAAGATAAAAAGAAAAAAGTTTATCAAAAATTCACACGTTAGCACCCTGCCCTTAGTTGACTTTGTTATAAATAACTTTTCGACTATATACTTGAGTGAAAAAAGATAATTGACCCTAACTTCAAAAATTATTATAATCAAGTATTAAAAAAATTTATAAATAAAAAATTAAGAAAAATAAATAGAGATATGTGCAAATCTCTTCCGTGGCGATGCAAGATATCCACTCCATTAATGGAAACCAAAGTCTCCATTAAAGGAGATTGCTAGACCAGCGATACTTTAATGGAGAGTTCGATCTCCATGATGGACATCTGTTCCCAAATCTCAATTGAGGAGATTGGAAAGAGATTTTCCTTTTTTTCTTTTTTTTTTTTCAATTTAAATTCATTTCTAAATCTGTGATGATGAAGAAAAGACTTTTGTTTTGGGTGATAATGTGATGAAAATAGTAGGAATGTTGTTGAAGATGGCGAAGAAAAGAGTTTGTTTTGTAGAAGATGATGATGTTTAAAACCAGTTCAAAGATGATGCAGCATGTTATTATTCAACATAACAAGTTTTAATTCATTGATATATTTTTCACATGTAAAAAGACAATTGCACCCCAAAGTGGTAAGACCACCATTGGTTTAACAATGGTCAACACTCATCATAGGTACCAATGAGTGAATTTTGATCAACAGTGATTATGAGCACCTTAACCCTTTTTGTTGGGATACTTTTGTGTAATTCCACTTTAAGTTGTCAACAAATTATGCACTTAGTCTATTATATACATAATGCTTTTATAATTAGTATCTTCTAACTTTAACATGTTAGGACGAACCAATCAAATTCATTCATTGCATTTGAATTAAATAAGAGAAAGAATTTGTTTTAGGAAAGAGAATGCAATAGATGAATTCGATTGGTTCGTTCAAACTTTTTAAAGTTAGGAGATACTAATTATATATATTTATATATACATATATATATATATATCTGTGTGTGTATGTGCTTATCACAAGAACCCAAAAAGGCTAATAAATCAAAAATAGGCAAATAGCTTTTATTATAACTTCACTTTTAATGTAACTACTGAAAAGAATTTTCCAAAAACTGTTGGAAGTCAGTTACAGATTACAAGATTATGTTTCTGCACATACGCAGAGTAAAGGAAAAAGAAACAACCAATACAAAAGCAAAAACTAAACGACAAATTACATCAAAGATACAATAAGCTTCTGAATATAACTTGAAGCAACCGAGGCCTGTAAGAATTACAGTGTCTTTAAAACGAATTCGCGGTGTATTAATTGCCTTCGTCTCCCAGGATACAGCGGCTGAAACCGTCCGGCGAACCGAGTTGAATTTGATCTCTATCACACTGGAAGCCTGAACTAGAGTTGAAAGTGTAAGAAAACAAAGAAGATTATTTCCCAAAAAAATCACTCCCTTTCTTCAACTTGGATGCCAATATAAATCATTCAACTTTTGGGGAATTAAAACTCTCAATTATGGTCATTATTTTGACTGTTACAATTCTGATTTTAAATCAGAATTTACTTACCTTAAATTAGAATTATATTCTAACAATTATGGTTATTACTCATGGCTCAATTATGGTCATTACTCATGGCTGTTACAATTCTGATTTAAAATCAGAATTTAAATGCCTCCATTCAATTCTATCCATTATTTTATTAATGGTTACAAAATTTATTTAAATTAATTTGCCATTAAAATTGATTTGTTAACTGAAAATCATTAAAACATGATTGTTACAATTTTAATTTAAAATCAAAATTTAAACACATCCATTAACTCATAATTCAATTACAAAATCATTAAAATTTGATTTGTCAACTGAAAATTATTAAAATCAATTAATGACAATTTAATTTAAATTGAAACAAAGAATTTGAATGGAAACAACCCAAATCCCTTTTCATCTTCCAATATGGGATTAATGACCATTCCTTGCATCAAAGAATGCAATTTGAGATTCAATTTCTCATTCATTTAATCAACCATGAAAATGATTATTGATGACCATTTTCTAACAATCCCCCACATGAATGAAATTGATAGAGAAAACTGTAACATAAGGACACGTATGACTTGGTGATAGAGCTCAACGGTCAAGATCTGAATAGGATAGGTAGGTGTTTACCTTTGAACCTTCCCTTGTGAGAATATATTTAATTTACTAGCTGATCAGTAGACGTGATATCCTTGAACTGTTCTGCCATTTGCATAAATGATTATATACTCCACACAGATGTCTTCCTGACACAAATCGGTTCTCATTGTTATGTTCGTTTTGGCTATAAACATATATCTGGTTCTGTGAAAGTTTCTAAAGAATTAAGCCCCCACAATTCTCTTTAGAAGCGGCCCCACTTCTCTTTCACATAGGTGATCTCTTAATTTAGAGTAACCCGCATTACTCCGCTCGGATTCCCGACGCATAAGGATCATTAAAAGTATAGCTTATCCTAACTCTACGGGTATCACTATCTCATCATAGGAATGTACCAGAGGATAACCTCTATATAGTGATACAACCAAGTCTTTATAATTAGGTTGTCCCATTGAACCTAAATCTTAGGATCTCCAGTCATATAGGTTGGGTTTTCCTTTGTATTGACTTATTCTTTCATGGGCTTCAGTCCCATTCCCTTAGATGATTTTTCAACCAACTCTCTATTTAACCCTTTGGTTAGCGGGTTCGCAATGTTATCCTTTGACCTTACATAGTCAACCGAGATAACTCCAGTTGAGAGTAGTTGTCTCACGGTATTATGTCTACGACGTATATGTCTAGACTTACCGTTATACATATTGCTCTGTGCCCTTCCTATTACAGACTGACTATCACAGTGAATGCAAATTGTAGGAACTGGCTTTTGCCACATTGGAATATCCTCTAAAAATTGACGTAACCATTCAGCCTCTTCTCCACATTTATCCAATGCAATGAATTCAGATTCCATTGTGGATCTAGCTATACACGTTTGTTTAGAGGATTTCCATGATACGGCTGCACCTGCTAGTGTGAAAACATATCCACTAGTAGATTTAGAATCCTTCATATCAGATATCCAGTTCGTATCACTGTATCCTTCTAAAACAGTCGGATATCTACCATAGTGCAACCCATAATTACGAGTAAACCGTAAGTACCTTAGTACTTTAACTATTGCTTTCCAATGATTAGCACTTGGATTACTCGTATATCTAGTCAGCTTACTAACTGTGTAAGCTATATCTGGTCTTGTACAACTTGTTAAGTACATTAGGCTCCCTTTAACTCTAGAATATTCTAGCTGAGAGACACTCTCACCTTTATTCTTAGAGAGATGTAAACTCATGTCTATAGGAGTCTTAGACAAACCAGAATCATCTTTGTTGAATTTTTGAAGTATTTTGTCTACGTAATGTGATTGACTTAAGATAAACCCATCTGATGTTCTTGAGATTTTTATTCCCAATATTACAGAAGCTAATCCCATATCTTTCATATCAAAATTTGAATTCAACATTTTCTTGGTAGTTTTGATCATCCTATCATCACTACCAACAATGAGCATGTCATCAACATAAAGACACAAAATAACATAACTATTTTCTGTGTCCTTAACATAAACACATTTATCACACTCATTGATTTTAAAACCATTTGACATCATTGCATTGTCAAATTTCTCATGCCATTGTTTTGGCGCTTGCTTTAAGCCATATAATGACTTCACCAATTTACAGACTTTCTTCTCATGTCCTGGAGCAGAAAAGCCCTCAGGTTGTTGCATATAGATTTCTTCATCTAAATCTCCATTTAAGAAAGCTGTTTTCACATCCATTTGATGTACTTCAAGATTTTGTAAAGCAGCAATAGCAAGTATCATTCTAATTGACGTTATTCTCGTTACAGGAGAATACGTGTCAAAATAATCTAGGCCTTCTCGTTGTTTAAAACCTTTAATAACAAGTCTAGCCTTATACTTGTCTATTGATCCATCTGCTTTCATTTTCCTCTTAAAAATCCATTTGTAACCAAGTGGTTTACATCCCGGAGAAAGATCCACTAGTTCCCAAGTATGATTTTGTAAGATGGAATCAATTTCACTTTGTATGGCCTCCTTCCATAATGGTCCCTTAGGAGAATTTACAGCTTCTGTAAAAGTTTGAGGCTCACTTTCTAGCAAATAAGTCAAAAAATCTGGACCAAAAGATTTCTCTATTCTAACTCGTTTGCTACGTCGAGGTTCATTCTCAACTTCTTGTTCTTCTTCGAGAGTCTCACACGTTCTTTTAGATGAACTTGACTCTTCATTAGACTTGCAAGGAAATACATGTTCAAAAAACGATGCATTCCGAGACTCCATTATCGTATTTTCATGTATATCTGAAATTTCAGATTTATGCACTAGAAACCGATAAGCACTACTGTTTTCTGCATATCTAATGAAAATACAATCAACTGTTTTTGGACCTATTTTCACCTTTTTTGGTATAGGTACAGCCACTTTGGCAAGACACCCCCACACTCGTAAATATTTACGAGATAAAGTAATATAAGACCGAGGATGCGGGTACAAAGAAATTTGATTTTAGTTCTTAAACATTGAAATATTTAAGATACGTTGAATATTTTAAATGATGTTTAAAATATTTCAAATACTTTATTTCAGTGGACGAACATAACAAAATTGAAATAACTAAAATTGTTCAAACACTGAAATTTCAGATTTCGGGTTTGATAAATATTATTTTTTTTTTCAAGAAATTTGTTTTCGTTTATTCAAACACTGAAATTTTAGATTTCGGGTTTAATAAACATCATTGTTTCTTAATAAATTTGTTTTCACTCAATCAAATACTGAGATTTTGGATTTCGGGTTTGATAAATATCATTGTTTCTCAAGAAATTTGTTTTCACTCAATCAAATACTGAGATTTCAGATTTCGGGTTTGATAAATATCATTGATTTCTTAGTTTTCGGGCTTGTATTTAACACTGGAATTATGGTTTCAGGGTTTCATACACACACTGAAATTATGGTTTTGGTTTATTACAAACATCGAACAATTGATTTTGGGAAGATTGTGTTTATATACTAAATACTAAAATTCGATCCTAATTAGTTGGATTTGAATTTAAGACAAGAATTTTGAGATTCTTGGTTGGTTTTAAAATTAACTCAAAGAAATTGGGTTTGAATTTTGGGTGTGTTTTAAACATTGAAATATTTGTTTTCGAGTTTGATACACACTCTGAAAATAATCTTTTGGATTATTGTTGAGATTTTAGGTTTGTGTCAAACACTAAAATTCTGTTTCAAGTTTGATACAATCACTGAAATATTGAGTTTGAGATTTTAGATTTATTTCAAATACTAAAATCAAATTGCAATTTGTTGATTATTAATAAGCAATTGTGATAATTGACTTATAAAATGTTTGTTTAAGTCAATAATTGGGAAATTGAGACATTAAAGTCCAATTTTATGAACAATTTTGATTGAGGTTTGATCTTAGTTTTGGAAGATCAAGGTAATCATGTTCTTCTTTACGAGAACATCGAATTGATGAAATTATAAGTCCAAAATGGTTATTGAGTGAATAATAAATTGAAGCTCGAAGATCATTCGTTGGAATTGAAATTCATTTGAATTTGAATAAATTGCCATTAAGTATTGAAATAGTGATAGAATGATTGCAATTAACTTCATTTGAACTATTTCATTTATGGTTTTGAATTAAACAAATAATTGCAATTGATTTCATGAAATAATGAATTAGATTAATAACTTATTTATTTCATTTCAATTATGAATGAAATAAATAATTTTATTTAAATTTTGAATGACAATTGTAACTGAATATTACAATTGATTTCATTGCAATTATGTTGGTTTAATAAGTTAATTATTTCATGAAGTTATAAGTTTTGGATTGCAATTGTAACAATTATTTACAATTGAATACTTTTGAATTAAATAATTGCAAGGTTGAGTGGCAATTATGGTTGTAACGGAAAGATTTATGGATGAAATAAATCTGAATTAGTGCAATTTGCATTGGTAATTATGTTGTGTAACTGCTGAAGTATTAAATTTGAATTTTGTGACTGTAGTCATGTTTAATTCTGAATTGAATTCGCAGTATTAATTATTGGATTAATACATTGTAATTGCAAAATCAACATAATTAATAATGAATTAAAAGACCATTAATTTTTGGTTTTGTAAGTGCATATGTGATAATGACTTTGTTTGTCGCATAGTTAGATAATCCAGTGATACTAGTTTCGGTTTCTATGAACCTTTTGAAAAAACTAGATAAATTCAATGGTTTGAAAATCAAGAGGTGGTAATAAATAGTTTATTACCTTTGTAGCAATAGTTAAAGTACTAAGGTACTTACGGTTTACTCGTAATTATGGGTTGCACTATGGTAGATATCCGGCTGTTTTAGAAGGATACAGTGATGCGAACTGGATATCTGATATGAAGGATTCTAAATCTACTACTGGATATGTTTTCACACTAGCAGGTGCAGCTGTGTCATGGAAATCCTCTAAACAAACGTGTATAGCCAGATCCACAATGGAATCTGAATTCATTGCATTGGATAAATGTGGAGAAGAGGCTGAATGGTTACGCCAATTTTTAGAGGATATTACAATGTGGCCAAAGCCAGTTCTTGCAATTTGCATTCACTATGATAGTCAGTCTGCAATAGGAAGGGCACAGAGCAATATGTATAACGGTAAGTTTAGACATATACGCCATAGACATAATACCGTGAGACAACTACTCTCAACTGGAGTTATCTCGGTTGACTATGTAAGGTCAAAGGATAACATTGCAGTTCCGCTAACCAAAGGGTTAAATAGAGAGTTAGTTGAAAAATCATCTAAGGGAATGGGATTGAAGCCCATAAAAGAATAAGTCAATACAAAGGAAAACCCAACCTATGTGACTGGAGATCCCAAGATCTAGGTTCAATGGGACAACCTAATTGTAAAGACTTGGTTGTATCACTGTATAAAGGTTATCCTTTGGTCCATTCCTATGATGAGATAGTGATACCCGTAGAGTTAGGATAAGCTATGCTTTTAATTATCCTTATGCGTCGGGAATCCGAGCGGAGTAATGCGGGTTACTCTAAATTAAGAGATCACCTATGTGAAAGAGAAGTGAGGCCGCTTCTAAAGAGAATTGTGGGGGCTTAATTCTTTAGAAACTTTGACAGAACCAGACATATGTTCATGGCCAAAACGAACATAACAATGAGAACCGATTTGTGTCAGGAAGATATCTGTGTGGAGTATATAATCATTTATGCAAACGGCAGAACAGTTCAAGGATATCATGTCTACTGATCAACTAGTAAATTAAATATATTCTCACAAGGGAAGGTTCGAAGGTAAACACCTACCTATCCTATGCAGATCTTGACCGTTGAGCTCTATCACCAAGTCATACGTGTCCTTGTGTTATAGTTTCCTCTGTCAATTTCATTCATGTGGGGGATTGTTAGAAAATGGTCATCAATAATCATTTTCATAGTTGATTAAATGAATGAGAAATTGAATCTCAAATTGCACTCTTTGATGCAAGAAATGGTCATTAATCCCATATTGGAAGATGAAAAGGGATTTGGGTTGTTTTCCATTCAAATTCTTTGTTTCAATTTAAATTAAATTGTCATTAATTGATTTTAATAATTTTCAGTTGACAAATCAAATTTTAATGATTTTGTAACTAAATTATGAGTTAATGGATGTGTTTAAATTTTGATTTTAAATTAAAATTGTAACAACCATGTTTTAATGATTTTCAGTTAACAAATCAATTTTAATGGCAAATTAATTTAAATAAATTTTGTAACCATTAATAAAATGATGGATGGAATTGAATGGAGGCATTTAAATTCTGATTTTAAATCAGAATTATACACATAGCAATTACAGTTATTTCCCAATAACTGCCCCACAAGTCTCTGCCAAGTCATAGGTCTCTGCATGAAACTGCCATAACCGCTAAGGAAACTGCCCACATGTGCGAGTGTTTGTCTACTGCACGTGCCACACATGCCAAACACTCTGCCCATCAGCCCACTCAACTTGCACTGCACTTGACCCAGCTCTCAGCTAGCATCTGCCATGCCTTGCCTTGCCTTGCTCTAGCACGGTCTGCCTTGCCCTGTCTCAGCTTGGCTTGCTCGCTTGGCCTGTTGCCTATGCTGCCACGCACATGCCCCATTGCTCGCCTACTGCCGTGCTACGCATGCTGCCGCGCTTGTACCTTGGCGCCCGCATGCTGCCATGCATATGCCCTTGCGCGAGCATGTTGCCTTGCTGCTCATGTTGCCTGCCGCTGTGTCTGCATACTCCGTTGCATGCACATGCTGCTTGCCTTGACAACCCATTGCTTGTGTTGCGTACGGACACCCACACACGCTACTTGTGTTGCTCGCTTGTTGCTCACTGCTCTGCTAGTCCGCTAGCATCATAGGCATGCACCAACATGCCTTGCCTTGCCTTGGCACCATCCCACCAAGCCATGCCTAGCAATTTGCCTATGTCAAGCTTTGAGGGTCTAACAAACCCCCCACACTTAAAATAGACGACGTCCTCGTCGTGTCACCAGCCAAATACTGCTGAATTTGATCCTCAAATTGCCATAAAACAGCCCCACGTTCCCACGTAGCATCTGCTTCACTTTCCCCTTTCCACTGCACAAAAAAATCTGTCCTACGATTTAACTTGCTCTTACCCACACTGCGATGAGCCAAAATATTCTCAATTTGCTTGTCAAATTCCTTCCTATTAACAGGAGGGGCACGCTTCTGTTGTGCCCTACTTGATTCTGCCTCTTCATGGTAAGGTTTCAGAAAACTCACATGGAAAGTAGGATGTATTTTCAGCCTGTCAGGTAATGCCAATCTGTATGCCACATTCCCTACCCGTTTTGTCACCACAAACGGACCATCATAACGCTGTATAAGCCCTCGATGATATCTGCGATCTGTCACTTTCTTCCAGATCTGTGGAGTCAGCTTCAACAGAACTTTGTCCCCCACACTGAAACTCTAAGGAACGACGACCCTTGTCTGCATACTTCTTCATCCGCCTTGCTGCCTTTGCCAAACTATCAAGAGCCCCTTCGATCAGTTCAGTTTTCTCCCTAGCAAAGCGATAAGCTGTAGGACATAACCCTCGGTCTTTCTGTTGTGCTACTTCCAGTGGCGTAAGCGGCTGAAATCCCATGCACAGCTCAACTGGACTCAAACCTGTAGCTGAAGACCTGTGTATATTATAACAGAACTGTGCTACATCCAATAGCTCCAACCAATTTCTCTGACTTGCAGTCACATAATGCCTCAGGTACTCTTCCAAGAGCGCATTAATCCTCTCCGTCTGCCCATCTGTTTGAGGATGGTTTGCTGTCGAGAACTTCAATTCAAAACCCATTAACTTGAACAAATAGGTCCAGAATTTACCTGTGAAACGAGCATCCCTGTCACTCACGATGTCACTTGGTACCCCAAAATACTTCACAACATTTCTAAAGAAAAGCTCAGCTGCCTTCTCTGATGGACAAGCATTAGGTGCAGCAATGAACACAACATACTTTGAAAACCTGTCCACCACAACCAGTACTGACTTTAATCCATTCACATCAGGAAATCCACCAATGAAGTCCATAGAAACTGACACCCATGACTTCTTCGGAATCGGTAATGGTTGTAATAGCCCAGCTTGTTTCCTTTTTTCTGTTTTATCAAGTTGACATACTACACAGGTTTTGACATAGGCCTCTACATCATCTTCCATCTTGGGCCAGAAGTAGCTTCTTCCCAACAAAGCCAACATTCTCTTCACCCCAGGATGTCCTACCCATTGCGGGTCATGTGTCTCTCTCAACAATTCTTGCTTAAGTCCCCCACCACTAGGGACATACAACCTGCCACCCTTGGCATACAATAAATCATCCTCAATCCAATATCGTCGAACCAGACCATCAATTACTTGCTGTTTTAACTTAGTGTAAATCAGATCAGTCCCTATCTGTTGCTTTACCCGTTCTAGGAAGTCTGCTTGTAATGCTGTCACAGCAGCCACATACCCTTGCACTTCCTTCCTACTCAACGCATAAGCCACCTGATTCTGTTTACCCGACCTATGCACCCACACGAAGTCTAATTCAGCCAAAAACTCTTGCCACCGAGCTTGTTTAGGAGTTAACTTTTTCTGTGTCTTGAAATATGTATTAGCTACATTATCCGTCACTACTGTAAATTTTGTTCCCAGTAGGTAATGTCTCCATGTATCAAGACAATGAATTACAGCAGCCATCTCATTCTCATGAGCAGAATACCGCTGCTCACCATCCTTCAACTTCCGACTCTTAAATGCCACCGGATGATCCATCTGCACCAGAACCCCACCAAGAGCTCTATTCGAAGCATCAGTGTGCACCTCAAAAGGCTCACTAAAGTCTGGCAACCGCAACACTGGTTCTGACGAAACAACCAATTTCAACTTGTTGAAGGCCTTCTCACATGCCTCAGACCAGTCCCATTTCTAGCCCTTCTTTAACAAATCTGTCAACACACTGACTTTCTTGGAATACCCCTCAATAAACCTTCTATAATAGTTGGCCAATCCCAAGAATGATCTCAACTCCGAGACCCCAGAAGGAGTAGGCCAGTCTATGATAGCCTGGATCTTCCTCTCATCCATTCTAATCCTCCCCTTGTTGACCCAATGTCCCAAGAACATCACCTCTTGGCGACAAAATTCACACTTCTCCTTCTTCACATACAATCTATATTCCCTAAGCTTAGTGAATATAAGTCTCAAATGAGCAACATGATCCATCAAGTTCTCACTATATACCACAATATCATCAAGATAGACTACTACGAATTTATCCAAAAATTCATAAAGCACATCATTCATCAAATTGTAGAAAGTAGCAGGAGCATTGGTGAGTTCAAACGGCATCACCAGAAATTCAAAGGACCCATACCTTATAACACAAGTTGTCTTGGCTTCATCACCTTTTGCCACCCTAACTTGCCAATACCCTGACCGTAAGTCCAATTTTGTGAAGAAGGAAGCCTTGGATAGTCTGTCAAACAAGTCTGCACTGTTTGGAATAGGGTACTTGTTCTTGACAGCCACTTTGTTTAATGCCCTATAGTCCACGCACATCCTCATAGACCCATCCTACTTTCTCTGGAAATACACAGGGGCACCATACGGGGCTTTTGAAGGCTGTATCAAGCCCGCCTCCAGCAAGTCATCCAACTGCTTTCTCAGCTCTGCCAGTTCTCTTGGACCCATCCGATAAGGTGCCTGGGCAGGAGGTTTGGCACCAGGTTCTAACTCAATCTTGTGATCGATGGCTTTTCTGGGAGGTAACTCTCTAGGCAGTTCTACAGGCATAACATCCACAAATTCATCAAGAACCGCAGCCACCTCGTCTGGCACTTCAACCACAACGTCTGGCTTTATCTCCACCATTGCTGCCATATAGGTTATTTCCCCTTTTCTCAGCCTCTTATCTAATTGTTTAGCCGAGATCACAGCCCCTTTTCCCTTGTAATTCTTTCGAATTGCACTGTCTATCTTTATGAAACACGGGTTGTCCTCATCCCCGATTACAATACCCCTCAAATGAGGCATCACCATAACTCTGGCTCTCAAGAAGAAATCCATACCGAGAATCAAATCGAAATCATCCAGTGGTACTACCATCATACAACATTTCCCTTGCCAGTCCCCTACACTCAAGGTTGTCTCAGCCATGCCATATACTGTCATTGCCCCAGAGTTCACTGCCTTAATCTTACTGGTGCTATCTAACAATTTCAACCCCAGTCTGTTCGCCTCTCTTTGAGCCATGAAGTTGTTAGTCGCTCTTGTGTCCAACAACGCCCTGACTTCAATCCCATTTACACGTACCACAACATACATCAAATCCTTGTAACCCGATTGTCTGTCCTCTGCTATGGCATTCACTAATTGTAAAGGGTTTACCCGAGAGGGTCCACTGTCAGAATCCTCCATATCCTGACTGATAAGAGCAGCAACCTTCTCCTTTTTGCGACAATCCTTGGCACGATGTGGACCACCACAAATGAAGCAACCCTGTGTTAACTTCGCCTTGTTCTGCCCACTAATCATTAAAAGAAGATTACCTTTTAAATAAGGTTCCCCGAAAAGTTGTTGGAAGTTAAATGATTTATATTGGCATCCAAGTTGAAGAAATGGAGTGATTTTTTTTTTTGAGAAATAATCTTCTTTGTTTTCTTACACTTTCAACTCCAGTTTAGGCTTCCAGTGTGATAGAGATCAGATTCAACTCGGTTCGTCGGACGGTTTCAGCCGCTGTATCCTGGGAGACGAACGCAAGTAATACACCACGAATTCGTTTTAAGTTGTTGGAAGTCAGTTACAGATTACAAGATTATGTTTCTGCACATACGCAGAGTAAAGAAAGAAAAAATAAATAAATAAACAATACAAAAGTAAAAACTAAATAACAAATTACATGAAAAATACAATAAGCTTCTGAATATAACTTGAAGCAGCCGAGGCCTGTAAGAATTACAGTGTCCTTAAAACGAATTTGCAGTGTATTACTTGCGTTTGTCTCCCAGGATACAACGGCTGAAACCGTCCGGCGAACCGAGTTGAATCTGATCTCTATCACACCGGAAGTCTAAACTAGAGTTGAAAGTGTAAGAAAACAAAGAAGATTATTTCTCAAAAAAAAATCACTCCCTTTCTTCAACTTGGATGCCAATATAAATCATTCAACTTTTGGGGAATTAAAATTCTCAATTATGGTCATTATTTTGACTGTTACAATTCTGATTTTAAATCAGAATTTACTCACCTTAAATTAGAATTATATTCTAACAATTATGGTCATTACTCATGGCTCAATTATGGTCATTACTCATGGCTGTTACAATTCTGATTTAAAATCAGAATTTAAATGTCTCCATTCAATTCCATCCATTATTTTATTAATGGTTACAAAATTTATTTAAATTAATTTGCCATTAAAATTGATTTGTTAACTGAAAATCATTAAAACATGATTGTTACAATTTTAATTTAAAATCAAAATTTAAACACATCCATTAACTCATAATTCAGTTACAAAATCATTAAAATTTGATTTGTAAACTGAAAATTATTAAAATCAATTAATGACAATTTAATTTAAATTGAAACAAAGAATTTGAATGGAAACAACCCAAATCCCTTTTCATCTTCCAATATGGGATTAATGACCATTCCTTGCATCAAAGAGTGCAATTTGAGATTCAATTTCTCATTCATTTAATCAACCATGAAAATGATTATTGATGACCATTTTCTAACAATCCCCCACATGAATGAAATTGACAGAGGAAACTATAACACAAGGACACGTATGACTTGGTGATAGAGCTCAACGGTCAAGATCTGCATAGGATAGGTAGGTGTTTACCTTTGAACCTTCCCTTGTGAGAATATATTTAATTTACTAGTTGATCAGTAGACGTGATATCCTTGAACTGTTCTGCCGTTTGCATAAATGATTATATACTCCACACAGATGTCTTCCTGACACAAATCGGTTCTCATTGTTATGTTCGTTTTGGCCATGAACATATGCCTGGTTCTGTGAAAGTTTCTAAAGAATTAAGCCCCCACAATTCTCTTTAGAAGCGGCCGCACTTCTCTTTCACATAGGTGATCTCTTAATTTAGAGTAACCCGCATTACTTCGCTCGGATTCCCGACGCATAAGGATCATTAAAAGTATAGCTTATCCTAACTCTACGGGTATCATTATCTCATCATAGGAATGGACCAGAGGATAACCTCTATATAGTGATACAACCAAGTCGTTACAATTAGGTTGTCCCATTGAACCTAAATCTTGGGATCTCCAGTCATATAGGTTGGGTTTTCCTTTGTATTGACTTATTCTTTCATGGGCTTCAGTCTCATTCCCTTAGATGATTTTTCAACCAACTCTCTATTTAACCCTTTGGTTAGCGGGTCCGCAATGTTATCCTTTGACCTTACATAGTCAGCCGAGATAACTCCAGTTGAGAGTAGTTGTCTCACGGTATTATGTCTACGGGGTATACATAATTATATTTCCTCTGGTCCATTCCTATGATGAGATAGTGATACCCGTAGAGTTAGGATAAGCTATGCTTTTAATGATCCTTATGCGTCGGGAATCCGAGCGGAGTAATGCGGGTTACTCTAAATTAAGAGATCACTTATGTGAAAGAGAAGTGGGGCCGCTTCTAAAGAGAATTGTGGGGGCTTAATTCTTTAGAAACTTTCACAGAACCAGGCATATGTTCATGGCCAAAACGAACATAACAATGAGAACCGATTTGTGTCAGGAAGACATCTGTGTGGAGTATATAATCATTTATGCAAACGGCAGAACAGTTCAAGGACATCATGTCTACTGATCAGCCAGTAAATTAAATATATTCTCACAAGGGAAGGTTCAAAGGTAAACACCTACCTATCCTATGCAGATCTTGACTGTTGAGCTCTATCACCAAGTCATACATGTCCTTGTGTTATAGTTTCCTCTGTCAATTTCATTCATGTGAGGGATTGTTAGAAAATGGTCATAAATAATCATTTTCATGGTTGATTAAATGAATGAGAAATTGAATCTCAAATTGCACTCTTTGATGCAAGAAATGGTCATTAATCCCATATTGAAAGATGAAAAGGGATTTGGGTTGTTTTCCATTCAAATTCTTTGTTTCAATTTAAATTAAATTGTCATTAATTGATTTTAATAATTTTCAGTTGACAAATCAAATTTTACTGATTTTGTAACTGAATTATGAGTTAATGGATGTGTTTAAATTTTGATTTTAAATTAAAATTGTAACAACCATGTTTTAATGATTTTCAGTTAACAAATCAATTTTAATGGCAAATTAATTTAAATAAATTTTGTAACCATTAATAAAATGATGGATGGAATTGAATGGATGCATTTAAATTCTGATTTTAAATCAGAATTGTAACAACCATGAGTAATGACCATAATTGTTAGAATATAATTCTAATTTAAGGTGATTAAATTCTGATTTTAAATCAGAATTGTAACAGTCAAAATAATGACCATAATTGAGAGTTTTAATTTCCCAAAGTTGAATGATTTATATTGGCATCCAAGTTGAAGAAAGGGAGAGATTTTTTTTGAGAAATAATCTTCTTTGTTTTCTTACACTTTCAACTCTAGTTTAGGCTTCCAGTGTGATAGAGATCAGATTCAATTCGGTTCGCCGGACGGTTTCAGCCGCTGTATCCTGGGAGACGAACGCAAGTAATATACCGCGAATTCGTTTTAAGAACACTGTAATTCTTACAGGCCAAGGCTGCTTCAAGTTATATTCAGAAGTTTATTGTATCTTTGATGTAATTTGTCGTTTAGTTTTTGCTTTTGTATTGTTTGTTTCTTTTTCCTTTACTCTGCTTATGTGCAGAAGATCTTAACTGGAGTTATCTCGTACAATACAAAACCATAATTTCTTAGTTTTAATGTATGGGACAATGTTCCGTGCTTTTGGGAAGACTCAAGCAAATAAATTGGAGGAATTTCCAAAAATTGTTGGAAGTCAGTTACAGATTACAAGATTATGTTTCTGCACATATGCAGAGTAAAGGAAAAAGAAACAAACAATACAAAAGCAAAAACTAAACGACAAATTATATCAAAGATACAATAAGCTTCTGAATATAACTTGAAGCAGCCGAGGCCCGTAAGAATTACAGTGTCCTTAAAACGAATTCGCGGTGTATTACTTGCGTTTGTCTCCCAGGATACAGCGGCTGAAACCGTCCGACGAACCGAGTTGAATCTGATCTCTATCACACTGGAAGCCTAAACTAGAGTTGAAAGTGTAAGAAAACAAAGAAGATTATTTCTCAAAAAAATCTCTCCCTTTCTTCAACTTGGATGCCAATATAAATCATTCAACTTTGGGGAATTAAAACTCTCAATTATGGTCATTATTTTGACTGTTACAATTCTGATTTTAAATCAGAATTTAATCACCTTAAATTAGAATTATATTCTAACAATTATGGTCATTACTCATGGTTGTTACAATTCTGATTTAAAATCAGAATTTAAATGTCTCTATTCAATTCCATCCATCATTTTCTTAATGGTTACAAAATTTATTTAAATTAATTTGCCATTAAAATTGATTTGTTAACTGAAAATCATTAAAACATGGTTGTTACAATTTTAATTTAAAATCAAAATTTAAACACATCCATTAACTCATAATTCAGTTACAAAATCATTAAAATTTGATTTGTCAACTGAAAATTATTAAAATCAATTAATGACAATTTAATTTAAATTGAAACAAAGAATTTGAATGAAAAACAACCCAAATCCCTTTTCATCTTCCAATATGGGATTAATGACCATTTCTTGCATCGAAGAGTGCAATTTGAGATTCAATTTCTCATTCATTTAATCAACCATGAAAATGATTATTTATGACCATTTTCTAACAATCCATAAATTGGAAGACTCAAGCAAATAAGCAAAATCCTGATTTTGGGCTTTCACCCAAAACGCCTGCGTGTTGACCCTCAAGCCTCATGCGTGAGGAAGAGGATAGCGCGGTTTTGTGGTCAAGGCCTGAGTCGGTCGCGGGGCTCCAGGTGTTCCCAGACACTCGACGCGGGGGATGACTTCCCAAAAGTGCGGAACATTGTCCGCTACATGGGTGGGTATACGCGTACCCATCACTTCTCAAAGTGAGAAGGGATTAGCCAATCCTGCGAACTGGTCCGGAAATGGAAACCAGCGGGACTTTTTGTGGCTTCGGCCACAAAACTGGGATTGTTAGAAAATGGTCATAAATAATCATTTTGATAGTTGATTAAATGAATGAGAAATTGAATCTCAAATTGCACTCTTTGATGCAAGAAATGGTCATTAATCCCATATTGGAAGATGAAAAGGGATTTGGGTTGTTTTCCATTCAAATTCTTTGTTTCAATTTAAATTAAATTGTCATTAATTGATTTTAATAATTTTCAATTGACAAATCAAATTTTAATGATTTTGTAACTGAATTATGAGTTAATGGATGTGTTTAAATTTTGATTTTAAATTAAAATTGTAACAACCATGTTTTAATGATTTTCAGTTAACAAATCAATTTTAATGGCAAATTAATTTAAATAAATTTTGTAACCATTAATAAAATGATGGATGGAATTGAATGGATGCATTTAAATTCTGATTTTAAATCAGAATTATAACAACCATGAGTAATGACCATAATTGTTAGAATATAATTCTAATTTAAGGTGATTAAATTCTGATTTTAAATCAGAATTGTAACAGTCAAAATAATGACCATAATTGAGAGTTTTAATTTCCCAAAGTTGAATGATTTATATTGGCATCCAAGTTGAAGAAAGGGAGAGATTTTTTTGAGAAATAATCTTCTTTGTTTTCTTACACTTTCAACTCTAGTTTAGGCGTCCAGTGTGATAGAGATCAGATTCAACTCGGTTCACCGGACGGTTTCAGCCACTGTATCCTGGGAGACGAACGCAAGTAATACACCGCGAATCCGTTTTAAGGACACTGTAATTCTTACGGGCCTCGGCTGCTTCAAGTTATATTCAGAAGCTTATTGTATCTTTGATGTAATTTGTCGTTTAGTTTTTGCTTTTGTATTGTTTGTTTCTTTTTCCTTTACTCTGCGTATGTGCAGAAACATAATCTTGTAATCTGTAACTGACTTCCAACAATCCTCTTTTTCTTTTTCTCAAAACGAAATTTGAGAAATTTCAAGGGATTTAAGTTGTTGGAAGTCAATTATAGATTACAAGATTATGTTTCTGCACATACGCAGAGTAAAGAAAAAATAAATAAATAAACAAACAATACAAAAGCAAAAACTAAATAACAAATTATATGAAAAATACAATAAGCTTCTGAATATAACTTGAAGCAGCCGAGGCCTATAAGAATTACAGTGTCCTTAAAACGAATTCGCAGTGTATTACTTGCGTTCGTTTCCCAAGATACAGCGACTGAAACCGTCCGACGAACCGAGTTGAATCTGATCTCTATCACACTGGAAGCCTAAACTAGAGTTGAAAGTGTAAGAAAACAAAGAAGATTATTTCTTAAAAAAAAATCACTCCCTTTCTTCAACTTGGATGTCAATATAAATCATTCAACTTTTGGGGAATTAAAACTCTCAATTATGGTCATTATTTTGACTGTTACAATTCTGATTTTAAATCAGAATTTACTTACCTTAAATTAGAATTATATTCTAACAATTATGGTCATTACTCATGGCTCAATTATGGTCATTACTCATGGCTGTTACAATTCTGATTTAAAATCAGAATTTAAATGCCTCCATTCAATTCCATCCATTATTTTATTAATGGTTACAAAATTTATTTAAATTATTTTGCCATTAAAATTGATTTGTTAACTGAAAATTATTAAAACATGATTGTTACAATTTTAATTTAAAATCAAAATTTAAACACATCCATTAACTCATAATTCAGTTACAAAATCATTAAAATTTGATTTGTCAACTGAAAATTATTAAAATCAATTAATGACAATTTAATTTAAATTGAAACAAAGAATTTGAATGGAAACAACCCAAATCCTTTTTCATCTTCCAATATGGGATTAATAACCATTCCTTACATCAAAGAGTGCAAATTGAGATTCAATTTCTCATTAATTTAATCAACCATGAAAATGATTATTAATTAGAAAATGGTCATAAATAATCATTTTCATGGTTGATTAAATTAATGAGAAATTCACCTTTTGTGCAAGGAATAGTCATTAATCCCATATTGGAACATGAAAAGGGATTTGGGTTGTTTTCCATTCAAATTCTTTGTTTCAATGTAAATTAATTTGTCATTAATTGATTTTAATAATTTTCAGTTGACAATTCAAATTAATTTTAATGATTTTGTAACTGAATTATGAGTTAATGGATGTGTTTAAATTTTGATTTTAAATTGAAATTGTAACAACCATGTGTTTAATGATTTTCAGTTAACAAATCAATTTGAATGACAAATTAATTTAAATAAATTTTGTAACTATTAATAGAATGATGAATGAAATTGAATGGAGGTATTTAAATTCTGATTTTAAATCAGAATTGTAACAGCCATGAATAATGACCATTATTGATAGATTTGAATTCTAATTTAAGGTGAGTAAATTCTGATTTTAAAATCAGAATTGTAACAGTCAAAATAATGACAATAATTAAGAGATTTAATTCTCCAAAGTTGAATGATTTATATTGGCATCCAAGTTGAAGAAAGGGAGTGATTTTTTTGAGAAATAATCTTCTTTGTTTTCTTACACTTTCAACTCTAGTTTAGGCTTCCAGTGTGATAGAGATCATATTCAACTCGGTTCACCGGACGGTTTCAGCCGCTGTATCCTGGGAATCGAACGCAAGTAATACACCACGAATTCGTTTTAAGGACACTGTAATTCTTACAGGCCTCGGCTGCTTCAAGTTATATTCAGAAGCTTATTGTATCTTTGATGTAATTTGTCGTTTAGTTTTTGCTTTTGTATTGTTTGTTTCTTTTTCCTTTACTCTGCGTATGTGCAGAAACATAATCTTGTAATCTGTAACTGACTTCCAACAACTTAAACCAACAGACGATTACTGATAATTTATTTCAGTGGACGAACATAACAACTAATAGTTCTTAAATGATGTTTTGAAATAAATAATCAAAATCAATTGAAATAATTTATTCTCAATTTTTCTGGGTTCTCCAAATGAAATAATTAACTTATTTAAAAAGTAATTTTGTCTAAGAGTGGAATGTATGTGGGTATGGGTTATATTTGTAATGGGCTTTTCAAGCTGAATGTAACCACTGTTAAACGTGATTTGAATAAGAAAAGTTCTTTTGCTTATTTGCTTGAGTCTTCCAA
Source organism: Dimocarpus longan (assembly GCA_022984855.1). Classification (NCBI taxonomy): domain Eukaryota; kingdom Viridiplantae; phylum Streptophyta; class Magnoliopsida; order Sapindales; family Sapindaceae; genus Dimocarpus; species Dimocarpus longan. The sequence goes on from CM041020.1 coordinate 14,651,693, forward strand.
TTTATGGCATGGTAGATTAGGACATGTTAATTATGATACTTTACGTAAATTAATTAACTTGGAACTTTTACCCAAATTCCACATTGATTCAAAGCATAAGTGTGACACTTGTGTAGAGGCAAAATTAACCAGGTCATCATTTCAAACAATTGAAAGGAATACTGAACCTCTTGATTTAATTCACAGTGATGTGTGTGATTTAAAATTTGTTCAATCAAGAGGTGGTAATAAATATTTTATTACCTTTGTTGATGATAGCACAAAATATTGCTATGTTTATTTATTTAAAAGTAAAAATGAAGCTATAGAAAAATTTATTCTCTATAGAAATGAATGAAATTGACAGAGGAAACTATAACATAAGGACACGTATGACTTGGTGATAGAGCTCAACGGGCAAGATCTGCATAGGATAGGTAGGTGTTTACCTTTGAACCTTCCCTTGTAAGAATATATTTAATTTACTAGCTTATCAGTAGACGTGATATCCTTGAACTGTTCTGCCATTTGCATAAATGATTATATACTCCACACAGATGTCTTCCTGACACAAATCGGTTCTCATTGTTATGTTCGTTTTGGCCATGAACATATGTCTGGTTCTGTGAAAGTTTCTAAAGAATTAAGCCCCCATAATTCTCTTTAGAAGCGGCCCCACTTCTCTTTCACATAGGTGATCTCTTAATTTAGAGTAACCCGCATTACTCCGCTCGGATTCCCGACGCATAAGGATCATTAAAAGTATAGCTTATCCTAACTCTACGGGCATCACTATCTCATCATAGGAATGGACCAGAGGATAACCTCTATACAGTGATACAACCAAGTCTTTACAATTAGGTTGTCCCATTGAACCTAGATCTTGGGATCTCCAGTCACATAGGTTGGGTTTTCCTTTGTATTGACTTATTCTTTCATGAAGCTATAAGTTTTGGCATAATTTAATACGCCAATTTGATACTTTACGTAAATAAATAATATGATACTTCACGTAAATTAATTAACTTGGAACTTTTACCCAAATTCCACATTGATTCAAAGCATAAGTGTGACACTTGTGTAAAGGCAAAATTAACCAAGTCATCATTTCAAACAATTAAAAGGAATACTGAACCTCTTGATTTAATTCACAGTGATGTGTGTGATTTAAAATTTGTTCAATCAAGAGGTGGTAATAAATATTTTATTACCTTTGTTGATGATAGCACAAAATATTGCTATGTTTATTTACTTAAAAGTAAAAATGAAGATATAGAGAAATTTATTCTCTATAAAAATGAAGTTGAGAATCAATTCAATAAGAAAATTAAGATGTTAAGAAGTGATCGTGGTGATGAATATGAAGCGCCATTTGCAGAATTCTGTGCACAACATGGAATTATACATCAAACCACTGCACCTTATTCCCCTCAACAAAATGGGGTTGCTGAACGAAAAAATCGCACATTAAAAGAAATGATGAACTAGATGTGCAAGTCATTAGTGCAATAGATGCTTGGAATCATTCTGATTTCTTGTGTAGGAATTATATAATGAATGGTTTAGTTGATTCCTTATATAATGTATACACATCTGAGAAATATTTTTTTTTTTCCAGAAGATTTGTGGGTGAATATTTCAGCAGGGGAAAATTTTTTATTTTTTTTCCTTTTTCCAATGGCCAACAAGAACTTAAGCCAAGGTTTTGAAAACAAGTTAGCACAATCCAGTAATCGTTAGTAGTTAGGAATTCGTTTTAAGTTGTTGGAACTCGGTTACAGATTACAAGATTATGTTTCTGCACATACGCAGAGTAAAGGAAAAAGAAACAAGCAATACAAAAGCAAAAACTAAACGACAAATTACATCAAAGATACAATAAGCTTCTGAATATAACTTGAAGCAGCCGAGGCCTGTAAGAATTACAGTGTCCTTAAAACGAATTCGCGGTGTATTACTTGCGTTCGTCTCCCAGGATACAGCGGCTGAAATCGTCCGGCGAACCGAGTTGAATCTGATCTCTATCACACTGGAAGCCTAAACTAGAGTTGAAAGTGTAAGAAAACAAAGAAGATTATTTCTCAAAAAAATCACTCCCTTTCTTCAACTTGGATGCCAATATAAATCATTCAACTTTTGGGGAATTAAAACTCTTAATTATGGTCATTATTTTGACTGTTACAATTCTGATTTTAAATCAGAATTTACTCACCTTAAATTAGAATTATATTCTAACAATTATGGTCATTACTCATGGCTCAATTATGGTCATTACTCATGGCTGTTACAATTCTGATTTAAAATCAGAATTTAAATGCATCCATTTAATTCCATCCATTATTTTATTAATGGTTACAAAATTTATTTAAATTAATTTGCCATTAAAATTGATTTGTTAACTGAAAATCATTAAAACATGATTGTTACAATTTTAATTTAAAATCAAAATTTAAACACATCCATTAACTCATAATTCAGTTACAAAATCATTAAAATTTGATTTGTCAACTGAAAATTATTAAAATCAATTAATGACAATTTAATTTAAATTGAAACAAAGAATTTGAATGGAAACAACCCAAATCCCTTTTCATCTTCCAATATGGGATTAATGACCATTCCTTGCATCAAAGAGTGCAATTTGAGATTCAATTTCTCATTCATTTAATCAACCATGAAAATGATTATTGATGACCATTTTCTAACAAAAACAATCGCCCAAAGTTTTTTTTTAGGGAAATACAGAGCTATCTAATCTGTACTTTTTTTTTAGGTGGGTAAGGAGTGATTAAATTCAAATAAAACTATTTACATCTTGTGTTTTAGGATAAAGATAAAACTTGAACCTTTAACCTTTTAGGATCAAGGGAGGTGCTCAACCACTCATTTACTTCACTTGACAAATTCTTGTATTTTTGAAGAATAATCCCAATAGATTTTTTTTGGAGTCATGGCACAACACACACCAATTTTACTTCCCATTTGAAAGCTCTGCTTTTGTGCTTGTTCTCTATATTGAGTTGTCTCAAAAGTGTCATATCTGCATTGTTAGTTCTTGGTGGTCTGTTTTAATTTTTAATTTTTATCTTTTGTTTTCATTTTGGCATTTTGAAAAGGGTTTGGAGTTCATGCACTGAGTATCACTTAACTTCCCATAAGAAAAATTATGTGTTTTTTCTATTGTCCTCAAAATTACCAAATGGTTTCTTGATCATGATAAAGGAAATAATATATTGGAAAGGAAATAATATATTGGATGTTTAATGTATATATTCCTTGTTGACTCCTTTTGTAATTAATAGGAAGTTTCCAGTTTTGTTGTTTCCGTTTAAGGTGAGGTCTTTAGGTTTAGGTTTTGTTTAACCTGTAATTGTGTATATATACTGTTACTTTCAATGAAAATATATGTTAGTCTTTATTCAATAGCCTCCAACTTCTTTATGGTATCAGAGCAGTGTTAGTCCTGCAACTTTCTTCTCTTCTCTTCCAAGCTTTTTTATATCCTCTTTGTCGCTATCCATGGCCAACGAAAACAATCAAATTATTCTTCCTAATGCCCAGGAACCCACCAAACCTTTTATTGTTTTTCACATTCACAATTCTGTCAAACTCACCTCCACCAATTACCTCTCTTGGAAGTTGCAAGTTGAAGCAATTTTAATTGGATATGATCTTCTGAAATTTGTTGATGGTTCTAATCCTCCTCCTCCAACCACAATCACTGCCAACAATGTCACCCAACCCAACCCAGCATACCAAACTTGGCTTCGGCAAGATAAACTAATTCTTGGAGCTATTGTTGGTTCTCTCACACCATCCCTCATTCCTCTCCTCACTCAAACACAAACCTCTCATGAAGCTTGGACTGTCCTTGCTAATATGTATGGTCGGCCGTCTCGCGGTCACATCAAACAAATCAAGGATCAGATCAAGCATACCACTAAGGGTTCCAAAACAATCACCGAATACATGCAATGCATTAAATCCCGGGCTGATGAACTTGCAGCTCTAGGCAAACCTATGGACACTGAGGATCTTATTGAGAAAATTCTTGATGGCCTTGAAGATGATTACAAGCCAATTGTTGATGTCATTAATGCCCGCGACACACCCATCTCCTTCGATGAACTTCATGAAAAGTTAATCAACAAGGAACTTTCACTGCATATCACTCCCTCTACATCACCACTACTACCGACAACTGCAAATCCAACAAATTCCAGGGCTATTACAAGAAACTTCAACAACCATACCTCTCGCCAACAATCACCATCCTCTTCCTCACCACAAGTCAGCTCTTCTGCCTCTAGATCTCACATGCCTGACAACAAAGGTCGTCGTCCTCCTCCTCCTCGACCATTCCTTGGTCGCTGTCAATGGTGCCGTATTCAAGGACATACTGTTACACAATGTCCTGTTTTCAGACAAGTGCAGCCGACCATACAACCACCAATTCCTTCACGCTCAATGGCTTAATGGCAACCTCAGACTCCTCCAACAAGTTCTCCTACCCCATGGCAACCACGGGTCAACCTTGCAACTGCACCTCATACTACTGCATCTCCTTGGCTCCTTGATAGTGGGGCTTTGCTTCATGTTACCACCGACTTGAGCAATCTGTCCATTCATACTCCTTATGCTGGTTCTGACGACATTGTGATTGGTGATGGCACGGGTCTCCCTATTACTCATATTGGTTCAACATCTCTTTTTGTCCCTTCTCACTCATTTAAATTACAAAATGTTCTTTATGTGCCTACAATGAAAAAGAACCTTATTTCTATATCTCAGTTCTGCACTTCAAATAATACATCCATTGAATTCTTACCCAATTCTTTTCATGTGAAGGATCTACGCACGGGGGAAATTCTTTTGCAGGGCAAGACTAAAGATGGTGTGTATGAATGGCCAACCAGCTCCGCTGAGTCTCCTCCGTTAGTTGCTTTCTCTAGTGTTAAGACCACTTCGTTCGAGTGGCATCATAGATTAGGTCATCCAGCGTCCTCTATTCTCAAGCATATTGTTTCAAAATTCCAGTTAGAATTATCGAGTCCTTTTTCTATTGATTTTAATTGTAATGCTTGCCAATGCAATAAAAGTCACAAATTACCTTTTGCAATATCTTCTTTAGTCTCTACTTCTCCACTTGAAATTATTTATTCTGATGTATGGACCTATCCTATTTATTCTGTTGATGACTTTAAATACTATGTTATTTTTGTTGATCACTTTACAAAATACATTTGGTTCTATCCCCTTAAAAGAAAATCTCATGTTTTTGATACCTTTGTTCGATTTAAATCACTTGTAGAAAACTTCTTTAACCGAAAAATTATCACTCTTTATTCTGATAATGGAGGGGAATATCACGCTCTTTCCTCCTTTTTAGCCACCAATGGCATATCTCATCTAACCTCTCCTCCACACACACCAGAGCATAATGGTTATTCTGAACGTCGTCATCGTCATATTGTCGAAACAGGACTGTCTCTCTTATCTCATGCATCCATGCCTTTGTCTTATTGGTCTTACGCATTCTCTACTGTAGTCTATCTCATTAATCGCTTACCTACTCCTACCCTCCACCTCTCATCTCCTTATGCTAAACTCTTTGGTACTCCTCCAAACTTCTCGAAGCTTCGCAGTTTTGGTTGTCTGTGTTATCCATGGCTTCGTCCATATTCTCCTAACAAACTTGCCCCGCGTTCTTCTCCTTGTGTCTTCCTTAGGTATTCGTCTACTCAAAGTGGTTACGTGTGTCTTGATCCTGTCTCTTTTCGTATTTACACATCTCGTCATGTCAAATTTGTCGAGTCTATTTTCCCTTTCACTACGCTTCACTCTCAACTTGAACATCCCTCATCCAACACTCTATCTCATTGGTGTCCATCTTTGTCTTTTCTCCCGGCCATTGTCATACCATCTGCGGTCTTGCCACCTGTATCATCCACTACCCATATGGATATCCCTACTGTGCCCTGTACCCACGTCACTGATAATTCTCCAAACCCACCAGCTATCCACACCCAACTTGTCAGTGCTACATTACCATCTTCTCCCCGTAACAACACTGTATCTGAACCTCCCCCTTCCAACGATAATTCTTCTCTTATTTCAACTGTACCTACTGTCACCGTCCCAGCTTCATCTACTCCTCTCTCCTCTCCCCGAGTCATTGTCACAAGGTCCAAAAATAATATCCATAAACCCATTCAAAAATTAAACCTCACTGCTCAACTTATGAACTCTGACGATCTTGAACCTACCTCTATGACTTAAGCCATTAAAGATCACAAATGGCATTAGGCTATGTCTGATGAGTATGATGCTCTTGTCCGGAATGGGACATGGGAACTTATTCCCCCTGACCCTACACAAAATGTGGTTGGTTGTAAATGGATTTTTCGTATTAAACGTTTACCTGATGGCTCTATTGACAGGTACAAGGCTCGCTTGGTTGCAAAAGGTTTTCATCAACGCCCTGGTTGACTATCATGATACCTTTAGTCTTGTTGTTAAACCTACCACTGTTAGACTTGTTCTCAGCCTTGCCGTCAGTCTTGGGTGGTCTCTTCGACAACTAGATGTCAATAATGCATTTCTACAGGGAACTATATCTGAGGATGTCTTCATGGTGCAACCACCAGGATTTGTTGATCATGACAAACATAACTTTGTTTGCAAACTACGCAAAGCCATCTATGGTCTTAAACAGGCTCCTCGCGCTTGGTATCATGAATTGCGGCACTTTCTCGTTACCTCTGGTTTCACCAACTCTCATGCTGACACTTCTCTCTTTGTCTTCACCAACCATGGTATTATCATTTATCTTTTGGTCTATGTTGATGACATCATTATTACAGGCAACAATGCTGGGGCTGTGCATCAATTTATACAACTTCTTGCCCATCGCTTTTCCATCAAGGATCTTGGGCCGTTAACATATTTTCTTGGGGTTGAGGTTGTTCCTCACACTAAAGGCTTGTTTCTCTTGCAACGACGATACATCAACGATCTTCTTGCACACACTCGCATGTCAACGGCAAAGCCTGTTGCTACACCTCTTGCAACTTCTCCTACACTCACACTTTGTTCTGGCACGCCACTTTCTGATCCCTCTGAGTATCGCACCATTGTTGGTAGTCTTCAGTACCTATCTCTTACTCGGCCTGATATTGCCTACACAGTGAACAAATTATCTCAGTTTATGCATTGTCCCACTAATGATCATTGGACTGCTGTTAAACGATTGTTGCGCTATCTCTGTGGGACCTTGGATCATGGTATTGTTCTGTCTAAACACTCATCCTTTTCTCTTCATGCGTTTTCTGATGCAGATTAGGCAGGCAACAAAGATGATTACACTTCAACCAGTGCTTATATTGTCTACCTTGGTCCTAATCCTATTTCGTGGAGTTCTAAAAAGCAGCGTACTGTGGCTCGCTCCTCTACCGAGGCTGAATATCGTTCTGTTGCAACTACTGCAGCTGAGCTTAGTTGGATCTGTGCACTTCTAACTGAACTTGGTGTTACCCTCTCTCAGCAACCAATCATCTATTGTGATAATGTCGGTGCTATGAATTTATGCTCTAATCCAGTTTTTCATTCTCGCATGAAACATGTTGCGTTAGATTATCATTTCATTCGTGATCAAGTTCAAAATGGTGATGTCCGAGTGGCTCATGTCTCTTCTAAAGATCAGTTGGCTGATGCTCTTACTAAGCCCCTCTCCCGGTCTCGTTTTCTTTTCCTATCTAGCAAGATTGGTCTCTCCGCACGAAGCTCCATCTTGCGGGGGCATGATAAAGGAAATAATATATTGGAAAGGAAATAATATATTGGATGTTTAATGTATATATTCCTTGTTGACTCCTTTTGTAATTAATAGGAAGTTTCCAGTTTTGTTGTTTCCGTTTAAGGTGAGGTCTTTAGGTTTAGGTTTTGTTTAACCTGTAATTGTGTATATATACTGTTACTTTCAATGAAAATATATGTCAGTCTTTATTCAATAGCCTCCAACTTCTGTAGATCATTCATTAAAGTTGTTTCAACGTAGTCTCTTTATCTCAATGTTCAAAGTTATGATTTTTTTCATCAAGTTGTTTTTGTTTTTTAATTGTCTAACAACTGTTGGAAATAGAGATTATTATTTGTTTTTATGATTTTTGCAGGATTTATGAAAGAGAAATTCTAGTGTCAAAGAAGTTGTTTTTGAATTGGTATACGAGTGTCAATCATAGCTTTGTAGACCATCATGGCAAAGAAGTTAAAAATCCAATTAGTTGCAAAGGATTGGTGCTTTGTTTGTAAGGATGAAGGATTGCTCAAAATCCACAATTACAAAAAAGAAGTTTCTACGATTCTTGTAAGCATTTCTAGACTGTGATCCTCAAAACCTTGATTTTGTTTTGGTTACACAAAAGTTTAGTTGATTACACTGCTTCTTTCTTATTTTGCAAAGAAAAGGGAGAAAGAGGCTATTGTGGTGCAAACATTGGGTGTTGTGTCTATTTATGGGGTAATTGTGCAGCTTGCTATGGCAGAAGCAATGCCTCTACCTATCTTGTGATTATTTCAGTTATAGTGGAAATTGGTCTTGTTTTATGCTTCCTAATTACTTCAATTGGCTAAACACTGTGATATGGCAATTTTGAGAAGATTTTATGGCTATTTGAAGGATAACAGTCCTTCCTCAAATAGTCTCTTTATCCCTCACCCCAACCCTCACGTACACAATATAGTTTCTTCTGCACAATTTAAGGGAAAAAAAAATGATCTACTGACCTTTAAACATGTAAACTACTTACAGGTGATGTGGTCTACATTGAAACAACTATTGAAATCTTTTGTGTTTTATCTTCTATCATTATTTGCTATGTTGATTTTCACATTCATATAATAGCCTAGCTGGGTGTTAATTCTTTTATATACTTTTATGCATACAGGCAAAAATCAACTATTTTGGGCATCCTAATCTTGTGAAGTTGATTGGTAGCTATTTAAAGGATGAGCATCAGCTTTTAGTATATTAGTTCATTCCTGAAGCTAGCAAGGAAAATCATCTACTCAAAAGTAGGTTCCTTGCATCCTCTTAGTGCCACTCTCGGCATGTATTAATTTATTTATTTTTTGGGACAAGTACAAAAATAACACATTATATTAATGACTCTACATTTATATCCTTTTTTAAAAAATGTAATAATTGGATCCTAAATCATATATAAAAATACCAGAATATCATTACAATAAATGTAATAATTGAGTCATTTTTCAAAAAATGTAGTCCTCTCACCAATTTTATCAAGGGTATTTGTGTAAAAAAAAAAAAAAAGGTTTGAGACTCAATTGTTAACTTTATTGAAATGGGACAAGATTGTCAATTCAATATTTAAAAGTGTCATCTGGTGATATTTTCTCTCTTTTTTTTTTTTTTTTTTTAAAAAAAAAAAAAAAGGTATATATTTGTTATTGTGTCTAATTTTTGTTTTCTAATTGAAGCATTATATTGATATTGTTCATAGGAGTTCACACTTCCTAACTCTTTTGGGGCTGCAAAGGAGCTTGTTTTTCTTCACAATGCTGAAATAACAATCATATATCGTGATTTATAAGGCTTGTAGCTACTGTCAATCATTTTCTAGCAATATATTCGATAAACTGTTTGAATTCATTCAGATTTATGGTTCATTAGATATTTGCAATGATGCAAATCTTATTATTTTCTTTTATAATTTGATACAACTACAATTCAAAGGATTCAAATTTTGGACTAGCCAGGGATGGATCAACTGGCGATAACAACCATATTTCAGCTAGGGTGATGGGAACCTATGGATTTGGTACTCCAGAGTATCTAACCACCGGTGTTTTTCTCAATTCTATGTTTTCTTCTATAAAATTTTGATTGATATGCACTTTCTTCTTTACCATTAGAAAGGTTCTTTATGGGGTGTCACTCACTTCTCCAAGAGGTAATATCTACATTCTATGTTATATTTTATTCAAATAGGAAAGTGATCAGTTGAGCTGAACATGCACGTGAAAATTCCTTTAAGACTAGTTTTATGCAACACCTATACTATTGTTGTTTCCTAATAATTTTCTTGTGGGAGGCTATATGACCAATTAAGGAGAAAGATACGAGCAAGAAGCAAAACCAAGCCAACTTAGACAAATTTAAGAATGTTGGGACCGCTTCAAACTTTGCAAGCCCAATTCTATGGGTGATACATTGCAGTCCAAGACCACCTTCGCATGGTCGAAAACAAAAGGCAAACAGCAGCTACATCAAAACTCCGATATAATTTAGTGATAAAAAGCGCTTATTTGAATCCCTTATGATTAGTGATAGAAAGTGATAAAACTTTTTGTATGTTCACCCCGCTAAAAATTTTTAAAAGAATATATCTTGTAGTTACACTCTATACATTACCGATTATGTTATTTCTTTTAATTTTAAGAAAATATCGGTAAGTTGATAAATTATTAAATAATTTAGATTGAAATGAAAAATTGAAAACTATAAGAAGACATATAAAAAAAAAAAAAAGTTATTTCAAGATAAAAACATAAACAAAAACAAAAGGAAAAAAAAAAAAAAGTACTGCGCCTCCTGCTAGATTTGGCAGAGACAATAACCTGTTCCTTGTTTTATATGGAGGAGGCAACAATTCCTTGTTTTATATGAACAAATAGAAAACGTATTTAAGAATTAAAAAAATGGAGAGGCAACAATTCCTTGTTTTACATGGAGGCAGCAGGCTCCATATTTTGATGTAGGATGGAGGAGGCTCTTCCTCCATTAATTGTTTTCAGACTTGGAAGCCTCCTGGCACTTAATTTAGTTTTTGTAAAGGTTTTTATTTTGTTTTACTTTTCTTCCAAGTTTAGTTAGTTAGTATAAATAAATAATTAAAAGTAATAATATCTTCTATCACAATTTAAGGATAATATAGAAATTTTAAAAATAAATATAATAGGGGGTGTACTTAAAGTTCTAGACGAGTGCAAATATCACCACTCAATCCTAATACAAGGTTTGAAAATCCGGTTGCACCTAGCCTTTCAATAGGTAGGCCAAAAAATTATATGAAGGATTTTTTTTTTTTTTTAACATTACAAGTACATATTACAATTACGAGATCATATTGATAAGACTCTCAAGTATGGTAACTCAATATTTATTTATACTCTACTCTTCAAGAATCGGGAGAGGGATCCATCCTAAGTGGAAAAACTGTTCTCTATCTGAAGAGATTTTTTGTAATTTGGCCACATACAAGTGAACTAAGTGGTAATTGTCAACTTTTTTATGGATCGGTACTCGGATGTTGCATTTTTGGCAAGCGAGCAAGGTGGGCTTGACCAATTTGGCAAACTACTTTGGGTTATATAAAAGATTTTTTCTTCATCCAATTTTGGTCAATACAATGTATCAAAAAAATAAATAAAAAAGTTTCCTTATAAAGAAAATTAGAACAGAACATTTAATTTTTGGGAAAAAATCATTTTAGTCCCTAACTTTTGGAAAAATGTCAATTTTTTAACTATGTTTTCTAAAAAGACGAAATGAACCTTAACTTTTCAGAAAAGTGTCAAATTAGTCTCTTCCATCGGTCAACTAATGGTTAACTAACGGTCACACTTAATTGATAGCATACTAAATGGGGGTAAATTTGGCATTTCCAATTATAATGGAGGAAGATGTAAAAGGAATATAAAATAAGGGAAAAAAATCATTTAAAACAAATGAGGAAAAAATTTTTAAAAAAAAAAAAAATCTCGTTCGACAAAATTATTTAAAAAAAAAATCATTTTATTAAATATGAATATCATCTCAAAGCATATACCAATTATACCATAAATATGTGGATCTCAAATATATAATATTATAGACTGAAAAAAAATTAATAGATGCAACAAAAATATTAAATAGATGGAGCAAGAGCAGAAACTGTAAACATATTAAAAGTTAGAGCAGAAATTTTGAAAAACAAAAAAAAGCAAAAATTACAAGCTAAAGTAGAAATTAAAAAAAATAAAAATAAAAAAATCACACCCATGAATAAAGATTTAATGAAAATTTTTAATTGTAAGGGCAAAATGATAATTTTATAATTAATAAATATACATAAGATTCTCAAACAAAGTTACGCTCGGTCAAAAATTTTCTAAGGGTAAAACTGTAACTTTATGAAAATTATATGCAACTCATTAATGGTATTTTGATAATTATATATTATTGTAATATTTAACTTTATTTGAGAGTATAATGATCTTTTTATCTGTTTTAATAATGTCCAGGGTTAAATTAGTCTTTTTACGTTTTTCATTAGGTTTGACCGTTAGTTGACTGATGAGAGGGAGTAATTTGACACTTTTTAGAAAAATTAAGGTTTATTTCGTCCTTTTAGAAAACATAGTTAAAAATTTGACACTTTCCCAACAATTAGGGACTAAAATGATTTTTCCCCTTAATTTTTTGGTGAAAGAAGGAAATTAAATTTCTTTTATAAAAGAAATTAGTGTATATTTATAAATCGTGGATTGGGTATTTCTACTCATGCTTCTTTAATTGTCTGAAAGCATAAACTATCACTTTTTCGTTCTGTATCAAGACACAACCCAAACCCTACCTTGAGGCATTGTTATACACTGTAAAGCTTTCATTTCCTATAGGGAGAGTAAGTACGGAAGCTGTAGTCAGTTTCACCTTCAATTCCTCAAAACTCTTCTGCTAGGCTTTTGACCACTCAAATTTGGTTTCTTTCTTGGTGAGTTTAGTCAACAGGATGATAATCTTAGAGAATCCCTCGACAAACTTTCTGTAATACCCCGTCAATCATAAAAAAACTCCTAATTTTCGTTACTGTGGTTGGTTACTTCCAATTGAGGATTGCTTCTATCTTTTGAGGATCGACATTGAAACCATCAGCTGAAACCACATGTCTCAAAAATGTGACTCGATCCAACCAGAACTGACACTTGCTGAACTTAGCATAAAGTCGATGCTCCCTAAGTGACAGGCCCCTCTTCCTTATACTACTAGGCAACCCCACTGTGGTTTTCCAGTCGGGATCTGCTCCGATTGAAAGATTTCCTATGACGTTAAGTCTTTTTACTTTACTAAAAACTTTTTAAAACTCTTTAGAATTTTTATTTCAATACGAAAATAAGTGGGAACTTTTATATATATATATATATATATAAACATTTTTCAAAATAGAATTTCTAAAGAAAATCCAACAGCACAACGGCTGTTTTCTAAAATTTTCATAATGTAAAAACTTATAAATACATGTGCACTTCTAAATCATGCAAATTCTCAATTTCTAGGCTTCAGATCCTCTTTTCAATTTTCATAAATAATGAAGATTTCAAGTCAAATGGAAATTCGAAAATCATTGGTCTTTAATAAAACATCGTGCATATCTGATTTAATTCATAAACCAAAACATAAAGATTTGTAAGATTCGAAACAATATTTACAAACATACATCGAGCCTAGAAAATATGTAAGTACACAATATTTTCAAAAATAAACTAGTGTCGTAATGTTGAGTCTTCAGCCCACCTACATGTTTAACGAAGTTTCTTCCGCTTGATTGTTCGTACCTACATCTAAGAAGGATTTTTATCAAAACATAAAAAGAGAATGGTGAGTATTAACTCAGTGAGTGGGTAACATTTATAAACTACGATATTTACTTTTAAAAATATAACTCCTCCCAAAATAGTTTAGAAAATTTCTAGTTGATTTCTTTATATTGAAAACTATAAAACTCGTATAATGGGAATAAATATTTTTCTTGTAACTTTCATAAACAAAATTTTCTTATTTTTTTAAATCTCATGTCTAGTGATGTACTTTACTTTCTATAACTTGCTTTATAAAGTAACCAAAGGAAGCTCATCCTCACATGACTATATGTCTACACGTCATGGAACTTGGACTAGGGAATGCTACTTATGTAGTCGCATGTGCGGGAAAACTCCGGGGTCGCATACCCCCTCTCTAACATCATGTAGATCTACTCTACCGTATGCGTGCAAAGGGTGACGCAATGACTGAAATCCCCCCAAGTAAGTGACTCTCTCAACCAATCTACTATACACGCACACGGTACTACGACCGCGTACAACTAGGATTAGGGTAAACCAAAGGCAAATATAAAATCTCTTCAATATACTTAAAACTTATACTTCAAAACTTATTATTTACTTAGCATAGAAGCATATTGGTAATCTCGTAAATGTTTTGTTTTCTAACTTATGGTTTAAATCTGAAATATTTATTTTCTAAGGCAAAGACCTAAATCTTTCAAAACTAACTTTCGCATGTATTTCCCATGCATGTATTTCGCTTAAACTTTCTATTTTGCTTTGCTTCAATGATAAATACATTTATAATAAAACTTCACGAACTATACATGTATGGTAACAAAAACAATAACATACTAAAATGTTGCTTGAAAAATGCATAATAATTCAGATATAATAAATATTGCATTATAAACATTAATGGATAAAGATATGCATAAAAACTTTAATAAAAACTACACTCACAACTTGCTTTCCAATTTAATGATAACCACTATTTCGTACCTTTCCTTTCGTTGACCGATTCACCTACATTTTAACATAAGTGCGATTTCTATTTAGCACTTACACACGCGCCAACAATGACTTTTAATTACTCGAGGGTATCGAAATACCCTTTTCCAAGTCAAAACGACTTCAATCATTCACACAAAATTTTCATTTGAATTTCCTACGCCTAAACACGCAAAACATGTCAATTCAAGTCTAATTTTCATTCTAACGTATTAAACGCATTTTTTGCACCAACTTGGCTTATGTTGGCCAAATATCCATAAATTTTCATACCATCAATCCTATTCGATTATTTTCATCACAAATACATTTAAATATATTTCATATAGTGAAAATTCTAATCGAATCCATAAAAAACCACATTTTCGCAAATACACAAAGTTTTACTGTGAATTATCTTTTTTAACATTTCAATGATTTCTTTCAATTTCCAAGATAATCCTAACATCAAAATAACCTAGAAAACGATACAACTCATTCAAAAATCATGTTTCAATATTTCGACACTCTCAAAATAACACTATGGTAGCTTGCACACCATTCATTTCTACTTCCCATTTCATCATTCAAATAATCCATAAATCACATAAACCATCCAAAAACAACTTCCTAACATAAAAACATCACCTCAATACTTTCAAATACATCAAAACTCATCATTTTTCATGACAATACAACCAAAAATAAATTTAGACTATAACAGCCCCTACATGACCGAATTTTACAACTTTCTAATATCAAAATTTCATCCATTTTCATATCAAAATCACATGCAAATGAACTTCTACACTAATGAGGTTTCAAATCCTAAAACCTAAACATATTATCACAATAATTCTAACATCAAAATTTCATCCATTTTCATATCAAAATCACATACAAATGAACTTCTACACTAATGACGTTTTAAATCCTAAAACCTAAACATATTATCACAATAATCTTTCCAAATCATAACTTTAACATTTGCACTAAAAATTAACTATGGGAACTTAAAGTTACATCTTGGAAATTAACTCAAAATCACTCCCAAAACCATATGCAAACTGTTTTCTTGCTTCCTCTTTGGTTTCTTTGTGTTCTTTTCAATTCAAATAGCTTGTATAAGTTAAAATTGCTCAAAATCAACTCAAATATTTCACAAGACAGCAAGCTTACCTTTCAAGACTGAAAATCTTCCTTTGCATGTAATGAAAATCAATCCAAAAATGGCTTCAATCTTCTATGAGCAACAAGTTGTTCTAGTTATCATTCTTTAGCTGAGATCTTCCTCTAATCCAAAGCCAAAAATCTCTCTTTACTTTTCTTAGTCGTAAACTCTCCTCTTTCTCGCTTGGATTTTCTTGACTGAGAGCCTCTCTCCCTTTTGTTTCTCCTCTCGATTTTGCTTCTTGTTTTCTCTCGACTTTTGGCTTGATATCTCTTCCTCTTTTGTGTTTTATTTGCTCTCGATTTTTACCTTTGATTTTATCCTCTCAATTTGCTCTCTGATTGCTTGACTGAAAGTGCTTTCTCTCTCTCATTTGATTTCACTTTGTTTGTTGCCTCCCTCTCTCTCGGTTTCTTATGTTTGATCGATTGTACTTTTGCTTTTTCATTTGTGTTTGTTGACTGAAATGTCTTACTTATCATTTTTTTCATTTTGACCAAGCACTACAATTCTTGTCGTGGATTTTCTTTTCAAATTATTTTATATATAATTCACAAAGTCCATACCATTTGTCACTCATTAATCAAGCTAACTTAACACTTGTCACTCATTCAAACACTCTTCCTCTCTTTTCATGACACCTTGCGTTCATTCACTCTCATCTCACGCCACATGTCATCTTTTCTCATACATGTTTCACACTTTATAATTTCCTATTTCTGATTTCAAATTTGAAATCATTTCTGGTCCATCCGAAAATCCTATTATAACTCAATTTCACATTCGAAAATTCTACTTGAATTTGATTATACATCCGGATCCGACCACTTTAAATTATTTTATTACCTTGCAAATAAAAATCATTCCCATATCTATCCGAAAATTCTATTGGAACTCAATTCACATATTCGAACTATCTGAAAAATTATATTAATTTTTTCCGTTTTACTCAAAAATTATATTAGAATTCACTTTCACATCCGAAACCTTCTCCGATCTAATTGGGAATTTTATTATTCATCTCTAGACTATCAGGGAATTATATTATAACCTATTTTATCATTTCCATACTTTTCGAGAATTTTATTAATTACTCCCGGACTACCCAAAAATTATACTGAAAATTAAATTTTCATACTTGGATACTTTATATCATTTTATTACTCTTAAATACTTTATACGGTCTTAACATCGGAAAGAATGTTTTCGTTCAATAATCTTCGAATCACTTAAAATCTCTTCGAATAGATTTATCTTCGCTCCGTTTCAGTTTCCATTAATTCTAATACTAATTTCAAAAATTTTGATTATCAAGGTCTACTTTTCCAAAATACTATTCACACAAAAAATACTGTTTACTAAAAATACTATTCATCAAAATAATCACTTTTAACAATTTTCGAAGTCCATCTCCCAAAAATCCTTATTCACTCAAAATACTATTCATCCAAAATTCACTCTTTCAAAAATTTTGGGTTTTACACTGAGTGTCTGTAAAACTACTCTTAGGCTCAGCATACTCCTGCTTACTACCTAAGTACACCAAGATGTCATCTATGAACACTATAACAAACTTATCTAGGAAATCATGGAATACTCTGTTCATTAAGTCCATGAATGGGGTTAGTGCATTAGTTAGTCCAAAAGGCATAACCAAGAACGCGTAATGTCCATAGCGTGTCCTAAAAGCAGTCTTAGGGACATCTTCCCCTCTGATCTTCAATTGATGATACCCTGACCTTAGATTGATCTTGGAAAACACCCTTATTCCCTAGAGTTGATCAAACAAGTCATCTATCAGTGGGAGTGGATATTGATTACATATCGTCACCTTATCCAACTCTAGACTGACTACTATCTCCAGTCACTCTTTGTGGACAGATCCTTATAAAATGTCTCTCCTGGCTGCAATGATAACAACCTGTGATACCCAAGTGGCATTCTCCTCGGTTAAGTCTGCCACATTTCCTACATGGCCCTGATCTGCTTTGGGTACCAACCTTCGGACCATGACATTGGTTGTATGAAACCCTGATTCGATGTGGCTCTGGAACTTTGTTATCTACTATCGGACCACCTGAACTTATCTCCACTCTTGGGAGCCTTACTGAGGCCTCTCGAATGCCATTCTGAACTTTGCTTACGCTTCTGTTCTGACCTAGCTCTCTATCCTCCGGTATAGTTCGTTGGACTTTTAAAGTTGCCTCTACTAGTCGTCTGTACTCTAATGTCATACCTTATGTGATCTAATGTCATCCATGAGTCTAAAATGCACACTACAAGAAAACAAGGTATTAATACCACAATATCAATACCAGGCATTAAAGGCCCGGTATGGATAACAATTATCCATACCAGGCATTAAAGTGTCTTATATGGATATTAATTATTTAATTATTATTTTTTGAATATCCATACTGGACCTAATAGTGTTCGGTATGGATACCATAAATTATCCATACCGGACTGGTAAAGGCCTGGTATGAATATTAAAACTAAAAAAATAATAAAATTTTTTTGATTATTTATACTGGGCAAAACCTGCTCGGTATGGATAATCCATCTATTCATAACGGTCGGCCTTCCCCCAGTATGGATAATCCATATCGGGTGGGTCGTCCGGTATGGATAATCTGGGTATTGTTTTGCCCACCCGACACCCTCCCCTTCCATTTTTCTTTCTTTCTCCGTCTCTTACTCTCATCTTCTCTCTACAAACCCTAGCTGCCTCTCACGCCATCCCATCTTCTTACTCATTGTCTACCTCGCCATCATGTCTCTCGGCGCCGTCATCATCACCACCACCAAGCCTCTCAACACCCCACGAGAAATCGCCAAGCAAATCGGCCATTCAAAACTCACATGGCCTTCACCATCCCCGAGCTTGTCTTCAAAATCGCAGACTCGAACCTCCCTATCGTTCTCCTCTCACCGCAAGTTGACAACGATGATGCAGACATCGTCGATCGTTTCAAGGTAGATGAAGGAGAGCAGACGTTGGATGAGAGCAAGGAAGTGATAGAGGGGTCCGAGAGTCAGTATTCTTCAAGGGTATGGTGTGACCAAGTCAACCACGATTGGAGTGTCGATGGACTTGTTGGATGAGAGCAGGAGGTATGGGACGGTTGGGATGTTGTCACCGAGCATGGAGGCCAAGATTGTGGACCCGGAGAATCGAACTAGTGAGCTTTGGCTCAAAGGTCCCTCAATCATAAAAGGTACAGTGACTTGTCTCTATCTCCCACTACATGCTTTTGTGTTTTTACATTTGTCGTTTCTGTTTAGTTTGAAGTGGAGATATTGACAGTGGTGGATTAAAATGCAGGTTCCTTGTGGATTAACTAAGGTTTCTTCTATTACAATTATTGGCATTCCAAATGGTCTTCTTGGCAATTTTTGGATTGAATTAATAGGTAGCTTCATTTATGTTTGACCAAGATTAATTTTTTCATATACAACTAATGCTAAGTATTTGGAACCTTGTCAAGTTTATTTATTTAGAAATTTTTTCAAGTTTAAAATTGTAATAGAACCTTTAATACTTTTTGAGGTACGTAGTGTAGACTTGCTAACTGAATATTGGCCTAAAAGGTCGAAATTGGTTTAGGCTAATGCATCTACAGTAGTTGCATAAGTTTCAACGGGTGTTTGAGACTTTGTTACAAGTCATTTATCGTATCTAGATAAGAAATGTATTGCCTTGCTAAGTCTAACAAAGTGCAAGCGGGTGGCCATAATTTATTGATGTCTACTCTATTACACTGTACCATAGCTATGTCAGTTTTGTGTTTCAGTGGATGAGTTAGATTAGTGCAACAACTTGATGGGTAAAGAAGATAACCGCAGCATGCATTTTGGTAATTCAGGGAGGTCTTCAATGGCACAAGAAGGAGTTAAAACCAAAAGTTATTTCCCTTTTAAGCAAGGTTCTCTTTTTGTTGCCATGCTTAGAGTGGGATCAGAGGGGATTCAAACTACAGTTGATGGAAAACACATAACATCATTTGCTTATCGTGAAGTAATAGCTCTTATCCTTTGCTTCTGCAACTTCAGAATTTTGCTAGATAAATACTTAAATTGTACTTTGATTTTTTTTTTTTTTTGAACAAATAGTATTTTGAACTTATTTACTTGGATGGTCATATGTTCAGACTCTGGAGCCATGGCTTGTCAATGAAGTTAGAATTTCTGGAGATCTGAAATTAATGTTTGTATTGGCCAATGGTATGGATGGCTGTTAGAAGAACATGGATGCAGTATGCTTCAGTGCGTTCAGGAGCAGTTGCAATGCGCTTTTATGTGGGTTTGGTGAGCTTCAACTTTTTTTTTTTTTATTTCTTTTATATTTTATTTTCTCTTTGCGTAAGTGTTATAGTGGTGATATAAACTTAAAAGTCTGAATGGTTCTGTCTTACAATGTACTCTGATAATCATTTAGTGGTTAGTCAATGTAAAATAATTAAGGAATGATCATGCGTAATTTGCATAGATTTTGAATTTATAGATTTTGAATTTTGGATAATTTTACTATGTACGTTAATTTTTAATTATGTGATTTAAATGATGTTTATATATTAAATTATATAAATTTTTATCGTTTCTATATGTTGTTTGTTTTATTGTAATAAAAAATTGTATATTTTATAATACTATTTTGTTTTTAAAATTTTACCAATATCCATACCGGGGCGGGGGCCCAGTATGGATAATAATATCCATACCGGGTGCCCGCCCAGTATAGATATTGGTAATGTCACGGTTCAACCCATGGGTCGACCCGTGAATTGAATATATCCATACCGGGTTATGCAACCCGGTATGGATATTATTATCCATATTGGATGCCCACTTGGTATGGATACTGCCAGTATCCATACTGGCAACAATCACACTAGGCGGGCCGCCCGGTATGGATAATGCCCAGTATGGTTGACTTATTTTGTTGCAGTGAAAATGATGATATTGTGATAATTGTGGGTCTACTCAACACCTAATCGAGGATTTCTTTTTGGTCTGTGGTAATTAATAATAGCATTGTAATGGTGCCTGCACCAGCTGTTACTAGCGATGTAGTCTTCCATTTTTGGAACTCATTTATCATTCATTCATTTAGCCTCATCGAAACTAGCACGAACTGTATTTTTCACCTATCATGGATTAAAAGTAAAAATAATAACAAATTAATTATGTCAAACATAATCTACAAGAAATAGCAAAGCAGGATTAACTGGTTGACAAGAGATGATTTTTTGATAGAATGGTAGAAAATAAATTGTTATTATGGAAGCATGCAGGAGACAAGCTTACTGCTACTCTTTTTTTTTTTTTTAAATTGCCAGTTTATTTTAGGCTTGGCATTTTACAATCACAAACCCTATTTGTATCTAGTGAGGTGGGTTACTTTGAACCGATTTCATGGTTCATGAAGCTTTTATTAGATTAAGTTTTTGATATATTTCTTCTATAATTTGCACTCTCCTGATTTTTCTGTTGAATTTTACACTACAATTTTTTTTTGTTTCTTAAGCACATCTGCATGTCTAGAATTCTCTAGAAATATGCAGCAGCTTCATCAATTTTAAATTATATATATTTCATTTATTAATTTTTGTGATATGAAAAATTCACATTTATTCCAAACTTATTGCATGCATTTTTTTATTTATCTTTATATTTATGTTCATATATTACATATGTAATAACTTTATTTCATACATTAAATATGAAATTTTACTTAAATTTTTCATATTTTACTCATTTTTTTATCATAAGTTGTGTAATATATTATTTAAATTTAATAATTTAGTGCTTCTTCTAATATATTCTTTAATTTAAGGTGTGCTAGTAATTATAAATTATGATTGTCGAAATATAAATTATCTATGTTTAAAAAAAAAATCATTAATGTCGTAGCGTTAGCTATAATTCATATTTGATAAATTTGATTATTTAAATATTTTATTGACTCTAATTAGTTTTTTATTATTATATTTATTTAAAATATGAATTTTGTGGGGTAATATGTCTGCACCTTTTAATTTATAAAATATTTTCATACTATCGAAGCTTATTTAAAAATTTTATTTTAATCCATCATGATACGAAAACTTGGCCACTTTCCTGCTCTCCCTTAAGTTTTTGTATGTAAGGAGCCCGATGATTAAAATACATTAAATTAGATTTATCGTTAACTACTCCAAAGATTTGTTGATTTGCATGCAGAAAGTGAAACATTCAAAATCTAATCATATTGTAAGTGCAAAATATTCATTTGTCATATAACCACATTACTAAAACATGGTCAAATAACGAAAAAAATTAGAGAGAATGAAATCCACCATCAATTGCTGGGCTCTCTTCTTTTCCAAAGGGAAAATATATTCAAAGTGTAATTTATTACATGTTTATGGTGGTTTAAATTATTTGTTTCTATCGGTGGGGTAGTTCCGCTTGATTGTGCATGTCTCTACTCTTTTATTAAAATTTTTTCTCCCTTCTTCGTTTAATAAAAATTACACATAAAAAGTTCATGTCTGGGGCATAGCATCTGTAGGTTGTAATAAAAACATGGGCAGTATCTTCTGGGTTCGTCTTTGTAACGTAAAAAATTTAACAAAAAAAAAAAACTGTGGGCAGCGTGGGCGATGATTTGAAGTAGTCCAAATTTTGTTCGATTTGCATGCACATAGTGAAAGATCTAGAGTCCAATCACGTTATCAATGCAAAATATTCACATCCTCGTTGGTAAAACAAGGTGAAACAGCACCTAAATGATCGGAAGGAATGGAAAAGTAATGGCACTACCGATCCACTTTGGAGTTCATAGGTCTCCAATCATTCAAATAATTTTTAAAAAAAGTTACATGTATAAGATTTAATGATAGCAATTAAGAATTTAAAATTAAATATGTTTTGTCGGTTTAACTATTTTACTAATTGAGTAAGATTATCCATCAATAATAACCCCTTAATAAATGTGGTTATCAAAAAAATCCAATAATTGTTATTAATGGATAACTTTATCCAATCAATAAAGTAGTCAAATTTTATATTATAACATCAATGTGATAATTTAATTGGATCGAAGTTAAATCTATTCTTAATTTAATTTTTATTACATT
This sequence comes from Dimocarpus longan, assembly GCA_022984855.1. Taxonomy (NCBI): domain Eukaryota; kingdom Viridiplantae; phylum Streptophyta; class Magnoliopsida; order Sapindales; family Sapindaceae; genus Dimocarpus; species Dimocarpus longan. Next base: position 14,674,556 of record CM041020.1, read on the forward strand.
ATTTATTAAAAAAAATTGTTAGGAATTAAATTAGTGGCCGGCTTTTCCCTTTCTTTCAAGTTGGGAAAACTAAAACAAGAGACTAACAATAAAGGGAGCCACTTTTTTTTATGGTGGTTAGGCTTGTTTTGTTTATTTATTTTTTATTTTCTCTTTTCTAAACAAAATGATCACACTGTTAGCTGTGCTTGTGGCACCCAAAGCACTTCTTAATTTCATTTTTTTGTACATTAAAACATGGTGATCAAATGTTAGATTTGTTATCCACTGCAAAGATTGGCTCACTATTAATTTGATGACAGGATCCAGATAAAAATCTAGTCACATTTTAATTGCAAATGCTAATCTTGTATATTAATAATTTAATCTGAATATATTAAGAATTTATTCTCTCTTTTTTCATTGATAAATGCACTTGTGATCTGATCATTTTAGACACACTGGCAATTCACGGGTTATAATGATAATAATAATAATATAATAATAACAATTATATTAGTGGTGGGCCATGTCATTATAAAAATATATATATAAGAAAGCAGATATTGTTGAGAAAAAAAAAAAATAATAATAAAATAAAATAAAATAAAAAGAGATAAGGTTGGCATGAGGAAGAAATGGAGAGTTGATTGCCGAGTGAAAAAAAAAAAAAGAAATAGAGTGAAATAAAAAAATGAAGAAGAGGTGGTGCATGGACAATGATGAAGGAGTATATATATAGCAACAACAAGCAAACGAAAAAAAAAAAATTATTAGGAGAAGCCGAAGCCGAGAAGAAAAGAGAGGAAAAAAAATGAGAATAAAAGAAAAAAAAATTGGGTATTCGATTTATTTAGATAAATAAGTTTATTTTAATAAAATTTGGATTAAAAAGAGTAGTTTATTTTTTATAAATTTTAAATTGAATTTAAACTGAAATGATTTCTAAATCTCGAGGATAAAATTTCATAAGAGGAATGAATTATAAGGTCTCAATTCAATTGAATTAAGAGATTAATTGAAATTTAATTTATTTATTATTATTAATTTAGTCTAATTTTAATTTTAAAAATATCGAAATTTGTGGATAAATAGCTAATTAGAAGATATTTTTAAAAGAAACTAAGAATATTGAACTAAAAGAAAAAAGGTTATAGGGATTAAAAGAAAATTTGGTAGATAAGTTTTTTTTAAAAAATAAAATAATTATAATAAATTATAATAATGATAATAATATAATAATAACAATTATATTAGTGGTGGGCCATATCATCATAAAAAATATATATATAAGTAAGTGGATGTTGTTGAGAAAAAACAGAGATAATAAAATAATAAAATAAAATAAAAAGAGTTATTTCAAAAAAATAAAATAAAATAAAATAAAAAGAGATAAGGTTGGCATGAGAAAGAAATGGAGAGTTGATTGCCAAGTGAAAAAAAAAAATAATGAAATAGAGTAAAATAAAAAAATGAAGAAGAGGCGGTGCATGGATAAGGATGAAGAAGTATATATATATGTATGTATGTGCGGGTGTTCTCCGCATGAAGCAAACGAAAAATATATATATATATACATTAGGAGAAGCCGAAGCCGAGAAATAAAGAGGCGGCAAAAAAAAAAAAAAAAAAAGAGAATAAATGAAAAAAATATTTTAGATATTCGATTTATTTAGATAAATAAATTTATTTTAATAAAATTTAGCTTCCAAAAAAAATAATTTATTTTTTATAAGTTTTAAATTGAGTTTAAGCTAAAATGATTTCTAAATCTTAAGAATGAAATTTTATAAAAAAAGATGAATTATAGGGTCTCAATCTAATTGAATTTAAGAGATTAATTAAAATTTAATTAATTTATTATTATTAATTTAAATTGGATTTTAATTTTAAAAGTACATAAGTTCGGGGATAAATATATAATTGAAGGATAATTTAAAAAAAAAAAACTAAAAAAGTTAGTTTAAAAGGAAAAAATCTATAGGGATTAAAAGGAAAATTCACCTGTGTTAAAAAAATATCATACATAAGTTTTCTTTCAAAATAATAATAAATAAAATAATTATAATAATGATAATAATATAATAATAACAATTATATTAGTATGGGCCATTATAAAATATATTTATAAGTGAGTGGACAAAAAATAATAAAATAATAAAATAAAATAAAATAAAAAGAGATAACGTTGGCAGGAGAAAGAAATGGGGAGTTGATTGCCGAGTGAAAAAAAATAATAATAAAATTGAGTAAAATAAAAAAAATGAAGAGGCGGTGCATATTAGTGGTGGGCCATTGTAAAATATATATATATATATAAGTAAGTGGATGAAAATAATAAAATAAAATAAAATAAAAAGAGATAACGTTGGCATGAGAAAGAAATGGAGAGTTGATTGCCGAGTGAAAAAAAATAATAATGAAATAGAGTAAAATAAAAAAAAAATAAAAAAAGAGACGGTGCATGGATAAGGACGAAGGAGTATAGTTATACGTATGTGTGTGTGTGTTCTCGGCAACAAGAAGCAAACGAAAAAAAAAAATTATTAGGAGAAGCCGAAGCCAAGAAGAAAATAGAGGGGAAAAAAAAAAGAAAAAAAAATATTTTGAATGTCCAATTTATCTAGACAAATAAGTTTATTTTAATAGAATTTAGATTTTATAAAAGTATTTTATTTTTTATAAGTTTTAAATTGAGTTTATGTAATTTTAGGGTGGATCCAGAATGATGAAAAAATTAAAGGGAACTCGTTTTATATCCAAAAATAAACAAAAAAGATGTGTGAGTAGATAGTTTTATTTTTAATTAAATTGATTGAGTTATGATTATTTATATTTCAGATTTTATTATTTATTTCAAGTAAATAAATTTGTTGAGTTAATTGATTTTATAGATAATAAATTATATTTTAAGATTGAAATAAAAGTTTATTACGAATTCGTATAAGAAATTCTAGAAAGAACTTTATATTTTTTGGTTGAGTTATTATTATAAAGATTTCAGAATATTTTAAATAATATGATTTTATATTTTAAAAAAATATATATTAATTTTATTTTTGAAAAAATTATTTATTCAGAATTACACAGATATTCAGAAAAGATTTAAGAAATGAAGTAATTAGCCAAAGTGAGTGTCTCTTTAAAATGTTTTGACACGATTATTTATTTCAAATTCATTCCATGATACTTTAAGAATTGATTTTTAAAAGTAAATAAATTTTATATGAAAATGCTTTGCATGGATTATATGATTTTACAAAATTTTATGCGAAATGTGATTTATATAAAGAAAAACAATAAATTAGAAATGTTTTGATATAATTATCTTCTATTCAATGAATTTTATGCGTTATATTTATATATATGTATTGAATTGTTGAAAATTGATTTTAAATAAAAATATTTAGTTTGAAAACCTCTTGCATGAATTTTAGAAAGTTTATGTGAATTATAAATTATATGATGAAGAGCAGCATGTATGGAAATGTTTTTGTAAGCCTATAATACACCTTACATATATCTCAGATATTTTCGGTTAAAGTACTCTAATGTGTGTATGGTAGGGTCCGGGGTGTCTATCACTAACCAAACAGTGGGAAAAAACCCGCAGGGAGAGACTATGTCAGTTAGTTCAGTTTAGTGTATTGCCCATGCATGTATAGAGGTATATAATGACTAGTCTCTATACTACATGAGCGAAAGGTAAATTTCGTTACGTAGAATCGAACCGTGAGGGCCGAGGTTCAAGAAAGGGGCCCTTGAAGGTTGTGGTGTCATCCTAGAATCCCTTGAAGGTTGAGGTCCAAGAAAGGGGGTGGACCACACTGCCATATACCTAGGGTACCATGTGGTATTCAGACGTCGTCGGTGGTTGGTTTATTTCACAAAGAGAAATTTTTCAAAAAATTGTATTGCCACCATCAATTATTATTTTATAGTAAATATGTAATTATACATGCTGCTATGTTTTCTGATTTAAAAAACGTTTCAAAATGGTTTTCTAAAATTAGGAAAATTTGCTTTTCAATATGTTAATAAATTCCAATTTTATTGCACATGAATTATATTTATATTAAATGTTTATACATACATTTGTTCAGATGAGGTTTTTAGAAATTGCATTTCAGTTTATAGCCTGAAACAATTATGAAATGTTTTTTAAAGTTTTAGGGAGATCATTTTCAAAAAGTGTAATAGAAAAATCTTACAACTCACCGAGCTCCTTTAGCTCACCGCTCTTTGTTTTATGTTTTATAAAAAACCTCTCCATGAGCAGGATCAAGTGTTCAAGGCGCCAAATCTCCTCTATAAGGATAGGTGAGCATACCTAATGGATGTGATTTAAGAAAACATGTGTATCTATATTTTTTATAAGTGTAAATTCACACTGTATGTCATATACTTTAAATATTTTTGATTTTATTCATGAATATGCTTTGAAAAGTTCAAAGTATTTTATGTTGTTAATTTGCGTTTGGAAACATATATGTTAGGGTCGTCAAAATTTTTAAGGAAAAAAAATTAGTAACCATAATTTTAGAAAGCAGATGAAAAAAAAAAATTAAGTTCTACGACTTTACTCCTCGGAGCTCCTTTAGAATCGCCTGTAAGATGACTGCAAGAGATTCCATTGAAGTGCTGGGAAGGTCCCTCTTGGATTCCAAAAGGGGAAGTCTGGGAGGGGTCATTTCAGGGAGTAGCTCAAATGGTACTTATCATGTTTCCCAAATGACTATATATCTTTAGTCTTGGGTTTAAGTAATGAGGGAAGCGTAAAAAATCCTCCAGAAAACAGGGTGACAGTACCTGTCAGATGGTCAGGTCCTAGTCGCTCAGGGGCAAACCCCAACTTGATCGGCCCAAACCCAAGAGACAAGTGACAAATCGTTACATTTACCGACTTCATCTACACATGAATATTTTATTGAATTAACTGCAGTTCAATTACTTTCTAGGATTATCTTATTTATGAATTTGAATCATTTCGAGATCTGAATTTTATTTTAATCTACCCTAATATTATGATATATAAGATTTGTAATCAATGAATGATTAATTTATGATTGTTTTTTACGTTACTTTTTCGATCACCAATCATATACTTTAAAAATATATAGAAAAAAAAAATTCACAGTAGGAGATGTTCAAATCTCTTACTTGTAAGTTATAATCCAACTTCTCTGGTTTGAAAATTTAGCATTGACCTCACTTTTACAGAAGATTGGGTTTTCTTCCAATAAATTTAAGGGTTGGTTTACACATCTATTCAGGAACGAAGTCAGCTCATCAATTTGAGATCAATTTAAAAATTTAGTAAAATTTTAATGGAAAAATATAGAAACGTAGTAAAAAATATAAATCTTTTTTTTTAAAAAAAATCAGCCTCTTCAATATTAACCGTTAACATGAGCAAACACTTATGCATGCAAATTAAATCTTAGTAGTGAGCATTAAGTTGAATATTTATATATATATATATATAATTATATATATATAAATATTGTTTATAGTGGTTTAAATTATTTGCTTTTAAAGGTGGGGTAGTTTCCTTCTTTCTTTACCGTCCTTTTTATCCTTTCTTCTATTATTTATTTTTCTCTCTCCATCAGGGAAACAGCCTACCCTAACCTCCTAATAGAAAAATTTATATTATACATAGTTTTATTGGGTAATAATTAAAATATATGTAAATATAAATGTAGTGGAGCGTTTGTGTGTGTTTGGTGTAGTGTTTTGATAAGGAAGATAAAATAATGGTTAATAGAGTTGATAGGTGATAGGTTGACGAGAGATGACTGTCTGATAGAACGGTAGAAAATATATGGTTATTATGGAAGTATGCAAGAGACAAGCTTACTGCTAATTTTTTTTCTTTTTAATCGCTAGTTTATGTTAGGCTTGGCATTTTACTCTGACAAACCCTATTTGTATCTAGTCATACGGTGGGTGACTTTGAACCGATTTCATGGTTCATGAAGCTTCTATTATATTAAGTTTTTGATATATTTCTCCTATAACTTGCACTCTCCCGATTCTTTCGTTGAATTTTACACTACAAGTTTTTTCTTATTTCTTAAGCACCTATGCATATTTGGAATTCTCTAAAAATGTACGGCAGCTTCATCAATTTTAAATTATATATATTTTATTTATTAATTTTTTTGATATAAAAAAAATATATTTATTCCAAACTTCTCGCATGTATTTTTTATTTATATTTATATTTAAATATTACAGACGTAATAATTTTATTTCGTACATTAAATATGAAATTTTACTTAAATTTTTCATATTTTACTCTTTCTTTTGTTTTTTAAATCATAAGTTACATAATTTATTATTTAAATTTAATAATTTGATGTTTTTCATAATATACTCTTTAATTTAAGGTGTGGTAGTAATTATAAATTATGATTATAAAAATGTAGATTGTCTATGTTTAAAGAAATACTATTAATGTCGTAGTATTAGTTATAATTCATATTTGATAAATTTGATTATTTAAATATTTAATTAAGTTTTTTTACTTTTATTTTTATTATTATATTTTTTAAAATATAACTTTTGAGAGATAAAACTTATTATATCTATACTTTTTAATTTATTTAAAAAATTTATTCTAATCCATCTTGATACGATAACTTGGCTGTGTCCCTACTTCCCTTAAGTTTTGGTATGTAAGGAGCTCGATGATTAAAATACTTTAAATTAGATTCATCGTTAACTACTCCAAGGATTTGTTAATTTTCATGCAGAAAGTGAATCATTCAAAATCTGATCACATTGTAAATGCAAAATATTCATTTGTCATATAACTGCATTACTAAAATATGGTCAAATAATAAAACAACACCTAAATGAGCATCTTCCATCATCAATCAATTTTTTGAAAAGTGTATATTCATAAGGACATTTGTAAAAGCCTTCATTCGGAAAATAGTCTTCAATACGACTATACCAAGCTCGTGGGGCTTGTTTTAGTCCGTACAAAGCCTTTTTTAATTTATATATTTTATGCTCTTCTCCAATCTTAACATAAATAGGAGGTTGAAAAATAAATACCTGCTCTTCCAAGTTTCCATGTGAGAAGGATGATTTAACATCTAACTGGAAGATAGGTCATGAATTTTGTGTCACTAATGCAATCACCAATCTGATTGTGTCATGCCTTGCAACTAGAGCAAAAACTTCTTTATAATCGATGCCGAATTCTTGTTTGTAACCTTTAGTAACTAGCTGCGCCTTGTATTTATTAACTTCATCATTCTCCTTCAGTTTTGCCTTGTAAACCCAATTCACACCAATGGTTTTCTGTACTTTTGGAAAGTCAGTTAGCTCCCAAGTTTTGTTCCTTTCGATGGCTGCATTTTCATCATCCATTGCCTTCCTCCATTTTTCTTGTTCGGCTGCTTCCTCGAAAATTATAGAATCACAATCTGAAAACAAAGCAAAGTGGTTTGGTGGGTCTTCAGATTGGTCAGTTCCTGTTATCTCATAGTCAGACGTCCATGCTGGTCTCTTTCTAAGTCGTTGTGACCTTTGCTCCGTTGTATTTGTATATAAATTTTGAACTGGTACTCGCTTTTATGGCTAGTTGGCGCAGATTCTTCATAATTCTTTGCTCTCCTTCAACATTTTCTCCATCAAAATCTACAAGAATATGTTGTTGAACTCTATCTTCATTCCACTTCTAGATTTTTTCTTCATCAAACACAACATCTCGGCTGATGACAATCTTCTTGGTGCTAGGATTATACAACTTGAAAGCTTTAGAATGATCACTAACACCAAGAAAGATACAATTTTCTCCTTTGTCATCTAATTTTTTTCTTTTCTCATTTGGTTTGTGTGTATAAGCAATACACCCAAAAATTTTGAAGTAGCCTACATCTGGGCGCTTCCTACTCCATGCTTTCTCTGGTGTCATATTTTGAACTGCAAGAGTTAGACTTCTATTCAAAATCTGAACACTCCAATTAACAGTTTCTAGCCAAAAATCCTTTGGAACTTTGCTCTTCACTAACAAACTTCTCACCATGTTCAAAATTGTGCGATTATTTCTTTTGCTCACATCAATTTGTAGTGGGGTGTAGGCTACTGTCAGTTGTCGTTTGATGCCATGCTGTTCGCAAAAATTTGCAAATTCATATGAGTTGTATTCCCCTCCACGATCAATATGTAGCACTTGAATTAGACTTCTTGCTTCTTTCTCAACTATTGCTTTATAGCTTTTGAAAGCTATTAAAGCTTTAAACTTCTCTTGTAAGAAGCAAACCCTAGTTTTTCAGCTAAAATCATCAATAAAAGTGATAAAATATCGTTTACCTCCATTGGAAACATGATTGATTGACCCGCAAATGTCAGAGTGTACGATCTCCAATAGTTATCTTGCTCTCTGTGTTTTTCCTTTCGGAAATGGATCATGGTGTTGTTTGCTAATAACACATTCTTCACAAACATTTGATGGGCTTCAAAAACTTGGAAGATCAGCTACCATGTTTTACTGTTGAAATGTCCTTAGACCATTGAAATTCAGATGACTATAGCATAAGTGCCATAGCCAAGTCACATCATCTAATTTTGTTAAGAAGTATGACTGATTAACATTACTGAGAGAAAGAGGAAACATCCTATTTGTCGTCATTGGAACTTGAGCAACTAAGCCCAATTTAACATCTCAAATTTGGCACACTCCATCTTTAATAGAAATCTCATAACATTTCTTTTGCAACTGACCAATACTTAATAGGTTGGTCTTCAAATCTGGAACAAAAAGAACATTAGAGATTGTTTGAATAGCATTGCCTTTGGTTTGAATGGTTACCTATCCTTTTGCCATGACCAAGACTTTAGAGTTATCTCCAAACTTCACACTATCTCGAAATGATTCATCTAGAGTGGAGAAAACTGACTATTTTCCTGACATATGATTGCTGCAGCCAGTGTCTAGATACCCTAGGTTCTTGTTGGTTTCATCTTTTGCATAACAAACCCTTAACAGAGATATTTCCTCCTCTTGCTCTATAAAATTTCTTTTTTCTTCATTGTTCTTGGACAGGTTAGTTCGACATTTAGACTTGTAATGTCCATATTTGTGACATCGATAACACTCAACATTAGACTTGTCTACTTACCTTCGTCTATGAGTAATCGAGTGGATTTCGTCTCGTCCCCTTCCTCTTCCATGAGAATCATGAGATTGACTATCTTACTGTTGATGTTGTTAATGATGTCTACGATCCATGTTTCCTCTACCTCTCCCACGTCCTCTTCCTCTATTTGGTGTCGAAGGATGTTTGTCAATTGAAGTCTTCAATGCTTGCTCATCCCTATCTTGCTGATTGAACTTTTGTTCATGAACCAACAAGGAACTCTGTAGTTCATCAAGTGAGAGTTTATCAATATCTTTAGACTCTTTTATAGCACATACAACAAAATTGAATTTTGGCGTCATGGATCAGAGTATCTTCTCAATGATGGTGACATCCGTAGTCTTGTCTCCATGAATCCGCATCTTGTTGACGATTGCCATTGTCCATGAAAAATAGTCAGTAACTGACTCTCCTATTTTCATTCGAAGTGTTTCAAACTCCGAAGGAAGTGCTTGAAGCTATTGCCTCTTTGATCTTGTTGATCCCTGATACTTTTTCTTCATGGAGTCCCAAATATCCTTGGAGGTGTCCTTATAGAGAATGGTTTCTAAGATTGACCAATCAATTGCTTGGAAAAGATAATTCTTTGCCTTGAGATCCTTCAATTTTTGGCCTTCCAATGCTGCTCGCTGTGCTTCTATCAACATCATGTCGGTTACTGGCTCTACTACCCCAGACTCAACAACCTGCCAATACTGCTTGGAACTTAAAAAATTTTCCATCAACATTCTCCAATGATTATAATGACCGTCAAAACGTGGAATTGCTGGTTGCACAAAACCGTCAAACTTCTTGTTGGATTCCATAGTTATCTGCTACTGTAAAACAAAGAAAAATCAAAGTTGCTACTATATTTTTAAACTCACGGACTCTCTCTTTAACTTGGCTCTGATACCACTGATAAAAGAGAGAAAGAACGAAAAAAAAAATTCAACATTAAGTCAAATTTTAAAAAAGAGGAGGTACAATTTTATTCATTGAACAATAATCTTTAAATAAACAATAGCCAAAACAGAAATGGGCTTCAAAGTAGCAACAGATACTCCACTGACACTTCACTAACACATATAAACATGCAAAAACTTGTTCCAATAGTCTAGACTAAAAATAAGCCATTTATCACACTGGCATTTTGGCAATAGTTATCTGTTGTAGGAAAGTTGGTGGAGCTCGTAGAATTTTGGCAAATCTCTGGCATTTATCATACTTATTGACCATTTCAATCGTATCTTGTTTCATTGTTGGCCAATAGAACCCCTGTCGAAGAGCCTTCAGTGTCAAAGATAGTCACTCAGCATGATTACCATAGTGTCCCGTATGTATATCGTCTAGAATGGTCTGACAGTCCGAGCAGTCAATGCATCTAAGTAATAGAGCTGACAACCTTCTCTTGTCAAACCTGTCATCATAAATGCACTATCGAGTTGCTCAGGCTCGAAGGCGACAAGCCTCTAGCTTGTCTTCAGGCAATCTTCCATCCTATAAGTACTTAACAAGAGGATTCATTTAGGATCTTGTACCACAATTATTGCCATCTTCTCGTCTCGAGGCTCTGTGCTTGGGATTTGTAAAAACTCCATCGACACAGCCCTTATGAAATCTGTATCTTTTGCTATGGCAAGACGGGCTTAGGCGTCCACATGTGAGTTTTTAGATTGCGGAACGTGGTGAACTTCACATCTTTCGAACATTGCCAGCATCCTCCGGATCTTCTGTAGATAAGTGGCCATCTTGGAACCCTTAGCTGGATATTCTTCTCGAACTTGTCACACTACGAGCTGGGAATCACAGTACACTCTTATTCGCTCGGCTCGTACTTCATTCGCCAATCTTAATCCTGCTAGTAGTGCTTCATATTCAGCTTTATTGTTGGTGACTTTGAACTCGAACCTCAAGGCGTATAAAATTCTATGACCCTTTGGGCTAATCAACATCACAATAGCCTCTGCTTTCTGCTCGCTAGAGGATCTATCCACGTAAAGCTCCTAAAATGGCCCTACAGAGCATTCGGCTTCTTCACTGACCGACCTTGTAAACTCAACTACAAAATCTGCTAGCACCTGCCCCTTAATTGTTATTTGAGGCTTGAATTCTATTTCAAATTGGACGAGCTCGATTGCCCATTTAAGTAAGCAACCGGATGTATTAGGCTTCTGAAGAACCTTCTTCAATGGATACCTAGTCGGCATTTCAATTGTGTGGGCTTGGAAATAGGGACGAAACTTGCTTGATGCCACAACTAGACAGTACGCCAGTTTCTCCATGAGGTATATCTGGTCTTTACATCAAGCAATCTCTTGCTGACATAATATACAGGAAGTTGTATCCTGTTCTCTTCACGAACTAAGGCCGCACTGAGGGCGTGTTGAGTAACTCCTAGATAAACGATCAAATTTTCCCCTTTTATCGACTTATAAAGCAATGGTGCTCGGCCCATATATTCCTTCAACTATTGAAAGGTCGTTTCACACTCTTCAGTCCACTGAAAATTCCTTGCCTTCTTTAATGCATCAAAGAAGGGGATGCACGTATCTGTTAACCTGGATATAAACCTGCTAAGGTAGTAACCTGGTCGTTCAAGCTCTGCACATCTATGAGTTTTTTCGATGATCTCATGTCAATTAAAGCTTTAATCTTCTCGGGATTCGCTTCAATTCCTCTGTTGTTGACCATGAAACCTAAAAATTTGCCCAAAGCCACTCTAAATGCACACTTTAAAAGATTAAGCTTGATTTGGTATTTCTTCAAGATCTGGAGCATCTCTCCTAGGTCTCGTACATGCTCCGATGCTTGCTTCACCAACATGCCATCTACATATACCTCAATCGTTTTGCTAATAAGATATTCAAACATCATGTTAACTAACCGTTGGTAGGTTGTCCCAGCATTCTTCAACCCGAACGACATCACTTTACAGTAATAAAGCCCACAATCAGTGACGAATGAAGTGTGCTCTTCGTCATCAGGGTTCATCGGGATCAGGTTATACTCTGAATAGGTATCCATAAAACTGAGGAGATGATGGCCAGTAGTATCATCAACGAGTTGATCAATCCTTGGAAGAGAAAAATTGTCTTTTGGATATGCTTTGTTCAGATCGGTAAAGTCAATACAAGTTCTCCACTTCCCATTCTTCTTCTTTACCAGAATGGGATTTACTACTCAGACTGGGTAGTGAGCCTCCATTATGAATCTATTCGCCATGAGTTTTTCTACTTCTTCTCTAAGCGCTTCGTAACATTCCTCTTTCATTGACCTCATCTTTTGACGAACTGGCTGATAGTGAGGATTGATATTTAATTTGTGACATAATATCCGGATTGATCCCCACCATGTCTTCATGATTCCAAGTGAAAACATCCAAGTTCTCTTTCAAAAAGTATATGAGCTGTGCTTTAACATCTGGAGGTAAATCATTCCTAACCTTCAAGCACCGCTTAGAATCCTGCTCGATGACTGGTACCTCCTCAAGCTCTTCCATAGGACCTATTGTTCAATCTACTTCTATCTCTTGTGGATTCAGGTCCAAGCTTACCCCCCTTGTACTGACTGGTCGCGGCTTATCCTCGGCCACCATGTTAGCCTTTTTCCCTTTGACCCCCAACTTTACTGCATCTCTATAACATCTCCTCGTTAATTCCTGTTTTCCTTGCACATATCCCACTCCGTTTGGCATGGGAAACTTGACTGTGAGGGTCTTAGTCGATATTGCCATGTCTAGGTCATTAATGGCTGGTCTTCCGAGGATAACATTGTATACTGATGGGCAGTCAATGATCAGAAACTCTGCTATCATCATAGCTTGTCGATTCGAATCTTCAATAGAAAGAGGGAGTCTGATTTGCCCTAATGGCACGACTGCATCTCCAGTAAATCTGAAAAGAGGCTTAGGAGATGGTGTTGTTTACTCAGGCCTCAAACCCATCTGTTTAAAACAAATTTTGTACATCACATTTACAGAGCTGCCCATGTCCATCATGATTCCCAGCACTTCGGTACTACCAATCCTTGCCCCGATGATCAGTGTGTCATTATAAGGCCAGTGCAAACCTTTAACATCTTCTTTATTGAACATGATGCCACATGAAGTCATTCTGGCTCTTTTTGAGGATCCCTCTATCTCGTTATGCTCCGTCAATAGAATGTGACTAGCCTCCCGCACATATCGCTCGTGTGATCTGTTTGATGTTCGTGCTATGTGTGGCCTACCATGAATAGCAAAGATGGTCCTCACTATGAGCATATGATCCTGATCGGCTATTTGCTGAGGTTGTTGTTGAGCAGGTTATTGAGTTGGATCAGAACATTAATGTGCTGGTTGATGCCTACGCTAAGGACGTTGATCTTCTAGTTGCGCCACATATTCTCTTAAGCTACCTCTTTTGATTAATTCTTCTATCGCGTCCTTAAGTTCTCTGCACTGGGAAGTGTAGTGTTCGATTTCATTCTGATAGACACAATACTTCCTCGAGTCTCAAAACCTACTCGAGATATTTGTAGGACTTGGCCTCTCGAAATTCTCCCATTTTTTCTCTGCTTCGAAAATTCTGTTCTGTCTTTCCGTCAGGACGTTGTAATTCTGATAGCGACTCCGCGGTGGAGATGGCTTTCTTCTGGGCTCATTCCTTATTCGCTTCGCTACTTGATTGTTGGAACGATTTCTATGACTGCTCTTTTTATTCCCACCTTGACTCCTCTTCCTTCCTTGGTGAGAACTACTAACTCCGTTCTTCTGATCGCTGGGTCTTCTTTGCCCAAAAGCTTTTTCCCAACGGATCTCCTTTGCTGCTCTCTCGTAAAACTCACCAAGATCCTTTATAGGGGACTAATAAATGCTTTCGTAGAGCTTCCCATCTTTCCTAAGCCTCATTGAGATTGCTATTAGGATGTTTTCATCTGAGTGATTCTCCACGTTATTCACCTCACTTCTGAACCTAACAATATAGTTTTTTAATGGCTTATCCCACTTCTGAAAGATTGTCACTAGGTGGCAAGTTGGCGCGAGCTGCTTCCTCAATGCCTTGTACTGATCAGTAAACTTCATCTGGCATTCTTCCCAGCTATTGACACTACGAGCTGGAAGACTCCTCAGCCATGCTCTCGGCACATTCCCTAACGTGAATGGAAACACTCGGCACTTAACTAAAGGATTGGACATCTGTAGGTTCATCTGGATGTTGAAAGCATCGAGATGATCATATGGGTCATTGTCCCCATTGGAGAGTGGGACACTCAGGAGCTTGAATCTCAACGGTAATAGCTTTATCTCGATTTCCTTGAAAAATGGGTTCTTTCTTCTCGTAACTCTACTTGACCATGAAACCCAGGTTGCGCTTCCAGTTGCTGGACCCATTGCATTAATTCTTCCACCATTTGGTCCTGCCGTTCAATTCCTCGCGTAGTGGATTGACGACTCCTCCTGCTCTCCCTATCTCCAGAAAGTCGACTGCGTGACCTTTTTTGATCAACGGGAATCCTTTCACACGACCTGCTTCTTCTGCATGAGCTCTCTGCTTGGTGTTATTCTCCTTGGTGCACACGCTCCTCATTGCGTCCAGGAACTCACTCATTACCACGACTAGCCTCTTCATGATGGCTCTCATCCTGATTCACCCTGACTCTCAGACTAGGTGGGTGAGGTGTTACTTCTTTATAAACCTAACGTCCGCCTCTCTTAGAATGCAGATTTGAGGAGCGGATCGAAGCTTCTGGTTGTGCCCTCTCTTTAAAAGCTTCTTCCCTTCGGACTGGCATCTCTTTATTGGCCAACGTTGGGGATCTGCATTCCTGGGGATTGCTTGAGCCTGGGCCTATGTCAGAGCCCTAATTGTCTCTGTCAGTTGCGCCACTATATTCTTTAACGCTTCCTAGCGCTGCTGCTAAACTGGTGCAGCATCCCCACCGATGGCAGTTTGATGCAGGGGAAGAGGAGGCAAAGCCGCACTGGAAGCTCCTGTAGCGTGACCTTGATTCTAGTGACCCTCTAATTGGTTAGCCGTTGATGTAACAATCTTGGTTGTCTTGATCCAGGCCATATCAGTAAATCACTACTACAACAAAAAGAAAATATTAAAAAAGATTGCAAAATCGCATTCTGGACCCTTCTTTTAGTGCCAAAGATGTTGACATCGTTTTTTGCTCAACCCGATTCTTGAAGCCTAATACCTACGAAACAGCTAAAAACAAAGAGAAATATGAAAAACCAGGATCAAAACAGATAGAACACACTGATTTTTACGTGGTTCGACAAAGTAATGGCCTACATCCACGACTGTCACTCTTATCTCTGCAGAGTAACAATATATATTTTCTTTTTCTAGTTGTCTTACAATGAATTTGATCCCCTATTTATAGGAGGGGATATTACAATTTGAATTGGTTTCAGAATCTTACAGATAAGGTGAAAAAATAAAATACATTAATTAAAATAATATCTGCTAAGATTCTCTCCACCATATCAACAACGATTGCCAAGAATGTTGTAATTTGATTTCCATGAAAATACACAAGTTGACTTCTTCCTTAACTGAACCACTCCAAACTTCTCTAAGGTCAACTGGTCAAATCTAGCAAGCACTTTTGAACGAGCAGATTATTCAGACGATCAGATATTCCACGTAACGAGCAGATGAAGTGATGGACAGTCAACCCATGACTTGTCAAGCATTTTGGAAAGGTTATGACATCTGGTTGCACAACGAACAACCTCCAGATCACTCTGGTTATCTCTTGAAGAATACTACTGAACAGTTCTTGGCCTACGATCAGATCAGCTTAGCGATCATAACTCGTAACCAGGCTGCCATGCGATCAAATGCATAATTGGATAAACGGCCAAATGATAAGATTAGCCACACGACAATTAAAACGATCAACCACATGATCAGATGTGCTCGGGTTCATAAGCTAAGAAATGACCACACGTTCCCTCCTTTGACTTTTGCCTAATGGACCAGCCTTTTGAGCTTCTTCTTGTAAGATAATATACTGAGCTCATCCTTGGGCCTTTATCGGCTCATTTTCTATGCTCGCAAAAATGCCCATAACAGATATATAAGATTTATAATCAACTAAACACAAATTAGGTGAAATGTCATTTGGATCTTCTGATCACTCTAGCAAAACAATCCCATCACAAACATGTGCGATATTTATTAAAATAAAAATAACATTTTAATAAAAAACAAGAGTCCATTTTTATTGACCCAGCTACTAGTCTTGCTATGATAAAGTAGATGGAAAACAACAAACTACCATCTACCAATGATCAAAATCACACACACACACACACATATATATATATATATATAGAGCTTTGATTGATGTAGTCAATGGTAAAGAACATTCATTCAATATGACCTGAATTACTCAAGTATATAATATTTAAAAAATAAATTATATAGTTTTCCAATTTTAGTAAAAATATTTTGGAATTTTTCTAAAAAAAAAAAAAATCTATGAAATTAATAAAAGCAGGATGTGTTGTGGGAAAATCGTATAGGAACTATTAAAAATATACATGAAGAATTGTAGTTGTGTGTCTTGCACAAAAACCGAATATGCGGCTATATATTTTATTGAAAAATGATGCGAATGGACAGAGATTAGACTTAATGAGCAATTTCGGTTCAGCCTCACATACTGCTTATTGCTTATTAAAACAGCCACTCCATCTATGCTACTTTATTTGTCTTTTTGTTTGGCCTATATATATAATTGCATTATCAAATCCTGATTAGACTTGGCTGCTAGACATGTTGACACATTCACATTTTATTAAGATATACAATTTAGACTTTATTAAATTTTTATACTAATTAAAAGACTTACTTCGAACTATTTTATTTTAATTTTTTTTTTAAGTAAGTTTTAATAAAGTTTTTAATTAAATTGTTATCAGTTGCCAAGTGACTGCGAGAGAAGCCAACAGCTTGTCAGCTACGCGGGTGGCTTGAGTTTAGTCCAGCTTAAATCCAACTAATTTCTTTTGCATCTAACGGCAACAAGTTCTCGGGACCATGATCGGACGATCACGTGACCGTCGTCGATTCCAAGTGCCGTTCACGGAGACATTTAGATTTACAAAAGACAAAGCCACCATGTCTCCTACTATTGGTCCTTGTTTTTGTGGTTGAGTCTATTAACTGCTTTTCAAACGTGCACAAGGCTGCCGGAGTAGTTTTTTTTTTTATTTTTTTTATTTTTTTTATTAGTAGTTTTTTTTTTTGGTTGGGTTGGGTTCAAAATCAATAAAATCACATTTTATATTATCTTGCAAGTATAATCTTTATGGTAACTGCATATTTCAATAAAGTTGTGGCCTCAATTTTAAATCCCAACATTAACAAAATGTGCAGCATGGCTCTTAATTATGTCCTTTCTTATAAAAGAAAACGTCATTAAAAAAAAAGATTAACAAGACAACAAAAAATCTACTTTATTAATGGGACGCCAACTATTGCCTATTATCACTTGAAGGTTTGATGTGATCAATGTATACATTATATAATCCTTGTCAAATATCTTAAACATTTGCAAATCTCACTCGTATCTTTCTTTCAAAACATTTTCAATATGATATCCATCTTCCTTTGGTATTAAAAATTAACATATTGTAAAAAAATCAAATGTGAAATTAACAGAAAAGCTAGGTGATGAACACCCTTCTCACAACGCTTCTTTTTTTACTTTTTATATCAACTGATTTTACATTTTCTACATCCAGCAAGCTTCCCTCGGAAATCATAAACATTTCTGTTTAATTTAGATATAATCATTTATGTTTTGAGTTATTTGTCTCTTCCAAATTTTGAAATAATTATATTATATATAGTTTGTAAGAATGCACATAATCACCTTTTATTTGTTTGTTGTCAACCTTTTACTTTTTTAAAAAAAGAAATAGCTGCGCACATCCAATCTAATGAAATAAAGGCTTAACCCTTTATTATTAAGATAAAAAGGAAAATAGAAAATACAGTTTTATCGAGAAACAATGCAAATTAACCGATGCATGTGGAACAAATACAAGGAAATCAAAACCAAGAAACTAATACAAAGCGAGCTAAACTTGTAAAGAGGCAGACGCCAGACACCAGGCTTGCAAGGGATCAATTATTGTCACACATTATTATTGTTATTGAAAGATATTCCTCTCACACCATAATGACTAATGAGCAGTGAACAACGCAGAGATCCATCTGATTTTGCTTACATAGGAGCAGGATCTACAAGCAATGATTCAATATACGCTTTCATCTCTTCCCCAACACATGTAAAGTCATCCCCCTTTTCGTAAAAAAGATGTATCACTCTTGTGTAGTTGAAAATAAACATGAGGACAGTCCTGGGCAGATGGGTGTGTTTGAGAAATTCTTCATTTATATCCTTACATACTTTATCAAGTAGCTTATGCATTTTTTTGTATGCCTCTTCTTCTGAGATACCGTATTGTTTCATGTAAATCTCAACACTGGAGACTGTGTATCCCCTTTCTCCCTCAAACTGCATGCATGTGTATGATATATATATTACCCCAAACAGTAAAATCTGGTTAAAGTACACATGAATAATAGCTAAGTCTAAAATACGGACAATTCACAGCAGTTTCAGTCTAAACTGGTCACATAATTAACAACACATTCACGTTATTACCTCATTTTTTTAAAGAAAATGGTGTGACTAGCCCACTCTAAAGAGACTATAATATTAAACTTGAGTTATAAGAAATTAAAATAGTAATTAATTAGCCCCCAAGTGGGGTGGCACGATCTGTCCAATTTCCGAGAAAGTAGAAGGATAAGATTCGAGCATCATAGTCCACAAAAGCGTTAGCAATTTTCTCACCTAATGTAGATAGATCTCTCCAACCTATAAGAGCAGCATTTCGACAGGAAAAAAAAAAGGGTAATTAATTCATACCTTATGTGATCTGATGTCATCCATGAGTCTAAAATGTAATTCTGATGTTGTGATAATTGTGGGTCTACTCAACACCCAATCAAGGAGTTCTTTTTTTCCAAAGTCCGTGGTAATTAACAATAGCATTGTAAGGGAGCCTACACCACCAGTTACTAGTGATGATTGCAAGTACTCTTCCATTGTTGGAACTCGTTTATCATTAATCCATTTGGCATCGTCAAAATTGGCATGAATCGCCATTTTCACCTGCCATGCGTTAAAAGCAAAAGTAATGACCAATTAATTATGTCAAACATGAATCTACAAGAAATAGCAAAGCAAGAGGTGATTAATAGTTTCTTAACTAATGGTTAGGTAAGGTTACTCATCAATAACAATCATTTGATCGATAAATGTAACCACCCTTACAACCAATCCAATGGTTGTTATTAATAGGTAATTTTACCCAACCAATGGCTTGGGGTGGTCAAATTCGTTTATATATACCACTTCCTTTGCATAATGGACTCGAGATTGTGGCCATCCGTTCTTTGCCATTTCTCCTTCAATTTCTTTGGAGAAATCCAAAAGTAACTGATAAATGATTTGCATGTATTCAGGAAGTTGGTCCATACAACTCGCATCCCACCTGAAATTCGAAAAGTATGTACCGAATAAGTTAATTCTCCTTTAATTTTTCAAATAATTGACACCGTTTTTGTGATAAAAATCAAACCTTTCGGTTGCTTTGGCAAAGATTGTGAGCTCTTCAAATGTGCCATATGCATCATGGAGATCATCCACAATGGTTAAAATATGTACTAGTTTGCCAAGAAATATTCTAGCAAGAGAGTGCTGGGGCTCATGAACCATTCCTAGTACCCAAAGATAACCCTCAACCATTCTTTCCCTTACAAAAGGTATTTGTTCAATCGATTCCTTCATCCATCTGAAATACATTATTTAATTACTGATACATACATACATACATACATACATACATATATATATATAGCCTTCTAAAGAACCAAAAAAAAAAATGGAATTGTAACAAAACTCACTTTGAAAGTTCGTCAAGTTCTTTCTTGTGCAATGATTGAAGCAGATTGAAATCCAATTTTGCAAGCTTTAATAAAGCTTGATTATGTGAAAGCTCATCTTGATAGATAGAGATGTAATGCCGAGCCTCAATTCTCGGAACACACTTGTGCAACGGCTTGCGTAGAGCATGGAGTACTTGTGCCGCTAGAGGATTGGCTAAATGGACAGCCATGGATTGAAGATGAGAGGTAGTGAAAGCAATGGCTTCATCGAGTATATCTTCTCCCTGCACTCCCACATGTGCTGCTTCATAAAAGCTCAACAATCCTGATACATCACTTGCCAAGGACTCTTCGAAATTGTCGTTGTCATTTTTGAACTTCTTGAATATATCTAACCCATGTATTATCAAAATTGTTATTTTTTTAAAAAAAAAAGAAAAAAAATTCCGAAGATGGAAGTTGAAACTAAAATGAGTTGACAAAACGAGACTTAATTACCACATGAAACGAAGTGTCCATGTTGTCTTAAAAGTCGAAAACAAAGAGCAGCAGTGTAGAGATCATATTGATGAGAATCATGTTTGTAAGTATCATATAGGTGTTGTAATACTTGTTGAATCTCAGTTTCAAAATGGTATCCCAGCCCTAGACGCTCGATTGTGTCAATTAACTCAAGCTGCTGCTTTGGTAGATAATGGTTAACACTAGCCAACAACTCCTTTCTCACTTCTTCCTTGAGTTGTTGAATCTCTTGCGATTGACGGGCATGATGTATCTGCTTAATTAGATAATATAATCACGTGAAGATCTCATAAAATAACAGTATAAAAAGCATTAATTTCTAAACTAATAAATAATCGACAAAGAAAAAGCATGTAATCATGTATAAATTTCGAACCTTTAGAATACACATAATACCTGTGTACACAGTGGCGGACCCAGAAATTTATGTGAGGGGGGACACTTTTATATAATAATTATAACATTAGGAAACTAAGTTATATGATTTTTTTTTTGTTTTTTGTTATGTTTTCTTCAATTGCTAGAAGGATATTATATAAAATAAAATTAGTTAAAATATATAAACAGTAGAGGATATATAGTTTTAATCTTTACGAGATTGTAAACAAATTTTTTTAAAATAACATTCTTAATACAAGTATAAAAATAAAAACATACAAATTATGAGTTGATTGTACACTAGTTCTCTTTTATTATCTAGTTAATAAATATGATATAATTTATGATAATTCGAAATGAGTATTATAATTTGTGAAGTCAAAATGTTTAAAATGTGAATATCAATTTGTAATAATGGAAAAAAAAAAAAAAAAAAAAAAAGGAAAAACAACATGTTTTGATAAAGAATAAATTGAACTGTAGTGGGAAAAAAATATTGAGGAAAAGTAATATATTTTGATAGAAAAAGAGATTGAACCACATTAAATTGAAGAAAGAAAAATAAGATCTATGCCATAAAATTTAAAAATTATAAATAAAAATAAAAAAGTTATTAAACATAAGGGAATCGAACAATGATTCGCTCTTATAAGGAAGACAAGCACAACCAGCAAAACTAGCAAACCAATGTGTTTGTGCTAGTATTTGATATTTTATTTATATAATATATTAAATGAAAAACAAGATCCATGCCATAAAAATAAAGAGACTAAAATTAATATTAAAAAATTATTATAAGACAATAGAGTCGAACCCGGATTCGCTTTGAAGAGTAAGGTATGCACAACCAACAAAGCCAATTTGTGTTTGTGTTAACATTTGACATTTTCTATATAATATATTAAGTGACTAAGAAGGAGAAAAAACCAAAACTTTTAGGTGGAGCAAGGAATCGAACCCGATGACATTTGAAGAAAAACGCGCTACCCAACCCACAATGCCACTTTAAGTTCATGTAAAAAAGTGTAACATTATATTTATATATTTAAAACAATAACAAATAATTAATTTTTAAAAAATTTCAGGGGGACACATATGGGTCCGCCTCTGTGTGTACATATGCTACGTACCTTGTCTTTCTCATAATCATATTTGATGAAGCGGTCACCCCAAATACTTGGAGCAAAATTTGCTCTCCGACGCATTTCTTCGGCTTTCTCGGAAACAAGTGAGACTTGGGTGGTTGACATGTTGATGGCAGCTCTTTTTACTTTTAAGAGAAACTCAATTAAGAATATGGAGGAGATTATTTTGTGAGTTAAGTTGTGAAAATCAGTCTTAATTTATAGAGAGATGCACATGCCTGGTGCCGGGGCAATCACGCAACTTTTTAATAAAAAAATGGATATACTAAATCTAATATAATAAATAACAAAATCCTCTGTTCAACTTTATTCAAGTATTTATATATTGCTAAGTTTTCATTTTCAATTCATCATTCAAATCAATTATTAGTCTAGAAAATCATTTACTCTATTAACATTCGCCTAATAATTAGTTAAAAAAAAATTACTTAATAATAGATCGGAAGAAAATTAATTAAGAAAATTAGAAAGCTTTTGCAATAGTTTGATTGAGTTCCTCTTGACATGAACATTTTATTGTATTAACTTTTACTTTAAAATAATTTAGGGAAAAAAAAAATTACTTTATAGTAGTTCGAAAGTAAATTAATTAAGACAATTAGAAAGTTTTGCAACCGTTTTACAAGGTAGTAGTCAATATCAATGAAATACAAATAAGGTGAAATGTCTTTTGGATCCTCTGATCACTCTAGCAAAACGATCCCGTCATAAACATGTGCAATATTTATAAAAATAAAAATATCATTTTAATAAATAATAGAAAGGCCATATATATTGATCCGACTGCATGTCTTTTTGTGATAAAGTTGATGGAAAACAACAAACTATCATCAAACAATTATTATGGTTTTAGTGACAAAATATTTGGTTACGAGTTTATATTTCGTTACTAAAAATATACATATAATGACAACTATTTATATTCCTCACTATTAATTCAGATTAGTAACCAAATTCTATTTCGAAACTATATTTTTGTCACCAAATCCTTTATCCTCCTTTTAGTTATAAAATATTTAGTTATGAATTTATATTTCCTCACTAATACTATAGATGTATAGTGATGAATGTTTACATTCCTCACTATTGATTCAAATTAGTTACCGAGTTCTATTTTGAAACTATATTTTTGTTACTAAATCTTTTCTCTTTCTTTTAGTTACAAAATATTTAGCTACGTATTTATATTTCCTTACTAATGATTTAGATGTAGTAACAACAATACATGTCATTCACTAAATCTACCAAAGTCATTCAAATTAGTTACTACAATTTATTTTATGATTAAGTTTTTGTTCCATTATCTATTCTCGAGTTATTAATTATAAAATATCTGGTTACAAATTCACATTTCATCACTAATAGTATGGATATAGTAACATCAATTTAAGTCCTCACTAATTCTACAAAAGTAATTCATTTTAATTATCAAAATATATTTTATGACTAAGTATTTGTCACTACTATGATTTTGGTTCTTGCTTATGTAACGTCAAGCAGTACCCTAATTACAATAAATAATTTTTTTGATTATTATTATTTATTTGTAGATGCAGGGCAAACCCACCGTGGGTTCAACCAGGCGTGCCCATCTTAGAATTTTAGAAAAAATTATAAAATTTTCAAAGTAAATGGATTCATAAAGTGTAGAAAGGTAGTGGTGGTGTAGGACTTGTTTTGGTATTAATCATCACCATGGTTCAAACCTGGACAAGCTTACTTTTTAACATATTTTTTCAAAAATAATGAATGGTGTGTGTATATATTGTTTAATCATTTTAGTAATTTCATTTAAAGATGATAGTGATTTTTTTTTTAATTAATTAATTTGTAATTTATTTAGAGTTTAAATAGGAATTCAGTTTTATACTTTCATTAAACAATCCTATTCCTAACTCAATTGATAAAATAAATTAATTTAATTCATAAAATTTCATTAATTATATTTATTTTGTCTTTAAATAAAATAATTGGTATTAAATTTAATAGTTTAACATACAACGGACTAATGAAAAACGTTACTTCATGACTAAGTATAGTTTAAGATGGATAAGATGGAATTGTTAATATTTAAGTAATCTAACTTCATGAAAAACATTAGAAATTTTCAATGTGTAATATCATATGTGATGACATTTGCTTATTCTCATCTGTGTATTATGACTGCCCATTTTTTGAGATTAAATTACTTGGAAGTTACATTTTCCTTTTTTTAATAACTGAAAGGCTACCAGCAAATGATATTGACAAATGTCTAATGCAGTTTCATCATTACCCCTTCAATGGTGAATTTTGATTTTTTTTAAAACAAATATTATAAAAAAGAATTCTACATTACTCTTTATTATTGTTGGAATAATTTTCAAATTAATGTAACATATGTGTTATATATGTATGAGAGCTTCTAGTTTTATGTGTATGGGAGATTCTAGAAAAAAAAAATTAAGTAATCTAACTTCATGAAAAACTTATTAATAATTTTTGGTTTAATTATAAACTATTTAATCATTTAAGTAATCTAACTTCATGAAAAATTTATTAATAATTTTTAGTTTAATTATAAATTGTTTAATCATTTAATTAATTTTATTTGAGGATAATAATGGTTTTTTAAAATATACTAATTTATTTATAATATAGTTACAGTTCAAATAGGAATTTAGAGTTAGAGTTTTAATTTGATTAAACAATCTTATTCCTAACTCAATTGATAAAATAAAATAATTTAATTTATAAAAATTTATTAATTATTAATATTTTGTTTTTAGATAAAATAATTGGTATTAATTTAACAGATTAACATAAGATGGAATTATGATAACAGTAGGAGTTTTTTTTTTTTTATTTATTTATTTTTAAAGTGACATGCTCAGCAAAGAAAAGTGGCGGCAGACAACATTTTAATTTGGCGCCTAATGATTTGGTTGGTTACTTCGTTACTTGGTTATTGTTGGTGCCTGATAATTTGGTTGATTACTTGGTTACTTGGTTAAGTTGATGAATATTTATTACGTCCTATAAATTAAAGCAATTTCAGTTCCAAAGCCTATAAATGCTTGTCTACTGCATCCTAGGATGTTTTTTAATATGAAATTGATTCTTTCAATGGTCAATTAACAACTTATTAATTAAATTTAATTATAATATAATCATACTATATCTTGTTAATCAAACTTCCTATACTTTGGACTGGTTCAGGTGAAGAGAAGCTTTTATGTTCGTTTGAATAGATAATTTTATTTTTATTTTTATTTTTTTGTTTATAATGTATTTGAATGGAAAGGTTGTGCCTTTGTCTATTTTACTTAAAGAACTATAAGGAAAAAATATATACATTTGATTGATTCAAATAAAATATGACGTTATATGTTATATTAAATTTTTAAATGGATAAATATTTCTTTTCAATTTTTAATAGGTAACACCTCTTATGGTGATCTAATGGCAGACAACTCTCATACTATTAACTAAGTTTGTGTGACTACATTACAAATAATATTTAAAAAATAAAATTGATAGGTAATTTTTTCTTTGTTAGCAATAAAGTTGATTCTCCTAATTTTTTTTCTCTCATACAGTTAGTATTGAATTCAAACTCAAAATATCCATAAATAAATAGTACATATGAAATTGGTGCCTAATAAAGATAATACGTAAGCAGTGGATAAAGCAAAACAATTTTCATTAATTACTAAATTATGAGCACATCACGAATGATAATATTTTAAAAATAAATATTAATGTTAATTTATATAGAAAAATAACTTATCTACTATTGCTTTATGAACAAATTGTAATCTAGTGAATTGAAATACAACAAATTTTTAAATTAGCAAAAGAAACATAAGGTCAGTATGTTCAACTAAAAATCTAACACGTGTTAATTAGTTAAAAAAAAAAATTAAAAGAGACATCAATTGAATTAATTGAAGTAACAATAATAGATTAAATTGAGAGATGTTTGCACTAATTTTATTGGAGACGAAAAAAATTGTTGTTGTATATAGCTATTTGAACTATGGCTTTTAAATTAAAAATCTAATGCTATTTCAACTATGGTTTTTGAATTGAAAATATCAAAAACATATCTACTAACGTCTTTTATTTTGAAAACTTAAAATATTGCTTAACATTTTGATATCTTGAAAAGTCCTAACAGTTTCTAACATTAAGTTTTGAAAATTTAAGGCTAGTTAGATAGTTAGTTACCTATATAATTTAATAATATATATTGGATAATATTTATGATTTAAAAATTATGAAAATTAAATATTCATATATCCCATATTATAATTCGCCAGCATTATCATTTTCTACTAATTAATTTTGTTGTCACTGGATTGTCTTTTATTTATTTATTTTTTTATTACATTGGGTTGTCTTTTAACTTATTAATTTTAATAACAAAAATAATATGTATCAATTTCACTAAGCCCTCTTTGACATTTTAATAATACAGAAGACTTCTCAATAAAAATTAATTTAAATTAATTTTTTAGAAAAAATTTAATATTTTTGTACAATATTATAATATTACTTTCATTTTTGGACATAAACATTACAAAGACAATTGTTATTATCCTTTTAGTAATTAATTTTATTTGAGGATGATAATGGTTTTTTAAAATGTATTAATTTATTTATAATTTAGTTATAATTTAAATATGAATTAAGAGTTAGAGTTTTAATTTGATTAAACAATTCTATTCCTAACTTAATTGCTAAAATAAATTAATTTAATTTATACATATTTATTAATTTTGAATATTTTGTTTTTAAATAAAATAATTGGTATTAAATCTAATAGATTAAGATAAGATGAAATCATGATAAGAGTGGAATTTTTTTTTTTTTTTTTTTTTCAGAAAAAAGGTTGGCAAAAAAAAAAAAAAAAGGTTGGGGGGAGACAACATTCATTTGGCGCCTAATTATTTGGTTGGTTACATGGTTGCATGGTAAATTGATGAGAGATGAGAGAAGCATAAAAGTCAACTTGGAATCAGCCTATAAATTGAATCGATGCCACTCAAAATCTGATGTGGTAATTTCATTTATATTATTTGTCTATAAATAGTACAAATAAAATTGAAAATAAAGATAATATGTAAGGAAAGGATAAAGCAAAAAAAATTTCATTAATTACTAAATTATGAGGACATCATGAAAAGTAATATTTTAAAAATAAATATAGATGTTAATTTATATAGAAAAACAACTTAGCTGCTATTGCTTTACGAACAAATTGTACTCCAATGAATTGTAATTCAACTAATTTTTGAATTAGCAAAAGAAATATAAGATCAATAGGTTCAATTCAAAATCTAACATGTGTTGGTAAAAAAAAAAAAAAAAAAGCATAAAAAGAGACCTCAATTTGAGCTTAAACAAAAACTTACCAAGCATCTATCCACGTACTGAAAGTTGTAATCGACTCGATGTAGATTAAAACTCTTTCAAACAAGTCCTAAAAAGAGAAACTAGAGGGCAATATATTCAATTGAATTAATTGAAGTAACAACAATATATTAAATTGAGAGGTGTTTGCACTAATTTTGTGGGAGATGAAAAAAAATTGTTATTGTATATAACTATTTAAACTATGGCTTTTAAATTAAAAATATTAAGCTGTTTGAACTATGGTTTTTGAATTGAAAATGTCAAAAACATATCTACTAACATCTTTTATTTTGAAAATTAAAAATCTTGCTTAATATTTTTATATCTTGAAAAATCCTAACAGTTTCTACCGTTAAGTTTGAAAATTTAAGGCTAGTTAAGTAGTTAATTACCTCTTTAATTTTAAATTATATTGGATATTATTTTTTTAAATATATATTCGATAATATTTATGATTAAAAAAAAAGTTATGAAAATTATATATTCATATATCCCATAGTACAATTGGCCTACATGATCCTTTTCTCCTAATTAATTATATGTTATCATCGGCTTGTCTTTTTCTTTTTCTTTTTTTCTTTGTTTTTTAATTACATTGGATTGTCTTTTAACTTCTTTTAATACAAAAAATAATATTATAAATTTCGGCAGGCCCTCTTTAACGTTTGAATAATAGAGAAGACTTTTTAATTTTTTTTAATTTAAATTATTTTTTTTAGAAATAGAAAATTTTAAAATTTTTTATCCAAAGCTAATTAATTGATAATATATTGACCAATATTACCATACCAAAATGTTAGACTTACTAATTAACTATAAGTTTTATGAAGAGATTGTGATAGAGTGAAAGACATGCCTTTTTATTAATTAAATAAATGTATTCTATAATTTGGCATTAAAACATTTTTATGAGTTTGTGGATGGAACGCGGGTTTCACTCGGGCCACCCCGTTCTTGCACCTAAACTCATGAAATTTCGAGGGTGACGATCCAAGTGCGAGTGCAAGTTTTGTCAATCCCACCTAAATTGGACTTGTTATAATCCCTATCTCATGCAAAAACACACATACATAAGTAAAAGTACTATAATCACTTTAATTATAATTGGATATGAACTAAAAGCCATATATTTACAATGGACATTCTTATTACTCTCATATGAGTACCATTAATTGTTATTTAATCAAAATAACTTATTCCAAATATCCTTGTTTAATACTGTTCCAAGTAAAAGTAAAAATAAAATTGAACATTTAATTATACAGGCTAAATATGTTTAAAATATCATGAGATTAGATTAAATTTTATAAATATACATAATTATATGCTGTAATATATTTATATTTTTGGAGTTTAAAAAAAATTATTCAAATATTCTAAGCCCCTTTTGTAAAAAGGAAAAAAAAAAATCCAAATAAAAGTTACACTTATCCATTTAACTATATAGGTCACATAGTTTCAAATATATGAGACACATGAATATTTAAAAAAAAAAAAAATTGAATAAATTTGTAATACACATGTAAAATTTGGCGAAAACATTATGACTTATGTATTTATTTGGAAAACAATGTAATATTTAAAATTTTAAATTATGCCATCACAATCATATGATGTTTCTGGTAGCATAAATTGGTTCATTGAGTTTTTATAAATAAAATATATAATAGTTAATTGATTACTTTATTTTTTATTCAATTTCTTCTTGAATTATCTCATAATATGTTAATATTATCCATAGTCTCATTTCTTTTAACTTATCATTTCATCAATTAAATAAAATTATCCATTTATTCCAAGATTTTCTTTATAAATTTAAACATAAGATTTTGGTTATGGTGTCATATACTAGTTATATGAACTTTTCTATTATAAAAAATATATATATATATATATTAATTAATTAGTTTATTGATGAAAATTTTAAATATACCTAAAAAAAAAAGCAATTTAATATTATGAAACCAAACTCATGTTTCATTTTCTTAAAATAATAATAATAATTGCTAAAAAACTCACATTCAACATATTGACACTCTCATCTCCTCCACTCAATTGTCAGTTGATAAAACTTTCATTATCATTTTTTCTTCATTTCAAGAACTGCAATATGATTTTCCTTCAACAATTGATCATTCAACTTGTGATTACAAGCAACAATTGATCCTTTCAACTTATCATTACAAGCTGCTACAGGTAATTCATGATAATGGCTTTTGGATTTTAATTACTTTAGTTTTGTTCTTAAAAAGGAAAATCAGTGATTGAAGGTTTACTTTCTGTTGTCCAGAGGATATTCATGTTTTTCCACATTTTATTTTTCAAAAGTATTGATAATTTATTGGAACAGTTTCTCCACTGTATCTGTAGCGGCTGCGATGGTTTTTGTGTAATGTGGAATTGATCAAAAGAAGTCATGGAAGCAATAAAAGCAATTGTTGCTTGCTCTCAACAGAAAACGGTAACTATGTTTTTGAGCAGTATTAAGTACATGTAGTTGTTGTTTCATTTTTGTTTGTTTACATAGAAAATTACAAAATAAGAGTGTTATTTGGTCACTATCTCCATTCATGATCATGCATGTGTTGCAATTGGAGAAGCTGACTCATCAATTATTCATTACTTGACAATTATTCGTAACCAATTATTTTGATATACTTTCGCAACAGTTCATGCTTTTTGTGTAATTCAACTTGTTCTTTTTTTTTCTTCATTTTTATTTTTTTTAATTATGAATTTTTCGGATTTCATTGTTGTATTTTCAAATCAAATATATGGTGCCACTATTGCCTTGTCACACTCGTATGTATTTAAGTGGGGTTAAATGAGACTTTTTAGATGAGTTGCTATAAATAAGAAAGTCCAATTTCTATAGAACATAAATTAATATTATATTTTTTTTATTTATTCTTAATATTTTCTCATTTTTCCGCTATATTTTCTTTGTTTTATATTTTCAGCTCATTGTTCTGTGCCTTCTTAGTTTCTTGTTTCATGTTTTTTGTATGTTATCATCTTATTTGTATGTTATCACATTAGAATTTCATTTATCTGATAGCCACTAGAATGCTTTTTAGCTTGTTTATCTATGGAAATTTTTAATACATGACTTTACACATTATTTGAAGTTATAAGTTTTAGTCATATACAATTATTTTATTTGTCTTTCATTTTCATAGGTTACAATGTGTTTTCTTTTTGGGTTTTGTTAATCTAGTTTGTCATTTGTTGCTTAATGTTGACTAGCTTTTTATTAACTTTTATGTACATCCACCATGTTCACACATCAATATTGCTCATGCATAGATGTGCACAAAATTGTATGATATAAAACTTTTGAATGATTGGGAAGTCTTTAGAAGCCAACTCTATTAATTTTATTATTCTTTTCAAATTATATAAATAATTCATTTATTAACTATGATATTGTTCATATACTAGCGGGATCTTGAGATTGGAGTACTTCCTGGTCATATTGATGCATTCAAGCTCACTCGATATGATGAAGAAAATGATAAATGGGTTGATGATGATGCAAAAAAAGCTTATGTAAGTGAACATATGTATTTTATAAGTTTTGTTATTTAGTATATTATTTGATTATTTATTTATTTTAATGTTTATGTTAAGGATGAAATGAATATGCTTCGCACAAATCCTCCAAAAGAGTTACAACACATGTCTGAAGATGAAATTTATGACTATATGCTTGGAGAGTCTCCATCCTGCTACATACGAGGATTAGGAGTTGGCCCCAAGCCTAAATGCTCTTTTAGAGTGACAACACGTTGATGTGCATAACTTGAAAAAGCTACAAAAAGAGCTGAGGAAGTAGAAACAAGATCTGAACAACGAACTGATGAGTTAACAATAGTAAAAGTTGAATTAGCTGAGATACGTTCAAGCTTTAGTGAAAAACTTCTTGAAATTCAAGCTCAATTAAGAGGTAATCTCATTTTTTTTTTTTATTTGGTCCAACTAATAATTTTATTATTTATATGAACTTACAATCTTAGTTACTTAAAATAAAATAGATTGAATTTTTATGTTGTTTTGGTTATCTATTGGAAACTTATATTAGTTTTATTTATTATGAGCATTAATTAATTAGTTTTAAATCTTATTTGAAAATTGAGTTGATGTCAATGAAATAATTTTTTAAAGAAAATTTGGTTATATTACAGAACATGGCTAAGGTTTCACACCTATTGAAACACTCAGACAGGTAATTTATTCAATGTAATATTTTATTAATTGTACAGTATGTTTTTGATTGCCTATTTTTGTCTCGTTGTACGATACTAAAAAAGTTGGTTCATTGGTATTTGATAACATTCTATAGTTCCTTTTATTTATACTTTTAAATTTTTAATTTTACATCTTCATTTCATTTTTTCATAAAAAAATTATTATATAACTTCATTGTGGTTCACATTAAATATTATTAGAGATGTATTTCTATACATTAAAAATCTCTTTGTTTTTTCTATGTTTTGCAGATCGATGGTTATTGGCTTATGTCAACAAGATGCATATTTTTGTTATAGTTTGCATTTATTTATTTATGTTGAATATTTTACAGCTTCGTATTAGTATTTTGGGATGTTATGTTATTTTATTGGTGTTTATTGGCTTATGTCAATGACTTGATCTTTTTTATGTTGGACTTATTATGCATTTCAATTAGATTTTATGGATATCAATATTAATTTATGTTGTTTCTTTTATATATTTTATTTACGATTTTATTAGTTTAAGAAATAAGATTTTGAATTTCAAAATTTATGTTTTTATACAATAATTTCTTATCATTATTAATTAAGTAAATATAATTTAGTTATTTATCAGCGATTGTAAATTCAATATATTATTTATAATGTATGTGGAACTTGAGAGTTGGTGCCATTAGTGACCAAACTACAAATTTTATGATTAATGTATTAACCAATTAATATCTATATATATTAGTGACAAAATACAATGCTTTTGTGACATAATATTTTATGGCTAAAAGAATTTATATACACTATTGTTATTGGATTCTAGGTCTACTAAGTGGATTTAGAAACAACAATAGTTGATTTTTGGTAATCAAAATAGTGGTCACTAATTATAAAATTGTTTTAGTGACCAAATCTTTGTTACTAATCAAAGAACTCTATAGTAAGAAAAAAATAAATAATTTGTGACCAACTTTTACATTACTAATTATATGCACATTAGTGACCATTAATTGTGTTTTTGTGACTAAATTTTTGTTGCAAATGTGTATCATTAGTGATCATTTCCTCTCTAATTTTACATAAATATATTATTTTAATAGGACCAAGGAATAGATTTAGTAACGAAACTTTTTAACTATGAGTAACAAAAATGGTGGTCACTAATGTTCTCAACAATTAGTACCCAACTTTTTTTATTGGTCACTAATTGTCTTTAGTATCGGATTTTAAATAACGAACGGGAACGAGAACTTTTTTTGTCACTAAAACACATTAGTGACAAAATTTAATAGTTTTAGTAACCATATTTTTTGTTACTAATTATGTAATTTCTTGTAGTGTGATCGATGTAGTTAGTGGTAAAGAGTATTCATTTAATCTGATAATCATTTAGGTTCGAATTACCCCATTGTATGTAATATTTAGAAAATATATAAATTTTCAATTTTAGTAAAAATATTTAGGAGGTCTTCCAAGAAAAAAAAATACAAAAATATAGGAAATTAATAAAACCATGATGTGGTATGGACAAATTGAACAGGAGCTATTAAAAGTATACATGAAGAATTGTAGTTGTGTGTCTCGTGCAACCAAATATGTGGCTATATATTTTATTGAAACGTGATGCGAATGGACAGAGACTCGACTTAATAAGCAATTTCAGTTCAGCCTCACGTTATGCATGTTGCTTATTAAAACAAGCACTCCATCTATGCTTCTCTCTTTTTCTTTTTGTTTGGCCAATATATATATATATATATATATATATATATATATATATATATATAGTGGCGGATCCACTGTTGGGCCCCCCCCCTGAGATTTAAAAAAAAAATTGATAATTTTAGTGTAAAATTCTAAAGCAGTAAAAAAAAAAATATAAAAAATCTGCATTGCATTGATGCAGTGGGTATGCTTACTGTCAGTCAGCATAACAGATCTGCAGCCTATAGACCCTCTTTTGTTCAAATCACGTGCCCCATTGCTCTTTTTTCTTTTAATTATTTATTACTTTTTTGTTCAATTATGTATTTTTTCCATTTTAAATATGATTAACTTACTTTTCTATTTTTTATCCCTATTAAACTTAATTTTCTTACTTCTAATTAATTAATTTTTTTTTTCAATTTTATTCTTTTAATTCTCTTCTATATAAATACTATTTACATTGACAATTTATAATTTTAACAAATAACTTTTTTTTTTTTTTTTTCATTTTCTCCTTATCTTTATCTGGCCTCTCTTTATTTTCACTTTGATATCTCGTGACTTATTAGGTTAGTCTCCTAAATGAATTACTTTTTAAATTTATTTATTTTTAATAATTTAAACTTAATATATATCTTATCGATAAATCCTAAAATCTTAAACTTTAAATTATTACATTAAAATTATCCATATATTATGTATTGTCATGATTCAATTATGTATATATGTAATATACTTTATAGCTTTATTTTATTTAGAATCAATAAATTATTATTTTTTTTTAAAAAAAAATTTGATATGTTTTTATTCGTTATGAAATAGTTATGGAAAGATATATGACAAGAAAATCATAATTTGAGTTGGAATCATCTTATTCAAAGAAAAATTATGTTAAAGTCAATTTTTCAGATTTCCCTATTGATCCAGAGCTTCGAACTAAAATATGAGATTATGATCCTAATGTTCGTGAGCAAGTTTGAAGAGCATATCTGCTAAAAGGTCCTTGTCAACCTCGAGAACACAATTTTCCTATGAAACCTTTTGGACAAAAGTCTAGGCAATTCAACACTATTTGGTTTACTGAATATTCGACTTGGTTAGAGTACAGTATAGTAAAAGATACAACGTATTGTCTAAGTTGTTATTTTTTCAAATCAGATATTGAAAAACAAGCGGGTGATGACTTTTTTGTTAGTGAAGGGTTTACATAAAAATATTACACATTTAGTATATTCTTAATTTTTGATATTTTTATTATTTTATTTATGTATGTATGTATATATATGTATGTATGTATAATTTCAATATATATATATATGTATGTATGTATAATTTCAATATCAAATCCTAATTAGACTTGGCAGGAAGACTTGTTGATGGCAGTTTTTTTTTTTTTTTTTTTTAATAGAAACTCCGTTAAAAATGTAGAAGAGATTATTTTGTGAGTTAAGTTGTGAAAATCAGTATTAATTTATAGAGAGATGTATAAGGCTGGAGCCGGGGCAGTCACGCATCTTTTTAATTAAAAAAATGGATATATTATACCTAATATAATAAATAGCGAAATCCTCTATTAAATTATTTATATATAACTAAGTTGTCGTTTTCAATTCATCATTCAAATCAATTATTAGATTAGAAAATCATTTACTCTATTAACTTTTGCTTAATAATAAGTTAAAAAAAAATTACTTAATAGTAGATCGGAAGAAAATTAATTAAGAAAATTAGAAAGCTTTTGCAACAGTTTGATTGACTTTCTCTTGACATGAACATTTTATTGTATTAACTTTTACTTTAAAATAATTTAGGAAAAAAAATTACTTTATAGTAGTTCGAAAGTAAATTAATTAAGACAACTAGAAAGTTTTGCAACCGTTTTACAAGGTAGTAGTCAATGTCAATGAAATACAAATAAGGTGAAATGTCTTTTGGATCTTCTTATCACTCTAGCAAAACGATCCCATCATAAACATGTGTAATATTTATAAAAATAAAAATATCATTTTAATAAATAATAGAAAGGCCATATATATTGATCCGACTGCATGTCTTTTTGTGATAAAGTTGATGGAAAACAACAAACTATCATCAAACAATTATCAAAGTCACATATAGATATTTATTTTTGATTGATGTAGTTAATGGTAAAGAGTATTCATTCAACCTGATAATCATTCAGGTTCGAATTATCCCATTGTATGTAATATGTAGAAAATATATAAATTTTTAATTTTAGTAAAAATATTTAGGAGGTCTTCCAAGAAAAAAAATACAAAAATATAGGAAATTAATAAAACCATGATGTGGTATGGACAAATTGAACAGGAGCTATTAAAAGTATACATGAAGAATTGTAGTTGTGTGTCTCGTGCAACCAAATATGTGGCTATATATTTTATTGAAACGTGATGCGAATGGACAGAGACTAGACTTAATAAGCAATTTCAGTTCAGCCTCACGTTATGCATGTTGCTTATTAAAACAAGCACTCCATCTATGCTTCTCTCTTTTTCTTTTTGTTTGGCCAATATATATATATATATATATATATATAGGTATAATTTCAATATCAAATCCTAATTAGACTTGGCATATATATACGTATAATTTCAATATCAAATCCTAATTAGACTTGGCAGGAAGACTTGTTGATGGCAGTTTTTTATTTTATTTTTTATTTTTAATAGAAACTCAGTTAAGAATGTAGAGATTATTTTGTGAGTTAAGTTGTGAAAATCAATATTAATTTATAGAGAGATGTATAAGGCTGGAGCCGGGGCAGTCACACATCTTTTTAATTAAAAAAATGGATATAACAACCATGCGATCAAACGTATGATTGGATCGGTCAAATGATATGGTCAGCCATCAACCACGTGATCAAATGTGCTCGAGTTCATAGGCTAAGAAATGACCACACATTCCCTCCTTTGACTTTTGCCTACTGGATTAGCCTCTTAGGCTTCTTCTTATAAGATAATATACTGGGCTCATCCTTGGGCTTTTATCAGCCAATTTTCTATGATCGCAAAAATGCCCATAACACTAGCCCCCTTACTTTCAATACATTCTTTAAACTGAAAACAATGAGCTCATCCTTGAGGCACTTTTGACAGGATCCATTATGTTACTTTTTCAAATACTGACTTATCCTATGACACGCGGCACTTTCCTAAGCGTCAGTTCACTACATGTCTCTTGTCATGCGTTATTAATGCGCATTTAATGCAAGTCCCTCATTAGCTGCGCATAATGACAAAATCGCAGGTTTCGCGCTACACCACTGGATCAATGATGGTTATGCAACTGCCTTGATCTGACGGTTAGGGTTTTAATTATATATAAACCCAGTCTTTTCACTTTCTGCTTTTACTAGTCACTTTCAAAAAATCAATGCCCTTTTATCTTCTATTTTCTCTCGTTCGCCATCGCTATTCTTCATCAGCTTCTTCATCATCATCAAAATTCACTGTGTTCAAGGTAAACTTTCACACATTTTCACAACTTTTAAAGTTATGACTTTTACTTGCATCATGCTAGGTTACATATATGACTCTGTTTTCATGTGCGTATATATATCATGTGACTCCGTTTTGCATCCATTCTCTGTTTTGTAACCGTTTAATACCCCAACTCTAGTTGAGTTGTCACCTTTGCAGCCTGTTAGGCTTGTAACCAGGGCTTTCATTAACTCGGCAGCCCCCCTCCTCTGCACACGTGACTTGATCTTTAATAAAAATAAAATTAGCCTTGAGCTTTGTATTCTGGTCTACTACTTGCGACTTGATCCCCTTATTGATTTTGTAGATGTTTGGTCATAATCGTCATGATCATAAAGTAGGGGCTGCTGACATGGACTCTGAAGAGGAACTCGTCCAAGTCAGAACTACTAAAAACGCGACCTCTCAAAGTGACGAGGTTGTGTCAGAACCTGCAAGGCATAATGATCCTCTTGTTCGCTTCCCTTTTTTCAGACATGATTCTTCTGTTAGCCCCAGGGAGCTAGAATCAATCGTTGAGGATTTTCTCCTGCCTTCTGGGTGTCGAACAATGGTTCTGACCACCCATCATCGCGTAGCTCACCTCCCTAAGGGGTTCATTTTCATTAGCTGCCAGCACATAGAAGCTGACTTCAGATTTTCAGTTCCCCATTATCTGATCGACCTTTTAAACTATCTCAAGCTCGTCCTATTTCAACTCACTCCCAACTTCTATGCTCACCTAACTGCTTTGGCTTTAATGTTTTTGAAAAATAATCTTCCTCCACCTAC
Organism: Dimocarpus longan; assembly: GCA_022984855.1. Lineage (NCBI taxonomy): Eukaryota > Viridiplantae > Streptophyta > Magnoliopsida > Sapindales > Sapindaceae > Dimocarpus > Dimocarpus longan. Next base: position 14,712,279 of record CM041020.1, read on the forward strand.
CCCGTCAATTATTCAACATCTCTTTCTCTTTAAAAGCACCACGGGCCCTAAATCAGATAAATGGGACGGATTGTATTACACATCAACCTGTAATTCTTCTTACAAAGTATTTCTCCTATAAGGGGGTTGGTAAATCCAACGTAGACGACTACAAGTCATAATAGTTTTATGCATCTTGCCTCTCTTTGGTTGATCTTAAACATTTTTCATTTTGTTCTTCTCCTGGTGAGTATGCCTTCATTTTGCTGCTATGCATACACTTTACTGGCTGCTAACTCATTTTTGCTTTTGTATAGACGTTGCAAAAAGTGAGATCGAGCTAACAAATGAAGAGTTAGCACTGCTACAGAAAATTTCAAAGGTGAAAACTCTTTTGGATGACCAACCGCTATCTGAACACTTTCTTCAGATACAAGGCCTTGCTCTTTCCTCGGATCAAAAACTGCTTCATAAACTTTTGGACCTAGGCGCTCACAAAAAGAAAGAAATCCCTTCGGTCTTTGAAGTCTTGGGTGGGGTATCACCGAGCTCATAGGAAGGTTAATCTAAACCAATGGCTCAGCTTTACTTTGATGAACCCCTTCTTGATGAGGAAAAAAATGTTCAGGTGGTGGAAACTGTCGATCTTCCACCTCCTCTTTCAAAGAAACCCGTTGATGTTGCAAGTGCTCTTGATTCACAAGTGACCTCAAAAAGTGCCACTGGGTTGCCTACCCTAGCAAATTCTGCCGCACTATTTGATCGTGATATGAGATATAAATCAGTGGGGAGAAAATTCACGATGAGAGATACTCAAAGGGAGTCCTCTACACGATCAGCTTCTCCCCCAAGTAATCTGTCTACTCTGCATCCTCAAAATGTTGATAAAGGTAAGGGGATCGTAAAACCTCCCTCAAAGCTCCAAAAAACACTGGGAAAAGAACCCACAATTGAAGGATAGGTCTAGGACTTCGATGTGGGGATGTACTATAATGATTCCTAGATCATGCACCTCACTTCTTTGGTATTGAAAAGCCCGACCTTTATAGGAAAGATATGAAGTGTGAGAAGTTGATCAACTACTTTGGTCACCACAATCTGCTCGTGAGTTTCCTCATTTACTAATACATTTTATTGCTTTCCTTGTCCTCTTTGTTTTGCTAATATCCTGATTCAAGCCTCCATGGTGTTCATAAAGCTCCTCAGAGAGATTCTTAATTGGCTTGAGAAGAACGCTTCCACGGAGAAAATAATAAAACATTGAAGAATGACAAGAGAAGAATGCAAGGCGAAGTGGAGCTCTTAAAGCTAGAGGTTGTAAAGTCCCAGAAGACCGCTAGCGTCCTGGATGAAAAACTTAAGCGCTCCATAAAGTTAAGAAAAGGTTCGAGGGAATTTGTGAAATTTCAAGATACCTATATCTCCTCGCTGAAGAAATAAGGTGAAGATTTGAAGAAGAAACTGAACGATACCTAAGACCTGGAGAAGAAGCTGAAATAAGAGAGCAAAAAACTGAAGGAAGAGCATAAAAGGCTGAAAGAGGAGTTGGCTTCATATGAACATCGAGCTGATGAAGCTAAGAAGATTATGGAACTGATGCAGCAAGAGGTAATTTCACCAAAAGAGGAACTAACCCGAGAACATGATCGCATTCAAGCCTTAGTAAAATAGGCAGAAGAAAGAACTAACAATTTATTCTTATACAACTTGTGGCGGTAGCACCCTGATGTAGACATCTCAATTTTGGGGTAGGAAGCAGTTAAAGAAGTGAAAATGTATGCAGCGATGGCTGCTCTCCAAGTTGTCAAAATGAACCAGCCAAAGGCTAACCTCCCAGCCCTTTAATCGGGGTCAGGCCCTTTTGCTTCTGAGGTGCCTTCAATTCAGCCCAAAGGCTCAACTTCTACAGTATCCCAAGGTGAAACCTCTTCGAGTCCGTCTTCTTCAAATGTACCAATGTCAGCTCTCTCTTCTGGTAGTGGTTAAGCTCATTCAGGATCTTCTTCAAGCTTTCCTCAGCCAGTTGCTCTTGATAATGAAGGCAAAGCTTTAGCAGAAGCTCTAGGAGATCAAACATTTCTCCCAACAACACTTAGGAAATTTTTACTTCTTTTCACTTGATCTATAATACAAGTTATTCAGTTTGCAATAAATGCAATTTGCATTTTTTACCTGTTTTCATTTCCTTGTTCCTTACTGATGTTGACTGATGAGCATCTTTGATCGCTAATCAAATATGATTATAATAAAATATCTGAATTGATTGCTTACATAAAACAATTATTAATTAAGTTGCAACTTTAACATAAACGCCCCCAGGTCATATGATAACTAGATCATTTGACTCTTCCAAGGTTTATAAAAGTTTATAGGTAATAAGCACACCTTCCAGAGCTTTGCTCACTCACAGGTAATACTGGTACTTTTCAGAACATGAAAATCCACAAATCAAATACTTCTTCCAGAGCTTGCTCGCTCACAGGCTATACTGGGATCTTCTAAGATGTTTTTTATAAGTCTACAGACCATAAGTATTCCTTCCAAAGCTTGCTCGCTCATAGGCTATACTAGGATCTTCCAGGACTATTTTTAGCTCACAGATAATGATTACATCTTCCAGAGCTCGGCTACTTACAGATAGTAATCATATCTTCCAGAGCATTGGCTTACAAGTATTAATTGCACCTTTCAGAATCTACTCGCTCACAGGTAGCAACCAAATCTTCCAAAGCATGAGTAGAAATAAAAACAATGAGTTGCTGAGCAAACGCGATCAGAATTGCTTTGCCAGGAGAATTTTTATTGACAGAATAACTACATTTATACAAGTAAGATAAACTGAATAAATTAAACATAATATGACCGAAGATTCTCGGTATTGCATGCTCGTGGGACCTCAGCTCCATTCATGTTGGCAAGACGATAAGCTCCGTTTTCTAGACTACCTTTTACAACATAAGGGCCTTCCCAATTTGGACCAAAGGTTCCATCACTAAATTTTCGATCAGCAGGTAAGATGAGACGTAAGACTAGGTCACTAGGCTTGAAACTTCTAACCAAAACTTTTCTATTATAAAATATGGCGACTCTTTGTTGGTAGACAGCAACCCTCATTCGAGCTTCTTCTTTTGCTTCCTCGAGTAGATCCAGATTAGTTACAAGCAGATGGTCGTTATCTTCCTACCTAAATGTTGCTATTCGTTGACTAGCGACCTCATACTCTGCTGGAATCATTGCCTCTGATCCGTACACCATTGAGAAAGAAGTCTCCCAAGTGGCGTTACGAGCAGTTGTTCTGTAAGCCCACAACATATTCTACAATTGATCAACCCAGGCTCCCTTTTTTGCTTCCAGTTTTGTCTTCAAATTTTGCTTGATGATCTTATTCATTACTTCAACTTGTCCGTTGTCTCGTGGGTGATCCACGACTGAAAAGCTCTTTGTGATTCCCAAATATTTGTAAAACTTCTGAAACTACTCGTTATTGAATTGGGTTCCATTGTCGATCATAATCTGCTGAAGAACTCCAAATCTGTAAATTATATACTCCCAGACAAACTTCTCGACTTTTAAAGTGGATATTTCGATGAGTTCTTTGACTTCTGCCCATTTTATAAAATAATCCACTGCCACAATTGCATGCTTGCATTTTTCCTGAGCTGTTGGGAGTGGATCGATTAGATCCAACCCTAAATAGCGAAAGGCCATAGACGGATCATCTGCTGTAGGAAAGCTGGTGGAGCTCGCGAAACTTTGGCCAATTTTTGGCACTTATCACACTTCTTGACCATTTCAATCGCATCTTGTTTCATTGTTGGCCAATAGAATGCCTATCGAAGAGCCTTCTAAGTCAAAGATAGTCCCCCAGCATGATTACCATGGTGCCCCGCATGTATATCCTTCAAAACGGTTTGACAATCAGAGCCATCAATGCATCTAAGCAATGGAGCTAAGAACCCTCTCTTGTAAAGCCTGTCATCATAAATACAGTATCAAGTTGTTCGAGCTCGAAGGCTACGAGCCTCTAGCTTATCTTCAGGCAATCTTTCATCCTACAAGTACTCAACAAGAAGATTCATCCAGGGATCTTGTGCCATAATTATCGCCATCATCTCGTCTTGAGTCTCTGTGCTTGGGATTGGTAAAAACTCCACCGGTATAGCCCCAATGAAATCCTCATCTTTTGCTGTGGCAAGATAGTTTAAGGCATCCGTATGTGAGTTTTCAAATCGCGAAACGTGGTGAACTTCACATCTTTCGAACATCGTTAGCATCTCCCGGACCATTTGTAGATAAATGGCTATCTTGGAACCCTTAGCCTGATATTTTTCTCGAACTTGTCACGCTACTAGCTGGGAATCAATGTACACTCTTATTCGCTCAGCTCGTACTTTATTCACTAATCTTAATCTTGCTAGCAGTGCTTCATATTTGGCTTCATTGTTGGTGGCTTTAAACCCGAACCTCAAGGCACATAAAATTCTCTGACCCTCTGGGCTAATCAACATCACACCAGCCCCTACTTTCTGTTCGCTAGAGGATCTATCCATGTAAAGCTCTAAAAATGGGCCTTCAGAGTATTCAGCTTCTTCACCAACCAACCCTGTAAACTCAGTTACAAAATCTGCTAATACCTGCCCCTTAATTGCTATTCGGGGCTTGAATTCTATTTCAAATTGGGCGAGTTCAAATGCCCATTTGAGTAAACGACCCGATGTATCAGGCTTCTAAAGAACCTGCTTCAATGGATACCTAGTCGACACTTCAATTTTGTGGGCTTGGAAATAGGGGCAAAGCTTTCTTGATACCATAATTAGACAGTATGCCAGTTTTTCTATGGGGGTATATCTGGTCTTTGCATCAAGCAACCTCTTACAGATATAATATATAGGAAGTTGTGTCCTGTTCTCTTCATGAACTAAGGCCGCATTGAGGGCGTGTTGAGTAACTCCTAGATAAACGATCAACTTTTCTCCTTCTACAGGCTTAGAAAGCAATAGTGCTCGGCCCATATATTCCTTCAACTATTAAAAGGCCGTTTCACACTCTTCAATCCACTAAAAGTTTCTTACCTTCTTCAATGCATCAAAGAAGGGGATACACCTATCTGTTGACCTGGATATAAACCTGCTAAGGGCAGTAACCTGGCCGTTCAAGCTCTGCACATCTTTGATATTTTTTGGTGATCTCAAGTTAATCAAAGCTTTGATCTTCTCGGGATTCATTTTAATTTCTCTGTTATTGACCATGAAACCTAGAAATTTGCCCGAAGTCACTCAAAATGCACACTTTAAAAAATTAAGCTTGATTTGGTATTTCCTCAAGATCTGGAACTTCTCTCCCAGGTCTCATACATGCTCAGATATTTGTTTAGACTTCACCAACATGTCATCTACATATACCTCCATCGTTTTGCTAATAAGATTTTCAAATATCATGTTAACTAATCGTTGGTAGGTTGCCCTAGCATTCTTCAACTCGGACAACATCACTTTATAGCAATAAAGCCCACGATCAGTGACGAATGAAGTGTGCTCCTCGTCATCAGGGTTCATCGGGATGTGGTTAACCCTGAATAGGCGTTCATAACACTGAGGAGCTGATAGCCAGTAGTATCATCAATGAGCTGATCAATCCTTGGCAGAGGAAAATTGTGTTTTGGACATACTTTGTTCATATCGGTGAAGTTAATACAAGTTCTCAACTTCCCATTCTTTTTCTTTACCAGAATGGGATTTGCTACCTAGACTGGGTAGCGAGTCTCTCTTATGAATCTATTCGCCAGGAGTTTTTTTACTTCTTCTTTAAGCCCTTCGTAACGTTCCTCCGTCATTTGACTTTTCTTTTGACGAACTGGCCGATGGTAAGGATTGATATTTAATCTACGTGACATAATATCTGGACTTATCTCCACCATGTCTTCATGATTCCAAATGAAGACATCTAAGTTGTCTTTTAAAAAGTTAGTAAGTTGTGCTTTAATATCTGGAGGTAAATCTTTGTCAACCTTCAAGCACCGCTCAGCATCCTGCTCGCTGACTGGTACCTCCTCAAACTCTTCCATAGGACTTGTTGCTCAATCTATTTCTATCTCTCATGGATTCAAGTCCAACCTTACCCCCTTTGTACCGACTGGTTACGGCTTATCCTCAGCCACCATGTTAGCCTTTTTCCCTTTGACCCCCACCTTTACTGCATCTCTATAACATCTCCTCGCCAATTCCTATTCTCCTCGCACATATCCCACTCCGTTTGGCTTTGGAAACTGAACTGTGAGGGTCTTGGTCGATATTGCCATATCTAGGTCATTCATGGCTGGTCTTCTGAGGATAATATTGTATGCTGATGGGCAATCAATGATCAGAAAATCTGCTGTTGTTATAGTTCGTCGATCCGAATCTCCAATAGAAAGAGGAAGTCTAATTTGCCCTAATAGCACGACTGCATCTCCAGTAAATCTGAAAAGAGGCTTAGAAGATGGCGTTGTTTGCTCGGGCCTCAAACTCATCTGTTCAAAGCACACATTTACTGAATTGCTTGTGTCCATTATGATTCTCAACACTTCGGCATTACCAATCCTTGCCCTGATGACCAATGCGTCATTATAAGGCCAGTGTACACTTTTAACATCTTCTTCATTGAACACGATACCATCTGAAGTCATTATGGCTATTTTTAAGGATCTTTCTGCCTTGTTATGCCTTATCAGTAGAATGTGAATGGCCTCCCGCACATATTGCTCGTGCGATCTGTTTGACGTTCTTGTTATGTGCGGCCTATCATGAATAGTAAAGATGGTCCTCACCGTGGGCATATGATCCTGATTGATTGTTTGTTGAGGTTGTTGTTGGGCAGTTGCTGAGCTAGATCAGAACGCTGTTGTGCTGGTTGATGCTTACACTAGGGATGCTGATCTTCTGGTCACGCCATATATTCCCTTAAGCGACCTCTTCTGAATAATTCTTCTATCGCGTCCTTGAGTTCTCTACACTGGGAAATATAGTGCCCGGTTTCATTATGATGGGCACAATACTTTCTTGAGTTTCAAAACCTGCTCGGGATGTTTATGGGACTTGGCCTCATAAAATTCTTCTATCTTTTCTCTACTTCGAAAATTCTATCCTGTCTTTCCATCAAGACATTGTAATTCTAGTAGTGACTTCGTTATGGAGATGGCTTTATTCTGGGCTCATCCCTTGCCCGCTTCGCTACTTAATTGCTGGAGCGATTTCTATGACTGCTTTCTTCATTCCCACCTTGACTCCTCTTCCTTCCTTGGTGAGAATTACTCGCTCCGTTCTTCTAATCGTTGGGTCTTCTTTGCCCAAGAGCTTTTTTCCAGCAGATCTCATTTGTTGCTCGCTTGTAAAACTGGCCAAGATCCTTTCCAGAGGACTTATAAATGCTCTCGTAGAGCTTCCCATCTTTCTAAAGCCCCGCTGAGATTGTTGTTAGGATGCTTTCATTTGAGAGATTCTCCACGTTATTCACCTCACTTTTGAACCTAGCAGTATAGTCTTTTAATGGCTCATCCCGCTTCTGAAAGATCCTCATTAGGTGGCAAGTTGACGCGAGCTGCTTTGTCAATGCCTTGTACTGATCAGTAAACTTGCTCTGGCATTCTTCCTAGCTATTGATACTACGAGTTGGAAGACTCCTCAGCCATGCTCTCGGCACTGGAAACACTCAACACTTAACTAGAGGATTGGACGTCTGCAGGTCTATCTGGACATTGAAAGCATTGAGATGATCATATGGGTCATTGTCCTCATTGTAGAGTGGGACAATCAGGAGCTTGAATCTCGATGGTAATGGCTTTATCTTGATTTCCTTGAAAAATGGGTTCTTTCTTCTCGTAACTCTGTTTGACCTTGAAACCCATGTTACGATTCCAATTGTTAGACCCTTTGCATTAATTCTTCCATCATTGGGTCTTGTCGTTTAATTCTTCGCACAGGGGATCGACGGCTCCTCTTACTCTCCCTATCTCCAGAAAGTCGATCGCATGACCTTTCTTGGTCAATGGGAATCCTTTCGCTTGACCTGCTTCTTCTACGTGAGCTCTTTGCTCGGTGTGATTATTCTTAGAGCACACGCTCCTCATTGCATCTACAAACTCGCTCATTACCACGACCAACTTCTACATGACAGCTCTCATCCTGACTCACCCTGACTTTTAGACTAGGTGGGTGAGATGCTACTTCTTCATGAACCTAACGTCCGCCTCCCTTAAAATGCAAATTCGAAGAGCGGATCGAAGCTTCTGGTTGTGCCCTCTCTCTAACAGCTTCTTCCTTTCGGGCTGGCATCTCCTCAATTGGCCGGCGTTAGGGATCTGCATCCTTGGGGACTACATGAGCCTGGGCCGGTGTCAGAGCCCTAATCGCCTTTGTCAATTGCACCACCGTATTTTTTCCTAGTGCTGTTGCCAAATTGGTACAACATCCCCACTAGTGGTGGTTTGATACGGGGGAAAAGGAGGCAAAGTTACATTGGAAGCTCCTGCAGCACCTTGATCCTGGTGACCCTCTGATTGGTCAACTGCTGACGTAACAATCATAGTTGTCTTGATCTAGGCCATATCAGCAAATCACTACTACATCAAAAAGAAAGTATTAAAAAAATTGCAGAATCGCAGTCTGGGCTATTCTTTTAGCACCAAAGATGTTGACACCCTTTTTAGTCAACTCGGTTCTTGAACCCCAATACTAGCGAAACAACTAATAACAAAGGGAAATATGGAAAACTATAATCAAAACAGATAGGATACAATGATTTTTACGTGGTTCGGTAAAGTAATGGCCTACATCCATGACTATCACTCTTATCTCTACAGGGTAACAGTATATACTTTCTTCTTCTAGTTGTCTTACAATAAATTTGATCCCCTATTTATAGGAAGAAATGTTACAATTAGAATTGGTTTAAGAATCTTACAGATAAGACAAAAACTAAAATACATTAATTAAAATAATATCTGCCAAGATTCTCTCCACCATATTAGCAACGATTGCCAAGAATGTCATAATTTGATTTGCATGAAAATACACAAGTTGACTTCTTCCTTAACTGAACCACTCTAGACTTCTAGAAGGTCAACTGGTCAAATCTAGCAAGCACTTTTGAACGAGCAGATTATTTAGAAGATTAGATATTAAACGGAGCGAGCAGATTAAGAGATGGACGGTCAACCTATGACTTGTGAAACATTCTGGAAAGGTCATGGCATCCGGTCGCACAACAGACAACCTCCTGATCGCTCTGATTGCCTCTTGAAGAATATTACTAAACAGTTCTTGGCCCACGATCAGATCAACTTAGCGATCACAACTCGCAACCTGGCTGCCATGCGATCAAATACATAATTGGATAAACGGCCAAATGATACAATCAGCCACAAGACAATTAAAATGATCAACCACGTGATCAGATGAGCTCGGGTTTATAGGCTAAGAAACGATCACACGTTCCCTCCTTTGACTTTTGCCTAATGGACCAGCCTTTTGGGCTTCTTCTTGTAAGATAATATATTGGGCTCATCCTTGAGCCTTTATCGGCCCATTTTCTATGCTCGTAAAAATGCCCATAACAGATATATAAGATTTATAATCAACTAAATATAAATTAGGTGAAATGTCATTTGGATCTTTTGATCACTCTAGCAAAACGATCCCATCACAAACATGTGCAATATTTATTAAAATAAAAATAACATTTTAATAAATAACAGAGAGTCCATCTTTATTGACCCAACTACTAGTCTTGCTATGATAAAGTTGCTGGAAAAACAACAAACTAGCATCTACCAATTATCAAAATCACACACACATATATATAGAGCTTTCATTGATGTAGTCAATGGTAAAGAGCATTCATTCAATATGATAATCATTCAGGTTCGAATTACCCCCCGTATATAATATTTAAAAAATAAAATATATAGTTTTCCAATTTTAGTAAAAATATTTTGGAATCTTTAAAAAAAAAAAAAAATCTATGAAATTAATAAAAGCAGGATGTGTTGTGGAAAAATCGTATAGGAACTATTAAAAATATACATGAAGAATTGTAGCTGTGTTTCTTGCACAAAAACCGAATATGTGGCTATATATTTTATTGAAACATGATGCGAACGGACAGAGACTAGACTTAATGAGCAATTTCGGTTCAGCCTCACATACTGCTTGTTGCTTATTAAAACAACCACTCCATCTATGCTCTATTTTTCTTTTTGTTTGGCCTATATATATAATTGCATTATCAAATCGTGATTAGACTTGGCTGCTAGACATGTTGACACATTCACATTTTATTAAGATATACAATTTAGACTTTATTAAATTTTTATACTAATTAAAAGACATACTTCGAACTATTTTATTTTAATTTTTTTTTTTTCTTTTCAAGTAAGTTTTAAAAAAGTTTTTAATTAAATTGTTATCAGTTGCCAAGTGAGTGCGAGAGAAGCCAACAGCTTGTCAGCTACGTTAGTGGCTTGAATTTGGTCCAACTTAAATCCAACTAATTTCTTTTGCATCTAACGGCAACAACTGCTTGGGACCATGATCGGACGATCACATGACCGTCGTCCATTCCAAGTGGCGTTCATGGAGACATTTAGATTTACAAAAGACAAAGCCACCGTGTCTCCTACTATTGGTCCTTGTTTTGGTGGTTGAGTCTATTAACTGGTTTTCAAACGTGCACAAGGTTGCCGGCGTTCTTTTTTTTGAAATAGTAGGTTTTTTTTTTTTTTTGGGTTGGGTTCAAAATCAATAAAATCACATTTTATGTTAACTTGCAAGTGTAATCTTCATCGTAATTGCATATTTCAATAAAGTTGTGGCCTCAATTTTAAATCCCAACATTAACAAAATGTGTAGCATGGCTCTTAATTATGTCCTTTCTTATAAAAGAAAACATAATTAAAAAAAAAAAAGATTAACAAGACAACAAAAAATCTACTTTATTAATGGGATGCCAACTATTGCCTATTATCACTTGAAGGTTTGATGTGATCAATGTATACATTATCTAATCCTTGTCCAATATATTAAACATTTGTAAATCTCACTCGTATCGTTCTTTCAAAACATTTTCAATATGACATCCATCTGCCTTTGGTATTAAAAATTAGCATATTGCAAAAAAATCAAATGTGAAATTAACAGAAAAGCTAGGTGATGAACACCCTTCTCACAACGCTTCTTTTTTGTTACTTTTTATATCAACTGATTTTACATTTTCTACATCCAGCACCCGTCTCTCGGAAATCATAAACATTTCGGTTTAATTTAGATATAATCATTTATGTTTTGAGTTATTTGTCTCTTCCAAATTTTGAAATAATTATATTATATATAGTTTAAAAGAATGCACATAATCATATTCTATTTGTTTGTTGTCGACCTTTTACTTTTTTTAAAAAAGAAATAGCTGCGCACATCCAATCTAATGAAATAAAGGCTTGGCCCTTTATTATTAAGATGAAAAGAAAAATAGAAAATACATTTTTATGGAGAAACAATGCAAATTAACCGATGCATGTGGAACAAATACAAGGAAATCAAAACCAAGAAACTAATACAAAGTGAGCTAAACTGTAAGAAGGTAGACCCCAGACACCGGGCTTGCAAGGGATCAATTATTGTCACACATTATTATTATTATTGAAAGATATTCCTCTCACACCATGATAACTAGTGAGCAGTGAACAACGCAGAGATCCATCTGATTTTGCTTACATAGGAACAGGATCTACAAGCAATGATTCAATATAAGCTTTCATATCTTCCCCAACACATGTATAGTCATCCCCCTTTTCGTAAAAAAGATGTATCACTCTTGGGTTGTTGAAAATAAACATGAGGATAGTCCTGGGCAGATGGGTGTGTTTGAGAAATTCTTCATTTACATCCTTCCATGCTTTATCAAGTAGCGTATGCATTTTTTTGTATGCCTCTTCTTCTGAGATACCATATTGTTTCATGTAAATCTCAACACTAGAGGCTGTGTATCCCTTTTCTCCCTCAAACTGCATGCATATGTATGATCTATATATTACCCCAAACAATAAAATCTGGTTAAAGTACACATGAATAATAGCTAGGTCTCAAATATGAATAATTCACAGCAGTTTTAGTCTAAACTGGTCACATAATTAACAACACATTCACGTTATTACCTCATTTTTTAAAGAAAATGGTGTGAATAGCCCACTATGAGGAGACTATAATATTAAACATGAGTTATAAGAAATTAAAATAGTAACTAATTAGCCCCCCAAAGGGGGTGGCGTGATCTATCCCATTTCCAATAAAGCAAAAGGATAAGATTCGAGCATTATAGTCCGCAAAAGCATGAACAAATTTTCCACTTAATGTAGATAGATCTCTTCTACTGTTGACGTATAATAATAGTCAACTACTGATTCGTGAAGCCCAGATTGCAGATTTGTGAAAAATACAAACAAACAAAAAGAGAGGCAGAGAGAAAGAAAAAAAAACATACGAGATTTACGTGCTTCGACCTTAACAATAGCCTACATCCACAACGCCGGCTCCGATGGTAGAGAGGCAGTCACTGTTACTATGTGTTTTGTGTGGTTATAGATCAGAGAGAGGAGATAGAGTGAGAATCAGAGACCCGCCCCTTTATAATAATTTTGCTTCTAATTATATAGAGAAGGAGGTGCTACAGTTTTAGTACAACTCATTATATATAGGAAAGCATTTAGTGTTGATTTACTTTCCATAACTAATACTCTTAATGTCTGGGATTTGACATGATTCATTGATTTGATAGTTGCGTGTTCCTTAATTCGCGCTACTACCATCATGGGGAGATTCTGTGTGCACGACACGTTATTACGCGAGCAGACTCTAGTCTGGGCTTGCTGGTGCTTAGGTGAGGTCAACGACTTGATAATTCAAGTAGAGATCGTGCAAGCTGCTTGTGTAATGAGCTCGTTGAAATGTGCAGATTGCTCTTACGCGAGCTGATTGTTTAAGCTTGGTCTTGGCTAGATTCTTGCTCGTCCACCTACTCGTTCATCATCTTGTCAACCCTACTTATTGATGTGAGCAAGTTATTATGTACAGTTACGTGAGCTACTCATATGGCTACTTGCTCATCAGCCCGTCTGTATGCTTATTCATGGACTATTCGTTCAGTGCTTTACTGGGCTGCTTCAGTGAGCAGAGGTCCAATAACTTGGGTTTTTATCTGTTGGAACGGTTTTATTAGGCTTTTGGGCTTTTACCAGTCCATTTGGGATAACCAAAAATACATACAACACAAGCCCCCCAGCTCCTGGTTCGCTTACAGGCTGGGAGCTTGATCTTACTAGTAAAATCTAGGGCGCATAAGCTTGTTATATTGCCTTATTCAAAATCACTTTGCATTTGTCATGCTTCGAGCTTAAGTTCTTTGAGAATAAGAACGAATTGAGTTGAGGCGAGGAATGATTTTAAGGAGATCGCTTTTGTTGGTTTTAGTGGAGAGAAGTGTTCTGAGCTTATTGCCTGAGTTACCTCGTGAAGTCTGCTTGGCATTTGCTTGCTTCACTTCACAATTTCTTGTGGACTCAAAAATAAAGTTATTAGTAATAATAAGCCTCTCAAGCTATGTTCAGGAGGTGGTGGAACTCGTTGACATAGTGAGAGTTGAAGAGATTGGAGCATTAGCTGCGCTCACAGGATTGCAACTTGAGCTGTACAGTGAGCTGCGCTCATAAGGTATACCTAAGCATTTACAGTGAGTTGCACTTAAAAAGTTGCAAGCCGATTAATACAGCACAATGTTCTTTCTCGAGTCATAAGCCTCTCAAGCTATGCTTGAAGGGTCGTAACTCGAGCCCTATAGCTAGAGTTATGAAGGTTCAATCCTCAGCTGCGCTCACAAGGTTATAACCTGAGCTTTACAGCATAATGTCCTCATTAGGACAATGTTGATGATGGTAGTTCGCATAACCTATCTAGTTTGTACATGCGATCTCACCTTATATGGTAAGTGTGGGGTCAGTTTAAGGACTGATATTAGGCCTCTTGGCCCTGAAGGCGTCATGACTGGAGTCTAACCCTCTTTTTTAGAGGTCTTTTAGGCGCATGGCCTCAGTTGTGCTCAGCATTCAATCAAAGAAATCAGAAGATTATTATAGCACAACAATATAATAGTATGAGCTTTTATTATAAATTTGACATAAATACATGCTTACAAGATTATCAAGTTTTGGGGGCGTACCCGTGAGGTGAAAACCACCATATATAGTGAGGGCACTTACAACAGATTTATGCTCTTATTCAAGAGCTCGCTGTTGAGCTGATAGTCAAGCTTATTGAGGTTGCAAGCTCATTGGCGTCACAACATAGTCATGCAGGCGATCTTGCTTTATTAGGTCTTCAATTACATTCTTCAAGTCTTTGCAATTTGAGGTGGCGTATCCGACCTCATTGTGATAGTTGTAGAATTTGTTTTGGTTTCTGTGATGAATAGAAGCCTTCAAAGGATTGGGCTTCCTAAAATCTTCCTTATCCTTTTCATTTTCATATATCTTGTCTTGAGTATCTGACAAATGGCTGTAGCTGTCATGGCGGTGAGGTCGCTTAGCCTTAGGCTCTTTTCTGGCCTTTTTAGTGACCTGATCACTTTCCTCATTAGACTGGTTTACCTTATCTTTTTGATCAGATTGCATGGGTTTGAAAGCCTCTTCCCCCCTGATCTTTTTAGCAATTTGCTCATAGAATTCACCTAGGTTCTTCACTGGTGATTTGTATATATCCTCATATAATTTTTCATCCTTGCGAAGGCCAGCTGAGATTACGGTTAGGATAATTTCATTCGAGAGATTTTCTACCCTGTTGACCTCGCTTCTAAATCTGGCAAGATAGTCTTTTAGCGATTCATCTCTAGCAAGCTATTTCTTCAAAGCCTTATACTGGCTAATGAACTTTCTTTGGAACTCTCCCTAATTACCTATGCTACGAGCTAGAAAATTTTTGAACCAAGCTCGTGGAGTGTCACCCAAGGTTGCTGAAAAGACTCAATACTTGACTAGTGAGCTGGTGAACTGTAGGTCTATTTAAACGTTGAAGGCATCCAGATGGTCAAATGGGTCGTTGTCCCAGTTATACTGTAGAATACTAGAGACCTTGAATCTTCATAGGAGAGGTTACATTTCAATTTCTCGGGTGAGAGGGGTTATTTTTCCATACCATTCATTCTGCTCCCGAGCTTCATGTTGCTTTTCAAGCTAGCGGACCCTCTGGAGGAGTTCTTCTAACCTCGGGTTTTAGAGACTGTGCCTTCTTCTAAGTCCACGACTTGAAGATCTGTGATCCAAAAAACTTTCCCTATTTCGCGAGTTGACTGCTCAGTGCAATTCTGTCCATCGCTGATATTTTGTTTCCTCTTCTTAAGCTTGATGACCTTCAGCTCTTGAATGAAAATTAGAGGGGTGAGGTGATACCTGCTCTTGCCGCTACTAGAAAGCAGCAACTTCTGGCCTGGGCGCGTTCTGTGCCTGGGCTTGAGTCAATGCTTTAATTGCATCTCTGAGCTGCTGCACCGAGTTTTGCAGTGCCTCATGTCACTGATGCAATCCTTGAAGCCTCCCAACCGCAGGGACCACCGGGATTGGCTGACGAGGGGCTAGATGGATATCATCTCTAGTAGCTTCATCTATAAGGGGAGCCATCTACCCTACCATTTAGGCATTTTATTGTTGTGCCTGGGTGTCAAAACTTCTGGTTCTCCTTCCTCTTACCATGGCATTCAAAGATCTAGAAAAATCTTACAGTTAGGCCCTTCCTTTAATGCTAAAATATTGACATAAAATAATGGTCAACTACTGGTTAGTGAAGCTCAGACTGCAGATATGTGAGAAATATAAACAAATAAAAAGAGAAGCAGAGAGGAAGAATGGAAACACATGAAATTTACGTGGTTCGGCCTTAACAATGGCCTACATCCACGGCGTCAGCTCCGATAATGGAAAGGCAGTCACTGTTACTATATGTCTTATGTGGTTACAGACCAGAAAGAGGAGATAGAGAGAGAATCAGAGACCTGCCCCTTTATAATGATTTTTCTTTTAATTATATATAGGGGGAGGTGCTACAGTTTTAGTACAACTCAAATAGAAAAGCATTTAATATTGATTTACTTTTCACAACTAACATCCTTAATGTCCAGGATTTGATATGATCCGTTGACTTGATAGTTGTGTGTTCCTTAATCTGCACTGCTACCATCCTAGGGAGATTCTATGTGTACGACATGTTATTACGTGAGCAGACTCTGGCCTGGGCAAGCTGGTGCTCGGGTGAGGTCAGCGACCTGATAATTCGAGTAGAGATCACGCAAGCTGGTTGCGCAGTCTAGTCGAACAAGCTAGTTGTGCAGGATGTCTGAGTAACTTGGGAGATTGCAATGCTAAGCTGCTTACGCAATGAGCTCGTTGAAATGTGCAGATTGTTCATACGTAAGCTGATTGTCTGAGCTTGGTCTTGGCTAGATTCTTACTAGTCCATCTACTCGTTCATCATCTTGTTGACTCTGTTCGTTGACATGAGCAGGATGTTATGTATAGTTATATGAGCAACTCATGTGGCTGCTCGCTCATCAGTCTATCTGTATGCTTATTCATAAACTGTTCGTTTAGTACTTTATTGGGCTGCTTTAGTGAGCAGAGGTCTAGTAACTTGGGTCTTTGTTTGTTGGGATGATTTTATTGGGCTTTTGGGCTTTTACCAACCCATTTAGGGTAACCCAAAAATACGTACAACACCTACCTATAAGAGCAGCATTTCGACGGGGAAAAAAAAAAGGGTAATTAATTCATACCTTACGTGATCCGATTTCATCCATGAGTCTAAAATGCAATTTTGATGTTGTGATAATTGTGGGTCTACTCAACACCCAATCAAGGATTTCTTTTTTTGCAAAGTTCATTGTAAATTAACAATACCATTGTAAGGGAGTTTGCACCACCTATTGCTAGCGATGCTTGCAAGTACTCTTCCATTGTTGGAACTCGTTTATCATTAATCCATTTGGCCTAGTCAAAATTAGCACGAACCACAATTTTCACTTGCCATGCTTTAAAAGTAAAAGTAATAACCAATTAATTAGTCAAACATGAATTACAAGAAATAGCAAAGCAAGAGGTGATTAATAGTTTCTTAACTAATGGTTAGGTAAGCTTATTCATCAATAACAACCATTTGATCGCTAATGGTAACTACCCTTACAACCAATCCAATGATTGTTATTAATATGTAACCTTATCCAACCAATGACTTGGGGTGGTCAAATTCGTTTATATATACCACTTCATTTGCATAATGGACTCGATATGGTGGCCATCCTTTCTTTGCCATTTCTCCCTCAACTTCTTTCGAGAAATTCAAAAACAACTGATAAATGATTTGCATGTATTCAGGAAGTTGGTCCATACAACTCGCATCCTACCTGAAATTCGAAAAGTATGTACCAAATAAGTTAATTCTCCTTTAATTTTTCAAATATTTGACACCATTTTTGTGATAAAAATCAAACCTTTTGGTTGCTTCGGCAAAGATTGTGAGCTCTTGAAATGTGCCATATGCATCTTAGAGATCATCCACAATGGTTAAAATATATACTAGTTTGGCAAGAAATATTCTAGCAAGAGACTGCTGGGGCTCATGAACCATTCCTAGTACCCAAAAATAACCCTCAACCATTATTTCCCTTGCAAAAGGTATTTGTTCAATCGATTCCTTCATCCATCTTAAATACATTATTTAATTAGTGGTAGATTACATACATACATACATACATATATATATACATCCTTCTAAAGAATGAAAAACAAAGAAAAATGAAATTGTACAGTTCGAAACAAAACTCACATTGAAAGTTTGTTAAGTTCTTTCTTGTGCAATGATTGAAGCAAATTGAAATCCAATTTTACAAGCTTCAATAAAGCTTGATTATGTGAAAGCTCATCTTGATAGATAGAGATGTAGTGCCGAGCCTCAATTCTCGGAACACACTTTTGCAACGGCTTGCGTAGAGCATGGAGTACTTGTGCGGCTAGAGGATTGACTAAATGGATAACCATGGATTGAAGATGAGACGTAGTGAAAGCAATGGCTTCATCGAGTATATCTTCTCCCTGCACTCCAACATGTGCTGCTTCATAAAAGCTCAACAATCCTGATACATCACTTGCCAAGGACTCTTCGAAATTGCCGTTGTCATTTTTGAACTTCTTGAATATATTTGACCCATGTATTATCAAAATTGTTATTTTACAAAAAAAAAAAAAAAAAAAAAGAAAAAAAATTCCGAAGATGGAAGTTGAAACTAAAATGAGTTGACAAAACGAGACTTAATTACCACATGAAACGAAGTGTCCATGTTGTCTTAAAAGTCGAAAACAAAGAGCAGCTGTGTAGAGATCATATTGATGAGAATCATGCCTGTAAGTATCTTATACGTGTTGTAATACTTGTTGAATCTCAGTTTCAAAATGGTATCCCAGCCCTAGACGCTCGATTGTGTCAATTAACTCAAGCTGCTGCTTTGGTAGATAATGGTTAACACTAGCCAACAACTCCTTTCTCACTTCTTCCTTGAGTTGCTGAATCTCTTGCGATTGACCGGCATGATGTATCTGCTTAATTACATAATATAATCATGTGAAGATCTCATAAAATAACACCATAAAGAGCATTAATTTCTAAACTAATTAATAACCGACAAAAACAAGCATGTAATCATATATAAATTTCCAACCTTTAGAATACACATAATACCTGTGTACATATGCTACGTACCTTGTCTTTCTCATAATCATATTTGATGAAGCGGTCACCCCAAATTCTTGGAGCAAAATTTGCTCTCCGACGCATTTCTTGGGCTTTCTCGGAAACAAGTAAGACTTGGGCGGTAGACATGTTGATGGCAGCTCTTTTTACTTTTAAGAGAAACTCAATTAAGAATATGGAGGAGATTATTTTGTGAGTTAAGTTGTGAAAATCAGTCTTAATTTATAGAGAGATATATATGGCTGGTGCCGGGGCAATCACGCATCTTTTTAATAAAAAAATGGATATACTAAATCTAATATAATAAATAACAAAATCCTCTGCTCACCTCTATTCAAGTATTTATATATTGCTAAGTTGTCATTTTCAATTCATCATTCAAATCAATTATTAGTCTAGAAAATCATTTACTCTGTTAACTTTTGCTTAATAATAAGTTAAAAAAAAAAATTACTTAATAATAGATCGGAAGAAAATTAATTAAAAAATTAGAAAGCTTTTGCAACAGTTTGATTGACTTCCTCTTGACATGAACATTTTATTGTATTAACTTTTGCCTTAAAAATAATTTAGGAAAAAAAAATTACTTTATAGTAGTTCCAAAGTAAATTAATTAAGACAATTAGAAAGCTTTTGCAACTGTTTTTCAAGGTAGTAGTCAATGTCAACGAAATACAAATAAGGTGAAATATCTTTTGGATCTTCTGGTCACTCTAGCAAAACGATCCCGCCATAAACATGTGCAACATTAATAAAAAATAAAAATATCATTTTAATAAATAATAGAAGGTCATATATATTGATCTAATTGCATGTCTTTTTGTGATAAAGTTGATAGAAAACAGCAAACTATCATCAACCAATTATCAAAATCACATATAGATATTTATCTTTGATCGATGTAGTTAGTGGTAAAGAGTATTCATTCAACTTGATAATCATTTGGGTTCGAATTACGCCATTGTATGTAATATTCAAAATATATATAAATTTTCAATTTTATTAAAATATTTAGGAGGTCTTTCAAGAAAAAAAATACAAAAATCTTGGAAATTAATAAAAGCATGAAGTGGTATGGAAATATTGAACAGGAGCTATTAAAAGTATACATGAGGAATTGTAGTTGTGTGTCTTGTCCAACCGAATATGTGGCTATATACTTTATTGAAACGTGATACGAATGGATAGAGACTAGACTTAATGAGCAATTTCAGTTCAGCCTCACGTTATGCAAGTTGCTTATTAAAACAAGCACTCCATCTATTCTTCTCTCTTTTTCTTTTTGTTTGGCCAATATATATATATATATATATATGTACAATTTCATTATCAATTCCTAATTAGACTTGGCGGGAAGACTTGTTGATGGCAGCTTTTTTTATTTTTAATAGAAACTCAGTTAAGAATGTAAAAGAGATTATTTTGTGAGTTAAGTTGTGAAAATCAGTATTAATTTATAGAGAGATGTATAACGCTGGAGCGGGGGCAGTCATGCATCTTTTTAATTAAAAAAATGGATATATTATACCTAATACAATAAATAGCAAAATCCTCTATTCAATTATTTATATATAACTAAGTTGTCGTTTTCAATTCATCATTCAAATCAATTATTAGACTTGACAATCATTTACTCTATTAACTTTTGCTTGTTATGCTCAGCGAAAATTAAACGAATACACAACTACTAATGCTAGCTATTAAATATAAATAACAAATATTAATAAAGCAGAAAAGCAGAAAAATAAATGCAAAGCGAAAAAAGAAAGAACACACCAGAAATTTACGTGGTTCGGTATAAAACCTACGTCCACGGGCGTTGCTGAAAATTTCCACTAGCTCCAAAGCAAAATATTACAAAATCTGGGTAAGAACCAAAAACCCAGAAACATATGGGGAGAAAACAAGAATAATACAAATATATGGATCTTTTATAATTCTTGTTTATTTTTTTGGAGTACAAAATCAATTAACTAAAGGACTTATTTATAGTCCACCAAACATCCCACCATTTGTTATGTTTTAGATGTGGGATTGCTAACAAGGCTAATTTAGCCAAAAAATCAACAAATCTCCACCTTGGCGTATTAGCCTTCAGCAATGCCTTCATATATGCCTTTTAGACTTTCAAAATGTTGATCAAGTCCAAACAATGGTTGAACTTGATTGCTGTCACCACTTTGGTCATCATATCTGCAGGATTATCAGCAGTCCCAATTTTCTATAAGAGAATCGACTCTTCACTCAGAATTTCCCGCACAAAGTGATATCGGACATCAATATGCTTGGTACGAACATGGAATACCGGATTCTTTGCTAAATGAATGGCACTTTGACTATCCGAGTAAATAGCAATATTCTTTTGTCCCACTCCCAACTCTACCAGTAATCCTTGTAACCAAATTGCTTCCTTCACAGCCTTTGTCAATGCCATATACTCTGCTTCTGTCGTAGACAAAGCAACTGTTGACTGTAAAGTAGACTTCCAACTTACAGGAGCTCTCGCAAGAGTGAATACATATCCAGTAGTTGATCGTCGTTTATCCAAATCACCAGCATAATCTGAATCAACATATCCGATTGCAAACTGACCAAGTGAATCTTCCCTCTGAAATATCAAACCAAAATCTACTGTTTTTAACAAGTACCGTAGAATCCATTTCACAGCTTGCCAATGTCCTTTACCAGGATCATGCATATACCTGCTCACAACTCCAACCGCTTGCGAAATGTCAGGTCTTGTACACACCATAGCATACATCAGACTACCAACTGTATTAGAATATGGAACACGAGACATGTACTCTCGTTCTTCATCAATACTCGGAGATAATGATGCACTCAACTTGAAATGAGGAGCAAGTGGCGTACTTACAGATTTTGACTGTTCAGATACACCAAAACGCTGTAATACCTTCATCAGATATTGCTTCTGAGTCAAACAAACCTTGCCTTTTCCTCTATCTCTGCTAATCTCCATACCGAGAATCTTCTTAGCTTCACCCAAATCCTTCATTTCAAACTCTGAACTCAACTGAGTTTTCAGCTTCTCAATCTCCACTTTGCTCTTAGAAGCTATCAACATATCATCAACATATAAGAGCAAGTAGATGAAGGAACCATCTTGTAGCTTTTGAAAGTATACGCAATTATCAAATTTGCTTCTGGTGTACTCTTGTCCTATCATAAATTGATCAAATCGCTTGTACCATTGTCTCGGAGACTGTTTCAAACCATAAAGCGATTTCTTCAATTTGCAAGCCCAATTTTCTTTTCCAACAACATTGAATCCATCTGGCTGAGTCATATAGATTTCCTCTTCCAAATCACCATGTAAAAATGCAGTTTTTACATCCATTTGAACTAGTTCCAAATCCAATTGAGCTACAAGGGCCAATAAAATTCTAATGGAAGAGTGTTTCACAACTGGAGAAAATACCTCATTATAGTCAATCCCTTCCTTCTGAGCATAGCCTTTCGCCACCAACCTTGCCTTGTAGCGGACATCTTCTTTGTTAGGAAATCCCTCTTTCTTAGTAAACATCCATTTGCACCCAATTGTCTTCTTATTCTTCGGTAGTTGAGCTAGCTCCCATGTTTCATTCTTCCGAAGAGACTGCATTTCTTCATCCATAGCTTTCTTCCACTTATCAACTTCAGAACATTGGACTGCTTCTCCGTAAGTGGAAGGAACATCATCATCTACAATTGGAAGTGCATAGGCCACCATATAAGCAAAACGAGCAGGTCTGCGAATCTCACGTCTTGGCCTATTTGTTGCAATTGATTCTTGTTGCTGCGAAGGTTCTTGGGTAGGAACCTCTTCTTCTCCTTCTTCTTCAGTAACCTCCTCGATCATAGGAGTGTCATCATCTGCATAAACAATTCTAGCTGGATTATTTGTTGACTCTATCTGTTTCTGAAAAAACTCCACCTGCTTCCGAGTAGACTCCACCTGTTGCGGATTACCCTCAACAATATCTTCTATTTTCTTTTTCAGCATCGAAGACTCATCAAAAGTAACATCCCTGCTGAAGATTATCTTCTTCGAATTAGGATATAAAAGACGATACCCTTTCACCCCTGAAGACATCCCCACAAATATAGCTTTCTTTGCTCTCGGATCCAATTTAGATTCCTTTAGATGATAATAAGCAGAACAACCAAAGACATGTAAAGAATCATAATCAGTAACAGGTTTTCCAGACCATACCTCCAATGGAATTCTACCACCGATCACTGTTGACGGTAAGCGATTAATGAGATGACATGCATAAGTCACTGCCTCAGCCCAAAACTCCTTGCCCAACCCAGCATTGGACAACATACACCGAACTTTCTCCAGCAACGTTCGGTTCATGCGTTCTGCCACCCCATTCTGTTGTGGTGTGTGTCTAACTGTAAAATGACGTACAATACCCGCATCTTGACAGACCTCTCGAAAAGATTTACTGCAATATCCACCTCCATTATCTGTTCTGAGGTACTTAATCTTTCTCCCAGCCTGAGTCTCAATCATCTTTTTCCAATTAAGGAAAATCCCAAGTACATCATCCTTTTTCTTCATTGTGTATACCCAAACTCTTCTGGAAAAGTCATCAACAAATGTAACAAAATAGTGTTTACCACTCAAGGAGGCTGTCCTAGTGGGTCCCCACACATCAGAGTGAACATAATCCAAAATACCTTTAGTATCATGAACTGCAGTTGCAAACTTCACTCTCGTCTGCTTTCCCAGAACACAATGTTCACAAAAATCTAACTTGCAGGTTTTTACTCCTTTCAACAAGCCTTGATCCACCAAACTGTTTAAAGCTTTCTCACCTGCATGCCCCAGACGCATATGCCATAACCTAATCATATCTGAATCAACATCCTTCTCTGATACTACTGCTGCTGATTCAGTAACTGTACTACCATTGTAGTAGTACAAGTTGTTCTTCCTTGTACCTTTCATTACCACCAAAGCCCTAGATACCACTCTCATAACTCCATCTCTGATAGATACCGTGTAGCCTTTAGATTCTAAGGCTCCCAATGATATGAGATTCTTCTTCAAATCTGGAACATACCGAACTTCTGTCAAAACTCTGGTCGATCCATCATAATTCTTCAATCAAATTGAACCTATCCCCTTAGTTTTGCATGAGTTATCATTACCCATGAGCACAATTCCACCATCTAGCTCTTCGAAGTTGAAGAACCATTCCTTATGTGGACACATATGATAAGTACAACCCGAATCTAAAATCCACTTACCAGATCTAGATGTTGATGATAGATTAACCAACACAAAATCTTCTTCCTCACGTTCGGCTACATATGCATCAGAAGTAACTTTACCCTTGCCCTTATCTTTCTTCTGTAGCTTCGGACAATCTTTCTTCCAATGCCCTTTCTCATGACAAAAGGCACATTCATCTTTATCAGGTCTTTTCCTTGATTGTGATCTGCTTCTTCTTTCTTGTTTTCGACTCTTACTTCTTCCCCTAACTGTAAGCGCCTCTGCTGATTCATCCCTATTCTCTTTCTGATCTTTCTTACGAATTTCATAATTAAGCAAAGCTGCACACACTTCTTCAAAAGACAATTTTTCTTTCCCATGAATAAGCGTAATGCACAAATAATCCAACTCATCAGGAAGAGATCCTATCAACAGCATGGCCTTCTGCTCATCTTTGAACGTTTCATCCAAATTCAACAAATCAGCTAACAAACGGTTGAAATTATCAATATGGTCATTGATATTCAAACCTGGTTTCAACTGAAGACGGTACAACCTCTTCAACAAATATAGCCGATTCTCATTGCTTTTCTTCATATATTTGTTCTCTAGCGCCTTCCACAATTTACTAGCAGAGGTTTCCTTCATGAACGGATACTTCTGCTCTCTACAGAGACATGAGCGAATTAAACCACATGCCTTCGCATTTTGCCTCTCCCAATCTTTTTCCTCAATATTCTCTGGTCTTGTTTCTTCCAGAACAATATCCAAATCTTGTTGATACAAGACGTCCGTAACTTCACTTTGCCATAGGCCAAAATTATTTCGATCATCAAATTTCTCTACTTCAATTTTTACATGTGAAGATGAAGACATTTCTGCTTTACACCAAAAGTTTTTATGCCAATAGCTTGGTGATCAAATGAATAGTACTCAAAAGGTAAGCTCCCAGGAAAGGCTGGAGGGGTCACAAACGGTCCCACTTAAAATCCAATCTCCTTAGACAATTATAGTCTTTTTGACAGAACTTCCCTAAATTGTAACTATTCCAAAATAACATCGAAACTCTACAAACAAATATTTAATAGCTAGCTAATGCCCTAGACAATTTCCCAGATCAATCGAAACCTAGGGCTCTGATACCACTTGTTGTGCTCAGCGGAAATTAAACGAATACACAACTACTAATGCTAGCTATTAAATATAAATAACAAATATTAATAAAGCAGAAAAGCAGAAAAATAAATGCAAAGCGAAAAAAGAAAGAACACACCAGAAATTTACGTGGTTCGGTATAAAATCTACGTCCACGGGCGTTGCTGAAAATTTCCACTAGCTCCAAAGCAAAATATTACAAAATCTGGGTAAGATCCAAAAACCCAGAAACATATGGGGAGAAAACAAGAATAATACAAATATATGGATCTTTTACAATTCTTGTTTATTTTTTTGGAGTACAAAATCAATTAACTAAAGGACTTATTTATAGTCCACCAAACATCCCACCATTTGTTATGTTTTAGATGTGGGATTGCTAACAAGGCTAATTTAACCAAAAAATCAACATTGCTTAATAATAAGTTCAAAAAAAAAAAAAAACTTTTGCTTGATAATAGTTCGAAAGAAAATAAATTATGAAAACTAGAAAGCTTTTGCAACAGTTTTATCAACTTCCTCCTCGTGCGAACATTTTATTGAATTAACTACAGTTCAATTACTTTCTAGGGTTATCATACTTATATATGAATTTGAATCGTTCTGAGATCTGAATTTTATTTTATG
Organism: Dimocarpus longan; assembly: GCA_022984855.1. Taxonomy (NCBI): domain Eukaryota; kingdom Viridiplantae; phylum Streptophyta; class Magnoliopsida; order Sapindales; family Sapindaceae; genus Dimocarpus; species Dimocarpus longan. Next base: position 14,738,076 of record CM041020.1, read on the forward strand.
ACATATAAGATTTATAATCAACTAAATACAAATTAGATGAAATATTATTTGGATCTTCAAATCACTCTAGCAAAACGATCCCATCACAAACATGTGTAATATTTATTAAAATAAAAATAAAATTTTAATAAATAATAGAAAGTCCATCTAAACTGACCCAACTACTAGTCTTGCTATGATAAAGTTGATGGAAAACAACAAACTAGCATCTACCAATTATCAAAATCATATACATATATATATATATATATATATATATATATAAAGATTAACATGACAACAAAAAATCTACTTTATTAATGGGACGCCAACTATTGCCTATTATCACTTGAAGGTTTGATATGATCAATGTACACATTATATAATCCTTGTCAAATATCTTAAACATTCGTAAATCTCATCCGTATCTTTCTTTCAAAACATTTTTAATATGATATTCATTGGCCTTTGGTATTAAAAATTAACATACTGTAAAAAAATCAAATGTGAAATTGACAGAAAAGCTAGGTGATGAACACCCTTCTCACAACGCTTCTTTTTTTACTTTTTATATCAACTGACAAAGAAAAAGCATGTAATCATGTATAAATTTCGAACCTTTAGAATACACATAATACCTGTGTACATATACTACGTACCTTGTCTTTCTCATAATCATATTTGATGAAGCGGTCACCCCAAATACTTGGAGCAAAATTTGCTCTCCGACGCATTTCTTGGGCTTTCTCGGAAACAAGTAAGACTTGGGCGGTTGACATGTTGATGGCAGCTCTTTTTACTTTTAAGAGAAACTCAATTAAGAAAATAGAGGAGATTATTTTGTGAGTTAAGTTGTGAAAATCAGTCGTAATTTATAGAGAGATACATATGGCTGGTGCCGGGGCAATCACGCATCTTTTTAATTAAAAAATGGATATACTAAAACTAATATAATAAATAACAAAATCCTCTGTTCAACTCTATTCAAGTATTTATATATTGATTTTATATTCATCATTCAAATCAATTATTAGTCTAGAAAATCATTTACTCTATTAACTTTTGCTTAATAATAAGTTAAAAAAAAATTACTTGATAATAGATCACAAGAAAATTAATTAAGAAAATTAGAAACCTTTTGCAACAGTTTGATTGACTTCCTCTTGACATGAAAATTTTATTGTATTAACTTTTGCTTTAAAATAATTTAGGAAAAAAAAATTACTTTATAGTAGTTCGAAAGTAAATTAATTAAGACAATTAGAAAGCTTTTGCAACCGTTTTACAAGGTAGTAGTCAATGTCAACGAAATACAAATAAGGTGAAATGTCTTTTGGATCTTCTGAGCACTCTAGCAAAACGATCCCATCATAAACATGTGCAATATTTATAAAAATAAAAATATCATTTTAATAAATAATAGAAAGGCCACATATATTGATCCAACAGCATGTCTTTTTGTGATAAAGTTGATGGAAAACAACAAACTATCACCAACCAATTATCAAAATCACATATAGATATTTATCTCATATCGATGTAGTTAGCGATAAAGAGTATTCATTCAACCTGATAATTATTCATGTTCGAATTACCCAATTGTTTGTAATATCTAAAAAATATATAAATTTTCAATTTTAGTAAAAATATATAGAAGGTCTTCCAAGAAAAAAAAATATAAAAATCTAGGAAATTAGTAAAAGCATGATACGAATATGTGGCTATATACTTTATTGAAACGTGATACGAATGGACAGAGACTAGACTTAATGAGCAATTTCAGTTCAGCCTCACGTTATGCATGTTGCTTATTAAAACAAGCACTCCATCTATTCTTCTCTCTTTTTCTTTTTTGTTTGGCCAATATATATATATATATATATATATGTACAATTTCATTATCAAATCCTAATTAGACTATGACAGCTTTTTTTTTTTTTTTTAATAGAAACTTAATTAAGAATGTAAAAGAGATTTTTTTTTTTTTTTGAGAGAATCATTATATCTTAACCAACAGAAGAGGAAACAACAGCTGAAACTTCAGCAGGTGGAGCACAAAAATTATCCCGCTCTACAGAATTTAACAGCCAAGGAGGAAAAGAATGCCTCCAGACCGTGGGACTATTAAAACCCAAAGCCCACTGTGTTAAAGATGCCACTTAAAGTAGCTATTGTTGTCAGCCACATAAAGTAGCTATTGTTGTCAGCTCCTGATTGGTTATTGTTGTAGCTACTTTGTCATTATATAATTGGTCCACCTCAACTCTAGTTAGTTAAGATTGTAACTAACTGAAACCTGGATGTATATAAGCTGAGGTACTGCTCTATTGTAAAGGAGTATGATGAAATAAAATCACAATTAGTTTCTTGGAGGTTCTCTGATTCAAGAGCTCTCTGCTTCTACATGGTATCAGAGCCACTGGTGTGCACATCAATGGCGGCTGCAGGAGAAGCTTCAAGTCCACACAGTGAAGTCAACATCAATAACTCAACAACTCTAAATCAGGTACAAGCATCATCCTTCCCCACGGACTTGAACTTCAATTTACCATTGAAGTTAGATCAAAACAATTTTGTTTTATGGAAATCGTAAGTCCTCCCAGCCATTAGGGCTTATGATCTTGTGGAGTTTATATTTGGAACAAAAAAGAGTCCTAAAAAGTATATTGAAGAGATTAATGATGAATTTGGTGAGGAGTCAAGAATTGTGAATCCTGAGTTTGTCAAGTGGAAAAAAGCAGATCAACTGCTTGTATGTTGGTTGCTTTCCACTTTGACTCCTTCAATCTTGAGTTAAGTAACACATTGTGTTACATCATGCGAAGTATGGCAAACCTTGGAGAAACTGTACTCTCAGCAATCACTAGTCAAGATTATGCAAATAAGATCTCAGCTTTAGTCGACAAAGAAAGGAACCTTGTCAATTTCAGATTACATTGTTAAAATGAAGACACTTGCTGATGCATTAGGTGCAGCAGGCCAACCAGTGTCAGACAGAGATTTAGTCATGCATATTTTGGAAGGTCTCAGTAGTGAATTTGATGCAGTTGTAGTAAACTTGACTTCTTAGTTAAACAATTCAGGGGGGATGTTACTTCAAGATGCTCAGTTTTTGTTAATGAGTTATGAGACTAGGATGGAACAATAAGCTGCAGTGGATTCAATTGCTACTAGACATACCATTGCTAACTATCCTTATAGTGACAAGATTGGACAGCATGGAGGAAGGCAGAACTATAGCAGAGGAAGAAGAGGCAGAGGAAGAGGCCGAAATGGTGGAAGAGCTAGTCTTAGAATTCAGTGCCAACTTTGTGGAAAACCTGGACACTATTAAGCTATTTTCTTTTATAGGTTTGATCATAGTTTTCAGGGAAACCGAAGATCATTTCAAGGAGGTCAAGATGCAATTTCAGGTTCAGGTGGATTTCAAGGTCATCATGCTGCTGTTCAAGGAACTTTGCAGCCAGCACACGCTTTGTATGCACCCTCACACAGATCATCACAAGCTTATTACATTGCTCAAGGTTCAGAAGATGCTTGCTGCTTAGACAGTGGAGCAACAAACCACTGCACCTCAGAACTTAGCAACCTCAGTCTCAAGAATGAATACAAAGGTCCTGAGAGATTGATAGTTGGCAATGGTAACAAATTACCTATCTCACACATTGGTTTTTCTATAATTCCTTCATGCACACAACCCACTAAATCTCTTTATTTGAAACACATTTTACATGTGCCTAGCATAACAAAAAACTTGTTAAGCATATCTCAATTCACAAAAGATAATAATGCTATAGTTGAATTTGACTCATATGGTTGCATGATAAAGGATCGGAATTCGAAGAGAATACTTCTTCAAGGGCAGTAGAAAGATGGATTATACCATCTTAAAATACCATCTTCCAATTTTAAAACACCGCATGGCTTGAATACTGGTGCGGGATCTCGAGTGTGTTTGTCAACTTTCAAGTGTATTGAAGAAAATCAATTGAATCCTCCTCAGTCTAGTGATCATAGTCAGTCTTTACATTCTAATGGTTCTACTGCATTCTCTAGTGTGAAGCCTTCTTGTACATATAAAGGTTCAAACACTTGTCAATCTGTCAATAAGTTTCATTCAGCAAATGTTTTGGATATGTATAGATGTTCCTTTGATTGTAAAAGTCTTTGTGATATAAATAAAGCTTGCAATAGTGTTACTTTGTTGGTTCCAGTGATGTTTCTTCAAAATGTGATCAAATAAATCAATGGCATCATAAACTTGGTCATCCATCTTTTAGAATTATGAACCAAGTTCTTAAATTCTTAAAAATACCAGTTCCATCTGACTATGATAAGTTTTGTGATGCTTGTCAATGTGGTAAAGCACATCAGCTACCATATTCAACCTTTACAACCAAAACCTTTGCTCCTCTTGAGTTAGTGTGTGATGATATATGAGGACTAGCACCAGTTCTCTCATCTCATGGTTTTAGATATTATATACATTTTGTAGACCACTTTACAAGATATACATGGATTTTTCCCCTTCATACCAAATCTCAAGTTAGAGAAGTGTTTGTTAAAAATACTGCAAAACTTATGTTTGATACCAAACTTAAGTGTGTTCAAAGTGACCTTGGAGCTGAGTTTAGAGCTCTTCACAACATTTTTAGCAAACAAGGTATTCAATTTAGGTACTCTTGTGCATATTCTCATAAACAAAATGGCCTTGCTGAGAGGAAGCATAGGCATATTGTTGAAACTGGTCTAACTTTATTCTCTCAAGCAAAAATGCCACTTAAGTTATGGTGGGAAGCTTTCACTACTGTTGTTCACCTTATAAATAGACTACCAACCCCAATTCTTAACTTCAAGTCCCCATATGAAGTTGTTTATCATCATAAGCCACACTATCATGAGCTCAAAGTTTTTGGTTGTGCATGTTATCTTTTACTCAGGCCTTATGATAGAGTCAAGTTTAATTTTCATTCTACAAAGTGCTTATTCATTGGCTACTGTCTTCGGCAAAAAGGCTATAAATGTTTACACCCTTCCGGACGAGTATATGTGTCACGAGATGTAGTGTTTCATGAGTCTGAGTTTCCTTTCCCCATATTGTTTTCCTCATCTTCAACATCTACAGAATCTTCTACTAGTTCTACTCTTCCTGTATCTATGTTATACACCCCACCAACACCTCAAGCAACTTCTAGAAATGATCCTACATCATGCACTAATAAGTCAATTCACACTATAGCACAGTCTCTAGACCATTCACACACTCCAAATGTATCACATCTTCACAAAACAGATCACCCTTACACTCACAATTCCTCAACTTTACATACAACAGATCCTGCCATACCATTTTGTATCAATCTACCAGCATCCCATCCTATATCATCTTCTAAGCATCCTATGATAACTAGGCACAAATCCCAAAATATGATAGCCTTAACCAATGAAATAGCCAATCTGCAGTCCTCTCTTGAGCCTAAAAATGTTAGTGAAGCCTTGAGTAATGAAAAGTGGAGGGCTGCTATGGAAGATAAGTACATGGCTCTTATCAAAAATAATACTTGGTCCTTAGTTCCCTATCAATCTAATATGAATGTGATAGGCAACAAATGGATTTTCAAAGTCAAGTATAATGCAGATGGTAGTATACAAAGATACAAAGTAAGACTTGTTGCCAAAGGTTTCCATCAGAATGGTGGTCTTGATTACTTTGAGACTTTTAGTCCTGTTGTGAAAGTGTCTACAATTCGAATTGTCCTTAGTCTAGCAGTCTCCTTGCAATGGCAGATAGAACAACTTGATATTAACAATGCTTTTCTTAATGGAGAGTTACAAGAGACTGTCTACATGGTTCAGCTTGAAGGGTTCACTCATCCTCAATTATCTCAGCATGTTTGTAGGCTGCACAAGTCATTTTATGGGTTGAAACAAGCACCACGTGCTTGGTATGATAAATTGAAGGCTGCTCTTCTTACTTGGGGGTTCATCAATTCAAAAGCAGATAGTTCCTTGTTCATTCAGCATCATTCCACTATGACATTCTTGTCACAGGATCTAGTTCAACTCTTATCGCTCAAGTCATTTGACAGCTGCATTCCACATTTGCTCTAAAATTACTTGGCAATCCAAGTTACTTTCTTGGTTTTGAAACAACCAGAACATCTACTGGTTTACATCTTTCTCAGACAAAGTATGCTACTGACATCTTAAAGAGGACCAACATGTTTTATTCCAAACCGTGTCCAACTCCGATGGTTTATGGTTCTCAGCTGACTAAGGAATCTGGTGACCAATTTTCAGATTCTACCTTGTATAGAAGCACAGTGGGAGCTTTGCAATATTTGACCATATCTCGACTTGACCTGTCTTTTGTAGTAAATAAGCTAAGTCAGTACTTAGCTGCTCCAACAACCTCTCACTGGCTTGCTTGCAAAAGGGTGTTGAGATATATCAAAGGTACACTCACTTATGGTTTGTATTTCCAGCCTTCCTCAAAACTTGATCTTGTGTGCTTTGTTGATGCCGATTGGGGAAGCTGTTTAGATGACAGAAAGTCCACCTCAGGTTTGTGCTTATTCCTAGGAAACAGTCTTATTACTTGGAGTGCTAGGAAGCAACGAGTTGTTGCTCGTTCAAGTACAGAGGCAGAGTACCGTGCCTTGGCACAAGCTGCAATTGAAATTTTGTGGACATTGTCTTTGTTGTCAGAGCTGCACATGAAAGTTTCTGGCATTCCTGTCATATGGTGTGATAATACTTGTGCAGCCTCTTTAGCTCACAATTCAGTTCTTCACTCTCACACAAAGCATGTTGAACTTGATCTTCATTTTCTTCGTGATAACATAGCTGCCAATGTTTTTGATGTTAGATATGTTCCATCCATAGATCAGGTTGCTGACATATTTACTAAACCATTGCAGCAAAGTAGATTTGACAAGTTAAAGACCAAACTGATAGTGGACAAATCCACCATCAGTTTGAAGGGGGATGTTAAAGATGCCACTTAAAGTAGCTATTGTTGTCAGCCACTTAAAGTAGCTATTGTTGTCAGCTCCTGATTGGTTATTGTTGTAGCTACTCTGTCATTATATAATTGGTTCACCTCAGCTCTAGTTAGTTAAGATTGTAACTAACTGAAACCTGGATGTATATAAGCTGAGGTACTGCTCTATTGTAAAGGAGTATGATGAAATAAAATCACAATTAGTTTCTTGAAGGTTCTCTGATTCAAGAGCTCTTGAACTATACAATGAGCAACATTGTTGCATTCTCTATGCACAAAACCAATGGGACCTAGCCTATGAACTTTCAAAATGGACCTAATATCAAATATGATATTTCCAATATCCTGACAAGAGGAGCTTTCTCCATTACAGAGGTTTACTACTGATAGAGCATCTGATTCTAGGCGGAGAGGTATAAAGTGATTGTGAGTCACAATAGACAAGCCCTTCAGAATAGCATAAGCTTCGGCAACGTCAGCCTCAGAGACATGACGAAGGGGGAAGGCTGCTGCAAACTGGATATGCCCCCAATGGTCTCGGACCACAACACCCAGACCAACCTTCTTTTTTACCTTATTCACGGCTGCATCACAGTTAATCTTGAAGACACCAGGAAGAGGAAGGGACCATACTGACGGAGGAGAGAGGGGGCCAGCGCTGGAAAGGAAGGAATTTGCTTGCTGAAATTCTTACAAAAGCAGACCAGCATGCCCCCAACAATCAGCAACAGAAGGGAGCTTGCTACCGTGGACCAAAGCATTCCTATTGAACCATATAAACCAAGCAGCCACAACAAATTGAGCCACTAGACTGATAACAGAGAAAACGAAAGCCAATCTATCCATGAAGTCAACAAAGTTTATGTAAAAGAGATTATTTTGTGAGTTAAGTTGTGAAAATCAGTATTAATTTATAGAGAGATGTATAACGCTGGAGCGGGGGGCAGTCATGCATCTTTTTAATTAAAAAAATGGATATATTAGACCTAATACAATAAATAGCAAAATCCTCTATTCAATTATTTATATATAACTAAGTTGTCGCTTTCAATTCATCATTCAAATCAATTATTAGACTTGACAATCATTTACTCTATTAACTTTTGCTTAATAATAAGTTAAAAAAAAAAAAAAAAAAAACTTTTGCTTTGTAATAGAAAGCTTTTGCAACAATTTTATCAACTTCCTCCTTGTGCGAACATTTTATTGAATTAACTGTAGTTCAATTACTTTATAGGGTTATTATACTTATGAATTTGAATCGTTCTGAGATCTGAATTTTATTTTATGACATATAAGATTTATAATCAACTAAATACAAATTAGATGAAATGTCATTCGGATTTTCAAATCACTCTAGCAAAATGATCCCATCACAAACATGTGTAATATTTGTTAAAATAAAAATAAAATTTTAATAAATAATAGAAAGCCCATCTAAACTGACCCAACTACTAGTCTTGCTATGATAAAGTTGATGAAAAACAACAAACTAGCATCTACCAATTATCAAAATCACACACACACACATATATATATATATATATATATATATACATACATATATAAAGAGAAAGAGAGCTTTGATTGATGTAGTCAATGATAAGGAGCATTCAGTCAACAATATGACAATCATTCAGGTTCAAATTGCCCCCAGTATAAAATATTTAAAAAAATAAAATATATAGTTTTTCAATTTTAGTAAAAATATTTTGTAATTCTTTCCAAAAAAAACAAAAAAACAAAAATCTATGAAATTAGTAAAAGCAGGATGTGTTGTGGAAAAACCGTATAGGAACAATTAAAAATATACATGAAGAATTATAGTTGTGTGTCTTGCGCCAGAACCGAATATGTGGCCATATATTTTATTGAAACATGATGCGAACGGACAGAGACTAGACTTAATGAGTAATTTCGGTTCAGCCTCACATACTGCTTGTTGCTTATTAAAACAACCACTCCATCTATGCTGCTGTATTTTTCTTTTTGTTTGGCCTATATAGATAATTGCATTATCAAATCGTGATTAGACTTGGCTGCTAGACATGTTGACACATTCACATTTCTTTAATACCTACTTCGAACTATTTTATTTAAAATTTTTTTTCTTGGAGTAAGTTTTAAAAAAGTTTTTAATTAAATTGTTATCAGTTGCCATGTGAGTGCGAGAGGACCATGATCGGACAATCACGTGACCGTCGTCCATTCCAAGTGGCATTCAAGGAGACATTTAGATTTACAAAAGACAAAGCTACCGCGTCCCCTACTATTGGTCCTTGTTTTAGTGATTGAGTCTATTAACTGGTTTTGCCGGCGTAGTGTCGTTATTATTATTATTTTTTTTGTTGGGTTGGGTTCAAAATCAATAAAATCACATTTTATTTTAACTTGCAAGTGTAATCTTCATCGTAACTGCATATTTCAATAAAGTTGTGGCCTCAATTTTAAATCCCAACATTAACAAAATGTGTAGCATGGCTCTTAATTATGTCCTTTCTTATAAAAGAAAACGTAATTAAAAAAATAAAAAAAAAGATTAACATGACAACAAAAAATCTACTTTATTAATGGGACGCCAACTATTGCCTATTATCACTTGAAGGTTTGATACGATCAATGTATACATTATATAATCCTTGTCAAATATCTTAAACATTGGTAAATCTCTTTCGTATCTTTCTTTCAAAACATTTTCAATATGATATCCATCTGCCTTTGGTATTAAAAATTAACATATTGTAAAAAAATCAAATGTGAAATTAACAGAAAAGCTAGGTGATGAACACCCTTCTCGCAACGCTTCTTTTTTTCACTTTTTATATCTACTGATTTTACATTTCCTACATCCAGCACCCGTCTCTCGGAAATCATAAACATTTCTGTTTAATTTAGATATAATCATTTATGTTTTGAGTTATTTGTCTCTTCCAAATTTTGAAATAATTATATTATATATAGTTTGAAAGAATGCACATAATCACCTTTTGTTTGTTTGTTGTCAACCTTTTACTTTTTTAAAAAAAGAAATAGCTGCGCACATCCAATCTAATGAAATAAAGGCTTAACCCTTTATTATTAAGATAAAAAGGAAAATAGAAAATACTGTTTTATTGAGAAACAATGCAAATTAACCGATGCATTTGGAACAAATACGTGGAAATCAAAACTAAGAAACTAATACAAAGCGAGCTAAATTTGTAAAAAGGCAGACCCCAGACACCAGGATTGCAAGGGATCAATTATTGTCACAACATATTATTGTTATTGAAAGCTATTCCTCTCACACCATGATAACTAATGAGCAGTGAACAACGCAGAGAGCCATCTGATTTTGCTTACATAGGAACAGGATCTACAAGCACTGATTCAATATAAGCTTTCATCTGTTCCCCAACAATTGTATAGTCATCCCCCTTTTCGTAAAAAAGATGTATAATTCTTGGGTAGTTGAAAATAAACATGAGGACAGTCCTGGGCAGATGGGCGTGTTTGAGAAATTCTTCATTTACATCCTTCCATGCCTTATCAAGTAGCTTATGCATTTTTTTGTATGCCTCTTCTTCTGAGATACCATACTGTTTCATGTAAATCTCAACACTGGAGGCTGCGTATCCCCTTTCTCCCTCAAACTGCATGCATGTGTATGATATATATATTACCCCAAACAATAAAACCTGGTTAAAGTGCACATGAATAATAGCTAAGTCTCAAATGCGGACAATTCACAGCAGTTTCAGTCTAAACTGGTCACATAATTAACAATACATTCACGTTATTACCTCATTTTTTGAAGGAAATGGTGTGAATAGCCCACTCTAAAGAGACTATAATATTAAACATGAGTTATAAGAAAATAAAATAGTAATTAATTAGCCCCGAAGTGGGGTGGCACGATCTCTCCAATTTTCGAGAAAGCAGAAGGATAAGATTCGAGCATCATAGTTCACAAAAGCGTTAGCAATTTTCTCACTTAATGTAGATAGACCTCTCCAACCTATAAGAGCAGCATTTCGATGGGAAAAAAAAAAAGGGTAATTAATTCATACCTTATGTGATCTGATGTCATCCATGAGTCTAAAATGCAATTCTGATGTTGTGATAATTGTGGGTCTACTCAACACCCAGTCAAGGATTTCTTTTTTACCAAAGTCCGTGGTAATTAACAATAGTATTGTAAGGGAGCCTGCACCACCAGTTACTAGCGATGCTTGCAAGTACTCTTCCATTGTTGGAACTCGTTTATCATTAATCCATTTGGCCTCGTCAAAATTGGCACGAACAGCAATTTTCACCTGCCACGCATTAAAAAAAAAAAAAAGTAATGACCAATTAATTATGTCAAACATGAATCTACAAGAAATAGCAAAGCAAGAGGTGATTAATAGTTTCTTAACTAATGGTTAGGTAATGTTACTCATCAATAACAACTATTTGATCGCTAAAGGTAACCACCCTTACAACCAATCCAATGGTTGTTATTAATAGGTAAGTTTACCCAATCAATGGCTTGGGGTGGTGAAATTTGTTTATATATACCACTTCCTTTGCATAATGGACTCGAGATTGTGGCCATCCGTTCTTTGCCATTTCTCCCTCAACTTCTTTGGAGAAATCCAAAAGTAACTGATAAATGATTTGCATGTATTCAGGAAGTTGGTCCATACAACTCGCATCCCACCTGAAATTCGAAAAGTATGTACAGAATAAGTTACTTCTCCTTTAATTTTTCAAATAATTGACACCGTTTTTGTGATAAAAATCAAACCTTTCGACTGCTTCGGCAAAGATTGTGAGCTCTTCAAATGTGCCATATGCATCATAGAGATCATCCACAACGGTTAAAATATATATTAGTTTGGCAATAAATATTCTAGCAAGAGAGTACTGGGGCTCATGAACCATTCCAAGTACCCAAAGATAACCCTCAACCATTCTTTCCCTTACAAAAGGTATTTGTTCAATCGATTCCTTCATCCATCTGAAATAAATTATTTAATTAGTGATATATGCATACATACATACATATACATATATAGCCTTCTAAAGAACAAAAAAAGAAAAAAAGAAAAATGGAATTGTAACAAAACTCACTTTGAAAGTTCGTTAAGTTCTTTCTTGTGCAATGATTGAAGCAGATTGAAATCCAATTTTGCAAGCTTTAATAAAGCTTGATTATGTGAAGGCTCATCTTGATAGATAGAGATGTAATGCCGAGCCTCAACTCTCGGAACACACTTGTGCAACGGCTTGCGTAGAGCATGGAGTACTTGTGCCGCTAGAGGATTGGCTAAATGGACAGCCTTGGATTGAAGATGAGAGGTAGTGAAAGCAATGGCTTCATCGAGTATATCTTCTCCCTGCACTCCCACATGTGCTGCTTCATAAAAGCTCAACAATCCTGATACATCACTTGCCAAGGACTCTTCGAAATTGTCGTTGTCATTTTTGAACTTCTTGAATATATCTAACCCATGTATTATCAAAATTGTTATTTTAAAAAAAAAGAGAAAAAAAATTCCGAAGATGGAAGTTGAAACTAAAATGAGTTGACAAAAAGAGACTTAATTACCACATGAAACGGAGTGTCCATGTTGTCTTAAAAGTCGAAAACATAGAGCAGCAGTGTAGAGATCATATTGATGAGAATCATGTTTGTAAGTATCATATAGGTGCTGTAATACTTGTTGAATCTCAGTTTCAAAATGGTATCCCAGCCCTAGACGCTCGATTGTGTCAATTAACTCAAGCTGCTGCTTTGGTAGATAATGGTTAACACTAGCCAACAACTCCTTTCTCACTTCTTCCTTGAGTTGTTGAATCTCTTGCGATTGACGGGCATGATGTATCTGCTTAATTACATTATATAATCATGTGAAGATCTCATAAAATAACACTATAAAAAGCATTAATTTCTAAACTAATTAATAACCGTCAAAGAAAAAGCATGTAATCATGTATAAATTTCGAACCTTTAGAATACACATAATACCTGTGTACATGTGCTACGTACCTTGTCTTTCTCATAATCATATTTGATGAAGCGGTCACCCCAAATACTTGGAGCAAAATTTGCTCTCCGACGCATTTCTTGGGCTTTCTCGGAAACAAGTAAGACTTGGGCGGTTGACATGTTGATGGCAGCTCTTTTTACTTTTAAGAGAAACTCAATTAAGAATATGGAGGAGATTATTTTGTGAGTTAAGTTGTGAAAATCAGTCTTAATTTATAGAGAGATGCATATGCCTGGTGCCGGGGCAATCACGCAACTTTTTAATAAAAAAATGGATATACTAAATCTAATATAATAAATAACAAAATCCTCTGTTCAACTTTATTCAAGTATTTATATATTGCTAAGTTGTCATTTTCAATTCATCATTCAAATCAATTATTAGTCTAGAAAATCATTTACTCTATTAACTTTCGCTTAGTAATAAGTTAAAAAAAAAAAATTACTTAATAATAGATCGGAAGAAAATTAATTAAGAAAATTAGAAAGCTTTTGCAATAGTTTGATTGACTTCCTCTTGACATGAACATTTTCTTGTATTAACTTTTGCTTTAAAATAATTTAGGAAACAAATTACTTTATAGTAGTTCAAAAGTATATTAATTAAGACAATTAGAAAGCTTTTGCAACCGTTTTACAAGGTAGTAGTCAATGTCAACGAAATACAAATAAGGTGAAATGTCTTTTGGATCTGCTGATCACTCTAGCAAAACGATCCCGTCATAAACATGTGCAATATTTATAAAAATAAAAATATCATTTTAATAAATAATAGAAAGGCCATATATATTGATCCAACTGCATGTCTTTTTGTGATAAAGTTGATGGAAAACAACAAACTATCATCAACCAATTATCAAAATCACATATAGATATTTATCTCTAATTGATGTAGTTAGTGGTAAAGAGTATTTGTTCAATCTGATAATCATTCAAATTCGAATTATCCCATTGTATGTAATATTTAAAAAATATATAAAATTTCAATTTTAGTAAAAATATTTAGGGAGGTCTTCCAAGAAAAAAAAATACAAAAATCTAGGAAATTAATAAAAGCATGACGTGGTATGGAAAATTTGAACAGGAGCTATTAAAACTATACATGAAGAATTGTAGTTGTGTGTCTTGTGCAACCCAATATGTGGCTATATATTTTATTGCAACGTGATACGAATGGAAGCCTCACGTTATGCATGTTGCTTATTAAAACAAGCACTCCATCTATGCTCCTCTCTTTTTCTTTTTGTTTGGCCAATATATATATAAATATATATGTATGTATGTATGTATAATTTCAATATCAAATCCTAATTAGACTTGGCGGGAAGACTTGTTCATGGCAGCTTTTTTTATTTATAATAGAAACTCAGTTAAGAATGTAGAAGAGATTATTTTGTGAGTTAAGTTGTGAAAATCAGTATTAATTTATAGAAAGATGTATAAGGCTGGAGCCGGGTCAGTCGCGCATCTTTTTAATTAAAAAAATGGATATATTATACCTAATACAATAAATAGCAAAATTCTCTATTAATTATTTATGTATAACTAAGTTGTCGTTTTCAATTCATCATTCAAATCAATTATTAGACTAGACAATCATTTACTGTATTAACTTTTGCTTGATAATAATTCGAAAGAAACCTAATTGCGAAAATTAGAAAGCTTTTGCAATAGTTTTATCAACTTCCTCCTCCTATGAACATTTTATTGAATTAACTGTAGTTCAATTACTTTATAGGGTTATCATACTTATGAATTTGAATCGTTCTGAGATCTGAATTTTATTTTATGATATATAAGATTTATAATCAACTAAATATAAATTAGGTGAAATGTCATTTGGATCTTCTGATCACTCTAGCAAAATGATCCCATCACAAACATGTGCAATATTTATTAAAATAAAAATAACATTTTACTAGCATCTACCAATTATCAAAATCACACACACACACATATATATATATAAAGCTTTGATTGATGTAGTCAATGGTAAAGAACATTCATTCAACATGATAATCATTCAGGTTTGAATTACCCCCATTATATAATATTTAAAAAATAAAATATATTGTTTTTCAATTTTAGTAAAAATATTTTGGAATTCTTCCTAAAACAAAAAAAAAAAAAAACAAAAATCTATGAAATTAATAAAAGCAGGATGTGCTGTGGGAAAATCTTATAGGAACAATTAAAAATATACATGAAGAATTGTAGATGTGTGTCTTGTGCAAAAACCGAATATGTGGCTATATATTTTATTGAAACATGATGCGAATGGATAGAGACTAGACTTAATGACCAATTTCGGTTCAGCCTCACATACTGCTTGTTGCTTATTAAAACAACCACTCCATCTATGCTAGTCTATTTTTCTTTTTGTTTGGCCTATATATATAATTGCATATCAAATCGTGATTAGACTTGGCTGCTAGACATGTTGACACATTCCAAAATCTAACTTAAATGCATAATATATCCAACATAAGTACAACAAAAAGATGAAGCCATTAACATAGGCCAATAAAGACCAATAAAATAACAGAACATCCCAAAATACTAGTATGAAGCTGTAAAATATTCAACATAAAGAAGTAAATGCAAACTATGACAGAAAGATACATCTTGTTGACATAAGCCAATAACCATCTATCTGCAAAACATAGAAAAAGCAAAGAGCATGAACTGATTATAGAAATACATCTCTAATAATATTCAATGTGAAACTATAATAAAGTTATATAACAAATATATTAAAAAAATGAAATGAAGACATATAATTAAAAATTTAGAAGTACGAATAAAAGCAATTGTAGAATGTTAAATAATGCATAACAATTTTATAGATGATCAAATGCCAATGGAGCAACTTTTTTCCAAGTATTGTACAATGAGACAAAAAAAGGCAATCAAAAGCATATTGTACAATTAAGAAAATATTATTACATTGAATAAATTTCTTGTCTGCTTGTTTCAGTAGGTGCGAAAACTTTAGTCACGTTCTATAATATAACCAAATTTTTTTTAAGAAATTATTTTCATTGACACCAACTTTATTTTCAAATAAGAGCTAAAACTATCTAATTAATGCTTATAATCAATAAAACTAATATAAGTTTCCAATATGACCAAATGACAGAACCCAACCTGGATTTCCTCTAACGAATCCAGCGATCTTGCTGGGCATCCTATAAAACTCTTCTGAAGTTTAACTAACAAGACCCAAAAAGGATGCTATGGAGCGAACCCTTAATTAATTTATCAATTTCTAAACATATAAATCATATATTTTAAAATCTCATTTCAAATTTCAAAATAATTTCTCAAATCATAATCAAAAGCATCGTCATAAGCGGTTAGAAAACTAAAATGTGCATGCATTATAGTAGTATAAAAGTTCTACAAATCTGTTTACAAATAAAATATGCACCAGCATCTGATGAATGTCAATGTTACAATATTACAAATTTCGAGGATGAAATTTTTATAAGGGGGGAAGAAATGTAATACCCTCTCTTGAGGTTATATGTGCTAAGTACCCCCTTTTGATGAAATAATAAAAATGATTTTTAAGTGTTTAGCAGAGAAATTTAATATTTGTAAATTTTCGAAAATATTAGGATTAAATTCAAATTATAAAAAGTTGAGGGACATATGAGAAAAATACAAGATATTTAGAAAAAATGGCAAAATTGTAAATAAAGGAAAAAAATAAAGACATTTGGGAAAAATACCCTCAATTGGAGTTGAGTTGGGTAATATAAGAGCTTGCATGGGTTGAGCTAAAAAGGACAACATAGTTTGTTGTAGCTCGAGTGAGGTAGAGGTGATAGAACTAATTTAAGTGACCTGTGAGCTAAGCTGAGATTTCTTATGTGACCAAGTGTAAGTGGCGTTGCGAGCTATAAATGAGGTCGCTGAGTAGGAGTGACTCAAGTTTTTGGAAGCAAGCTGTGAGTATGCAAATATTTTTATTAAATGATTTTAGTCTATTATACAAATATTTTATAGTCTTTCAATTCTTGTTTTAGTATATAAATACCTTTATATTTTTA
The DNA here is from genome assembly GCA_022984855.1 of Dimocarpus longan. Classification (NCBI taxonomy): domain Eukaryota; kingdom Viridiplantae; phylum Streptophyta; class Magnoliopsida; order Sapindales; family Sapindaceae; genus Dimocarpus; species Dimocarpus longan. The sequence continues at coordinate 14,755,126 of CM041020.1, forward strand.
TCTTGAGCTTAAATAATTTATTTATAGATTGTATGCAAAAAGTATTTACATGATGTCTTTTATAGCATGAAAGAGGAATAGATTTAAATTATAGAAAAAGAGAAAATGTTTTAAACTTAGTGGATGGCTCGAGCATTTATAGATAAACCTTTTAGCATAGACCCGGTCGATATATCCCGCAATGTATGACAAGTGTTAGGAGGGTTATTCCTGCTAACATCGGAGGGATAGAGTCTGTTGTGTTTGTCAGTTGCTTTCTACACTTTGGGGGCATTATCTCGACGTACGGTGAGCGATGATAGTTTCACCACGTATATACGAGATGTCTTTGTAGTTTTCTCATGATGAGCGATGCTAGCCTTTGCACCATGTAACCTCCCCCCTGCACCCCCTCCCCCCCTCCCCCTCATTAAGTGGAGCTAGTATGGGCACTCATGTGATTTTAGCTTCTCTTGAGTTCCATTATGGCTTTTTAGAAAGAAAAAGTATACCATTAGAAGCAAATTATTTTAGAAATAAAATATTTTTAGAAATACTTAACATTTTAGTCTTTTGAACGAGCTTTTGAAACTTCATAGAAATTTTATAAAAACCTATGCTTTTGGAAATAAAAGTGTTTTAAAAATATTTTTGGGAGGTAATTTTTAATATAAACATATCCATACTCACTAAGCTACTGTAGCTCACAACATTTTTGTTTTTCAAAAACCTCCCAAGGTACAGGAACAGGTAATCCAGGTACTAGAGTGCCACATTTAGACTAAGTAGGCCCTACGACTGATGACGGTACTTAATCTTTTTGTGTAAAACCTACGATTCAAATATTAGTTATATAATTTGCATATTTTCATATTTATGAACAAATATTATAGAACTTTTTAAGGATGCATGCACGTTTTATATACTTATATATTTATGATAATAATTTTAATTTATATATTTATGCATTTGATGAAGTTCGACATAAAATTTTAAATTATATGATTTTATATGTTTAGACATGGATTAACAGCTAAGGGTTCGCTCGACGAAATCCTTTTAGGTCTGGATAGTCAAGACTTCAGAAGGGTTTCGTAGGGTACTTGACAGGATCGTTGGATTTAGTAAAAGGAATCCGAGTCGGGTCCTATCACACTGAGCTCGTGTAGCTCATATTATTTTATGTTTTATAAACAAAATCTCTTCAGAGACAGATGCAGGTACATGCACAGGTACATCAGGATCAGGAACTCCAGCCCAGAGTTAGGCAAACCGAGTCAGGGATGTCACTGTAATTGTATAAATATATTTTGAACTTCTTTAAGAGTTTGTATATAAATAATTGTATCACTTTTCTCTAGACTCAAAATTATGTAAATAAAAATATGCATGACTTGTGATTATATTACTCTTTGCATTTTAAATTTGATGACATGTTTGTGGTTGCTTGTGAGTTGGCAAGATTGAGGATCTGAGGCCCGGTAGTTTAGGGGAAATTGGTTAATTTTAGAAATGTTTTAAATTTTTCAAAACTTGCAGGGTGGCTATCCTGGAAAATAGTCGTTATGCTGCTTAAATTTTCATTAAAACTATTGAATAATCACATAATTAAAAGCAAGAGCAAAGTCTTCAAAGCGAGGGAAAATGGCTTAGTTTTACGAAAACTTTTCAGTCGGACTCGAGGTCGGCTAAAGGGCCATCATGAGTTACCGGTAGGCCGTCGTCTGTATGGTAACGAATGTACAGGAATGAGGTATGTCAAATAGCATCATCAATTTTAAATTATATATATTTTTTTGATTTATTAATTTTTGTGATATAAAAAATACACATTTATTCCAAACTTATTGCATGAATTTTTTGTTTATATTTATATTTATATTTAAATATTGCATATGTAATAACTTTATTTCATGCATTAAATATACAATTTTACTTAAATTTTCCATATTTTACTTTTTTTTTTTTTTGCATCACAAGTTGCGTAATATATTATTTAAATTTAATAATTTGGTGTTTCTCGTATATACTCTTTAATTTAAGGTGTGATGGTAATTATAAATTATAATTATCAAAATATAGATTGTTTATGTTTAAAGAAATATAATGAATGTTGTAGCATTAGCTATAATTTATATTTGATAAATTTGATTATTTAAATATTTTATTAAGTTTTTTTTACTTTTATTTTTATTATTATGTTTATTTGACATATGAATTTGGAGGGGTAAAACTTGTTATACGCAGACTTTTTAATTTATAAAATGTTTTCGCACCGTCCGAGTTTATTTAAAAAATTATTCTAAACCATCCTGATATGAAAACTTGGCTACATCCCTGCTCTTCCTTAATTTTTGTATGTAAGGAGCCCTGTGATTAAAATGCATTAAATTAGATTTATCATTAACTACTCCAAAGATTTATTGATTTGCATGCAGAAAGTGTAATATTCAAGGTCTCATCGCATTGTAAACGCAAAATATTCATTTGTCATATAACCGCACTACTAAAACATGGTCAAATAATGAAAAAAATTACACAGAATGGAATCCACCATCAATTGCTAGGCTTTCTTCTTTTCCAAAGGTGGAAAAGAAAAGGGAAAATATATTCAACGTGGAATTTATCATTTGTTTATGGTGGTTTAAATTATTTGTTTCTACAAGTGGGGTAGTTTCTCTTGATTGTGCATGTCTTTGCTCTTTTATTAAATTTTTTTTCCTCATTTTCTTGTAATAAAAATATGCATAAAAAATTCATGTATAGGGTGTAGCATCTACAGGTTGTAATAAAACATGGCCGGTATCTTTTGGTTTCATCTCTATACCTTAAATTAAAAAAAAAAAAAAAAAAGTGGGCAGCATGGGCAATGATTTGAAGCATTCCAAATTTTCTGATTTGCTTGCACATAGAGAAATATCTAGAGTCCAATGACATTGTAAATGCAAAATATTCTTATCACCTCATTGGCAAAACATGGTGAAACAACACCAAAATGATCAGAAGGAATGGAAAAGTAATGGCACTACCGATCCACTTTGGAGTCCATAGGTTTCCAATCATTTGAATAAATTTTTAAAAAGTTGTACATATTTGATTTAATAATACCAATTAAGAATTTAAAATTAAAGATGTTATATTGGTTTAACTACTTACTAGTTGAGTAAGATTATCTATCAATACTAACCCTCTGATAGAGGTGGTTATCAAAAAAATTTAATAGTTGTTATTAATGGGTAACATTAGCCAACTAGTAAGGCATTCAAATTTTATATTATAACATCAATGTGATAATTTAATTGGATCCACGTTAAATCTATTCTTAATTTAATTTTTATTACATTATTTATTAAAAAAAAATTGTTAGGAATTAAATTAGTGGGCTTTTCCTTTTCCTTTAAAGCTGCGAAAACTAAAACAAGAGACTAACAATAAAGGGAGCCATGCTTGTATGATGGTTGAGTTTGTTTTGTTTATTTATTTTTTATTTTCTCTTTGCTAAATAAAATGATCACAATGTTAACTATGCTTGTGGCACCCAAAGCACTTCTTCATGATCATTTCACTTTTTCGAACACTAAAACATGGTGATCAAATGTTGGATTTGTTATCTACTGCAAAGATTGGCTCCCTATTATTTGACGACAAGATCCAGATAAAAATCTAGTCACATTTTAATTGCAAATGCTAATCTTGCCTATTAATAATTTAATTTGAATATATTAATAATTTATTCTCTCTTTTTCATTGACAATACACTTGTGATCTTATCATGTTAGACACACTGGCAATTCACGAGTAATTATAACTCAATGGAATAAGAAAGGAAAAAAAGGAGAGTTTGAGAGAGGTATTGAAACACCCGGATGAACTTTACCACTTGGTGAAGCTGAAAATGGCTTTGAGAGGTGCAGAGGAACATAATCCACCAGAGACTCATTGGGCATTTTGTTAGAGTATGATTTACAAATTCCTTCGCAACGCTCTCATTTTTCAGCAATTTGAGACCAAAATTAAAGACGCTGTAAATTTGAACAAATATATGTGACAAAGACAATTGTAGCCGTGATATAATTATATTGTAGTACTGATACAATATTGTGTGTTTAATTATGTTGGTATGCATATTTTATTTGGTTCTTCAGGTCCTTGACACTATTAGTTTGTTCCATTATCCCCTAAATTAATTAGTTGTTTTCCATGCTGCCTAATTGTACATATTTTCGACTTCATATATGAACAGGTCCTGTTTTTTTTTTTTTTGCTCTAAGGGTTAATCCCATTTTCTTCTTGTAATTTGAGTTAATACTCAAAATCTCCTTTATTTACTATAAATAAAAGGGATTTTGAGTGTTAATTCAAACTATAGGAGAAAAACACTATTTCCCTTTTTTTCATGGCGTAGAAACAATATTGTAATTGAAATATTACTAATAATATCATCACTTCCTTCTTTTTTTTTAGGTGTGTAGAGGATGAAACAAGCATACCTACAGAGGTCAAATTGCCTATGCTCATAGATTTTTACCATCATCTGTATGATCTTGACTAGCATTTTTCATGTAAGTTGTTCTCTCTCTCTCTCTCTCTATATATATACACAACCTATCTTTGTATGACCGGGAGTCAATAATCTTTGTTAAAAGAAATATATATTTAAATTTTGCATATAACAAACCCTCTTAATTTCGGGATAGCAATTATATCATATTAGATGTCTTGGTATTTTGAATAAATCTTTTGCTCACCTTCTTTTATCATAATTTGCCATTTCATAATTATGGTAATAGTCAACGTCAACTAAATACCAATTAGGTGAAATGTCATTTGGATCTTCTGATCACTCTAGCAAAACGATCCCATCATAAACATGTGCAATATTTATAAAAATAAAAATATCATTTTAATAAAAACAGAAAGCCCATATATATTGTAAGTTTCATTACTAGAGCTGGCTAATTGTAATTGCTTTACCATAATAGTTATATGTGAAAGTTAAAGATGGGCATATTTGATTTGTTGTGATCAAGCAACAGTTTGTAGAAAGGTATGATTTGAATATTTATAAATGATTTGAACACAATTTAAACTAAAAAATAAAAAAAATAAAAAACTTGTCTGTATTTTATTTTGGAATTTTAGTTAAATTTTGTAATTGTAACTTATTGATGGTCGATTCCGAACCCTGAGAGGCCTTTAATCGCACCAGGCGGACCCAAAGGCGTGGGCAGGGCGTCCGGGAATCGCATCAACACCCAAAACGATTTGTATGAGGTGGGGGCCCCTTTGGCCATGCAGAGTAGGTGTGGGGTCAGTTCATAGATCGATATTAAGCCCCTTACCTCTACATGGTCGTGTCCAGAGTTGAACCACAAACCTTAACCTTATAGGTATTTTGGTTACATAACTTTTACCACCAAGATGCGTTTTAATGTTGATGGTCGATTCCAAACCCCGAGAGGTCTTTAACCTCACCAGGCGAACCCGGAGGCATGGGTAGGGCGTCCGGGAATCGTGTTAACACCAGAAATGATTTGTATGAGATGAGGGGTCCCTTTGGCCATGCAGAGTAGGTGTGCGGTCAGTTCATAGACCAATATTAAGCCCCTTGGCTCCACGTGGTCGCGTTCGAAGTTGAACCACAAACCTCAACCTTATAGGTGTTTTGGTTGCACAACTCTTACCACCAAGCTAACTTAAGAATGCAATGTTCTCATGGAATCAGCTTATAGGTCCCTACGGAATGCAACTCCTACCACAAACCTCAACCTTATAGGTCTCTATGGAATCAACTTTCTTCACTCTTCTTATTATAATTCAATATTTTATCAAGGTGGTACAAAGGAATGCAATGTTCTCATGGACTAGTTTCATCATGTTTCTTCACTCTTCATATTACAATCCAATACATAAAAAGAATTTAAAAAAAAAACAATGCAAGCAATTAGTTGAATTTTCTGCAGAAACCATATATAGCATATACACATAAAACATGACACACAGACACAGTGTAACATTTGAATTCGACCAAAGAATTTAGAGGCATAATAGCCAAAGGTCTCACTCCCAACTGCTTCTAACATGATGAGTGTGCTTGAAATCATAAGTCAACAACAAGCTTCCATCCATTCTCTTCAATACAAGCTTCTCAACCAACACATAACAACCATATTTCCTCCATTCAATTCGAAACACTCCCTCACATTGCTCCATTCTCTTCACCGTCACTTGTCTTTCTGTCCCTCTAATCCACCCAAATCTTTCTTCCTCCTAATTCATTCTCTCAACAACTTCTGAACTCAATCCCGCTTCTCTTGAAGTAGTGCTACTCTTAAATCACACCACACCATCATCCACTTTTCTCTCATGATCAGACGGAATGGTCCCTTTTTCTCCACCAAGTGAAACCACTTCTCTTTCAACAGAAACATCCACAAGCGCAGCATCGTTCTTATTGTAACCATTCTTATCATAAACAAATATTTGTTCCCATCTTTGCTCTAGTGTTGTCTTGTTAAACATTGATTGACTCATTTGATCTTTCAGTGTACATTCTTTAATGAATATGAAAGGAACGTACCATGTTCCCACAATCATTGGTTTGGAACTTTTGGTTGATAATGAGAAGTTGAAATCAGGGAGGTAGGCTCGGAAGTTGATGTCAAGGCCTGGTGTTTCTTCTAGTTCCAAGTTATGGGCATTTTTTGTAGCTATTTTCCATCCTTTTCTTCTCAAGAAGCATGGTGGAAAACCAGCTTGAGCCATTGATTTGGTAGAGAAACCACCACACTTGCATCTAGATATGATCTCAAATTGTTGATAATGGTTCTTGGGATTAAATTAAAGGTTGTGGTTTTAAATCAGAAACCAAGCTGTAGATCACCAGAAGAAATTGCATAATTAGGAACAAAAAATATGATTACTAAAAGTATTAAATTTTGTCACTAATGGGTTTTAGTGACAAAAAAAGTTCTCATTTTCGTTCGTTACTAGAAGTTCGATACTAAAGACAATTAGTGACCAACATAAAAAATTGGTTACTAATTGTTCAGAACATTAGTGACCATTAGTTTTGTTACTCATAGTTTAAAAGTTTCATTACTAATCTATTCATTAGTCCCATAAAAACATGTATTTGTGTAATATTAGTGAGGAAATGATCACTAATAATACAAATTAGTTACAAAATTCAGTCACAAATACACAATTAATGGTCATTAATGTGCACATAATTAGTAATGTAAAAGTTTGTCACAAGTTATCTATTTTTTTCTTACTATAGAGTTCTTTGATTAGTAATGAAGATTTGGCCACTAAAATAATTTTATAATTAGTGACCACTATTTTGATCACTAAAAATTAACTATTTTTGTCTCTAAATCCAATTAGTAGATGATAACTCTATTTTTATAGAGTTATTTTATCTTTTTAAACTTGAATTCTTGGTTAGTTCTTGATATTTTTATTATTATTAAGTAATTTATTTCACATTTTTGTATTTTTATTTTAAGAATAAAAATGGTGAAAAAGCGCATATGGACCACACCAAATGCTATTGTTCGAGACAAGATCATCGCTACAAAATGAATGTCATTCGAAACAGTTCATCGCCTCAAGAATTACTCGAATAAGAGATCGTATAAATAAGTTATCGCAGTTTAAAGATCGAGTATTCTAAAAATAAATATTATGTCATGCTGATGTAAGAAATGATATAATGAAAATTATGATATAAACAATTATGTAATATGAAAGTTAACTTGTATGAGGTAGGTGAACTATGATGTAAGCAATGATGTAATATGAAAGTTGACTTGAATGAGGTAGGTGAACCATGATGTAAGCGATGATACAAAAGGGTGGAAAATTAGGAAAAGATGATGCATGCGATGATGTAATTGGAGATGAACTTTGTCTATAAATAGGCCTTAGAATCACCATTCCAAGTATCTCATAAAAAACCAAAACAACAAGTAGTTTAGAGAAAGAGAGAGAGAGCTTGGAAAGGAGGAGCAAAGCAGAGGAAGAAATTCTACGGCGAAGTTTCAATCCACTAAATTTCCTTATCTTTTATTATGTTTAATTTTTTTAGTCTTGTAAATTTTAATATAGAGTAGATTTAACTTTCTAAGGTTATGATGTAGCTCAACTTTGATGTTCCAATCCTTTGTTCAATTTAATTAAGGATTTTTTATCTTGGTTGATACATTTAATACTGTGCTTAATGCTTCTAAATAACTTATCACTATTTAGTTCAATTGTTAATCATAATGATAGCGGAAGTTGATTTATGTGTCGAGTTCATTGTATTGAATGTCATAAATTACATACAGGATAGGAATATATCTGCATGGTTTATATAGTCTATAAAAGAGATCCAAAAATCTTAATGAATCCATTAATGTTTTAACTTGCATGGAGACATAGCAGTTAAACTTTATAAGGTATTTTCCTTTGACCTTGGAATGGGTTATGTGAATAATTCAAGGAATCTCAACTAGCAATTGGATAATTAATTTTTATTAAAAAGAACAAAGGGGAGGAACAAATTAGTTATGGTGAAATCAGAACCTTAGAATTTTCATTCACTGAATTAATTTTTATTTATTTATATTTGCATTTAAATTTAATTATAGTTTTCACCTCTAATTTCGTTTGCCAAATAAAATTTGAGTTACTTTAAATTTGGACATTAATTAACAACAATCCTCGTGAGACAATACTTTTCTCATCATTATATTACTTGTTCAGCTCGTCCACTTGCGATTTTGCACAATAAATTTTTGACACCGTTGCCGGGGATTGTTTGTTTAAATTAATACTAATATTACATAACTCAAATTTTAATTTGGTATTTTATTTAGTCATTTATTTATTTATTTTTATTTGCTTTATTACTTGTGATTTTTTTGGTGTATGAGAAAGTCCGGAGGCGAAGTTTTTATACCATTTGATCCAGAAATTAAAAGAACTTGTCGCAAGAATTGGAAAGAAACAAGGAAAGTTGCAAGTGCTGTTGTAGTAGATATGGCTGAAGGACCAAACAACACACAAAACATTGTACCAATAAATGCTGAAAATATCCGAGTATTACGAGATTATGCTCTACCCACAGTGGGTAATGCTTCGGCAATACGGCGACTGACTATTGCTGCTAACAATTTTGAGATCAAGCCAGCAATTATCCAGATGGTGCAAAATAACCAGTTTTGTAGGGCTCCGAACGATGATGCAAATGTCCACATTGACAACTTTTTAGAGATTTGCGATACTTTTAAGCATAATGGTGTTACTGATGACGTCATCCGATTGAGATTGTTCCCGTTCTCTCTTCGAGATAAAGCCAAAAGCTGGCTCAACTCTTTACCATCAGGGAGTATTACCACATGGGATACCTTGACACAAAAATTTCTAGCCAAATTCTTTCCACCAGCCAAGATTGCAAGACTACGAACCAAGATTGTCACATTCAGACAATTTGATGGAGAGTCATTGTACAAAGTATGAGAAAGATTCAAAGATCTGCTAAGAAGGTGCCCACATCATAGAGTTGTTGACTGGTTGCAGCTACACACATTCTACAATGGTTTGGGGAGTTCCACGAGAACATTGGTAGATGCCACAATTGGTGGAGCACTTTTGGGAAAACCTCATCAAGCTGCCTAGGACTTATTAGAGAAAATGGCTGTAAATGCTTATCAATGGCCATAAGAAAGAGTAGTTCTGAAAAAAGTTTTCGAAATACAAGAAAATGATGTTTTAACAAGACTTTCTGCTCAGGTCGAGACATTAGCCAAGCAACTCGGAAACTTAACAGCTAATGCCTTTCATAATCAATCTGCATCTTGTGATTTTTGTAGAGGTGACAATTCCAACGGGTAGTGCGATGAAGACTAGACAAGTCAAGCCTTTTTTGTGGGCAACAGACAACAAAATAACCTATACTCCAACACATATAATCCAAGACGGAGGAATCATCCAAACTTTTCATGGAAAAACAACTATCAACCTAGACAACCATATCTACCACAACTTCAACAGCAGCAGGCCAACAAACCGTCGCTTGAAGAAGCACTCGCTTAGCTCACCGTAAGGACTAATCAATTTATGACGAGAACAGACATCACGCTCCAGAATCAAGCTGCTTCCATTCGAAATCTAGAGGTACAAATGAGTCAAATCTCAAATTTGCTCATTGCAAGACCTCAAGGAGCCCTACCAAGCAACAAAGAGACCAATCCTAGGGAGCACGTTAAGGCTGTCACATTACGAAGCGGTAAAATATTGAAGGATCCTGTCAAAAGATCACATGAAAAAGAAGAATCTAGCAAAATAGAAGAAGAAGTGATGGTTGAACAAAAAGAAGCAGATAAGTCAAAGTCAAAGCTGTTTCCAGACAATCCGACACCAAACAAACCAACATTACCTTTCCCTCAAAGATTCCAAAAGCAGAAACTAGATAAACAATTTTCTAGATTTTTTGAATTTTTTAGGAAATTACAAATTAATATTTCTTTTGCAGATGCTCTGGAATAGATGTCCAACTATGTGAAGTTCACAAAGAAAATCTTATCAAATAAAAGGAAGCTGGAAGAACATGAAACGATAGCTTTGACCGAAGAATGTAGTGCAATCTTGCAGAAAAAGCTACCGCCTAAACTCAAAGATCCAGAGAGTTTCACAATTCCTTGCACCATTGGTGATTCATTCTTTGATAAAGCATTATGTGATCTTGGTGCAAGCGTTAACTTAATGTCATTCTATGTTTTCAAGAAACTAGGCTTTGGAGAAGCAAAACCTACTACAGTATCTTTATAGCTAGCTGATCGATCAATCAAGTATCCAAGGGGAATTATAGAAGATGTACTGGTAAAAGTGGATAAGTTCATATTTCCTACGGATTTCATTGTGCTAGACATGGAGGAAGATTAAGAAATACCCATCATTTTGGGTAGGCCATTCTTAGCAACAGGATGAACTCTCATTGATGTACAGAAATGTCAACTTATACTAAGAGTTCAAAATGAAAAAGTGACCTTTAATGTGCTAAAAGCACTCAAACATCCACATGATATTGGCAACTGCATGAGGGTAGATGTGTAGTGGAAGAATGTATTAAAAAAAATGCTAATTTTTATAAAGAACGCACTAAAAAGTGGCATGATCAACGTATCCTATATAGGGAGTTTACTCCAGATCGTCGATTCAAAGTCAATAGAAAAAGAAAGAAAACATGGATAGTGGAGAGCCTCAACGAAAATCCACCATCGCGCTTTCAGACCTAACTTAAAGTATTTTTCAACAGTCAAGCTAACGATTATAAATTAAGCGCTTCTTGGGAGGCAACCCAAGTTTTCTTTCTTAACTAGTTTTCTTTTATTTGTTTGTTATTATTTTCTTTGTGTGTTATTGTTTTTTTTTTATAATTTTCTTTTCTCTTTTATAGATGGAGGCAAGTCTTGCAACACTCAAAAATCATTTCCCTACTCTGCCTCAAGATGTACTCAGAAAGATTTACAAGTGCAAACTTGGAAGAATGAGGGCAGTAACATATTTAGGTCTTCTAGAGCATATTCGATGGATCATTGAAGCTAAAGTACGTCTAGCAGGTGAGTTGAATGATTCATTCATTCAACGTTTACCAGGATTAGGAAGAAGTTCTTACTCAAATAAGAGGAGAGCTAAGAGAATGAGAGTCTGCCATAAGGGTACGAGATGGAACTGCGATACAAGTTGTAAAAATCCTGGATATTTGTTCATAAATCAAGAAGATAAACTTAAATGCATAAAGGATGGGTTAAGTGAGGAGTCTTTGGATAACATCCTTGAAACTTTTGAGACGCATCCTTGTGAAAAAATTCAACGCATTCTTTTAGATTTATGGGAGTTATTCAGTAAAGAGAAACAGTATTACAGTCTTGGGAATCTGACTTTAAAAGATCATGTTTGCCAGTTTATAAGAAAACTGCATGGGAAGCTGATCCTCAACTCATAGAAGGTGTTTAAGCTGTTTCTAGATGTAAAACTAGAGGAAGATGTGAGCCACAATCACAACTACTATAGCATCAATTTTTTTTTTTGTTTAGCAGCTTAAATCAAACATTTTCGATAATTGTGTTTACTTTTTGACATTTTTTTTACCTGTCATTTTAGATTTTTTAGCTTGTTTCAAACTTTTTCGATAATTGTGTTTACGTTTTGACGTTTTATCACCTAACATTTTGAATTTTTATTTTTAGCAGTTTTTTTTTTCAAACATTTTCGATATTTGTGTTTGCTTTTTGACGTTGCTTCACCTTACATTTTGAATTTTCTATTTTTTAGAGGCTTGTTTTAAATATTTTTTGAAGATTGTGTTTTCTTTTTAACATTTCTATACTTAACATTTTCTTTTCCCCCTGATTACAACTGTTTAGCATCGTAGAACTGTTCTTTTACTCTTTTCTTTTCTTTAAATGAGCGTTCATTGCTGATAACAAATAATTAGTTTTGTATGAAAAAAGAAATGGCAGAGTCCTCGAGCAGCAAATTCAAAACTATTTATGTTTCTTGTAGCCCGAAGTTTTGGTATGAGTACACGATATTCAAAGACAGCTGCTGAACTTGGTACGGCTTTAGCTGCCCGAAACATAGATTTTGTGTATGGAGGAGGTAGTTTAGGACTGAGGGGTTCTGTCGTGGTAACTACAACTGTTGGAGGCAGCAGAACCCTAGGTAACACAGTAAAGCCTTTGGCTGAAAAGAGAGATATCATCGGTATGAGTATAGGTAATGAGTTTCAGGTCACGAGCATGCACGGGCGAATAGCGTATATGTTACTCAATGCTAATTCCTTTATAGCGTTACTTGGTGGTTTGGAAACTTTTGAAGAAATCTTCAACATTGCGTCTTGGGCTCATCTCAACATTCATAAAAAGCCATTAGGTTTGCTTAATACTAATGGTTTCTATGATGGTTTATTGGCTTTTCTTGATCATGCTGTGGAACAAGGTTTTATGACTCAAGCAAACCGGTGCATTCTAGTCTCAGCTTCAAGTGCTGATGAACTAATTAACCAACTGCAAGACTTTGTACCTGCAGTTGATCCAATCATATCGCAGATGGTTTGGGATTCTGAAGCAAGCGGTAACAAGAAGAGTGCAATGGATCTTAATCTCCGGTTGTAAATTTTTTATCCTATGGTTTTATTAATAGCATTTTCATTTGTGTTTTTCTTCTTTTTATCTTATTCGACATTGGCGACAATAGCTTAAATAAGTTTGGGGGTAGAGTTTGCTATTATTAAAACCATAAGATTCAAAAACTGGTCCGAGTTGAAACCAAAAGATGGTAAAGTAAGGAGTACTTTTATGCTCTTCATACGCATCTTTGTTTTCATTTATTTAAAAAAAAAATTACAAAAATTTTCATTATTTTTTTTTCATTAATTTTTTTTTCTGCCCTAACAAGTTGATTAATTAATTTATGTTTGTTAATGGAGTCTTAATAAATGTTTTTAGTTGAATATCTTTACTAAGGAATAGTCATGAACATCTTTGCATGATTTGAACTTTTGAATGCCATGATCTTAGTTAATTGAGTGGATCAATTTCATATTTACATGAATTGTGGACTATTAGTAGAGATTACCCTTCGTGAGGATTTGAACTTTTTAAATGTTTCATTTTGAGAGATTTATTTGTTTCTACTCTTAAACACTCTTCACTTTGTTCTTAATAGATGATCTCTATAGGTTTTGCATTAAATACTAAAGAACAAATCATCATTGTAGATAATATGAGTTACTTTGATTTGAAAATTGGATCGACTTGTTAGAAGTGATATAGGTAATTTTTACTTCACAAAAACCTAATTTCCTACTTTGAATTGAGACACATCATAAACCCTTTGAAGCCAAATATTTTAAACATTTTTCTCTATTTACCCTTATTAAATGACCCTATTGAGCCTTTAAATTTAGTCATACCTTATAAAACTTGGGATCATACTATGCAGTAAAAGAGGAGAAGGGAATTGAAGTGTTAACATTTATATGATGTGCTTCTAAATAGCATTGTGATGCAAAAATAAAAAATAAATGAAGTACTTTGGTATGATCTTAAGTTCTTGTTGAACCTGTACTTTAAAATTTCTTACATATCAGTTAACCATAATCCAAATACATTCTTTAATAAAGCCTATTGATCTTCAAGAGGAAGTCCAATTTGAGAGTTGAAGTATGTCATCATGCTCTATCTACGTTCTTAGTATTTGATTCCAATCATGAGATCTATTCACTTAAAAGTGCGGTTCTTTTTAAACGTCTATATTCATATATGATGTAAATGACGTTTGCTATGCCTTTACATAACCTCTATCGTATATGATTGTATGAGTGTTTGCTTTAGGATTCATGAGAATTATGAGAGATATCTTGTGAGAATTAGAGTCGAGGTGAAATAAGTCCATGACATGTGAATATGATGTTTTGAAATAAAATTGCTTTAAGAGTGGTGTGAGATTATTGATGATTCTGTTTTAGATTATTAGTGACTTATCTTTAGTCCTGATACAAGATCATATATATATAAGACTTTTATTAATTTGTATTTAGTGAGATGTTGATGAGTTATGAGTGGAATCTTTTAACGTTTGTGGGTATCGTTGCTGGTAAACCCTCAGGAGACATAACTCCTCCTACTAGAGACATCTAGGGGTTTAAAGGCTTGTGGCATACGCTCAATGTCATTGTGTTTACCTACGAAAATGGATTGTGTTTTTTATTTTCTGTATTTTTAGCTTAGGTTGTTATTTTTAGTTTTGCTTAAGGACAAGCAAAATCTTAAGTTTGGAGGTGTGATAACTCTATTTTTATAGAGTTATTTTATCTTTTTAAACTTGAATTTTTACTTAGTTCTTGATATTTTTATTATTATTAAATAAATTATTTCATATTTTTATATTTTTATTTTCAGAATAAAATTGATAAAAAAGCGCATGTGGACCTCACCAAATGCTATTGTTCTAGACAAGATCATGGCTACAAAATGAATGTCATTCGAAGCAGTTCATCACTTCAAGAATTACTCGAATCAGAGATCGTATGAAGAAGTTATCGCGGTTTAAAGATCGAGTATTCTAAAAATAAATATTATGTCATGTTGATGTAAAAAATAATGTAATGAAAATTATGATGTAAGCAATAATGTAATATGAAAGTTGACTTGCATGGGATAGGTGAACCATGATGTAAGTAATGATATAATATGAAAGTTGACTTGAATAAGATAGGTGAATCATGATGTAAGCGATGATGTAAAAAGGTGAAAAATTAGGAAAAGATGATGCATGCGATGATATAATTTGAGGTGAACTTTGCCGATAAATAGGCCTTAGAATCACCATTTCAACTATCTCATCAAAAACCAAAAAAACAAATAGTTTAGAGAAATAGAGAGAGAGCTTAGAGAGGAGGAGCAAAACAGAAGAAGAAATTCTACAGCGAAGCTTCAATCCACTAAGTTTTCTTATCTTTTATTATGTTTAATTTTTTAGTCTTTGTAAATTTTAATATGGAGTAGATTTATTTTTTTAAGGTCATGATGTAGCCTAATTTTGATGTTTCAATCCTTTGTTCAATTTAATTAAGGATTTTTTATTTTGGTTGATGCATTTAATATTGTACTTAATGCTTTTAAATAACTGATCACTATTTAGTTGCATTGTTAATCATAATGATAGCGGAAGCTGATTTATGTATCTAGTTCATTATATTGAATGTCATAAATTACATATAGGATAGGAATATACCTGTATGGTTTGTGTAGTCTATAAAAGAGATCCAAAAATCTTATTGAATCTATTAATGTTTTAACTTGCATAGGGACATAGCAGTTAAGCTTTATAGGGTATTTTCCTTAGATCTCGGGAGGGGCTATGTGAATAATTCACGGAATCTCGACTAGCAACTGAATAATTAATTTTTGTTAAAAAGAACAAAGGGGAGGAACAAATTAGTTATGGTGAAATCAGAACCTTAGAATTTTCATTCACTGAATTAATTTTTATTTATTTATATTTACATTTAAATTTAATTGTAGTTTTCATCTCCAATTTCGTTTGCCAAATAAAAGTTGAGTTACTTTAATTTTGGGCATTAATTAACAACAATCCTCGTGGGATGATACTTTTCTCATCATTATATTACTTGTTCGGTTCGTCCACTTACGATTTTGCATAACAGTAAACCTAGAATTGAATACCAAGAGTGTGTATAAATTCTTTTAGCCATAGAATATTATGTCACAAAATCATTGCATTTTGTCACTAATATAAATATATATTAATTGGTTAATACATTAACCATAAAACTTGTATTTTGGTCACTAATGGCAACAACTAGCAAGTTCCATCTACATTATACATAATATATTGAATTTACAATTGCTGATAAATAACTAAATTATATTTACTTAATAATAATAAGAAATAATCGTATAAAGAGCATAAATTTTGAAATTTAAAATTTTATTTCTTAAACTGATAAAATCGTAAATAAAATATATAAATGAAACAACATAAATTAACATTTATATCCATAAAATCTAACTTAAATGCATAATATACCCAACATAAGTACAACAAAAAATGAAGCCATTGACATAAGTCAATAAATACCAATAAAATAACATAACATCCCAAAATACTAGTACGAAGCTGTAAAATATTTAACATAAATAAGTAAATGCAAACTGTGACAGAAAGATACATCTTTCTGACATAAGCTAATAGCCATCTATCGGCAAAACATGGAAAAAACAAATACCATAAATTGATTCTTAATATATAGAAATACATCTCTAATAATATAAAGAGCAAAATGCACATAACCCCCCTTAAGTAAACCTTTAAACTTCCATAATTATTGTTTGGGTTTTATAACACATGACCCCCACTTTCACTGTCAAAGAGAGTTAAATATAACAGTTGACTATATTATGTGATAAAATGACGAAAATGCCCTCAGAATCACCTCAGCATCGTCATCAAAATTCAACCCAGTATCATTCATTTCTTCTGGATGCATTTCGCCTGCTCACCCAGAAATCCAGAAATCCAATGGCAGAAATCCCAAACACATCGTCAATCCAATCATCTACTACATCAACCCTAAACACTCACCTACTGTAAACCCATCCAGACATCATCTTCAAACACATGCAAATCAAAAACTCCAAACATTATCTTCAAACATATCATCTACAACCCCAAACATCATTTCATTCAAACCCAAAAATCATCAACAAATCTATTCAAAATAAAATCTGGGTTCGACGAACCCAGACGGGTTCGAGATGAACCCAGACGTCTGGGTTCGTCGTCGCGAACCCAGATCTGATCTGGGTTCGCATCGTCGTGAACCCATATCAGATCTGGGTTCATCATCGCGAACCCAGATCTAATCTGGGTTCGCATTGACGCCAACCCAGATCAGATCTGGGTTCGCGACGATCTGAACTAAACCCAGACGTCTAATGAACCCAGACCAGATTTGGGTTTGACGTCTAGGTTCTGGGTTCGTCAAGTTCGTCGAACCCAGACGAACCCAGATCGGCGACGAACCCAGATCTGGGTTCATCTCCGCTCGACGAACCCATCGAACCCGTCTCTGGGTTCGTCAATCGAACCCAAATCTGTAAGAGAAGAAGAAGAAGAAGATGGGAGGGGTCTGTTCGGTCTGGTGGTCGAACCCAGGTCTGCGAGAGAAGAAGAAGAAGAAGAAGAAGAAGAAGAAGAAGAAGATGGTGGAGGGGTCTACGAGAGAAGAAGAAGAAGAAGAAAATGGTGGAGGATGGTAGAGAGCATCAGAGATGAAAATTGATTTTAATGTGTGTCAGTTTCCTAACATAATGACGAAATTACCCTTCATAAACTAACGTCCACTAACAGTTGCAAACGGCTAGGGGGTTAAGTTGTTATAAAGTCTAAACATTGACTCTGTGTCTTTAAAGGTTTACTTCGGGGGGGTATAATGCATTTTGCTATAATATTAAAACTATAATAAAGTTATATAACAAATATACTAAAAAAATGAAATGAAGACATATAATTATAAATTTAAAAGTATGAATAAAAGCAATTGTAGAATGTTAAATAATGCATAACAATTTTATAAATGATCAAATACCAATGGAGCAACTTTTTTCCAAGTATTGTACAATGAGACAAAAAAAAAAGGCAATGAAAAGGATATTGTACAATTAAGAAAATATTATTACATTGAATAAATTTCCTGTCTGATTGTTTCAATAGGTGCGAAAACCTTAGTCGCGTTCTATAACCAAATTTTCTTTAAGAAATTATTGTCATTGATACTAACTCTATTTTTAAATAAGAGCTAAAACTATCTAATTAATGCTCATAATCAATAAAACTAATATAAGTTTCCAATAGATGACCAAATGATAGGACTCAATCCGGATTTCCTCTAACGAATCCAGCGATCCTATCGGGCATCCCACGAAACTCTTCTGAAATCTAACTAACAAGACTCAAAAAGGATACCGTGGAGTGAATCCTTAATTAATTTATCAATTTCTAAATTTCTAAACATATAAATCATACATTTTGAAATCTCACTTCAAATTTCTAAACAATTTGTCAAATCATAATCAAAAGCATCATCATAAGTGGTATGCATCATAGTAGTATAAAAGTTCTACAAATCTGTTCACAAATCAAATATGCACCAACATGTGATGAATGTCAATGTTACAATAGTACAAATTTGGATGACGAAATTTTTATAAGAGGAGAAGAAATGTAATACCTTCGCCCAAGATTATTACTATACATATATACGGGATGATATAATGTGCTAATGTACCATCTTTTGATGAAATAATAAAAATGACTTTTAAGTATTTAGTAAAAAAATTTAATATTTGTAAATTTTCAAAAATATTAGGAATAAACTCAAATTGTAAAAAGTTGAGGGATATATGAGAAAAATACCGGATATTTAGAAAGAATGACAAAATTGTAAATAAAGAAAAAGGACAAAAACATTTGGAAAAATTAGAGAATTCTCTAGAATGTGGCAAATTTGTGATTTTGATGAACTTTAAGGGTAAAAGAAGAGCTTAACCTAAGCTTGTAAATAAGCGTGTGTGGTGTAAGTCAGTGAAATGAGAAAGAGAGAGTGAAAAGAGAAGAAAAAAATCTAAAAAGGAGATAGGGAGAGACTGTCGGTAGAGTAAAGGGACGAGTTGTTGTCGTCGATCTGAACTGATTTTTGCCATTTTGGAAGGAGATCAAGCTGCTGGAATGTGAATAGCAGACTTGGGAGCTAGATCTGGTAAGAATCAAGTAGTGAGATTTGTTGTTTAGTGGAAAATCTATTGAAAAATAGTCTCAATGTTTTATTTGAAGCTGACGGGATTTTTGTATGTAAAGCTGGAGATTTAAATCAGTAAGGGAGCTGGAAAACAAAGCAAAAGATAAAGGAATCTGGTAAGTAAAGTAGCTATGATATGATGTTGATCTGTAGAAATTTAATGGTAGTGTTGGATGATTGAGTTGTGTCGTGGAACTTGTTGTGGTCGCGACCTGGGTTGAAATGGAAAAATGGGTGAAGTGTTGTTGATTATATGTTTGTGAAATTATAGAGGTTAGAGAAGTGCTAATGCTTGTGTGTAAGCTAGGGTCGGAGCTCGTGAGGTACGAGCTGAATGAATACCTATAGCTCTTTTAGCGATGGTCGAGTTAGCCTAAGTGTGAGCTCGTAGAAAGCAAGCTAAGTGATGTTGTCCCAGCCCACCACACTATCTGTCCAAGCTGAACTAAGGTAGAAGCTTGTAAGGACGAGCTAGTTAAAGGTAACAATAGCAAGGTGTGAGCTGGGCAGTGTTGGAGAGTTAAGCCGAACTTGAGGGTAGTAGCTTGCTAAAAGGATGAGCTGAGCGAGCTCATTGAGTTAAGAATACCCTCGATTCGGGTTGAGTTGGATAATGTAAGAGCTCGCATAGGTTGAGTTAAAAGGGATAGCACAGTCCACTGCAGTTTGAGTGAGGTATAGGTGATAGAACTGATTTAAATAACCTACGAGCTAAGCTAAGATTTCTTGTGTGACCAAGTGTAGGTGGTGTAGTGAGCTGTAAAGGAGGTCGTTGAATAGGAGTGACTCAAGTTTTGGGAAGCAAGTTGTAAGTGCAAATATTTTTACTAAATGGTTTTAGTCTATTATGCAAATATTTTATAGCCTTTCAATTCAAGTTTTAGTTTATAAATATCTTTATATTTTTATCTTGAGTTTAAATAATTTATTTATAGATGGTATGCAAAAAATATATACATGATTTCTTTTATAGCATGAAAGAGGAATAG
Source organism: Dimocarpus longan (assembly GCA_022984855.1). Taxonomy (NCBI): domain Eukaryota; kingdom Viridiplantae; phylum Streptophyta; class Magnoliopsida; order Sapindales; family Sapindaceae; genus Dimocarpus; species Dimocarpus longan. The sequence goes on from CM041020.1 coordinate 14,775,469, forward strand.
ATTTAAATTATAGAAAAAGAGAAAAGGTTTTAAACCAAGTGGATGGGTCAAGCATTTATAGATAGACCTTATAGCATAGACCCAGCCGATGTACCCCGCAATGTATGGCAAGTATTGAGAGGGTTAGTCCTACTAACATTAGAGGGATAAAGTCTGTTGTGTCTGTCAGTCGCCCTCTATACTTTTTGGGTATTATCTTGATGCAGGGTGAGCGATAATAGTTCCACCACATGTTTACTAGATGTCTTTGTAGCTTTATCACTGTGAGCGATGTTAGGCTTTGCACCACGTAACACCCCTCTTACCCCCCTCTCTCCCCACTGAGCGGAGCTGGTCTGGCCACTCATGTGACTTTAGCTTCCCTTGGGTTCTATTATAGCTTTTCAGAAAGAAAAAATATACCATTAAAATCAAATTATTTTAGAAAGAAAATATTTTTAAAAATACTAAACGTTTTAGTCTTTTGAGCGAGCTTTTGAAACTTTATAGAAATTTTATAAAAACCCACGCTTTTAGAAATAAAAATGTTTTAAAGAAAAATGTTTTAAAAATATTTTTGGGAGATAAGTTTTAATATAAACGTATCTCCACTCACTGAGCTATTATAGCTTATAACATTTTTGTCTTTCAGAAACCTTCTTAGGTGCAAGAATAGATAATCCAGATACCAAAGTACCACGTTCAGACTAAGTGGGCCCTACGACCGATAATGCTGTTTAATCATTTTGTGTAAAGCCTAAGATTTAAATTTTAATTATGTAATTTGCATATTTTCAGATTTATGAACAAATATTATAGAAATTTTTAAGGATGCATGCACGTTTTATATACTTATATATTTATGATAATAATTTTAATTTATTGTAGGGTCACTTCTCTCTGAGCTACCCCACTCATAAGGTACTGTCTCCGGGCCAGAGGGTTTTGCTTCGCCTCCCCCACCCGTACTTGAACCCATGATCTAGCCCCTTAGTCAAATGGATTCTTCTTGCAATGTGAGTATCAATTGAGCTTCTCTCTAGGCTATTAAAAAAAAAATGTCTTTTTAACTACTCGCATGGGTTTAGCAATTATATTGTAGTATTGATGCAATATTGTCTGTTTAATTATGTCAATAGGACGGATAAGTTTCAGGATAAACTTGGTTATAAATAATGTAATTCCATTTGGATGTTGAAGGCGTCCAAATGGTCATAAGGATCTAAGCCCCCATTGTATTGTGGGATGTTAGGGACCTTGAATCTCAAAGGGAGTGGCTGCGGTTCGATCTTAGAGGTGAATGAGGTTCTTTCACCATGCTGACTCCTATGCTCCTGAGCCCCAGGTCGAGCTTCTAACTACTAAACTCCTTAAAGGAGCTCCTCAACGAGTTGGTCATGTGCCTCAGGTCGGTTGACAGTGGATCGTCCACTTCTTCTACTATCCCCATTTAGTGAATTTCAGTTTTGTAACCTGTGCCTCCCTTCATACTGAAGCTTAGAGGAGTGGCGCACAGGTTCATTCCTACGGTGAGGCATGTTCAACCCGTCTTCTTTATACAAGGCTCTATGTCGGTGTTGTTGTTCACCCTTATTTCTTCAAACTGAAATCTGTATACATCTCTAGCTTGCCTCAACTTGCCGATGCCCATCCTGGCTCACTCTCACTCTCAATCCTGAGAGACGAGCTATATCTTCATCACCACGAGCTCGCTGGACTCGAGCTCTGGATTGCACATTGGAGGAATGAATTGATCCCTCAGGCGTTGGCACTTCCCTGGCAAGTCTTCTATTTACTACTGGGATCTCGAACGGTCTCTGAGCAACCTGGACCTGTGTCAACACCTTCACAGCCTCTACTATTTATGTCATGGTATTTTCCAACACCTTTTAATGTTGTTGTAAAATATGTATGGCATTCTCTCCAGCAGTGTTTAGTACAGACTGGTGAGAGAATATTGGAGGCATACCTCGAGTATTCTCGAATAAAGGCACATTTGAGGTCCTAGCCCCCAGGTCGGCTGGTTCTTTAGCGGGCTTGACGCCTCTCTGGTGGTTTGAGTTATCGTGCTGGTCAGCAACCGCGCTTGAGCTAACAATTGCTCCTGAGCTTCTGGTGGTTCTTCCTCTAACCATTGCGTCTGAAACGTAAGCTCTATAGATCAAGAATGAGAAAAATGACATTGCAAGAATGACCTTTCTTTTAGCACCAAAATGTCGACGTCTGGATTTAGTAGACCGGGTTCTTTCTGGCCTAAACTACAGATGAGATGGAAAATGGTGCAAAGAACAAATGAAAAGCAAATAAGAAATAGAGGAAGAACACAAAACAGTAGGATTTTAGAGTGATTCGGCCCAAAATATTGCCTACATCCACTGTTCTCTCACTAATTTTACGGAGTAATAGCACTCAAAGATTGTCTCTCTTTTACAATGAAAATCCTCCCCTATTTATAGAGAATGGGAGGTGCTACAGTAATACAATAAGTCAAAATGAAATGATGATTACATTTAATACGACAGACATCTGTCAGGTCAACTCTTCCAAACCTTGATTTAGATACTAAACCCATGCTAGTTAGATGATATTTCCGTAATTTAAGCTGTAATCTCAGATGGGGTTAGGCATGTTTGGTACGCCTTACTGACTTTTGCTCTAACGATTCTAACAGTATCTGACTCGCAACCTCTGAGTTGTAGCAACTGATAGCTCATCTCAACGAGCTGGAACGTCTGAAGTCTGACTGAGTTTTACCTCTATGGATTGATCATGTAGCCTAAATCTACTAGCTAGACGTCTGGCGAGTTGCATATCTGATAAGTTGGACTCTTGGACGAGTTATACATCTGATAAACTAAACCCCTAGGCGGCCTGTGTCTTAGCCAAATGTGCAGTCTCTTCTTCTTTATAGGTCTTAGACTTCTATCAACAGTACTGGGCTTTTACCAACTCATTTAAGCGACATAAAAATACCCATAACAATATGTGACAAAGACAATTGTAGCCGTGATATAATTATATTATAGTATTGATACAATATTATGTGTTTAATTATGTTGGTATGCATATTTTATTTGGTTCTTCAGGTCCTTGACACTATTAGTTTGTTCTATTACCCCTTAAGTTGTTTTCCATGCTGTCTAATTGTACATATTTTCGACTTCATATATGAATAGGTCCTTTATTTATTTTTTGCTTTAAGGGTTAATCCCATTTTCTTCCTGTAGTTTGAGTTAATACTCAAAATCTTCTTTATTTACTATAAATAAGGAGGATTTTGAGTGTTAATTCAAACTATAAGAGGAAAACACTATTTCCCTTTTTTTCATGGTGTAGAAACAATGTTGTAATTGAAATATTATTGGTAATATCATTACTTCTTTTATTTTTTTAGGTATGTAAAAGATGATACAAGTATACCTACAGAGGTCAAATTGCCTATGCTCATAGATTTTTACCATCATCTGTATGATCTTGACTGGCATTTTTTTTTATGTAAGTTACTCTCTCTCTCTCTCTCTATATATATATATATGTATATACACACTCCTATCTTTGTATGATCGGGAGTCAACAATCTTTGTTAAAAAAAATATATATTTAAATTTTGCATAGAAAAAACCCTCTTAATTTTGGGATAGCAATTATATCATATTAGATGTCTTGGTATTTTGAATAAATCTTTTGCTCACATTTTTTTATCAAAATTTGCCATTTCATAATTATGGTAATAGTCAACGTCAACTAAATACCAATTAGGTGAAATGTCATTTGGATCTTCTGATCACTCTAGCAAAACGATCCCATCATAAACATGTGCAATATTTATAAAAATAAAAATATCATTTTTATAAAAACAGAAAGCCCATATATATTGATCCAACTACAAGTCTTGTTGTGATAAAGTTGATGGAAAACAACAAGCTATCATTTACCAATTATCAAAATCACATATAGATATTTATCTTTGATCGACGTAGTTAGTAGTAGAGAGTATTCATTTAACCTGATAATCATTCATTTTTGAATCACCTCATTGTATATAATATTTAAAAAATAAAGTATATAATTTTTCAATTTTAGTAAAAATATTTTGGAATTCTTCCAAAAGAAAAACAAAAATCTATGAAATTAATAAAAGGAAGATATGGTGTGGAAAAATCAAATAAGAGTTATTAAGAATATACATGAAGAATTGTAGTTATGCGTCTTATGCAAAAACCGAGTATGTGGCCATATATTTTATTGAAACGTGATGCAAATGGATAGAGACTAGACTTAATGAGCAATTTCGGTTCTGCCTCATGTTCTGCATGTTGCTTATTAAAACAACCACTCCATCTATGCTTCTCTCTTTTTCTTTTTTTTTTTGGTATATATATATGTATAGACACACACATAGCAAAATATGGCAGCTCTTTTTTTTTTTTTGTTAAGAGAAACTTAGTTAAGAATATCGAATGGATTATTTTGTGAGTTAAGTTCTAAAAATCAATTTAATTTATAGAGAGATGTGTAAGATTGGAGCTAAGGCAATCCCACATCTTTTTAACTAAAAAACGGATGTGCTAAATCTAATATAATAAATAACAAAATCCTCTGTCCAATTCTATTCAATTATTTATATATAGCTAAGTTGTCATTTTCAATTCATCATTCAAATCAATTATCAGACTGGACAATCATTTACTGTATTAACTTTTGTGTAATAATAAATTCAAAAAAGTAAAAACCTTTTACTTAATAATTGGTCGAAAGTAAATTAATTAAGAAAATTAGAAAGCGTTTGCAATAGTTTTATCGACTTCCTCTGCACGTGAACATTTTATTGAATTAACGGTAGTTCAATTATTTTATAGGGTTTTCTTATTTATGAATTTGAATTGTTTCGAGATCTGAATTTTATTTTTGACAGGCCCCTTTCTAACTACTAGCTAGGCGACCTGCCCGGCAACCCCACGGTGGCTCCCCAGTCGAGATCTGCTCTGACTGGAAAGTTCCCGTGAAGCTAAGCCTCTTTTCTATGCTAAAATACTTGAAATCCTTTTGATTCTGAAAAAGAGTGGGAATTTTGTTCGTTGAAAATAACTTTAAGAAAATAGGATTTTCACAGAAAACCGGCAGCACAACGACTGTTTTTCTAAAATTCCACCCTGTAAAATATCTCATAAAACCTGTATAATTGTATTCACAAACAATTTCTATAATCAATAGGCCTCCGGCCATTTTCAAACTCATAATCATGCAATTAAGCGGAAGTAACTTGAATAAATCTTAAAAACGACATGCATGATATTTACATAAAATCCTTAACTCAAAATAATATTTTTCAAAACTAGAGAATCTGGAAAATGATAGTAAATACAATACATGATGTTATGCTAGAAAATAGTGCAATCTGGTCACGCGTGTCTAGCTGGCCTGTCCGTGGCCTGTCCGTCCGAAGGAGATACGTCAACCACGCTACTCGCACCTGCACCTGAGGGAGGTTTTTAAGAAAACAGGAAAACAGTGGTGAGAATAACTCAGTGAGTGGGTAAGTTTACATAAACTGTACTTTTGCTTAAAAATACTAATCCTCCCAAAAATAGATTGGAAAACTATTACTTACTTACTTTTCCTGAAAACTGTAAACTCGTTTAAAAGCTGCGAAAGTTATTTATCAAACTTTTCTTAAAACTTTTCTTATTTTCTTACTAGCCTTATCTGGCAACCCAGGGAAATCTTGTCCTTCGTGACGGTGCGAAAACACGCCACTAGGATAGGGGAACTCTCACCATGTGTAGTCGCATATGTGGATACAACTCTGGGATCGCGAATCCCTCCAACATCAGGCAGATCTACACTATCCCATACGTGCAGAGGGTGACTGACAGACTCGATCCCCCCAAAGTTAGTAACTCCCCCCATCTACCGTACACGTATGGAATACTTTCGGCCGGGTGTAATCTTAGGGGCTAGGGTAAACCATAGGCATATATATAAAAATGAAATCTCGGCAATATGCTATAATATCGCAAAATAACTTTCACAATTACTATCTCTATGCATGTATATAATTTCAACTTGCTCAATTACTTTATTAAAGAATATAAACATATTCATAGCATCTCATATAAAAATATACATGCATTTATAAACGATAAACTGAAAACTATAAACTTTTACTAGAATCTCAAAATCTTTTACTTGCTAAAACTGATTGCATTCATAAAGTAGAATATATGAAAACTTTTAAAAATCCACACTCACTACTTGCTTCCAAAATACTTATCACCGCTTCCCGTTACGGCTCTCGTTCGATTCCCGATTCACCTACATTTGATTTTGATCGAGATGTTGTTAAAACATAACTCGTGCGCAACTAAACTTTAAGCCATACGAGGATTTATAAACACAATAATTCAAGTGACTATCCTCGCACGAAAACAAAACGGATAACTCATACTCGTACGCGAAAACTATTTCCAACCAATTCGTTATCGCGACTTAAAATACTCGAAACTCTATGGTTATCATCAAAACAACACGCAACAATCAAACCTATAGTTTCGATGCAAAAACATCGCTTAACATTACTACAAAACAACTTATATTTGTCGAACTAGCGTACGCGATTAATTGGGGCAGTTTTGATGTCAAAGTAACTTGTAATTCTAAACCAAAACAGCAAGCAAAACTGCACCAAAACAGCGTGCAAACGGCACCAAAACAGCATGCAAACGGCACCAAAACAGCATGCAAAACTGCACCAAAACAGCATGCAAACGGCACCAAAACAGCATGCAAACGGCACCAAAACAGCATGCAAAACTGCACCAAAACAGCATGCAAACGGCACCAAAACAGCATGCAAACGGCACCAAAACAGCATGCAGAACTGCACCAAAACAGCATGCAAACGGCACCAAAACAGCATGCAAACGGCACCAAAACAGCATGCAACATCACGCTTCGACAGGCCACAAACAGCACATTTACTGCTCACAAAACAGCCCTATAACAGCTCATTATCTAACCTTAAATCAGCATAAAAGCTGCACCTAAAATCAATCCTGAATCACCATAAAAACTGCACAAAACGAGCATAAAGAAACTGCGTATGACGAGCATAAAAACTGCACATGACGACAGCCCGCAAAAACTTAATTGCATTGGGATATGCTCGCTTAATTCAACTCTAATCATTCGTACGCTTACTACTTACTTGAAACAACTCAACAAAAACAAAAGGGGACAGCACTTTGCCCAAGAAGCGAGCTGTTCTCAGCTTCGAAATAGCTTCCGATCTGCGACGACTTATTCGCGGCAGCAAGTTTCTTCTTCTACCAGCAACTGGCGTCTTTTCTTGCTGTTCCACTTCAAGTCTGAATGTATAATTCACGGACAGACTTGACAGCAGCTCTGCACGGCAGCTTCAGCTCTCATGACAGCCTAGCAGCAGCAAGGACAGCGCCTGGCAGCAGCTTTCACAGTCAGGCAGCAGCACATTCACGTCCAGACAGCAGCAACACAGCACCTGGCAGCAACTCAGCTCAGCAGCAACTCAGCTCACGGCAGCAACTCAGCTCACAGCAGCAACTGACAGCAGCTGGTCAGCACATGCAGCACCAGGCAGCAAGACAGCATGGCGACAGCAACGTGACAGCAGCTTCCCTTCGCCGGCAGCAGCTCACGCTAACAGCACCTTGTTCAACAGCGGCGACAGCACACAGCAAAGGCAGCATGGCAGCTCTCTCGCTGACAGCAGCTTCTTACCTGGTGACAGCAGCTTACCTTGCTTGCTCCAGCTTGCTCAGATCTGCTCAAGGATGAATCAGATGTTGCATGCAGATGCTGGCCCTCTCTTGATCTCTCTATCTCTCACGAGCAAGGAAGAACGAGGTAGAAGAAGAAGTTGAATGCTCTCGGCCTCTCTCTAAACTTCAAGAGCAGCAACTCTTGTCTTCAGTTTCTGTTTTGAAATGAAGAAGAAGAAGTTGGCAGATGTTTTGCTTGGATCCGGTTTTGAAATGAAGATGAATGGTGACCGAATGATGGCTTTGGTTATGATTTTGTCTTTGAATGCATAGATGACCGAGCTTGATGAATATAATGCTTTGCTTGGTTTTTGATATAATAAGAATTTGTTGACCAAGCTTGTTAGCTTTCTCTTTGGTGACCGAGAATGCTATAATTTGCTTCTTTTTTTTTTTTTTTTTTTTTTTTATCCAATGCATGTGTGACACGTGTCACCAACATGCATTCCCTTTATTATTCTTAAAGCCTTCCATGCATTCTCGGTTTAACTTCCAAGCTCGGATTTTCATTTCCGTCCGTCCGTCCTGGAATCCGCTTTTTAATCGCTTTCGCCTTTGGAATAATAAAAATTCCGAACCCGTCTTCGTGAACTCGAATTTATTTCTCTAAAGCGAAAATAATTATTCCAATTATTTTCGGACTCGATATTTATATATTTCCGATCGGACGCGATCCATCGGAAAATATTTCGCTCTCCGACGAACGCGGTTTTGGGTTTTACAATTCACCCCTCCTTATAAAAATTTCGTCCTCGAAATTTACACAACTTTCATGCAATGCATTTCAGCACTAGAATTTATCAAACATACTCAATACTTTCTTGAATTAAAAAAATTTACAACTCGAATAACTGAGGATACTTACTTGTATCGAAAAGATGCGGATACTGACTGCGCATCTGCTCCTCGTGCTCCCACGTGGCCTCTTCCACTGCATGATTCCTCCACAACACTTTAACCAACGGAATAACTTTACTACGAAGAACCTGATCTCTCCTATCAAGAATCTGAACTGGGGTCTCCTCATAGGATAGGTTCTCCTTGAGTTTCATTGGTTGTTCTGAAATTACGTGCGAAGGATCTGCTATGTACTTACGGAGCATCGAGACATGAAATACATTATGGATCCTGGAAAGTTCTGCTGGTAGCTCAAGTCGATACGCTACCCTACCTACTCTGCCAATCACTTCGTAGGGACCAATATACCGGGGCTTAACTTACCTCGCTTCCCAAAACGAATTATTCCTTTCTATGGAGATATCCGTAGGAACACCTTATCCCCAACCTGGAACTCCAAATCCTTCCTACGCTTATCTGCGTAACTTTTCTGACGATTCTGGGCTATCTTCAGATTGTCCCGAATAACCTTGATCTTATCTGTAGTCATCTGAACAAGCTCGGGCCCAATCAACTTTCTCTCGCCCATCTCATCCCAACATGTCGGTGTCCTACACCGTCTTCCATAAAGTGCTTCATACGGTGCCATACCGATACTAGCCTGATAGCTGTTATTATAGGCAAACTCGATTAACGACAGATGAGAATCCCAACTTCCTCCAAACTCTATCACACAAGATCTGAGCATATCCTCTAAAGTTTGAATGGTACGCTCAGACTGACCATCTGTCTGCGGATGAAATGCTGTACTGAAATGTAATCGAGTACCCAATGCTTTCTGGAGACTAGGCCAAAATCGGGATGTAAATCTTGGATCTCTATCAGATACAATCGACACTGGAGCCCCATGTAATCTCACAATCTCATCAATATACAACTTAGCCAATCGATCCAGGGAGTAAGTACTTCTGATAGGTAGGAAATGAGCTGACTTCGTAAGTCGATCTACTATCACCCAAATACTATCATAACCATTTCGACTCCGAGGAAATCCTACCACAAAATCCATAGTAATACGCTCCCATTTCCACTCTGGAATAGGAAGTGGCTGAAGAAGTCCTGATGGCCTTTGGCGCTCGGCTTTCACCTGTTGACAAATCAAACATCTTGACACAAATTCAGCTATCTCTCTCTTCATACCTTTCCACCAGTAATGCTCTTTCAAGGTATGATACATTTTTGTACTTCCCGGATGCATAGCGTATGCTGAGGAGTGAGCTTCATCTAAAATTTCTTTCTTGAGTTCCGTCACATTTGGAACACATAGTCTCTGTCTCATCCTCAACGTACCATCATCCCTGACTGAGAAGTCTCCCTGTTGGCTTGACTCTACTTCCTGTCTGATCTTGACTAATTGAGGATCCTGAATCTGCAACTCTCGGATTCTATCCACGAGTACCGGTCTAACTTGAAAAGTAGCTAACAATGCACCTGAATTCCCTACTTCCAATTTAACTCCCAAAGATCTCATCTCTACTAACAATGGAAGATACCCAGCTCTTAAATGAGCTACCGAGCTGGAGGGTCTCCTACTCAATGCATCGGCTACTACATTTGCTTTCCCGGGATGGTACTCTATGGTGCAATCGTAATCCTTGAGCAGCTCTAACCATCTCCTCTGTCTCATATTCAACTCTTTCTGGGAGAACAAATACTGAAGGCTCTTGTGATCTGTAAATATCTGACATCGAACTCCATACAAGTAATGCCTCCAGATCCTGAGTGCAAAAATTACTGCGGCCAACTCTAGATCATGGGTTGGGTAATTCTGCTCGTGCTTCTTTAACTGCCTGGAAGCATAAGCTATCACTTTCCCATTTTGCATCAGAACACAACCCAAACCTTGCCTCGAAGCATCACTGTACACCACAAAGCCTTCATTTCCTGAAGGAAGAGTAAGCACTGGAGCTGTGGTCAATTTTGTTTTCAATTCGTCAAAATTCTTCTGACAGGCTTCTGACCACTCAAACTTTGCTTCCTTTCTGGTGAGCTTCGTCAAAGGAATGGCAATCTTAGAAAATCCTTCGACAAATTTCCTATAATATCCTGCCAAACCTAAGAAACTCCGAACCTCAGTTACGGTTGTAGGCGATTTCCAGTTCACAATCGCTTCAATCTTTTGAGGATCAACACTAATCCCACCAGCTGAAACCACATGGCCTAAAAATGAAACTTCATTCAACCAGAACTGACACTTGCTGAACTTTGCATACAATTGCTGCTCTCTTAACGTCTGTAAAACTAGTCTCAGATGTTCAGCATGTTCTTCCCTACTGCCCGAATACACTAATATATCATCAATGAACACTATGACAAACTTATCCAAAAATTCATGGAACACCCGATTCATCAATGCCGCTGGGGCATTGGTTAGCCCGAAAGGCATAACCAAGAATTCATAATGTCCATAACGCGTCCTGAAGGCAGTCTTAGGAATATCATCTCCCTTGATCTTCAACTGATGGTACCCTGATCTTAGATCTATCTTAGAAAACAACCTTGCACCTTGCAACTGATCGAACAGATCGTCGATTCTCGGTAAAGGATATTGATTCCGAATAGTCACCTTATTCAATTCCCGGTAATCAATGCACAATCTCATACTTCCATCTTTCTTTTTAACAAAGAGCACTGGTGCTCCCCAATGAGATACACTGGATCTAACAAAACCCTTGTTTACCAATTCTTCCAACTGAACCTTCAATTCCTTCAACTCTGGAGGTGCCATCCTGTACGGCGCTCTGGAAATTGGTGCTGTTCCCGGCATCAGATTAATCTCAAATTCAATATCTCTATCCGGAGGTAAACCTGGAAGATCTTCTGGGAACACATCAGAAAACTCTGCAACCACAGGAATATCTTCTAGCTGAGTCTCCCTCTCGGACGAATCTATCACATAAGCCAAATAACCTGCACATTGCTTCTTTAACATTCTTCTGACGGTCATGGCTGATATGATACGGGATGGAAGCATTTTACGCTCTCCTCGGAATACTACATCTGACTCTCCAACTGAACTAAACTTGACTTCTTTTTTAAAACAATCCACTACGGCATGATGCATAGCTAACCAGTCCATACCCAGTATAATGTCGAAATCACATAGATCCAACAACATCAAACTAACTGGAAAGGATCTACCCCCAAGTACAATATCACAATCTCTACAAACACTCTCTGCTACTAAGGAATCTCCGGTAGGAGTAGCTACTATCATATCGCACTCTAAGGGTTTTAACTTCATATTAACATGCCTTGCAAAACTTTTAGAAACAAAAGAATGCGTAGCACCAGGGTCTATTAAAACATGAGCATCAGAGTTGAAAACTATTACAGTACCTATCACCACCTCTGGTGTAGCTTCAGCATCTTACTGCGTTACCGCGAACACCCTGGCTTGAGTACAGGGTCTCCCTGATTGTCCTCTGGGTGGCAAACCTCTCCCAGCACCTCTTCCGGATTGAACGGTAGTCCCTGGTCCTCTCATCTGTGGACCTCTCTGATCCTGTAACTGACCCCCGCTAGACTGCCCTTGAGTATACGGTCTCGACCCACTGGCTCCTCTTGTTCTCTGCGGACACTCAGACATATAATGTCCCTCTTTACCACAACGATAACATCCAGTGATACTCATATGACACTCTCCTCGGTGTGTCCTGTTGCATTTCCTACACGGCTCTATGCTTTGAGTATTACCTCTGTTTTGGGGTCCTGATGGAGGTTTGACTGAACTCTGACTAGACGCGACTCCCTGACTTCGCTGTTTGCTACCTACCCATCTAGACTTGTCTCCAGTTTTCGGTGCCTTGTTGAAACCTCCTGAATACCAACCTGACCCCTGACTGCGCTTCAATTTCTGCGTTTGCTCTTTGTCACCTATTGTTGTCCTTTCTACCCTTAAAGCTGCTTCAACTAACCGCTCATACTCTCTATGCTCTGCAGCTACCACATATATCTTGATTTTCGGATTCAAGCCCTGCACAAACTTATGGCACTTGTTTACCTCATCATTAACTATAAATGGTGCCACTCGAGACAATTCAGTGAACTTCCTTTCATACTCTTCCACAGACATGTTACCCTGCACAAGACTGTAAAACTCCTCAATCTTTGCGTCTTTGTATGCCCTGGGGTAGAATTTCTCATTAAACTCTTCTTTGAACTTTTCCCATGTGACTTGTTCGATTGCTCTTCGCTTGACGGAATCCCACCAATCTCTAGCTGACGCTCGAAGTAAGAATGAAGCAATTGACACCTTTTGGAGATCGGTACATTCCATCTGTTCCAACACTCTTTCAGTATTATCCAACCACTCTGTTGCAATTTCTGGACCACCTGTTCCGTCAAAAGCATCGGCACCAAGTTTCCTTGCCCTCTCAACGGTGGCGCTTGGTGCTCGAGGCCTTAGCCCTTGGATAACCTGGGCTAATCTCTCGATCGGATCCTGCTCAGGTTCTACTACTGGTGGCTCAACTGGAACCCCTGGCTGAGGATCATTAACGGACTCATTTACTTGCTCCCTTATTTCTGGAGCAGGAGGTGGAGCATTTTCAGCGGCTCTCCTTTTACGCGGACGACCGACGCGACGCATGACTCACTGCACTTGAACCAGATACTTAGTCATAAAATGTATGAGGTTTGAAAAAGTTACTATGTAAATGCTTATAAATCATGTAATGCATTTAAAACCTTTGCTCTGATACCAACGTTGACAGGCCCCTTTCTAACTACTAGCTAGGCGACCTGCCCGGCAACCCCACGGTGGCTCCCCAGTCGAGATCTGCTCTGACTGGAAAGTTCCCGTGAAGCTAAGCCTCTTTTCTATGCTAAAATACTTGAAATCCTTTTGATTCTGAAAAAGAGTGGGAATTTTGTTCGTTGAAAATAACTTTAAGAAAATAGGATTTTCACAGAAAACCGGCAGCACAACGACTGTTTTTCTAAAATTCCACCCTGTAAAATATCTCATAAAACCTGTATAATTGTATTCACAAACAATTTCTATAATCAATAGGCCTCCGGCCATTTTCAAACTCATAATCATGCAATTAAGCGGAAGTAACTTGAATAAATCTTAAAAACGACATGCATGATATTTACATAAAATCCTTAACTCAAAATAATATTTTTCAAAACTAGAGAATCTGGAAAATGATAGTAAATACAATACATGATGTTATGCTAGAAAATAGTGCAATCTGGTCACGCGTGTCTAGCTGGCCTGTCCGTGGCCTGTCCGTCCGAAGGAGATACGTCAACCACGCTACTCGCACCTGCACCTGAGGGAGGTTTTTAAGAAAACAGGAAAACAGTGGTGAGAATAACTCAGTGAGTAGGTAAGTTTACATAAACTGTACTTTTGCTTAAAAATACTAATCCTCCCAAAAATAGATTGGAAAACTATTACTTACTTACTTTTCCTGAAAACTGTAAACTCGTTTAAAAGCTGCGAAAGTTATTTATCAAACTTTTCTTAAAACTTTTCTTATTTTCTTACTAGCCTTATCTGGCAACCCAGGGAAATCTTGTCCTTCGTGACGGTGCGAAAACACGCCACTAGGATAGGGGAACTCTCACCATGTGTAGTCGCATATGTGGATACAACTCTGGGATCGCGAATCCCTCCAACATCAGGCAGATCTACACTATCCCATACGTGCAGAGGGTGACTGACAGACTCGATCCCCCCAAAGTTAGTAACTCCCCCCATCTACCGTACACGTATGGAATACTTTCGGCCGGGTGTAATCTTAGGGGCTAGGGTAAACCATAGGCATATATATAAAAATGAAATCTCGGCAATATGCTATAATATCGCAAAATAACTTTCACAATTACTATCTCTATGCATGTATATAATTTCAACTTGCTCAATTACTTTATTAAAGAATATAAACATATTCATAGCATCTCATATAAAAATATACATGCATTTATAAACGATAAACTGAAAACTATAAACTTTTACTAGAATCTCAAAATCTTTTACTTGCTAAAACTGATTGCATTCATAAAGTAGAATATATGAAAACTTTTAAAAATCCACACTCACTACTTGCTTCCAAAATACTTATCACCGCTTCCCGTTACGGCTCTCGTTCGATTCCCGATTCACCTACATTTGATTTTGATCGAGATGTTGTTAAAACATAACTCGTGCGCAACTAAACTTTAAGCCATACGAGGATTTATAAACACAATAATTCAAGTGACTATCCTCGCACGAAAACAAAACGGATAACTCATACTCGTACGCGAAAACTATTTCCAACCAATTCGTTATCGCGACTTAAAATACTCGAAACTCTATGGTTATCATCAAAACAACACGCAACAATCAAACCTATAGTTTCGATGCAAAAACATCGCTTAACATTACTACAAAACAACTTATATTTGTCGAACTAGCGTACGCGATTAATTGGGGCAGTTTTGATGTCAAAGTAACTTGTAATTCTAAACCAAAACAGCAAGCAAAACTGCACCAAAACAGCGTGCAAACGGCACCAAAACAGCATGCAAACGGCACCAAAACAGCATGCAAAACTGCACCAAAACAGCATGCAAACGGCACCAAAACAGCATGCAAACGGCACCAAAACAGCATGCAAAACTGCACCAAAACAGCATGCAAACGGCACCAAAACAGCATGCAAACGGCACCAAAACAGCATGCAGAACTGCACCAAAACAGCATGCAAACGGCACCAAAACAGCATGCAAACGGCACCAAAACAGCATGCAACATCACGCTTCGACAGGCCACAAACAGCACATTTACTGCTCACAAAACAGCCCTATAACAGCTCATTATCTAACCTTAAATCAGCATAAAAGCTGCACCTAAAATCAATCCTGAATCACCATAAAAACTGCACAAAACGAGCATAAAGAAACTGCGTATGACGAGCATAAAAACTGCACATGACGACAGCCCGCAAAAACTTAATTGCATTGGGATATGCTCGCTTAATTCAACTCTAATCATTCGTACGCTTACTACTTACTTGAAACAACTCAACAAAAACAAAAGGGGACAGCACTTTGCCCAAGAAGCGAGCTGTTCTCAGCTTCGAAATAGCTTCCGATCTGCGACGACTTATTCGCGGCAGCAAGTTTCTTCTTCTACCAGCAACTGGCGTCTTTTCTTGCTGTTCCACTTCAAGTCTGAATGTATAATTCACGGACAGACTTGACAGCAGCTCTGCACGGCAGCTTCAGCTCTCATGACAGCCTAGCAGCAGCAAGGACAGCGCCTGGCAGCAGCTTTCACAGTCAGGCAGCAGCACATTCACGTCCAGACAGCAGCAACACAGCACCTGGCAGCAACTCAGCTCAGCAGCAACTCAGCTCACGGCAGCAACTCAGCTCACAGCAGCAACTGACAGCAGCTGGTCAGCACATGCAGCACCAAGCAGCAAGACAGCATGGCGACAGCAACGTGACAGCAGCTTCCCTTCGCCGGCAGCAGCTCACGCTAACAGCACCTTGTTCAACAGCGGCGACAGCACACAGCAAAGGCAGCATGGCAGCTCTCTCGCTGACAGCAGCTTCTTACCTGGTGACAGCAGCTTACCTTGCTTGCTCCAGCTTGCTCAGATCTGCTCAAGGATGAATCAGATGTTGCATGCAGATGCTGGCCCTCTCTTGATCTCTCTATCTCTCACGAGCAAGGAAGAACGAGGTAGAAGAAGAAGTTGAATGCTCTCGGCCTCTCTCTAAACTTCAAGAGCAGCAACTCTTGTCTTCAGTTTCTGTTTTGAAATGAAGAAGAAGAAGTTGGCAGATGTTTTGCTTGGATCCGGTTTTGAAATGAAGATGAATGGTGACCGAATGATGGCTTTGGTTATGATTTTGTCTTTGAATGCATAGATGACCGAGCTTGATGAATATAATGCTTTGCTTGGTTTTTGATATAATAAGAATTTGTTGACCAAGCTTGTTAGCTTTCTCTTTGGTGACCGAGAATGCTATAATTTGCTTCTTTTTTTTTTTTTTTTTTTTTTTTTTATCCAATGCATGTGTGACACGTGTCACCAACATGCATTCCCTTTATTATTCTTAAAGCCTTCCATGCATTCTCGGTTTAACTTCCAAGCTCGGATTTTCATTTCCGTCCGTCCGTCCTGGAATCCGCTTTTTAATCGCTTTCGCCTTTGGAATAATAAAAATTCCGAACCCGTCTTCGTGAACTCGAATTTATTTCTCTAAAGCGAAAATAATTATTCCAATTATTTTCGGACTCGATATTTATATATTTCCGATCGGACGCGATCCATCGGAAAATATTTCGCTCTCCGACGAACGCGGTTTTGGGTTTTACAATTTTCATCTGACCTAATGTTATGATATATAAGATTAATAATCAATGAATGATTAATGCATGACTGATTTTTCCGTTACTTTTTCGATCATCAATCGTATACTTAAAAATATATATAAAAAAAAATTAAAAGTAGGAGATGTTCAAATCTCTTACTTATAAGTTAAAATACAACTTCTCTGGTTTGAAAATTTAGCATTGACCTCACTTGTACAAGCAAATTGGTTTTCTTTCAATAAATTTAAGAGCTGGTTTATATATCTATTCATGAACACAGTCAGCTCATCAATTTGGGATCAATTTAAAAATTTAGTAAAATTTTAATAGAAAAATATTGAAACGTACAAAAATATTAATAATTTCTTAAAAAATCAGTCTCTTCAATATAAACGTTAACATCAAAAATAAATCAAACACTTGAATCGATGCATACAAATTGAATCTTTGCAGTGACCATTAAGTTTAATGTGTATATATATATAATTATATATAAATATATATATAAATATATTGTTTATAGTGGTTTAAATTATTTGTTTTTATAGGAGGGGTAGTTTCTTTCTTTCTTTGCTGTCCTTTTATCTTCTCTTCTATTATTTATTTTTCTTTCTCCATCAGGACAAAGCCTACCCTAGCCCCCTAAAAAAATTTTACATTATACATAGTTTTGTCATGTAATGATTAAAATATATGTAAACATAAATGTTGTGGAGTGTTTGTGTGTGTGGCATGTAGTGTGTTGATAAGGAAGATAAAATAATAGTTAATAGAGTTAGTTGATAGATGAAAGGTTGACAACAGATCATTGTCTGATAGAATGGTAGAAAATAAATTGTTATTACAAAAGTATGCTGCAGATAAACTTACTGCTATTTTTTTTTAATTGCTAGTTTATTTTAGGCTTGGCATTTTACAATCACAAACCCTATTTGTATCTAGTGAGGTGGGTTACTTTGAACCGACTTCATTGTTCATGAAGTTTCTATTAGATTAAGTTTGTGATATATTTCTTCTATGACATGCACTCTCATGATTTCTCTGTTGAATTTTACACTACAAGTTTTTTCTTGTTTCTTAAAAACATATCTAAAATTTTCTAGAAATGTGCAACAGCTCCATCAATTTTAAATTATATATATTTTTCATTTATTAATTTTTGTGTTATAAAAATGACAGATTTATTCCAAACTTATTGCATGTATTTTTTTTATATATATATTTTTATTTATATTCAAATATTACATATGTATTAACTTTATTTCATATATTAAATATTAAATTTTACTTAAATTTTCCATATTTTACTCTTTTTTTTTAATCATAAGTTGCATAATATATTATTGAAATTTAATAATTTGGTGTTCTCCTAATATGCTCTTTCATTTAAGGTGTGGTAGTAATTATAAATTAAGATGGTCAAAATGTAGATTGTCTGTATTTAAAGAAATATTGTGAATGTTGTAGCATTAGCTATAATTCATATTTGATAAATTTGATTATTTAAATATTTTATTAAGTCTTTTTACTTTTAGCTTTGTTATTATATTTATTTAAAATATGAATATTGAGGGGTAACACTTGTTATATCTACACCTTTTATTTAAAAAAAATATTTTCATACTGTCGAAGTTTGTTTAAAAAATTTATTCTAGTCCATCCTGATATGAAAACTTGACTACATCCTTACTCTCCCTTGAGGTTTTGTATGTAAAGAGGTCGGTGATTAAAATACATTAAATTGGATTTATCATTAACTACTTCAAAAATTTGTTGATTTGCATACAGAAAGTGAAACATTCAAAATCTGATCACATTGTGTCGACATTATTTTTTAATCAACTCGATTCTTCAAACTCAATATCTGCGAATCAATAGTAAAGACAACAAAAACAAAGAGGAAGGCTAGGAATAAAAACAACACACACAGTCTTTTGTGTGGTTCGGTTGAATATAGGTCTACATCCACGACTGCCACTCTCTATTTTTTACAGAGTAATAGTATATTATTTCTTTCGTATAGTTTTACAATGAATTTTGTACCCCTATTTGTAGTGAGAGGTGATACAATTTGAGTAAGTTTGAATTATATACAGATAAAGCAAAAACTAATTTACATTAATTGTGATAATTATGATACCAATATCCTCTCCAACAAATTAGCAACTGACTTTGAGAATCTCAAGATTTAATTTGCTTTAAAACAGAAAAGTTGACTTATTCCCGAATTAGGTTGCTTCAGGCTTCTAGAAGGTCAACTTGATAGGTCATAGTGAGCTCATGCACTGAAAGGATATTCTAGCAAGCTAATGCGTGAGCAAATGGATGAGCAACCCGTGTACAAGCTAATGGGCGAGCAGATCCTATCCCAATCCTACTATCCGATGTGATAAGCGAGCTATTAATCATTGTGATCTCGCTAATTAACGGTCTATGAGCTCATAACCCATTTAGCTGATAGACGGTCTTAAAGTACGAACTAATGAAAGACAACTTACTATATACGACGAGTTCTTTACAGGGACCAGATTAACGAGCTTGTTGAATGGGCTTAGATATAAGAGTTTGCCCTCCTATGACGTTGTCTTGACCTTCAGGTCTTCTGAGCTTTTACCCATTTAAGCTAAAGCACTAGGCCTTAACAGTCCATTTTCCCAAGTTATTAAAATAGACATAACACATTGTAAATGCAAAACATTCATTTGTTGTATAACCTCATTACTAAAACATGGTCAAGTAATGAAAAAATTAGAGATAATGGAATCCACGATCAATTGTTGGGCTGTCTTCTTTTCCAAAGGTGGAAAAGAAAAGGGAAAATATATTTAAAGTGGAATTTGTTATTTATTTATGGTGGTTTAAATTATTTGTTTCTATAGGTGGAGTTATTGTCTTGAATGCGCATCTCGCCACTCTTTTATTAAAATTTTTTCTCTCCTCTTCTTTTAATAAAAATTCACATAAAAAATTCACGTGGGGTGCAACATCTGTAGGTTGTAATAAAAACAGGGGCGGTATCTTCTAGGTTCGTCTTTACATATTAAAAAATTAAAAAAAAAAAAAAAAGAAAAGAACCGTGGGCGGCGTGGGTGGTGATTTGAAGTGCTCCAAATTTTGTTGATTTGATGCACATAGTGAAGGATCTAGATTCCAACTGCATTGTAAATGCATAATATATTCATTTCACCTTGCTGGTAAAACATGGTGAATCAACACTACAACGATCAAAAAGAATGAAAAAGTAATGGCACTACTGATCCACTTTGGAGTCCATAGGTCTCCTATCATTCGAATAATTTTTAAAAAAGTTGTATGCATGCGATTTAATAATAGCAATTAAGAATTTAAAATTAAATATATTATGTTGATTTGGCTACTTTACTAATTGAATAAAATTATTCATAAATACTAACCCTTTGATAAAGGTGGTTATTGAAAAAATCCAATAGTTGTTATTAATAGATAATCTTACTCAACTTATAAGATAGTAAAATCCTATATTATAACATCAATGTGATAATTTAATTGGACCGAAGTTAAATCTATTCTTAATTTAATTTCCATTACATTATTTATAAATAAAAAATTGTCAGGAATTAAATTAGTAGGCTTTTCCTTTTCTTTTAAAGCTGGGAAAACTAAAACAAGAGACTAACAATAAAGGGAGCCATGTTTTTATGGTGGTTGAGTTTGTTTTGTTTATTTATTTTTTATTTTCTCTTTTCTAAATAAAATGATCACACTGTTAACTGTGCTTGTGGCACCCGAAGCACTTCTTAATTTCATTTTTTGTACACTAAAACATGGTGATCAAATGTTAGATTTGTTATCTACTGCAAAGATTGGCTCGCTATTGATTTGATGACAAGGTCTAGATAAAAATCTAGCCATATTTTAATTGCAAATGCTAGTCTTGTAAATTAATAATTTAATATGAATATATTAATAATTTATTCTCACCTTTTTCATTGATAAATACAGTTGTGATCTGATCATTTTAACACACTGGCAATTCACAAGTAATTATAACTCAATAGAATAAGAAAGGAAAAAATGGAGAGTTTGAGAGAGCTATTGAAACACCCAGTTGAACTTTACTACTTGGGGAAGTTGAAAATGGCTTTGAGAGGTGCAGAGAAGCATAATCCACTAGAGCCACATTGGGCATTTCGTTATAGTATTATTTACAAATTCCTTCGCAACGCTCTCATTTTTCAACAATTTGAGACCAACATTAGAGACGCGGTAAGTTTGAACCAATATATGTGACAAAAACAATTGTAGTCGTGATAAAATCATATTGTAGTACTGATACAATATTGTATGTTTAATTATGTAGGTATGCATATTTTATTTGGTTCTTCGAGTCCTTGACACTATTGGTTTGTTCCACTATCCCTTAACTTAATTATTTTTTTTTCCATGCTGACTAATTGTATATACTTTCGACTTCATATATGAGTAGGTCTTTTTTTTTTTTTTTTTAAAGGGTTTTTCCTCTTATAGTTTGAATTAATACTCAAAATCTGATTTATTTTCTATGAATAAAAGGGATTTTGAGTGCTAATTCAAACTATAGGAGGAAAACACTATTTCCCTTTTTTTCATGGTGTAGAAACAATGTTGTAGTTGAAATATTGCTAGTAATATCATCACTTTTTCTTCTTTTTTTTTTGGGTGTATAGAGGATGACACAGGTGCACCTAAGGAGGTCAAAGTGCCTATGCTCATAGATTTTTACCATCATCTATATGACCCTGACTGGCATTTTTCATGTAAGTTGCTCTCTCTCATTATATAGAGATAAACATATATACACACACCCATCTTTGCATGATAGAGGAGTCAATAATCTTTGCTAAAAAAATTGTATTTAAATTTTGTATAAAAAACCCTCTTAATTTTGGGATAACAATTATATCATATTAAATGTCATAGTATTTTGAATAAATCTTTGGCTCACCTTTTTTTTTATCATAATTTGTCATTTTATAATTAAGGTGGTGCAAGGAAACTTGACAAAATTCTTATGGACGAATTTCATCATGTTTCAACTGCTTTTATGGAGCAGGAAAAAGGGTTAGTTTGATTTCCTTAATTTACTCCCTTAATATGTTAATATGGTTCTCTCCGTGCCGTTCTCACATGTAATTTTGTTCTAGTTTTTGCTATTCTCTCTTCATAAGCCAGTATTTCACTGTTCATCCATTATCGTGCAGTCACCAGGAGACAATTGTGGATATTACCAAAAGAATGGGTGCTGAGATGGCAAAATTTGTTTGCAAGGAGGTTTGTGAATCAAGTATTATGTACCATTAAATATTTTCCAATTTATTCTTGACATGTATGCTACCTTAATTTTTTACTTTGAATGCATGCGCATGTGTTAAGAGTGCATAAAATTAATCTTAGATCATGACACAATACACTTTCTTATCATGTTGTAGATAGCAACAACCGAGGACTATGATGTTGGGGGTGTTTATTCTCAACTACCCAAGAGTGATACAACTCATTTACGAAAAGGAGGTGTTGGGGAAGAGTTGAAAGCTTATATTGAATCATTGCTAGTAGTTGTAGATCTTGTTCCTATGTAAGCAAAATCAGATGGACCTGAATCTGTCCTTTGAGAACCAAAATAAAAAATATATAAAAATAATAAAATATTAAAAATTGAAATAAGAATTATTATTAAATAAAAATTAAATAAATGAAAAAAAAAAATTTTCATCACATCTATATAGCCAGAGATTAATTAAAAAAAATAAATTATTAAATAAAAATTAAATAATTTTTTTATTTAATTAAAAAGTTTTCAATATTTTTAATTAAAATTAAAAAATAAATTAAAACAAACAAGATGAAGATTTGGGTATTAAAAATCTTTGAAGTTAGAAGATTTATGCCAGACCTTCAAAATTTACATTAAAGAAAAAAAACTAAAATTACATTAAACAAAAAAATAATTAAGCATATTTCATTACATCACAACAACACACATCAAACAAAAAAAAAATGATAATAAAACACACATCTAAGTTCATCTACCTACATCAAACAAAATAAACAAAATTTCAGATGCATAAAACCAAGTAATCTCTGCAATTACAACAAACCTACAATTACACCAAAAGTTCAGCTCATTACATCAAACCCACAAAACCTAATAATCACTCATCTAGTAATAAAAAAACCCAGGAATAGCGCCTACAGATCCACCTTTACACCACCGCACCGCTCCACAACGACAGCACACAACCGTCGTTTCTTACCATCTTCTCAATCTCTTCCACGAACCGCATCGGGAACAGTGCCCACAAGATCTAATCCACCTCCGTACTACTGCACCGCTCAACGACGACAGCACACAGCCCGTTGTTTCTTATGGTCCTCTCCATCTCCTCTACGAACCACGTTGGGAACAACGGCTGCAAGATCTAATCGACCTCCGCACCGCTCGATGCAATGGCACTCAGCCTTCCATTCCTCGCCGCCCTCTCCATCTCCTCCATGAACCAGTGTGCCGTGAACACCACATTGAAGATCCCATCGAAGAACAAAATAGCATCACCACTTGTATAATCAGACTCAATGGTGGCATAAAAGGAGGGCAGCAACGATGGTGTAAGGTGGTGTGTTGAGTGGTGATGGGTTAGGTTTTTGAATGGTGATAGTGCTTGGTGAGATGTGTGTGAGAGAGAGAGAGAAGAGAGCAGTGGTGATAGGAGAGAGTAATGGGTGGTGATGACAGATGAGAGAGAGGATTTTTTTTTTTATTTAATTAAAATCTTAACAAATGGTATAAAGCTATCATCCATGTATGTTATCAACGCCAAATGATGATTTTACTCTCAAAACTAACAGATCCATTACTTTATCAACAGATTTATTGTTCCATTTAACTGTTGAGCTGTTTTAATTATTATTTTCAAAATCAAGGATGGTTTGATATTATTTTCGATTATAGGGACTAAATTAATAATAACCCTTTTCCATAAGCCACATGTCTGTGCCCATGCGTATTCTCAACTACCCAAGAGTGATACAATTTATTTACAAAAAGAGGGTGTTAGGGAAGAGTTGAAAGCTTATGTTGAATCATTGCTAGTAGTTGTAGATCCTATTCCTATGTAAGCAAAATCAAATGGACCAGCCTTATTCATTTGTCATTAGTTATCATGTGTATATTCTTTATGAGAAGAATATCTTTGAATAATAATAATGTGTAACAATAATTCATAGCCTTGCAATCTTTGTGTTTGGGGTCTGCCTTATTACAAGTTTGGCTAGCTTTGTATTAGTTTCTTGGTTTTGATTTCCTCGTATTTGTTCCACATGCATCTCTTGCATTGTTTCTCAATGAAACTGTTTTTTCTACTTGTCAATACACTTCTTTTGATTACATTAATGGAGTAGATTTTTTTTGTTTTTTCGGGTATTGTCAGTACACTTCTTTTGATTGTATTTTCTTTTATAAGAAAGGATATAGTTAAGACAATGATACGCCTTTTGTTAATTTAGGGGGAAGATTCAAACTTTTTGTTACAACTAAGTTATACCTCCAACTTAACA
Organism: Dimocarpus longan; assembly: GCA_022984855.1. Taxonomy (NCBI): domain Eukaryota; kingdom Viridiplantae; phylum Streptophyta; class Magnoliopsida; order Sapindales; family Sapindaceae; genus Dimocarpus; species Dimocarpus longan. The sequence goes on from CM041020.1 coordinate 14,800,036, forward strand.
TAAAATGAGATTTTATTGATTTTATTAAGTTATACAAGCGTAGCTACATAGTTCAAGTGTCGATTTTGTTATCTTTTCATTGTCACATGTATGATCGTAACTGGTATTTTTCTTGTAAGTGCTTTGATATATATCTTGAATCATCACCTTTTTTTCCTTTGTACTTTATTTTATACTAATGCTTATTTTTTATACTAATGTTTAGTTTTAATGTCGTCATTGATTTAGACTTCATAATCCAACATTAAATTGAAGTTGGTGGCACCTATAGGTTATAGCAATTTAGGTATGAAATCATGCTTTTAAAGATAAATTTTTCTACATCTTCATTATGTGATGATGAATCCAATAAATTTTGTTGTTTACTTAAATACAAATTTAAAAGTTAGTTTTTTCAACATTAGTTTCTTCAACATTACAGACAAATTGAATTACCATGTGACATTGATGCTTCATGTTACTTTCATTAACAACTGGAAGTTTTTTTTCACTAATTGTTCTATATTCTACTCAGGTTTTTATAAATTTTAGTGAGCATTTACATTAACGTCCATGTGATTTTGTTTCATCTCTATGGAATCAGCTTTCTTCACTCTCCTTATTATAATTCAATATTTTATCAAGGTGGTACAAAGGAAAGCAATGTTCTCGTGGACCAGTTTCATCATGTTTCTTCACTCTTCGTATTACAATCCAATACATAAAAAGAATAAAAAATATATATATGGTTACTAAAAGTATTAAATTTTGTCACTAATGGGTTTTAGTGACAAAAAAAGTTCTCATTCCCGTTCGTTACTAAAAGTTCAATACTAAAGACAATTAGTGACCAACATAAAAAATTGGTTACTAATTGTTGAGAACATTAGTGACCATCAATTTTGTTACTCATAGTTTAAAAGTTTCATTACTAAATCTATTTATTAGTCTCATAAAAACATGTATTTGTGTAATATTAGTGAGGAAATGGTCACTAATAATACACATTAGCTACAAAAATTGAATCACAAATACACAATTAATAGTCACTATAAGTTATCTATTTTTTTCTTACTATAGAGTTCTTTGATTAGTAATGAAGATTTCACCACTAAAACAATTTTATAATTAGTGACCACTATTTTCATCACTAAAAATCAACTATTTTTGTCTCTAAATCCAATTAGTAGACCTAGAATTGAATACCAAGAGTGTGTATAAATTCTTTTAGCCATAGAATATTATGTCACAAAAGCATTGCATTTTGTCAGTAATATACATATATATTAATTGGTTAATAAATTAACCATAAAACTTGTATTTTGGTCACTAATGGCAACAACTAGCAAGTTCCATCTACATTGTGCATAATATTTTGAATTTACAATTGTTGATAAATAACTAAATTATATTTACTTAATTAATAATAATAAGAAATAATCATATAAAGAGCATAAATTTTGAAATTTAAAATTTTATTTCTTAAACTTATAAAATCATAAATAAAATATATAAAAGAAACAACATAAATTAATATTTATATCCATAAAATCTAACTTAAATGCATAATATATCCAACATAAGTACAACAAAAAATGAAGCCATTGACATAAGTCAATAAAGACCAATAAAATAACATAACATCCCAAAATACTAGTACAAGCTGTAAAATATTTAACGTAAATAAGTAAATGCAAACTGTGACAGAAAGATGCATCTTGTTCACATAAGCCAATAACCATCTATCTGCAAAACATGGAAAAAACAAAGAGCATGAATTGATTCTTAATATATAGAAATACATCTCTAATAATATTTAATGTGAAACTATAATAATGTTATATAACAAATATACTAAAAAAATGAAATGAAGACATATAATTAAAAATTTAAGAGTATAAATAAAAGCAATTGTAAAATGTTAAATAATGCATAACAATTTTATAGATGATCAAATACTAATGGAGCAACTTTTTTCCAAGTATTGTGCAATGAGACAAAAAACGACAATGAAAAGCATATTGTACAATTAAGAAAATATTATTAAATTGAATAAATTTCCTATCTGATTGTTTCAGTAGGTGCAAAAACCTTAGTAACCAAATTTTCTTAAGAAATTATTTTCATTGACACTAACTCTATTTTCAAATAAGAGCTAAAACCACCTAATTAATGCTTATAATCAATAAAACTAATATAAGTTTCCAATAGATGACCAAATGATAGGAACCAACTTAGATTTCCTCTAACGAATCCAGTGATCCTGTCGGGTATCCTACGAAACTCTTCTAAAATCTAACTAACAAGACTCAAAAATGATACCGTGGAGCGAACCCTTAATTAATTTATCAATTTATAAATTTCTAAACATAAAGATCATACATTTTGAAATCTCATTTCAAATTTCATATCAATTTCTCAAATCATAATCAAAAGCATCATCATAAGTGGTTAGGTAATTAAAACATGCACGCATCATAGTGGTATAAAAGTTCTACAAATCTGTTCACAAATAAAATATGTGCCAACATTTGACGAATGTCAATGTTATAATAGTATAAATTTCGAGGGCGAAATTTTTATAAGGGGAGAAGAAATATAATACCTTCACTCGAGGTTATTACTACACATATATGTGGAATGATATAATGTGCTAATGTAAGTATTTAGTAGAGAAATTTAATATTTGTAAATTTTCGAAAATATTGAGAATAAATTCAAATCGTAAAAAGTTGAGGGAAATACAAGAAAAATATAAGATATTTAGAAAGAATGGAAAAATTATAAATAAAGGAAAAGGACAAAAACATTTGGAAAAAATAGAGAATTCTATAAAATGTGTCAAATTTGTGATTTTGATGAACTTTAAGGGTAAAAGACGAGCTTAACCCATGCCTATAAATAGGCACGTGTGGATTAAGTCGGTGAAAAGAGAAAGAAAGAGTGAAGAGAGAAGAAAAAAATCTAAAAAGAAGAGAGAGAGACTGTCGACAAAGTAGAGGGACGAGCTATCGTCGCCAATCTGAACCGATTTTCGCCATTTTTGAAGAAGATCAAGCTATTCGAATGTGAAGAATAGACTTGGGAGCCAGATCTGATAAGAATCAAGTAGTGAGATTTGTTGTTTAGTGGAGAATCTATTGAAGAATAGTCTCAATGTTTTATTTGAAACTGACAAGATTTTTGTATGTAAAGCTGGAGATTTAAAACAGTAAGAGAGTTAGAAAACAAAGCAAAAGACTAAGGAATCTTGTAAGTAAAGTAGCTATGATATGATGTTGGTCTATAGGAATTTAATGGTGGTGTTGGATTATTGAGTTGTGTCATGGAACCTATTGAGGTTGCGATTTGGGTTGAAATGGAAAAATGGGTGAAGTGTTGTTGAATATACGTTTGTGAAATTATAGAGGTTAGAAAAGTGTTAATGCTTGTGTGTGAGTTAGGGTTGGAGCTCGTGAGGTGCGAGCTAGATGAATACTTGTAGCTCTTTTAGCGATGGTTGAGTTAGCCTAAGTGTGAGCTAGCAGAGAGCGAGCTAAGTGCTGCTGTCCCAGCCTACCACACTGTCTGTCCAAGCTGGACTAAGGTAGAAGCTTGTAAGGACGAGCTGGTTAAAGGTAACAGTAGCAGGGTGCGAGCTGGGCAGTGTTGGAGAGTTAAGCCGAACTTGAGGGTGGTAGCTTGCTAAAAGGATGAGTTGAGCGAGCTCACTGAGTTAATAATACCTTCAATTCGAGCTGAGTTGGGTAATGTAAGAGCTCGCATGGGTTGAGCTAAAAGGGACAGCATAGTCCACTGCAATTCGAGTGAGGTATAGGTGATAGAACTGATTTAAATAACTTGCGAGCTAAGCTGAGATTTCTTGTGTGACCAAGTGTAGGTGGCGTAGCGAGCTGTAAAGGAGGTCGTTGTACAGGAGTGACTCAAGTTTTGGGAAGCAAGCTGTGAGTGTGAAAATATTTTTATTAAATGGTTTTAGTCTATTATGCAAATATTTTATAGCCTTTCAATTCAGGTTTTAGTTTATAAATATCTTTATATTTTTATCTTGAGCTTAAATAATTTATTTATAGATGGTAGGCAAAAAATATATACATGATTTCTTTTATAGCATGAAAGAGGAATAGATTTAAATTATAGAAAAAGAGAAAAGGTTTTAAACCCGGTGGACGGCCCGAGCATTTATAGATAGACCTTCTAGCATAGACCTGGCTGATATACCCTACAATGTATGACAAGTGTTGAGAGGGTTAGTTTTGCTAACATTAGAGGGATAGAGTCCGTTGTGTCTGTCAGTCGCCCTCTACACTTTTGAGGTATTATCTAGACGCACGGTGAGCGATGATAGTTCCATCACATGTTTACGAGATGTCTTTATAGCTTTATTACGGTGAACGATGTTATGTTTTACACCACGTAACACCCCCTCCCCACCCAAAGTCTGGCCACTCATGTGATTTTAGCTTTCCTTGGGTTTCATTATAGCTTTTTAGAAAGAAAAAGTATACCATTAAAAGAAAATTATTTTAGAAAGAAAATATTTTTAGAAATATTAAACGTTTTAGTCTTTTGAGTGCGAGCTTTTGAAACTTTATAGAAATTTTATATAAACCCACACTTTTAGAAATAAAAATGTTTTAAAGAAAAATGTTTTGAAAACGTTTTTAGGAGATAAGTTTTAATATAAACGTATCTCCACTTATTGAGCTATTGTAGCTTATAACATTTTTGTCTTTCAAAAACCTCCTTAGGTGCAAGAACAACTAATCTAGATATCAGAGCACCACGTTCAAACTAGGTGGGCTTTACGACCGATAATGCTGCTTAATCTTTTTGTGTGAGGCCTACGATTCAAATTTTAATTATGTAATTTGCATATTTTCAGATTTATGAACAAATATTGTAGAACTTTTTAAGGATGCATGCGCGTTTTATATACTTATATATTTATAATAATAATTTTAATTTATTGTGGGGTCACTTCTCTCTAGGCTACCCCACTCATAAGGTACTGTCCCCAGGCCAGAGGGTTTTGCTTCGCTTCCCTCACCCGCACTTGAACCCATGACCTAGCACCTTAGTCAAATGGATTCTTCTTGCAAGATGAGTACTAATTGAGCTACTCAATTTAGTACTAATTGAGCTTCTCTCTAGGCTATTAAAAAAAGCGTCTTTTTAACTGCTTGCATGGGTTTAGCAGTTATATTGTAGTATTGATACAATATTGTGTGTTTAATTATGTCAACGGGGACAGATAAGTTTCAGGATAAACTTGGTTATAAATAATATAATTCCATTTGGATGTTGAAGACATCCAAATGGTCATAAAGATCTGAGTTCCTATTATATTGTGGGATATTAGAGACCTTGAACCTCAAGGGGAGTGGCTCCAGTTCGATCTCAGAGGTGAATGGGGTTATTTCACCATGCTACCTTATATGCTCTTGAGCCCCAGATTGGGCTTCTAACTGCCGAACTCTTTGAAGGAGCTCCTCAACGAGTTGGTTCTGTACGCCTCAGGTCGATTGACAGTGGATCATCCATTTCTTCTACTATTCCTGTCTGGTGAATTTCGGTTTTGTACCATGTGCCTCCCTTCATACTGAAACTCAAGGGAGCGACACATAGGTTCATTCCTACGGTGAAGCCTATTCAACCTATCTTCTCTATGCGAGGCTCCATGTTAGTGTTGTTGTTGACTGCCATTTCTTCGAACTAAAATCTACACATGTCCCCAGCTTGTCTCAACTTACCGATGCCCATCCTGGCTCATTCTCACTCTTAATCTTGAGGGATGAACTGCATCTTCATCATCGCGAGCTTGCTGAACCGAGCTCTTGATTGCACATTGGAAGAATGGACTTATCCCTCAGGCGTTGGCATTTCCCTAACAAGTCTTCCATTTGCTACTAAGATCTCGAACGGTCTCTGAACGACCTGAACCTGTGTCAATGCCCTTATAGCCTTTGCTATTTGCGTCATGGTATTTTTCAACACCTCCTGACGTTGCTATAAAATCTGCATGGCATTCTCTCCAGCGGTGTTTAGTATAAATAGGTGAAAGAGGAGTGGAGGCATACCTCAAGTATTCCCAGGTAAAGGCACATTTGAGGTCCCAATCCCCAGGTCGGCTGGTTCTCCAGCGGGCTGGACGTCTCTCTAGTGGTTTAAGTTTTCGAGCTGGTCAACAACCATGCCTAAACTTCTGATGGTTCTTCCTCTAACCATTACAATGAAAAAAATGACGCTGCAGAAATGGCTCTTCTTCTAGCACTAAAATGTCGACGTCTGGATTTAGCCGACTAGGTTTTTTCTGGCCCAAACTGCAGATGAGATGAAAAATAGTGCAAGGAACAGATGAAAAGCAAAAAAGGAAGCAAAGGAAGAACACAAGACAACAAGATTTTAGATTGATTTGCACCAAAATATTGCCTACATCCACTGTTCTCTCACTATTTTTACAGAATAATGACACTCAAAGGTTATCTCTCTTTTACAATAAAAATCCTCCCCTATTTATAGAGAATGGGAGGCGCTACAGTAATGTAATAAGTAAAAATGAAATGATGATTATATTTAATGCGACTGACATCTGTCAGGTCAACTCTTCCAAACCTTGATTTAGATGTTAAAGTCATGTTGGTTAGGTGAGATTTTCGTAATTGAGACTGTAATCTCTAACAGGGTTAGGCATGTTTGGTACACCTTATTGACTTTTGCTCTAACGATTTTGACAGTATCTGACTCACGACCTCCGAGCTGTAGCAACTGATAGCTCGTCTCAATGAGCTAGAACGTCCGAAGTCTGACTGAGTTTTGTCTCTGTGCATTGATCATATAGCCTGAGTCTGTGAGCTGGACGTCTGACGAGCTACATATCTGATAAGCTGGACTTTTGGACGAGTTATACGTTTGATAAACTGAATCTTTAGGTGGGTTGTGTCTTAGCCAAATGTGCAATCTTTTCTTCTTTATAGGTCTTGGGCTTCTATCAATAGTACTGGGTTTTACTAGCCTATTTAAGCGACATAAAAATACCCATAACAATATGTGAAAAAGACAATTGTAGCCGTGATATAATTATATTGTAGTACTGATACAATATTGTGTGTTTAATTATGTTGGTATGCATATTTTATTTGGTTCTTTAGGTCCTTGACACTAGTAGTTTGTTCCATTATCCCCTAAATTAATTAGTTGTTTTCCATATTGCCTAATTGCACATATTTTCGACTTCATATATGAATAGGTCCTTTCAATTTTTTTTTTTTTTTTTGCTTGCTTTAAGGGTTAATCCCATTTTCCTTTTGTAATTTGAGTTAATACTCAAAATCTCCTTTATTTACTGTAAATAAAATTCAAACTATAGGAGGAAAACACTATTTCCTTTTTTTTCATGATGCAGAAACAATGTTGTAATTGAAATATTACTAATAATATCATCACTTTTTTTTTAGGTGTGTAGAGCTTGATACAAGCATACTTATAGAGGTCAAATTGCCTATGCTCATAGATTTTACCATCATCTGTATGATCTTGACTGGCATTTTTCATGTAAGTTGCTCTCTCTCTCTCTCGCTCTATATATATATATAAATATGTATATACACAAACTTATCTTTGTATGATCGGGAGTCAATAATCTTTTTTTAAAAAATATATATTTAAAATTTGTATATAAAAAACCCTCTTAATTTTGGGATAGCAATTATATCATATTAGATGTCTTGGTATTTTGAACAAATCTTTTGCTCACTTTTTTTTTTAACATAATTTGTCATTTCATAATTATGGTAATAGCCAACGTCTACTAAATATGAATTAGGTGAAATGTCATTTGGACCTTCCGATCACTCTAGCAAAACGATCCCATCATAAACATGTCCAATATTTATAAAAATAAAAATATCATTTTAATAAATAACAGAAAGCCTATATATATTGATCCAACTATAAGGCTTGTTGTGATAAAGTTGACGGAAAACAACAAGCTATCATCTACCAATTATCAAAATCACATATAGATATTTATCTTTGATCGATGTAGTTAGCAGTACAGAGCTTTCATTTAGCTGGTAATCATTCATTTTGAATCACCTCATTGTATATAACATTTAAAAAATAAAGTATATAACTTTTCAATTTTAGTAAAAATATTTTGGAATTCTTCCAAAAGAAAAACAAAAATCTATGAAATTAATAAAAGCAGGATATTGTGTGGAAAAATCGAATAAGAGCTATTAAGAATATACATGAAGAATTGTAGTTGTGCGTCTTATGCAAAAACCAAGTATGTGGCCATATATTTTATTGAAACGTGATGCAAATGGATAGAGACTAGACTTAATGAGCAATTTCGTTCTGGCTCATGTTCTGCATGTTGCTTAGTAAAACAACCACTCCATCTATGCTTCTCTCTTTTTCTTTTTGTTTGGTGTGTCTATATATATATATATATATGTATAGACACACACATAGCTATATCATTCCAATATCAATTCTTAATTAGACTTAGCCGGTAGACATGTTGATGGCAGCTCTTTTTTTTTTTTTTTTTGTCAAGAGAAACTTAGTTAAAAATATTGAATGGATTATTTTGTGAGTTAAGTTCTAAAAATCAATTTAATTTATAGAGAGATGTATAAGATTGGAGCGAGCTAAGGCAATCCCACATCTTTTTAATTAAAAAAACGGATGTACTAAATCTAATATAATAAATAACAAAATCCTCTGTCCACTTCTATTCAAGTATTTATATATAGCTAAGTTGTCATTTTCAATTCATCATTCAAATCAATTATCAGACTAGACAATCATTTACTATATTAACTTTAGTGTAATAATAAATTCAAAAAAGAAAAAACCTTTTACGTAATAATAGGTCGAAAGTAAATTAATTAAGAAAATTAGAAAGCGTTTGCAATAGTTTTATTGACTTCCTCTACACGTGTACATTTTATTGAATTAACGGTAGTTCAATTATTTTATAGGGTTATCTTATTTGTGAATTTGAATAGTTCAGAGATCTAAATTTTATTTTCATCTGGCCTAATGTTATGATATATAAGATTAATAATCAATGAATGATTAATGTATGATTGTTTTTTACGTTACTTTTCCGATCATCAATCAATCGTATATTTAAAATATATATATAATTCAAAGTAGGAAAAGTTCAAATCTCTTACTTATAAGTTAAAATGCAAATTCTGTGGTTTGAAAATTTAGCATTGAAATTTGGGTTTTCTTTCAATAAATTTAAGAGCTGGTTTATATATCTATTCATGAACACAGTCAACTCATCAATTTGGGATCAATTTAAAAATTTAGTTAAATTTGAATAGAAAAATATAGAAACGTACAAAATATTAATAATTTCTTAAAAAATCAATCTCTTCAATATAAACCGTTTATATCAAAAATCAATCAAACACTTGAATCGATGCATGCAAATTGAATCTTTGTAGTGACCATTAAGTTTAATGTGTATATATATAATTATATATATATATTGTTTATAGTGGTTTAAATTATTTGTTTTATAGGAGGGGTAGTTTCTTTCTTTCTTTACTGTCCTTTTACATTATACATAGTAATTTGTCATGTAATGATTAAAATATGTGTAAATATAAATGTTGTGGAGTGTTTGTGTGTGTGGCATGTAGTGTGTTGATAAGGAAGGTAAAATAATGGTTAATAGAGTTAGTTGATAGGTGAAAGGTTGACAACAGATCATTGTCTGATAGAATGGTAGAAAATAAATTGTTATTACAAAAGTATGCTGCAGATAAGCTTACTGCTATATTTTTTTTTAATTGCTAGTTTGTTTTAGGCTTGACATCTTACAATCACAAACCCTATTTGTATCTAGTGTGGTGGGTTACTTTGAACTGACTTCATTGTTCATGAAGTTTCTATTAGATTAAGCTTTTGATATATTTCTTCTATGACATGCACTCTCATGATTTCTTTGTTGAATTTTACATTACAAGTTTTTTCTTGTTTCTTAAAAACATATGCATATCTAAAATTCTCTAGAAATGTGCAACAGCTCCATCAATTTTAAATTATATATATTTTTCATTTATTAATTTTTGTGTTATAAAAAAGACAGATTTATTCCAAACTTATTGCATGTATTTTTTTTTTAATATATATATTTGTATTTATATTCAAATATTACATATGTCATAACTTTATTTCATATATTAAATATGAAATTTTACTTAGGTTTTTCGTATTTTACTCTTTTTTTGTAATCATAAGTTGCATAATATATTATTGAAATTTAATAATTTGGTGTTCTCCTAACATACTTTTTAATTGAAGGTGTGGTAGTAATTATAAATTAAGATCGTCAAAATGTAAATTGTCTGTATTTAAAGAAATATTGTAAATGTTATAGCATTGGTTATAATTCATATTTGATAAATTTGATTATTTAAATATTTATTAATTCTTTTTACTTTTATTTTTATTATGATATTTATTTGAAATATGAATTTGGAAGGGAAAACTTGTTATACGCAGACTTTTTAATTTATAAAATATTTTCGCACCATTCGAGTTTATCTAAAAAATTTATTCTAAACCATGCCGATAAGGAAACTTGGCTACATCCTTGGTCTTCCTTAATTTTTTGTATGTAAGAAGCCTTGTGATTAAAATGCATTAAATTAGATTTATCATTAACTACTCCAAAGATTTATTGATTTGCATGCAGAAAGTGTAATATTCAAGGTCTGATCGCATTGTAAACGCAAAATATTCATTTGTCATATAACCGCACTACTAAAACATGGTCAAATAATGAAAAAATTACAGAGAATGGAATCCACCATCAATTGCTTGGCTTTCTTCTTTTCCAAAGGTGGAAAAGAAAAGGGAAAATATATTCAAAGTGGAATTTATCATTTGTTTATGGTGGTTTAAATTATTTGTTTCTAGAAGTGGGGTAGTTTCTCTTGATTGTGCATGTCTCTGCTCTTTTATTAAAAAATTTCTCTCATTTTCTTTTAATAAAAATATGCATAAAAAATCATGTACGGGGTGTAGCATCTACAGGTTATAATAAAACATGGGCGGTATCATCTGGTTTCATCTCTATACCTTAATTTTTTTTTTTTTTTTAAAGAAAAAAGGTGGGCGGCATGGGCAATGATTTGAAGTATTCCGAATTTTTTGATTTGCTTGCACATAGTGAAAGATCTTGTGAGACCCCTTCGTCTCTCTTCAGGACCCATTTAGTTCGAGAGGTGAGAGAGGCGAAAAAAAACTCATCTTGACTTGGACAGTACCTTACAAGTGGCAAGCCACAGGTCTCGAGAGGGTCGACGTGAACCCCACAGATCTAGAGTCCAATGACATTGTAAATGCAAAATATTCATATCACCTCATTGAGAAAACAGGGTGAAACAACACCAAAATGATCAGAAGGAATGGAAAAGTAATGGCACTACCGATCAACTTTGGAGTCCATAGGTTTCCAATTATTTGAATAAATTTAAAAAAAAATTGTACATATTTGATTTAATAATACCAATTAAGAATTTAAAATTAAATATGTTACATTAGCTTAACTACTTATTGGTTGAGTAAGATTATCTATCAATGCTAACCCTTCGATAGAGGTGGTTATCGAAAAAATTCTATAGTTGTTATTAATGGGTAACATTAGTCAACTAGTAAAGCATTCAAATCTTATATTATAACATCAATGTGATAATTTAATTGGATACAAGTTAAATCTAATCTTAATTTAATTTTTATTACATTATTTATAAAAAAAAAATGTTAGAAATTCAATTAGTGGGCTTTTCCTTTTCCTTTAAAGCTGCGAAAACTAAAATAAGAGACTAACAATAAAGGGAGCCATGTTTGTATGATGGTTGAGTTTTTTTTGTTTATTTATTTTTTATTTTCTCCTTTCTAAATAGAATGATCACACTGTTAACTATGCTTGTGGCACCCAAAGCACTTCTTCATGATCATTTCATTTTATTCGTACACTAAAACATGGTGATCAAATGTTGGATTTGTTATCTACTGCAAAGATTGGCTACCTGTTATTTGTCGACAAGATCCAGATAAAAATCTGGTGACATTTTAATTGCAAATGCTAATCTTGCCTATTAATAATTTAATTTGAATATATTAATAATTTATACTCTCTTTTTCATTGACAATACACTGGTGATCTTATCATGTTAGACACACTGGCAATTCACGAGCAATTATAACTCAATAGACTAAGAAAGGAAAAAATGGAGAGTTTGAGAGAGGTATTGAAACACCCGGATGAACTTTACTACTTGGTGAAGCTGAAAATGGCTTTGAGAGGTGCAGAGGAACATAATCCACCAGAGCCTCATCGGGCATTTTGTTAGAGTATGATTTACAAATTCCTTCGCAACGCTCTCATTTTTCAGCAATTTGAGACCAACTTTAAAGACGCTGTAAGTTTGAATAAATATATGTGACAAAGACAATTGTAGCCGTGATATAATTATATTGCAGTATTGATACAATATTGTGTGTTTAATTATGTTGGTATACATATTTTATTAGGTTCTTTAGGTCCTTGACACTATTAGTTTGTTCCATTATCCCCTAAATTAATTAGTTGTTTTCCATGCTGCCTAATTGGACATATTTTCGACTTCATATATGAATAGGTCCTTTTTCTTTTTTTTTGCTTTAAGGGTGAATCCCATTTTCCTTCTGTAGTCGTTTGAGTTAATACCCAAAATCTCCTTTATTTACTGTAAATAAAGGGGATTTTGAGTGTTAATTCAAACTATAGGAGGAAAACACTATTTCTCTTTTTTTCATGGTGCAGAAACAATGTTGTAATTGAAATATTACTGGTAATATCATCACTTCTTTTTTTTTTTTTAGGTGTGTAGAGCTTGATACAAGCATACCTATAGAGGTCAAATTGCCTATGCTCATAGATTTTTACCATCATCTGTATGATCTTGACTGGCATTTTTCATGAAAGTTTCTCTCTCTCTCTCTCCCTCTCTCTCTCTCTCTATATATATATATATATATGTATATACACACACCTATCTTTGTATGATTGGGAGTCAATAATCTTTGTTAAAAAAAATATATATTTAAATTTTGTATATAAAAAGCCCTCTTAATTTTGGGATAGCAATTATATCATATTAGATGTCTTGGTATTTTGAATAAATCTTTTGCTCACCTTTTTTTTATCATAATTTGTCATTTCATAATTATGGTAATAGCCAACGTCAACTAAATACGAATTAGGTGAAATGTCATTTGGATCTTCTAATCACTCTAGCAAAACGATCCCATCATAAACATGTGCAATATTTATAAAAATAAAAATATCATTTTAATAAATAACAGAAAGCCCATGTATATTGATCCAACTACAAGTCTTGTTGTGATAAAGTTGATGGAAAACAACAAGCTATCATCCACCAATGATCAAAATCACATATAGATATTTATCTTTGATCGATGTAGTTAGTAGTAGAGAGCATTCATTTAACTTGATAATCATTTATTTTTGAATCACCTCATTGTGTATAATATTTAAAAAATAAAGTTTATAATTTTTCAATTTTAGTAAAAATATTTTGGAATTCTTCCAAAAGAAAAACAAAAATCTATGAAATTAATAGAAAGAGGATATGGCATGGAAAAATCGAATAAGAGCTATTTAGAATATACATGAAGAATTGTAGTTGTGTGTCTTGCGCAAAAACGGAGTATGTGGCCATATATTTTATTGAAACATGATGCAAATGGACAGAGACTAGACTTAATGAGCAATTTCGGTTCTGCCTCATGTTCTGCATGTTGCTTATTAAAACAACCACTCCATCTATGCTTCTCTCTTTTTCTTTTTGTTTGTATATATATATATATATATATAGATATATGTATGTATAGGCACACGCATAGCTATATCATTCCAATATCAATTCTTAATTAGATTTAGCCAGTAGATATGTTGATGGAAGCTTTTGCTTTTTTTTTGTTTTTTGTTTTTTGTTAAGAGAAACTTTATTTAATCATGACTATAAAAAACTTTTATAGACTTCTTTTAATGACTGACTTTTATAGAATTTTATAAACTTTTGATGACTTCAGAAATTCATGAAAAACTTTTAAAGACTTTTATAAATTCTTTTTAAAAAACTTTCATGAATTTGTATAGATTGTTATAGACTTATAAAAAAATAATATCAAAAACTTTCATAGACTTCTAATATACTTTCATAGATATTAATAAACTTTCACTAATTAATATAATATTTATTTTATAACTTAGTAAAATTATATTCATTACATCGATAATTGATTAAAAAATATGACACATAAAATAAAAGTATAATCTATTTCAAAATAATAATAATAATAATAATAAAAATATAGTCACCTCAACTAGATAAATAGATAACCAAAACATTAAGTATTTCATTATTCAATTTATGTCTTTTATGAAAAATAAAATCTTTAATATCCATTATTATTAATAATCTCAACATTGTTCCACATATCAACAGTTATAACAGTTATTTATTCATTAACATGTTGTCTTTGTTGTTCAAAAAATAAGTTGAAATCGTCGTCTACATTAATTAGTAATGATGATCAAGATGAAGAAGATTCATAGATATTAATAAACTTTTATAGATTTTCATTTACTTCTAAAATAAAAATATATTCATTTAATAAACTCGTGCAAATTATACATTTTATAAGTTATATTTTTCATCTTAATGAAACTATTTTTTTTTTTTTGACATAATGTAAATAAACAGGAGGAAAACAACTATCAAAACTTATGTTTTATAAAATTCAAGCTGATTAATTTTATGATATTTTATAAATATTAAAATTAATTACTATATCCCAAATATTAACTAATCAAAAGTAATATGAATAAAAATTGAAAAAAAAAATGTAACATTTATAAATATAATTAAATAATTAAATTTAAAATTTTAATTTTCTTAATTAATCACTAGCTAAAAAATCACCAAATATTAATTGTTTTTCCTTTTTTAATTGAAATAGAGGTTTTTCCTTTTATTTTGTAATATAAAAAATAAAAATTCCATTGATTAATTTCATCAATAAAATAATAAGATTTTTTTATTTATACATTGTGAGTTCTATTTTCATCATTTATACACAAGAAATACTAAATTGTTAGCTTACAATATAATTGTTAATAATAGTTGTATTGTTTATTATAAGAATAATGAGATTATTTAGATCAATATCCATCTAAACATTTTTTTTTGTATTGTATTTATATAAATATAAATTATAATATATATTTTTTAATTTATTTTGCCAAGATGTAACTCCTCAATTTTGATTCAAACTTGAAATTTTTTACAACATAATAAATTGATGTCCTTTGAAAAATAAAAGGTTTAATAAGATTTAAAAAGTTAAAAAACTAATAATTTAAACATAGGAAGAAAAATATTGACCATTATAATTCACAATAAAATAGGAGTGAAATATATATATATATGTGTGTGTGTATTTTTAAAATAAGTGAAATATTTTTATTCATGGGAGATTCAAATGTAAAAGTGATGGGGAGGTTTGCTTTTATAATAAAAAATAAAAGTCTACAAAAGTTTTTAAGGTGAGTGGAAGAGAATTTGTGGAGCTTGATTATTATAAATTTAACATAAAAGTCTACAAAAGTCATTAAAATTTTAAGTTCTATAAAAATCATTGACATTTTAAATACCTCATAACTTTTATAAACTCTTAAAAGGTTTTGATTGAATACACCTTAACTTTTATAGACTTTGTAAAAATCTTTAAAAGTCTATATTGAATATCATATGACTTTTACAGAGTCTTTAAAAGTCTGTATTGAATATACCTAAACTTTTAAACTCTATAAAAGTCATTAAAAATTTAGATTGAATACACCCATAAAAACATTAAGTAGAGTAAACAAAATATAGGAAATCTGCATAGAGTCTGGACTCCTAAACACAAGGTAAATTTGTATGAATTTTTAATTCTCTTCAATGAACTATTGTCTATTTAATATTTATGTCTGAATTTTTCTTCTAATATGCTTTCGTTATTTACCAGGAAATTTTACATTATCAGGAGTGAGCAAGGATATAAGTCTTACCTGGTAAGTTTTTATTCTAATTTTGTCTACCTAGTGTAAGTGAATTACGTCTTACTGATCAATAACCATGAATGTCTTAATTTTATGGCAGATGATGGCACTCTCCATCTTACTATTCATAATGTTCGCATATCTATCCGCTAATCATCATACTAAATGTTATTGTAAGTTTCATTACTAGATCTGGCTAATTGTAATTGCTTTACCATAATAGTTATATGTGAAACTTAAAGATGGGCATATTTGATTTGTTGTGATCAAGCAACAGTTTGTAGAAAGGTATGATTTGAATATTTATAAATGATTTGAACACAATTTAAACTAAAAAAAATGAAAACAAAAATAAAAAAACTTGTCTATATTTTATTTTGGAATTTTCGTTGAATTTTGTAATTGTAACTATAACTGCTTTATTTGAGCCACACTACTATAATCTTATTTAGATTAGTTTCGGACCTTCGGTAGTTTTCTGACCCTGATATCTTATCAATTAAAAAAATAAATAATAAACTATAACTGGTTTAGAATCCAAGACAACAAATTCAATTTTCTAGATTTTTGTATTTGGATGTTTAACCAAAGCCCTTTCCTACCTTAACAATTCTGTCTTCTGTCTTGTTAATTATATGTATCTACAGGAAACTTCCTTAGAAATAAAAGGGCTGCTGCCAAAGTACTATTTGTGTGGGTGATCGTTGAGACTTTGTTCTGTTTTTCCATATGTCACACGCCTGTGCCCATGTTTATTCTCAACTACCCAAAAGTGATACAACTTATTTACGAAAAGGGAGTGTTGGGGAAGAGTTGAAAGCTTATATTGAATCATTGCTAGTAGTTGCAGATCCTGTTCCTATGTAAGCAAAATCAGATGGACCTAAATCTGCCTTATTCACTTGTCATTAGTTATCATGTGTATATTCTTTATGAGAGGAATATCTTTGAATAATAATAATGTGTAATAATAATGCATAGCCTTGCAATCTTGGTGTTTGGGGTTTGCCTTATTACAAGTTTGGCTAGCTTTGTATTAGTTTCTTGGTTTTGATTTCCTTGTATTTGTTCAACATGCATCTCTTGCATTGTTTCTCAATGAAACTGTTTTTTCTACTTGTTAGTACACTTCCTTGATTGCATTAATGGAGTAGATTTTTTTTTTTTTTTTTGGGTATTGTCAGTACACATCTTTTGATTGTATTTTCTTTTATAAGAAAGGATATAGTTAAGAGCTATGATACGCCTTTTGTTAATTTTGGGGGAAGATTCAAACTTTTTGTTACAACTAAGTTATACCTCTAACTTAACATAAAATGAGATTTTATTGATTTTATTAAGTTATACAAGCATAGCTACATAGTCCAAGTGCCTATTCTATTATCTTTTCATTTGTCACGTGTATGATCATAACTGGTATTTTTCTTGTAAGTGCTCTGATATATATCTTGAATCATCACCTTTTTTTCCTTTGTACTACTAATGCTTATTTTTTATACTAATGTTTAGTCATTGATTTAGACTTCATAATCCAACATTAAATTGAAGTTGATGGCACCTACAGGTCATAGCAGTTTAGGTGTGAAATCATGCTTTTAAAGATAAATTTTTCTACATCTTCATTATGTGATGGTGAATCCATTAAATTTCGTTGTTTACTTAAATACAAATTTAAAAGTTAGTTTCTTCAACATTGCAGACAAATTGAATTACCATGTGACATTGATGCTTCATGTTACTTTCACTAACAACTGGATGTTTTTTTTACAAATAGTTCTATATTCTACTCAGGTTTTTATAAATTTTAGTGAGCATTTACATTAACGTCCATGTGATTTTGTTTCATCTCTATGGAATCAGCTTTCTTCCCTCTTCTTATTATAATTCAATATTTTATCAAGGTGGTACAAAGGAATGCAATGTTCTCGTGGACTAGTTTCATCATGTTTCTTCACTCTTCGTATTACAATCCAATACAGAAAAAGAATAATTAAAAAAAAAAAAATGCAAGCAATTGGTTGAATTTTCTACCGAAACCATATGGAGCATATACACACATAAAACATGACACACAGACGCAGTGTAACATTTGAATTCAACCAAAGAATTTAGAGGCATACTAATCAAAGGTCTCACTCCCAACTGCTTCTAACAGATTAGTGTGCTTGAAATCATAAGTCAACAACACGCTTCCATCCATTCTCTTCAATACAAGCTTCTCTACCAACACATAACAACCATATTTCCTCCATTCAATTCGAAACTCCCTCACATTGCTCCATTCTCTTCACCGTCACTTGTCTCTCTGTCCCTCTAGTCCACCCAAATCTTTCTTCCTCCCAATTGATTCTCTCAACAACTTCTGAACTCAACCCCGCTTCTCTTGAAGTAGTGCTACTCTTAAACCATACCACACCATCAGCCACTTTTCTCTCATGATCAGGCGAAATGGTCCCTTTTTCTCTACCAAGTGAAACCACTTCTCTTTCAACAGAAACATCCACAAGCGCAGCATCGTTCTTGTTGTAACCATTCTTATCATAAACAAATATTCGTTCCCATCTTTGCTCTAGTGTTGTCTTGTAAAACAATGATTGACTCATTTGATCTTTCAGTGTACACTCTTTAATGAATATGAAAGGAACGTACCATGTTCCCATAATCACTGGTTTGGAACTTTTGGTCGATAATGAGAAGTTGAAATCAGGGAGGCGGGCTCGAAAGTTGATGTCAAGGCCTGGTGTTTCTTCTAGCTACAAGTTAGGGGCACTTTTTGTAGCTATTTACCATCCTTTTCTTCTTAAGAAACATGGTGGAAAACCAGCTTGAGCCACTAATTTGGCAGAGAAACCACCACACTTGCATCTGGAGATGATCTCAAATTGTTGATAATGAATCTTGGGATTAAATTAAAAGGTTGTGGCACTACATCAGAAACCAAGCTGTAGATCACCACAAGAAATTGCATAATTCGAAACAAAAAATATGGTTACTAAAAGTATTAAATTTTGTCACTAATGGGTTTTAGTGGCAAAAAACGTTCTCATTCCCGTTCGTTACTGAAAGTTCGATACTAAAGACAATTAGTGACCAACATAAAAAATTGGTTACTAATTGTTGAGAACATTAGTGACCATCAATTTTGTTACTCATAGTTTAAAAGTTTCATTACTAAATCTAGTCATTAGTCCCATAAAAACATGTATTTGTGCAATATTAGTGAGGAAAGTCACTAATAATACACATTAGCTACAAAAATTCAGTCACAAATACACAATTAATGGTCACTAATGTGCACATAATTAGTAATGTAAAAGTTGGTCACAAGTTATCTATTTTTTTCTTACTATAGAGTTCTTTGATTAGTAATGAAGATTTGGTCACTAAAACAAATTTATAATTAGTGACCACTATTTTGATCACTAAAAATCAACTATTTTTGTCTCTAAATCCAATTAGGAGACCTAGAATTGAATACCAAGAGTGTATATAAATTCTTTTAGCCATAGAATATTGTCTCACAAAAGCATTGCATTTTGTCAGTAATATACATATATATTAATTGGTTAATAAATTAACCATAAAACTTGCATTTTGGTCACTAATGGCAACAACTAGCAAGTTCCATCTACATTGTACATAATATATTGAATTTACAATCGCTGATAAATAACTAAATTATATTTACTTAATTAATAATAATAAGAAATAATCATATAAAGAGCATAAATTTTGAAATTTAAAATTTTATTTCTTAAACTGATAAAATCGTAAATAAAATATATAAAAGAAACAACATAAATTAATATTTATATCCATAAAATCTAACTTAAATGCATAATATATCCAACATAAGTACAACAAAAAATGAAGCCATTGACATAAGTCAATAAAGACCAATAAAATAACATAACATCCCAAAATACTAGTACAAAGCTATAAAATATTTAACATAAATAAGTAAATGCAAACTGTGATAGAAATATACATCTTATTGACATAAGCCAATAACCATCTATCTGCAAAACATGGAAAAAACAAAAAGCATAAACCGATTCTTAATATATAGAAATACATCTCTAATAATATTTAATGTGAAAATATAATAAAGTTATATAACAAATATACTAAAAAAATGAAATGAAGACATATAATTAAAAATTTAAAAGTATGAATAAAAGAAATTGTAGAATGTTAAATAATGCATAACAATTTTATAGATGATCAAATACCAATGGAGCAACTTTTTTCCAAGTATTGTACAATGAGACAAAAAAAAAAGGCAATGAAAAGCATATTGTACAATTAAGAAAATATTATTACATTGAATAAATTTCCTGTCTAATTTTTTCAGTAGGTGCGAAAACCTTAGTCACGTTCTATAACCAAATTTTCTTTAAGAAATTATTTTCATTGACACTAACTCTATTTTCAAATAAGACCTAAAAACTATCTAATTAATGCTCATAATCAATAAAACTAATATAAGTTTCCAATAGATGACCAAATGATAGGACTCCACCAGAATTTCCTCTAACGAATCCAACGATTCTGTTAGACATCCCACGAAACTCTTCTGAAATCTATCTAACAAGGCTAAAAAAGGATACCGTGAAGTGAACCCTTAATTAATTTATCAATTTCAAAATTTCTAAACATATAAATCATACATTTTGAAATCTCATTTCAAATTTCAAAACAATTTCTCAAATCATAATCAACAACATCATCATAAGTGGCTAGGTAACTAAAACATGCATGCATCATAGTAGTATATAAGTTCTACAAATCTGTCACAAATAAAATATGCGCCAACATGTGATGAATGTCAATGTTACAATAGTACAAATTTCTAGGACAAAATTTTTATAAGGGGAGAAAAAATGTAATACCTTTGCCCGAGGTTATTATTGTACATATATGCGGGATGATATAATATGCTTATGTACCCCCTTTTGATTAAATAATAAAAATGACTTTTAAGTATTTAGTAGAGAAATTTAATATTTGTAAATTTTTGAAAATATTGGGAATAAATTCAAATTGTAAAAAGTTGAGGAACATATGAGAAAAATATAAGATATTTAGAAAGAATGGCAAAATTGTAAATAAAGAAAAAGGACAAAAACATTTGGAAAAAATAGAGAATTCTCTAGAATGTGACAAATTTGTGATTTTGATGAACTTAAAGGGTAAAAGACGAGCTTAACCCAAGCCTATAAATAGGCGTGTGTGGTGTAAGTCGGTGAAAAGAGAAAGAGAGAGTGAAGAGAGAAGAAAAAAATCTAGAAATGAGAGAGGGAAAGACTGTCGGCAGAGTAGAGGGACTAGCTGCTATCGTCGATCTAAACTGATTTTCTCCATTTTTAAAGGAGATCAAGCTGCTGGAATGTGAAGAACATACTTGGGATCCCGATCTGGTAAGAATAAAGTAGTGAGATTTGTTGTTTAGTGGAAAATCTATTGAAGAATAGTCTCAGTGTTTTATTTGAAGCTGACAGGATTTTGGAATGTAAAGCTAGAGATTTAAAGCAGTAAGGGAGCTGGAAAACAAAGCAAAAGACTAAGGAATCTGGTAAGTAAAGTAGCTATGATATGATGTTGATCTGTAGGAATTTAATGGTAGTGTTGGATGATTGAGTTGTGTCGTGGAACTTGTTGAGGTCGCGACCTAGGTTGAAATGGAAAAATGGGTGAAGTGTTGTTGAGTATATGTTAATGCTTGTGTGTAAGCTAGGGCCGAAGCTCGCGAGGTGCGAGCTGGATGAATACCTGTAGCTCTTTTAGCGATGGATGAGTTAGCCTAAGTGTGAGCTCATAGAGAGCGAGCTGAGTGATGTTGTCCCAGCCCACCACACTATCTATCCAAGCTGGACTAAGGTAGAAACTTGTAAGGACGAGCTAGTTAAAGGTAACAGCAGCACGGTGCGAGCTGGGCAATGTTGGAGAGTTGAGCCAAACTTGAGGGTAGTAGCTTAGTAAAAGGATGAGCTAAGCGAGCTCACTGAGTTAAGAATACCCTCAATTGGGGCTGAGTTGGGTAATGTAAGAGCTCGCATGGGTTGAACTAAAAGGGACAGCACAGTCCACTGTAGTTCGAGTGAGGTATAGGTGATAGAATTGATTTAAATAACCTACGAGTTAAGCTGAGATTTCTTATGTGACCAAGTGTAGGTGGCGTAACGAGCTGTAAAGGAGGTTGTTGAACAAGAGTGACTCAAGTTTTGGGAAGCAAGCTGTGAGTATGCAAATATTTTTATTAGATGGTTTTGGTCTATTATGCAAATATTTTATAGCCTTTCAATTCAGGTTTTAGTTTATAAATATCTTTATATTTTTATCTTTAGTTTAAATAATTTATTTATAGATGATATGCAAAAAATATATACATGATTTCTTTTATATCATGAAAGAGGAATAGATTTAAATTATAGAAAAAAAGAAAAGGTTTTAAACCAAGTGGACGACCCAAGCATTTATAGATAAACCCTCTAGCATGGCCTGGCCGATATACCCCGTAATGTATGGTAAGTGTTGAAAGGGTTAGTCCTACTAACATCAGAGGGATAAAGTCTGTTGTGCTTGTCAATCGCCCTTTACACTTTTGGGGTATTATCTCGATGTACGGTAAGTGATGATAGTTCCATCACACGTTTACGAGATGTCTTTGTAACTTTATCACAGTGAGCAATGTTAGGCTTTGCACAATGTAACACCCCTCATACCCCTCCTCCCACTAAGCGAAGCTGGTCTGGCCACTCATGTGATTTTAGCTTCCTTTGGATTCCATTATAGCTTTTTAGAAAGAAAAAATATACCATTAAAAGCAAATTATTTTAGAAAGAAAATATTTTTAGAAATACTAAACGTTTTAGTCTTTTGAACAAGCTTTTGAAACTTTTTAGAAATTTTATAAAAACCCACGCTATTAGAAATAAAAGTGTTTTAAAGAAAAATGTTTTTAAAATGTTTTTGGGAGATAAGTTTTAATGTAAACGTATCTCCACTCACTGAGCTATTTTAGCTTATAACATTTTTGTCTTTCAAAAACCTCCTTAGGTGCAAGAATAGATCATTCAGATACCAGAGCACCACGTTCAAACTAGGTGGACCCTACGACTGATAATGCTGCTTAATCTTTTTGTGTAAAGCCTACAATTTAAATTTTAATCAGGTAATTTGTATATTTTCAGATTTATGAATAAATATTGTAGAACTTTTTAAAGATGCATGCATATTTTATATACTTATATACTTACGATAATAATTTTAATTTATTGTAGGGTCACTTCTCTCTAGGCTACCCCACTTATAAGGTACTCTCCCCGAGCCAGAGGGTTTTGCTTCACCTCCCCCACTCGCACTTGAACTCATGACCTAGCCCCTTAGTCAAATGGATTCTTCTTGCAAGGTGAGTCCTAATTAAGCTACGCAATTGAGTACCAATTAAGCTTCTCTCTGGGCTATTAAAAAAAGCGTCTTTTTAACTACTCGCATGGGTTTAGCATTTGTATTGTAGTACTGATACAATATTGTGTGTTTAATTATGTCAACGGGGACAAATAAGTTTCAGTATAAACTTGGTTATAAATAATGTAATTCCATTTGGATATTGAAGGCGTCCAAATGGTCATAAGGATCTAAGTCCCCGTTGTATTATGGGATGTTCGAGACCTTGAACCTCAAGGAGAGTGGCTCCAGTTCGATCTTAGAGATGAATGGGGTTCTTTCACCATGTTGACTCCTATGCTATTGAGCCCTAGGTCAGGCTTCTAACTGCTGAACTCTTTGAAGGAGCTCCTTAACGAGTTGGTTCTATGCCTCAGGTTGGTTGACAGTGGATCGTCCACTTCTTCTACTATCCCCGTCTAGTGAATTTCGATTTTGTACCCTGTGCCTCCCTTCATACTAAAGCTCAGAAGAGCAGCACACAAGTTCATTCTTACGGTGAGGCCTGTTCAACCCATCTTCTCTATACAAGGCTCTATGTCCGTGTTGTTGTTCACCCTTATTTCTCCGAACTGAAATCTGCATACATCCCTAGCTTGCCTCAACTTGCCGATGCCCATCCTGGCTCACTCTCACTCTCACTCTCAATCCTAAGGGATAAGCTACATCTTCATCACTACGAGCTCGCTGGACCCGAGCTCTGGATTGCACGTTGGAGGAATGGATTGATCCCTGAGGCATTGACACTTCTTAGCAAGTCTTCTATTTGTTAATGGGATCTCGAACGGTCTCTAAGCGACCTGGACCTGTGTCAATGCCTTCACAGCCTCTGCTATTTGCGTCGTGGTCTTTTCTAACACCTTTTAACGTTGCTGTAAAATCTGCATGGCATTCTCTCCAACGTTGTTTAGTACAGACTGGTGAGAAAGGATTGAAGGCATACCTCTAGTATTCCCGGGTAAAGGCACATTTGAGGTCCCAGCCCCTAGGTCGGTTGGTTCTCCAGCGGGCTAGATGCCTCTCTGGTGGTTTGAGTTATCAAGCTGGTCAGCAACTACGCTTGAGCTATCAATCACACCTGTGCTTCAGGTGGTTCTTCCTCTAACCATTGCGTCTGAAACACGAGCTCTATAGATCAAGAATGAGAAAAATGACGCTGCAGAAAGGGCCCTTCTTCTAGCACCAAAATGTCGACGTCTGGATTTAGTAGACCAGGTTCTTTCTGGCACAAATTACAGATGAGATGGAAAATGGTGTAAGGAATAGATGAAAAGCAAAAAAGGAAGCAGAGGAAGAACACAGAACAATAGGATTTTAGAGTGATTCTACCCAAAATATTGCCTACGTCCACTGTTATCTCACTATTTTTACAGAGTAATGACATTCAAAGGTTATCTCTTTTTTACAATGAAAATCCTCCCCTATTTATAGAGAATGTAAGGTGCTACAATAACGTAATAAGTCAAAATGAAATGATGATTACATTAATGCGGCTGACATCTATCAGGTCAACTCTTTCAAACCTTGATTTAGATGTTAAACTCATGCTAGTTAGGTGAGATTTACGTAATTTAAGCTGTAATCTCTAACGGAGTTAGACATGTTTGGTACGCCTTGCTGACTTTTGCTCTGACGATTTTGACAGTATCTGACTCGCGACCTCCGAGCTGTAGCAATTGATAGCTCATTTCAACGAGTCGAAACGTCCGAAGTCTGACTAAGTTTTGCCTCTATGGATTGATCATGTAGCCTAAATCTGCGAGCTAGATGTCTAGCAAGCTGCATATCTAATAAGCTGGACTTTTGGACGAGTTATACGTCTAATAAACTGGACCCCTAGGCGGCCTATGCCTTAGTCAAATGTGCAGTCTCTTCTTCTTTATAGGTCTTGAGCTTCTATCAACAGTACTGACATAAAAATACCCATAACAATATATGGCTAAGACAATTGTAGCCGTGATATAATTATATTGTAGTATTGATACAATATTGTGTGTTTAATTATGTTGGTATGCATATTTTATTTGGTTTTTTAGGTCCTTGACACTATTAATTTGTTCCATTATCCCTTAAATTAATTAGTTGTTTTACATGCTGCCTAATTGTACATATTTTCGACTTCATATATGAATAAGTCCTTTTTTTTTTTTTTTTTTGCTTTAAGGGATAATCCCATTTTCTTCCTGCAGTTTGAGTTAATAATCAAAATCACTTTATATACTATAAATAAAGGGGATTTTGAGTGTTAATTTAATCTACAAGAGGAAAACACTATTTCCCTTTTTTTCATGGTGTAGAAACAATGTTGTAATTGAAATATTATTGGTAATATCATTACTTCTTTCTTTTTTTTTTTTTTTTTTTTTTTAAGGTATGTAAAGGATGATACAAGCATACCTACAGAGGTCAAATTGCCTATGCTCATAGATTTTTATCATCATCTGTATGATCTTGACTAGCATTTTTTATGTCTCTCTCTCTCGTATATATATAAATATGTATATACACACACCTATCTTTGTATGATCGGGAGTCAATAATCTTTATTAAAAAAATATATTTTAATTTTGTATACAAAAAACCCTCTTAATTTTGGGATAGCAATTATATCATATTAGATGTCTTGGTATTTTGAATAAATCTTTTGCTTATCTTTTTTTTTCATAATTATGGTAATAGTCAACGTCAACTAAATACGAATTGGGTGAAATGTCATTTGGATCTTCTAATCACTCTAGCAAAACGATCCCATCATAAACATGTGCAATATTTATAAAAATAAAAATATCATTTTAATAAATAACAGAAAGCTCATATATATTGATCCAACTACAAGTCTTGTTGTGATAAAGTTGATGGAAAAAAACAAGCTATCATCAACCAATTATCAAAATTACATATAGATATTTATCTTTGATCGATGTAGTTAGTAGTAGAGAGCATTCATTTAACTTGATAATAATTTATTTTTGAATCACCTCATTGTGAATAATATTTAAAAAATAAAGTTTATAATTTTTCAATTTTAGTAAAAATATTTTGGAATTCTTCCAAAAGAAAAACAAAAATCTATGAAATTAATAAAAGGAAGATATTGTGTGGAAAAATCGAATAAGAGCTATTAAGAATATACATGAAGAATTGTGGTTATGCGTCTTATGCAAAAACCGAGTATGTGGTCATATATTTTATTGAAACGTGATGCAAATGGATAGAGACTAGACTTAATGAGCAATTTCGGTTCTGCCTCTTGTTCTGCATGTTGCTTATTAAAACAACCACTCCATCTATGCTTCTCTCTTTTTCTTTTTGTTTGGTGTATATATATCTATATACATACATATATATATATATATGTATAGACACACACATAGCTATATCATTCCAATATCAATTCTTAATTAAACTTAGCCGGCAGACATGTTGATGGCAGCTTTTTTTTTTTTTTGTTAATAGAAACTTAGTTAAGAATATCGAATGGATTATTTTGTAAGTTATGTTTTAAAAATCAATTTAATTTATAGAGAGATGTATAAGATTGGAGCTAAGGCAATCCCACATCTTTTCAATTGAAAAAGCGGATGTACTAAATCTAATATAATAAATAACAAAATCCTCTGTCCAATTCTATTCGATTATTTATATATAGCTAAGTTGTCGTTTTCAATTCATCATTCAAATCAATTATCAGACTAGACAATCATTTACTGTATTAACTTTTGTGTAATAATAAATTCAGAAAAGCAAAAACCTTTTACTTAATAATAGGTCGAAAGTAAATTAATTAAGAAAATTAGAAAGTGTTTGCAATAGTTTTATCGACTTCCTCTACACGTGAACATTTTATTGAATTAACGGTAGTTCAATTATTTTATAGGATTATCTTATTTATGAATTTGAATTGTTCCGAGATCTGAATTTTATTTTCATCTGGCCTAATGTTATGATATATAAGATTAATAATCAATGAATGATTAATGTATGACTATTTTTTACGTTACTTTTTCGATCATCAATCGTATATTTAAAAATATGTATATAAAAAATTCAAAGTAGGAGATGCTCAAATCTCTTCAGCTCATCAATTTGCGATCAATTTAAAAATTTAGTAAAATTTTAATAGAAAAATATAGAAGCTAACAAAAATATTAATCAATTCTTAAAAAAGCAATCTCTTCAATATAAACGTTAACATCAAAAATCAATCAAACACTTGAATCGATGCATGCAAATTGAATCTTTGTAGTGACCATTAAGTTTGATGTGTATATATATAATTATATATAAACATATATATATATATATATATATATATTGTTTATAGTGGTTTAAATTATTTGTTTTTATAGGAGGGGTAGTTTCTTTCTTTCTTTACTGTCCTTTTTATCTTCTCTTCTATTATTTATTTTTCTTTCTCTATCAGGACAAAGCCTACCCTAGCCCCCTAAAAAAAAATTTACATTATACATAGTTGTTATGGGTATTTTGGCAATTATGGACAGAAATGAAAAAATCCCAAAGATGAGGCTCATTGTGTCGTTTTATAGGATGAGGCCCAGAAAGTGCTAGTCAAATTGGTCAGAAGTTAAAGCAAGAAGCATAGGCGTCTATTAGCCTGTATGCCCGAGCACGCATGGTTACGTGTATGATCGTTTTAATCGCTGAATAACCAGTTGACTGCATAAAGGTTTGACCGATTGATAAACCATAAAAACGATCTATTCGTGATTACAAGGCTGCTCGATAAAGTACCTTTTAGAAGCTATCAAAGCAAAACAGGAAGTCCTTGCATCTGCTCGATAGATGGAAGGGCATTGCAAACTGCTCATCTGCTCGATAGAAGCAATATCTGATCGTCGAATAAGCTATTCGCTAGAGTTGACTAGTTGACCTTTTGAAAGGCGAATCAATTCAATTCAGGAAAGGAGCTAATTTACCTATTCTCATGCAAATCAAATCACGACACTCTTGACAATTGCTATATATGCGACAGAGATAATCTTGGGAGATATTATCTCAATTAATGTATATTATTTTTGCCTTATTTGTAAGATTCTTAAGCCTATTTGAATTGTAACATCTCCGCTATAAATAGGGGATAAAAAATCAGTGTAAAGGATAAGTTGAAAAATATACAATTATTTCGAAAAAGAGAAAGGGTTAATTGTAGTGGATGTAGGCCATTGTTTTGCTGAACCACGTAAAAACTCGTTGTGTCTTATTTGTTTTGGTTTTGGTCATTCTTGTTATGTTTGTAGTTTGTCGTTTCGCAGGTATTAGGCTTGGAGAACCGGGTTGATCAAAATTGAGTATCAACATCTTTTGGCGTTAGAGGAATGGCCCAGACTGCGGTTTGACAACCTTTTTAATATTATTATCTTTTGCTTTGATTTGCTGACATGGCCAGGATCAAGACAACTAGGATCGTTGCGTCAGAAGCTGACCAATCGGAGGGCCACCAGGGCTAAGGTCATGCGGCAGGGACATCCAATGTAGCTTTGCACCCACTTCCCTCGCATCAAACAGTCGTTGGTAAAGAAGCTGAACAGTTTGGCAGCAGTGTCAGGAAGCGTTAGAGAACATAGTAGCATAATTAGCAGAGGCAATTAGAACCCTGATGCAAGCCCAGGCCCAGGAGGTCCCCAAGAATGCAGGCCCTCAACGCCAGTTGGTAGGTGTCATGTCTGCTAGAAGAGAGGAAGCTGGCGGAGTGAGAGTGCAGCCGGAGGTTTCTGTTCGCTCCCAAAACTTATGCCCGAAAGGTGAAGAGCATCAGGTTTATGAAGAAGAAGTAGTGCCTCACCCTCCCAACTTGAGGATCAGAGTAAGCCAGGGTGGCAGCCGCCGTGTGGAGATTGACCGTGGGAATGAAAGAATTCAACAACGCAATAGAGAGCATATGCCTCAAAGAGAATCACCTCATGTGGGGAGTTCTCACAAAAGAAATAGATCGCATGAAAGAAGGTCTATGGACCGAGAGAGGTCGCAAACTTGTGTTTCTGAAGGCAGGGAAAGTAGGAGGAATCACCGGTCCCCAGCGAACAGAATTGAACAACGGGACTCAGTGGTGCAGGAATTAATGCAGAGGGTCCAGCAACTGGAAACGAGACCTGGGCTCCACGGTCGAGTAGGGGGCGAGAAGAAAGAACCCCATTCACAAGAGAAGTTGAGACACAGCCACTGCCACCAAGATTCAAGCTCCCAAGCATCCTACTTTATGATAGAGATAATAACCCATACGACCATCTGAACACTTTCAACATCCAAATGGATCTACAAACGTCTAATTCTCTGGTCAAGTGTCGAGTGTTCCCAGCAACATTGGGGAATGTGCTGAGGGCATGGTTGAGGAGTCTTCCGACCCGTAGCATAAGCAACTGGGAGGAATGTCAAAGAAAGTTTGTTAACCAGTACAAGGCGTTGAGAAAACAACTTGCACCAACCTGCCACTTGGCAACTATCTTTCAAAAACGGGATGAGACTTTAAGAGACTACATTGCCAGATTCAGGCATGAGGTAAACAATGTGGAGAAACCCTCAGACGAAAGTATCTTAACTGTGATTTGGACAGGACTTAGGAAGGACGGGAAATTTTATAAAAGCATGTATAGGAATCCTGTAAAAAAGTCTTGGGGAATTTTATGATCGTGCGGTGAAAGAAATTTGCTGGGAAGATACTTTTGGACAGAAAAAATCTAGCAACCAGAAAAACAGCCGAGCAGCTCAGATTAGGGAAAAAAGAGAGGTCAACGTGAAAGTGAAGAGAGTGGTCATAAGAATCGCTCCAGTAATCAGGTACCGAAGCAATCAAAGAATGAGTCCGGAAGAAAGACTTCTCCACCGAGAAATCGCTACCAGAATTACAACGTCCTGACAGATAGACAGGACAGGATATTTGAAGCAGAAAAAGAGAAAGGGGTAATTGTCGTGGATGTAGGCTATTGTTTTGTCGAACCATGTAAAAACCATTTGTGTCTTATTTGTTTTGGTTTTGGTTATTCTTGTTCCGTTTGTAGTTTGTCGTTTCGCAGGTATTGGGCTTGGAGAACCGGGTTGACCAAAATTGAGTGTCAACAATAGTTTTGTCATGTAATGATTAAAATATATGTAAATATAAATGTTGTGGAGTGTTTGTGTGTGACATGTAGCGTGCTGATAAGGATGATAAAATAATGGTTAATAGAGTTAGTTGATAGGTGAAAGGTTCACAACAGATCATTGTCTGCTACAATGGTAGAAAATAAATTGTTATTACAAAAGTATGCTGCAGATAAGCTTACCGCTTTTTTTTTTTTTTAAATTGCTAGTTTATTTTAGGCTTGGCATTCTACAATCACAAACCCTATTTGTATCTAGTGAGGTGAGTTACTTTGAACTGACTTCATTGTTCATGAAGTTTCTATTAGATTAGGTTTTTGATATATTTCTGCTATAACATGCACTCTCATGATTTCTCTGTTGCATTTTACACTACAAGTTTTATCTTGTTTCTTAAAAACATATGCATATTTAAAATTCTCTAGAAATGTGCAATAGCTCCATCAATTTTAAATAATATTTTTTTTTTTCATTTATTAATTTTTGCGTTATAAAAATGACAGATTTATTCCAAACTTATTGCATGTGTAATTTTTTTATATATATTTGTATTTATATTCAAATATTACATATGTAATAAATTTATTTCATATATTAAATATGAAATTTTACTTAAATTTTCCATATTTTACTCTTAAATTTTCTATATTTTACTCTCTTTTTTTTATCATAAGTTGCAGAATATATTATTGAAATTTAATAATTTGGTGTTCTCCTAATATGCTCTTTAATTTAAGGTATGGTAGTAGTTATAAATTAAGATTGTCAAAATGTAAATTGTCCGTGTTTAAAGAAATATTATGAATGTTGTAGCATTAGCTATAATTCATATTTGATAAATTTGATTTTTTAAATATTTTATTAAGTCTTTTTACTTTTAGCTTTGTTATTATATTTATTTAAAATATGAATTTTGAGGGTAAAACTTGTTATATCTACACCTTTTATTTAAAAAAATATTTTCATACCGTCGAAGTTTGTTTAAAAAATTTATTCTAGTCCATCCTAATATGAAAACTTGACTACATCCTTGCTTTCCCTTGAGGTTTTGTATGTAAGGAGTGCGGTGATTAAAATACATTAAATTGGATTTACCATTAACTACTCCAAAAATTTGTTGATTTGCATGCAGAAAGTGAAACATTCAAAATTTGATTACATTGTGTCGATGTTGTTTTTTAGTCAACTTGATTCTTTAAGCCCAATGCCTGCGAATCAACAGCAAAGACAACAAAAACAAAGAGGAAGGCCAAGAATAAAAATAACACACATAGTCTTTTGCGTGGTTCAGCTGAAAATAGGTCTACGTCCACGACTATCACTCTCTATTTTTTGCAGAGTAATAGTATATTATTTCTTTCATGTCATTTTACAATGAATTTTTCACCCCTATTTGTAGTGAGAGGTGATACAATTTGAGTAAGTTTGAATTACATACAGATAAAATAAAAAATAATTTACATTAATTACGATAATTATGATACCAATATCCTCTCCAACAAATTAGCAACGGACTTTGAGAATCTCGAGATTTAATTTGCTTTAAAATAGAAAAGTTGACTTATTCCCGAATTAGGCTGCTTCAAGATTTTATAAGGTCAACTCGACCGGTCACAGTGAGCTCATGCACTGAAAGGATTTTGTAGCGAGCTAATGCATGAGCAAATGGACAAGCAACACGTGTACGAGCTAATGAGCGAGCAGATCCTATCCCAGTCCTACTGTCTAATCTGATAAGCGAGCTATTAATCATTGTGACCTCGTCGAATAACGGTCTATGAGCTTATAACCCATTTAGCTGATAGAATGTCTTAAAGTACGGACTGATGAAAGACAACTTACTCTATATGATGAGCTCTTTACAGGGACCAGATTAACGAGCTTGCTGAATGGGCTTAGATACAATAGCTTGCCCTCCTACAACGTCGTCTTGACCTTCGGGTCTTCCAGACTTTTACCCACTTAAGCTAAAGCATTAGACCTTAACAGCCCATTTTCCCAAGTTATTAAAATATACATAACACATTGTAAATGCAAAACATTCATTTTTTGTATAACCTCATTACTAAAACATGGTCAAATAATGAAAAAATTAGAGAGAATGGAATCCACGATCAATTGCTGGGCTGTCTTCTTTTCCAAAGGTGGAAAAGAAAAGGGAAAATATATTTAAAGTGGAATTTGTTATTTAGTTATGGTGGTTTAAATTATTTGTTTCTATAGGTGAAGTTATTGTCTTGAATGTGCATGTCACCACTCTTTTATTAAAATTTTTTTCTCTCCTCTTCTTTTAATAAAAATTCACATAAAAAATTCAAATGTGGGTTCAACACCAGTAGGTTGTAATAAAAACATGGGCGGTATCTTCTAGGTTCATCTCTACATATTAAAAAATTAAAAAAGAAAAAGAAAAAAAGAACCGTGGGTGGTGATTTGAAGTGCTCCAAATTTTGTTGATTTGATGCACATAGTGAAAAGATCTTGATTCCAACTACATTGTAAATGCAAAATATTCATATCACCCTTCTGGTAAAACATTGTGAAACAACACCACAATGATCAGAAAGAATGAAAAAGTAATGACACTACTGATCCACTTTGGAGTCCATAGGTCTCCAATCATTCGAATAATTTTTAAAAAAATTGTATGTATACGATTTAATAATAGCAATAAAGAATTTAAAATTTAATATGTTATGTTGATTTGACTACTTTACTGATTAAATAAAATTATTCATCAATACTAACCCTTTGATAAAGGTGGTTATTGAAAAAATCCAATAATTGTTATTAATATATAACCTTATCCAACTTATAAGATAGTAAAATCTTATATTATAACATCAATGTGATAATTTAATTGGACCGAAGTTAAATCTATTCTTAATTTAATTTCTATTACATTATTTATAAATAAAAAATTGTCAGGAATTAAATTAGAAGGCTTTTCCTTTTCTTTTAAAGCTGGGAAAACTAAAACAAGAGACTAACAATAAAGGGAGCCATGTTTTTATGGTGGTTGAGTTTGTTTTGTTTATTTATTTTTTATTTTCTCTTTTCTAAATAAAATGATCACACTGTTAACTGTGCTTCTGGCACCCGAAGCACTTCTTAATTTCATTTTTTGTACACTAAAACATGGTGATTAAATGTTAGATTTGTTATCTACTGCAAAGATTGGCTCGCTATTCATTTGATGACAACGTCTAGATAAAAATGTAGCCATATTTTAATTGCAAATGCTAATCTTGTGTATTAATAATTTAATATGAATATATTAATAATTTATTCTCACCTTTTTCATTGATAAATACAGTTGTGATCTGATCATTTTAACACACTGGCAATTCACAAGTAATTATAACTCAATAGAATAAGAAAGGAAAAAATGGAGAGTTTGAGAGAGGTATTGAAACACCCAGATGAACTTTACTACTTTGTGAAGTTCAAAATGGCTTTGAGAGGTGCAGAGAAGCATAATCCACCAGAGCCACATTGGGCATTTTGTTATAGTATGATTTACAAATTCCTTCGCAACGCTCTCATTTTTCAACAATTTGAGACCAACATTAGAGACGCGGTAAGTTTGAACCAATATATGTGACAAAAACAATTGTAGTCATGATAAAATCATATTGTAGTACTGATACAATATTGTATGTTTAATTATGTAGGTATGCATATTTTATTTGGTTCTTCGAGTCCTTGACACTATTGGTTTGTTCCACTATCACTTAACTTAATTATTTTTTTTCCATGCTGACTAATTGTATATACTTTTGACTTCATATATGAGTAGGTCTTTTTTTTTTGTTTTTTTTTTTTTTTGATTTTAAAGGGTTTTTCCTCTTATAGTTTGAATTAATACTCAAAATCTTATTTATTTTCTATGAATAAAAGGGATTTTGAGTACTAATTCAAACTATAGGAGGAAAACACTATTTCCCCTTTTTTCATGGTGTAGAAACAATGTTGTAGTTGAAATATTGCTAGTAATATCATCACTTTTTCTTTTTTTTTTGGGTGTGTAGAGGATGACACAGGTGCACCTACGGAGGTCAAAGTGCCTATACTCATAGATTTTTACCATCATCTATATGACCCTGACTGGCATTTTTCATGTAAGTTGCTCTCTCATTATATATAGATAAATATATGTACACACACCCATCTTTATATGATTGGGAGTCAATAATCTTTGTTAAAAAAAATTGTATTTAAATTTTGTATAAAAAACCCTCTTAATTTTGGGATAACAATTATATCATATTAGATGTCTTAGTATTTTGAATAAATCTTTGGCTCACCTTTTTCTTTCATAATTTGTCATTTTATAATTAAGGTGGTACAAGGAAACTTGACAAAATTCTTATGGACGAATTTCATCATGTTTCAACTGCTTTTATGGAGCTGGAAAAAGGGTTAGTTTGATTTTCTTAATTTACTCCCTTGATATGTTAATATGGTTCTCTCCGTGCTGTTCTCACATGTAATTTTGTTCTAGTTTTTGCTATTCTCTCTTCATAAGCCATAAGCCAGTATTTCACTCTTCATCCATTATCGTGCAGCCACCAGGAGACAATTGTGGATATTACCAAAAGAATGGGTGCTGGGATGGCAAAATTTGTTTGCAAGGAGGTTTGTGAATCAAGTATTATGTACCATTAAATATTTTCCAATTTATTCTTGACATGTATGCTACCTTAATTTTTTACTTTGAATGCATGCGCATGTGTTAAGAGTGCATAAAATTAATCTTAGATCATGACACAATACACTTTCTTATCATGTTGTAGATAGCAACAACCGAGGACTATGATGAGTATTGCCAGTATTCGGCAGGACTTGTTGAAATAGGCTTGTTCAAGCTTTTCAATGCCTCTCCGAAGCAAGATCCGATTCTGGAGAATCTCTGTGGTTCAACATTTATATTTTATCAGGTATTGTTATGATATATGGAGCAACATACCAATATGGTCTATACCCCTCAACTTTCGTTTTTAATACTAACGTTTAAGCATTTAAATTTGCTAACTTAATTTAGAAAAGAGACATGATTGAAGATTATTTGGAGGATATCAATGAGATACCAAAGCCACGCATTTTTTGGCCTCGTGAGATATGGAGTAAATATGTTGACAAAATCGAGGTGTATTATCTTTTATATCTTTCTCAGATTTGCCTTGATCATCCTATCTATTCTACACAAAATATATCATGTCTACTAATTGGCTAATTTAAGTGAAATTTACATCCTCAGGACCTAAAAAATGAGGAAAACTCGGTTAAAGCAGTGCACTGCTTGAATGAAATGGTCACGGATGCTTTAAAACATGCTGGAGATTGCCTGAAATATCTGTCAACAGTGAATGATGATGCTGCCCTTCAATTCTTTGGAATTCTTGCGGTATAAAAATCTTCATCACAGATAAAAGCTCTTGATATACATGATGATTAGTAGAATTATGGAGACGTGGTTAATTAAATGAATGATTATTGGAACTAATGGAGTCTTCTATTTGACATGCATGGGCAGGTAAAAGGAATCGGAGCTTTAGTTTTGTGCTACAACAATGTTGAAGTCTTCAAAGATAAAGTGAGACTAAGGCATGGTAAGATAACCTTTTTCAAGATATTAATTACTTTATAATCTTGAGTGGTTAGTTTTGATCTGGGCCGAATGTTAAAGAGACTTGGCATATACAACAAATATTACTTATAAATTCATTTTTAATCCAAACAAAAGAAACTATTTTTAACCCAAAGCAAAATTTATTCATTTTTTATCTTAAAAAAATTTCAGTTGCTTTTTAACCAATTTTCAAACTACAACACATTTGATGTACGTAAAATATTGCATGTGAAATGTTTTCAGTTGAAAATATTTCATGTCAACAAAACAATTTATATAAAATGTTGTACGTGAAATGATTTGCATGCTGAAAATATTCTTAAAATGAATAAGTTTCGTTTGAAATTAAAAATGAATAACTTAAAAAAGAAATGAATTTTTACTTTTCTTAGACATGCACTTTTTATTATTTCCACTTACCATAAATATGTTAATCATAAACTGTTCTTTCGATTTAAAATATTAAATTAGTATTTTTCATTTTCTAAGGTGAGATTGATAATCTTAAATGGAAGTATTTATTGTCACGACTAACATAGCCATACACAGGATGTGATTACTTCGAAATCTTATCATAATGTTAAGTATAATCTTTATTATAATTCAGTTAATAATTGACTATTGAGATTGCGTAACTATGCCACGCTAGTTGCTTTTTTTTTTCCTTCCTTGTTGTATCTTCACAGGTCTTGCTGCTAGACTTTATGATCAGACAAAAACAATGTCCGACATATATAATGTCTTTTTCGAATTTGCTTCTGTAATGAAATCAAAGGTACCTTTTTGCTGGAACAAAAGTCTTACGGCCTGTGCCCTTTAAACATTTAAACTAATGCATGTTCCATTGATTTATCTTAGGTTCAGATGCATGATCCCAATGCCATGAAAACATTAAGTAGAGTAAACAAAATACAGGAAATCTGCATAGAGTCTGGACTCCTAAACACAAGGTAAATTTGTATGAATTTTTAATTCTCTTCAATGAACTATTGTCTATTTAATATTTATGTCTGAATTTTTCTTCTAATA
This sequence comes from Dimocarpus longan, assembly GCA_022984855.1. NCBI lineage: Eukaryota > Viridiplantae > Streptophyta > Magnoliopsida > Sapindales > Sapindaceae > Dimocarpus > Dimocarpus longan. The sequence goes on from CM041020.1 coordinate 14,837,367, forward strand.
TGCTTCTGTTATTTACCAGGAAATTTTACATTATCAGGAGTGAGCAAGGATATAAGTCTTACCTGGTAAGCTTTTATTCTAATTTTGTCTACGTAGTGTAAGTGAATTACATCTTACTGATCAATAACCATGAATGTCTTAATTTTATGGCAGATGATGGCACTCTCCATCTTACTATTCATAATGTTCGCATATCTATCCGCTAATCATCATACTAAATGTTATTGTAAGTTTCATTACTAGATCTGGCTAATTGTAATTGCTTTACCATAATAGTTATATGTGAAACTTAAAGATGGGCATATTTGATTTGTTGTGATCAAGTAACAGTTTGAAGAAAGGTATGATTTGAATATTTATAAATGATTTGAACACAATTTAAACTAAAAAAATGAAAACAAAAATAAAAAACTTCTCTATACTTTATTTTGGAATTTTAGTTAAATTTTGTAATTGTAACTATAACTGCTTTATTTGAGCCACACTACTACGGTCTTATTTAGATTAATTTCGGTAGTTTTCTGACCCTGATATCTTATCAATTAAAAAAAAACTATAACTGCTTTAGAATCCAAGACAACAAATTCAATTTTATAGATTTTTGTATTTGGATGTTTAACCAAAGCCCTTTCCTACCTTAACAATTCTGTCTTCTGTCTTGTTAATTATATGTATCTGCAGGAAACTTCCTTAGGAATAAAAGGGCTGCTGCCAAAGTACTACTTGTGTCGTTGATCGTTGAGACTTTGTTCTGTTTTTCCATATGTCACACGCCTGTGCCCATGTTTATTCTCAACTACCCAAGAGTGATACAACTTATTTACGAAAAGGGGGTGTTGGGGAAGAGTTGAAAGCTTATATTGAATCATTGCTAGTAGTTATAGATCCTGTTCCTATGTAAGCAAAATCAGATGGACCTGAATCTGCCTTATTCACTGCTCATTAGTTATCATGTGTATGTTCTTTATAAGAGGAATATCTTTGAATAACAATAATGTGTAACAATAATTCATAGCCTTGCAATCTTGGTGTTTGGGGTCTGCCTTATTATAAGTTTGGCTAGCTTTGTATTAGTTTCTTGGTTTTGATTTCCTTGTATTTGTTCCACATGCATCTCTTGCATTGTTTCTCAATGAAACTGTTTTTTCTACTTGTCAGTACACTTCTTTTGATTGCATTAATGGAGTAGTTTTTTTTTTTTTCTTTGGGTCTTGTCAATACCCTTCTTTTGATTATATTTTCTTTTATAAGAAAGGATATAGTTAAGAGCTATGATACGCCTTTTGTTAATTTAGGGGGAAGATTCAAACTTTTTGTTACAACTAAGTGATACCTCCAACTTAACATAAAATGAGATTTTATTGATTTTATTAAGTTATACAAGCATAGCTACATAGTCCAAGTGCTTATTCTGTTATCTTTTCATTGTCACGTGTATGATCGTAACTGGTATTTTTCTTGTAAGTGCTCTGATATATATCTTGAATCATCATCTTTTTTTCCTTTGTACTTTATTTTATACTAATGCTTATTTTTATACTAATGTTTAGTTTTAATGCGCCATCATTGATTTGGACTTCATAATCCAACATTAAATTGAAGTTGATGGCACCTACAGGTTATAGCAATTTAGGTATGAAATCATGCTTTCTAAAGATAAATTTTTCTACATCTTCATTATGTGATGGTGAATCCAATAAATTTTGTTGTTTACTTAAATACAAATTTAAAAGTTAGTTTCTTCAACATTATAGACAAATTGAATTACCATGTGACATTGATGCTTCATGTTACTTTCACTAACAGTTGGAGGTTTTTTTAATTAATTGTTCTATATTCTACTCAGGTTTTTATAAATTTTAGTGAGCATTTACATTAACGTCCATGTGATTTTGTTTCATCTCTATGGAATCAGCTTTCTTCACTCTTCTTATTATAATTCAATATTTTATCAAGGTGGTACCAAGGAATGCAATGTTCTCGTGGACCAGTTTCATCATGTTTCTTCACTCTTCGTATTACAATCTATACATAAAAAGAATAATTGAAAAAAAAAAAAAAAAAACCAATGCAAGCAATTAGTTGAATTTTCTACAGAAACCATATGGAGCATATACACGCATAAAACATGACACACAGACACAGTGTAACATTTGAATTCAACCAAAGAATTTAGAGGCATAATAGCCAAAGGTCTCACTCCCAACTGCTTCTAACATGATGAGTGTGCTTGAAATCATAAGTCAACAACAAGCTTCCTTCCATTCTCTTCAATACAAGCTTCTCAACCAACACATAACAACCATATTTCCTCCATTCAATTCGAAACACTCCCTCACATTGCTCCATTCTCTTCACCGTCACTTGTCTCTCTGTCCCTCTAATCCACCCAAATCTTTCTTCCTCCCAATTCATTCTCTCAACAACTTCTGAACTCAACCTCCCTTCTCTTGAAGTAGTGCTACTCTTAAACCACACCACACCATCAGCCACTTTTCTCTCATGATCAGGTGGAATAGTCCCTTTTTCTCCACCAAGTGAAACCACTTCTCTTTCAACAGAAACATCCACAAGCGCAACATTGTTCTTGTTGTAACCATTCTTATCATAAACAAATATTCGTTCCCATCTTTACTCTAGTGTTGTCTTGTACAACATTGATTGACTCATTTGATCTTTCAATGTACATTCTTTAATGAATACGAAAGGAATGTACCATGTTCCCACAATCACTGGTTTGGAACTTTTGGTTGATAATGAGAAGTTGAAATCAGGGAGGCGGGCTCGGAAGTTGATGTCAAGGCCTGGTGTTTCTTCTAGCTCCAAGTTAGGGGCGCTTTTTGTAGCTATTTTCCATCCTTTTCTTCTCAAGAAGCAAGGTGGAAAACCAGCTTGAGCCACTGATTCAGCAGAGAAACCACCACACTTGCATCTGGAGATGATCTCAAATTGTTGATAATGGTTCTTAGGATTAAATAAATTAAAAGGTTGTGGCTTCACATCAGAAACCAAGCTGTAGATCCACCACAAGAAATTACATAATTAGGAACAAAAAATATGGTTACTAAAAGTATTAAATTTTGTCACTAATGGGTTTTAGTGACAAAAAAGTTCTTATTCCCGTTCGTTACTAAAAGTTCGATACTAAAGACAATTAGTGACCAACATAAAAAATTGGTTACTAATTGTTGAGAACATTAGTGACCATCAATTTTGTTACTCATAATTTAAAAGTTTCATTACTAAATCTATTCATTAGTCCCATAAAAACATGTATTTGTGTAATATTAGTGAGGAAATGGTCACTAATAATACACATTAGCTACAAAAATTCGGTCACAAATACACAATTAATGGTCACTAATGTGCACATAATTAGTAATGTAAAAGTTGGTCACAAGTTATCTATTTTTTTCTTACTATAAAGTTCTTTGATTAGTAATGAAGATTTGGCCACTAAAACAATTTTATAATTAGTGACCACTATTTTGACCACTAAAAATAAACTATTTTTGTCTCTAAATCCAATTAGTAGACCTAGAATTGAATACCAAGCGTGTATATAAATTCTTTTAGCCATAGAATATTATGTCACAAAAGCATTGCATTTTGTCACTAATATACCTATATATTAATTGGTTAATACATTAACCATAAAACTTGTATTTTGGTCACTAATGGCAACAACTAGCAAGTTCCATCTACATTATACATAATACATTGAATTTACAATTGCTAATAAATAACTAAATTATATTTACTTAATTATTAATAATAAGAAATAATTGTATAAAGAGCATAAATTTAGAAATTTAAAATTTTATTTCTTAAACTGATAAAATCGTAAATAAAATATATAAAAGAAACAACATAAATTAGTATTTATATCCATAAAATCTAACTTAAATGAATAATATATCCAACATAAGTACAACAAAAAATAAAGCCATTGACATAAGTCAATAAAGACCAATAAAATAACATAACATCTCAAAATACTAGTACGAAGCTGCAAAATATTTAACATAAATAAGTAAATGCAAACTGTGATAGAAATATGCATCTTGTTGACATAAGCCAATAACCATCTATCTGCAAAACATGGAAAAAACAAAGAGCATGAATTGATTCTTAATATACAGAAATACATTTCTAATAATATTTAATGTGAAACTATAATAAAGTTATATAAAAAATATACTAAAAAAATGAAATGAAGACATATAATTAAAAATTTAAAAGTATGAATAAAAGCAATTGTAGAATGTTAAATAATGCATAACAATTTTATAGATGATCAAATACCAATGGAGCAACTTTTTTCCAAGTATTATACAATGAGACAAAAAAAGGCAATGAAAAGCATATTGTACAATTAAGAAAATATTATTACATTGAATAAATTTCTTATCTGATTGTTTTAGTAGGTACGAAAACCTTAGTCACATTCTATAACCAAATTTTCTTTAAGAAATTATTTTCATTGACACTAACTCTATTTTCAAATAAGAGCTAAAACTATCTAATTAATGCTCATAATCAATAAAACTAATATAAGTTTCCAATAGATGACCAAATGATAGAACCCCACCCGGATTTCCTCTAACGAATCCAACGATCTTGTCGGGCATCTCACGAAACTCTTCTAAAATCTAACTAACAAGACTCAAAAAAGATATCATGGAGCGAACTCTTAATTAATTTATCAATTTCTAAATTTCTAAACATATAAATCATACATTTTGAAATCTCATTTCAAATTTCAAAACAATTTCTCAAATCATAATCAAAAGCATCATCATAAGTGGTTAGGTAATTAAAAGGTGCATTCATCATAGTAGTATAAAAGTTCTACAAATCTATTCACAAATAAAATATGCTCCAACATGTGATAAATGTCAATGATACAATAATACAAATTTCGAGTACGAAATTTTTATAAGGGGGAACGAAATAATACCTTCGCCCAAGGTTATTACTATACATATATGCAGGATGATATAATGTGCTAATGTACCCCCGTTTGATGAAATAATAAAAATGATTTTTAAGTATTTAGTAGAGAAATTTAATATTTGTAAATTTTCAAAAATATTGGGAATAAATTCAAATTGTAAAAAGTTGAGGGACATATGAGAAAAATATAAGATATTTAGAAAGAATGGCAAAATTGTAATTAAATAAAGGAAAATGACAAAAATATTTGGAAAAAATAGAGAATTCTCTATAATTTTGCAAATTTGTGATTTTGATGAACTTTAAGGGTGAAAGATGAGCTTGACCCACACCTATAAATAAACGTGTGTGGTGTAAGTCGGTGAAAAGAGAAAGCGAGAGTGAGGAGAGAAGAAAAAAACTAGAAAAGAGAGAGGGAGAGACTGTCGACAGAGTAAAGGGACGGGCTACTGTCGCCGATCTGAATCGATTTTTGCCATTTTTTAAGGAGATCAAGTTGCTGCAATGTGAAGAATAGACTTGGGAGCCAGATCTGGTAAAAATCAAGTAGTGAGATTTGTTGTTTAGTGGAAAATCTATTGAAGAATAGTCTCAATGTTTTTTTTGAAGCTGACGGGATTTTTGTATGTAAAGTTGGAGATTTAAAGCAGTAAGGGAGCTAGAAAACAAAGCAAAAGACTAAGGAATCTGGTAAGTAAATTACCTATGATATGATGTTGATCTGTAGGAATTTAATGGTAGTGTTGGATGATTGAGTAGTGTCATGGAACCTGTTGAGGTCACGACCTGGGTTGAAATAGAAAAATGGGTGAAGTGTTGTTGAGTATATGTTGTGAAATTATAAAGGTTAGATAAGTGTTAATGCTTGTGTGTGAGTTAGGGCCGGAGCTCACGAGGTGCGAGCTGGATGAATACCTGTAGCTCTTTTAGTGATGGTAGAGTTAGCCTAAGTGTGAGCTTGCAGAGAGCGAGCTAGCTGAGTGATGTTGTCTCAGCCCACCACACTGCCTGTCCAAGCTGGACTAAGGTAGAAGCTTATAAGGACGAGTTGGTTAAAGGTAACAGTAGTAGGATGTGAGTTGGGCGCTGTTGGAGAGTTGAGTCGAATTGAGGGTAGTAGCTTGCTAAAAGGATGAGTTGAGCAAGCTCACTGAGTTAAGAATACCCTTAATTCGGGCTGAGTTAGGTAATGTAAGAGCTCGCATAGGTTGAGCTAAAAGGGACAGCACAGTCTACTACAGTTCAAGTGAGGTAGAGATGATAGAACTTATTTAAATAACCTACGAGCTAAGCTGAGATTTCTTGTGTAACCAAGTGTAGGTGACGTAGCGAACTGTAAAGGAGGTTGTTGAACAGGTGTGACTCAAGTTTTGGAAAGTAAGCTGTGAGTGTGAAAATATTTTTATTAAATGGTTTTAGTTTATTATGCAAATATTTTATAGCCTTTCAATTCAGATTTTAGTTTATAAATATCTTTATATTTTTATCTTGAACTTAAATAATTTATTTATAGATGGTATGCAAAAAATATATACATGATTTCTTTTATAGCATGAAAGAGGAATAGATTTAAATTATAGAAAAAGAGAAAAGATTTTAAACCTAGTGGATGGTCCGAGCATTTATAGATAGACCTTCTAGCATAGACCTGGCCGGTATACCACGCAATGTATAGCAAGTGTTAAGAGGGTTAGTCCTGCTAACATCAGAGGGATAGAGTCTGTTGTGTCTGTCAGTTGCCCTCTACATTTTTGGTATATTATCTCGATACACGGTGAGTGATGATAGTTTCGTCATATGTTTATGAGATGTCATTGTACCATTATAGCTTTTTAGAAAAAATAAAAAAAAAAACATACCATTAAAAGCAAATTATTTTAGAAAGAAAATATTTTTAGAAATACTAAACGTTTTGAGCGAGCTTTTGAAACTTTATAAAAATTTTATAAAATCTCACGCTTTTAAAAATAAAAGTGTTTTAAATAAAAATGTTTTAAAAATGTTTTTGGGAGATAAGTTTTAGTATAAACAAATCTCCATTGATTGAGTTATTGTAGCTTATAACATTTTTGTCTTTCAAAAACCTCCCTAGGTGCAAGAACAGGTAATCCAGATATTAGAGCGCCACGTTCAAACTAGGTGGGCCCTATGACCGATAATGCTACTTAATCTTTTTGTGTAAAGCCTACGATTTAAAGTTTAATTATGTAATTTGCATATTTTCATATTTATGAACAAATATTATAGAACTTTTTAAAGATGCATGCACATTTTATATAATTATATATTTATGATAATAATTTTAATTTATTGTGGCATCACTTCTCTCTGGACTATCCCACTCATAAGGTACTGTCCCCGGGGTAGATGGTTTTGCATCGTCTTCCTCACCCACACTTGAACCCATGACCTAGCCACTTAGTCAAATAGATTCTTCTTGCAAGGTAAATACCAATTGAGTTACTCAATTGAGTACCAATTGAGCTTCTCTCTGGGCTATTAAAAAAAAGCATCTTTTTAACTGCTCGCATGGGTTTAGCAGTTATATTGTAGTACTGATACAATATTGTATGTTTAATTATGTCAACAGGGATGGATAAATTTCAGGATAAACTTGGTTATAAATAATGTAATTCCATTTGGATTTTAAAGGCATCCAAATGGTCATAAAGATCTGAGTCCCTGTTGTATTGTAGGATGTTAGGGACCTTGAACCTCAAGGGGAATGGCTTCAGTTCGATCTCAGAGATGAATAGGGTTCTTTCACCATGCTGACTTCTATGCTCCTGAGCCCCAGGTCGAGCTTCTAACTGTCGAACTCTCTGAAGGAGCTCTTCAACTAGTTGGTCCTGTGCCTCAGGCCGGTTGACAGTGGATCGTCCACTTCTTCTACTATCCCTGTCTGGTGAATTTCAGTTTTGTACCTTGTGCCTCCCTTCATACTGAAGCTCAGGGGAGCGGCGCACAGGTTCATTCCTACAGTGAGACCTGTTTAACCCGTCTTCTCTATGCGAGGCTCCATGTCGGTGTTGTTGTTCACCCTCATTTCCTTGAACTGGAATCTGCACACGTCCCTAGCTTGCCTCAACTTGCCTATGCCCATCTTGGCTCACTCTCACTCTCAATCCTGAGGGATGAGCTGTATCTTCATCACCACGAGCTCGTTGGACCTGAGCTCTGGATTGCACGTTAGAGGAATGGACTGATCCCTCAAGCGTTGGCACTTCTCTAGCAAGTCTTCCATTTGCTACTGGGATCTCGAACGCTCTCTGAGTGACCTGGACCTGTGTCAACATCTTCACAACCTCTGCTATTTGCGTCATGGTATTTTCCAATACCTCCTAACGTCGTTGTAAAATCTACATAGCATTCTTTCCAGCAGTGTTTAGTATAGACTGGTGAGAATGGAGTGGAGGCATACCTCGAGTATTCCTGGGTAAAGGCACATTTGAGGTCCCAGCCCCTAGGTCAGCTGGTTCTCCAACGAGCTGGAGGCCTCTTTGGTGGTTTAATTTATCGAGCTGGTTAGCAACCGCGCCTGAGCTTCTGGTGGTTTTTCCTCTAACCATTACGTCTGAAATGCGAGCTCTAAAAATCAAGAATGAGAAAAATGATGCTGTAGAAAAGGCTCTTCTTCTAGTGTCAAAATGTCGACATCTTGATTTAGCCGACTAGATTTTTTCTGGCCCAAACTACAGATGAGATGGAAAATGATGCAAGGAACAAATGAAAAGCAAAGAATGAAGCAGAGGAAGAATACAAGACAATAGGATTTTAGAGTGATTCAGCCGAAAATATTGCCTACGACCACTGTTCTCTCACTATTTTTACAGAGTAATGGTACTCAAAGGTTGTTTCTCTTTTACAATGAAAATCATCCCCTATTTATAGAGAATGAGAGGTGCTACCGTAATATAATAAGTCAAAATGAAATGATGATTACATTTAATACGGCTGACATCTGTCAGGTCAACTCTGCTAAACCTTGATTTAGATGCTAAACCCATGCTGGTTATGTGAGATTTTCGTAATTTAGGTTGTAATCTTTGACAGGGTTAGCCGTGTTTGATATGCTTTGCTGACTTTTGTTCTGACGATTATGCCAGTATCTGACTCGCGACCTCCGAGCTGTAGCAACTAATAACTCGTTTCAACGAGCTAGAACGTCCGAAGTCTGACTGAGTTTCGCCTTTGTGGACTGATCATGTAGCTTAAGTCTACAAGCTGGACGTCTGGCGAGCTGCATATCTGATACGTTGGACTCTGGGGTGAGTAATACATCTGATAAATTGACCTCTAGGCGGGCTGTGCCTTAGCAAAATGTGTAGTCTCTTCTTCTTTATAGGTCTTGGGCTTCTATCAACTGTACTGGGCTTTTACCAACACATTTAAACGACATAAAAATACTCATAATAATATGTGACAAAGACAATTGTAGCCGTGATATAATTATATTATGGTACTAATACAATATTGTGTGTTTAATTATGTTGGTATGCATATCTTATTTGGTTCTTTAGGTCCTTGACACTATTAGTTTGTTCCATTATCCCTTAAATTAATTAGTTGTTTTCCATTCTGCCTAATTGTACATATTTTTTACTTCATATATGAATAGGTCCCATTTGTTTTGTTTTGTGTTTTTTTTTTTTTTTGCTTTAAGGGTTAATCCCATTTTTCTTCTGTAGTTTGAGTTAATACTCAAAATCTCCTTTATTTACCATAAATAAAGGGGATTTTAAGTGTTAATTCAAACTATAAGAGGAAAACACTATTTCCCTTTTTTCATGGTGTAGAAACAATGTTGTAATTGAAATATTATTGGCAATATCATCACTTTTTGTTTTTTTTTTTAGGTCTGTAGAGGATGATACGAGCATACCTACAAAGGTCAAATTGCGTATGCTCATAGATTTTTACCATCATATGTATGATCTTGCCTCGCATTTTTTAGGTAAGTTTCTCTCTCTCTCTCTCTCTATATATATATATATAAGTATCTATATACACACACCTATCTTTGTATGATCGGGAGTCAATAATCTTTGTTAAAAAAATACATATTTAAATTTTGTATATAAAAAACCCTCTTAATTTTGGGATAGCAATTATATCATATTAGATGCCTTGGTATTTTGAATAAATCTTTTGCTCACCTTTTTTTATCATAATTTGTCATTTCATAATTATGGTAATAGTCAACGTCAACTAAATACGAATTAGGTGAAACGTCATTTGGATCTTCTGATTACTCTAGCAAAACGATCCCATCATAAACATGTGCAATATTTATAAAAATAAAAATATCATTTTAATTAATAATAGAAAGCCCATATATATTGATCCAACTACAAATCTTGTTGTGATAAAGTTGATGGAAAACAACAAGCTATCATTTACCAATTATCAAAATCACATATAGATATTTATCTTTAATAGAGAGCATTCATTTAACCTAATAATCTTTCATTTTTGAATCACCTTATTGTATATAATATTTAAAAAATAAAATATATAATTTTTCAATTTTAGTAAAAATATTTTGGAATTCTTCCAAAAGAAAAACAAAAATCTATGAAATTAATAAAAGGAGGATATTGTGTGGAAAAATCAAATAAGAGCTATTAAGAATATACATGAAGAATTGTAGTTGTGTGGCTTATGCAAAAACGGAGTATGTGGCCATATATTTTATTGAAACGTGATGCAAATGGACAGAGACTAGACGTAATGAGCAATTTCGGTTCTGTCTCATGTTATGCATGTTGCTTATTAAAACAACCACTCCATCTATGCTTCTCTCTTTTTCTTTTTGTTTGGTATATGTGTGTGTATATATATATATATATATATATATATATATATGTATGTATATGTATAGACACACACATAGCTATATCATTCCAATATCAATTCTTAATTGGACTTAGCCGGTAGACATGTTGATGGCAGCTTTTTTTTTTTTTTTTTTTTTTTGTTAAGAGAAACTTAGTTAAGAATATAGAATGGATTACTTTGTGAGTTAAGTACTAAAAATCAATTTAATTTATAGAGAGATGTATAAGATTGGAGCTAAGGCAATCCCACATCTTTTTAATTAAAAAAACGTATGTAATAAATCTAATATAATAAATAACAAAATCCTCTGTCCAATTCTGTTCAATTATTTATATATAGCTAAGTTGTCATTTTCAATTCATCATTCAAATCAATTATCAGACTAGACAATCATTTACTGTATTAAATTTTGCATAAGAATAAATTCAAAAAAGAAAAAACCTTTTACTTAATAATAGGTCGAAAGTAAATTAATTAAGAAAATTAGAAAGTGTTTGCAACAGTTTTATCGACTTCCTCTACACGTGAACATTTTATTGAATTAACAGTAGTTCAATTATTTTATAGGGTTATCTTATTTATGAATTTGAATTGTTCCGAGATCTTAATTTTATTTTCATCTAGCCTAATGTTATGATATATAAGATTAATAATCAATGAATGATTAATGTATGACTGTTTTTTACGTTACTTTTTCGATCATCAATCCTATATTTAAAAATATACATGAAAAAAATTCGAAGTAGGAGATGTTCAAATCTCTTACTTATAAGTTAAAATGCAACTTCTCTAGTTTGAAAATTTAGCATTGACCTCACCTGTACTAGCAAATTGGGTTTTCTTTCAATAAATTTAAGAGCTGGTTTATATATCTATTCATGAACACAGTCAGCTCATCAATTTGGGATCAATTTAAAAATTTAGTAAAATTTTAATAGAAAAATATAGAAACGTACAAAAATATTAATAATTTCTTAAAAAATCAATCTCTTCGATATAAACCGTTAACATCAAAAATCAATCAAACACTTGAATCGATGCATGCAAATTGAATCTTTGTAGTGACCATTAAGTTTAATGTGTATATATTGTTTATAGTGATTTAAATTATTTGTTTTTATAGGAGGGTAGTTTCTTTCTTTCTTTACTGTCCCCTTTTACATTATACATAGTAATTTGTCATGTAATGATTAAAATATGTGTAAATATAAATGTTGTGGAGTGTTTGTGTGTGTGGCATGTAGTGTGTTGATAAGGAAGATAAAATAATGGTTAATAGAGTTAGTTGATAGGTGAAAGGTTGACAACAGATCATTGTCTGATAGAATGGTAGAAAATAAATTGTTAATACAAAATTATGCTGCAGATAAGCTTACTGCTATTTTTTTTTTTAATTGCTAGTTTATTTTAGGCTTGACATCTTACAATCACAAACCCTATTTGTATCTAGTGTGGTGGGTTACTTTGAACTGACTTCATTGTTCATGAAGTTTCTATTAGATTAAGTTTTTGATATATTTCTTCTATGACATGCACTCTCATGATTTCTCTGTTGAATTTTACATTACAAGTTTTTTCTTGTTTCTTGAAAACATATGCATATCTAAAATTCTCTAGAAATGTGCAACAGCTCCATCAATTTTAAATTATATTTTTTTTTCATTTATTAATTTTTGTGTTATAAAAATGACAGATTTATTCCAAACTTATTGCATGTATTATATATATATATATTTGTATTTATATTCAAATATTACATATGTAATAACTTTATTTCATATATTAAATATGAAATTTTACTTAAATTTGCCATATTTTACTCTTTTGTTTATCATAAGTTGCATAATATATTATTGAAATTTAATAATTTGGTGTTCTCCTAATATACTCTTTAATTTAAGGTGTGGTAGTAATTATAAATTAAAATTGTCAAAATGTATTGTCTGTATTTAAAGAAATATTATGAATGTTGTAGCATTAGTTATAATTCATATTTGATAAATTTAATTATTTAAATATTTTATTAAGTCTTTTTACTTTCATTTTTATTATTATATTTATTTGAAATATGAATTTGGAGGGGAAAAACTTGTTATACGCAGATTTTTTAATTTATAAAATATTTTCGCACCATCCGAGTTTATTTAAAAAATTTATTCTAAACCATCCGATATGAAAACTTGGCTACATCTCTACTCTTCCTTAATTTTTTGTATGTAAGGAGCCCTGTGATGAAAATGCATTAAATTAGATTTATCATTAACTACTCCAAAGATTTATTGATTTGCATGCAGAAAGTGTAATATTCAAGGTCTAATCGCATTGTAAACACAAAATATTCATTTGTCATAAAACCGCACTACTAAAACATGGTTAAATAATGAAAAAATTACAAAGAATGGAATCCACCATCAATTGCTGGGTTTTCTTCTTTTCCAAAGGTGGAAAAGAAAAGGGAAAATATATTCAAAGTGGAATTTATCATTTGTTTATGGTGGTTTAAATTATTTGTTTCTACAAGTGGGGTAGTTTCTCTTGATTGTGCATGTCTCTGCTCTTTTATTAAAAAAATTTTCTCTCATTGTCTTTTAATAAAAATATGCATAAAAAATTCATGTATGAGGTGTAGCATCTACAGGTTGTAATAAAACATGGGTGGTATCATCTGGTTTCATCTCTATACCTTAAATAATTAAAAATAATAATAATAACGTGGGCGGCATGGGCAATGATTTGAAGTATTCCAAATTTTTTGATTTGCTTGCACATAGTGAAAGATCTTCTGTGACCCCTTCATCTCTCTTCAGGGTCCATTCAGTTCGACAGGTGGGAGAGGTGAAAGAAACTCATTTTAACTGGGACAGTACCTTATGAGTGGCAAGTCACAGGCCTCGAGAGGGAGGTCGGCGTGGACCCCATAGATCTAGAGTCCAATGACATTGTAAATGCAAAATATTCATATCACCTCATTGTTAAAACATGGTGAAACAACACCAAAATGATCAGAAGGAATGGAAAAGTAATGGCACTACCGATCCACTTTGGAGTTCATAGGTTTCCAATCATTTGAATAAATTTTAAAAAAAGTTGTACATATTTGATTTAATAATACCAATTAAGAATTTAAAATTAAATATGTTACATTGGCTTAGCTACTTACTGGTTGAGTAAGATTATCTATCAATACTAACCCTTCAATAGAGTTGGTTATCGAAAAAATTCAATAGTTGTTATTAATGGGTAACATTAGTCAACTAATAAAGTATTCAAATCTTATATTATAACATCAATGTGATAATTTAATTGGATACAAGGTAAATCTATTCTTAATTTAATTTTTATTACTTTGTTTATAAAAAAAATTATTATTATTATTTTTGTTTATTTATTTTTTATTTTCTCTGTTCTAATTAAATTAGTGGGCTTTTCCTTTTCTTATAAAGCTGCGAAAACTAAAATAAGAGACTAACAATAAAGGGAGCCATGCTTGTATGATGGTTGAGTTTTTTTGTTTATTTATTTTTTATTTTCTCTTTTCTAAATAAAATGATCACACTGTTAACTATGCTTGTGGCACCCAAAGCACTTCTTCACGATCATTTCATTTTTTTCGTACACTAAAACATGGTGATCAAATGTTGGATTTGTTATCTACTGCAAAGATTGGCTCCCTATTATTTGACGACAAGATCCAGATAAAAATCTAGTCACATTTTAATTGCAAATGCTAATCTTGCCTATTAATAATTTATTCTCTCTTTTTCATTGACAATACACTTGTGATCTTATCATGTTAGACACACTGGCAATTCACGAGTAATTATAACTCAATAGACTGAGAAAGGAAAAAATGGAGAGTTTGAGAGAGGTATTGAAACACCCGGATGAACTTTACTACTTGGTGAAGCCGAAAATGTCTTTGAGAGGTGCAGAGGAACATAATCCACCAGAGCCTCATTGGGCATTTTGTTAGAGTATGATTTACAAATTCCTTCGCAACGCTCTCATTTTTCAGTTATTTGAGACCAACATTAAAGGCGCTGTAAGTTTGAATAAATATATGTGACAAAGACAATTGTAGCCGTGATATAATTATATTGAAGTACTGATACAATATCGTGTGTTTAATTATGTTGGTATGCATATTTTATTTGGTTCTTCAGGTCCTTGACACTATTTGTTTGTTCCATTATCCCCTAAATTAATTAGTTGTTTTTCATGCTGCCTAATTGTACATATTTTCGACTTCATAATTGAATAGGTCTTTTTTTTTTTTTTTTTTTCGCTTTGAGGGTTGATCCCATTTTCCTCCTGTAGTTTGAGTTAATACTCAAAATTTCCTTTATTTACTGTAAATAAAGGGGATTTTGAGTGTTAATTCAAACTATAGGAGGAAAACACTATTTCCTTTTTTTTCATGGTGTAGAAACAATATTATAATTGAAATATTACTTGTAATATCATCACTTTTTTTCTTTTTTTTAGGTGTGTAGAGGATGATACAAGCATACCTACAGAGGTCAAATTGCCTATGCTCGTAGATTTTTACCATCATTTATATATATATATATATGTATGTATGTATATACACACACCTATCTTTGTATGATCAGGAGTCAATAATCTTTGTTAAAAAAATATATTTAAATTTTGTATATAAAAAACCCTCTTAATTTTGGGATAGCAATTATATCATATTAATGCCTTGGTATTTTGAATAAATCTTTTGCTCACCTTTTTTTTTTTTTAATCATAATTTGCCATTTCATAATTATGGTAATAGCCAACGTCAACTAAATATGAATTAGGTGAAATGTCATTTGGATCTTCTGATCACTCTAGCAAAACGATCCCATCATAAACATGTGCAATATTTATAAAAATAAAAATATCATTTTAATAAATAACAGAAAGCCCATATATATTGATCCAACTACAAGTCTTGTTCTGATAAAGTTGATGGAAAACAACAAGCTATCATCTACCAATTATCAAAATCACATATAGATATTTATCTTTGATCGATGTAGTTAGTAGTAGAGACCATTCATTTAACCTAATAATCTTTCATTTTTGAATCATCGCATCGTATATAATATTTAAAAAATAAAATATATAATTTTTCAATTTTAGTAAAAATATTTTGGAATTCTTCCAAAAGAAAAACAAAAATCTATGAAATTAATAAAAAGAGGATATGGCATGGAAAAATCGAATAAGAGCTATTAAGAATATACATGAAGAATTGTAGTTGTGTGTCTTGTGCAAAAACCGAGTATGTGGCCATATATTTTATTGAAACATGATGCAAATGGACAGAGACTGGACTTAATGAGCAATTTCGGTTCTGCCTCATGTTCTGCATGTTGCTTATTAAAACAACCACCCCATCTATGCTTCTCTCGTTTTCTTTTTGTTTATATATATATATATATATATATATATATGTATAGGCACACACATAGCTATATCATTCCAATATCAATTCTTAATTGGACTTAGCCGGTAGACATGTTGATGGCAGCTTTTTTTTTTTTTTTGTTAAGAGAAACTTAGTTAAGAATATAGAATGGGTTACTTTGTGAGTTAAGTTCTAAAAATCAATTTAATTTATAGAGAGATGTATAAGATTGGAGCTAAGGCAATCACACATCTTTTTAATTAAAAAAACGGATGTACTAAATCTAATATAATAAATAACAAAATCCTCTTTCCAATTCTATGCAATTATTTATATATAGCTAAGTTGTCATTTTCAATTCATCATTCAAATCAATTATCAGACTACACAATCATTTACTGTATTAACTTTTGTGTAATAATAAATTAAAAAAGAAAAAACCTTTTACTAAATAATAGGTCGAAAGTAAATTAATTAAGAAAATTAGAAAGCGTTTGCAATAGTTTTATTGACTTCCTCTACACGTGAACATTTTATTGAATTAACAGTAGTTCAATTTGTTAGGATATTTTA
This sequence comes from Dimocarpus longan, assembly GCA_022984855.1. Taxonomy (NCBI): domain Eukaryota; kingdom Viridiplantae; phylum Streptophyta; class Magnoliopsida; order Sapindales; family Sapindaceae; genus Dimocarpus; species Dimocarpus longan. Next base: position 14,854,135 of record CM041020.1, read on the forward strand.
TATTTCTTATTGTGGGCTTACATATTTTAATCACAATTATATTATGAGCTATCTATTTTAATAGGACCAAATAAGTGATCTATTAATTGGGCTCTACAAATATCTAATGGGTATGGGCTTTAATGTGTAGAAACCTAATACTAATAGGATTAGGGTTAATGAGAACCTAATTGGTTTAGTATATAAAGAACATTATAAAGGGTTATGGTCCCCAAGTCAAATCACAACAAATTTGCTCTCTTTCTCTTTCCCCATTCAAGTAGAAAAACTACAGAGCAACTAAAGAGATTTGATTGTGGAAGATCCAATCCTATTCAAGATTATTTCTATGGATTCAGGTATGTTTTCTCTACAATAATTCTTAATGATTTAATATGAGTTTCTAGATTACGGTATAGGTTTATATCTATTAAAGATTTATCCAACACAATTACTTTATAAAGTTATCTTATTTATGAATTTGAATTGTTGCGAGATATTTTATTTTCATCTAGCCTAATGTTATGATATATAAGATTAATAATCAATGAATGATTAATGTATGACTGTTTTTTACGTTACTTTTTCGATCATCAATCCTATATTTAAAAATATATATGAAAAAAATTCAAAGTAGGAGATGTTCAAATCTCTTACTTATAAGTTAAAATGCAACTTCTCTAGTTTGAAAATTTAGCATTGACCTCACGTGTACAAGCAAATTGGGTTTTCTTTCAATAAATTTAAGAGCTGGTTTATATATCTATTCATGAACACAGTCAGCTCATCAATTTGGGATCAATTTAAAAATTTAGTAAAATTTTAATAGAAAAATACAGAAATGTACAAAAATATTAATCATCTCTTAAAAAATCAATCTCTTCAATATAAACCGTTAACATAAAAAATCAATCAAACACTTGAATCGATGCATGCAAATTGAATCTTTGTAGTGACCATTAAGTTTAATGTGTATATATATAATTATATATATATATTATTTATAGTGGTTTAAATTATTTGTTTTTATAGGAGGGGTAGTTTCTTTCTTTCTTTACTGTCCTTTTTATCTTCTCTTCTATTATTTATTTTTCTTTCCCCATCAGGACAAAGCCTACCCTAGCCCCCTAAAGAAAAAGAAAATTACATTATACGTAGTTTTATCATGTAATGATTAAAATATATGTAAATATAAATGTTGTGGAGTGTTTGTGTCTGTTGCATGTAGTGTGTGTTGGATCGAAATTCTCACTAAAACAAAAAATAAAACTTTTACAACACTCAAAACACCTCACAATACAAAGCTTTGCTTTGTTTCTCACACACTCACTAGAAGCTTTGCTTCTCTTATGTTTTCTTCTTCTTTGTGATGCTTAGACCTCATGCAAGAGGGGCTATATATAGTGCTTGAAAATTAATCTAAACCATTCAAATTAACAAATACAAATAAATCCTAACCACACAATTTCACCAACCAAACAAATACTTTTAAATTGACTCACCTAACCTTACACCTAACCTTACACCTAACATTATACCTAACCTTAGAAGGTTCTTCTTGATGGACTTGGGCTTGGTAATGGGCTTGGTAATGGGCTTGAAAATGGGCTTGGTAATGGGCTTGCTCAAAACAAGTTTATATTTTCAACACCCCCTCTTAAACTTGTTTTACCATGCCAAGCAAACTTCTTAATCTCGCAAAATCTTCAAACTTTAGTGGTTTGGTGAAGATATCTGCGATCTGATCCTTTGACCTTACGTATTCCATTTGCACATTTCGTTTTGCTATGCATTCTCGTATGAAGTGATAACGAGTATCGATATGTTTGCTTCTGTCATGGAACACCGGATTCTTTGCTAAGGCGATGGCTGACTTATTGTCTACACAAATCTCAGTTGGTTCTTCTTGTGGCAAGCTTAATTCCTTCAATAAATTTCTGAGCCAGATTGCATGACAAACACACGAAGTAGCAGCTACGTATTCGGCTTCACAGGTGGATAGTGTGACAATGGGTTGCTTCCTTGACATCCATGTGAAAGCTGTGTTTCCCATGAAGAATGCAAACCCACTGGTGCTCTTTCTATCATCTGTATCTCCACTCCAATCGCTATCGCTATATCCAACAAGTTTGAAGTCATTTGAAATTGAATAGAACAAGCCAAAGTCAATTGTACCTTTGATATAGCGAAGGATTCTCTTAGCTGCCTTGAAATGGGTAGTTATTGGATTCTCCATATAATGACTCACCAGTCCAACTGCATAAAGGATGTCAGGTCTTGTACAAGTCAAGTACCTCAAACTTCCAACCAAACTCTTAAAGAGTGTTGGATCCACCTTTTCTGCTTCATCATGCTTAGACAGTTTGACTCCACATTCCACCGGTGTGCTTATTGGATTGCAATCATCCAACTTGAATTTCTTAAGTATCTCCCTTGCATAGCTTTCTTGGGAGATAAAGATGCCATCTTCATTTTGCTTGACTTCGATACCAAGGTAGTATGCCATCAATCCGATGTCGGTCATCTCGAATTCCTTGGCCATTGCTTTCTTGAATTCTTCAAAAAAAACTTGGATTATTACCAGTGAAGATTAAATCATCCACATACAAACATACAATCAAAACATCTCCATCTTTCAATTTGATGTAGAGAGCATGTTCATGAGGACATTTGGTGAAGCCATTCTCTTTGAAGTATTTGTCAATCCGATTGTTCCATGCCCTTGGTGCTTGCTTCAACCCGTAAAGAGCTTTCTTTAGTTTTAGAACTTTGTCTTCGTGGCCTTTGACTTCATAGCCTGATGGTTGCTGAATATAGACTTCTTCTTCAAGGACTCCATTTAGGAAGGCGGATTTTACATCCATCTGATGAATCTTCCACTTATTCTGAGCTGCCAAAGAAATTATTAGTCTTATAGTTTCTAATCGAGCAACAGGAGCAAATACCTCATCATAGTCAATTCCAGCTTTTTGACTATAGCCTTTTGCAACAAGTCTTGCCTTGTGTTTTTCTATCTCTCCCTTAGCATTTCTTTTTATCTTGTACACCCATTTGACACCAATTGCTTTGTGTCCTTTTGGAAGTGTTACGAGCTTCCAAGTATCATTCATTTCAATGGACTTGATTTCTTCATTCATTGCATCTTTCCACTTCTTATTTTGTACAGCTTCTTCAAAGCTCACTGGTTCGGAATCAGCAAAGAGACAGAAAAGTGTGAGATTATCAGGTTGTTCAGTTACCTCATAAAAATCTTGCAGGCTTCTTGTACGCTCCACATCTCTTTCATTCAGAAATGATGGTGGTGAGTTTCCATTATCTGTTGAGGCTGGTGATGCTGATGGTGTAGTGGGTTCTTGTTCTGCTTGCTCCACTCTTGGTTGCTCCTCCTTCTCTTCTTCAAAGTGGGGAAGGAAACTGTAATCTTCATCATGTGTTTTCCAATTCCATGTGCTTTCTTCATCGAATACAACATCACGGCTGATGATAGTCTTTCTATTGTTTGGATTATGCAGCTTGTAGCCTTTAGAGTAATTATCGTACCCAATGAAGATGAACTTCTCACTTGTGTCATCAAGCTTACTTCTTCTCTCGTCTGGTACATGTACATGAGCTATGCTTCCAAAGACTCTCAGGTGGGAAATACCTGGCTTCCTTCCATTCCATGCTTCTTGTGGTGTCTTTCTCAACACACTTTTTGTTGGAGATCGATTTGATAGGTATACTGCACAAGCTACAGTTTCCGCCCAAAATTCCTTCGGTAATCTTTTGCTTTTCAGCATACTTCGTGCCATATTGAGAATTGTTCTGTTCTTTCTTTCTGTAACACCGTTTTGTTGAGGGGATCTCGGAACAGTTAGAGGACGTCGAATTCCATTTGCTTCGCAGAACTCTCGGAACTCTTTTGAGGTGAACTCTCCTCCTCGATCAGATCTCATTGTTTTTATCTGGTAGCCACTTTCTTTTTCCACAGCAGTTTTAAATTTCTTGAATACTTCAAAGACTTCTGATTTCTGTTTCAAGAAATATACCCACGTTTTTCTTGAAAAATCATCAATGAAGAGAAGGAAATAATTACTATTACCGAGAGAGTTTGGCTTGATTGGACCGCACACATCAGTATGGATGAGCTCGAGTGGTTTCTTGGCTCTTGATTCTGACTGTTTTGGGAAACCTTTTCTGAATTGCTTCCCAAGTAGACACCCTTCACAAAGTTGGTCAGGATGATTAATACGAGGTAGTCCTCTCACCATTTCCTTCTTAGACAACATTTCCAATCCTCCAAAGTTGAGATGCCCAAATCGAAGATGCCATAACCATGATGCATCTTTGTAACAAGCTTTCAAACACTTTGCAACATCATTTTGAATGTTCAACGAAAACATTCTATTCTTTGACATTTTCACCTTAGCAATTAAATTTCCTATGTCATCTCTTATAAAAAGACTACAATCTTTCATGTGAATATCATAGCCTTTTTCTAAAAGTTGACCTAAACTCAAGATGTTGCTTGTCATGTTGGGCACATAATAAACATTTGAAATCAATTGGTGACTACCATCTTTAGCACGAATAAGAATGTTACCTTTTCCTTCCACCGAAATTTTAGAACTATCTCCAAATGAGACATTGCCACTCACAGAAATCAGAGCTCTATGAACATGTTTTTCCTTCCACACATGTGGTTGCTCGCACCGGTGTCGAGATACCAAGTATTCTCTTGGTCTCCATCATTGCCTCTATGTGCTAGTAACAGAATTTCTCTCTCCTCTGTTCTTGCTTCCACAAAATTAGTCTTTTCTTCAACCTTGTTATTTGGAGTTCTACATTCTGAAGCATAATGTCCAAACTTCTGACAATTATAACACTGAACTTGAGATTTTTCGTACCTCGTGTTCGAATTGGCTCTCTCACGACCTCTTGTTGAATTTTCTCCTCTCTCATAGCTATTTTTGGAATTGTTGTTGTTATAATTCCAACCTCGTCCACGACCACGACCTGTACCTCGTCCTCGGCTTCTTCCTCTGCCTCGACCACGTTGGTATCTCTCGTGGCTTTGGATTTCTTCCTTCTCTTTGAGTTGGGACTTGAGGAGTTGTTCATTGATACCTTGCTTCCTTTTATGCTTTTCTTCGTAAGCTTGTAACGATCCTTGAAGTTGCTCAATTGTCATGGTTGTCAAATCTTTAGTCTCTTCTATCGTCACAACGATATATTCAAATTTGGAATCCAACGAGCGGAGTATCTTCTCCATTATTCTGGTATCTTCTAGTGTCTCACCGTTTCTTTTTAATTGATTAGAAACGGTTAACACTCTTGTGAAGTAGTCAGAAATAGATTCAGATGCTTTCATATGTAATGATTCAAACTCACCTCTTAAAATCTGAAGACGAACTTTCTTCACTTGTTCAGATCCTTTGCAAGAGGTTTGTAGCTTATTCCACGCTTCTTTAGCGGACTTTGCACTTGAAATTTTCTCAAAGCCATCATCATCTAATGCTTGATAGATGAGATAGAGAGCCTTTTTATCTCTCTTCCTTGAGTCTTTTAAACTATCCTTTTGAGTTTGGGATAGTGTCGACTCATCTTCTGATTCGGTGTAGCCCTTTTCTACGACCTCCCAGACATCGTGTGCTCCAAGAAGTGCTTTCATTTTGATACTCCAATTATCATAGTTGTCGTTCTTGAGTGTTGGAACTTGAAAGGATACCATACCATTAGCCATACCTTTTAATATGTTTAGAATTTCGAAATTCTGATTGCATGGATGGATTCAGAACGTCGAGAAACTTCAATCGGAACTTGAACCAAAAAGTCAACTTTTGATCAACGGTCAACTCGGTCAACTGTCAAAGTCAACGGGACCTGTTTGGCTTTTGTCAGCAGCGGCTCGGCTCGGCTCGGATCAACTCAGCTCGGCTCAACTCGGCTCGATCTGTTAACCCGGTTCAACTCGTTTGAGTTGACTCAGTTTTCTGCAGTGATTTTCCGGCGGCGCGTACGGGCGCGTGGAACCTCCGATTGGGATGATTTTTGCGGCGTTGTGCTCCTCTCGTCGAGAGCTTCGATTTGGTATATTACAAGACACTTAGCCTTGCTCTGATACCACTTTGTTGGATCGAAATTCTCACTAAAACAAAAAATAAAACTTTTACAACACTCAAAACACCTCACAATACAAAGCTTTGCTTTGTTTCTCACACACTCACTAGAAGCTTTGCTTCTCTTATGTTTTCTTCTTCTTTGTGATGCTTAGACCTCATGCAAGAGGGGCTATATATAGTGCTTGAAAATTAATCTAAACCATTCAAATTAACAAATACAAATAAATCCTAACCACACAATTTCACCAACCAAACAAATACTTTTAAATTGACTCACCTAACCTTACACCTAACCTTACACCTAACATTATACCTAACCTTAGAAGGTTCTTCTTGATGGACTTGGGCTTGGTAATGGGCTTGGTAATGGGCTTGCTCAAAACAAGTTTATATTTTCAACAGTGTGTTGATAAGGAAGATAAAATAATGGTTAATAGAGTTAGCTGACATGTGAAAGGTTGACAAGAGATCATTGTCTGACAGAATGGTAGAAAATAAATTGTTATTACAAAAGTATGCTGCAGATAAGTTTACTGCTATTTTTTTTTTTTTTTTAATTGCTAGTTTATTTTAGGCTTGACATCTTACAATCACAAACCCTATTTGTATCTAGTGAGGTGGGTTACTTTGAGCTGACTTTATTGTTTATGAAGTTTCTATTAGATTAAGTTTTTGATATATTTCTTCTATAATATGCACTCTCATGATTTCTCTGTTGAATTTTACACTACAAGTTTTTTCTTGTTTCTTAAAAACATATGCATATCTAAAATTCTCTAGCAACAGCTCCATCAATTTTAAATTATATATATTTTTCATTTATTAATTTTTGTGTTATAAAAATGACAGATTTATTCCAAACTTATTGCATGTATTTTATATATATATATTTGTATTTATATTCAATTATTACATATGTAATAACTTTATTTCATAAATTAAATATGAAATTTTACTTAAATTTTCCATATTTTACTCTCTTTTTTTTATCATAACTTGCATAATATATTATTGAAATTTAATAATTTGGTGTTCTCCTAATATACTCTTTAATTTAAGGTGTGGTAATAATTATAAATTATGATTGTCAAAATGTAGATTGTCTATGTTTAAAGAAATATTATGAATGTTGTAGCATTAGCTATAATTCATATTTTATAAATTTGATTTTTTAAATATTTTATTAAGTCTTTTTACTTTTACCTTTGTTATGATATTTATTTCAAATATGAATTTTGAGTGGTAAAACTTGTTATATCTACACTTTTACCTTGCTCTCCCTTGAGGTTTTGTATATAAGGAGGCCGGTGATTAAAATACATTAAATTGGATTTATCATTAACTACTCCAAAAATTTGTTATTTGCATGTAGAAAGTGAAACATTCAAAATTTGATAACGTTGAGTCGACGTTATTTTTTAGTCGACTCGGTTCTTCAAGTCCAATACCTGCGAATCAACAGCAAAGACAACAAAAACAAAGAGGAAGACCAGGAATAAAAAAAACACACATAGTCTTTTGCATGATTTGGCTGAAAATAGGCCTACGTCCACGACTGCCACTCTCTATTTTTTGCATAGTAACAATATATTGTTTCTTTCGTTTCGTTTTACAATGAATTTTGCATCACTATTTGTAGTGAGATGTGATACAATTTGAGTAAGTTTGAATTACATACAGATAAAGTAAAAAATAATTTACATTAATTGTGATAATTATGATACCAATATCCTCTCCAACAAATTAGCAACGGACTCCGAGAATCTCGAGATTTAATTTGCTTTAAAACATGAAAGTTGACTTATTTCTGAATTATGCCGCTTCTAGAAGGTCAACTTGACCGATCACAGTGAGCTCATGCACTGAAAGGATATTCTAGCGAGCTAATGGGAGAGCAGATCCTATCCCAATCCTACTGTCCGATGTGATAAGCGAGCTATTAATCATTGCGACCTCGTCGAATAATGGTCTTTGAGCTCATAACCCATTTAGCTGATAGACGGTCTTAAAGTATGGACTGATGAAAGACAACTTACTCTATACGACGAGCTCTTTACGGGGACCAGATTAAGGAGCTTGCTGAATGGGTTTAGATACAATAGCTTGCCCTCCTACGATGTCGTCTTGACCTTCAGGTCTTTTGGGCTTTTACCCACTTAAGCTAAAGCACTAAGTCTTAACAGCCCATTTTCCTAAGTCATTAAAATATACATAACACATTGTAAATGCAAAACATTCATTTGTTGTATAACCTCATTACTAAACATGGTCAAATAATGAAAAAATTAGAGAGAATGGAATCCATGATCAATTTCTGGGTTGTCTTCTTTTCCAAAGGTGGAAAAGAAAAGGGAAAATATATTTAAAGTGGAATTTGTTATTTATTGATGGTGGTTTAAATTATTTGTTTCTATAGGTGAAGTTATTGTCTTGAATGTGCATGTCGCCACTCTTTTATTAAAAAAAATTTCTCTCCTCTTCTTTTAATAAAAATTCACATAAAAAATTCACGTGTGGGGTGCAACACTTTAGGTTGTAATAAAAACACGGGCGGTATCTTCTAGGTTCATCTCTACATATTAAAAAATTAAAAGAAAAGAAAGAACCGTGGGCGGCGTGTGCGGTGATTTGAAGTGCTCCAAATTTTGTTGATTTTATGCACATAGTGAAAGATCTAGATTCCAACTGCATTGTAAATGCAAAATATTCATATGAGCTTGCTGGTAAAACATGGTGAAACAACACCACAATGATCAGAAAGAATGAAAGTAATGGCACTACTGATCCACTTTGGAGTCCATAGGTCTCCAATCATTCGAATAATTTTTAAAAAAGTTGTATGTATACAATTTAATAATAGCAATTAAGAATTTAAAATTCAATATGTTATGTTGATTTGGCTACTTTACTGATTGAGTAAAATTATCCATCAATACTAACCTTTTGATAAAGGTAGTTATTAAAAAAATCTAATAGTTGTTATTACTATATAATCTTACCCAACTTATAAGATAGTAAAATCGTATATTATAACATCGATGTGATAATTTAATTGGACCGAATTTAAATCTATTCTTAATTTAATTTCTATTACATTATTTATAAATAAAAAATTGTCAGGAATTAAATTAGTAGGCTTTCCCTTTTGTTTTAAAGCTGGGAAAACTAAAACAGGAGACTAACAATAAAGGAAGCCATGTTTTATGGTGGTTGAATTTGTTTTGTTTATTTACTTTTATTTTCTCTTTTCTAAATAAAATGATCACACTGTTAACTGTGCTTGTGGCACCCGAAGCACTTCTTAATTTCATTTTTTGTACACTAAAACATGGTGATCAAATGTTAGATTTGTCATCTACTGCAAAGATTAATTGGCTCGCTATTAATTTGATGACGAAGTCTAGATAAAAATCTAGCCGTATTTTAATTTCAAATGCTAATCTTGTATATTAATAATTTATTCTCACCTTTTTCATTGATAAATACAGTTGTGATCTGATCATTTTAACACACTGGCAATTCACAAGTAATTATAACTCAATAGAATAAGAAAGGAAAAAATGGAGAGTTTGAGAGAGGTATTGAAACACCCAGATGAACTTTACTACTTGGTGAAGTTCAAAATGGCTTTGAGAGGTGCAGAGAAGCATAATCCACCAGAGCCACATTGGGCATTTTGTTATAGTATGATTTACAAAATCCTTCACAACGCTCTCATTTTTCAACAATTTGAGACCAACATTAGAGACGCGGTAAGTTTGAACCAATATATGTGACAAAAATAATTATAGTCATGATAAAATCATATTGTAGTACTGATACAATATTGTATGTTGAATTATGTAGGTATGCATATTTTATTTGGTTCTTCGAGTCCTTGACACTATTGGTTTGTTCCACTATCCCTTAATTATTTTTTTTTCCATGCTGATTAATTCTATATACTTTCGACTTCATATATGAGTACGTCTTTTCTTTTCTTTTTTTTTTAAGGGGTTTTTCCTCTTATAGTTTGAATTAATACTCAAAATCTCATTTATTTTCTATGAATAAAAGGTATTTCCCCTTTTTTCATGGTGTAGAAACAATGCTGTAGTTGAAATATTGCTAGTAATATCATCACTTTTTTGTTTTGTTTTTTGGGTGTGTAGAGGATGACACAGGTGCACCTACGGAGGTCAAAGTGCCTATGCTCATAGATTTTTACCATCATTTGTATGACCCTGACTGGCATTTTTCATGTAAGTTGCTCTCTCTCATTATATATAGATAAATATATACACACACCCATCTTTGTATGATCGGGAATCAATAATCTTTGCTAAAAAAATTGTATTTAAATTTTGTATAAAAAACCCTCTTAATTTTGGGACAACAATTATATCATATTAGATGTCTTAGTATTTTGAATAAATCTTTGGCTCACCTTTTTTTTATCATAATTTGTCATTTTATAATTAAGGTGGTACAAGGAAACTTGACAAAATTCTTATGGACGAATTTCATCATGTTTCAACTGCTTTTATGGAGCTGGAAAAAGGGTTAGTTTGATTTCCTTAATTTACTCCCTTAATATGTTAATATGGTTCTCTCCGTGTCGTTCTCACATGTATTTTTGTTCTAGTTTTTGCTATTCTCTCTTCATAAGCCAGTATTTCACTCTTCATCCATTATCGTGCAGCCACCAGGAGATAATTGTGGATGTTACCAAAAAAATGGGTGCTGGGATGGCAAAATTTGTTTGCAAGGAGGTTTGTGAATCAAGTATTATGTACCATTAAATTTTTTCCAATTTATTCTTGACATGTATGCTACCTTAATTTTTTACTTTGAATGCATGTGCATGTGTTAGAGTGCATCAAATTAATCATAGATCATGACACAATACACTTTCTTATCATGTTGTAGATAGCAACAATGGAGGACTATGATGAGTATTGCCAGTATTCAGCAGGAATTATTGAAATAGGGTTGTTCAAGCTTTTCAATGTCTCTCCGAAGCAAGATCCGATTCTAGAGAATCTCTATGGTTCAATATGTATATTATATCAGGTATTGTTATGATATATGGAGCAACGTACCAATATGGTCAATACCCCTCAACTTTCGTTTTTAATACTAACATTTAAGCATTTAAATTTGCTAACTTAATTTAGAAAAGGGACATGATTGAAGATTATTTGGAGGATATCAATGAGATACCAAAGCCACGCATTTTTTGGCCTCGTGAGATATGGAGTAAATATGTTGACAAAATCGAGGTGTATTATATTTTATATCTTTCTCAGATTTGCCTTGATCATCCTATTTATTCTACACAAAATATATCATGTTTACTAATTGGCTAATTTAAGTGATATTTACATCCTCAGGACCTAAAAAATGAGGAAAACTCGATTAAAGCAGTGCAATGCTTGAATGAAATGGTCACGGATGCTTTAAAACATGCTATAGATTGCCTGAAATACCTGTCAACAGTGAATGATGATGTTGCCCTTCAATTCTTTGGAATTCTTGCGGTATAAAAATCTTCATCACAGATAAAAGCTCTTGATATACATGATGATTAGTTGAATTACGGAGACGTGGTTAATTAAATGAATGATTATTGGAATTAATGGAAGTGAGCTTCTGTTTGACATGCATGGGCAGGTAAAAGGAATCGGAACTTTAGTTTTGTGCTATAACAATGTTGAAGTCTTCAAAGATAAAGTGAGACTAAGGCGTGGTAAGATAACCTTTTTTTCAAGATATTAATTACTTTATAATCTTGAGTGGTCAGTTTTTATCTGGGCCGAATGTAAAAGAGACCTGTCATATACAACAAATATTACTTATAAATTAATTTTTAATCCAAACAAAAGAAACTATTTTTAACCCAAAGCAAAATTTATTCATTTTTTATCTTAAAAAAATTTCAATTGCTTTTTAACCAATTTTCAAACTACAACACATTTGATGTACGTAAAATATTGCATGTGAAATGTTTTCAGTTGAAAATATTTCATGTCAACAAAACAATTTATATAAAATGTTGTACGTGAAATGATTTGCATGCTGAAAATATTCTTAAAATGAATAAGTTTCGTTTGAAATTAAAAATGAATATCTTAAAAAAGAAATGAATTTTTACTTTTCTTAGACATGTACTTTTTATTATTTCCACTTACCATAAATATGTTAATCATAAACTGTTCTTTCGATTTAAAATATTAAATTAGTATTTTTCATTTTCTAAGGTGAGATTGATAATCTTAAATGGAAGTATTTATTGTCACGACTAACATAGCCATACACAGGATGTGATTACTTCGATATCTTATCATAATGTTAAGTATAATCTTTATTATAATTCAGTTAATAATTGACTATTGAGATTGCGTAACTATGCCACGCTAGTTGCTTTTTTTTTCCTTCCTTGTTGTATCTTCACAGGTCTTGCTGCTAGACTTTATGATCAGACAAAAACAATGTCCGACATATATAATGTCTTTTTCGAATTTGCTTCTGTAATGAAATCAAAGGTACCTTTTTGCTGGAAACAAAAGTCTTACGGCCTGTGCCCTTTAAACATTTAAACTAATGCATGTTCCATTGATTTATCTTAGGTTCAGATGCATGATCCCAATGCCATGAAAACATTAAGTAGAGTAAACAAAATACAGGAAATCTGCATAGAGTCTGGACTCCTAAACACAAGGTAAATTTGTATGAATTTTTAATTCTCTTCAATGAACTATTGTCTATTTAATATTTATGTCTGAATTTTTCTTCTAATATGCTTCCGTTATTTACCAGGAAATTTTACTTTATCAGGAGTGAGCAAGGATATAAGTCTTACTTGGTTAGCTTTTTTCTAATTTTGTCTACATAGTGTAAGTGAATTACATCTTACTGATCAATAACCATGTATGTCTTAATTTTATGGCAGATGATGGCACTTTTCATCTTACTATTCATAATGTTTACATATCTATCCACTAATCGTCATACTAAATGTTATTGTAAGTTTCAGTACTAGAGCTGGCTAATTGTAATTGCTTTACCATAATAGTTATATGTGAAAGTTAAAGATGGGCATATTTGATTTGTTGTGATCAAGCAACAGTTTGTAAAAAGGTACGATTTGAATATTTATAAATTATTTGAACACAATTTTAACTAAAAAAATAAAAACAAAAATAAAAAAAACTTGTCTATATTTTATTTTGGAATTTTAGTTAAATTTTGTAATTGTAACTATAACTGCTTTATCTTAACCACACTACTACGGTCTTATTTAGATTAGTTTCGATAGTTTTCTAACTCTGATACCTTATCAATTAAAAAAATAAAAAAAAAAAACTATAACTGCTTTAGAATCCAAGACAACAACTTCAAATTTTCTAGATTTTTGTATTTGGATGTTTAACCAAAGCCCTTTCCTACCTTAACAATTCTGTCTTCTGTCTTGTTAATTATATGTATCTGCAGGAAACTTCCTTAGAAATAAAAGGGCTGCTGCCAAAGTACTACTTGTGTGGCTGATCATTGAGACTTGGTTCTGTTTTTCCATATGTCACACGTCTGTGCCCATGTTTATTCTCAACTACCCAAGAGTGATACAACTTATTTACGAAAAGGGGGTGTTGGGGAAGAGTTGAAAGCTTATATTGAATCATTGCTAGTAGTTGTAGATCCTGCTCCTATGTAAGCAAAATCAGATGGACCTTAATCTGCCTTATTCACTTGTCATTAGTTATCAGGTGTATATTCTTTATGAGAGGAATATCTTTGAATAATAATAATGTGTGACAATAATTCATAGCCTTGCAATCTTGGTGTTTGGGGTCTGCCTTATTACAAGTTTGGCTAGCTTTGTATTAGTTTCTTGGTTTTGATTTCCTTGTATTTGTCCCACATGCATCTCTTGCATTGTTTCTCAATGAAACTGTTTTTTCTACTTGTCAATACACTTCTTTTGATTGCATTAATGGAGTAGATTTTCTTTTTTTTTTTTTTTTTGGGTATTGTCAGTACACTTCTTTTTATTGTATTTTCTTTTATAAGAAAGGATATAGTTAAGAGCTATGATACGACTTTTGTTAATTTAGGGGGAAGATTCAAACTTTTTGTTACAACTAAGTTATACCTCCAACTTAACATAAAATGAGATTTTATTGATTTTATTAAGTTATACAAGCATAGCTACATAGTCCAAGTGCCTATTCTATTATCTTTTCATTGTCACGTGTATGATCGTAACTGATATTTTTCTTCTAAGTGCTCTGATATATATCTTGAATCATCACTTTTTTTCCTTTGTACTTTATTTTATACTAATGTTTAGTTTTAATGCGCCGTCATTGATTTAGACTTCATAATCCAACATTAAGTTCATGGCACCTACAGGTTATTGCAATTTAGGTATGAAATCATGCTTTTAAAGATAAATTTTTCTACATCTTCGTTATGTGATGGTGAATCCAATAAATTTCGTTGTTTACTTAAATACAAATTTAAAAGTTAGTTTCTTCAACATTATAGACAAATTGAATTACCATGTGACATGGATGCTTTATGTTACTTTCACTAACAACTGGAGGTTTTTTTAACTAATTGTTCTACATTCTACTCAGGTTTTTATAAATTTTAGTGAGCATTACATTAACGTTCATGTGATTTTGTTTCATCTCTATGGAATCAGCTTTCTTCACTCTTCTTATTATAATTCAATATTTTATCAAGGTGATACAAAGGAATGCAATGTTCTCGTGGACCAGTTTCATCATGTTTCTTCACTCTTCATATTACAATCCAATACATAAAAAGAATAAAAAAAAAAAAAAAAAAAACAATGCAAGCAATTAGTTGAATTTTCTACAGAAACCATATGGAGCATATACACACATAAAACATGACATTCAGACACAATGTAACATTTGAATTCAACCAAAGAATTTAGAGGCATAATAGCCAAAGGTCTCACTCCCAACTGCTTCTAACATGATGATGTTGAAAATATAAACTTGTTTTGAGCAAGCCCATTACCAAACCCAAGTCCATCAAGAAGAACCTTCTAAGGTTAGGTGTAAGGTTAGGTGAGTCAATAATGCAATTTAAAAGTATTTGTTTGGTTGGTGAAATTGTGTGGTTAGGATTTATTTGTATTTGTTAATTTGAATGGTTTAGATTAATTTTCTAACACTATATATAGCCCCTCTTGCATGAGGTTTTATCATCACAAAGAAGAAGAAAAACATAAGAGAAGCAAAGCTTCTAGTGAGTGTGTGAGAAACAAAGCAAAGCTTTGTATTGTAAGGTGTTTTGAGTGTTGTAAAAGTTTTAATTTTGTTTTAGTGAGAATTTCGATCCAACAAAGTGGTATCAGAGCAAGGCTAAGTGTGTTATAATATACCAAATCGAAGCTCTCAACGAGAGGAGCACAACGCCGCAAAATTCATCCCAATCGGAGGTCCCATGCTCCCGCACGCGCTGTCGGAAAATCGCTGCAGAAAACTGAGTCAACTCAAACGAGTTGAACCGGGTTAACAGACCGAGCCGAGCAGAGCCTAGCCTAGCCGAGCCGAGCCGCTGCTGACAAAAGCCAAACAGGTCCGTGACCGTTGCCTTTGACCGTTGACTGAGTTGACCGTTGACCGAGTTGACCATTGACTTTGACCGTTGACCAAAAGTTGACTTTTTGGCTCAAGTTCCGGTTGAAGTTTCTCAACGTTCTGAATCCATCCGTGCAATCAGAATTTCGAAATTCTAAACATACTAAAAGGTATGGCTAATGGTATGGTATCCTTCCAAGTTCCAACACTCAAGAACGACAACTATGATAATTGGAGTATCAAAATGAAAGCACTTTTTGGAGCACACGATGTCTGGGAGGTCGTAGAAAAGGGCTACACCGAATCAGAAGATGAGTCGACACTATCCCAAACTCAAAAGGATAGTTTAAAAGACTCAAGGAAGAGAGACAAAAAGGCTTTCTATCTCATCTATCAAACATTAGATGATGATGGCTTTGAGAAAATTTCAAATGCAAAGTCCGCTAAAGAAGCGTGGAATAAGCTACAAACCTCTTGCAAAGGATCTGAACAAGTGAAGAAAGTTCGTCTTCAGAATTTAAGAGGTGAGTTTGAATCATTACATATGAAAGCATCTGAATCTATTTCTGACTACTTCACAAGAGTGTTAACCGTTTCTAATCAATTAAAAAGAAACGGTGAGACACTGGAAGATACCAAAATAATGGAGAAGATACTCCGCTCGTTGGATTCCAAATTTGAATATATCGTTGTGACGATAGAAGAGACTAAAGATTTGACAACCATGACAATTGAGCAACTTCAAGGATCGTTGCAAGCTTACGAAGAAAAGCATAAAAGGAAGCAAGGTATCAATGAACAACTCCTCAAGTCCCAACTCAAAGAGAAGGAAGAAATCCAAAGCCACGAGAGATACCAACGTGGTCGAGGCAGAGGAAGAAGTCGAGGACGAGGTACAAGTCGTGGTCGTGGACGAGGTTGGAATTATAACAACAACAATTCCAACAATAGCTATGAGAGAGGAGAAAATTCAACAAGAGGTCGTGGAAAAGCCAATTCGAACACGAGGTACGAAAAATCTCAAGTTCAGTGTTATAATTGTCAGAAGTTTAGACATTATGCTTCAGAATATAGAACTCCAAATAACAAGGTTGAAGAAAAGACTAATTTTGTGGAAGCAAGAGCAGAGGAGAGAGAAATTCTGTTATTAGCACATAGAGGCAATGATGGTGACCAAGAGAATACTTGGTATCTCGACACTGGTGCGAGCAACCACATGTGTGGAAGGAAAAACATGTTCATAGAGCTCAACGAATCTATGAGTGGCAATGTCTCATTTGGAGATAGTTCTAAAATTCCGGTGAAAGGAAAAGGTAACATTCTTATTCGTGCTAAAGATGGTAGTCACCAATGATTTCAAATGTTTATTATGTGCCCAACATGACAAGCAACATCTTGAGTTTAGGTCAACTTTTAGAAAAAGGCTATGATATTCACATGAAAGATTGTAGTCTTTTTATAAGAGATGACATAGGAAATTTAATTACTAAGGTGAAAATGTCAAAGAATAGAATGTTTTCGTTGAACATTCAAAATGATGTTGCAAAGTGTTTGAAAGCTTGTTACAAAGATGCATCATGGTTATGGCATCTTCGATTTGGGCATCTCAACTTTGGAGGATTGGAAATGTTGTCTAAGAAGGAAATGGTGAGAGGACTACCTTGTATTAATCATCCTGACCAACTTTGTGAAGGGTGTCTACTTGGGAAGCAATTCAGAAAATGTTTCCCAAAACAGTCAGAATCAAGAGCCAAGAAACCACTCAAGCTCATCCATACTGATGTGTGCGGTCCAATCAAGCCAAGCTCTCTCGGTAATAGTAATTATTTCCTTCTCTTTATTGATGATTTTTCAAGAAAAACCTGGGTATATTTCTTGAAACAGAAATCAGAAGTCTTTGAAGTATTCAAGAAATTTAAAACTGCTGTGGAGAAAGAAAGTGGCTACCAGATAAAAGCAATGAGATCTGATCGAGGAGGAGAGTTCACCTCAAAAGAGTTCCAAGAGTTCTGCGAAGCAAATGGAATTCGACGTCCTCTAACCGTTCCGAGATCCCCTCTGCAAAACGGTGTTGCAGAAAGAAAGAACAGAACAATTCTCAATATGGCACGAAGTATGCTGAAAAGCAAAAGATTACCGAAGGAATTTTGGGCAGAAGCTGTAGCTTGTGCAGTATACCTATCAAATCGATCTCCAACAAGAAGTGTGTTAGGAAAGACACCACAAGAAACATGGAATGGAAGGAAGCCAGGTATTTCCCACCTGAGAGTCTTTGGAAGCATAGCTCATGTACATGTACCAGACGAGAGAAGAAGTAAGCTTGATGACAAAAGTGAGAAGTTCATCTTCATTGGGTACGATAATTACTCTAAAGGCTACAAGCTGTATAATCCAAACAATAGAAAGACTATCATCAGCCGTGATGTTGTATTCGATGAAGAAAGCACATGGAATTGGAAAACACATGATGAAGATTACAGTTTCCTTCCCTACTTTGAAGAAGAGAAGGAGGAGCAACCAAGAATGGAGCAAGTAGAACAAGAACTCACTACACCACCAGCATCACCAGCCTCAACAGATAATAGAAACTCACCACCATCATTTCTGAATGAAAGAGATGTGGAGCGTACAAGAAGCCTGCAAGATCTTTATGAGGTAACTGAACAACTTGATAATCTCACACTTTTCTGTCTCTTTGCTGATTCCGAACCAGTAAGCTTTGAAGAAGCTGTGCAAAATAAGAAGTGGAAAGATGCAATGAATGAAGAAATCAAGTCCATTGAAAAGAATGATACTTGGAAGCTCGTTATACTTCCAAAAGGACACAAAGCAATTGGTGTCAAATGGGTGTACAAGATAAAGAGAAATGCTAAGGGAGAGATAGAAAAACACAAGAATAAGTGGAAGATTCATCAGATGGATGTAAAATCCGCCTTCCTAAATGGAGTCCTTAAAGAAGAAGTCTACATTCAGCAACCATCAGGCTATGAAGTCAAAGGCCACGAAGACAAAGTTCTAAAACTAAAGAAAGCTCTTTACGGGTTGAAGCAAGCACCAAGGGCATGGAACAATCGGATTGACAAATACTTCAAAGAGAATGGCTTCACCAAATGTCCTCATGAACATGCTCTCTACATCAAATTCAAATATGGAGATGTTTTGATTGTATGTTTGTATGTGGATGATTTAATCTTCACCGGTAATAATCCAACTTTTTTTGAAGAATTCAAGAAAGCAATGGCCAAGGAATTCGAGATGACCGACATCGGATTGATGGCATAATACCTTGGTATCGAAGTCAAGCAAAATGAAGATGGCATCTTTATCTCCCAAGAAAGCTATGCAAGGGAGATACTTAAGAAATTCAAGTTAGATGATTGCAATCCAATAAGCACACCGGTGGAATGTGGAGTCAAACTGTCTAAGCATGATGAAGCAGAAAAAGTGGATCCAACACTCTTTAAGAGTTTGGTTGGAAGTTTGAGGTACTTGACTTGTACAAGACCTGACATCCTTTATGCAGTTGGACTTGTGAGTCGTTATATGGAGAATCCAAAAACTACCCATTTCAAGGCAGCTAAGAGAATCCTTCGCTATATCAAAAGTACAATTGACTTTGGTTTGTTCTACTCAATTTCAAATGACTTCAAACTTGTTGGATATAGCGATAGCAATTGGGATGGAGATACAGATGATAGAAATAGCACCAGTGGGTTTGCATTCTTCATGGGAAACACAGCTTTCACATGGATGTCAAGGAAGCAACCGATTGTCACACTATCCACCTGTGAAGCCGAATACGTAGCTGCTACTTCGTGTGTTTGTCATGCAATTTGGCTCAGAAATTTATTGAAGGAATTAAACTTGCCACAAGAAGAACCAACTGAAATTTGTGTAGACAATAAGTCAGCCATCGCCTTAGCAAAGAATCCGGTGTTCCATGACAGAAGCAAACATATCGATACTCGTTATCACTTCATACGAGAATGCATAGCAAAAGGAAATGTGCAAATGGAATACGTAAGGTCAAAGGATCAAATCGCAGATATTTTCACCAAACCACTAAAGTTTGAAGATTTTGCGAGATTAAGAAGTTTGCTTGGCATGGTAAAACAAGTTTAAGAGGGGGTGTTGAAAATATAAACTTGTTTTGAGCAAGCCCATTACCAAGCCCAAGTCCATCAAGAAGAACCTTCTAAGGTTAGATGTAAGGTTAGGTGAGTCAATAATGCAATTTAAAAGTATTTGTTTGGTTGGTGAAATTGTGTGGTTAGGATTTATTTGTATTTGTTAATTTGAATGGTTTAGATTAATTTTCTAGCACTATATATAGCCCCTCTTGCATGAGGTTTTATCATCACAAAGAAGAAGAAAAACATAAGAGAAGCAAAGCTTCTAGTGAGTGTGTGAGAAACAAAGCAAAGCTTTGTATTGTAAGGTGTTTTGAGTGTTGTAAAAGTTTTAATTTTGTTTTAGTGAGAATTTCGATCCAACAGATGAGTGTGCTTGAAATCATAAGTCAACAACAAGCTTCCATCCATTCTCTTCAATACAAGCTTCTCAACCAACACATAACAACCATATTTCCTCCATTCAATTCCAAACACTCCCTCACATTGCTCCATTCTTTTCACCGTCACTTGTCTCTCCGTCCCTCTAATCCACCCAAATCTTTCTTTCTCCCAATTCATTCTCTCAACAACTTTTGAACTCAACCCTGCTTCTCTTAAAGTAGAAATCAACAACTTCTTTAATGAATATAAAAGGAACGTACCATGTTCCCAAAATCACTGGTTTGGAACTTTTGGCTGAAAATGGGAAGTTGAAATCAGGGAGGCGGGCTCAGAAGTTGATGTCAAGGCCTGGTGTTTGTTCTAGCTCCAAGTTAGGGGCACTTTTTGTAGCTATTTTCCATCCTTTTCTTCTCAAGAAGCATGGTGGAAAACCATCTTGAGACACTGATTTGGCAAAAAAAACCACCACAATTGCATCTGGAGATGATCTCAAATTGTTGATAATGGTTTTGGGATTAAATTAAAAGGTTATGGCTTTACATCAGAAACCAAGCTGCAGACTGCACCACAAGAAATTGCATAATTAGTAACAAAAAATATGGTTACTAAAAGTATTAAATTTTGTTACTAATGGGTGGGTTTTAGTGACAAAAAAAGTTCTCATTCCCATTCATTACTTAAAGTTCGTTACTAAAGACAATTAGTGACCAACATAAAAAATTGGTTACTAATTGTTGAGAACATTAGTGATTATCAATTTTGTTACTTATAGTTTAAAAGTTTCATTACTAAATCTATTCATTAGTATAACACCCCAAAATTTTCTACAATATGTTTTTAGGAATATATATATATATATATAGTAGAGTATTGAATTTTATCTTCAAGTAGAATTAAAATAAAATTCAATGAGTGGTATAAATGTAATAAAGTAGTTAATTTTGGGGCTAAGATGGGATAAGAAATGAGA
Organism: Dimocarpus longan; assembly: GCA_022984855.1. Classification (NCBI taxonomy): domain Eukaryota; kingdom Viridiplantae; phylum Streptophyta; class Magnoliopsida; order Sapindales; family Sapindaceae; genus Dimocarpus; species Dimocarpus longan. Next base: position 14,875,295 of record CM041020.1, read on the forward strand.
GAAGAGATTAAGTTATTGTCTGAGGGGTCTAAATGAGATTTTTAAAAAGTTTAGGGGTCGAATTAGAATTTTAAATTTTTTAGGGGTCAAATTATAAATTGATAAAATAATAATATATAAAAAAGAAGAATAATGTCGCCACTATTCATTTTCTTCCTTCTTCGCCCGACTCGTTCCTTGATAGCAGATTTTTGTTTTTTTTAATTTTATTTCTCTATTTCTTTAACTTTTAATCACTCTTTTAACTCATTTTCTAGCCAAAACACCTAAATCTAACCTCATTCAAGTCATTGGATGCTTAAATCTGAACCTGAAAAATTTCTAGTGAGGTGCAAATTCGGGTAAGTCAATTATTTTTCCATTGGAAAGCTTCAAATTATGTGGAAATTCATGTAGAAGCATGTTTGAACATTTAGAAAACATTAATACCATCATATGATAGCTTAATCTCCTCTCAATTATAATTTTTTTTTTATTTTTCAAACCCTAGGTAGAGAGGTGTGTGAATTTGGTTCAAGAAATTCAAATTTAAGATTTTAGGGATCAGTTGGAAGCTTATAGAAGCTAATGAAAAGCCCAAAGGTTGGTGTACTCGTATTTATAAAATTTATATTTATTATTTTCGAATTTTAATGTATAAATTACTGTGACAGTTGATTAAATTGTTTGTTTGAGATATTAAATAGTTTTTGGTGTTAATTATATGCTATTTGATGAATTTATTTGAAGATAAATTGTTTCGAAACAATTTTCGAAATTAAAATCCTCTATAGTTGAATTTGATGTTTAAAATAATCTAGGAGTATTTTCGTCATTCCGCTTTCCTTAATGTGTTTATTATGCGATGTTTTGGGTGGTATGTTTGATGAATTTGAAATTTGGAATGAAAAATTTGAGAATATCCTATTTTAGGATTGCCTTAAAACATGAGAAAAGAGATAATAATTTTATTAAGATGTGATAACGAAACTAGGGGCGAAATGATCATTTAAAATGACCACGAGTGGTACCCCAAAGAATCTAGAATAATACATTTAAATATGAAATAAAAAAATTTACGTGATTAAAGTTGTGTTAAAAATTTAAATATTTTGTAATTTTAAAAAATTTAAAAGGCCCTAGAAAAACTAGTCACCGGTTGGTGGGGATTGGTAGTTGGCTAGCTAATAGGGTAATTATTAGCAGTACTGCACTATTACGATTGATCACAGACGTTGTATGATGGACCCTGAGAGGCATCGAGTGTCCGATCCTGAAACGGAAACAGGTTGTAACATGTGACCCGGTGGATAGTCATCAAGCGGCCGATGCCAGGGTCACTGTTTCTTCTAGCGGGTAGCCACCGAATGGCCAATGCCAGGAGACCCATTGCCGATCCATGGTATCGTGATAAACTTTACGAAGGGCTCTAATAAATTGAATAAAGAAAGTCTTGTAAATTTATTCAATAATTGATTTTGTAAGGATTAGATTATAATTATACTGACGACGAAATGTGTTGGAAAGTCACATTTTATTTTGTGAAATTGTGTACTGTGTATGCTAATTGATAAAAATATTGTGATCGTGCATATTGTTTTAAATTTATGCTTTTATTTTGAAAATAAATGTGATTTCAATATTATATAAGTACACCCACTAAGTCAAAAGACTTAACGCGTTGGATTTACTGCGCGCAAGTAGTTGAGTAAGGCTTGAAGTAAAGACGAAGATAAAATAGTTGCAGCTTCCCTCAAGTCACATCCGCCCTCATCATTTTGGTAATCACCATTTTTGTGTTGCAGGAGTATCATATTTTGGCCGCTATCATGTCGTGTACATTTTGTTAGTGTTGTAAATTTCATAAACAAAATTGTATTTAAAGTTTATCACTTGTGGTAAATTCTGTAAATTATCCGTTGAAAAATGTTTTATATGGTGTTATTTTTGTAAAATGTTTAAACGTTAAAAGAAATATTTATTATTAAATATTTGTGTGTTGAAGTGGGTTGGAAACGGACGAGAGGTCCGAAACAGGAAGTTGAGAAATAAATTGGTTTAGAAGTGTATTTTTTTCTACAGGTTTAAATTTTGGATTTTCAGAAAAACAGAGGAAACTCTACTGGAATTTCGTTAAAATATAATCAAAGTTTTTGAAAACGAAATTTTTATAAAAGAAATTTTGAAATAAGAAAAAGAGTATCATCCCACGCCTCGATTCTCGTACAGACGGGAATATTGGGGTAAGGGTGTTACAATTAGTCCCATAAAGACATGTATTTGTGTAATATTAGTGAGGAAATGGTCACCAATAATACACATTAGCTACAAAAATTTAGCCACAGATACACAATTAATGGTCACTAATATGCACATAATTAGTAATGTAAAAGTTGGTTACAACTTATCTATTTTTTTCTTACTATAGAGTTCTTTGATTAGTAATGAAGATTTGGCCACTAAAATAATTTTATAATTAGTGACCATGTAGGACCTCTTCATCTCTCTTTAGGGCCCACTCATAGAGCTCAATTGGTACTCACCTCTCTAAGAATTTGGATGTAAAGGTCAAAGGCCAGGTTCAAAAGGTAGGGGAGGTGAAAGAAAATCCATCTTGACTGGGACAGTACTTTGTGAGTGGGTCCTGAAGAGAGATGAAGGGGTCTCATAATGAAAATGTGTCTTTTTATTATAGGGTTCACCCCGACCTCCCTCTCGAGGCCCATGGCTTGCAACTCACAAGGTACTGTCCCAATCAAGATGGGTTTTCTTTTGCCTCCCCACCTATTGAACCTGGTTCTTGACCCTTAAATCCAAATTCTTAGAGAGATGAGTAACAATTGAGCTAGAGGCCCGTGGTTTACCACCCATAAGGTATTGTCCCAGTCAAGATGGGTTTTCTTTCGCCTTCTCCATCTCTCGATGCTAGCCCTTAAATCTTAAATTCAAATTCTTAAAGAGGTGAGTACTAGTTAAGCTCGAGAGGTGGGGGAGGCGAAAGAAAATTCCTCTTGACTGGGACAGTACCTTGTGAATGGCAAGCCACGGGTCAAGAGAGGGAGGTCGGCGTGGACCCTATAGACCACTATTTTAATCACTAAAAATCAACTATTTTTGTCTCTAAATCCATTTAGTAGACCTAGAATTGAATACCAATAGTGTATATAAATTCTTTTAGCCATAGAATATTATATCACAAAAGCATTGCATTTTGTCACTAATATACATATATGTTAATTGGTTAATACATTAATCATAAAACTTGTATTTTGGTCACTAATGGCAACAATTAGCAAGTTTCATCTATATTATACATAATATATTGAATTTACAATTGCTAATAAATAACTAAATAATATTTACTTAATTTGACGGGATCCTTCCCGAATCCCTCATTTGGACCGGTGAAATATCCCGTAGCACCCCGATAGAACTCCAACGAACTCTAACTTTAGTCCGAAGAAATCCCGTCAGAGCACCGAACTCTATTTAAACTTATTTTAAATCTATTTGTTAGGTGATAAGAGTAAAAATTTTTCGGTTTTCTAAAGAAAATCCGACAGCATACTAGCAGTTTATTGAACTATACCATCCTGCAAATTCAAAAACAATTTAAAAACACTTTTATAGCAAACAAATCTCCACTATCAGAGACCTATAGCCCTCATCCAAAATCAATGACAACGCAATTAATCACATTTATAAAATCAATGGAAATCTGGGTTTTTTCTTTTCAAAACATTTTCATAAAACGTGCATCCAACAACTAATATTTAGGTTTACAAATTTACATTATTTACAACATGATTTATATACAACTCATGCATGACAAAATAATGAGTTATATAATAGGGTATAGTCGTCCGTCAGTCAATTCGCGCGTCGATCTGAGCCTTATCTGCTGGACAACTCACTCCTCCACCTAAGGGAACATTTTAAGAAACACATGGAAAATAAACGGTGAGTATAACTCAGTGAGATAAATATTAAACCATATCATCAACTAAAGTATTTTTCTGAAATGTTTTTTAACATTTCAAATAAAATTGTTTCTGAAACTCGTTTCGAATTTCTTTCTAAAACTTTTTCATTTCTCACCTTGATGGTAATCCAGGAAAACTACTCCTGTCGTGGCCATATAAATCTCTAGCTAGCCACTAGAAATTAGGAAATATACCATGTGTAGTCACCGATGTGCAACTCTAGGCACGTGTTATCCCTACATAATCGATCTAAACTACACTACTCTATACATGCAGAGGGTGACTCAACTGACTCTCTCTCTCAGGAGTCATCCGGACCCCACTCTCAATTAGTGACTCTCTCACATCTACCATGCATATATAAAGTACTCAACAGGGTACTCAACTGGAGTTAGAGTAAACCATCGGCATACTAAAATACCTTTGCTCAATCTTTTAAAATAATTTATTCTCAAGATAAACTGCCTAAAATTTTTCATTTGCGTAGATTCTTAGTATCAACACAAAATTAAATCAAACTTACAAAATGTAATTTAGGTAGACTCATAATATATAATTCAATTATAAAATGAAATAATACAAATAACTATTAAATAAACATTAAATTAAAATGCACTTAAAATGTGAGATTTCTACTTACAAAACACCCTCCGATCGACAACGAACCTTTTTCAAAATTCTTCAAAACCTTCCGTTTTCACACTAAAACATCTAATACTCAACAGGGGTTACTTAATTCATTCATATAATATTCCAAATCAATAAAAATCTAATTATCTCTATTAATACTCTTTAACATCGAAACTTTCATATCTTAATTTCTATTCAATCGAAATTTTCAAAATCCGTTTTCTTTGCATGAATCATAATTATTCTTTCCTAGGAACACTTCAGTATACTTAATTTCATCATCGGAAGCTCGGAACGAAAGTCGTCCTTTTTCGCTTACTAACTAAAATCACTTTTCGCTTCGAATATCCGTTAACTTCAAAAATCAATCCTCTAATGTTCTAACACCTAATCATGATTAAATAAATGGTTTTGAATGTTAAACAAACGCGTTTCGAAGAGTTTCGAAAAACGCCTTTCAACTCATCCGTTTAGCTCCGAAATCAATCCTAAACTTTTCGTTTCGAAATCTAACTTCATAGGATTATTTCCTAGCCTCTGAAACATCCATCTAATGCCTTAAAACTGAAAACGAAATAGGATTCTAGAAAAATTCCATTTTTAGCCGAATTTCTCTCTCTCTTTTTTTCTATTTTTCTTTCATTAAATCATTTACAAACCACACCAAAATCATCCTCACATCTCCCTCTCATCATCCCTAAACTCATATTCAAAAAAGAAATGAAAAAGGAAATGGGTTTCATAAAAAGTACCGAACTTTGAACTGAAATAACTCACCCAATAGGCAATATCTTCACTTCAAATTTGTTTGGCTAGCTAGAAGAGATGATAAGACGCGACTTTGGTGAAGAAACCATGGGGAGATACAGACCGGATTACCTTTTTTTTCTCTCTCTCTCTCTCGACCACTCTCGACTTCTCTCTCTCTCTCTCTTTTTCTTTTGCTTTCGCCATTCAAAATCACCCAAATGAAACAAAAATTAACTTATATATATACTAATGCTCAATTGCTAAAAAGTCCCCAAAAAAATCTCACTTTATCACCTCAAACTTTTAATAATTGTACTAGTACCCAAAAATAAATAATTATAAATTCTATTGGTCCACTTGGCACACTTTAATCCACTTATTTCTTCAACCAATCAATAGATGACACGTGGCACAACCATAACCACTCAGTTTCAAAGTCACTAATCTCATTTCTTATTGGTTGAAATAAAATATCTTTTACTTTATTCCGTGAGCTCACCTCACTTGATTAACATATAAATCACTCCTAATCACATTGTATTCGTACCGGGATCAACCAAACTACATCTGAATTACGATATGAAAATATAATAATCCTAAAAAAAAAACACTACTGGAGGCCTAAAACCGTAACTCAATTCGAAGATTTTTTAATACCATAAAATAATAAATCTAGGTGAGGGCTTACAATTCCTTCTCTCCTTAAAACAAATTTCGTCCTTGAAATTTAAATAACATACCTGAATAAAAAAGATGAGGGTATTGCCTTTGCATCTGCTCCTCAGACTCCCACATAACCTCCTTAACTGAATGATTCCTCCATAACACTTTTACTAATAGGATTGTTTTATTACGTAAAACTTTCTCCTTCCAGTCTAGGATCTGAACTGGTCTCTCCTCGTAGGTGAGGTTCTCTCTCAATTCCACTAGTTGTTCAATCAAAACATGTGAAGGATCTGACATATACTTACAGAGCATTAAGACATGGAATATATTATGAATCCTAGACAACTCTAGTGGAAGCTCAAGGCGGTAAGCCACATCTCTAACTCTACCTATCATCTTATAGGGACTAATATATCGCGGACTAAGCTATCCACGTCTACCAAACCTAATGATCCCTTTCCACGTTGATATCTTCAAAAATACTTTATCCCCTACCTGAAACTCCAAATCTCATCTTCGATTATCTACATAACTTTTCTGACGATCTTAGGCGGTCCTTAACCTATCTCGAATAATCTTGATCTTATCTATAGTCATCTGTACCAGCTTAAGACCCAAAAGTTTTCTTTCGCCCACTTCATCCCAGTATACCGCCTCCTATAGAGAGCCTCATAAAGTGTCATGCCAATACTAGCTTGATAACTATTATTATAAGCAAACTCAATCAGAGGTAAGTAAGTAAGTATCCCAACTACCTCCAAACTCCATCATACAGGATCTCAACATATCCTCTAAAGTTTGAATGGTACGCTCGGTCTATCCGTCCATCTGAGGATGAAATGTTGTGCTGAAATATAACCGAGTGTCCAAAGCTCTCTACAGACTAGGCAAAAATTTAGATGTGAATCTGAGATCTCTGTTAGAAACAATCGAAACTGGAGCTCCATGTAACTTGATGATCTCATCAACATATGAACTGGCCAACTTGTTTAGGGAATAAGTACTACGATCAGATAGAAAGTGAGCTGACTTCGTGAGCCGATCAACTATCATCCAAATACTATCATACCCACGTCGAGTTCGGGGAAAACCGACCATAAAATCCATAGTAATATGCTCCTATTTCTACTTTAGGATAGGGACAAGCTGAGATAAACCTGCTAGTCTCTGATGTTCTATTTTCACCTATTGGCATATCAGACATCTGGATACATACTCAGCTATCTCCCTCTTCATACCCTTCCACCAGTAATTCTCTCTCAAGGTATGATATATTTTTATACTTCCCGGATGTATCGCATACGCAGAAGAATGAGCTTCATCTAGAATCTCTTTCTTTAGATCTGGCAGGTCTAGAATGCATAATCTCTGACCCATCATCAAAGTACCATCCTCCCTCACGGAGAAAACCTGTCCTTCGCCCAACTTAACCTCCTGACGAATCCTGATCAATTGAGGATCCTGACCCTACAACTCTCGGACCTGATCTGTAAGTACCAATTAGACCTTAAATGAGGCTAGCAGTGCACCTGACTCTGTAGTCTCCAAATGGACCTCTAAGGATCTCATATCCCTTAGCAATGAAGATATCCTACCCTCAAATGAGTTATAGAACTGCTGAGCTATCTACTCAAACCATCAGCCATTACATTGGCCTTATCTGGATGGTACTGAATGGAGCAATCATAATCTTTGATCAACTTTAACCATCTTCTCTGCCTTATGATTAATTCTTTCTAAGAAAGTATATATTGGAGGCTTTTGTGGTCTATGAATATTTGGCAAGAAACCCTATAAATAATGTATCCAGATCCTTAGTACGAACACAACTGTTACTAACTCCAAATCATGAGTTGGATAATTCTACTAGTGCTTCTTCAATTGTCTAGATGTGTAAGCTATTACTTTTTCATTCTACATCAAAACACACTCTAAACCCTGTTTGGAAACATCACTATACACCACGAAACCCTTTGTCCTAGAAGGAAGGGTAAGAATGAGAGTTGTGGTCAATCTAGCCTTCAATTTATCAAAACTTTTTTGACAGACTTCTAACCACTCAAACTTCACATCTTTTCTAGTCAACTTGGTCAAATGAATGACTATCTTGGAGAAACTCCGAACCTCTGTAATAGAAGTTGGTCGTTTTCAATTCAGAATTGCTTCAATTTTCTAGGGGTCTACGCTAACCTCATCTGTAGACACCACATACCCCAAAAATGAGGTTCTGACTAACCAGAACTAACACTTACTAAACTTATAACGCTATCCTTTACAAAAATAACTGGGACTCCTCAGAGAGAAACACTAGACCGAACGAAACATTTATCCACTAACTCCTTTCACTGCACCTTCATCTCCTTTAACTTTGTAGGTGACATCTTGTAGGGTTTTCTAGCTATAGGCACTGTCCCCGAAACTAGATTAATCTCAAACTCTATCTCCCTGTTTAGAGGCAACATAGGAAGATCCTCTGAGAACACATCCGAAAACCCTCTAACCATTGGGATATCCTCTAATCTGGTCTCTATATAGAATACCTATACCTGGCTGACTAGGGGTCCCTGATCCTCTCCCTTGTAGACCTCTCATGCCTCGTGACTGCCCTCCACTAGGCTGAACTGAAGTTACTGGTCTCGACTCATTACTTTCTGTAGTAGTCCTCTACGGGCAATCTCTCTTCAAATGCCCTTTCTGACCATAATAATAACACCTAGTACAGCCAAAGTGACACTCTTCTTGATGCCATCTCACGCGAGTCATACATCGGGATACTCTGCTTTGGCTGCTACCTCGGTCTTGTGACTCTTACGGCAGTCTCACTGAACCTTGATTGGAAGTAGCTCCCTGACTCTGCTGCCTCATAGAAGGTCCTCCAAACTTGCTTTTAATCTTGGGGGTTTTACTAGGTCCCCCTATCTATCATCCCTGGCTAAGTCCCTCTTTTGCTGTTGTTACCCTTTCTTAGCCTAAACAATCCTCTCAACCTTCAAAGCTGCCTCTACTAATCTCTCATACTCTCTGTACTCAATAGCAGCCACATATGCCTTAATTCTGAAATTCAGGCCCTACAGAAATTTATGGCACTTATTGTCTTTATCGTCGACAATGAACGGTGGCACTAGGGATAGCTCTGTAAACTTCATTTCATATTCTTCCATTACCCTGTACCAAATGGTAGAATTCTTCAATCTTCACATCTCTATAGGCTCTGGGGTGGAACTTCTCATTGAAATATTCTTTAAACTACTCCCATGAAAGTGGAATGGTCACTCTCCTCGTCACAGAATCCCTCCAATTTTTAGCAGAAGCTCGAAGGAGGAATGGAGTAATAGATACTTCCTCGTACTCCATCTGCTCTAGAACTCTCTCTGCATTCTCCAACCACTCTAGAGCTACAGCTGGGCCTCTTGTCCCATCAAAACCCTCAGCATCTAACTTTCATGCTCTCTCTACGATGGCGCCAGGTGCACGAGGTCTCATATCCTGCATAATCTGGGCCAGTAACTAAATATGATCGACTGCTGGCCCTGCCACTGGTGGCTCTGGCTGCACCACGGGTTGAGGCTCATTTATGGACTCATGAATAGGCTTCTCAGCCTCTAGTTGAGTAGAAGGAACAGGTGGAGTCTCAGTGGTGGCTCTGTGCGTACGATGATGACTAGTGGAATGCATAGCACTACTACAGTTAAATATAATGTATGTCATGCAAAGTTTTATAATTCAATGTAATAAAATACTTAATTGACTTTTGGATGCACTATTTTTCAAAATTTTCTAAACAACTTTAAACCAAAAGCTCTAATACCAAATTGACGGATCCTTTCCGAATTCTTTCTCTGGACCCGTGAAAAATCCCGTAGCACCCCAATAGAACTTCAACAAATTCTAACTTTAGTCCGAAAAGATCTCATCGGAGCACTAATGTAACACCCTTCACCCAATTCCTATTGGGATAGAACCCGAGTCGAAGGATGTTACTTGAATCGATTTATTCACTTATTTAGAATTCTTTTCGAGCATTTATTCTTTTTTTGAATATTTCGTTATCGTAAAATATTCATTTTATTTTAACAAAAATCCGGCAGAGTTTCCTCTATTTTAACTAAAAATCCAAAATTTACAAAATCTGTAATGAAAACAAGGACACTTCAAAAATTTTCTTTTACTTTCTCAACTATCATTTCGGATCTCCCGTCCGATTTCAAATTCACTCCACCACACAAACATTTTTCAAAATAACATTATCACTGAACTTGATCAATAAATCAAAGTAGTGCACTAGAATTTTCATAAAAGCATGTCAGACCACAAAATTTAATGTGAAATACAAAAATTCATCATATGTATCGTAGTGGATTTTACGGATTACAATTTCTTTATACAAGTATGTAAAACCTACAAAACATCATGCCAATGAATATATATATATATATATATATATAATGAAGCTATTAAACGTGGAAGGATTATGACTCGCAGGAGACGTGGCAACTATTTTTCGTACTAATCTATCTACAATGCTTAATCTTAATCTGCACGTGGAAAATCCAACACGATAAGTGTTTCCACATTAGGGCGGGTGGGGTACACTAGATTTTTAAAATCCATTGTTTATTCAAAATACCGTATTATAAAACAAGATTATCCAAAATCCTCTACCTTTTACTAAAATTCATAATTAACTCACATTACTAATGAATGCACATACAAAATAAATTGTAACAAGTCGACTTATAAAAATTATTTCAAATCATGATAAAAGCACAGTACTAAAATTTTCACATATCAAATACATAATCATCATTATATATATATATATATATTCCTATTATTTCTTTAAACAAAATAAAACGATTTTATGTCATCATTTTTTTAAAAAAAAATCAGTCACCAATCAACATTTTACAAATTTGCCAACTTTTATCACTAATTTACAAAGAACCCAATTTTTATATTATAAAGCCAAATTTGAGAATTCTCAAATTTTTATCGAAATTTCACAAATAAATCAATTTACTAATATTAGCACATATAAAACACATGAAACTCATTGTAAAACATATCAATTTGACTATTTATTTATTTCATTATTATTATTATTATTTTGTTTTTTATTTCATAACAAATCTCAATGAAGACTATTTATAAAAACAAATTCGCATATCAAATACATCGTAGTCATTTAATAATTTTCAAACATAATATTAATACGATTTCATTTAATAGCTTTCAAATATAACAACACAATTTTCTTTTATATCTTTACAGTGTCCTTCGTAAACTCTGACACCATACCATGGACCGAAATTCGGGTCTCGGACAGAATAAACGGCTTTTCCGACATCGGCCACTTGGTAACCACCTGTCGGGTCGCATATCACATATCACAGTCGGTTTCGACTTCAAGACCCGACATCCGGTACCTCTCATAATCCATCCGTCGAACCCTGTATATCGGTATCGGTGTAATGGCGTAGTACTGCTATATCACCTTATTGGCTAGCCAACTACCAGTCTCCCCCTACCAATGTCCAGGTTTACTCGGGCCCTTCTCAATTTTATTCATTACCACAATTTCACAGTTTTTGATAATTTTATCCTTAAATAAAAGATTCATTCGAAAAATAATAATAAAAACAATTTCAATCATAACTTTTTTTACATATTGCAATTTATTAATATAAACTTTATAAAATTCGATTTTTTGCATTCAATTTACTCATCAAACTTTGCAGGTCGTTCGTGTTTTTCTTCCGATATACGCTCAGTCAAAGCACTGAACTTATCCATTTCTTTCCGTTTCCTTTCGAAATTCATCAAAATCACATTTAAGCAATCCTTTATGACATTTTTACCAAAATAATTTCACGGATTTTAAAATCAAACATAATTCATTCAACGTCATATAAGTATCACATTATTAAATATGAAATGATCAAACTACCCTTGAATTCGAAACTAACATATATTCAGCAAATGAAAGGGATTTTGAAAACTTTCGTTTTCATGATTCAAAAATCATTGGTTTAATACATAAATAAAATTTAAATGACAAAATACAACTAGGTTGCTTTCTATTGTGCATACGGCTTAGGGAACTAAATTATTATTATTATTTTTATTATTACCATTATTTTATTTTTATTGGGCTTGAGTTTGAGATATCATCTCAAACGTCTACACACTCATTCCATCATTGGGATCAGAGCCCTCGTAGTTCAACAAACTTTTATTATAATATCAAAATAATTCATAATACACCCAATCTCCATTTTCAGTCAAGCATATATATTTCCTGAAATTTTTTTATTATTATTTTTCATTACGCAATGTTATAAAATTATTTATAATATGATTTTCACATAAACATGAAATCAAATCAATTAAAAATAATAAGATTACACAAGTTACGAAATAATTAATTTATTTTCAATACACAATAAACACTGAAATATACATAAACGTACTAAAAATCTTATTTTATTCATTTTTAAATCTTAAATCATTTTATATGCAAAATTGTATAACTCAATTTCTAAATATAAACGTAATTATCAAAATACATATTCTATAATCAAATCATAATACATAATCAATAAATAAATAAACTAATTAAATAATTTTCTTTTAGTAATACTTAAATAAACGAAATATGAAACATGTATAAACTTTTATTTCATTCCTAAAACATCATCTATAATCTATAAAATCAACTAACTTAACTATTTATTTACTTGAAATAAATAATAAAATCTGAAATATAAATAAATATAACTTAATCAGTTTTAATTAAAAATAACACTATCCACTCATATAACTCTTTTACTTATTTATGGATGTAAAACAATTTCCTCTTTGATTTTCTTATCATCTTGGATCCATTCTAAAATCATATAACATTTAGTTTTTAACTTATAGAAAAATAAACTAATTTTTTTCTCTGAAATCTAACTCCTATTAAAATAAACTTATTTATATTGAACACCCAAAATATTTTCTATTACCTTTCTTCTTCATTTTCTTGTTTCTCTTGCCGCGCTTATATCTGTCATCTTCCTGCCATGCTTCTCCCTGTCTATCTCCCTTTCTAAAAAGCTTCCTCCTATATATATACAAACACACTGCACCGCCTCATGTATAACACTCTTCTTTTATTCTTTTAATTATTTATTATTTTATTATTATCTATTTCCTATCCTCTCTCTCATCTCGGCATTCAATTGCCGGTTTTCAATATATATATATATATATATATATTTTAATCAAATGGATCCCACTATTAATAACAAGTATAAATATATATATATCATTATTTTTTTTTCAAGTGGACCCCACCACTAACATATATATATAAATATATAAAATTCACACCGACCTCATCCAGCTTTCTCTTTCTTTTTTTTTTTTTCCTTTTTTTTATTTTTTATATATATATGTATGTTTTCATTTAGACCCCTATGATCATTTCCTTTTTAACCCTACTTTCTTAATTTCTTTTAAAAATATCATTTAATAGGATATTTATCCACAAACTTCTGTGCTTCTAAAATTAGAACTTGACTAAATTAATAACAATAAATTAAATTTCAATTAAATCCCTTTTTTTTTTTTTTTTCACATACATAAGATCGAATATTCCACACTATAACAATTCACACCTACAACTATTCTAAATAATAAATATTTATAATATTCTAAATAATAATTCTTTTCTTTTTTATTACTTCCAATAATATACAAAGTTTAATAAATCATTTTCTATAACTCTTATACTTAATGTAGCATCTGAATAATAATCAATATACATCAACGAATAATTAATTACATTTTTTTATCCATTTTTTTTTAATCTCTAATATTAATTTCGAAACTTTTTGATTTACGAGATCCGCTTTTCGAAAGTTACTATTCTACAGACACTTTTCATTCGAGCATACTATTCATCCGGATATGTTTTTATTTTTCTTTAAATAGAGAAATTTGGGGTGTTACAACCAAACTCCATTTAAACTTATTTTAAATCTATTTGTTAGGTTGTAAGGGTAAAAATTTTTCGTTTTCTAATGAAAATTTGGTAGCATATCGGCTGTTTATTGAACTATACCACTCTACAAATTCAAAAGAAAATTTAAAAACACTTCTATGGCAAATAAATCTCCACTACCAGAGGTCTCTAGCTCTCATCCAAAATCAATCACAACATAATTAATCACATTTATGAAATCGATGGAAATCTAGGTTTTTCTTTTCAAAACATTTTCATAAAATGTTCATCTAACAACTGATATTTATGTTTACAAATTTACATTATTTACAACAAGATTTATATACAACATATGCATGACAAAATAATGAGTTAGACAATGGGGTATAGTCGTCCGTCAATCAATTCACGCATTGATCTAAGCCTCGTCTACTGGACAACTCACTCCTGTACCTAAATGAATATTTTAAGAAACACATGGAAAATAAATGGTGAGTATAACTCAATGAGATAAATATTAAATCATTTCATCAACTAAAATATTTTTTTGAAAAGCTTTTTAACATTTTAAATAAAACTGTTTTTGAAACTCGTTTCGAATTTCTTTATAAAACTTTCTCATTTCTCACCTTGATGGTAACTCAGGGAAATTACTCCTATCGTGACCGCATAAATCTCTAGCTAGCCACTAGGAATTAGGGAATCTACCCTGTGTAGTCATTGATATGTGACTCTGGGCATGCGTTACCCCTACACAATCGGTATAAACTACACTACTCTATACGTGCAGAGGGTGACTCAACTGACTCTCTCTCTTAGGAGTCTTCCGGACCCCACTCTCAATTAGTGACTCTCTTACATCTACCATGCAAGTATAGAGTATTCAACTGGGACTAAGGTAAATCATCGGCGTACTAAAATACCTTTGCTCTATCTTTTAAAATAATTCATTCTCAAGGCAAACTGACTAAAATCTTTCTTTTACATAGATTCTTAGTATCAACACAAAATTAAATCAAACTTACAAGATGTAATTTCGGTAGACTCATAATATATAATTCAATTATAAAATGAAATAATACAAATAACTATTAAATAAATATTAAATTAAAATGCACTTGAAATGTGAGATTTCTACTTACAAAATTCCTTCCGATCAACAGTGAACCTTCTTCGAAATTCTTCGAAACCTTTCGCTTTTACCCTAAAACATCAAATACTCATTTAGGGTTACTTAATTTATTCATATAACATTCAAAATTATTAAAAATCCAATTATCTCTATTAATATCATTTAACGTCTAAACTTTCATATCTCAATTTCTATTTAATCGGAGTTTTTGAAATCCATTTTTTTTACATGAATCCTACTTATTCTTTCCTAGGAACACTTCAGTACACTTAATTTCATCGTCGGAAGCTCGAAACGAAAGACGTCCGATTCGCTTACTAATGAAAATCACTTTTCGCTTCAAATATCCGTTAACTTCAAAAATCAATCTTCTAGTATTCTAACACCAAATCATGATTAAATAAGCGATTTCGAACGTTAAACAAACGTGTTTCGAAGGGTTTCAAAAAACGCTCTTCAACTCGTCCGTTTAGCTCTTAAATCAATCCTAAACTACTTTTTGTTTTTGAAATCTAACTTCATAGGATTATTTGCTAACCTCTGAAACATCCATCTAATGTCTTAAAATCGAAAACGAAATGGGATTCTAGAGAAAAGCTATTTTTGGCCGAATTTTTCTCTCTCTTTTTTTTTCTATTTTTCTTTCATGAAATCACTTACAAACCACACCAAAATCATCCTCATATCTCCCTCTCATCATCCCTAAACTCATATTCGAAAAAGAAACGAAGAAGGAAATGAGTTTCATAAAAAGTACCAAATTTTGAACTGAAATAACTCACCCAATAGACAATATCTTCACTTCAAATTTGTTTGGCTAGCTAAAGGAGATGACAAGGAGCGACTTCGGTGAAGAAACGACGAGATACGAACCGAATTACCTTCTCTTTCTCCTTCTCTCTCGATCGCGTTCGGCGTCTCTCTCTCGACCACTCTCGGCTTCTCTATCTCTCTCACTCGACTGTCTCACTTTTTCTTTTGCTTTTGCCATTCAAAATCACCCAAATGAGACAAAAATTAACTTATATATATACTAATGCTCAATTGCTAAAAAGTCCCTCAAAAAAATCTTACTTTATCACCTCAAACTTTTAATAATTATACTAATGCCCAAAAATAAATAATTATAAATTATATTGGTCCACTTGGCACACTTTAATCCACTTATTTCTTCAACCAATCAATAGATAATACTTGGCACAACCATAGTCACTCCTTTTCAAAGTCACTAATCTCATTTCTTATTGGTTGAAATAAAATATATTTTACTTTATTCTGTATGCTCACCTTGCCTGATTAACACATAAATCACTCATAATCACTTTATATTCATATCCAATCAAACAACATTCGTATTGCAATATGAAAATATAATAAATCTCAAATAACACTACTGAAGACCTACGAATTGATCATAACTCAATTCAAAGATTTTTAATACCATAAAATAGTAAATCTGAGTGAGGGCTTACATAATTACTAATAATAAGAAATAATCGAATAAAGAGCATAAAATTTGAAATTTAAAATTTTATTTCTTAAACTAATAAAATCGTAATTAAAATATGTAAAAGAAACAACATAATTTGACAGACCCCTTTCTAACTACTAGCTAGGCGACCTGCCCGGCAACCCCACGGTAGCTCCCCAGTCGAGATCTGCTATGGCTGGAAAGTTCCCGTGAAGCTAAGCCTCTTTTCTTTTCTAAAATACTTGAAATCATTTTTATTCTGAAAAAGGGTGGGAATTTTGTTCGTTGAAAATAACTTTATGAAAATAGGATTTTCACAGAAAATCGGCGACACAACGACTATTTTTATAGAATTCCACCCTGTAAAATATCTCATAAAACCTGTATAATTGTATTCATAAACAATTTCTATAATCAATAGGCCTTCGGCCATTTTCAAACTCATAATCATGTAATTAAGCGGAAGTAACTTGAATAAATCTTAAAAACAACATGCATGATCTTTACTTAAAATCCTTAACTCAAAGTGATCTTTACAAAACCAGAGAATCTGGAAAATGATATTAAACGCAATACATGATGTTATGCTAGAAAATAGTGCAGTCTGGTCACGCGTGTCTAGCTGGCCTGTCCGTCTGAAGGAGATACGTCAACCGCGCTACTGGCACCTGCACCTGAGGGAGGGTTTTAAAGAAAACAGGAAAACAGTGGTGAGAATAACTCAGTGAGTGGGTGAGTTTATCATAAACTATACTTTTGCTTAAAATACTATTCTTCCCAAAAATAGATTGGAAAACTATTACTTACTTACTTTCTTTTCCTGAAAACTGTAAACTCGTTTAAAAGCTGCGAAAGTTATTTATCAAACTTTTCTTAAAACTTTTCTTATTTTCTTACTAGCCTTATCTGGCAACCCAGGGAAATCTTGTCCTTCGTGACGGTGCGAAGACACGCCACTAGGATAGGGGAACTCTCACCATGTGTAGTCGCAGATGTGGATACAACTCTTGGATCGCGAATCTCTCCAACATCAGGCAGATCTACACTATCCCATACGTGCAGAGAGTGACTGACAAACTCGATCCCCCCAAAGTTAGTAACTCCCCCCAACTACCGTACACGTATGGAATACTTTCGGTCAGGTGTAATCTTAGGGGCTAGGGTAAACCATAGGCATATATATAAAAATGAAATCTCGGCAATATACTATAATATCGCAAAATAACTTTCATAAATACTATCTCTATGCATGTATATAATTTCAACTTGCTCAATTACTTTACTAAAGAATATAAACATATTCATAGCATCTCATATAAAAATATACATGCATTTATAAACGATAAACTGAAAGCTATAAACTTTTACTAGAATCTCAAAACCTTTTACTTGTTAAAACTGATTGCATCCATAAAATAGAATGTATGAAAACTTTTAAAAATCCACACTCACAACTTGCTTCCAAAATACTTATCACCGCTTCCCGTTACGGCTCTCGTTCGATTCCCGATTCACCTACAATTGATTTCGATCGAGATGTCGTTAAAACATAATTCGCGCGTAACTAAACTTTAAGCCATGCAAGGATTTATAAACACAATATTTCAAGTGACTATCCTCACACGATAACATAACGGAAAACTCATATTCGCACGCGAAGACTATTTCAAACCGAATCGTTATCGCGACTTAAACTAGTCGGAACTCTACGGTTACAAAACTGACAACTATGCCCTTCGAATCTAATGTAACATCATCAAAATCAGATTTCAATTGAATTCACTAAACAAAAGATTTGAAACCAAACGACAAACTTAAAGCTTACGCGATTTCAACTAATTATCGCGTTTTATCGTTTTAAGCGTTTCGCGCGATTTCTTTGTTTCCGCTTAAACTTATCGTTAATATCAGCTTGTGACTTTACTTAAACATGGCAAACGAATATTTAATCATGATTAAGCATAGAGAAGAAAACACATGGCAGCAAGCTTAATGCATAATCATTTCCGTTTTCAACTTCGAAATTTCGACGATTAACGATTTCGCGCGAAACCAACAATTATGCGATTAACTCTATTGAAACTCAAACTATCTTAACTTCAACTTAAACACTTTAACGGGCTTAATAATAAACTCGGGGCAACGAGCTAACATCATATTTACTTTGATATTCAACAATGAAAATCACAAACTAACAACGCTCGCATTCGCGGAATATTCAACCGAATCTCTCGGAAACGGTTTCTAAATATCCGAACGATTATCCGATACTTTAAAACACTCTAATATTATCTATTTTTCGCGATAACGAATGCGAAACTAAAAACATAACTCAACAGCCCCTATACATCTCATAACAGCCCATATACAAAACTCGCAACGAATACGATCGTTTACCAAATCATTCAAAACCAACAGACAACAACAAAACGAACGAACCTCCGCATTAACGAGGTTCCGAATCCTAGTCCCAAGCATAATATCTCATTTATCTCTACTCTATTCTCAAAATCACATTACTAATTACTAAACATCTCTATAACGGAAATAGGGCAGCACTTACCTTACTATTTTCGCTCCGAACAACTTCCGAACGGCGACGAAACTCTCGCACGTTCTCGGCAGCAAGCTGTCCCAATATATGATGCTTTGCTTCAGATCTGAAATGGATTCTTGGCCTAACCACTGATCGGCAACAGCTTACAATAACAGCACCTGATTCACGGTGACAATAACAATCACGTTTCAGCTCAACAGCTCGCACAAGACAGCACACACACACACATGCAATCGGCAGCAAGACAGCAGAGCAACAATGTGATACCAGCGGCGACAGCAACGTGACAGCAGCTGATCAGCTCGGCAACAGCTTGGACAGCTCACGACAGCAAGGTGACAGCAACTGGTCAGCTCGTGCAGCGCCAGGCAGCAAGACAGCACGGCGACAGCATTTGGCGTTGACAGCAGCTGACTTCGACTCGGCAGCAAGCTTCCTCTCACCGGCGACAGCAAAGGCAACACGACAGCAGCACAACCTCACGCCAGCAGCTCCCTCCACCGGCGACAGCACCTGCTTCAGCTCACGGTCAGCATTAGGCAGCGACGGCAGCAAGCTCAGCCTTTTCACTCCAGCAGCTGTCTTCTTGTTCACGGTCAGACAGCAAGCTTGCAACGGTGACAGCACCCTCACGATGGCAGCAACTCACGACAGCACAAGGTAGCAGTTGGAGCTTCACGACAGCACACTCACGATCGGACAGCACCTCACGCTGACAGTACCTTGTTTAACAACGGCGACGGCAAGCTCACCTTCATCCCTTGCTTGCATGCACGACTTAGCTTCAGATCTGCTCTTGCCTTTCTCCTTGCATCAACTTGGTCTGAAAACAGCAACCGGTCCTCTCTCAATTCAATCTCTCGGTCTCTTTTCTTCCACCAACAGCACACAACACCACTCACCTTCTGTTTTTTATTTCGGTTTTGTCTTGCATGCAATAGTGGTGACCGAGCTTAATGAATATATATTGCTTTCTTCTTTTACTTTCCCTTTGGATTCGGTTTTGATATAATAAGTTGTTGACCGAATGATAGTTTGTTAGGCTTTTATTCTCTCTCTCGGGTTTGCTTCCAACTTGAGAGCTATTGACCAAATGATAGCTCTCTCGGTTTTTGCTTGTTAAATGGTGATCGAGTATGATAATTTTGCTTCCTTCTTTTTCAATTCCAACTTCATAAATTAATATATACTTGCTCCTCTCTTGCATGTGTGACATGTGTCACAACATGTAATAACTTAAGTTGATTTCATGCATTCTTACTTTTTAATTCCAAGCTCGGATTCCGTTTCCGTTTCCATCCGTCCTGGAATCCGCTTTTAATCACTTTTGATTAACTCTCGGTTTCTACTCTCGGAATAATTTAATAAATCTCGAATCCGTCTCACGAACCCGAATTTATTTCTCTAAAGCGAAAATAATTATTCCAAATATTTCCGGACTCGATGATTATATTTTTCCGATCGGAAGCGATCCATCGGAAAAATATTTCGCTCTCCAACGAACGCGGTTTTGGGTTTTACATAATTTAATATTTACATCCATAAAATCTAACTTAAATGCATAATATATCCAACATAAGTAAAACAAAAAGATGAAGCCATTGACATAAGCCAATAAAGACCAATAAAATAACATAACATCCCAAAATACTAATATGAAGCTGTAAAATATTCAACATAAATAAGTAAATGCAAACTGTGACAGAAAGATGCATCTCGTTGATATAAACCAATAACCATCAATCTACAAAATATAGAAAAAAACAAAGAGCATGAACTGATTCTTAATTTATAGAAATACATATCTAATAATATTTAATGTGAAACTATAATAAAGTTATATAACAAATATATTAAAAAAATGAAATGAAGACATATAATTAAAAATTTAAAACTACGAATAAAAGAAATTGTAGAATGTTAAATAATGGATAACAATTATATAGATGATCAAATACTAATGGAGCAACTTTTTTCTAAGTATTGTACAATGAGACAAAAATAGGCAATCAAAAACATATTATACAAATAAGAAAATATTGCTACATTGAATAAATTACCTGTCTGATTGTTTCAGTAGGTGCGTAAACCTTTGTCACATTCTGTAATATAACCAAATTTTCTTTAAGAAATTATTTTCATTGACACCAACTCTATTTTCAAATAAGAGCTAAAACTATCTAATTAATGCTCATAATCAATAAAACTAATATAAGTTTCCAATGGATCCAGTGATTCTGCTGGACATCCCATGAAACTTTTCTGAAATCTAACTAATAAAGCCCAAAAGGATATCATGGAACGAACCCTTAATTAATTTATCAATTTCTAAACATATAAATTATACATTTTAAAATCTCATTTCAAATTTCAAAACAATTTCTCAAATCATAATCGAAAGCATCGTCATAAGTGGTTAGGTAACTAAAATGTGCATGCATTATAGTACTATAAAAGTTCTACAAATCTATTCATAAATAAAATATGCACCAATATGTGATGAATGTCAATGTTACAATATTACAAATTTTAAGGACGAAATTTTTATAAAGGGGGAAGAAATGTAATACCCTTTCCTGAGGTTATTACTGTACATATGTACGTAATGATATAATGTCTAATGTACCGCTTTTTGATGAAATAATAAAAAGGATTTTTAATTGTTTAGTAGAGAAATTTAATATTTGTAAATTTTCAAAAATATAGGGAATAAATTCAAATTATAAAAAGTTGAGGGATACATGTGAAAAATGCAAGATATTTAGAAAGAATGGAAAAATTGTAAATAAAGGGAAAGGACAAGAATATTTGGAAAAAATAGAGAATTCTCTAGAATGTGGCAAATTTGTGATTTTGAGAAACTTTAAGGGTGAAATACGAGCTTGACCCACGCCTATAAATAGGCATGTGTGGTATAAGTCGGTGAAAAGAGAAATAGAGAGTGAAAAGAGAAGAAAAAATCTAGAGAGGAGAGAAGAAGAGATTGTCGACAGAGTAGAGGGACGAGCTGTTGCCATCGATCTGAACCGAATTCTGTCATTTTTGAAGAAGATCAAGCTGTTGGAATGTGAAAAACAGACTTGGGAGTCAGATCTGGTAAGAATCAAGTAGTGAGATTTGTTATTTGGTGGAAAATCAATTGAAGAATAGGCTCTGTGTTTTACTTGAAGCTGACGAGATTTTTGTATGTAAAGTTGGAGATTTTAAGTAGTAAGGGAGCTGAAAAACAAGGCAAAAGACTAAGAAATCTGATAAGTAAGGTAGCTATAATATAATATTGATCTGTAGGAACTTAATGGTAGTGTTGGATGATTGAGTTGTGTCGTCGAACCCGTTGAGGTCGTGACCTGGGTTGAAATGGAAAAATAGGTGAAGTGTTGTTGAGTATATGTTTATGGAATTATATAAGTTAGAGAAGTGTTAATGCTTGTGTGTGAGCTAGGGCCGAAGCTTGTGAGATGCGAGCTGGTTGAATACCCGCAGCTCTTTTAGCGATGGTCGAGTTAGCCTAAGTGGGAGCGAGTTGAGTGATACTGTCCCAACTTGCCATACTGTCTGTCCAAGCTAGACTAAGGTAGGAGCTTGTAAGGACTAGCTGGTTAAAGGTAATAGCTACAGGGTATGAGTTGGGCAGTGTTGGAAAGTTGAGCCAAACTCAAGGGTCGTAGCTCGCTAAAAGGATAAGCTGAGCGAGCTCGCTGAGTTAGGAATACCCTCAATTCGGGCTGAGTTGGGCAATGTAAGAGCTGAAAGGGATAGCACAGTTTGTTGCAGCCCTAGTGAGGTAGAGGTGATAGAACTGATTTAAGTGACCTGCGAGCTAAGCTGAGATTTCTTGTGTGACCAAGTGTAGGTGGCATAGTGAGCTGTAAAGGAGGTTACTAAGTATGAGTGACTCATGTTTTGGGAAGCAAGCTGTGAGTGTGCAAATATTTTTGTTAAATGGTTTTAGTTTATTATGCGAATATTTTATAACCTTTCAATTTTTGTTTTAGTTTATAAATATTTTTATATTTTTATATTGAACTTAAATAATTTATTTATAGATGTATACAAAATATATGTACATGATTTCTTTTATAGCATGAAAGAGGAATGGATTTAAATTATAGAAAAAGAGAAATGGTTTTAAACTCAGTGGACGGTCCGAGCATCTATAGATGGACCTTCTAACATAGACCGGGTTGATATATCTCGTAGTATATTACAAGTGTTGGGAGGGTTAGTCCTGCTAACATTGGGGGGATAGATTATGTCGTGTCTATCAGTCGCCCTCTACACTTGTGGAGTATTATCTCGACGCATGGTGAGCGATGATAGTTCCGCCACGTGTATACGAAATGTCTTTGTAGCTTTGTCACAGTGAGAAATGCAAGCTTTTGCACCACGTGACGACCTCCTCCTCCCCTCCCCCCCTCCTCCCCCGACACTGGGCAGAGTTGGTCTGGCCGCTCATGTGGTTTTAGCTTCTCTTGGGACCGCTCATGTGGTTTTAGCTTCTCTTGGGTTCCATTACAGCTTTTTAGAAAGAAAAAGTATACCATTAAAAGTAAATTGTTTTAGAAAGAAAATATTTTTAGAAATACTAAACGTTTTAGTTTTTTAAACGAGTTTTTGAAACTTTATAGAAATTTTATAAAAACCCACGCTTTTAGAAATAAAAATGATTTAAAGAAAAATGTTTTAAAAATATTTTTGGGAGGTAATTTTTAATATAAACGTATCCACACTCATTGAGCTATTATAGCTCATAAGGTTTTTGTCTTTCAAAAACCTCCCCAGGTGCAAAAACAGGTAATCCAGATACCAGAGCTCTACGTTCAGACTAGGTGGGCCCTACGACCAATGACGCTACTTAACCTTTTTGTGTAAAGCTTATGATTTAAATTTTAATCATGTAATATGCATATTTTTAGTTTTATGAACAAATATTGTATAACTTTTTAAGAATGCATGCACGTTTTAGATGCTTATATATTTATGATAATAATTTTAATTTATATGTTTATGCATCCGATGAAGTTTAAAATGAAATTTTAAATTATATAATTTTATATGTTTAGACATGGATTAGCGGCTAAGGGTTCGCTCCACGGTATTCTTTTGTGTCTAGATAGTCAGACTTCAGAAGGGTTTCATTGGGTGCCTGGTAGGATCGCTAGATTTAGTTGAGAGAATCCGAGTCAGGTCCTGTCACACTGGACTCGTGTAGCTCGTATTGTTTTATGTTTTATAAACAAAACCTCACTAGAAATAGATGCAAGTACAATTACATCGAGATCATGGACTTTAGCCCAGAATTAGGCAAACCGAGTCAAGGATGTCGCTGTGATTGTATAAATGTATTTTGAACTTATTTAAGAATTTGTATATAACTAATTGTATCACTTTTTTCTGGATTCGAAATTATGTAAATAAAAATATGTATGACTGGTGATTGTATTACTCTATACATTTTAAATTTGATGACATGTTTGTAACTGCTTGTGAATTAACAAGATTAGAGGGCCTGAGTCCTGGTATTTTGGGGGAAATTAGTTAATTTTAGAAGTGTTTTAAAATTTTCCAAATTTGTAAGGTGGCTATCTCGAAAAACAGTCGTTATGCTGCTCAAAATTTCATTAAAACTATTGCAAGAACAAAGTTTTCAAAGTGAGGGAAAACAACTTAGCTTCATGGGAACATTTCAGTCGAACTGGAGATCGATTAGAGGGCCACCGTGAGGTCACCAACAGGCCACCGTCTGCACGAGAACGGATGTATAGGAATGAGGTCTGTCAAGTAGCATCATCAATTTTAAATTATATATATATTTTATTTATTAATTTTTGTGATATAAAAAATACACGTTTATTCCAAACTTATTGCATGCATTTTTTGTTTATATTTAAATATTACATATGCAATAACTTTATTTCATGCATTAAATATAAAATTTTACTTAAATTTTCCATATATATATATATTTTTTTGTAATTACAAGTTGCATAATATATTATTTCAATTTAATAATTAGGTTTTTCTCCTATATACTCTTTAATTTAAGGTGTGATAATAATTATAAATTATAATTATCAAAATATAGATTGTTTATATTTAAAGAAACATTATGAATGTAGCAGTGTTAGCTATAATTCATATTTGATAAATTTGAATATTAAAATATTTTATTAAGTCTTTTTACTTTTATTTTTATTATTATATTTATTTGAAATATGAATTTGGAGGGGTAAAACTTGTTATACCCAAACTTTTTAATTTATAAAATGTTTTCGTACCATCCAAGTTTATATAAAAAATTTATTCTAATCCATCCCAACATGAAAACTTGGCTACATCCTTACTCTTCCTTAATTTTTTGCATGTAAGGAGCCCTGTGATTAAAATGCATTAAATTAGATTTATTGTTAACTACTCTAAAGATTTATTTATTTGCATGCAGAAAGTGTAATATTCAAAGTCTGATCGCATTATAAATGCAAAATATTCATTTATCATATAACCACACTACTAAAACATGGTCAAATAATGAAAAAATTATAGAGAATGGAATCCACCATCATTTGTTGGGCTTTCTTCTTTTCCAAAGGTGGAAAAGCAAAAGGGAAAATATATTCAAAGTGAAATTTATGATTTGTTTATGGTGGTTTAAATTATTTGTTTCTACAAATGGGGCAGTTTCTCTTGAATGTGCACGTCTCTGCTCTTTTATTAAAATTTTTTTCTCTCATTTTCTTTTAATAAAAATATGCATAAAAAATTCATGTGTGGGGTGCAGCATCTACAGGATGTAATAAAACAAGGGCGGTATCTTATGGTTTCATCTCTATACCTTAAAAAATTAAAAAAGAACAAAAACATGGGCGGCATGGGCATGATTTGAAGTATTCCAAATTTTTTGATTTGCTTGCACAGTGAAAGATCTAGAGTCCAATGACATTGTGAATGCAAAATATTCATATCATCTCATTGGTAAAATATGGTGAAACGACACCAAAATGATCAGAAAGAATGGGAAAGTAATGGCACTACCGATTCACTTTGGAGTCCATAGGTTTCCAATCATTTGAATAAATTTTAAAAAAGTTGTATGTATTTGATTTAATAATACCAATTAAGAATTTAAAATTAAATATGTTACATTGACTTAGCTACTTACTGATTGAATAAGATTATCTATCAATACTAACTCTTTGACAGAGGTGGTTATCGAAAAAATTCAATAGTTGTTATTAATGGGTAACATTAGTCAACTAGTAAGGTATTCAAATCTTATATTATAACATCAATGTGATAATTTAATTGGATCCAAGTTAAATCTATTCTTAATTTAATTTTTATTACATTATTTAAAAAAAAAATTGTTAGGAATTAAATTAGTGGGCTTCTCCTTTTCCTTTAAAGCTGCGAAATTGTTGGATCGAAATTCTCACTAAAACAAAAATAAAACTTTTACAACACTCAAAATAACTCACAATACAAAGTTTTGCTTTGTTTCTCACACACTCACTAGAAGCTTTGCTTCTCTTATGTTTTCTTCTTCTTTGTGATGATTAAACCTCATGCAAGAGGGGCTATATAGAGTGCTAGAAAATTAATCTAAACCATTCAAATTAACAAATACAAATAAATCCTAACCACACAATTTCACCAACCAAACAAATACTTTTAAATTGCATTATTGACTCACCTAACCTTACACCTAACCTTACACCTAACCTTAGAAGGTTCTTCTTGATGGACTTGGGCTTGGTAATGGGCTTGCTCAAAACAAGTTTATATTTTCAACACCCCCTCTTAAACTTGTTTTACCATGCCAAGCAAACTTCTTAATCTCGCAAAATCTTCAAACTTTAGTGGTTTGGTGAAAATATCTGCAATCTGATCCTTTGACCTTACGTATTCCATTTGCACATTTCCTTTTGCTATGCATTCTCGTATGAAGTGATAACGAGTATCGATATGTTTGCTTCTGTCATGGAACACCGGATTCTTTGCTAAGGCGATGGCTGACTTATTGTCTACACAAATCTCAATTGGTTCTTCTTGTGGCAAGCTTAATTCCTTCAATAAATTTCTGAGCCAAATTGCATGACAAACACACGAAGTAACAGCTACGTATTCAGCTTCACAAGTGGATAGTGTGACAATCGATTGCTTCCTTGACATCCATGTGAAAGCTGTGTTTCCCATGAAGAATGCAAACCCACTGGTGCTCTTTCTATCATCTGTATCTCCACCCCAATCGCTATCGCTATATCCAACAAGTTTGAAGTCATTTGAAATTGAATAGAACAAGCCAAAGTCAATTGTACCTTTGATATAGCGAAGGATTCTCTTAGCTGCCTTGAAATGGGTAGTTATTGGATTCTCCATATAACGACTCACAAGTCCAACTGTATAAATGATGTCAGGTCTTGTACAAGTCAAGTACCTCAAACTTCCAACCAAACTCTTAAAGAGTGTTGGATCCACCTTTTCTGTTTCATCATACTTAGACAGTTTGACTCCACATTCCACCGGTGTGCTTATTGGATTGCAATCATCCAACTTGAATTTCTTAAGTATCTCCCTTGCATAGCTTTCTTGGGAGATAAAGATGTCATCTTCATTTTGCTTGACTTCGATACAAGGGTAGTATGCCATCAATCCGATATCGGTCATCTCGAATTCCTTGGCCATTGCTTTCTTGAATTCTTCAAAAAAATTTGGATTATTACCAGTGAAGATTAAATCATCCACATACAAACATACAATCAAAACATCTCCATCTTTGAATTTGATGTAGAGAGCATGTTCATGAGGACATTTGGTGAAGCCATTCTCTTTGAAGTATTTGTCAATCCGATTGTTCCATGCCCTTGGTGCTTGCTTCAACCCGTAAAGAGCTTTCTTTAGTTTTAGAACTTTGTCTTCGTGGCCTTTGACTTCATAGCCTGATGGTTGCTGAATGTAGACTTCTTCTTCAAGGACTCCATTTAGGAAGGCGGATTTTACATCCATCTGATGAATCTTCCACTTATTCTGAGCTGCCAAAGAAATTATTAGTCTTATAGTTTCTAATCGAGCAACAGGAGCAAATACCTCATCATAGTCAATTCCAGCTTTTTGACTATAGCCTTTTACAACAAGTCTTGCCTTGTGTTTTTCTATCTCTCCCTTAGCATTTCTCTTTATCTTGTACACCCATTTGACACCAATTGCTTTGTGTCCTTTTGGGAGTATAACGAGCTTCCAAGTATCATTCTTTTCAATGGACTTGATTTCTTCATTCATTGCATTTTCCACTTCTTATTTTGCACAGCTTCTTCAAAGTTTACTGGTTCGGAATCAGCAAATAGATAGAAAAGTGTGAGATTATCAGGTTGTTCAGTTACCTCATAAAAATCTTGCAGGCTTCTTGTACGCTCCACATCTCTTTCATTTAGAAATGATGGCGGTGATTTTCTATTATCTGTTGAGGCTGGTGATGCTGGTGGTGTAGTGGGTTCTTGTTCTACTTGCTCCATTCTTGGTTGCTCCTCCTTCTCTTCTTCAAAGTAGGGAAGGAAACTGTAATCTTCATCATGTGTTTTCCAATTCCATGTACTTTCTTCATCGAATACAACATCACGGCTAATGATAGTCTTTCTATTGTTTGGATTATACAGCTTGTAGCCTTTAGAATAATTATCGTACCCAAAGAAGATGAACTTCTCACTTTTTTCATCAAGCTTACTTCTTCTCTCGTCTGGTACATGTACATGAGCTATGCTTCCAAAGACTCTCAGGTGGGAAATACCTGGCTTGCTTCCATTCCATGCTTCTTGTGGTGTCTTTCCCAACACACTTCTTGTTGGAGATCGATTTGATAGGTATACTGCGCAAGCTACAGCTTCTGCCCAAAATTCCTTCGGTAATCTTTTGCTTTTCAGCATACTTCGTGCCATATTGAGAATTGTTCTGTTCTTTCTTTCTGCAACACCGTTTTGCTGAGGGGATCTCGGAACAGTTAGAGGAAGTCGGATTCCATTTGCTTCGCAGAACTCTTGGAACTCTTTTAAGGTGAACTCTCCTCCTCGATCAGATCTCATTGCTTTTATCTGGTAGCCACTTTCTTTCTCCACAGCAGTTTTAAATTTCTTGAATACTTCAAAGACTTCTGATTTCTGTTTCAAGAAATATACCCACGTTTTTCTAGAAAAATCATCAATGAAGAGAAGGAAATAATTACTGTTACCGAGAGAGCTTGGCTTGATTGGACCGCACACATAAGTATGGATGAGCTCGAGTGGTTTTTTGGCTCTTGATTCTGACTGTTTTGGGAAACCTTTTCTGAATTGCTTTCCAAGTAGACACCCTTCACAAAGTTGGTCAGGATGATTAATACGAGGTAGTCCTCTCACCATTTCCTTCTTAGACAACATTTCCAATCCTCCAAAGTTGAGATGCCCAAATCGAAGATGCCATAACCATGATGCATCTTTGTAACAAGCTTTCAATCACTTTGCAATATCATTTTGAATGTTCAACGAAAACATTCTATTCTTTGACATTTTCACCTTAGCAATTAAATTTCCTAAGTCATCTCTTATAAAAAGACTACAATCTTTCATGTGAATATCATAGCCTTTTTCTAAAAGTTGACCTAAACTCAAGATGTTGCTTGTCATGTTGGGCACATAATAAACATTTGAAATCAATTGGTGACTACCATTTTTAGCACGAATAAGAATGTTACCTTTTCCTTTCACTGGAATTTTTGAACTATCTCCAAATGAGACATTTCCACTCACAGATTCGTTGAGCTCTATGAACATGTTTTTCCTTCCACACATGTGGTTGCTCGCACCAGTGTCCAGATACCAAGTATTCTCTTGGTCTCCATCATTGCCTCTATGTGCTAATAACAGAATTTCTCTCTCCTCAGTTCTTGCTTCCACAAAATTAGTATTTTCTTCAACCTTGTTATTTGGAGTTCTACATACTGAAGCATAATGTCCAAACTTCTGACAATTATAACACTGAACTTGAGATTTTTCGTACCTCGTGTTCGAATTGGCTCTCCCACGACCTCTTGTTGAATTTTCTCCTCTCTCATAGCTATTGTTGGAATTGTTGTTGTTATAATTCCAACCTCGTCCACGACCACGACCTGTACCTCGTCCTCGGCTTCTTCCTCTGCCTCGACCACGTTGGTATCTCTCGTGGCTTTGGATTTCTTCCTTCTCTTTGAGTTGGGACTTGAGGAGTTGTTCATTGATACCTTGCTTCCTTTTATGCTTTTCTTCGTAAGCTTGCAACGATCCTTGAAGTTGCTCAATTGTCATGATTGTCAAATCTTTAGTCTCTTCTATCGTCACAACGATATATTCAAATTTGGAATCCAACGAGCGGAGTATCTTCTCCATTATTCTGGTATCTTCCAGTGTCTCACCGTTTCTTTTTAATTGATTAGAAATGGTTAACACTCTTGTGAAGTAGTCAGAAATAAATTCAGATGCTTTCATATGTAATGATTCAAACTCACCTCTTAAAATCTG
Organism: Dimocarpus longan; assembly: GCA_022984855.1. Classification (NCBI taxonomy): domain Eukaryota; kingdom Viridiplantae; phylum Streptophyta; class Magnoliopsida; order Sapindales; family Sapindaceae; genus Dimocarpus; species Dimocarpus longan. The sequence goes on from CM041020.1 coordinate 14,905,972, forward strand.
AAGACGAACTTTCTTCACTTGTTCGGATCCTTTGCAAGAGGTTTGTAGCTTATTCCACGCTTCTTTAGCGGACTTTGCACTTGAAATTTTCTCAAAGTCATCATCATCTAATGCTTGATAGATGAGATAGAGAGCCTTTTTGTCTCTCTTCCTTGAGTCTTTTAAACTATCCTTTTGAGTTTGGGATAGTGTCGACTCATCTTCTGATTCGGTGTAACCCTTTTCTACGACCTCCCAGACATCGTGTGCTCCAAGAAGTGCTTTCATTTTGATACTCCAATTATCATAGTTGTCGTTCTTGAGTGTTGGAACTTGAAAGGATACCATACTATTAGCCATACCTTTTAATATGTTTAGAATTTCGAAATTCTGATTGCACGGATGGATTCAGAACGTCGAGAAACTTCAACCGGAACTTGAGCCAAAAAGTCAACTTTTGGTCAACGGTAACTCGGTCAACGGTCAAAGTCAACGGGATCTGTTTGGCTTTTGTCACCAGCGGCTCGGCTCGGCTTGGGTTCGGCTTGGCTCGGCTCGGATTCGGCTTGGCTCGGCTCGGCTCGGCTAGGCTAGGCTAGGCTCAACTCGACTCGGTCTGGCTCGGCTTGGCTCGGCTCAGGTCGGCTTGGTCTGTTAACCCGGTTCAACTCGTTTAAGTTGACTCAGTTTTCTGCAGTGATATTCCGACGGCGCGTGCGGGGGCGTGCGGGGGCGTGGGACCTCCGATTGGGATGAATTTTGAGGAGTTGTGCTCCTCTCGTTGAGAGCTTCGATTTGGTATATTATAACACACTTAGCCTTGCTCTGATACCACTTTGTTGGATCGAAATTCTCACTAAAACAAAAATAAAACTTTTACAACACTCAAAATAACTCACAATACAAAGTTTTGCTTTGTTTCTCACACACTCACTAGAAGCTTTGCTTCTCTTATGTTTTCTTCTTCTTTGTGATGATTAAACCTCATGCAAGAGGGGCTATATATAGTGCTAGAAAATTAATCTAAATCATTCAAATTAACAAATACAAATAAATTATAACCACACAATTTCACCAACCAAACAAATACTTTTAAATTGCATTATTGACTCACCTAATCTTACACCTAACCTTAGAAGGTTCTTCTTGATGGACTTGAGCTTGGTAATGGGCTTGCTCAAAACAAGTTTATATTTTCAACATAGTGGGCTTTTCCTTTTCCTTTAAAGCTGCGAAAACTAAAACAATAAAAGGTGCCATGCTTGTATGATGGTTGAGTTTGTTTTGTTTATTTATTTTTTATTTTCTTCTAAATAAAATGATCACACCGTTAACTATGCTTGTGGCACCCAAAGCACTTCTTCATGATCATTTCATTTTTTCGTACACTAAAACATGGTGATCAAATGGATTTGTTATCTACTGCAAAGATTGGCTCCCTATTATTTGACGACAAGATCCAAATAAAAATCTAGTCACATTTTAATTGCAAATGCTAATCTTGCCTATTAATAATTTAATTTGAATATATTAATAATTTATTCTCTCTTTTTCATTGACAATACACTTGTGATCTTATCATTTTAGACACACTAGCAATTCACGAGTAATTATAACTCAATAGAATAAGAAAGGAAAAAATGGAGAGTTTGAGAGAGGTATTGAAACACCCGGATGAACTTTACTACTTGGTGAAGCTGAAAATGGCTTTGAGAGGTGCAGTGGAACCTAATCCACCAGAGCCTCATTGGGCATTTTGTTAGAGTATGATTCACAAATTCCTTCGCAACGCTCTCTTTTTTCAGTAATTGGAGACCAACATTAAAGACGCTGTAAGTTTGAACAAATATATGTAACAAAGACAATTGTAGCCTTGATATAATTATATTGTAGTACTGATACAATATTGTGTGTTTAATTATGTTGGTATGCATATTTTATTTGGTTCATATTTTTGACTATTAGTTTGTTCCATTATCCCCTAAATTAATTAGTTGTTTTCCATGCTGCCTAATTGTACATATTTTCGACTTCATATATGAATAGGTCCTTTTTTTTTTTTTTTGCTTTAAGGGTTAATCCCATTTTCCTCCTGTAGTTTAAATTAATATCAAAATCTTCTTTATTTATTATAAATAAATGGGATTTTGAGTGTTAATTCAAACTATAGGAGGAAAACACTATTTCCCTTTTTTTCATGGTGCAGAAACAATGTTGTAGTTGAAATATTACTGGTAATATCATCACTTCTTTTTTTTTTTTTTTTTAGGTGTGTAGAGGATGATACAAGCATACCTACAGAGGTAAAATTGCCTATACTCATAGATTTTTACCATCATTTGTATGATCTTGACTGGCATTTTTCATATAAATATGATCTCTCTCTCTCTCTCTCCCTCTCTCTCTCTCTCTCTCTCTCTCTCTCTCTCTCTCTCTCTCTCTCTCTCTCTCTCTCTAAACCTCCTTAATTTTGGGATAGCAATTATATCGTATTAGATGTCTTGGTATTTTGAATGAATCTTTTGCTCACCCTTTTTTATCATAATTTGCCATTTCATAATTATGGTAATAGTCAACGTCAACTAAATACGAATTAGGTGAAATGTCATTTGGATCTTCTAATCACTCTAGCAAAACAATCCCATCATAAACATGTGCAATATTTATAAAAATAAAATTATCATTTTAATAAATAATAGAAAGCCAATATATATTGATCCAACTACAAGTCTTATTGTGATAAAGTTGATGGAAAACAACAAGCTATCATCTATCAATTATCAAAATCACATATAGATATTTATCTTTGATCGATGTAGTTAGTAGTAAAGAACATTCATTTAACTTGATAATTATTCATTTTTGAATCACTTCATTGTATATAATATTTAAAAAATAAAATATATAATTTTTCAATTTTAGTAAAAATATTTTGGAATTCTTCCAAAAGAAAAACAAAAATCTATGAAATTAATAAAAGGAGGATATGGTGTGGAAAAATCCAATAAGAGCTATTAAAATATACATGAAGAATTGTAGTTATGTGTCTTGTGCAAAAACCGATATGTGGCCATATATTTTATTGAAACGTGATGCAAATGGACAGACACTAGGCTTAATGAGCAATTTCGGTTCTGCCTCATGTTCCGCATGTTGCTTATTAAAACAACCACTCCATCTATGCTTCTCTCTTTTTCTTTTTGTTTGGTGTGTATATATATATATATATATATAGACACACACATAGCTATATCATTCCAATATCAATTCTTAATTAGACTTGGCCAGTAGACATGTTGATGGCAGCTTTTTTTTGTTTTTTTTTTTGGTTAAGAGAAACTCAGTTAAGAATATAGAATGGGTTATTTTGTGAGTTAAGTTATAAAAATCAAAATTTAATTTATAGTGAGATGTATAAGATTGGAGCTGAGGCAATCACACATCTTTTTAATTAAAAAACGGATGTGCTAAATCTAATATAATAAATAACAAAATCCTCTGTCCAATTCTATTCAATTATTTATATATAGCTAAGTTGTCATTTTCAATTCATCATTCAAATCAATTATCAGACTAGACAATCATTTACTGTATTAACTTTTGCGTAATAATAAATTCAAAAAAGAAAAAAAATTTTGCTTAATAATAGGTCGAAAGTAAATTAATTAAGAAAATTAGAAAGCGTTTGCAACAGTTTTATCGACTTCCTCTACACGTCAACATTTTATTGAATTAATTGTAGTTCAATTACTTTATAGGGTTATCTTATTTATGAATTTGAATTGTTCCAAGATCTAAATTTTATTTTAATCTAGCCTAATGTTATGATATATAAGATTAATAATCAATGAATGATTAATGTATAACTGTTTTTTACGTTACTTTTTTTATCATTAATTCTATATTTAAAAATATATATAAAAAAAAAATTCAAAGTAGGAGATGTTCAAATCTCTTACTTATAAGTTAAAATGCAACTTCTGTTTTGAAAATTTAGCATTGACCTCACTTGTACAAGCAAATTGGGTTTTCTTTCAATAAATTTAAGAGCTGGTATATATATCAATTCATGAACATAGTCAGCTCATCAATTTGGGATCAATTTAAAAATTTAGAAAAATTTTAATTGAAAAATATAGAAGCTAACAAAAATATTAATCATTTCTTAAAAAATAAATCTCTTCAATATAAACCGTTAACATCAAAAATCAATCAAACACTTGAATCGATGCATGCAAATTGAATCTTTGTAGTGACCATTAAGTTTGATGTGTATATATATAATTATATATAAATATATATATATATATATTGTTTATAGTGGTTTAAATTATTTGTTTTTATAGGAGGGGTAGTTTCTTTCTTTCTTTACTGTCCTTTTTATCTTCTCTTCTAAGCCCCCTAAAAAAAAAATTTACATTATACATAGTTTTATCATGTAATGATTAAAATATATGTAAATATAAATGTTGTGGAGTGTTTGTGTGTGTGGCATGTAGTGTGTTGATAAGGAAGATAAAATAATGGTTAATAGAGTTAGTTGATAGGTGAAAGGTTGACAAGAGATCATTGTCTGATAGAATGGTAGAAAATAAATTGTTATTACAAAAGTATGCTGCAGATAAGCTTACTGCTAATTTTTTTTTTTTTTTTAATTGCTAGTTTATTTTATCACAAACCCTATTTGTATTTAGTGAGGTGGGTTACTTTGAACCGATTTCATTGTTCATGAAGTTTCTATTAGATTAAGTTTTTGATATATTTCTTCTATAACATGCACTCTCATGATTTCTCTGTTGAATTTTACACTACAAGTTTTCTCTTGTTTCTTGAAAACATATGTATATCTAAAATTCTCTAGAAATGTGCAACTGCTCCATCAATTTTAAATTATATATTTTTCATTTATTAATTTTTGCTCTATAAAAATGACAGATTTATTTCAAACTTATTACATGTATTTTATATATATATTTGTATTTATATTCAAATATTACATAGATAATAACTTTATTTCATATAATAAATATGAAATTTTACTTAAATTTTTCATATTTTTCATTTTTTTTTATCATAAGTTGCATAATATATTATTTAAATTTAATATTTTGGTGTTCTACTAATATACTCTTTAATTTAAGTTGTGGTAGTAATTATAAATTAAGATTGTCAAAATGTAGGTTGTCAATGTTTAAAGAAATATTATGAATGTTGTACCATTAGCTATAATTCATATTTGATAAATTTGATTATTTAAATATTTTATTAAGTCTTTTTACTTTTAGCTTTGTTATTATATTTATTTAAAATATGAATTTTGAGGGGTAAAACTTGTTATATCTACACCTTTTATTTTAAAAAAAAAAAATCATACCGTCGAAGTTTATTTAAAAAGTTTATTCTAATCCATCCTAATACGAAAACTGTTGAAAATATAAACTTGTTTTGAGCAAGCCCATTTCCAAGCCCATTTCCAAGCCCATTACCAAGCCCAAGTCCATCAAGAAGAACCTTCTAAGGTTAGGTGTAAGGTTAGGTGTAAGGTTAGGTGAGTCAATAATGCAATTTAAAATATTTGTTTGGTTGGTGAAATTGTGTGGTTAGGATTTATTTGTATTTGTTAATTTGAATGGTTTAGATTAATTTTCTAGCACTATATATAGCCCCTCTTGCATGAGGTCTAAGCATCACAAAGAAGAAGAAAACATAAGAGAAGCAAAGCTTCTAGTGAGTGTGTGAGAAACAAAGCAAAGCTTTGTATTGTGAGGTGTTTTGAGTGTTGTAAAAGTTTTATTTTTTGTTTTAGTGAGAATTTCGATCCAACAAAGTGGTATCAGAGCAAGGCTAAGTGTCTTGTAATATACCAAATCGAAGCTCTCGACGAGAGGAGCACAACGCCGCAAAAATCATCCCAATCGGAGGTTCCACGCGCCCGCACGCTCCGCCGGAAAATCGCTGCAGAAAACTGAGTCAACTCAAACGAGTTGAACCGGGTTAACAGACCGAGCCGAGCCGAGCCGCTGCTGACAAAAGCCAAACAGGTCCCGTTGACCGAGTTGACCGTTGACTTTGATCGTTGACCGAGTTGACCGTTGACTTTGACCGTTGACCAAAAGTTGACTTTTTGGCTCAAGTTCCGGTTGAAGTTTCTCGACGTTCTGAATCCATCCGTGCAATCAGAATTTCGAAATTCTAAACATATTAAAAGGTATGGCTAATGGTATGGTATCCTTCCAAGTTCCAACACTCAAGAATGACAACTATGATAATTGGAGTATCAAAATGAAAGCACTTCTTGGAACACACGATGTCTGGGAGGTCGTAGAAAATGGCTACACCGAATCAGAAGATGAGTCGACACTATCCCAAACTCAAAAGGATAGTTTAAAAGACTCAAGGAAGAGAGATAAAAAGGCTCTCTATCTCACCTATCAAGCATTAGATGATGATGGCTTTGAGAAAATTTCAAGTGCAAAGTCCGCTAAAGAAGCGTGGAATAAGCTACAAACCTCTTGCAAAGGATCTGAACAAGTGAAGAAAGTTCGTCTTCAGATTTTAAGAGGTGAGTTTGAATCATTATATATGAAAGCATCTGAATCTATTTCTGACTACTTCATAAGAGTGTTAACCGTTTCTAATCAATTAAAAAGAAACGGTGAGACACTGGAAGATACCAGAATAATAGAGAAGATACTCCGCTCGTTGGATTCCAAATTTGAATATATCGTTGTGACGATAGAAGAGACTAAAGATTTGACAACCATGACAATTGATCAACTTCAAGGATCGTTGCAAGCTTACGAAGAAAAGCATAAAAGGAAGCAAGGTATCAATGAACAACTCCTCAAGTCCCAACTCAAAGAGAAGGAAGAAATCCAAAGCCACGAGAGATACCAACGTGGTCGAGGCAGAGGAAGAAGCCGAGGACGAGGTACAGGTCGTGGTCGTGGACGAGGTTGGAATTATAACAACAACAATTCCAACAATAGCCATGAGAGAGGAGAAAATTCAACAAGAGGTCGTGGGAGAGCCAATTCGAACACGAGGTACGAAAAATCTCAAGTTCAGTGTTATAATTGTCAGAAATTTGGACATTATGCTTCAGAATGTAGAGCTCTAAATAACAAGGTTAAAGAGAAGACAAATTTTATGGAAGCAAGAGCAGAGGAGAAAGAAATTCTGTTATTAGCACATAGAGGCAATGATGGTGACCAAGAGAATACTTGGTATCTCGACACTGGTGCGAGCAACCAGATGTGTGGAAGGAAAAACATGTTCATAGAGCTCAACGAATCTGTGAGTGGCAATGTCTCATTTGGAGATAGTTCTAAAATTTCGGTGGAAGGGAAAGGTAACATTCTTATTCGTGCTAAAGATGGTAGTCACCAATTGATTTTAAATGTTTATTATGTGCCCAACATGACAAGCAACATCTTGAGTTTAGGTCAAGTTTTAGAAAAAGGCTATGATATTCACATGAAAGATTGTAGTCTTTTTATAAGAGATGACATAGGAAATTTAATTGCTAAAGTGAAAATGTCAAAGAATAGAATGTTTTCGTTGAACATTCAAAATGATGTTGCAAAGTGTTTGAAAGCTTGTTACAAAGATGCATCATGGTTATGGCATCTTCGATTTGGGCATCTCAACTTTGGAGGATTGGAAATGTTGTCTAAGAAGGAAATGGTGAGAGGACTACCTCGTATTAATCATCCTGACTAACTTTGTGAAGGGTGTCTACTTGGGAAGCAATTCAGAAAAGGTTTCCCAAAACAGTCAGAATCAAGAGCCAAGAAACCACTCGAGCTCATCCATACTGATGTGTGCGGTCCAATCAAGCCAAGCTCTCTCGGTAACAGTAATTATTTCCTTCTCTTCATTGATGATTTTTCAAGAAAAACGTGGGTATATTTCTTGAAACAGAAATCAGAAGTCTTTGAAGTATTCAAGAAATTTAAAACTGCTGTGGAGAAAGAAAGTGGCTACCAGATAAAAGCAATGAGATCTGATCGAGGAGGAGAGTTCACCTCAAAAGAGTTCCAAGAGTTCTGCGAAGCAAATGGAATCCGACGTCCTCTAACTGTTCCGAGATCCCCTCAGCAAAACGGTGTTGCAGAAAGAAAGAACAGAACAATTCTCAATATGGCACGAAGTATGCTGAAAAGCAAAAGATTACCGAAGGAATTTTGGGCGGAAGCCGTAGCTTGCGCAGTATACCTATCAAATCGATCTCCAACAAGAAGTGTGTTGGGAAAGACATAACAAGAAGCATGGAATGGAAGGAAGCCAGGTATTTCCCACCTGAGAGTCTTTGGAAGCATAGCTCATGTACATGTACCAGACGAGAGAAGAAGTAAGCTTGATGACAAAAGTGAGAAGTTCATCTTCATTGGGTACGATAATTACTCTAAAGGCTACAAGCTGTATAATCCAAACAATAGAAAGACTATCATCAGCCGTGATGTTGTATTCGATGAAGAAAGCACATGGAATTGGAAAACACATGATGAAGATTACAGTTTCCTTCCCCACTTTGAAGAAGAGAAGGATGAGCAACCAAGAGTGGAGCAAGCAGAACAAGAACCCACTACACCACCAGCATCACCAGCCTCAACAGATAATGGAAACTCACCACCATCATTTCTGAATGAAAGAGATGTGGAGCGTACAAGAAGCCTACAAGATCTTTATGAGGTAACTGAACAACCTGATAATCTCACACTTTTCTGTCTCTTTGCTGATTCCGAACCAGTGAGCTTTGAAGAAGCTGTGCAAAATAAGAAGTGGAAAGATGCAATGAATGAAGAAATCAAGTCCATTGAAAAGAATGATACTTGGAAGCTCGTAATACTTCCAAAAGGACACAAAGCAATTGGTGTCAAATGGGTGTACAAGATAAAAAGAAATGCTCAGGGAGAGATAGAAAAACACAAGGCAAGACTTGTTGCAAAAGGCTATAGTCAAAAAGCTGGAATTGACTATGATGAGGTATTTGCTCCTGTTGCTCGATTAGAAACTATAAGACTAATAATTTCTTTGGCAGCTCAGAATAAGTGGAAGATTCATCAGATGGATGTAAAATCCGCTTTTCTAAATGAAGTCCTTGAAGAAGAAGTCTACATTCAGCAACCATCAGGCTATGAAGTCAAAGGCCACGAAGACAAGGTTCTAAAACTAAAGAAAGCTCTTTACGGGTTGAAGCAAGCACCAAGGGCATGGAACAATCGGATTGGCAAATACTTCAAAGAGAATGGCTTCACCAAATGTCCTCATGAACATGCTCTCTACATCAAATTCAAAGATGGAGATGTTTTGATTGTATGTTTGTATATGGATGATTTAATTTTCACCGGTAATAATCCAAGTTTTTTTTAAGAATTCAAGAAAGCAATGGCCAAGGAATTCGAGATGACCGACATCGGATTGATGACATACTACCTTGGTATAGAAGTCAAGCAAAATGAAGATGGCATCTTTATCTCCCAAGAAAGCTATGCAATGGAGATACTTAAGAAATTCAAGTTGGATGATTGCAATCCAATAAGCACACCGGTGGAATGTGGAGTCAAACTGTCTAAGCATGATGAAGCAGAAAAGGTGGATCCAACACTCTTTAAGAGTTTGGTTGGAAGTTTGAGGTACTTGACTTGTACAAGACCTGACATCCTTTATGCAGTTGGACTGGTGAGTCGTTATATGGAGAATCCAATAACTACCCATTTCAAGGCAGCTAAGAGAATCTTTCGCTATATCAAAGGTACAATTGACTTTGGCTTGTTCTATTCAATTTCAAATGACTTCAAACTTGTTGGATATAGCGATAGCGATTGGGGTGGAGATACAGATGATAGAAAGAGCACCAGTGGGTTTGCATTCTTCATGGGAAACACAGCTTTCACATGGATGTCAAGGAAGCAACCCATTGTCACACTATCCACCTGTGAAGCCGAATACGTAGCTGCTACTTCGTGTGTTTGTCATGCAATTTGGCTCAGAAATTTACTGAAGGAATTAAGCTTGCCACAAGAAGAACCAACTGAGATTTGTGTAGACAATAAGTCAGCCATCGCCTTAGCAAAGAATCCGGTGTTCCATGACAGAAGCAAACATATCGATACTCGTTATCACTTCATACGAGAATGCATAGCAAAAAGAAATGTGCAAATGGAATACGTAAGGTCAAAGGATCAGATCGCAGATATCTTCACCAAACCACTAAAGTTTGAAGATTTTGCGAGATTAAGAAGTTTGCTTGGCATGGTAAAACAAGTTTAAGAGGGGGTGTTGAAAATATAAACTTGTTTTGAGCAAGCCCATTTCCAAGCCCATTACCAAGCCCAAGTCCATCAAGAAGAACCTTATAAGGTTAGGTGTAAGGTTAGGTGAGTCAATAATACAATTTAAAATATTTGTTTGGTTGGTGAAATTGTGTGGTTAGGATTTATTTGTATTTGTTAATTTGAATGGTTTAGATTAATTTTCTAGCACTATATATAGCCCCTCTTGCATGAGGTCTAAGCATCACAAAGAAGAAGAAAACATAAGAGAAGCAAAGCTTCTAGTGAGTGTGTGAGAAACAAAGCAAAGCTTTGTATTGTGAGGTGTTTTGAGTGTTGTAAAAGTTTTATTTTTTGTTTTAGTGAGAATTTCGATCCAACAAAAACTTGGCTACATCCCTGCTCTCTCTTGAGTTTTTGTATGTAAGGAGGCCGGTGATTAAAATACATTAAATTGGATTTATCATTAACTACTCCAAAAATTTGTTGATTTGCATGCAGAAAGTGAAACATTCAAAATCTGATCACATTGTTAATGCAAAACATTCATTTGTTATTTAACCTCATTACTAAAACATGGTCAAATAATGAAAAAATTAGAGAGAATGGAATCCACGATCAATTGCTGAGCCGTCTTCTTTTCCAAAGTAGAAAAGAAATGGGAACATATATTTAACGTGGAATTTGTTATTTATTTATGGTGGTTTAAATTATTTGTTTCTATAGATGAAGTTTTTGTCTTGAATGTGCATGTCGCTACTCTTTTATTAAAAAAATTTTCTCTCCTCTTCTTTTAATAAAAATTCACATAAAAAATTCACGTGTGGGGTGCAACCAGGGGCGAACCCACCATTGGGTCAGGGGGGACACGTGTGTTGTTTTTGGCTTAATTAGCAATCTCACATCTAAAACATAATAAATGGTGGGATGTTTGGTGGACTATAAATAAGTCCTTTAACTAATTAATTTTGTACCCCAAAAATAAACAAGAATTATAAAAGATCCATATATTTGTATTATTCTTGTTTTCTCCTCATATGTTTCTGGGTTTTTTGGATCTTACCCAGATTTTGTAATATTTTGCTTTGGAGCTAGTGGAAGTTTTCAGCAGCGCCCATGGACGTAGGTTTTATACCGAACCACGTAAATTCTGGTGTGTTCTTTCTTTTTTCACTTTGCATTTATTTTTCTGCTTTTCTGCTTTATTAGTATTTGTTATTTATATTTAATAGCTAGCAATTAGTAGTTGTGTATTTGTTTAATTTTCGCTGCGCACAACAAGTGGTATCAGAGCCCTAGGTTTCGATTGATCTGGAAAATTGTCTAGGGCATTAGCTAGCTATTAAATATTTGTTTGTAGAGCTTCGGTGTTATTTTGGAATAGTTACAATTTAGGGAAGCTCTGTCAAAAAGACTATAATTGTCTAAGGAGACTGGATTTTAAGTGGGACCGTTTGTGACCCCTCCAGCCTTTCCTGAGAGCTTACCTTTTGAGTACTATTCATTTGATCACCAAGCTATTGGCATAAAAACTTTTGGTGTAAAGCAGAAATGTCTTCATCTTCACATGTAAAAATTGAAGTAGAGAAATTTGATGGTCGAAATAATTTTGGCCTATGGCAAAGCGAAGTTACGGACGTCTTGTATCAACAAGATTTGGATATTGTTCTGGAAGAAACAAGACCAGAGAATATTGAGGAAAAAGATTGGGAGAGGCAAAATGCGAAGGCATGTTGTTTAATTCGCTCATGTCTCTGTAGAGAGCAGAAGTATCCGTTCATGAAAGAAACCTCTGCTAGTAAATTGTGGAAGGCGTTAGAGAACAAATATATGAAGAGAAGCAATGAGAATCGGCTATATTTGTTGAAGAGGTTGTACCGTCTTCAGTTGAAACCAGGTTTGAATATCAATGACCATATTGATAATTTCAACCGTTTGTTAGCTGATTTGTTGAATTTGGATGAAACCTTCAAAGATGAGCAGAAGGCCATGCTGTTAATAGGATCTCTTCCTGATGAGTTAGATCATTTGTGCATTACACTTATTCATGAGAAAGAAAAATTATCCATTGAAGAAGTGTGTACAGCTTTGCTTAATTATGAAATTCGTAAGAAAGATCAGAAAGAGAATAGGGATGAATCAGTAGAGGCGCTTACAGTTAGAGGAAGAAGTAAGAGTCGGAAACAGGAAAGAAGGAGCAGATCACAGTCAAGAAAAAGACATGATAAAGATGAATGTGCCTTTTTTCATGAGAAAGGGCATTGGAAGAAAGATTGTCCGAAGCTACAGAAGAAAGATAAGGGCAAGGGTAAAGCTACTTCCGATGTATATGTAGCCGAACATGAGGAAGAAGATTTTGTGTTGGTTAGTCTATCATCAACATCTGGATCTGGTGAGTGGATTTTAGATTCGGGTTGTACTTATCACATGTGTCCACATAAGGAATGGTTCTTCAACTTCGAAGAGCTAGATGGTGGAATTGTGCTCATGGGTAATGATAACTCATGCAAAACGAAGGGGATAGGTTCAATTCGATTGAAGAATCACGATAGATCAACCAAATTTTTGACAGAAGTTCGGTATGTTCCAGATTTGAAGAAGAATCTCATATCATTGGGAGCCTTAGAATCTAAAGGCTACACGGTATCTATCAGAGATGGAATTATGAGAGTTGTATATGGGGCTTTGGTGGTAATGAAAGGTACAAGGAAGAACAACTTGTACTACTACAATGGTAGTACAATTACTAAATCAGCAGCAGTAGTATCATAGAAGGATGTTGATTCAGATATGATCAGGTTATGGCATATGCGTCTGGGACATGCAGGTGAGAAAGCTTTAAGCAGTTTGGTGAATCAAGGCTTGTTGAAAGGAGTAAACACCTACAAGTTAGATTTTTGTGAACATTGTGTTCTGGGAAAGCAGACGAGAGTGAAGTTTGCAACTGCAGTTCATGATACTAAAGGTATTTTGGATTCTGTTCACTCTGATGTGTGGGGACCCACTAAGACAGCCTCCTTGGGTGGTAAACACTATTTTGTTACATTTGTTGATGACTTTTCCAGAAGAGTTTGGGTATACACAATGAAGAAAAATGATGATGTACTTGGGATTTTCCTTAATTGGAAAAAGATGATTGAGACTCAGACTGGGAGAAAGATTAAGTACCTCAGAACAGATAATAGAGGTGAATATTGCAGTAAATCTTTTCGAGAGGTCTGTCAAGATGCGGGTATTGTACATCATTTTACAGTTAGACACACACCACAACAGAATGGGGTGGCAGAACTCATGAACCGAACGTTGCTGGAGAAAGTTCAGTGTATGTTGTCCAATGCTGGGTTGGGCAAGGAGTTTTGGGCTGAGGCAGTGACTTATGCATGTCATCTCATTAATCGCTTACCGTCAACAGCGATCGGTGGTAGAATTCCATTGGAGGTATGGTCTGGAAAGCCTGTTACTGATTATGATTCTTTACATGTCTTTGGTTGTTCTGCTTATTATCATGTAAATGAATCTAAATTGGATCCGAGAGCAAAGAAAGCTATATTTGTGGGGATGTCTTCAGGGGTGAAAGGGTATCGTCTTTTATATCCTAATTCGAAGAAGATAATCTTCAGCAAGGATGTTACTTTTGATGAGTCTTCGATGCTGAAAAAGAAAATAGAAGATATTGTCGAGGGTAATCCGCAATAGGTGGAGTCTACTCGGAAGCAGGTGGAGTTTTTTCAGAAACAGATAGAGTCAACAAAAAATCCAGCTAGAATTGTTGATGCAGATGATGACACTCCTATGATAGAGGAAGTTACTGAAGAAGAAGGAGAAGAAGAGGTTCCTACCCAAGAACCTTCACAGCAACAAGAATCAATTGCAATAAATAGGCCAAGACGTGAGATTCGCAGACCTGCTCGTTTTGCTGATATGGTGGCCTATGCACTTCCAATTGTAGATGATGATGTTCCTTCCACTTACAGAGAAGCAGTCCAATGTTCTGAAGATGATAAGTGGAAGAAAGCTATGGATGAAGAAATGCAGTCTCTTCGGAAGAATGAAACTTGGGAGCTAGCTCAACTACCGAAGAATAAAAAGGCAATTGGGTGCAAATGGGTATTTACTAAGAAAGAGAGATTTCCAAACAAAGAAGATGTTCGCTACAAGGCAAGGTTGGTGGTGAAAGGTTACGCTCAGAAGGAAGGGATTGACTACAATAAGGTATTTTCTCCAATTGTGAAACACTCTTCCATTAGAATTCTATTGGCCCTTGTAGCTCAATTGGATTTGGAACTAGTTCAAATGGATGTAAAAACTGCATTTTTACATGGTGATTTGGAAGAGGAAATCTATATGACTTAGCCAGATGGATTCAAGGTTGCTGGAAAAGAAAATTGGGCTTGCAAATTGAAGAAATCGCTTTATGGTTTGAAACAGTCTCCGAGACAATGGTACAAGCGATTTGATCAATTTATGATAGGACAAGAGTACACCAGAAGCAAATTTGATAATTGCGTATACTTTCGAAGGCTACAAGATGATTCCTTCATCTATTTGCTCTTATATGTTAATGATATGCTGATAGCTTCTAAGAGCAAAGTGGAGATTGAGAAGCTGAAGACTCAGTTGAGTTCAGAGTTTGAAATGAAGGATTTGGGTGAAGTTAAGAAGATTCTCGATATGGAGATTAGCAGAGATAGAGGAAAAGGCAAGGTTTGTTTGACTCAGAAGCAATATCTGATGAAGGTATTACTGCGTTTTGGTGTATCTGAACAATCAAAACCTGTAAGTACGCCACTTGCTCCTCATTTCAAGTTAAGTGCATCATTATCTCCGAGTACTGATGAAGAACGAGAGTATATGTCTCGTGTTCCGTATTCTAATGCGGTTGGTAGTCTGATGTATGCTATGGTGTGTACAAGACCTGACATTTCGCAAGCAGTTGGAGTTGTGAGCAGGTATATGCATGATCCTGGTAAAGGACATTGGCAAGCTGTGAAATGGATTCTACGGTACTTGTTAAAAACCGTAGATTTTGGTTTGGTATTTCAGAAGGAAGATTCACTTGGTCAGTTTGCAATCGGATATGTAGATTCAGATTATGCTGGTGATTTGGATAAACGACGGTCAACTACTGGATATGTATTCACTCTTGCGAGAGCTCCTGTAAGTTGGAAGTCTACTTTACAGTCAACAGTTGCTTTGTCTACGACAGAAGCAGAGTATATGGCATTGACAGAGGCTGTGAAGGAAGCAATTTGGTTACAAGGATTACTGGTAGAGTTGGGAATGGGACAGAAGAATATTGCTATTTACTCGGATAGTCAAAGTGTCATTCATTTAGCAAAGAATCCGGTATTCCATGTTCGCACCAAGCATATTGATGTCCGATATCACTTTGTGCGGGAAATTCTGAGTGAAGGGTCGATTCTCTTACAGAAAATTGGGACTGCTGATAATCCTGCAGATATGATGACCAAAGTGGTGACAGCAATCAAGTTCAACTATTGTTTGGACTTGATCAACATTTTGAAAGTCTAAAAAGACATATATGAAGGCATTGCTGAAGGCTAATACGCCAAAGTGGAGATTTGTTGTTTTTGGCTTAATTAGCAATCCCACATCTAAAACATAACAAATGGTGGGATGTTTGGTGGACTATAAATAAGTCCTTTAGCTAATTGATTTTGTACCCCAAAAATAAACAAGAATTGTAAAAGATCCATATATTTGTATTATTCTTGTTTTCTCCCCATATGTTTCTGGGTTTTTTGGATCTTACTCAGATTTTGTAATATTTTGCTTTGGAGCTAGTGGAAGTTTTCAGCAGCGCCCGTGGACGTAGGTTTTATACCGAACCACGTAAATTCTGGTGTGTTCTTTCTTTTTTCGCTTTGCATTTATTTTTCTGCTTTTCTGCTATATTAGTATTTGTTATTTATATTTAATAGCTAGCAATTAGTAGTTGTGTATTTGTTTAATTTCCGCTGCGCACAACAACGTGCCTCCCTGAAATTTTTTAAAAATTAATTAAGTTTAGTATTTAAATATATACATCTAATTTGGCAATATGACATTAGCACAAAATAGCGCTGTTGGTTGCACGCGCTCTTTTCTCTCATGAGGTCATGGGTTACATTCAAGAGATTTTGCTTTTTCTCCATTTTCAGTCATTTAATATATTATATAAAAGACATTCCAAAATCAAGCACAAGCACATGCTAGTTTTGATGGTTGTGCTTACTTTCTATTTTAGGGAAACCATGGTTCAATCCCCTTTAGAGTCATTATTGCCACTTTTTATTTTTTTTCTAATTTTTTATTCACTCCTAATACTTGTTTTGTTCATAAATATGTGCATGTGTTTCTTTTTTTTTTTTTGGCATAGACCATATTTTTCTTTCATCCACCATGATTCAATTTCCTTCTCTATTAAAACATGTTACTTTTTCTTAATTTTTTTTCTATTACGATTCAATCAGTTTCCTCATCAAACATGTTTTTTCTTTTTACTCTCTCTCTCTCTTTTTTTTTTTTTTTTCTGCATTATTACAAACTGATCTTCAAATATAAAATAATTTGACTTCACAAATTATTATACTTATTTCAATTTTTTTTTTATTGCAAATTATATTATGTTTACCCGAATTAAGAAATAAAACATATAGTATTATTTAATCTTAATAGGTCTTGGTTTACTCATGATTATTTGGTGTAAATTATTATTCTTTTACATAAATTATTTTATATGATAAAATTCATAAATAAAAATACTCAAATGAATTATAATTGTTTTTATCTTTTATTTTTATTTTACTTTACTTTGTTATAAATCACATACATTTATTAGATAAAAGAATATAAATGTAAAGTGATTACTAACTTTAATAATAAATATATATAGTTTGATTACATACATTTATTTACAATCATATCATCATAAAGAAGACATATCCCTAAATTAAGTTTTTATTCATTTTTTTAAGTAATATGAAATATAAACTTCTCTCACTAAGAAAAATGAAATTAATGCACAATCAACTCACAATTAGCATGCTTTCGTTTTTATACTTGTATTAAAATTATTATTTTAAGAAATTTTGTTTATAAATTTGTAAGAAATAAAACTACATATCCTCTACTGGTTATATATTTTAAATATTTTTATTTCATATAACATCATTCTAACAATTGAAGGAAATATTATACAGAAAATTTCATATAATTTACTTTTTTGATGTTATAATTATTATATAAAAATGCTCCCCCTTACATAAATTTCTAGGTCCGCCACTGGGTGCAACACTTGTAGGTTGTAATAAAAACACGGTGGTATCTTCTAGGTTCATCTTTACATATTAAAAAAATAATAATAATAATAAATAAATAAATAAAAATCTGTGGGCGGCGTGGGTGGTGATTTGAAGTGCTCCAAATTTTGTTGATTTGATGCACATAGTGAAAGATCTAGAGTCCAACTGCATTGTAACTGCAAAATATTCAAATCACCTCGTTGGTAAAACATGGTGAAATAGCACCAATGATCAAAAGTAATGGCACTATTGATCCACTTTGGAGTCCATAGGTCTCCAATCATTCGAATAATTTTAAAAAAAGTTGTATGTATACGATTTAATAATAGCAATTAAGAATTTAAAATTAAATATGTTATGTTGATTTGACTACTTTACTAATTGAGTAAAATTATCCATCAATACTAACCCTTTGATAAAGGTGATTATTGAAAAAATCCAATAATTGTTATTAATGGGTAACCTTATCAAACTTATAAGATAGTAAAATCCTATATTATAACATCAATGTGATAATTTAATTGGATCGAAGTTTCTATTCTTAATTTAATTTCTATTACATTATTTATAAATAAAAAATTGTCAGGAATTAAAATAGTGGACTTTTCCTTTTCTTTTAATGCTGGGAAAACTAAAACAAGAGACTAACAATAAAGGGAGTCATTTTTTATGGTGGTTGAGTTTGTTTTGTTTATTTATTTTTTATTTTCTCTTTTCTAAATAAAATGATCACTGTTAACTGTGCTTGTGGCACCCGAAGCACTTCTTAATTTTATCTTTGTACACTTAAAACATGGTGATCAAATGTTAGATTTGTTATCTACTGCAAAGATTGACTCGTTATTAATTTGACGACAAGGTCCAGATAAAAATCTAGTCATATTTTAATTGCAAATGCTAATCTTGTATATTAATAATTTAATTTGAACATATTAATAATTTATTCTCACCTTTTTCATTAATAAATACAGTTGTGATCTGATCATTTTAACACACTGGCAATTCACAAGTAATTATAACTCAATAGAATAAGAAAGGAAAAAATGGAGAGTTTGAGAGAGGTATTTAAACACCCAGATGAACTTTATGTTAGATCGAAATTCTCACTAAACAAAATTAAAACTTTTACAACACTCAAAACACCTCACAATACAAAGCTTTGCTTTGTTTCTCACACACTCACTAGAAGCTTTGCTTCTCTTATATTTTCTTCTTCTTTGTGATGATAAAACCTCATGCAAGAGGGGTTATATATAGTGCTAGAAAATTAATCTAAACCATTCAAATTAACAAATACAAATAAATCCTAACCACACAATTTCACCAACCAAACAAATACTTTTAAATTGCATTATTGACTCACCTAACCTTACACCTAACCTTAGAAGGTTCTTCTTGATGGACTTGGGCTTGGTAATGGGCTTGCTCAAAAACAAGTTTATATTTTTAACACCCCCACTTAAACTTGTTTTACCATGCCAAACAAACTTCTTAATCTCGTAAAATCTTCAAACTTTAGTGGTTTGGTGAAAATATCTGCGATCTGATCCTTTGACCTTACGTATTCCATTTGCACATTTCCTTTTGCTATGCATTCTCGTATGAAGTGATAACGAGTATCGATATGTTTGCTTCTGTCATGGAACACCGGATTCTTTGCTAAGGCGATGGCTGACTTATTGTCTACACAAATCTCAGTTGGTTCTTCTTGTGGCAAGCTTAATTCCTTCAATAAATTTCTGAGCCAAATTGCATGACAAACACACGAAGTAACAGCTACGTATTCGGCTTCACAAGTGGATAGTGTGACAATCGGTTGCTTTCTTGACATCCATGTGAAAGCTGTGTTTCCCATGAAGAATGCAAACCCACTGGTGCTCTTTCTATCATCTGTATCTCCACCCCAATCGCTATCGCTATATCCAACAAGTTTGAAGTCATTTGAAATTGAATAGAACAAGCCAAAGTCAATTGTACCTTTGATATAGCGAAGGATTCTCTTAGCTGCCTTGAAATGGGTAGTTATTGGATTCTCCATATAACGACTCACCAGTCCAACTGTATAAATGATGTCAGGTCTTGTACAAGTCAAGTACCTCAAACTTCCAACCAAACTCTTAAAGAGTGTTGGATCCACTTTTTCTGCTTCATCATGCTTAGACAGTTTGACTCCACATTCCACCGGTGTGCTTATTGGATTGCAATCATCCAACTTGAATTTCTTAAGTATCTCCCTTGCATAGCTTTCTTGGGAGATAAAGATGCCATCTTCATTTTGCTTGACTTCGATACCAAGGTAGTATGCCATCAATCCAATGTCGATCATCTCGAATTCCTTGGCCATTGCTTTCTTGAATTCTTCAAAAAAACTTGGATTATTACCGGTGAAGATTAAATCATCCACATACAAACATACAATCAAAACATCTCCATCTTTGAATTTGATGTAGAGAGCATGTTCATGAGGACATTTGATGAAGCCATTCTCTTTGAAGTATTTGTCAATCCGATTGTTCCATGCCCTTGGTGCTTGCTTCAACCCGTAAAGAGCTTTCTTTAGTTTTAGAACTTTGTCTTCGTGGCCTTTGACTTCATAGCCTGATAGTTGCTGAATGTAAACTTCTTCTTCAAGGACTCCATTTAGGAAGGTGGATTTTACATCCATCTGATGAATCTTCCACTTATTCTGAGCTGCCAAAGAAATTATTAGTCTTATAGTTTCTAATCGAGCAACAGGAGCAAATACCTCATCATAGTCAATTCCAGCTTTTTGACTATAGCCTTTTGCAACAAGTCTTGTCTTGTGTTTTTCTATCTCTCCCTTAGCATTTCTTTTTATCTTGTACACCCATTTGACACCAATTGCTTTGTGTCCTTTTGGAAGTATAACGAGCTTCCAAGTATCATTCTTTTCAATAGACTTGATTTCTTCATTCATTGCATCTTTCCACTTCTTATTTTGTACAGCTTCTTCAAAGCTCACTGGTTCGGAATCAACAAAGAGACAGAAAAGTGTGAGATTATCAGGTTGTTCAGTTACCTCATAAAGATCTTGCAGGTTTCTTGTACGCTCCACATCTCTTTCATTCAGAAATGATGGTGGTGAGTTTCCATTATCTGTTGAGGCTGGTGATGCTGGTGGTGTAGTGGGTTCTTGTTCTGCTTGCTCCATTCTTGGTTGCTCCTCCTTCTCTTCTTCAAAGTAGGGAAGGAAACTGTAATCTTCATCATGTGTTTTCCAATTCCATGTGGTTTCTTCATCAAATACAACATCACGGCTGATGATAGTCCTTCCATTGTTTGGATTATACATCTTGTAGCCTTTAGAATAATTATCGTACCCAATGAAGATGAACTTCTCACTTTTGTCATCAAGCTTACTTCTTCTCTCGTCTGGTACATGTACATGAGCTATGCTTCCAAAGACTCTTAGGTGGGAAATACCTAGCTTCCTTCCATTCCATGCTTCTTGTGGTGTCTTTCCCAACACACTTTTTGTTAGAGATCGATTTGATAGGTATACTGCGCAAGCTACAGTTTCCGTCCAAAATTCCTTCGGTAATCTTTTGCTTTTCAGCATACTTCGTGCTATATTGAGAATTGTTCTGTTCTTTCTTTCTGCAACACCGTTTTGTTGAGGGGATCTCGGAACGGTTAGAGGACGTCTGATTCCATTTGCTTCGCAGAACTCTCGGAACTCTTTTGAGGTGAACTCTCCTCCTCGATCAGATCTCATTGCTTTTATCTGGTAGCCACTTTCTTTCTCCACAGCAGTTTTAAATTTCTTGAATACTTCAAAGACTTCTGATTTCTGTTTCAAGAAATATACCCACGTTTTTCTTGAAAAATCATCAATGAAGAGAAGGAAATAGTTACTATTACCGAGAGAGCTTGGCTTGATTGGACCGCACACATCAGTATGGATGAGCTCGAGTGGTTTCTTGGCTCTTGATTCTAACTGTTTTGGGAAACCTTTTCTGAATTGCTTCCCAAGTAGACACCCTTCACAAAGTTGGTCAGGATGATTAATACGAGGTAGTCCTCTCACCATTTCCTTCTTAGACAACATTTCCAATCCTCCAAAGTTGAGATGCCCAAATCGAAGATGCCATAACCATGATGCATCTTTGTAACAAGCTTTCAAACACTTTGCAACATCATTTTGAATGTTCAACGAAAACATTCTATTCTTTGACATTTTCACCTTAGCAATTAAATTTCCTATGTCATCTCTTATAAAAAGACTACAATCTTTCATGTGAATATCATAGCCTTTTTCTAAAAGTTGACCTAAACTCAAGATGTTGCTTGTCATGTTGGGCACATAATAAACATTTGAAATCAATTGGTGACTACCATCTTTAGCACGAATAAGAATGTTACCTTTTCCTTTCACCGGAATTTTAGAACTATCTCCAAATGAGACATTACCACTCACAGATTCGTTGAGCTGTATGAACATGTTTTTCCTTCCACACATGTGGTTGCTCGCACCAGTGTCAAGATACCAAGTATTCTCTTGGTCACCATCATTGCCTCTATGTGCTAATAACAGAATTTCTCTCTCCTCAGTTCTTGCTTCCACAAAATTAGTCTTTTCTTCAACCTTGTTATTTGGAGTTCTACATTCTGAAGCATAATGTCCAAACTTCTGACAATTATAACACTGAACTTGAGATTTTTCGTACCTCGTGTTCGAATTGGCTTTCCCACGACCTCTTGTTGACTTTTCTCCTCTCTCATAGCTATTGTTGGAATTGTTGTTGTTATAATTCCAACCTCGTCCACGACCACGACCTGTACCTCGTCCTCGGCTTCTTCCTCTGCCTCGACCACGTTGGTATCTCTCGTGGCTTTGGATTTCTTCCTTCTCTTTAAGTTGGGACTTGAGGAGTTGTTAATTGATACCTTGCTTCCTTTTATGCTCTTCTTCGTAAGCTTGCAACGATCCTTGAAGTTGCTCAATTGTCATGGTTATCAAATCTTTAGTCTCTTCTATCGTCACAACGATATATTCAAATTTGGAATCCAACGAGCGGAGTATCTTCTCCATTATTCTGGTATCTTCCAGTGTCTCACCGTTTCGTTTTAATTGATTAGAAACGGTCAACACTCTTGTGAAGTAGTCAGAAATAGATTCAGATGCTTTCATATGTAATGATTCAAACTCACCTCTTAAAATCTGAAGACGAACTTTCTTCACTTGTTCGGATCCTTTGCAAGAGGTTTGTAGCTTCTTCCATGCTTCTTTAGCGGACTTTGCACTTGAAATTTTCTCAAAGCCATCATCATCTAATGCTTGATAGATGAGATAGAGAGCCTTTTTGTCTCTCTTCCTTGAGTCTTTTAAACTATCCTTTTGAGTTTGGGATAATGTCAACTCATCTTCTGATTCGGTGTAGCCCTTTTCTACGACCTCCCAGACATCGTGTGCTCCAAGAAGTGCTTTCATTTTGATACTCCAATTATCATAGTTGTCGTTATTGAGTGTTGGAACTTGGAAGGATACCATACCATTAGCCATACCTTTTAATATGTTCAGAATTTCGAAATTCTGATTGCACGGATGGATTCAGAACGTCGAGAAACTTCAACCGGAATTTGAACCAAAAAGTCAACTTTTGGTCAACGATCAAAGTCAACGGTCAACTAGGTCAACGGTCAAAGTCAACGGCCAACTCGGTCAACGGGACCTGTTTGGCTTTTGTCAGCAGCGGCTCGGCTCGGCTCGGATTCGGCTTGGCTCGGCTCGGCTTGACTCGGCTCGGATCAACTCGACTCGGCTCGGCTCGGCTCGGTCTGGCTCGGCTCGGTCTGTTAACCCGGTTCAACTCGTTTGAGTTGACTCAGTTTTCTGCAGCGATTTTTCGACGGCGCGTGCGGGCGCGTGGGACCTCTGATTGGGGTGATTTTTGTGGCGTTGTGCTTCTCTCGTTGAGAGCTTCGATTTGGTATATTATAAGACACTTAACCTTGCTCTGATACCACTTTACTGGATCGAAATTCTCACTAAAGCAAAATTAAAACTTTTACAACACTCAAAACACCTCACAATACAAAGCTTTGCTTTGTTTCTCACACACTCACTAGAAGCTTTGCTTCTCTTATATTTTCTTCTTCTTTGTGATGATAAAACCTCATGCAAGAGGGGCTATATATAGTGCTAGAAAATTAATCTAAACCATTCAAATTAACAAATACAAATAAATCCTAACCACACAATTTCACCAACCAAACAAATACTTTTAAATTGCATTATTGACTCACCTAACCTTACACCTAACCTTAGAAGCTTCTTCTTGATGGACTTGGGCTTGGTAATGGGCTTGCTCAAAAACAAGTTTATATTTTCAACACTTTACTACTTGGTGAAGCTGAAAATGGTTTTGAGAGGTGTAGAGAAACATAATCCACCAGAGCCACATTGGGCATTTTGTTATAGTATGATTTACAAATTCCTTCACAATGCTCTCATTTTTCAACAATTTGAGACCAACATTAGAGACGCTGTAAGTTTGAACCAACATATGTGACAAAAACAATTGCAGTCATGATTAAATCATATTGTAGTACTGATACAATATTGTATATTTAATTATGTAGGTATGCATATTTTATTTGGTTCTTTGAGTCCTTGACACTATTGGTTTGTTCCACTATCCCTTAACCTAATTATTTTTTTCATGCTAACTAATTGTATATACTTTCGACTTCATATATGAGTAGGTCTTTTTTTAAAAAAAAAAAAAAGATTTTTCCTCTTGCAGTTTGAATTAATACTCAAAATCTCATTTATTTTCTATGAACAAAAGGGATTTTGAGTGCTAATTCAAACTATAGGAGGAAAACACTATTTCCCCTTTTTTCGTGGTGTAGAAACAATGTTGTAATTGAAATATTGCTAGTAATATCATCACTTTTTTTGTTTTTTTTTTTGGGTGTGTAGAGGATGACATAGGTGCACCTACAGAGGTCAAAGTGCCTATATTCATTGATTTTTACTATCATTTGTATGACCCTGACGGGCATTTTCATGTAAGTTGCTCTCTCTCTTTATATATAGATAAATATATACACACACCCATCTTTGTATGATCGGGAGTCAATAATCTTTGTTAAAAAAATTGTACTTAAATTTTGTATAAAAAAACTCTCTTAATTTTGGGATATATCATATTAGATGTCTTAGTATTTTGAATAAATCTTTGGCTCACCTTTTTTTATCATAATTTGTCATTTTATAATTAAGGTGGTACAAGGAAACTTAACAAAATTCTTATGGACGAATTTCATCATGTTTCAACTGCTTTTATGGAGCTGGAAAAAGGGTTAGTTTGATTTCCTTAATTTACTCCCTTAATATGTTAATATGATTCTCTCCATGCCGTTCTTACATGTAATTTTGTTCTAGTTTTTGCTATTCTCTCTTGATAAGCCAGTGTTTCGCTCTTCATCCATTATCGTGTAGCCACCAGGAGACAACTGTGGATATTACCAAAAGAATGGGTGCTAGGATGGCAAAATTTGTTTGAAAGGAGGTTTGTGAATCAAGTATTATGTACCATTAAATATTTTCCAATTTATTCTTGACATGTATGCTACTTCAATTTTTTACTTTGCATGCATGTGCATGTGTTAGAGTGCATCAAATTAATCATAGATCATGACACAATACACTTTCTTATAATGTTGTAGATAGCAACAACCGAGGACTATGATGAGAATTGCCAGTATTCGGTAGGACTTGTTGAAATAGGGTTGTTCAAGCTTTTCAATACCTCTCCGAAGCAAGATCCGATTCTAGAGAATCTCTGTGGTTCAACATTTATATTTTATCAGGTATTGTTTTGGTATATGGAACAACATACCAATATAGTCTATACCCCTCAACTTTCATTTTTAATACTAACGTTTAAGCATTTAAATTTGCTAACTTAATTTAGAAAAGACACATGATTGAAGATTATTTGGAGTATATCAATGAGATACCAAAGCCACGCATTTTTTGGCCTCGTGAGATATGGAGTTATTGAAGATCTTTGAAACTTGAAACTAAAGTGTTGATGTTGTAACCACAACATATGTTGCAGAAAAATTTTCTATTTCTTTATTTGTTTTTTTTCCTCATTATACAATAAGCAATACACTACTATATATATATTTACACCGGAACTTGTTACACAAGAAAAGTGTAACCTCTCGACTTGATTCTGATTGGTTAAACATTAGCTGAGCTGGATCCTCTGAACTGATTTTCAAGCCAATGCTAGAACATAATCTGATATAGCTGAAGCATCAAGGCTGACATGTTGTTCACACTTTGATCATTACTAACTTATGCATTAGATGTTGATTAAGCTTAACTTGCACAAGTTAGCTTGCTATGTTTTGCTTGTGTAATCTAAACATTCTTCTCAACACTTCCCGTCAAACTCAATGGGGAGTCTGACACATTGAGTTTAGCCCTTGGAAACTAAAATCTAGGAGTTGACAACGACTTAGTAAATACATTTGCTATTTGATCAACTGAAGGCACATGATTAAGTAGAATTTGTTTCTGCATGATCTTTTCTCTAACAAAGTAAAGATCGAACTTAATGTGTTTTTGTTCTTGCATGTAAAACTAGGTTGTTTGCACCCAGATTGTGGGAACTCTTTATTGAGGTACCTTGAGTTCTTGGAGAAGAGATCTTATCCATGTCAGCTCAGCAACTACAGAGGCAAGGCTTCTGTATTTTTGCTTTAGTTGAAGATCTAGATATTGTGTGTTGCTTTTTGGCACTCCAAGCAATAAGGTTTGATCCAAAATATATACAGAACCCTGAAGTAGACTTCCTATCATCCGGATTAGATGCCCAATCAGCATTTAAAAAGCCTACCGGATCATAACATGAATTAGGATTGCTTAACTTGTCAAAGAACAGACCTTGAGTTAAAGATCCTTTTAAGTATCTGAGTATTCTCTTCACAGCCTTCCAATGCTCATCCAAAGGAGATTGCATAAATTGACAAACTTTAGTTATATCAAATGCAATATCAGGCCTTGTAATTGTTACATACTACGATGCCCCAACAACTGATCTATACTCTGCTGCATTGTCAATCGGATTGCCTCTATAAGCTGATAATTGACTTCCTACACTTGCAATCATAGGTGAGGAGTATGTTTTTGCATTTTCCATCTTGGTTTTCTTAAGCAACTCCTCAACATACCTATGCTGTGACAAGTGCAAACCTGTTTTTGTTCTTGGTACTTCAATTCCAAGAAAATAGTTCAACATACCCAGATCCTTCAAAGCAAAAGAATGATTCAACTCTTTAACTAGCTTATCAATTTCTCGCACATCTGAACCAGTAATTATGGTATCATCAACATACACAAGAATGTAAAGGCTGAAATCACTTGTGAACTTACAAAAGAGTGACTGGTCTGCTTTGCTTGAGTTGAACCAAACTAAAAGAGAGTGTTTTTAAACCTGTCAAACTAGGCACTAGGTGCCTGCTTCAGTCTATACAAGGCTTTGTGGAGTTTACAGACTAATTGATTACCATTCCCCTCTTCAATGCTAGGTGGTTGCTGCATAAACACCTTTTCATCAAGAATGCCATTTAGAAAGGCATTATTAACATCCAACTGTCTTAAACTCCAACCATTGGAGACTGTAATGGATAGAATAATTCTCACTGTGACAGGTTTCACCACAGGGCTAAAGGTCTCAGTAAAATCGAAACCTGCAAGTTGATGAAACCCTTTGGTTACAAGTCTAGCTTTGTTTTTAAGAAGAGTTCCATCTGAGTTCCTTTTGATTTTAAAAGCCCACTTACATCCTATAATCTTTCTGCCAGGAGGTGGAGACACTAAAGACCAAGTATGATTGTCCTTAAGAGCCTTGAATTATGCTTGCATCGCTGCTAACCATTTAGGATAAGATAGAGCTTGTTGAAGAGTTGCTGGTTCTGTTTCATATAGAACAGTAATCCAAGCTTTAGGCTTGAATATTCCTGCCTTTGCTCTTGTCACCAGAGGACGTTTATTTTGAATAGTTGAAGGTAAATGTTCAGGAATATCAGCAGCTGATGCAATACTACTTGGAAAACTATCAGCAGATAGTTGTGAATCATATTCAGCATTTGCAGTTTGACTGTAAACTTCAATATCAATATTGTGATCGGACCTTTCTGACCTCTCTTGAGTAGGACTAAGTAATGAAGTGGCTATTGGTGGAAATAAAGAAGGATATGAATGTTGCATATTTCTCTCAGAACTGAAATGATAATTTTATGCAGCTTGTGACATTAAGTTAGCAAAAGGAAATATATCCTCCTTAAAAACCGCATTTCTGGCTATGTACATTCTTCCTTTGGAGTTCATACACTTGTAGCCCTTGTATTGAGTACAATATCCTAGAAAACTACATGGTTCACTTCTATACTCCAGCTTATGATGATTATAAGGCTTGATATGTGGATACACTAAACATCCAAATACCTTAAGGAGTGAATAATCTGGCTCTTTCCATTTAAGCAAGAGAAGGGTGTTTGTCCGTACAACACAGTGGTTGGCATTCTATTAATTAAGTAAGTAGCAGTATTGAATGCTTTTGACCAAAACCGAGAGGGCAATGATGCTTGAGAGAGGAGACTTAAACCTGTTTTAACTATATGTCTATGTTTCCTCTCAATAAGCCCATTTTGTTCATGAGTATAAGGGCAAGAGAGTCTAAAATTGATCCTACAATCTTCCAAAAATGGTTTAAGGACCAAGAATTCTCTTCCATTATCAGTTTGAAGGGTCTTGATTTTGGAAGAGAATTGAACCTCTACTTGAGCTTTAAACACTTTGAAGATTTGAGCAACTTCAGCTTTTGTTTTGAGCAGAAAGAACCGAGTATACCTAATGTATGCGTCAAGAAAACTCACATAAAATCTTAAACCTATTGAAGGTGTAATGGGTGCAGGACCCCATACATCAGTTACAATGAGTTCAAAAGGATAAGAATATGATGTGTTTGATTGTTGAAATGGTTGTGTGTGAGATTTGCTCACTTGACAATCATGACAGAAGAAGGTACTGTTATTGGAAAAGGGAATTTTACATGTATTCAAAATGTTTTTTACAATGGAAGATGAAGAATGTCCCTACCTCATATGCCAAAGAAGTAGAGTAGAACCATATTTATACAAAACTTGTCAAACTTGAAAACATTATTTGCACTAGCTGAAGAAGTATTGGTATTGACAGTGTTTGGTTTATACAATGAGAAATCTTTACATGAACAGAGACCTTGGGTTTTGCATGAGTGAATTGTGAAGACACTTGACTTCTTGAGACCTTCTTGTCTGTGCTTGAACACTGCAAAGGCAAGTCAAGCATATACAACCCATTCCTAAGGACACCTTGAAGAAGAATCTTCTTCGTAGCTTGGTTCTTCACAAGACAAAAACAAAGGTGAAATTCAATAAACACATCATTGTCCTTAACAAATTTGGAGACACTAATGAGATTTTTGGTAATTTAAGGAATGTGCAAAATGTTTTTGAGAAGAAAAGCATGCGTATTAAGATAAAAAGAGTTTGAACCAATTGAGGAGATACTCAAACCTGCTCCATTTCCCATATAAATTCTCTCCTTTTTTTGGAAATTGGACTTGTTCATCAGATTGGATACATCGGATGTGCAGTGGTCAGTTGCTCCGCTATGTGGAAACCACTGAGAGGTTCCAAATGAACTCACATCTGATCTTCCAAAAGTGCCAATATCCTGCCCAGCATACATTGCAACCATGTTTCCAGCATTACCAAGATATGGATTGTTACCATTTCCACCAGATTAAGTCTTGTATTAAGGTTGATAGGACTGATCAAATCTATAGTAACATCTTAGAGCACCATGTCCTAGCCTGTGGCAGATCTGTCAAGTTTGTCGATTATAGTTGTTGTCTCTTCCTCTACCACGACCCCTTCTTCCAGTAGTATTCTGATCAGATTGTATACCTCCAGCTAAATGAATATTTGTATTCATATTTTCCTTGCCAAAACATCTAGGATTATTACCTCCACCTGTTCTATTTACTGCCATGTTAACACTCAGACACTCAGTTTGTATGTGTCTCTTAATTCTAGCCTCATGAGTGAGTAGTAAGGCTGTGATATCAGCTACTATGTGACTAACAGGTACCGAGGTAATTGAAATCACAAATGAGTCATAATCAGTCCCAAACCACTCAATATTGCCAATACTTTATCCTCCTCACTCGACATATAACCTGTGAAAGAAAGAGCATCCATAACGCTATTTGTCTTGGTCAAATATTCTTTCATCGAGAGAACATCCTTCTTCAATGTTTGTAACTGTAGTTTTAATTGCATAATGTTGGCTCTGGATTGAGACTTGAACAGTTGTTCAATGTTCAACCAAGCCTCACATGACGTCTCACAACCAACTAAATGAGGTAGGATTTCTTGGCTTATGGACGATAACATCCAAAACAACAAGATTTGATCTTGTTGTTCCCAATCTAAGAATACATCACTAATAGTTCCATCTGGATTTAATTGGCTAGGAGGAGCAATATTTTGATCAATATAAGAGCTGAGTCTATTACCTTTGATTCCTGCAAGAACTTGCTGCCTCCATAGCAAGTAGTTATCGTGATCTAGCTTCACCGTGAGTTTGAGCTTCATCGGCGAGAGAATTCATGATCCACCAATTGAAGAACCGTATGCTCCACCACTAGATGTAGAAGACATGGTATTCAAGTGCTTTGATACCATATTGAAGATCTTTGAAACTTGAAACTAAACTATCAATGTTGAAATGAACAAATCTAAATGAGAAATGATCGAGATTAATCTTGTAACCACAACATATGCTGCAGAGAATTTTCTATTTCTTTATCTATTGTTTTTCCTCATTATACAATAAGCAATACACTACTATATATATATATTTACACAAGAAAAATGTGACCTCTAGACTTGATTCTGATTGGTTAAACATTAGCTGAGCAGGATCCTCTCAACTGATTTTCGCGCTAATGCTAGAACAGAATCTGATACAGCTGAAGCATCAAAGTTGACATGCTGTTCACACTTTGATCATTACTAACTTATGCATTAGATGTTGATTAAGCTTAACTTGTACAAGTTAGCTTGCTATGTTCTGCTTGTGTAATCTGAACATTCTTCTCAACAGGAGTAAATATGTTGACAAAATCGAGGTGTATTATCTTTTATATCTTTCTCAGATTTGCCTTGATCATCCTATCTATTCTACACAAAATATATCATGTTTACTAATTGGCTAATTTAAGTGATATTTACATCCTCAGGACCTAAAAAATGAGGAAAACTCGGTTAAAGCAGTGCAATGCTTGAATGAAATGGTCACGGATGCTTTAAAACATGCTGGAGATTGCCTGAAATACTTGTCAACAGTGAATGATGATGCTGCCCTTCAATTCTTTGGAGTTCTTGCGGTATAAAAATTTTCATCACAAATAAAAGCTCTTGATATACATGATGATTAGTAGAATTATGGAGACGTGGTTAATTAAATGAATGATTATTGGAACTAATGGAAGTGAGCTTCTGTTTGACATGCATGGGCAGGTAAAAGGAATCGGAACTTTAGTTTTGTGCTACAACAATGTTGAAGTCTTCAAAGATAAAACACTAGTTGTGTTTTTTTTTCCCTTCATTGTTGTATCTTCACAGGTCTTGCTGCTAGACTTTATGATCAGACAAAAACAATGTCCGACATATATAATGCCTTTTTCGAATTTGCTTCTGTAATGAAATCAAAGGTACTTTTTTGCTGGAAATAAAAGTCTTATGGCCTGTGCCCTTTAAACATTTAAACTAATGCATGTTCCATTGATTTATCTTAGGTTCAGATGCATGATCCCAATGCCATGAAAACATTAAGTAGACTAAACAAATTACAGGAAATCTGCATAGAGTCTGGACTCCTAAACACAAGGTAAATTTTTATGAATTTTGAATTCTCTTCAATGAACTATTGTCTATTTAATATTTATGTCTGAATTTTTCTTCTAATATGCTTCCGTTATTTACCAGGAAATTTTACATTATCAGGAGTGAGCAAGGATATAAGCCTTACCTGGTAAGCTTTTATTCTAATTTTGTCTACATAGTGTAAGTGAATTACATCTTATTGATCAATAACCATGTATGTCTTAATTTTATGGCAGATGATGGCACTCTCTGCCTTACTATACATAATGTTCGCATATCTATCCACTAATCGTCATACTAAATGTTATTGTAAGTTTCATTACTAGAGCTGGCTAATTGTAATTGCTTTACCATAACAGTTATATGTGAAAGTTAATTAAGATGGACATATTTGATTTGTTGTGATCAAGCAACAGTTTGTAGAAAGGTACGATTTGAATATTTATAAATTATTTTAACACAATTTAAACTAAAAAAATGAAAACAAAAATAAAAAACTTGTCTATATTTTATTTTGGAATTTTAGTTAAATTTTGTGTTTGTGTTTGTGATTGTTCTTTGTAATTTATTGTTCTATTGCTCCTCAGAGGTATGGTTATGCTGATCTTATTTCTTTTGCACTGTCAATAGCTGAAGATTTTGGTGAAAATGAACCTAAAAATTTCCAAGAAGCTATCAAATGTAATGAAAAACATCTCTGGTTGGCTGCTATGCAAGATGAGATGAAATCTTTGATTAAAAATCACACTTGGACACTAGTTAATAAGCCAGCAAATCATAAACTAGTGGGGTGCAAGTGGATTTATAAAAGAAAGGAAGGGATTGTTGGTGTTGAAAAGCCACGATATAAGGCAAGATTGGTGGCAAAGGGGTTTACACAGAAAGAGGGGGTAGATTTCAATGAAATATATTCTCCAGTTGTTAAACACACTTCTATTAGAGTGTTGTTAGCTCTAGTGACTCAATTTGGGATGGAACTAGAACAAATGGATGTCAAAACCGCATTCCTTCATGGAAAGTTGGAAGAAAAAATTTATATGTCTCAGCCTGATGGGTTCATTTGTAAAGGCAATGAAGACAAAGTTTGTTTGCTTGAAAGATCTTTGTATGGTCTGAAACAAAGTCCTAGGCAATGGTACTTGAGATTTGATGAGTTCATGATCAAGAATGAGTATACTAGGAGCATGTATGACAGCTGCGTATACTTCAGAAATCTCAAGGGAAAGCCTATGGTGTTCTTGTTATTGTATGTTGATGATATGCTGATTGCATCTACAGATATCAGAGAAATCAACAAATTAAAGTCACGGTTGAGTATGGAGTTTGAGATGAAGGATTTGGGAGCATCAAAAAGGATTTTGGGAATGGATATATCTAGAGACAAGAAAAACAACAAGTTGTTTGTTGCACAAAAAGGATACGTTGAAAAAGTTCTCAAGAAGTTTGGCATGACTGATTCTAAAGTTGTTCAAACACCTTTGGCAGGACACTTCAAACTTTCAGTTTCTCAATCACCTACTACTGAGCAAGAAAAGAAGTACATGGACAAAATTCCGTATGCAAGTGCAGTAGGAAGCCTAATGTACTCTATGGTCTGTACTAGGCCAGACCTTGCATATGCAGCAAGTTTAGTGAGCAGGTTTATGGCAAAACCTGGAAAACCACACTGGGAAGCTGTTAAATGGGTCTTTAGATACTTGAAAGGCACAAGCAACTTGGGTTTGAAGTATCAGAAGACTGATTTGAAAGAAAATGCTCTAGTTGGGTTTGTGGATTCAGATTATGCAGGAGACTTGGATAAAAGAAGATCTTTGACAGGATATGTGTTTACTTTTTTTGGTTGTACAGTAAGTTGGAAAGCTACATTGCAACCTGTAGTAGCTCTTTCAACTACTGAGGATGAGTATATTGCAGCCACAGAAGCTGTGAAAGAAGCATTGTGGTTACAAGGTCTCATTGGAGAATTGGGAATCAAGCAAGACAAAGTTGTTGTGTACTGTGACAATCAAAGTACCATACACTTGACTAAAAATCAAGTATACCATGAGAGGACTAAACACATAGATATCAAATTGCATTTTATCAGAGATATAGTTTCTCAAGGAAGAGTGTCGATTGAGAAGATACACACAGATGAAAATCCAGCTGATATGATAACTAAACCTGTTACAAACATCAAGTTCAAGACATGTTTGGACTTGATAAATGTAGATGTTGGTTGAGAGCTGGTGGGAAATTGCTGGTGCAAGATGCTATGAAGAACAAGTCACTTAAGCTTGATCCAAGGTGGAGATTTTGTAATAGTTGGCTCAACTTGAGTGGCTGAGAGATGCCAGGTTGGTAAGCAGTTACAAAGAGCAGTTTTTGCTGAGAGATGCCAGGTTGGTGAGAGGTTACAAAAGGTGGTTTTATGTTGATAAGAAAACACAGAGAAAAAAATGATCGAGAGTCTGTAACATTCTTCTTGTTGACAAAAGTAAGAATGAGAGAATTTAAGATCAAGTGGGTGTGTTTTGTCTCTTTGTAATCCATCATTCTCTGTAAACTTGATTTTACAACATTTTGTAATTGTAACTATAACTGTTGTATCTGAGTCACACTACTACGGTCTTATTTAGATTAGTTTTGGTAGTTTTTTGACCCTAATACCTTATCAATTAAAAAAAAGAAAACTATAACTGCTTTAGAATCCAAGACAACAACTTCAAATTTTCTAGATTTTTGTATTTGGATGTTTAACAAAGCCCTTTCTTACCTTAACAATTCTGTCTTCTGTCTTGTTAATTATATGTATCTGCAGGAAACTTCCTTGAAAATAAAAGGGCTGCTGCCAAGCTGCCAAAGTACTACTTGTGTGGCTGATCGTTGAGACTTTGTTCTGTTTTTCCATATGCCACACGCCTGTGCCCATGTTTATTCTCAACTACCCAAGAGTGATACAACTTATCTACGAAAAGGGGGTGTTGGGGAAGAGTTGAAAGCTTATATTGAATCATTGCTAGTAGTTGTAGATCCTGTTCCTATGTAAGCAAAATCAGATGGACCTGAATCTGCCTTATTCACTGCTCATTAGTTATCATGTGTATATTCTTTATGAGAGGAATATCTTTGAATAATAATAATGTGTAACAATAATTCATAGCCTTGCAATCTTGGTGTTTGGGGTCTGCCTTATTACAAGTTTGGCTAGCTTTGTATTAGTTTCTTGGTTTTGATTTCCTTGTATTTGTTCCACATGCATCTCTTGGATTGTTTCTAAATGAAACTGTTTTTTCTACTTCTCAGTACACTTCTTTTGATTGATTAATGGAGTAGATTTTTCTTTTTCTTTTTTTTTGGGCCTTTTCAGTATACTTCTTTTAATTGTATTTTCTTTTATAAGAAAGGATATAGTTAAGGGCTATGATACACCTTTTGTTAATTTAGGGCGAAGATTCAAACTTTTTGTTACAACTAAGTGATACCTCCAACTTAACATAAAATAAAACATAAAATGAGATTTTATTGATTTTATTAAGTTATACAAGCATAGCTACATAGTCCAAGTGCTTATTCTGTTATCTTTTCATTGTCATGTGTATGATCGTAACTGATGTTTTTCTTGTAAGTGCTCTGATATATACCTTGAATCATCATCTTTTTTTCCTTTGTACTTTATTTTATACTAATGCTTATTTTTTATACTAATGTTTAGTTTTAATGCGCCATCATTGATTTAGACTTCATAATCCAACATTAAATTGAAGTTGATGGCACCTACAGGTTATAGCAATTTAGGTATGAAATCATGCTTCTAAAGATAAATTTTTCTACATCTTCATTATGTGATGGTGAATCCAATAAATTTTGTTATTTACTTAAATACAAATTTAAAAGTTAGTTTCTTCAACATTACAATCAAATTGAATTACCATGTGACATTGATGCTTCATGTTACTTTCACTAACGATTGGAGGTTTTTTTAACTAATTGTTCTATATTCTACTCAGGTTTTTATAAATTTTAGTGAGCATTTACATTAACGTCCATGTGACTTTGTTTCATCTCTATGGAATCAGCTTTCTTCATTCTTCTTATTATAATTCAATATTTTATCAAGGTGGTACAAAGGAATGCAATGTTCTCGTGGACCAGTTCATCATATTTCTTCACTTTTCGTATTACAATCTATACATAAAAAGAATAATTGAAAAAAAAAAAAAAAACAATGCAAGCAATTAGTTGAATTTTCTACAGAAACCATATGTAGCATATACACACATAAAACACGACACACAGACACAGTGTAACATTTGAATTCAACCAAAGAATTTAGAGGCATAATAGCCAAAGGTCTCACTCCCAACTGCTTCTAACATGATGAGTGTGCTTGAAATCATAAGTCAACAACATGCGTCCATCCATTCTCTTCAATACAAGCTTCTCAACCAACACATAACAACCATATTTCCTCCATTCAATTCCAAACACTCCCTCACATTTCTCCATTCTCTTCACTGTCACTTGTCTCTCTGTCCCTCTAATCCACCCAAATCTTTCTTCCTCCCAATTCATTCTCTCAACAACTTCTGAACTCAACCCCACTTCTCTTGAAGTAGTGCTACTCTTAAACCACACCACACCAGCAGCCACTTTTCTCTCATGATCAGGCGGAATGGTCCCTTATTCTCCACCAAGTGAAACCACTTATCTTTCAACAGAAACATCCACAAGCACAGCATCGTTCTTGTTGTAACCATTCTTATCATAAACAAATATTTGTTCCCATCTTTGCTCTAGTGTTGTCTTGTAAAACATTGATTGACTCATTTGATCTTTCAGTGTACATTCTTTAATGAATATGAAAGGAACGTACCATGTTCCCACAATCACTGGTTTGGAACTTTTGGTTGATAATGAGAAGTTGAAATCAGGGAGGCGGGCTCGAAAGTTGATGTCAAGGCCTGGTGTTTCTTCTAGCTCCAAGTTAGGGGCACTTTTTGTAGCTATTTTCCATCCTTCTCTTCTCAAGAAAAATGGTGGAAAACCAGCTTGAGCCATTGATTCGGCAGAGAAACCACCACACTTGCATCTGTAGATGATCTCAAATTGTTGATAATGGTTCTTGGGATTAAATAAATTAAAAGGTTGTGGCTTTACATCATAAACCAAGCTGTAGATAACTATTTATTATATGAAGCAACTAATATTATTAAACTCTTCCATTGGCTTTTTTTTTTTTTTTTATGAATTATAAAATGATTTCCCATCATGATATCAAGTATAACAAGAAGCTATTGACTTGTTAAAGTTTTGTCAACATGAAGCAAAAAGGAATTCATCGGATGGGGATCAAAACCTTGCCTCCATCGGCAAAGATACAAGTGGTGAAATGTCACAGTCTGCTGTTATGGATATCATGTCAAAGTACTGCAAGAAAAACGCGCCTTTTGATCAACTAGAGAATTAGTAGAAATATGTTGCTTTCTCCCCAGATGTTGTTAAATCCCAATTTGTCATTGTTGTTTCAAACGCAAATGTGCAGCTTCATTCGGATAACCTAAGAGGGTCTTATAGCAACATGTTTGATCAATTTAAACTATGGAGGGCTGGCTGATGATGACAAATTAGCTAAATGGAATTCAAACAAGAGTTGAAAGCATAATACTATACCTATTTTCCATTAGCCTATTGTTTGCAATAAAGTTTCCTTCCGTTGAGTTTCTCGTGAAATTTAAGCCGAACATCACATTTTTAACTCCTAGGTTTTATCCATTTCACTAAGTGTGGAAACACAAGTAGATGTTATCTCATCTCTTTGTTAGATTGAGTTGTAACAATTTTAAAATGCATGTTTATTTCAATGAAATTTCAATGAATTAATATGATTCTTTTTTCAAATGAATGAATTAATTAATATGATCGTTCAAAAGTACATGATTTATATTGAATTTGCCTTGTCTAATTTGAAATTTGCATGCAACCACTATGGATGTAGTAAAATTGAAAACCACCGTGAATTTTTTATATTTTCCCTGCAAAGTAAAATTATGAGGATTACAAAGCTATTTAATTCATGCTATTAATAATCATTTCCATATGCATGGCTTCAAATAAGATCAGTTGAAGTCTTATGGTTAAATATCTTACTCGTTCATAAAACACTAGGTTCATAACCTTCACGCTCGCGAGAGCAAATTGTTGTGGCTTTGGCAACTTTATTTTTTACTACTGGAGGCTCAATAAATGCTTGTGATATTTGTTTCACTCTAACAATGTCGTGCTATAAGAGACATATACATACATACATATATATATATAACACACAATTCATATGAATTATAATTGTTTTTATCTTTAATTTTTATTTTTTTTAATTTATTATAATGTGTTTTCTAAAATAAATGTCTGGAACCGGAGATGACGTGACTTTTATTGGCGAGTGTTTACTAGTGAAAAATGATTTTTTGCTCCTTAGCTTTTCTTGCCATCCCTTGTTCAGTTTATTCTTGATATGTAGTTTTGTTTGAGATTAAAAACAAAAAAAAAAGTTGGAAATATATATTTTCCATTTCTTTCATCATAGTATGTGAAAGTAGATACTCCACGGCAGATAATGTATACGACTGCTGAAGCCAAATAATATTAGCCTGTTCATCGCCATCACAGTACTTGCTGCCTTTCCTAACTTAACCTGTTCAAATTCTTGTTAGTAACTGCTAAAGATTTAGATCCTGAACCCAGTGTTGATGAGGAATATATCCTACTGTAAAGGGTAATAAGAACAACATGATTGCTCTTGGTCAACCCTTGGAAGAACCACTGAAACTCCTTGCTTTGATCTCAAACGCAGGTTTGCTATGCTCTTACTTCTATTAATTAAATTTTGTAATCAATTACCCTAATTTCTATCTCTTGGAACTTCTCTAGTTTTTTCATGAGTGCGAGATACTTATGTATAAAGGCGGAAGCAAGATTTCTAGAATTTGATCAAGCATCAAGGTTCCTTGTTTTTTAAGGAATTTAATATTTCTCATGTTCATCTTCTTACACCTTTATTTCTCCGATTAATTTGCACTATTAATCAATACAAATACTATACATCTTCGATGAAAGCAGCTTTTCAACCCCATAAAGTTTAAATGTTCTTATTGTATTCAATCATGCCATCTCTTTTATATTTAATATTTGTTGTTTGATCATAGCATGTCCATGAACTTTCTCAGAATATCCAAATTGTTAAGAGCACATCAAGACAGCTACCAACAGCAAAAAGAAGGTATGGTCTTGAGGCTTAAGAATTGGCACACAGCCGTTGTAGAGCTTTCGTAGCAGGAGCCATTCGGGTAGCAAATAATGAGAATGAGGAGCTAACAAAGAAGTTGGTAGAGAAGACGAAATACAAAATAAGTTTGGAGGTATATATTTGAATTGATAAGAACATCCAAGAACCTTTGATCTATTTCTTGTCAACTTCAAGAACTTGGAGAAGGAAAAGCAGAATTCCAAGGAATACATGCCAATTCTTAAGCCTAAACAGGATTTTTCAAGAAATAGGGACGTGGCTTTTGTTGTAACTTTATCCTAAACAGGATTTTTCAAAAAGAACCCATTAAATAGTTTTTGAGCAAGCACAAAACTTTCTAACATATATATTCTATTTTACTCGACCGCGTTTGGGATAATTTTTATTTTTGATTTTTGACATCCAAACTTTTTAGATACTATTTAGATTATACATTTCGGAAAAGCTTTTAAATTTAGAAGAGCTTTTGAGATCGTTTAATTAGAATATTATTGAAATATTTTTTAATCATGATATGATTTTTATGTGCTTCTAAAAGAGTTTTTGAATGTATTTAGTTAAAATATTTTGAATTATCATCTATATATATATTCTTTTTACACAATTTACTACGTAGATATATATATATAACTTATTTTTTTCAATTATATTTACCTAAAATTTGGTTATTGAAATAAATTAAATAATTAAAATTAAACTAAAATTTTGGACAAAATTAAAATGTTGAATAATTTATTTTTAATAAATATAAAATGGTGAGAGTTTAAACAAAAAAAAAAAAAGTGAGTGGTGGTTTCCTTACAGTCAGCTCCTGAAAACCCACCCTCTCTAGTGTCTTCTTTTTTCTTTTCTTCTGTTTCTAACCTCATTCTTATGATCTCTAACTTCCTTTTATTCTCTCAACTCTTTCCAAGGACTAAGGAAACCCAGAGCTCTTAATCTCTCTCTGAGATCTAAATGAACCCAATCCAAGTTTTCCTCTGCTATTATTTCAATTTTTTGTTTGATTAATTGTGTTTAATTAATTTCGATTGATTGTTCTTTTTCATTGTTTAGTTATCTTGTCCAGTTGAGATGTGGCTGGAATTAGATGAGAAGGGGAATGGAAGAATTTTGGGTTGGCAGTGAAAGTGGAAAAAAAGGATATGGGTGCCATTTTGATTTTGTTCTCCTTGAAAAAAAAAAAAAAGGATAAAATTATCTATTTAAACAGTTCATTAATGGAAAAATGGCTTCCCACATTTTCAAGAAAAAAAATGTTTATGAAAAAGCAAAAGCTCTTTTTTATTGTACATCCAAACACTCCCTAAAGCTGCATTTACTTTCCCAAAGTAAAAAATTGGCTTATAGAAGCTATGCCAAACAGGTCTCATTCAACTCTTGTCTATTAGTAAAAAATCCAAAAAAGGAGCCAATGAAGTAGGATTAAAAGAAAGAAAATTAGGGAAAAAAAAAAAGATGACACCGTGAAAAATTTGTGATTTATGGGAGTAATAACTAAAAATAGTTTATTTGAAGGTATAAAATATGTTAATATTTGTGGTTTAAATATCAATTATAGTGACTATATTATATGGACCAATCAATATAAATAAATTGTTCGATTGTCATTTTTATAGATAATTATAAAATGAATTATCATAATGATATTATCTATCACCGTGAAAAGTAGTAGGGACCAATTGAATATGGGCTTGCTTGAACCAGTGTGCTTGATCAAAAAGAAGTGGCTGGGGCCTATTACATTCACTATATGCCCCCCACCAATGTACCAATATGTAACATAGGAAATCTGCAAAATTCACACAAACAAATTGAAAGTGTAGGAATTTGTCCCTCCAAAAAATTGCAATTTATTTTTGAAACAAAAAAAAAAATTGTAATTATGTTCATATAAACAAACTCAATAACTATTATGCCCTTAAAAAAATAAATCAATATTACCAAATAATCGTACTTCTCCAAAATTATAAAGCAATCAAATATCTAACCCATGCCAAAAGACTTCGTGGGGGCATCCCACTTGTCACAATTCACACCATCAACTTATGGAAAAATAAATAAATCATTCGATTTAGGATTCGTGGGAGGGATACAAACTTTCTCCATAGATTTTTGTTTTTCCTTTTAAGTTTTAAATTATTATTATTATTTTTAAAATCTTTAATTAAAATTTCCATCAAATTACTAAAATGCCCCAATTTTATTAAACTTAATATAAACTGTCTATGTAATATTATGAAGTTTTAATCTATGCTTACCTTTCTAAATAGTTGTTTTGTACGTTTTCATTCGTCCTAATTGAAGATTCAAATTCCACTAAAATTATTATATAACATAACTCAGAATAATTAGTCTAAAAAAATGTAATTGAAAGTAATTACTTTCTCTTATTGTAGTAATGATTAATCTTGAGATGATTTAAATTCTCTAATCTTATAAGTATATCTCAATTTTTTAAAAAAAAAAAATTAAGATTTTGCAAATATCTATGTAATGTGTACGCTGCACCCACCTAGGCACTAGTGACAGACCAATACACATCGACAACATTACACAATTGAAATCCTACACGACCACCAAGACATGTCAACAGCTTGTGTTGTGGTTGGCGGACATTTTGACGATTCTGCTTCTAGCCAATCAAAACAGGTTTTTCTTGTATTTAATTTTTTCATCCGACATTGGACTACTATGTGGACCAAGTATTTTTTTTTTTCTCCTGGTTATGAGTTGAATCTTCCTGCTCCATCAGAGTGATAGATAAGAATGTTTTAGCACTTGATAATTCCACTTTTGTCAAGACAACGTAGAAAGGATGTTGCTGCCAAAAGTGACTTAACTTTTAAGGTAACTAATAAAATTTTTTTTGAGCAGGTACAGAACTTTTGCCAACTGAAAAAACAAAAAGGTCCAAGCGAAGGAGCCAATAAGAAACTGTTCTCGAGGCACTGTCTTTTCGGATAATAATTACAGAAGATTTTCCTTAGCCGTCATTCGATGCGCCTCGATGACAACACGCCACCGCCATCTCCACTTCTCTCTGCTTGTTCTCTGTAATGGGTAATGGGTTGTCTCTAAACTGACATATCTGCATTGTTAGCTCTTGGTGGTATGGGCCCTTCTTTTTTTTTTTTTTTTCTTTGTTTTGGTTTTGTTTTTGTTTTGATAGAGACAATGAATAATGGTTGCCAATCCAGTCACTGAGAGAGATTTAAGACATCTGGAGTTCATGCACTGAGAGTCTCATTTGACTTTTTTGGTTGATCAAAATTGTGTTTTTCTTCTGATTGTCTTGTGATTACACCAAAAGGGTTATTGATTGTTTATCAAACAACACACTTGATGTTGTTTTGTTGTAGTGTTTTATCTCTATGTTCGAAGTTTTGATTTTTTGTCTTCAATATTATGTTTCTAATTTTTTTTCTTGATTTTTGCAGGATATAGAAGACCTATTTGAGAATATAAGAAGTGGGTTGTTCTTAGATTGAAGCTGAAAATTTTGACCGAAGGCCAGAGCTTGAAAGTAGGCCATGACGAAGAAGAAGTTGAATAAGGAACTAGTTGCTGAGGATTGGTGCTTTGTTTGTAAGGATGGAGGATCGCTCAGAATCTGTGATTACAAGTAAGATTTTTAAAAATGCTTGTAAGCTTTCATTGTTAGTGGTTTTTTTTGGGATGTTGTGGTTCTTGTTTGATCAAAATGTGATATTTCAATGATTAGATTCGTTTAGCTGCTATAAGTCATTTGTCTTTTTCTTGTCTGGTCACCACAAACTAGTTACATGTATAAGAGTGAGACAAATACAGGGGAGAAAATGTGAAAGTCAAGATTGACCCTTTGATTCTTACTTTCGTTGTGGGGAATGAAGGGCAATTCTGCCTTTGTAGTAGCACAGTGCCAAAAGTCACATGGATGATGCCTTAGTTAGATTACTGATAATAAAATAATATAAATGAGTGACGATCTTATAAATAAATGAACACACGTTTTAATAGTATTTTGTGTAATAAAATTATATAAATGAGCGTCGATCTTATAAATAAATGAACACTTGTGTGTGCCCGTAATGTATCATGTACTGAGGTTTGATGGTAGTCAGCTTTTCTCTTTCTCGTAATTTTTTATTGTTTTTTCGTTTTCTGTCCCTTTGCTTGGAGAAGTTGCGGCTGCCTTTTTATCCTCAAACATTTCCATCGCCAATCTTAAGCCAAACTACTGATATGAACATTCTTGATAGAGGATTTCGTCTATTTTATTAGTTGCAATATTTATTGTCTACAGGAACTGTCTGAAAGCCTATCATCCCGAGTGTGTAGATAAAGATGATTCTTTGTTGGAGAGTGGTGATAGATGGACTTGCGGTATGTTATTACTACCTCTGACGTTACCTTCTCTATGTATTAGTATATTCATTAATTTTTTTTTTTTCCTTAGTCAAGTGCAGTGAGACATAGTTTATCATACCTCTGTGTACTTATGTATTTATGTGAATATGCATGTATCTATGTGTGTATATCAGTATATGT
The DNA here is from genome assembly GCA_022984855.1 of Dimocarpus longan. Classification (NCBI taxonomy): domain Eukaryota; kingdom Viridiplantae; phylum Streptophyta; class Magnoliopsida; order Sapindales; family Sapindaceae; genus Dimocarpus; species Dimocarpus longan. The sequence goes on from CM041020.1 coordinate 14,949,324, forward strand.
ACATGTACGTGTGTATGCATACATTTGCATGCACTTACATGTGCATCATTGTATACATGTAGTCGTGTACGTATAATGCAAGTGTGTATACATGTGTTTATGCTTGTATATGTTTGTGTGTGTTCATGTCTGTTTTTATGCAAATGAGTGTGTGTGTCAGTGTGTGTGTGTGTGCATGCATTTGTGTGTGTTTCAAGTTGGTCCTTCTATCCGTGATTGTAGTAGGTACAAAAGAAGAATTTTCAGTTAGGAGTCATCAGTGTCTTATCTATGTGGTTTGATGAATAAATTAATTTTTATTACCTTAAAAGGTAATTAAGTTGAAAGCTATCCCACCTGCATTTACTTCAATGTCTTTCTGATCTTTCTGTGCTTTCTGTTTCTCGCATTTATTACATTTTGCATCTTGTAGAGCATCACAGTGCTAGCTTGTAGCATAATAAGTTCTCCATTTCAGATTGGCATCGTTGCTGCATTTGCAATAAAGCCCCAAAATATTATTGCTTTAGCTGCCCATCAGCTGTGTGCAGATGCTGCTTTGATCATGATGCTGGGTTTGCATTAATCAGAGGGAACAAAGGGTTGTGTGAATGCTGTTTGGAACTCGCATGGCTTATAGAAGAAAAGATGGATATCGACTCTGATGGGGTACTAAAATTCCTCGCAAAAGAAACTTTTTTTAACTTTCTAGTATTTGTTCCACCATACTAGTTTTCTTGGAATTTGTTAAAGGTTTGGCTCAAAACCGATGACGCCATATTACATGCTTTAAATAGTACTCAATTATAATGTAATTCTGGCAATCTGTCTTCAGTTATCAATAACTTTTGGTCCTGCTAAAAGATTTTCTTTTGTAAGTGAATTGATAATGCATGATTTTAGGCTTTTCCATCACTTGGCTCCCATGTTTATGTATATGCTGTAAACTGGCTCTGATGTATCCTTTAATGAACAGCCTAATATAGTAAAATCCTTCTCTTTTATATAATTTGACAACTATCGTAAACTTATTAGAAGTATTGTTTGCTTCTGTGTCATCTATATAATCGCTTTGTTTTCCAGTAGGGGAGTAGTGTTAGGTGCTATCCTTGGTTTGGCCGTATAGAACTGTAAGTAGTTTTTAACATCTTCATTTCTTTTCGGATTCTGTAGAACAAGGTAGATTTCCATGATCGAGACACAGTTGAGTTCCTGTTTTACGATTATTATGAGATAATAAAGAAGGAAGAAGGTTTGACTTCTGAACAAGTCATATTGGCTTATAACCATTTGAAGAAGGGTTTAGATTCATCCGAACAAGACAAAGGAAAAGAAGTAATCAGCGAGTCTGATGATGAATCTCCATCTGATGATGATATAGACAAATGCAAGCTAAATGGGAGAAGGAAGAGAATGAAGGGTCAACTTTCTATGATGAAAAGAAATGCTAATTCAAAATTCAAGGGATGGGGATCAGAACCTCTCTTCGAGTTCCTTGCCTCCATTGGCAAAGATACAAGCACTCAAATGTCACAATATGTTGTTACGGATATCATTATGAATTACTGCAAAGAACGTGAGCTTTTTGATCCAGATAAAAGGAAGAAAATCAATTGTGATGCAAGGCTACAGGCGCTTTTACGAAGGAAATCAGTGAGCAGAAATAGTTTATATAATCGTCTGACGCCACATCTTGCTGAGAATTTGGAACTCTCAGAGGATGAATTGGAATTCGATTCAGAAAATATTGGTGAAGTTGAGTTGGTGCCTCAGAAGAAGCGGCTGCAATTAAGCCCTACTGAAAAGTCCAATACGAATGCAGAAGCTGTAAATGTTCAGAAAAGCTGTTTTGCCTCTATAGTCCCTAAAAACATCAAGCTTATCTACTTGAGGAGGAGTTTCATACAGGAACTATTAAAGCAACTCGAAACTTTTGAGGCTAAAGTAACGGGAACTTTTGTGAGAATGAGATCTGACCCAAATGACTATCTGCAGAAAAATTATTACATGCTCGTACAAGTTTCAGGTAATTGTGTCATATAAATTTTTAGAGTTTAATTAGTGCATCACTCAATTAGCTGCATAACTTACGTGATTCTTCATTGGCCTAAAATTGTTTAAAATGGACTGCATGATCATAAATGCTATGGTGATATGCTTGTTACAGATTCCTTAATCAGGTAATATGCTTTTGTTATCAAATTAATCCTTATGTATCACTCATAAGTGTTAAAAACAATTCTGGCGGAATTTACAAACTATCATTCCATGAACTTCCTTCGAATTATAGCCGCATTCCACATAAGAGGAAGAATAAGGAGAAGTTGACTGGTTCAAACTAGTCTGAGTGTTAAATTCTCCATGACTTGATATGTCTTGATCCCTCTGTAATTTGCTCATGAAATTGCATCCTGTTACTTGCCCTGGACATCAAAAGGGCTTATGAAATGAGTTCTTTAAGGATAATGCTGCTGTTTAAATTACTAGTTTCTGTTCTGTTAATTGATATTTGGCTCCACACCATCCTCGTTTGTCATTTCAGGCGTACGGAACACTTCAAGCATGAATTCAGAAATCAAGCTTCAGGTTACCTGTATGGTAAAAGAGGTACCAATTTGCAAGCTGTCGGATGATGACTTCTCTGAGGTAAAAACATATTCAAAACTGACTGAAACTTTTCATTTTCTGTATCAGTTACTACCTTTAGTGGGTGGCTAAAGTTTTCGACAATAAGATTTGGTTTCTGATCATGTTTTCTTGGCCCTCTTGGGTTGTGCGAAGTAATAAATGTATGATCCTCTTCAATGTGGCTTCTATTGGCTAGTGGTTGTTTAAATGAATTATTTTTTTTTCACCTGAGCTTTTCTTGTCCTACCTTATTCAATATTTCGTTTCCCTTTTCTTGCATGATAGATGTGAAAGTTTCCCTGATTATGATCTTCTTCAACTTTTTAAGGACTTGCTTCATCGAAAAACAAGAAGAAAGAAAAAAACTTGAAACTTTCGTGAAGCTATTGACAATTATGGTAGTTTTATATCATTTCCATCTGGTGCATGCGAATACTTACTTGAATGGTGTTTGTGGCAGGAAGAATGTGAGGATTTGTGTGAAAGAGTGAAAAATGGACTGCTTAAAAGGCCAACTGTTGTAAGTTTTTTTGTACCTAGGCTGTTTCACTTTCTTAGAGATTGTAGACAACTTGAGAACCTATTTGTGCTGTATCATTTAAAAGTTACTTATTTTCCCAATATAATCTTTCAAAAATCCGTAGTTGTTCATCTGGAGTCTTATGCAAACAGTATATTGAAAATAGACTAGAAGATGTTCTATGAGATTATTTAGAAAGACATGATCATGTAAATGAAAAAGAATTAACTTCATTTTAGATTTTGCTAGCTCTTCTACGATTTCATTTTCATTAATCATAGTTCAATACGTCTTGGCTTCCATGAAAGCACCTTCTTTAGCTTGGTATAGAAAGAACACTGATGTTTGTTGAAGAAATACATTTTAGTATTCTCAAGAGTTCAATGTCCCTACTTTACTAAATAGACTCTGTTTTAGAGCTCTCCCTCTTTTTAGTTCAATGCCTATTTTGAACCTGTTGCATATGCTTTGATACTTGTTTGTGGAAAACGTGTTGATGCAACTATGAAAACATGAAACAAATAAACAATATGGATAAATTAAGTCTATAACTCCATCTGAGAACGATGGGTGGCCTAGTGGAAAGGCACACCCCGCCTGCCCATCAAAAGGCAAGTTTAATCCTCACCCGAGCCACAATGTGTGCGGGCTCTCTCTTAGTTCTAGGAGTAGATTTCCGAGCTGCTTACTAAGTAGACTCTATCAATAGTTTCTAGTAGATATCTAATTTAATATCAAAAGTTGTATATGTACTAAAAAAATAAAAAGTCTAGAACTCCATCTGACTCCCCTAACATAGTTGTAAAACAATCAAGTTGGAGTTGGAAATATTCACTATGTTCTCAGTTAACTAGTTCTCTTTGTACTTTGCAGTTTCATGCTAGCCTTTTCTTTTCTTTTCAGTAATTAATTTGGTTAGTTAAGGACGGAGTAATAGGGATTAAATATGATATTCACTGTGTGTTGTTATAGTCGTAACCAACATCAAGAGTTTTCTGTTAGAAGTGGCATTTGTTATACGAAGCCTGGATCAGAATTTCATGTTGATTGGCAGGTGGAGCTCGAACAGAAAGCCAGAAGTTTGCATGAGGAAATGACAAAATATGTATGCATTTCAGATTCATATTTTTGTGATAATTCTAAATCATGCTTTGTACTTTGTGTTTTTATGATTAATGTGGGTTTCCATTAACTTTTTCCTGACATTATCATCTGTGCATTCTCATGAGAAAACAATAGTGGATTTCAAGAGAGCTGGTTTTGTTGCAAAAACGAATTGATCGGGCAAATGAGAAGGGATGGAGAAGAGAATATCCTTTGGTGACGTTGTTTGTCATACATGCTATTCTTTAATATTTTTACTACAATCTAGCATCTACTCCAGTGAGTTTATCTATAATCAACACTTTGTGGTAAAGAAAACTAATTTTGAAACGTCAAAAAGAAAGTAAACCAAATATAAAATCCAAATATTTATTCTAAAATCTTTTTTCTTTTTTTTCGTTTGTTTCCTACTATATCATAATTTTCTTGTGTGTCCAATGTTTTAATTAAATGTACTTGCGTGTATGTTGCATTTGTGAAAGATAAGTGAAGCTTAACCTGTCTTTCCATATACGCTCTTTGAATACTTGGATAGTCTGCAATTGCTTCAGAAGCCAGAAGAACAATCACGACTATTACGTGAGATTCCAGAAGTAATTGCAGACGACTTAGATCCTGAACCTGTTCCTGAGGATGCCTCAATAGGGGGTGAACTAGCACAAAATGATGGCTCGTCAGAGTCAACCCTTGCAAGAACCATTGAAACTCCGTGCTGTCATCTCAAATGCAATGTAACTTCTTGCAACCAGAATGATGCAACCGATGGACAATCAGTCGTAAAAGAACTGACCAAATGTGCGAAAACAAATTGAAGCAAACAGTATCTGCGTAGTAAAGTACACATAATAATAGCCATTTGAGGTATGATTATAACTAAATCTCCAAATAATGTGTTTTTTTCTTAATTATTATTTTTACTTGATGTTAATATATTTTACAGAACAATGTTTTGAAGTAGTTAAAGATGTAGAGAGTGATGTAACTGAAGAGAATTTTCTTTTCTTTTCTTTTCTTTTTTTTTTTATCTGATGCAGGAACTGAAGAAAATTTTTGTGGGGTGAAAAAAATATCAAAAGTGAAATGTCTTTTGTGTATAAATAGCTTATATTCAAGAAGTTAACCTTTGTGTACTAAGTTTGAAGTTTAATGTCAATAAATTTAGGTTTTTAACCTATCTTATTAATGTTTTATACTTGTGATAATTGATGATTTGATTAGTTACTTTGAAGATTATACATGTTTATTATTGTCATTTTCATATTTGGCAAATCTCCGGAAGTAAAATTGTCCCTTCAACCACCATTTTTGGTATAAAAAAAAATGTTGGCATCTTTATTTTGTTCCATAGGATTATGATTTAAATTTAAAGATTAGAATTGGTTTTCACATGCTTGAAGTTCTTAGTCAAGAAAAGTTTACACCCTAAGGAATATAATGTGAAAAAGAATAGGGCAACTTTTTGAATGATGGGACCTATCTTGATTGTTATTTCGAGTCCAAGAGAATCTCGTTAAAACTGTTGGAATTCATTCTAACTCCAATGTTGAATCTAGGAGGATGTTGTGAAAATTATAATACTTTTAATCAAAATTTGGATTTACTAAATGATTTTTAGAAAAATTCTTGTAAATCCAATGATTTCCTTATAAAGTTTAATATGATCAAATCAAAAATTTGTACATTTCTTGTATTGAATCTCTTTACTGAATATATAAATTTTTCATAAACTAATACCAAAAAAAATTAATTTATAAAAGTTTTCTTAAAATATATTTAAGAAATCTGGTTAATTTAAAATAATATATACAAAAATAACTGTTCATTATCATGTGATCATTCTCACAATATGTAAAAATTTATATGAAACTGTGGTAGTGGATACCTAAAAAAATGAATTTTATAAAAGAATATACTTCAAGGGATTATTTGTTTTTTGCATTTAATACTTAATAGTGCTGAATTAGGTCAATTAAGAGATTTTTATTTTTTTTAAATGGTCAAACCACTGGAAAACAAAAAAAGTAATATTTTCTAACTTTTCACTGAATACAAAATCACTAAATGATTTTATAAATATATTATTCCAAATTTATCTTTCCTAAAATAATATGTTTCCAAGTTTATCTTTAATTTTATATTATACAAATTTCTTTTAATACTTTAACAAACAACATTGAAAAATAAAAACCTTAAACCTTTCAACATCAAATTTTCTTATAGTTGGATTATTATATTTCTCCGATCAAATTTTCGGTAAGAATCTTTATTAATCAAGTGTTTATGTAGTAACTCATAGACCAAATTACAAATCAATTTATCTAAGTATTTAATTATTTTTATTTAATTATAGTAGAAAATATATATTACTTTACATAGGTTTGCTACGCTCTTACTTCTACTACAGAAATTTTATAATCAATTACCCTACTTTCTATCTCTTGAAACTTCTCCAGTTTTTTCATGAGTGTGAGATAATTATGTATAAATGCGGGAGCAAGATTTCTAGAATTTGATCAAGCATCAAGGTTCCTTGTTTTTTAAGGAATTTAATATTTCTACACACCTTTTTTTCTCTGATTAATTTGCACTATTAATCAATACAAATACTGTCACATCTTCGATGAACTCACCTTTTCAACCCATAAAGTTTGAATGTTCTTATTGTATTCAATCATACCATCTCTTTATATTTAATAATTGTTGTTTGATCATATCATGTCCATGAACTTTTCCAGAATATCCAAATTGTAAAGAGCGCATCAAGACAGCTAACAACAGCAAAAAGAAGGCATGGTCTTGAGGCTTAAGAATTGACACAAAACCATTGTAGCTTTCATCAGATAGCAGAAGCCATTCGGGTTGCAATTAATTAATGAGAATCAGGAACTAACAAAGAAGTTGGTAGAAAAGACGAAATACAAAAATAATTCGGAGGTACAAGCCAAGGATCTTGAAGAATTGACAAGAACATCCAGGAAAGCCTTTGATCTATTTCTTGTCAACTTCAAGAACTTGGAGAAGGAAAAGAAGAATTCTGAGGAATGCATGCATGCCTGTCACTGAAACACAATGGAATGAGTTCAAGAGGAAAATTGTGGAGTTCTTGAAAATTATTAGTTTCATGTTGAACTACAAGGACCCTTGTGATCCATTGACTGTATAGATGTATAAGAGCTCTCATGGTACAAATCGTTTGTTTGGTTTCACTGCAAAATGGCTTCATCTAAGTTCCTTATAATCACTTTTTTTTTTTAACAATTATAATCACATTTTCAAGAAGATTCATAAAAGGAGTAAGAGGAAAAGTTATAGAAGATTGGGTTGACTACCTGAAGAGGGCCTTCTATACAGTCTATGCATTTTATATATGAATTCTTTTTTTTCATCATGTCACATTCTCCTTTGATTCTAAGCTTTTGTAATTGAGGCATAAATTCTTAAATATATTCTATTAGTTACACAAGGTGTATAGTTAGTTACTTGGGACAGAGAGTACTTCATAAACTTTATCACCTATCCTCTCATTTTAAATAAAGTTTTGTTGTTTTTGAATCATCGAATTAAAAATTTATGTATACCAAATATTAAGTAATCTTACAAATTATTGAGAAAAGTAACTAATTTCATAGGTTTACATCCAAAATTCTAAATGGTTTAATAACAGTTTTGGGGATGGATTCTCTGTGTTGTCAAAAATTTTGAAGTATATATGCATTTAATGAATAATGTTTAACCGTACTATAATATAAATCTTTACGAAAGTTGTATAGACCTATTCAAGTTTTTTTTTAAAAAAAAAAACATGACATATTTTATTTAAAAAATATCTGCAAGTACAATATTAGAAATACAATCTGGAATAAAATGAAACTAAAACTAACTAAAATTACTTTTAAAAACTAAAGTTATAAGTGAATGAACCGCTTCGTTACCTCTTCCAAGAGTAAATTGACATCCAACATTGTTAAAAATAACATTGAAGAAATGTCTCTAATGAAAATACCTTCCATAAGTGAAAAATTTTGAGTCTGAATTGTCAAGATAATCAACTACATATATATCTCCATAACTTAATGTTTTAAGTCATAAGTCAAAGCAAATTTTAAATTCTCTCGAACTGCCACACATTAAATCAAAAAATAGGGGTGAAAAACCTAGTCATCTTTGCTGAGAGAGCACTTTTAACAACCTCAAAATGATCTCGAATCAGCACTCCAATCCCTACAAAACTAGACATAGTACCAATTGTCGCGTCCACATTTAGTTTAAGTGTACCCCTATCAAGAGGTTGCCACTTTACACATATGCGAAATAGGAGAAGATACAGTTGGAAGTTCTCTATTAAAACCATTTAACTTTGGGTATTCAAAAAGATAAGAGGTAACTTCGTTCAGAATTAGTTCTTGTTTATTAGGTGCTCCACCATGAACAATAATACTCCTATCTCCCCAGATATTCCATAAAACTAATAACCATAACATAAAATTAGAGATAGAAATATGGTCACGCATAAAAAAACATTAGACCTGATACGGAAAAAATTAAAATAAACAAAGCAGAAAGAATTATGAATGTTAAACTTCCACGTATAAAGAATATTAATAGCACGTGCAGATGTATGTTTCATCTTATTCTTTTGATTTCATTACACCATTTCGACTAGTTCAGTCATCGTTTTCTCCGCCAACGTTTAAAGATGCTTTTTAGCTTTCGTTTATAATTGGTCATCCTAAAACACCATATGTGCATGCTACTTCTTGGTTTCTTGAACTTTAAGGTATGCTCTGTCTTTCTAAAGTGGATTCTTTTTTTCCCCCCTATAATTCTTGCGTATTGAAAGGAAAACCAAAAGCGTCATTGAGAGAGAGTTTTAAAGAAAGACAATAGTTTCCTTGAGATTGAAAGGCAGTTGGTACATCAAAGCACATGACTTTATTATAAAATTGTGATTACTTGATTCACTATATTCAAAAGTTCTTTTAAAATGGTTTTGTATGCATGCAAAGTGGGCCTAATAAGAAGCGAACACATCTATACAACAGGAACACGACGCGTGACACATGATGTAGACTTCGGGCAAATGAGTAATTATGTACGCTAAACTATACAATTAGTATAATTAATCATTGAAGACAAGGGACTCACCTTTGATGACAAAAAAAATATCTTAAATTTGACAACCGAAGGAATTTGAAGTCAAGAAATTAACCTTAGAGCAAATTGTACTAATGAATCGTTAACAATGTCTAACGAGCATGAAGATAATTCAAGCAACAAGTGGTAAAAAGTTCTTGTCTCTTTATAAAAGATGGTTTAGTAATTCATTGGGGGGAGAGAGAGAGAGAGAATTATCAAGTGCTTTTAGTGAAATAAACCAATTTTAAAAAGATAAGCACGGACTTAAACATCGGATGGAGTTTTCAAAAACTACCTCCAAACCACCTTAATGAAGGTTTTACTTGTTTTGAAAGTGGAGTTGGAGCAGATGATCCAAACAAGCATTTGTACAAAGAGGAGAATCGTCCAAAATTATCAGGGACCTTCGTACGACAACTTAGACAATTTTTGTCATAACTTTATCCAAAACAAGATTTTCCAAAAATGAACGACTAATTTTTCTTGAGCAAACATAGAACTTTCTAACATATTCTACTTTACTCAATCAACTCTTGTCCATTAGTAAAAAATCTATAAAAGGAGTCAGTAAAGTAGGATTAAAAGAAAGAAAATTAAAAAAAGAAGATGACATCAAAAAAAAATTGTGAATCCTCGGACTAATAACTTACAAGAGTTTATTTGAAAGTATATAATATGTTAATAATTGTAGTTTAATTTTTAAGTATAGTTACTATATATTATATGAACCAATCAACATAAATAAATTGTTCGATTGGCATTTTTTTAAGTAATTGTAAAATGAATTATCACGAAGACATCATCTGTCACCATGAAAAGTAGAAGGGGCAAACCAACATGGGCCTCTGTTTACTAGTGCACAAAACTTGAATATGGGCTTGCCTGATCTTGATCTAAAGAAGGTAGCTTGGGCCTATTATTGTAACTCACTAAATGCCCCCCACTAACGTATTAATATGTAAAATGGGAGATCTGCAAAATTCACACCAACAAATTAAAAATGTAGAAATTTGTTCCTTAAAAGAAAAAAAAAAAATGTAATTATGTTCATATAAACAAATTCAATAACTATTATGCCTGTTGTGCAAAATCGCAAGTGAACGAGCCGAACAAGTAATAAAGTAATGAGAAAAGTATCGTCCCACAAGGATTGTTGTTAATTAATGCCCAAAATTAAAATAACTCAACTTTTATTTGGTAGATGAAATTTGAGTGAATGAGTTGATAACTATGATTAAATTTAATTGTAATTGAAAATAAATGAAAATTAATTCAATGAATAAAAACTCTAAGATTATGATTTCACCATAACTAATCTGTTCCTCCCCTTTGTTCTTTTTAACAAAAATTAACTATCCAGTTGCTAGTCGAGATTCCCTGAATTATTCACATAGCCCCTCCCGAGGTCTAAGGAAAATACCCTATAAAGATTAACTGCTATGTTCCCATGCAAGTCAAAACATTAAAGGATTCATTAAGATTTATGGATCTCTTTTATAGACTACACAAACCATGCAGGTATATTCCTATCCTACATGTAATTTATGACATTAAATACAATGAACTAGACACATAAATCAGCTTCCGCTATCATTATGATTAACAATTCAACTAAATAGTGGCCAATTATTTAGAAGCATTAAGAACAGTATTAAATGCATCAACTAAGATAGAAAATCCTTAATTGAATTGAACAAATTGTTGGAACATCAAAGTTAGGCTACATCATAACCTTAGAAAACAAATCTACTCCATAATAGAATTTACAAAAACTAGAAAATTAAACATAACAAGAGATAGGAAAACTTAGTGGATTGAAGCTTCACCGTAGAATTTCTTCCTCTGCTTTGCTCCTCCTCTCCAAGCTCTCTCTCTCTTTCTCTAAACTACTTATTGTTTTGGTTTGTGATGGAATGCTTAGAATGGTGATTCTAAGGCCTATTTATAGGCCAAATTCTCCTCCAATTACATCATCGATTGCATCATCATTTCCTGATTTTCCACCATTTTGCATCATCGCTTGCATCATCTTTCACCTACCCCATTCAAAGTCAACTTTCAAATTGCATCATTGCTTACATCATCGTTCACCTACCCCGGTCAAGTCAACTTCTATTACATCATTGCTTACATCATAATTTTGATTACATCATTTCTTACATCAGCATGACATAATAATTATTTCTAGAATACCCTATCTTTAAACCGCGATAATTTCTTTATGCGATCTCCGACTCGAGTAATTCTTGAGGCGATGAACTTGCTGCGAATGATATTCATTTTGTAGCGATGATCTTGTCTTGAACAATATTACTTGGTGGGGTCCACATGTGCATTTTTAACCAATTTTATTCTGAAAATAAAAATAAAAGAAATATGAAATAATTTACTTAATAATAATAAAAATATTAAGAACTAAGCAAGAATTCAAATTTAAAAAAGATAAAATAACTCTATAAATATAAAGTTATCAATGCCCTTAAAAAAATAAATCAATATTACTGAATAATCGTACTTCTTTGAAATTTACAAAACTATCCATTTTCTTCCCCAAATCTCCAACCCGTGCCTCGAGACTTCATGGGGACAACTCGTTTGTCACAATTCCCACCATCAACTTCTAAAAGAAAATAACAAAAAAGTCTATTAACACACATGCCTTTTCCATAGATTTTTTTTTTTCCTTTCTAAGTTTTAAATTATTTTTAAAATATATCTTTAATTAAAATTACACATCGAATTATTACAATGCCCCCATTAAACTTATTATAAACTAACTGTCTATATAACATTATGAATTATTAATTTATGTTTACCTTTCTAAATGGTTGTTGTGTGTATTTCATCTATTCTAATTAGGGATTCAAATTCCACTACGTTTATTGTATAAGTTATTAATAATTGAGACTATCTTCTCATTAATCTTAGTAGGATTCAAATTCCCATCCGTTGATACATATCAGCTTAAAAAAAAGGTTAATCTAACTCATGAGTATTGTGTCAAGTTTGTAGGGGATCTATGTAACATGTACAATGTGCCACCTAGGCATGAGTGAGAGTGACAGCAATACACAACTACAACATTATCAGAATCTACATGAACACCAACACTAGCTTGTCAACAGCTTGTGTTTGGTTGGTGGACATTTTGACGTTCTGTTTCTAACCAGTCAAAAAAGTTATTGCTATCTTTAACAACTCCATACTGGTTAACACGTCGAAAAGCATACTTAAGGTGATCTTCTAATAATAATACAATATATGTCATGATGGTTTAAATAAAATTTAATATTATATGATTTTTCAATAAAAAGACGGTATATATATATATGGTACAGTTTTTTAAATAAAAATTATTTTATAAAAAAATTAATTTTAATTTTCATTTATAAAATTATGTTATATCCATATTACGTTAATACTGAAAAGATACATCAATATCAACGTATTCGCCGCCAATTCAACTGGATTTTTTTTCCAAAGGGGGAGAGGAGCTTTCATGGTGACTTTAACTGATAAAATTTTTCTTCACCAACTACAGAACTTTTGCTAACCAAGTCAAAGTGAAGGAGCCACCGAGAAACGAGGTAGTGTCTTTTCGGGGAATAATTACGGAAATTTCTCTACTCGTCATTCAAATACCGCAATTACAACACGCCACCGCCGTCTCCACTTTTCTCCATAGTCATGTTTTCGTGCTTGTTCTCTGTAATGGGTTGTCTCTAAACTGACATATCTGCATTGTTAGCTCCTGGTGGTATGGCTTTTTTTGTTTTTTTGGGTTTTTCAGAATGGGGTTTTGTTTTTGCTTTTGTTTTGGTAGAGACAGAGTAATGGTGTCACTTAAGTCACTAAGAGAGTTTTAAGGCATCTGGAGTTCATGCACTGAGAGTCTCATTTGACTTTTTTGTTTATCAAAATTGTGTTTTTCTTTTGATTGTCTTGTGATTATATCAACAGGGTTCTTGATTGTTCATCAACCGACAAACTTGATGTTGTTTTACTGTAGTGCTGTATCTCTATGTTCAAAGTTTTGATTTTTTGTCTTCAAGTTTATGTTTTTAATCTTTTTTTTCCTTGATTTTTGCAGGATTTAGAAGACCTATTTGAGAATATAAGAAGTGGGTTGTTCTTGGATTGACATTTTGAAGTTGAAATTTTTGACTGAAAACCAGAGCTTTAAATTAGGCCATGTCAAAGAAGAAGTTGAAGAAGGAACTAGTTGCCGAGGATTGGTGCTTTGCTTGTAAGGATGGAGGAGCACTCAGAATCTGTGATTACAAGTAAGATGTTTAAAAGATTCTTGTAAGCTTTCATTGGTAGTGGTTTTAGGATTTTGTGGATCTTGTTAAATCAGAATGTGATATTTCAATGATTAGAGATTGGCTTAGCTGCCAAAAGTAATTTGTCTTTTTCTTGTCTGGTCACACAAACTAGTTCCATATATAAGAGTGAAACAAATACACAGGAGAAAATGTGAAAGTCAAAGATTGACCATTCCATTCTTGCTTTTGTTATGGGGTTTGAAGGGCAATTCTGCCTTTGCAGTAGCACATTGTCAGAAGTCACATGAATGATGCCTTAGTTAGGTTACTGTTGTTATATAAAAGTGTCGATATATACACTAGCGCAGTTCAATTTGTTACTTTTAATAGTATTTTGGGTAATAAAACGATATAAATGAGTGATGATCTTATAAATAAATGAACACATGTATGTGTCAAATTCAATTCGTTACTTTTAATAGTATTTTGTATAATAAAATGATGTATATAAGTAATGATCTTATAGATAAATGAAAATGTGTGTGCCGACGTTTTGATGGTAGTCAGCTTTCTCTTTCTTATAATTTTTTATGGTGTTTTGTTTTCTGTCTTTGCTTTGAGAAGTTGGGGCAGCCTTTGTATTTTCCTCAAACATTTCTGTCACCAAGCTTAAGTCAAACTACTGATATGAAAATTCTTGATAGAGGATTTTGTCTATTTAATTAATTGCAAATTTGCAACATTTATTGTCTGCAGGGACTGTCTGAAAGCCTATCATCCTGACTGTGTAGGCAAAGATGATTCTTTGTTGGAGAGTGGTGATAGATGGACTTGCGGTATGTTATTACTAGCTCTGATGAAACCTTCTCTATGTATTAGTATATTCATTAAATTCTTTTTTTCCCTAGTCAAGTGCATTGAGACATAGTTTATCATAAGAAGCCTCTGTGTACTTATATATTTATGTGAGTATTTATGCATGTATCTATGTCAATGTGTGTATGTCAGTGTATGTACATGTACGTGTGTATGTATATATTCGCATGTACTTACTGTGCATCATTGTATACATGTAGTCGTGTATGTATAATGTGCATGTGTATATATATGTGTTTATGCTTGTATATGTGTGTGCGTGTTCATGTTTGTTTTTGTGCAAATGAGCGTGTGTGTGTGTGTTTGTGTTTGCACGCATTTGTGTGTGTTTCAAGTCGGTTCTTCTATCCGTGATTCTAGTAGGTCCAAGGGAAGAATTTTCAGTTAGGAGTCTTCAGCGTTTTATCTATGTGATTTGATGAATAATGTAATTTTGATTACCTTAAAAAGTAATTAAGTTGAAAACTATCCCACCTGCATTTACCTCAATGTCTTTCTGTTCTTTCTGCTCTTTCTATTTCTCGCATTTGTTACATTTTGCATCTTGTAGAACATCACAGTGCAAGCTTGTAACATAATAAGTTCTCCATTTCAGATTGGCATCATTGCTGCATTTGCCATAAAGCCCCAAAATATTATTGCTTTTGCTGCCCATCAGCTGTATGCAGATGCTGCTTTGATCATGATGCTGAGTTTGCATTCATCAGAGAGAACAAAGGGTTGTGTGAATGCTGTTTGGAGCTCGCATGGCTTATAGAAGAAAAGATGGATATCGACTCTGATGGGGTACTAAAATTCCTTGCAAAAGAAATTTTTTTTAACTTTCTAGTATTTGTTCCACCATACTAGTTTTCTTGGAATTCATTAATAGGTTTGGCTCGAAATTGATGACACCATATTACGTGCTTGAAATAGTACTTAATTATAATGCAATTCTGGCAATCTGTCTTTGGTTATCAATAGCTTTTGCTTCTGCTAAAGGTTTTCTTTTGTAAGTGCATTGATAATGCATTATTTTAGGCTTTTCCATCTGTTGGCTTCCATATTTATGTATGTGCCTGTAGACTGGCTCTTTGTGTATGCTTCAATGAACAGCTTAATATAGTAAAGTCCTCCTCTTTTATATAATTTGACAACTATCGTAAACTTATTTGAAGTATTGTTTACTTCTGTGTCATCTATATGATCACTTTGTTTTCTGGTAGGGGAGTAGTGTTAGGTGCTATCCTTGGTTTGGCCATATAGAACTGTAAGTAGTTTTTAACTATCTTCATTCCTTTTCGGATTCTGTAGAACAAGGTAGACTTCCATGATCGAGACACAGTTGAGTTCCTGTTTTATGAGTATTATGAGATAATAAAGGAGAAAGAAGGTTTGACTTCTGAACAAGTCATATCGGCTTATAACCATTTGAAGAAGGGTTTAGATTCATCTGAACAAGACAAAGGAAAAGAAGTAACCAGCGAGTCTGATGATGAATCTCCTCTTGACATATCCGATGATGATGTAGACAAATGCAAGCTAAATGGGAAAAGGAAGAGGATGAAGGGTAAACTTTCTGTGATGAAAAGAAACGCTAATTCAAAGAAAAAGGAATTCAAGGGATGGGGATCAGAACCTCTCTTCAAGTTCCTTGCCTCCATTGGCAAAGATACAAGCACTCAAATGTCACAATATGCTGTTATGGATATCATTATCAATTACTGCAAAGAGCACGAGCTTTTTGATCCAGATGAGAGGAAGAAAATCAATTTTGACGCACGGCTATGGGCACTTTTAGGAAGGAAGTCAGTGAAAAGAAATAGCATATATAATCTTCTGACACCCCATCTTGCTGAGAATTTGGAACTCTCAGAGGATGAATTGGAATTCAGTTCAGAAAATATTGGTGAAGCTGAGTTGGTGCCTCAGAAGAAGCGGCAGCAATTAAGCCCTACTGAAAAGTCCAATATGAAGGCAGAAGTTGTAAATGTTCAGAAAAGCTGTTTTGCCTCTATAGTCCCTAAAAACATCAAGCTTATTTACTTGAGGAGGAGTTTCTTACAGGAACTATCGAAGCAATTTGAAACTTTTGAGGCTAAAGTAACGGGAACTTTTGTGAGAATGAGATCTGACCCAAATGACTATCTGCAGAAAAATTCTCACGTGCTCGCACAAGTTACAGGTAATTATGTCATAAAAAATTATTAGAGTTTAATTAGTGCATCACTCAATTAGCTGCATAACTTACGCGATTCTTCTTTGGCTTTAAATTGTTTAAAATGAACTGCATGATCATAAATGCTATGGTGATATGCTTGTTAATTACAGATTCCTTAATCAGGTAACAAGCTTCTGTTATCAGATTAATCCTTGTATATCACACTTAACCGTTAAAAACAATTCTAGTGGAATTTACAAACTATCGTTCCATGATCTTGCTTCGAATTATAGTCCCATACGACTAGTTCCAAGTAGTCTGATTGTTAAATTCTCAATGACTTGATTTGTTTTGATCCCTTTGTAATTTGATCATGAAATTGCATCCTGTTACTTGCCCTGGACATCAAAAGAGCTTATGGATTGAGTTCGTTAAAGATAATGCTACTGTTTAAATTACTAGTTTCTGTTCTGTTAGTTGATATTTTGCTCCACACCATCCTCGTTTGTCATTTCAGGCATACAGAACACTTCAAGCATGAATTCAGAAATCAAGCTTCAGGTTACCTATACGGTAGAAGAGGTACCAATTTGCAAGCTGTCGGATGATGACTTCTCTGAGGTAAAAACATATTCAAAACTCACTGAAACTTTTCATTTTCTGTATCAGTTACTAACTTTAGTGGGTAACTAAAGTTTAGACAGTAAAACCAGGTTTCTGATCATGTTGTCTTGGCCTCTTGGATTGTCCAAATTAATAATGTATGATCCTCCAATGTAACTTCTATTGGCAAGTGGTTCCAAATTAATAATATTTTTTCACCTGAGCTTTTCTTGTCCTCCCTTATTCAATTTTTCGTTTCCCTTTTCTTGCATGATAGACGAGAAAGTTTCCCTAATTACCATCTTCTTCAACTTATTGGGGACTTGCTTCTTAAATTATCAAAAAACGTGAAGAAAGAAAAAATGTTGAAACTTGCATGAAGCTATTGACAATTATGGTAGTTTTATGTCTTTTCTTCTTGTGGATGCAAATACTTACTTAAATGGTGTTTTGTGGCAGGAAGAATGTGAGGATTTGAGAGAAAGAGTGAAAAATGGACTGCTTAAAAGGCCAACTGTTGTAAGTTTTTTTGGTACTTAGGCTGGTTCACTTTCTTAGCGATTGTAGAGACAACTTGAGAAGCCATTTTTGCTGTATTGTTTAAAATTTACTTATTTTCCCAATAATCTTTCAAAAATCCGTAATTGTTTATCAGGAGTCTTGTGCAAACAGTATATTGAAAATCGACTAGAAGATGTTCTATGAGCTTTTTTAGAATGACATGATCATGTAAATGAAAAAGAATTAACTTCATTTTTAGATTTTGCTAGCTCTTCTATGATTTCATTTTCATTGACCATAGTTCAAAACGTCATTGCTGCCATGAAATCACCTTTCTTTAGCTTGGTATAAAAAGAACACCGATGTTAGTTGAAGAAATACATTTTAGTATTCTCAAGAGTTCAATGTCCTACTTTACTAAACAGACTCTGGTTTAGAGCTCTCCCTCTTTCTAGTCCAACGTTTATTTTGAACCTGTTGCATATGCTTTGATACTTGTTTGTGGAAAATGTGTTGATGCAACCATTAAAACATGAAACAAATAAACAGTTTGGATAAATTAAGGATTAAGTATATAACTCCATCTGATTCCCCTAACATAGTTCTAAAAACAATCGAGTTGGAGTTAGAAATATTTGCTATTCAAAATCATTTTTTCCAGAAGCAAATAGAGGAACATAGCTTACTTGTATAGCACTTTCACCATGTTCTCAGTTAACCAGTTCTCTTTGTAACTTGTGGTTTCATGGTAGCTTTTATTTTTTCAAGTAATTAACTTGGTTAGTTAAGGACAGAGTAGTAGGGATTAAATATGATATTCACTGTGTGTGTTGTTATAGTTGTAACCAACATCAAGGGTTTTCTGTTAGAAGTGGCATTTGTTACATGAAGTCTTGACCAGAATATCGTGTTGATTGGCAGATGGAGCTCAAACAGAAAGCTGGAAGTTTGCATGAGGAAATAACAAAACATGTATGCGTTTCCAATTCGTATTTTTGTGATACTTCTATATCATGCTTTATATTTTGTGATTTTTATGATTAATATGGGTTTCCATTAACATTTTTCTAACATTATCATCTGTACATTTTCATGAGAAAACAACAGTGGATTTCAAGAGAGCTGGTTTTGTTGCAAAAACGAATTGATCAGGCAAATGAGAAGGGATGGAGAAGAGAATATCCTTTGGTGACGTAGTTTGTCATCCATGTTATTCTTTAATATTTTTACTACAATCTACCTCTACTCCAGTGCGTTTATCTGCAATCAATACTTTGTGGCAAAGAAAACTAATTTGAAACGTCAAAAAGAAAGTAAACCAAATATATAATCCAAATATTTAATCTAAAGAGTTTTTTCGCTTGTGTCATTAGTTTCCTACTATAGCATAATGTTCTTGTGTGCCCAATGTTTTAATTAAAAGTACTTGTGTGTATGTTGCTTGTGTAAAAGATAAGTGAACCTTAACCTCTCGTTCCATATACGCTCTTTGAATACTTGGATAGCCTGCAGTTGCTTCAAAAGCCAGAAGAACAATCACGATTAATATGTGAGATTCCAGAAGTAATTGCAGACGACTTAGATCCCGAACCTGTTCCTGATGATGCCACAATAAGAGGTGAACTAGCACAAAATGATGGCTCACCAGAGTCAACCCTTGCGAGAACCATTGAAACTCCGTGGTGTCATCTCAAATGCAATGGAACTTCTTGCAACCGGAATGATGCAACCGATGCGCAATCAGTTGTAAAAGAACTGACTAGATATCTGTAATGGCTATTATTTTGTGCAAAGACAAATTGAAGTGATTGCACGAACAAGCTGAGTTAATCAGTGTTTCCGTAGTAAAGTACACATAATAATAGCCATCTGAGGTATGATTACAACTAAATCTGCAAATTATGTTTTTTAGTTTTTAATTATTTTTAGTTTGTGATCATACTTGATGTTAATATATTTTGTGTACAGAACAATGTTTTTTTGAAGTAGTTGGAAGATGCAGAGAGTGATGGAACTGAAGAGAATTTTTGTGGAGTGGAACCAAATATCAAAAGTGATAGGTCTTTTGTGTATATACAGCTTAAATTCAACAAGTAAGTTAACCTCTGTGTGCTGTGTTTGAAATTTAATGTCAGTAACTTTAGGATTTTAAGCTATCATATATCTCTTCTTGTTAATGTTTTATACTTGTGATAATTGATGGTTTTATTAATTATTTTGAAGATTGTACATGTTTATTATTGTCATTTTCATATTTCGGCAAATATCCAGAAGTAAAATTGTTCCTTCAACCACCTTTTTTTGTCTAACAAAAAAGGGTTTAATTACCATGGCCCTTAATTGGAATGCTTGGATTAGCTTCATTAATCATCCTTACAACCAATCCTAGGGTTCGAATTGAGGGGTATTGTTAGTAGTTAGGTAAGTCATTCAAACTTTACAAAAAGTGTGGGACGTTTGGAAAATATATTTCTCAATAAAAAATAAAAGGGATAATCCTGATTCCCCCCTATAATTTGATGAAATAGCCAAAATTTCCCTTACTTTATATAGTATACTTGTTTATGCAACCTTTCATTTGTTTATTTGTACAACTTTTGCTTTTGGTATCAGAACCATAAATTCTTAATGTAATTACATTTTTGCATATTTTCCGTACTGTTTAAGATCTTTTAATTACTCGGTTTATAACTTAGAATCATTAATTTAAGAGCAAATTACAATTTAGCTACCCAGTTGAAACGCATTCTCAGGCGGAGCAACTGTTTCGCTTTTATTACAATTGACCCTCTGTCGTTAATGAACTTCAGTTAGTTTTAACTGGTTTGGGGGTAAAATTATCTTTTGATATTTTATTATTTAAAAAAATAAATTTTAAAAACTTTTAAATGTTTTATTATTTAAAAAAATAAATTTTAAAAACCTTAAAAATACTCTCTCTCTCTCTCTCTTCCCTCAGCCATTTGCCGTGTCTATCTCTTCTTCTTTTTCTCTTCTTTTGCTTTTTCTTCTTCTCTTGTTCTTCTTCTCTTCTTCTGTTTTTTCTTCTTCTCGAACCCGATCTGGGTTCTGATGAACCCAGATCTGGGTTCGGGATGAACCCAGAAATCTGGGTTCATCACGAACCCAGATCTGGGTTCGCGAAGAACCCAGATTTTGGGTTCGCGACGAACTCAGATCTGGGTTCGCGAAGAACCAAGGTTCTGGGTTCTTCGACGAACCCAGATTCTGGGTTCGTTCACGAGAACCCAGATTCTGGGTTCTTCGACGAACCCGAAATCTGAGTCCGTCGCGAACTCGAATCTGGGTTCCCAGTGAACCCAGATCTGGGTTCGATAATGAGGTTGATTTCTGATTTTTCTTTTCTCCAGTTTGACAGTTTTGTGGGTGATTGTGAGGTTGATTTCAGTGATAATGTTGGGTTTGATGGTTTTGTGGGAGATTGATTATGTTAAGTTTAATTGATGATGTTTGAGGTCATTATTTGGGTTTGTAGGAGTGAATTGATGATGTTGGGTGATTGTTGATGATGTTTAAGACCATTTTTTGGATGTTTGGGATCATTTCTGGAAACCCAAACAAAATCTGGGTTTCCCGTTGGGTTTATTGGAAACCCAGAATCTGGACTGGAAACCCAAAATCTGGGTTTCTAGTTCTGGAAACCCAAATTCTGGTGGTAATTGAAAATCTGGTTTCCAATTTTTGGAAACTAGATTCTTAAAAAAAATAAATAAAAATTCCAACAGATCAGCCATTACACAGAAATTTAAAAGATTTTTCAATTTTTTACGGTCAATTCGGTCAACTTTAACAACCAAAGGTATTTTCGTCTTTTATTTATTTTACACTATTTTCAGTTATATATAATGGAAATTTGCTAACGGAAGAGGGTAAATTGTAATTATATCAAAATAATTGCTCCACTTGTAAAAATATTTCAACCGGGTAGTCTTTTTGTAATTTGCTCTTAATTTAATATAACTTCTTCCTGTCAAAGCCAATCACCTCTATGTGGTCTTGTGGTGTTGAAAATTTGCATCCTATTTCATGCTGTAGTTTTTTTTTTTTTTTTTTAAATAAGTGATTATAATTGTAATTTGATCTAAAGAAAAATCTTTAATATAAATATAATAATGAAAGGGGTACTCGTACAGTTTTAAAGAAGTACAAACATCGTTACTCTATAAATTCTTTTCATCGTTTTGGTTTTAAACTTTTCAACCCAAATTTACATTCAATAAACATATGGTATGTTTCTATTTGTTTAATAAAAGTAACATATATGGAAAACAATCAGATTTTCAAATAAATACTAATCTTGATATATTTTTCAAAACTAGTCAATATATATCAACTCGTGTAAATTGATTTATATTGGTGTATAAAATGCATTCCACACTAGTTCATATATATATATATATATATATATATATATATATCAATGCATATCAATTACTTGAAAAACATTTTGAAACCAACCTTGACCAGAGAACTACTTCTCTCTGAATATGCAGATGTATTCATCAGGTTACATCATTTCTTATTAGGGAGAATTACCCCCAACCTACCTAAAAGTTTGATATTCATTAGTACATACAACTTTTAATTTGTTGAGATAATCCCAAAAAACCGTCTGAGTTTTAATAGATTATCCATTCTTCCTCATATGGTTTTGTTTTTATCTAAATTACCGCCTAACTTCTAATTAAACACCCAAAATATCCCTGAAGGCGTATAAAAAGACGGTAATACCCTTGATAGTAACAAATTCCGTTAAATGAATAAGGTTGACCATTTGACTCTAGGGGTAAAAGCGAAAAATGCGAAGAAAGTTAAAAATATATATATTAATTAATTAAAATATGAAAAATTAAAATAAATAAATAATATTAAATATAAAAATATAAAAAATAAAGATATTTTTATTTAAAAAAATAAAAAATTTAAATAAAAATATTTTTTTTTTCAGTCACTCATCGCCTTCCCTCTCTAACCTCACCGTTCTCTCTCTCTCTAACTTCAC
The DNA here is from genome assembly GCA_022984855.1 of Dimocarpus longan. Lineage (NCBI taxonomy): Eukaryota > Viridiplantae > Streptophyta > Magnoliopsida > Sapindales > Sapindaceae > Dimocarpus > Dimocarpus longan. Next base: position 14,972,099 of record CM041020.1, read on the forward strand.
CAATATCTCTCTCTCTCTAACCTCACCGCTCAGACTCCATCGCTCGTCGCCGCCTCCACCAGACATCCACCACCAACCTCTCCCTTGCCGACTCGTCTTCATCTCTCTCTCTCTTGCGCCGCCGCCGCTGCCTTCTCTCCTCCCCTCTCCTCTCCTCTCCTCTTTCTTTTCAGATTAGGATCGAACCCAGACGACTGGATTCGGCTGGGTTCCAACCCAAACGAATCCTCATCTGGGTTCGAACCCAAATAAGGTTTCGTCTGGGTTGGAACCCAACCGAACCCAGTCGTCTGAGTTCGAACTCAGATGAGACGAACCCTCATCTGCCTTCGAACCCAAATGAGAGTTCCAGACGAACCCTCCTATGAGTTTGAACCCAGATGAGGGTTCATCTAGTTCAGTTGAAGTTCAACTGGGTTACTGGGTTCAAACCCAGATGAATCCAATGCTTGATGATGTTTGATGATTTTATTTTTCAATCTTTGTGGATTTGTTGATTGATTATTGTTCAATGTGGCTTTACTGATTTGTTGTTGATGGTTATGGGTGTACCGATTTATTGTGATGGTTGTTGGTATGATCACGGTTGTGGGTCTGGATGATATGATGACTGTGGAGATCCAAAATCTGGATCTCCATTTTTTTTATTTTTGAAAAATTTTTATTTTAAAATATTATTTTATAATTATTTTATTTTTTTATTAAAAATTGAGGGGTAAAAGTGTCTTTTTGTTATTTGTTTAAATTTTCTGTCAATTTTGTAACAGATGGGTGATTTTAGATAAAAACGAAATCGCATGGGGGAAAATGGGTAATCCATCAAAACTCAGGCGATTTTTTGGGATTATCCTTGTTTGCAATGTCCTCTCTTGATTAACGGATTGATTGGTTTAACCATCATTGGATATGATTAGTTGTGTAAAAAAAATTAAAAGATAAAATTGCTCCCCAATAAATTTACTTTTTTATTTTCTTTTAAAATAAATTTTAAAAATTATAAATGAATTTAACCCAATCTTCACTTTTTTTTTTCTTTTTTTTTTAAGTTTTTCAGTTTTGTTTTATTTGAATATGAAGATGAATCTTCATCTTTTATTTTTTGATTTTTTTAAATTTTTAATTTTTTTTTTTAAGTTTTGATTTTCAAAATTTTTTTCTCAAATTAATCTCCATCGTCCATCCCTCTTCAGATGGACTTGGAGATCTTATTAAAAAACTATTTTTATTAAATTTTTATTTTTATTTAGTTTTTAAAACTTTTTCTCAAATTAGTCTTCACTATCCATTTTCAAATGGATGATAGAGATCGTATTAAATTGATTTTTAATTTATTTAAAGTTTTTAAAATTTATTTTAAAAGAAAAATAAAAAATAAATTAAAATAAACTTATTAAGTGGTAATTTTATCTTTTAATATTTTTTACATGGTCAATCATATCCAGTGATGGTCAAGTCGATCAATCCTTTAGTCCATTTTTATTAAAATTTAATCTTTATCTAATTTTTAAAACTTTTTCTCAAATTAATCTCCACTATCCATTTTCAAATAGACGGGGGACATCGGATTAAATTAATTTTAATTTATTTAAAGTTTTTAAATTTTATTTTTAAAAAAATAAAAATAAATAAATTTATTTAGGGGTAATTTCGTCTTTTAATATGTTTTATATGGTCAACTATATCCAGTGACGGTCAAATCGGGTCAATTCTTTAGTCCATTTTTGTTCAATTTTAATTTTTATTTAATTTTTAAAACTTTTTTTCAAATTAATCTCTACCGTCTATTTTCAGATGGACGTTGGAGATTGGATTAAATTAATTTTTAATTTATTTAAAGTTTTTAAAATTTATTTTTAAAAAATAAAAAATAAATAAATTTATTGAGGGATAATTTTATCTTTTAATAGTTTTTACACGGTCAATCATATCCGATAACAGTTAAACCGATCAATCTGTTAGGCTAAGGAAGAATGCTGTAAATAAACAAAATGTTATATATGCAAGTGAATATTAAACTTTCATATAGATTAGGATAGTCCTCCCTTTCTGATTATCACACACATTTTTTTCTAGAAGTTGCTTATGATCGAGCTCCAGCCAAAATTAAAAGGTTATTTTTCTTCCACCAAACTAGAATCTGGAGTTTTATTGTATTAATTTTGGGTTGTCATATGTCATATATCAACTTTTCGTTGCCGGCTACCCATAGACAGGTGACTGGATTAAGGGATGGAAATATAACATATGGACCTTGACTTTTGGCCGCTGATATACATATAAGTGTAATGATGGAAATTAAATTTCCACCAATTGTTGACTTGTCACATTATTGAAGACTTTTTTGTTTTGTTTGTTCTTTCACCTGTTTAACCAGTAGCAGATTGGTGCTCCCAATGCTCTGAGCCTGATCACAGCCAAGAGTTAGTGGGTTTTGAGTGGATTTAGGAAATCAACAACGAAGTCATCAATTTTTATACAAGTTGTCGATATTCTATAATTCTGTGGATTGGAATTCTTCGATAGATAGTGATATCCAATGATTGCACGAATTGGAATGTTTGATAAATAGTAAAAATCATATGAGATAATACTAAAAGTTTAATGAGAAAATAACTTTGAAAATTAAAATGAGTTTTTTAATACCTTGAGTTATTTTAATGAACTATAGTTTCTAAATAAAAGAAATAGTTTACGAATGAAGTGTTTTTCTTTTTTATTTATGAGATATAGTTTGCAACAACTAAAAATATTTAACAATAATATTTCAAATTTCGGTTTTATATACAAAACTCACTCCCATTTTTTTATGATAAATATATATATATATATATATCTTCTTCAATAGATGTCACAAGTCAACTTTCCTTGCAACTTCCATTGAAAATAATGCATGTCACGATTACCTTCACCAACATTTCAACACGCATTATTTACTTCCAATTACTCATTATTATTTTCCACACGCAATTTTTTTTTTCTTTTTTAATATTGACACCTTACATATAAGATAACTGTTGAAACCTAATGAAATAGATAATTAATAGTGTAATTCAAATAATTATTCTTATAATCAGAGAGATACCTACTCCTATTAAGAAGAGACTCACATTCACACATTATATTTTAAGGGAGAATGATGTAATTTAAACCTTACTTAACCATACATACTGAAAAGGTGTATATATCTTCCACACGCAATTGACGAGAATTTGTGCATTTGAAAAATATCACCAATCAGTAGCCCACGTTGTTGACTTGAAGGGAGATTAAAATGCAAGGCTTCAAAGTGATGTAAAATGATGCATAGATGGATTAATTCACTAGCTAGTAACTAGCATTATTTATACCTATATCACTCTTAATGCTTTGTGTCACCAAACAACTTCGATGTCTCTCATGGAAAATACTTGCTTTCTCATCATTCTCATATTTTTTTTCTCGCTAAATCGTTCCATTTCTCGGTCATTGACTGATATTTCCTTCGATAAAGATGCTCTTGTTGCCTTAAAAGCCCATATCACTGATGATCCTAACAACATTTTAGCCACCAATTGGTCCAAGACAGCCTCCGTTTGTAATTGGATCGGCATCACCTGTGGTGTTCGACATCAAAGAGTTGTAGCTTTGAATATATCTTACCTTGGTCTTATAGGGACCATCCCACCTCAAATAGGGAACCTTTCTTTCCTTGCATCGCTAGCCATCAACAACAACAGCTTTCATGGCTCGCTTCCAAATGAGTTGGCTCATTTACGTCGATTGAAATACATTAATTTCAATCATAACCAACTTTCAGGTGTTGTACCCTCCTCTATCTTCAACATGTCTTCCATGCAAGAAATTAGACTCAAACACAACCTCTTCTCGTCCATTGTCAACTTGTCTACTTGTGGACCTAATTTGGTGTTACTTGATCTGTCTGAAAACATGTTTGAGGGAGGGATACCATCCTTCATATCAAAGTGCAGACAACTACAACGTTTGGGGATGTCATATAACAATTTTACTGGAGGCATACCAAGAGAATTCGGCAACTTGACTGAGATTGAAATGATAATAATTGAAGACAATAAACTCCTAGGTACGTACGTTGAATTAACATTTTTCTAATGGTGTCTTTTCTTTTTTTTTTTTTTTTTTTTTTTTTATAGTATTGAAAAAGCATGAGTTTTAAAAGTAGTATTAAAAAACTAAATTGAGCTTTTTCAGTATAATTAGAGTTCGCAAACAAAAATAACAGTTTGCACAGTGTTTACAACTTTCATTCGTGAACTATTTTCTTTATTCTTAAGCTGTAATTTGTGAGCATTAATAGTAAGAAATTCAAATCAATTCATAGGGATTGTTTTTTTTTTTTTTTTAATCTGAAAATTGAATAGTCTTGAAATTAGAGGATATGTTTGTTTGTTTTTTTCTTCTAATGTTTGGATATACATGTTAATCGTTTGTTTTTTGAGATAAATTAAAATATCTGAAAACAAATACTTTTATGTTTATATCGTTATAAATAATAATTGTTATATGCTTTTATTTTAAATTATATATGTAGAAAAAAGAAAATCATTTAATAAATTCTAACCAAATTTATCTATATATTTCGCATTTTATATAAATGTAGTTTCTTTGATAATAATAAATATATATTATTTTGAACAATAATAGTTTAAAAAAATATTCATACATAGTTTATATGTTCTTTTTAAGTTATAAAATATATGTGGGTAGAATTTGGTGTATAAATATAAAAAAAAAAAAAATGATAGTTTATAAGATATTAATGAAGATAAAATTGGAGATGTGTATTTTTTAGAATGATAATTATGAAAGAAAATGTTTTAATTATGATTAAGTGTTAAATGATAAGTTAGAATATTTTATCTTTTATTTTAAGTTGTTTTTTAACAATTTTAAGTTGTTTGACCACTTAAAGAATAAATAAAAATGACTTAGTGAATCCAATTTAGACCCATTAAGTTATAAAATTGAAAAAACAAACAACCCCTTAAATACTATTTTCAAAATTTACTTTTTTGCTGATATTATATATCTGTTTTGATTTTATATTAGCTAATATTATATCTTCACAATGATAACTTAAATATGTCTGATATGTTATCTATACTTTTACAATACAGTAATGTTTAAAGTCTTTTTTTTTTCTTTGGTGCTAATTTACAGGTGAAATACCTTATGAAATTGGCAATCTTCATAAACTAGAGGCTTTGGTATTTGGCGACAACCACCTAGTTGGGGTTGTTCCAGCTCCAATCTTCAACATTTCAACATTGAATATGCTTGCACTTAATAACAACACGCTCTCAGGAAGTCTTCCATCAAGCAATGCTCTTAGCCTTCCAAATCTTGAGTCGCTTGAGCTTACATTCAACAACTTTAGTGGCACATTCCCCAGCTTCATCACAAATTGTTCCAAGCTCCACTACCTAGAGATGGGAGGTAACTCATTTTCAGGTCACATTCCCAACACGCTAGGCGATGGTTTAATAAGTCTTGAGTGGCTTGGCTTAGCTTATAATCACTTCACATCCTCTACTCCAAGTTTGAGCTTTTTAACTTCCCTGTCCAATTCCAAGAATTTAAAAGCAGTGGTATTATCACAAAATCCACTACATGGCTTCCTTCCCAATTCTCTAGGAAATTTGTCCATTTCTTTAGAAACAATTTACATTGTAAATTGCAACATCAGTGGCACCATTCCTGAAGAAATTGGCAACCTGAAAAGCTTGATCATGTTAGATTTAAGCGAAAATGAATTGACAGGATCCATTCCAAATACCCTCAAAAACTTGAAAAATCTTCAAGGTTTGTCTCTTGAATATAACAAATTAGAAGGTTTTATCATAGATGACCTTTGTCACTTGCATAAATTGGTTGAGTTGTACTTGGAAAGTAACAAGCTCTCTGGCGCTATACCTGCATGTTTAGGCCATCTAGCAAGTCTAAGAACACTTTTGTTAGGCTCCAATAGGTTGACTTCTATTGTACCCTCATCTCTTTGGAAACTTATGGACATCTTGCACATTAACTTGTCCTCAAATTCACTAAATGGCACTCTTCCATTAGATTTTGGAAATATGAAGATTGTGATAGATGTAGATTTGTCGGGAAATCGATTAACTGGTGAGATCCCACCTACAATTGGAGACCTACGAGATCTACGGATTCTTTCCCTTAGATATAATAGCTTACAAGGTTCAATTCCTGAAGCATTTGGGGGTTTAATAAGCTTGGAGTTTTTGGATCTGTCGAACAATAATTTATCAGGAGTTATTCCAACATCTTTGGAGGCTCTAAAATACCTTAAATATCTAAACCTGTCTTTCAACCAGTTAGAAGGAAGAATTCCTACACTAGGACCTTTCACAAATTTCTCTGCTGATTCATTCATGATGAACCATGCATTGTGTGGTTTGCCTAAACAGCAAGTCCCTCCATGCAAAAGTGTTAGAAGTACTCATCCAAAGTCAAGGATCAATGTTGTCCTAGCCATTGCTTTACCACTAAGTTTTGTTGTCTTTATGACTTTGATAGTCATTGTGTTGAGTGGATGTCGAAAGAGGAGGAGCATTATTCAACCACCTAATAGTAATGAAGTTGATGTATCACACCGAGCAATGTGGAGAAGAATTTCTTATCAAGAACTCCTTCAAGCAACAGATGGATTTACTGAAAGGAATCTGCTAGGTGAAGGGAGTTTTGGTTCAGTTTTCAAAGGAAGACTTTTAGATGGAATGGAGATTGCAGTGAAGGTGTTCCGCCTACAATTTGAAAGATCACTTAAGAGTTTTGATATTGAATGTGAAGTTATGAGTGGCATTCGACATCGAAACCTTGTCAAAATCATTAGCAGTTGTACAAATGAGGATTTTAAAGCGTTAGTGTTGGAGTACATGCCTAACGGGAGCTTAGAAAAGTGGTTATACTCTCACGAATGCTTTTTAGATATATTACAACGGTTGAATATAATGATAGATGTGGCATCAGCTTTGGAGTATCTTCACTTTGGTTACTCAGTCCTCGTAGTTCATTGTGACATCAAGCCTAGTAATGTGTTGATAGACAAAAGTATGGTTGCACACTTGAGTGATTTTGGCATTGCAAAACTTTTAGGTGATGAAGAATCTATGACACAAACACAGACCCTAGCAACAATTGGTTACATGGCACCAGGTAAATGTCGCAAATTTTTTGTTATTTTGTTACAGAGTTCCTTTATAATTAATATAAATTTTTTGTTATTTTGTTACAGAGTTCCTTTATAATTAATATTTACATTGTCAATAGTAGTGAAACTAATCAAGCCATTCACAGAGTATGGAAGAGAAGGAAATGTTTCCCAAAAAGGAGATGTTTATAGCTATGGCATCATGTTGATGGAGACATTTACTAACAAGAAACCAACGGATGAAATTTTTATCGGGGATACAAATTTGAGGAGGTGGGTCGGTGACTCATTGAATCGTTCAATTATGGAAGTTGTGGATCATGATTTACTACTAGGGGAGGATGCACAATTTCCAGCAAGGGAGCAATGTCTACAATCTATCTTAAGTTTAGCCATGAATTGTACCACAGATTTACCTGAAGATAGGATCAGCACAAAAAATGTTGTAACCAGGCTCATGAAAGTTAGAGGCACATTTTTAGCTACTCAAGGGACATGATGTATGCATGAGGCAATCAAGATCGAAATAAACCATAACAATTTAAATAATTGAATCTCAATATTACAGTTTTAGGCTGGTTTATATATTTATTTCCCTCAGTTAAAGGAAACAGGGAAAACAATTAATGGTCCACTCAAGAGAAGTTATATTAATTCACTTAAAAGCATAACATTATATGCATCATCAGAACACATCATGAACCCAAACCGGTTGCCAAATATATCTCAGCATCTGATAGGCTTAGATATATCAGATGGTTGAATTGAACAATTAAAACAAGAAGAAATGAATATGCAATTCGTTGTAAAGTAGATATTGTGTAACCGGAAAATGTAAAATAGAATGTTAGATTGTCATTAAAACATGGAAATAGAAGAAGACAAGCACTGTTTGTTGGAGTAGGGATGACAACAGCTCGGATCAGGGCCAAGCACTAGACAGAGCCAAGCACTGCTAATCACCAGTTCGCCATTCCAAGCCACAAAGGTTTGGGTGATATAAAAACTCATCCAATGAAACAAGACAACAATGACAACAAAGTTTGAGACTTGATGTTGAATGAAGACAATGCATCACAACTTCTAATAAGAGAACCAAAACTTGAAATCTACATGTGTATATGTGCTATAACAATAACTTCTATAAATATTTCAACACGATGATCATAGATGATCAGTGATATACAGAAACAATTGCAATCATATAAAAAAATATGGTTTCTCTCATCCCTTATAAAGAAAGATTATTAGCTAGGGAAAAAAATCGTTGCTTGGTGTACCACATCATGTATCATGTATCCATCCTGTCTAAATTGAGCTTACTTCAACATCAAGCTTCTGCCTCAGCAGTTTCCTTCCTTAATTCTTGAAGCCTCTCTCTCATTTTCTTACTCTGCTCGAAGTTTGCCTTCCGCTTCAATGCTTTCTGTGGAAGAAGTTTTTATTGAAAGTCATATATATGCATTCCAACCAGAAAAGTATAAACAAAAGTACAACCAATCTCATAAAATTATTAGTACTCACTTCTGCCCGGAAACATCGATCTAGCTTTATTTTGAGTTCCGTACACTCTCCAAAGAACTTCTTAATCGGATGTGCTAAATGACATTTTTGAAACTCCTCAATAATCTGCTCCATAATATATGTACTCAATCATTTGATTTCAGCAAAAAAAATCCCGTAATTATCATCAAAACTAGAAGATTAACCAATTGATGATCCTCAAGAACCAACATCCCAACTATTTATCGACCACATGTAGTTCAACAATAAGCATCGACATCGAATATGTGTAAAGAGTGAGTTTAAAACTGCTTTTATACGGCAAAAAGCGATGTGATATAGTCATGGGGTACTCTACTTTTTGTTCATTCGAAGTGATTAACTAGGGTGCATCTCAGGAATGCTTGTACATTGAAAGCAACTTAGATCAAAAGCACTTCCTATGAAAACCTATAAGCACTTCAGAGATGAGGTTTTCTCCATTTGAAGGCATTTTCAACACAGTCAAAAGCAATTATAGATTCATCCTAATATTTCCCCAGAAAAAGCAGTTCCCAAGCAAATTCAGTTGATAATGCAAGACACCTTAAAACACGACAACTTCAAATAAGCTTAAAGCTATTTGAAAGCACTTTAAGCACTTCCAAATGCATCCTACTATTACTCCATGAATTGCTGCCAGGTGCTTTTGCAACAAGAATTACCATGCAAAAACACTACAAATAAGCTTATATCTATTGACAAACACTACAAATAAACTTATATCTATTGCAAAGCACTACAAATAAGCTTATATCTATTGAAGAGCACTTTTAACAAAACACTCTTAAAAGACATCTTCTCATAAATTTTCCATGAAGATTCACCAAGCAAAAAACCTTGAAAGCAAAACAACCTACAAGCACCACAAACTACCTTTTTCCTCTCTACTAGATAGCAACTTTAACACTCTCAAACCCATTTTACAATTTCCCCAACTACCAGCTGGTTTTGAAGAAAATGTTACCCAAAGTAAAAGCACTTCCTCTAACCAATCACAAATACACACACAAAAACACAATCTTTTTTGTTCATTTAACAAGCAAACAACTCCCAAACCCACCCTATTATCTCCATAGCCCAAAAAGCACTTTCCCCAAAAGCACTTCCATAAAAACACGAACTTTTTTTCATCATCAAAAAGCAAAGAAACCGCCAAACCAACCCAAGAAACACTTCCTTCTCCACAACAAAACACACGCCACTTCATTAAACAAAAGGGTATAACAATTAACAATGAGTAATGAGAGAGAGACTCACCTCTACGCACATCGGATGCCTATGTAACGTCAATGGAGGATGCATCTTTCTTCAATTCAAACCTACCCTTTTCTCACACATCCCCAACCGGACGCAGACTAGAGAAAGATAAGTGACGAAACGCCCCGCTTCGTCGTCTGCAACACCGCCTGATTTGGCTAAGGAAGAATGTGGTTTACCCATTCTTATATTATCCTACGCCAGGTAGTGTTGTCCTTTCATCCAAACACTCCCTTTTTTATCACAAAACGACGTAGCATGAACCACTCGTCTACTTTCTTTCTTTCTTTTTTTTTTTTTAAATTGAGTCATTCAACCACTCGTCTACTAGTTAATTATTCAATTTAATAATTCAAAAATAAATTTAAATTTTTTATAAATAAAATATCTAAAAATAAAATAAAAGATTGTAAATTATAAAATTATTTTTAATTTTTTTATCTATTTATAATTAAAATTGTTAGTACATTATATTTTTCCTTTATATTTGTTATAGAAGTTTGAATTGCACTGTATACATAAAATTTAATCTCAATAAATAATGTAAATTTTTGGTTTAACCATGATAAACTCATTACTATTAATATCAGTAGATTTCTAATTACTTTATAATTATATACAAAGAAAATAAAATTACTTTTATTAATTTTATTTTTTGGGCTAAATATATTTTTATTATTAAATTTAATTATTTTTAATTACTTAATATTTTGTTTTGGACATCCGTAATTTTTCTTTTTTTTAGGGTTTGAAACTAATCAAGATTTCAACAAAACTTGCTTAGATAAGATAAACGTTTTTTTTTTTTTAATACATTTCCCGATCATAAGTTAACCTGACTACGAAGAGCTGGGCAAGTGGGGTCAAGGCTAGCTTAGAGAAGCTCTTCACACTTTAGCTAAATTAATATTTGATAATTACAAGAGTAATGAAGGTTGATAATAATCTCAAGAGTTTTTAGAGTATCCTAATTAAAGTTATTATTTTTAGATAGATAGTTTTAAATATTCAAAATCGATTTATAAATTGGATAGACTACAGATACACAAAAATCAATTGCAAAACCTATTTCCAAATTTTGTACTCCAGGCACATTCTCATGACTATAATATTTACAAAACTTTGCTTAACATTCTCATGACTATAATATTTACAAAACTTTGCTTAACATTCTCATGACTATAATATCTATATAAATAATGATTTGAGAATTATATTCTAAATTCTTCACTTATTTAAATCTAATAAAATCAGTAACTTAGTCATAGAATCAAATCAGACACTTACAAAGATTTCAGAGTTCTTTGTCATAAAAACATGAACATAGATATACATAAAAGATAAAGGTTTCATTACATATATTATATAATGTGTGTGTGTATATATATATATATAAAATAAGAATTCTGTGAAACCTCTGCTACAGACAACAAAGAGGAACATGCATAAAAAACATGAAGTTTCAACACCTTGTATATTCCTTGATTGCATGTAACAAAATGACTACAAAAATTGTCATGCAAACGCCTTCAACCCCACGAACCAAGTTCGCGGTGGCCTGGAAACAAGTGAATGCCTTAACTGAATGTCGGTTTCTGAACCCTTCCGACGTGTGTCGATTTTCCGGTTGTGTTTCCCTTTGATTTCCACAAGAATTCAAATGATGATGATGCTACATCTAACAGCTAACAGTTTAGTGAGTGTTGTGAAGTTATAGGTTTCTGTGAATGGGGGACATGTCTCTCAAACCTTGGGATGAAACCGGCTGCTGTCTTATCCGAGATAGAAGGAAGGAGACTTGCTCGGTAGCAAGATCGAGCCTCTCCTTTGATTTGGCGGATTCTGATACTAGAGAGGAGACCATGCTCTGCAGTAACTGAATCCTCTCTGTGTGGTCACTTGGAGAACTTTGGAGAAGCTTTACGGAATGTGTGCTGATCCGGCGCCAGCGAATGGGAAGGTACCTATCTGGGATCTGAAAGCAGTTTCCTGTTGAGAGAACTCGAAGGGCATGGCGACAGAGAATTCCAGAGAATTCAAACTGATGACAGCTGCAACTTATGATGCCTTCTTGGGGAACCCAGTACACTTTCCGGCCTCCCTCGAGCTTCGTGTGGTGTCTAACGAGAAAACTGTCTTCCATCTGAAATGACGCATAATGGGCAGCCAAAACAAGCTGTTCTTGCAGCTTGGAGAAGGCAAAAGGAGTGAGGACCGAAGCAGCATGGGATTCCATTGGAGCACCGGTCTTGAGGCAAATGTTTTGGAGATTCTGCTGCATTGTCTGTTGTTCTGCAGCTTGATCTTTAAAATCCACAGCCACGGCCACCTGCTTTTGCAAACTAAGTCAGCAACTGAGAAATGCTTTTTCACTAAAAAATATCATCCTACACAAGAGAAAGATGGGAAACATAAGATACAAACTAAATCACTCAAATCAGATGGCAGATGTCTCAATTACCCAGAATGCACAAACCAATAATCGCATCAAGAATGAAGGATAAACATAAGATCATGTGCTATTTCTCAAGTGAAACTAAACACCAAGAATAGAACTGTTTCATAAAATGCAAGGTAGTCCAAGAAGATCATGTATGGATCCGACTAATGGCAGTAGTCCATTGTTCAAACCAAACATTATAAGCTTTTTTCTTTTTTTTTTTCCTTTTTCCCACACAGGCTTCGCAAATCCAAAATAATACATTCATATGCTAAAATCTTCACATAGCTTTGTCTGACTGCCTCTTCCTTTAATTGGGAGAAACTAAAATGCAAAATAACAAGTCTCGACAACAAAATTTTGTCTGCTATAATGACAAACTATAAAATGTCCTCATAAACATAACAAACTGAAATCAATTTAAAAGGATTAGACAAGAGCTGAAAGAGGCAACATACTTGTTCTACAAAGTGTGCAAGTCGGGTTTGAGCACTCAAAAACCTTTGAATGAAAGAATTGATTGCCTTCGAGTGTCCAGTTGTAGTCATTCCAGCAAAGAAATGACTTCTCAAGTACGGTAATGCCCATTGTGTTCGCAAGGCAAACAAGTTGGCTATGTGTCTGTTAGTGTGAAGTCCAAATGAATTGACCATGCCCCTCCATCCCAATTCAAAATCCTCAATTGACTCTAGATTATACAGCCTATAAAACTCAGCCTTCCACTCGTTGTAACGCTCCCCCAGCACAGCATTAAACCAGGACGGAAACTTCACCACGATCATCCATATGCAGAGTGCATGTTTAGTTGCTGGCATTTCCATGGCTATGGCTTCTTTAAGACACATGTTCTGGTCAGTTAATATGGTCTGCGGAGGCTTCCCATCCATGAACCCTAAGAATGCCTTTTAGACAAACAACAGCAAACAGAACATCACAACAAATTAGGAACAGTAGAGCTCTTTTAGAAGAGTGAACACGTGTGCATGCCAGAAGTTTCATTAACAATAAAGAAGCCATCCAGTTTGAACCATTAACAACATCCAAACAGTAGGACCAGACTAGCTCATTAAAGGAACATGTTTCACATTTGTACAAATTGATACATGCTAAGTCACCACTATGTCCAATTCATGTATAGAAGTATAGAACACCAACTTAACAAATTATAAAAGTCATATGGATGCTTTATTGTAGTTCTATCTAAAATCCAGTACTAATGCCAACATATTTTGTACATCTGATCTATTAACTATTTGCTGCTATACTATCATTTTCATTCCTATTCAGTTTCAAGATCTGTACTTCCTTATTTCTTTCAGCAACAACATAAAGCAAAGAGCAATTAGTTATATGATTTTAGTGAAATTAAAGTACGCATGCACATTTTGGCATTTGTATTGTAGAAACAGCTGCAATTACCTTCAGTGCCCATGACAATGACCTTAAATTTTCCTCACGTAACAATGTGCAGCCAAAGAAGCAAGGCACACCATAATTATTCACTCCAACCCATATTCCAAGCGGCATGTCTAACGCAGTTAAGCGATGTGTCGTATCAAAAACTACTGCATCACCAAAGATCTCATAAGCCAGGACTGATGAAGCATATGACCAAGCAATATTCTCTAACCTGTTGTTAGAATCAAGAGTGTACTCAAATTTGAAGTTAGGATCTTTTTCCTTAATGTTTCTACACATTCTTAATAAATCTACACTTTCATCTTCTGGATCTAATTTTCTAAATGATTGAAGTAAATTTCTCACGTCCTTCTCAGTAAATGGCAAATATCCTGGCTCCACACATTTCTCAAGCTCCATGAGCCTCATCATTTGCTGCACTGAAATTCCTGTTTTTGCAAACATAAGTATCCGGCTCTTGTCTGTATCGGATATGGTTCGATATGCAGGAAGAAAACGAACTTGATTTGGCTCTAATAGTTCATGATTATGGTGATTTGCAAAACCCGTGACACGCCATTCTGGTGCTCCTAATTCTGTAACTTTGCTGATTCTCATGTATGCTTGACATCCACACCGAGAAGATTTCCGATTTCTTTGAGGTTTACTTTCATTTGCAGTTTTGATTGGTGTGTTACCAGCACGGTGGCAGACAAAGTAGCGTCTAGTCAGTCCTTTGCCAACACCGTCTTTTCCTTCGGTGCGATGACGTCGGATTGAAAAACCACATCGCTTAGCGAATTCACTATAGAACTCATATGCAGCATCATGATTGGGAAATCTTTGCCCATTATATGGAACTACATCATTGGTCTTTTCAAGGGAGAGTCTGGTTTCATCAGGTGATTCCTCGGTGCTACTGGTATCATCCAAAGACAAAGATCGTTGGTCTGAGGGATCATCGTAAACCACCATCATCTGCCCGGCCTCTTCAGACATCATAATATTCTCATCAATCCACGCGGAATCAACCAAAGAGCTGCTGTCCATTTTACAAATGAAAAATAATATAGAAGTTAATTTAGGTGCTCCCTGATAGAAAACAATAAGGACAATAAGGACACATGCCAACACGAAAACTAATTATCTAAGCGTTAGTGAGTAGTACTGGAGGAAAAATAAGCAGTGCACTTTAGCACCATAATGTTGTACAAAAGGGAACAAAACGGTTTTACCATGCATAGCATCTCATATTTACACAAAGGAAAAATACAAACTAACATCTCAGGTCTTTTAAAAAAAAAACACGTACGGTGCGCAACTCAAACCTGGGACATTTTCAAGCTAAATAAGTACTCTCTACTATTAAGCCATATTAGGTAGTTGATTAATAACTCAATTGTTAATTGACTAAAAATGCTATCAAATTCCATAATGACCTTTTGCATTACTTGTATCATCAATTGGAATAATCCTAGTTGACATATCAATAAAATTGAAGTTCTATTAGGCAATGTAAGTTGTAATACCCTCCTATTGTATATGTATTTAAGGGAATGATAGAAATGCACCATAGAAATGCACAAAATGAAAGGTTACATTTGAAATCATATACAAAATTATAGTCAAAATTTTACATGTACATTTGAATAGGTTGTTATCTGATCTACGACAATCAAAAGTTTTTAGAATGTTTCGACAGCATACTCAGTCACTCTAATAAAGTTTCCAAATTTCTCATAGACGCTTCTAGAACAGATTCAGATTGACCACTTAATCAAATTTAAAACACATGTTAAGGAATAAAACTCCATAAAAGAAATCTTTCCATGCTCTCTTGTACACTTCCAAAGTAAGCAAGCCCATCTTACCAACCTTCCTTTAATGCATCTACCATTAGAAGACAAATCAACAGGACTAGTTATTCTCTACATGTTTCACCAAGAAGTCTGGTAACATTTCATTTTAAAATATGCATTCAATGTCCTATTCAACTCAGTCTCGAGACTCTAATATGCTTTTCAAACCCTCCCTCCGTCCCTCCCTCTCACTTCAAAATTCCCTGACTCCTTCGCTCTCATTTTCTCCATGACAAAAACACTACATTACAATACAAGACTCATTTAATATATACACACATATCTATACATGCATATCTACAATCACTAACACTTAGTTGAACTCGAACAACATAAAGATATAAAAACCACCAATTACCCATCTCATACTTCCCCACACCACCTCAAAACCTTCAACCAATAACACATTCTCTGTCAACAAAAAACACACACAACCATAACCCACAATCCACCACAATCAAAACCTAAACCTTATCAACGCTACAACACATAATGCAAAATCCAAAACAACCCATCTCCAAAAACACACACACACACAAAAAACCGGGGTTTTATGTTCCAATGTCAAATAAACCAACTCAACTCACACACCAACTATCTCATTCTCATTTCACACTCATTTATCAAAACCTAAACTTTATCAACTCTACAACACATTATGCAAAAACAAAAACTACCCATCCCCCAAAACACAAAAACAAAACTGGGTTTTGAGTTCCAATGACAAATAAACTAACTCAAACTCATACACCATCTATAGCGTTATCATTTCAAGGTCATTCATCAGCAGACAAAGCTAAAAAAATAAATAAATAAATTCAAACATTTAAAATTTGAAATGCGCATGCATATATATATATATATAAAGGGAGAAGAGAAGGTACCAATCAAAGACGCTATTGGGTGGTGAAAATTGAATTTTTTTTGTTTTTGTTGGAGAAGGAGGAGCCCTAATTTGCGCTGGGAGGTGAAGAAGACCCTTTTATATATCGTGCGCCATCATTTCTTATCCTGCGCCTCTCCATTTTTTTGTGTCTATTTATTCCAAACAGGTTTGGTTGTGTACAAGTGTCCAAACACTCCCCAATTTTTTGCGAAACCAAAACTTCGTAATAGTGAACATGTAAGAAGCCCTCATCGGTCACCCTCTCACGTCCAAGGAAAACTTCCACTGGACGGTTTCATTCGAACTACATAATTTTATAAATGATAAACGATAGCATTATGTTAAGATAGACGATGGGTGACGTAATAAGTTCGTTCCGTTCAAAAATTTTCTTTTCTAAGCAACCCGACAGTTTTAAAATTATATAATTTATTCGTTATTAGTTGAAATGTCTCGTGTTATTCAAAAAATCGTTAAAAGTGGTTTTTATTTTAATAAAAAATTATATGTTTTAAGTTTCAATTTATATTAATGTATGAAATCTATTGAGACTCATCCAAATTAGTGGATTAGATATTTTTACATGTGTAATAGATATTTTTTTACTTTTTATTCTGTATTAATAAATGGAAGTCAAGCCTCTTCCCTACTTTTGTGAGGGATACAAACACTTGAGCTTAGTACTTATATTAGATGATCGGTGGCTTTTAAATTTTAGTTAAGCCTTAAAAGCTTTTGAATTTGTTTTCTTAATTTGGAAGTGATTGATTTGAACATAGAAATTAACATTATTGAGAGATGTACTTATCACTCAACTATGTAAATAATCACAATTTTTGAATTTTTTCTTACTTAGAAAGCTCGACACTAGGAAGGGTTATGAGTTATGACTTATAACAAAATTTACAAAATTTAAGGGAAGTTTGAAAATTATAATACAATGTGAAACTTAAAGAATTGATTTGGGCCAAATGAAAATCGGACAAAATTTTATAGAAAAATAATATCAATTATTTTATATATTTTTTTTAAAAAAAAAAAAAAGTTTGGGTCATGATACTCCTCTTCATATATTATACATTTTTTAAAAAAAAAAAATCCATGTATAATTATTTAATATATATAGACTAGTTTAATTTGTTAGTATATTTTCTCTTCACATTTGTAATCGAAGTTTAAATACTACCATTCATATTTACCAATCATTGTCCTCATTTTGTGAAAGTAGAGAATAAATTTTCGGCTCACATCACACATAGTATTTAATCTCGACAAATCTCCATACATTTCTTACTATTATGTTAGCATATTTTCAATTATATTATAATTATATAAAGAAATAGTTATCCACTCGTTAAGAGAAAATTATTTTGATTAATCTTTTAACTTTTACTAAATATTTTTTACCCAATAACTAATATTTTATTTGTTTATGTTCACATTGGATTTACTATGTCTTAAAGAAATAAGTATATTTCACGTTGTAATGCGAAACATTTATCTTAAACTTGAAACGTTAAAAAATTTTGAAAAACCCGAGATGTATTTTCCTTACCTCATATTTCACACTATTTATACAATGTGAAATACAAATATTTTATACAACGTGAAACATTAATAATTTTTCTAGTTTGAAATATTGATATATTTTTACAATGTGAAATATAGATATTTCATACGGTGTTAAATATCAAAAACCCAATGAATAATGACAATAAAAAT
This sequence comes from Dimocarpus longan, assembly GCA_022984855.1. Taxonomy (NCBI): domain Eukaryota; kingdom Viridiplantae; phylum Streptophyta; class Magnoliopsida; order Sapindales; family Sapindaceae; genus Dimocarpus; species Dimocarpus longan. The sequence goes on from CM041020.1 coordinate 14,990,389, forward strand.
AGTATTATAACGCACAATTCCTTAATAGAAATGTTCGAGTACCTCTTTTAACCCTAAAATATCAAGGTTCAAGTTCCACCACTGTTCTATTAAAACATAAAATGTAAATATAAGTCTCAACTTGATAGAAATTGTCATCTTTCGATCATGAAAGTAAACATCTAAACCGCACTATCAATAACCAATCTTCGTATGTCATGTCAGCCTTTTAATCTGTAAAATATCAGTATTAAAAAATAAATAAGTAAATAAATAAAAACAATATTATACAATAAAAAGTGAAATTCATAGGCATCTTTCATAATATACTTGTAAAATAGTTGTATTTCAAAGTGTGTTAAAAAAAAGGTGTGTATATTAATAGTTGTTTCACATTAAGTAAAATAGTTGTATTTCACATCATGTAATATAATTGTATTTCACACAATGCAAATAATCTACAAAGAGTGAAATACTGAGTGCAGAATGATTAAAAAAAAAAAAACCATATAGGTTATTAAAGGTTATATTTGGTAATTATTGAAGTAGTGAATAAAAAATATAATGAATATGAGTACAAACAATCAAAGTGTTAGTTGTTAAGTGAAAAAATATGTTAAAAAGATAAAAAGAGGACTTTTGAAAATTTCCCCTTAATTAATTCGATACAATTTCACTAAAGATAAAAAGAGTGTGAGTTTGATTTAAACTAATTCATGTCATAATTGTATCAACGCACTTAATCATTTTATTAAATGAATCGAGTTAGGTTTGCTTAATAAGTTTGTAGGTCCACACGAACTAATAAGATCAAATCGTAATATTTATATATTAATAGGGTCAAAATATTATTTAAATTAAATAAGTTAAATGGATAAAATGAATTAACGAGTTAACGGATTAATGAGTTTGGATCATTTATGATCTAAAGAATAAACAAATTATTCGTGTCAAATCTAAAAATATTAATCTACTTGTTAAATGAATTCGTATCGTGTTGATCGAATTCATAAACAAATGAAATCGAATCCAATTCAACTCGATGCACAAACCCTTTTTACCACCTAATCAGGGGTGAAATCAAGAGAAATAATTCTTTTGATTTTATTCCTTATCAGTAAAAATGTCTTTACGTGATTGAGTGGTGTTTGGATGTAATGATAATGACACATTGTTTATCATTCTTGATTTTGGAGAGGGGTCCACGAAAAATTATTCCACAAGTAAACATAGCAATTTATTCCTTTTCCTTAGTAGGATTCCCTATTAATAAACATGCCTTATCTTTTAAGTGTGCTAAAAAAATCCATTGATTTTGCATTTTTTTTTTAAACCATAAAATTTGATAGATTTTAAAAAAAGATTTGTGAACCAAAAACCTAATGTAAAATCGTGTTCTATTTTCATAGATTTATTATATCTATATAATGTTTTTATAATAATGATGACTTAACTTTAAAATATTAAAATAAATTAATTAAATCATCTATTATATTTTTTCTCCTAAAACAAATTTTATTTCTTATTTAACCCAAATAAAATTGATGAATTTAATTAATTCATCATAACTGTTTAATGTTAGGACGTTTAGATTATAAAAGTACTATGTATATATATATATATAAAATATCATGACAAAATCTATTTAGAATTAAAGGAAGTTGTGGAATTTGTGAAAATATATCATTTTTAAAAAAGTTACAAAACTCTAACGATTTTACATTGAATACACCTTTTGGAATAAGAAAAAAAAAATTAAAGCCTATAAACTAATTTAAACTGTCAATCAGTAGATATTGCTACTCGATAAATTTGATTGTTACACCCAAATTATTAATACATCCATTGATTGAGTTTAAAAATCTACATATTAGTATAAGCATCTAAAAAAATAAAAAAGATTTTCTGTCAATGTTGATATAGTGCTAATATTTTTATGAGAACAATTTAAGTTTGAGTGATGTATGAGAGAAAAAAAATCTAGCAATATTGATTATTCATTTTTTTAAATACTGATATGTCACTAGATTATCAAAGGATTAACAAAAAAAAAAAAAAAAAAAGATGGTAGAGAATTCTCACTCCAAAAAATATGTCAATAATAACTCTATACAAACAAAATTAATAAAATTTCTTCAAAACAAATTTTCCTAGAGCAACCTTACATTCCTTCAAAATAAACTTTCCAATACAAACAAATTTAATTAAATTCTTTTAATATAAACATTTTATCTTTAGTATTTGTCTTGATTTTTCTTAGACATAAATTCTTAATTCTAACCCTAACCTTACACTTTATTAACAAGAAGAAGAAGAACACCTGAAGGTTAGAACTACCAAATTTGTCATCAAGAATAAAATTTTATTTTGTGTTTAGGGTAGTCTTACTTTAAAGATGAATAAAACATAAAAATTTGAAAAACATGATGTTTGGCATTTTAAAAGATTTAAAAAGTCATTTGATATATGTGAAGATTCATAAACTTTAATGGATTTTTTTTTTTAAAAAAAAAACATTTATGTAATTTTCTTTGTTTTATTTTTGACTAAAAAGGGAAAAGGAAATTTGTTTCAAATTGTAGTAAAAAAAGTTATTTTAATAATTTGTATTTGTCCTTACTTATAATTTTATGTAGGGATAATTTTGTCACATAAATATTTTCAAAAAAATGAGTGTTTCAAATAATTTTCATGGTTGGTAATAATCTCACCTCAAATACTAAATATGATAAAAGAAATTTTATTATGTGCAAAATTTTGGATTTTGTAGTAGTTGCCTAATTCCAATAAAAGGTGTCATAGTCATGATCATAAATACAAATGTTCTTAATCAATATAGTTTGATGATAGAGAACCCTTATTTAGTCTGCAAATGGATTCTCGTTTAGTTTATCACGGACTCAAATTCGATTGGCTGCACCGCACTTAATATTTTATAAAAAAAGAACACTAAACAAAGCTATCAATACCATTCAAAATTTTCTAAAAAGTCATGGGTAAAAAAAGAACTCACCGTTTATTTCTCCTCTATTATAATAATTTTTAAAATTAAACAATCAAATTCAAAGTTTGTGGAAACTTACTTGTGATGGTCCACAATTGATTAACTATTTTTTTTTTCTTGTTTTGAATGTAATAATATAGTAACTGGACCAATAAATAGAGCTACAAATTGATAAATTTAAGTAGTTGGTTATCGATTTTATTGGTATTAACACCAAAATCTCATATTATGAGAGATATAATTCTATACCCAACAATAACTATTTTATCATTAATTTATGTGAGTAGATCTTCACCCTTATCTGGACCATTTTCTTTTATATATGAACAGGCGTTCGAATTGTGCTATCGATACTTTATAGTTTCTAATCATATCTTGGTCATAGTAATAAAAAAAAAATGATAAATTTAATATACTAATTTGAAATTCAGGTTCGTTACATGAGGTGCCAATCATGTCTTTAACTAAATATAATATTTAAACCAAATAATTGCATCTGCACGAGTCACCAAACATAAGCGAGTATAATAAAACTCTTCATATTCGCAAAAGAACATGCTCACTTTCGCGCACGTTTCGAAATCAACGCACACCCTGCGTGAAACTCGCTCTCGTGTGGTCTGGTCTGGTCTCGTGTGGTCCTGGAGATTTGCCAAAAGGTACCTGAGGTTTTTTTTTTTAACTAGCTTTTAATTTTCAATTTAATAAAAACATTATCATTGTATTAATAATGTTATAATTTCCAGAATTTCTATAAACTTTTTATTCAAATAATATGATAAAATGATTTATAACAATCACCTTAATTATAAGGTAATATATTAAAAATATGGTAATTATATATAAGTTTGTAATATTATTTAGATAATAAATTTGAGAAAAATTTTAGGTAATATATTATTACTTTTTATTATATATCAAAATCATTTTATAGAGTTAAAATATAGTTAAAAATAAATAGACATCAAATTAAAATAAGTTTTTTCAATATAATTATCATTCATAAATGTTAAGCTGAGGTGATAAGAAAAAAATAAACATTGTCAACATGATCATTTATTTTCAGAATGTTTATTAGATAACTATTTCAGTAAGTTAATAATTATTTAATTTTAATTTTTTAAATCTAATTAAATATATAAAAAAATATTGAAGCATAATTTGATTATCTATAAAATGATATTTATGTCATATATAGGAAATAAATCCTTTAACATTGATAATACAATACTTTTTTTATTTTTTTTTAAAATAACATAATCCATGAAAGCATTAAAAATGTTTTTATAAATCTCTCGGAGATAATTTTAAGATTCATCCAAAAATCTCCTTAATTAAAATATATATTATAAAATCAGTATAATTAATTTTATATTTGAAAAAAAAATAGATTGAAACATTAATTTTAATTTAATTATTGAATCAACTTTATATCATCAAAATAATTTTTATTAAATTGATTTGAATTCTCTAATCCTGATTCTCCTTTCCCCTGTTCATTTCCTATTTACCCAACAATCCCCTCATTCCATTTTCACAACCAAAGGCCGGTCAAACAAACATACGGGGGAAGGTTCTTGCAAATATCCAAAAACGACAGAACACAACAAAAAAAACGACAGGGTGACAGCACACAGTCCCCTTAAAAAGGTTATCGGCTTCTCATGTGTTGGATTCTCTGTGTCCTAACTTTGAACACCACATGCCTCTTGTCCTTGGAAGTTTGGTCTTCTCCAACACGCCACCGTTTTGCTTTCCTTTGGTGGTCCATTCTCTCTTTTGTTAGTGTTATAATAAATAAAATAAAAATATTCTCTCCTTTCTTGGCCAACTTTTTTCACCATCTTTTCATTTTAATTTGTTTTTTGATTCCATTTTTTCTACTTGAAACTTTCTCTCATTCTTTGCTTTACCTACACACTTTTTCTTGCTCATAATCCAGACTTATTATACGTTTTTGGAAAAAAAGCACTATTGCCAAAAAGCCAAAAGAATTAGAAAAGCACCTTTTAAATAAGCACCTATTCTGTTTCTTCTTCTTCTTCTTCTCTGTTGTTGTTGTTGTTCTTTGTTTGTTCTTAACCAGGCTGCTGCTGCAACTATGAAGACTCTTAATTGTGTAAGCTCTCATTTTCTCTCTCTTTCAAGTTAAAGTTTCTTTTTTTTTTTTTAATTTTTTTTTTGGTGGGGTGTGGTTCTAGTTGGAAATGCTATGAATTTGACTGGTTTTTGTGTTGTTTTTGTTGTTATTGTTGTTGTAATGATGTTAATAGTGTATGATTAGTGATGATTGTGTGTGTGTATTTTTTTTTTTTTTTTAAATTAGACTTTTTATGATTATATGATGATTATGGAGGAAAAGAAACCAGAAGAGGAAAGAAAATAAAATGAGAGAAAAAAAAAGAAGCTTTTTGAATGGTTTGATGTTTTGGTGATTAAAAAGTACAACTTTATTTATTTATTTTTCGGTGGTTTCTGGGGAATCCTGTTTTGGTTATAATTGTTTATTCCTTTTGGTTTCTGTTGAGTTTTGATTTTAAAAAAGGTGTTTGGTTGGTGGGAAAATTTGAGCAAAAGAGAGGAAATTGGAAGGTAGAAATGTTGTATTTATGTTGTTTTTGTTTCAATTTTCTGTCTAATAGCTGCTCAGGTGTTTGACTTCGTTGTTTGTCTCTTTAACTTGTTGACTCTGTGGAGTTTTTGTCTGGAAATCTGTTTGGTTGCTGGGAGAATCTGAGGAAAAGAAAGGCAATTGGAGTTTATAAGTTATGTTTATGTTGTTTTCTTATATGTCATATCTGTCAATTAGCAGTAGTGTTTGACTTCACAATTTTCCTTCATGTTGATTACCTGTCTCCTGGCCATGACTGAGCATTTCCGCTGTCAACTTTTGCGTTGTAATAGAATATGCTCAGTTCAGTTTGTAATTATATGATTAGTCAATGATGTTACATAAGAGTAAGAGTTCTTTAAACTAATGAAGGATTGTTTAACGACAATTCGTCTTCTTAATTTTGACCATATATTTGTAATGTTTTGGTTGAGTCAAGACTCAAGCCTTGTAGTTTGGTTGTTAGTGTTGATACTTTTGCGTTCTTGGTGTGCATGATTGAAATTAGTTACGTGTATTTGGATTCGTGTTGCATTTCAAAATTTTCTGAATTGAATAATAAGTCTTTTCTATTAGTGAGTGCATTACCCTTGTGCGGAATTTGGGATTGGTCTCGTTGGATGTTATATCATTGTTTATAGTGAATCACTTATTGAGGATTTCAGTTTTCATGATTAAAAATATGTTGTGTATTTTCTAGATGTTATTTATGTATGCCGGCTCCACAATCTGACTTTGTGAAAGTAGTTAGAAAGGATGCCATGATTTATTTGGCCTTCTTAATTACTATCTTCTTGGTTCTTCACTATGTAGTGATTATCTGAAGGAAATATCAGACCGTTGTGCAATTAACTAGATTATCTCATTTTATGCTGATTTGTCACATGATCTTGTCAGGCTTTTGTACCATCTGATCCCGTGAGTAGATCATGTTTTTACAGTTGCTTCATTGCAGCTGCATTAATCTGTACTGCCTACTTCATTGGTAGTTCATTTTTCGCAAAGGAACATGATGAAGTGAGTATTTCTGTAAATGATGTTGCTTCAGTCAACTGTTGTTATCTCGATGTATGTGCCGGTTGTCAGTTTTGTTTAATGGGAGTTGTTTAACACCACCAACTAAACAAATGATGACAGATTGTCCAATACACCGTCCTTTATCAGATTTTACCAATTAAGACGAAATCTGCAAATATCTTGTGCAGGGATTGATGAGATGGGGAACGCTTAGATCCTTGCAGAATGCAAAATCTAATGCTTGCAAGGTTTGTATCCTTCTGAGAAAGAAGAAAGGAAAATACCGTTTTATAGGGCATATAAAATTACTTGTAGTGCTTTCTGACCTATGTTTTTTTATTTTTTATTTTTTATTTTTTTTCCCTTTACCTAGACCCAGTGCACGTTGCCGGGGACCGAGGCATTACCTCAAGGAATTGTTGCCAAAACATCAAATTTGGAAACACGACCTTTATGGACCTATTCTACAAAACTTGTACGTGAACTTGTGAGGCTTTTGTTTGATCAGATTGACGATACAATAGATCAGATTGACGATACAATACACTTATAAGTTCATAACTGTTAAGCTCCCGGGAATAGGATCTCGTCACAGGTCTATTAACTGGGAAATCCTGATAGTTTCCCTTGTTCACGTTTCTACCTTTCTTTGAAGAACCTATTTTGAAATAAAATTGCGGGTGTTTGTTCTTAAGAGATCACCCAACTCTCCTCACTTTTCTTATTGAAAAACCTCCATGAAAACCTCTTTATTTCATAACATTCTCTTTTATAATAAGAGAATGGTTCTAACAAGGTTACAATTTATTTGTTGCCATTTTAAACATTCCTAACATAAATGACTACCAAAACAAGACTCTACCTAATAAGGAAATAAAATATTATAAACTAAAGGAAACTACATTTTAATTAAAAAGATTTGACAGCTATGTTTTCCTATTTCTGCGCATATAATACTTTCCTATGAAGGCATCCCTAACATTACTCCCCTCCTCGACAACGAGCTTGTCCCCAAGCTCGAACTCCGGATACGATTCTTGAAAGTGTATGGCATCTTCCCAGGTAGCATCAGCAGGAGAAAGACCAGCCCATTGGACTAGGAGTTCACGAACACCGCGATTGACACGAGCACGCAAGACGGACTGAGGAAGGGGCAGAACTGATCCATCCGATAAGGGAGGCAGCGGAGTGACAGTAGAAGGACAATCCCCTTTAAACTTCTTGAGCAAAGAAATATGAAAAACATTATGGAGACGACAGTCCGCCGGAAGGTCAAGTTCATAGGCAACTGAACCAATCCGCTTCAATACCTTGAAAGGACCGTAGAACTTTGGAGCCAGCTTATGAAAATGGGTCTTGTGGATGGAACGCTGACGATAAGGCTGCAAGCGGAGCCACACAAACTGCCCAGGTTCAAAGGACAAGGCGCGATGATGTTGGTCATAATTGGACTTCATACGCTGTTGAGCCTGTTGCAACCGAAATCTAATCTCCTCCAACACCTCATCACGAGTCTGCAGAGCTGTATCGACAGCATCCAGACGTGTGGAACCTGGTTCGTATGAACGCAAACTTGGGGGAGCACGACCATACACAACCTGAAATGGTGTAGTTCCGAGAGAGGTGTGGAAGGCAGTGTTATAGCAGTATTCAGCCCAAGGAAGCCAGTCTACCCACTGACGAGGACGGTCGCCACAAAAACAACGGAGGTACATTTCAATTGTACGGTTCACCACTTCCGTCTGACCATCCGATTGAGGATGATATGCTGAAGAAAAAGCCAGTTTAGTACCACTGAGGCGAAATAATTCACGCCAAAACGAACTAGTGAAAATGGTGTCGCGATCGCTGACAATCGATTCCGGCAGCCCGTGTAAACGAAATATGTAAGCAAAGAAGAGCTGGGCAACTGATACAGCAGTGTATGGATGAGACAGGGGTATGAAATGGGCATACTTGGAGAAGCGATCCACAACCACAAACAATACCGATTTACCCTTAACCTTTGGTAAGCCATCAATGAAATCCATAGAAATATCAGCCCAAATTTGAGAGGGAATGGACAGAGGCTGCAGAAGTCCTGCTGGATGAAGATTTTCCCACTTATTCCGTTGACATATCAAGCAGCTGCTAACAAACTCACGAATGGCAGCTTTCATGCCTTTCCAATAAAAATCAGCCTTAACGCGGTGAATTGTCTTGCGAACTCCTTCATGTGTGGCATCATGAATACCCGAGAGGATAGAAGGGATGAGAGGGGAATCGGGAAGTAAAAAAATACGACCTTTATAATAGAGGAGACCTTCTCGTGTCGACCACTGTGGTGCAGCCTTCCCCTGGTCCAGTTTTGCAACCATATCCTGCAGTTCAGATGATCCCTGAGTTTCTTGACGCAGTTCATCCAGTAAGGAGACCCGTGGGTGAGAAATTGCACCTAAATAGCCACTGTCATCATCCCTTCGAGACAAGGCATCCGCAGCTCGGTTCAAGGCACCTGCCCTGTACTCTACTCGGAAATCAAACCCAAGCAGTTTACTGATCCAATGCTGCTGAGGAGATGTCGTGAGTTTCTGTTCCAATAGATATTTCAGACTATAATGGTCAGTTTTGACGACGAATTGCTGTCCCCATAAATACGGTCGCCAGTGTCTGACTGCCATTGCTAACCCAATTAATTCCCGATCATAGGCTGGAAGCTTGGAATGGCGATCAGCCAATTTACGGCTGAAAAATGCAATTGGTTGCCCTTCTTGCTGCAGTACTGCCCCAATCCCTATTCCCGAAGCATCACACTCGACAACAAACTCAGAATTGAAGTCTGGTAAGCGCAGAACTGGAGCAGTGGATAACACCCTCTTCAATGTCACAAAGGCTTGTTCGGCTATACTGGACCACCCGAAAGAATGTTTCTTCAACAAATTTGTGAGTGGCACTGCTATCAGTCCATAATCTTTGATGAATTTTCGATAGTAGCCGGCGAGGCCAAGGAAGCCACGTAAAGCGGTCACGGATTGTGGCCTAGGCCAGTCTTTAATGGCTGAAATTTTTGAAGCATCTGCTGAAACCCCCTCACTGCTGATAACATGGCCCAGATAAGACACACTAGTGGACCCAAAAGAACACTTGGATTGTTTTAGAAACAACTGATGACGGCGCAGTAGCTCGAACACCAGGCGGATGTGATGTATATGTTCAATCCAAGTTTTGCTATAAATAAGGATATCGTCAAAGAAAACCAAAACAAATTTGCGCAAATAGGGTTGAAATACCTCATTCATCAATGATTGGAAAGTCGAAGGGGCATTGGTTAGGCCGAATGGCATGACCAAAAACTCAAAGTGGCCATGATGTGTGCGGAAGGCTGTTTTACCCACATCCGCGACAGCCATCCTCACTTGGTGGTAACCTGAGCGTAAATCCAACTTCGTAAAATATGTTGCCCCATGCAGCTCATCTAACAGTTCATCTACCACTGGAATTGGGAACTTGTCCTTAATCGTCCTAGCATTGAGCTCCCGGTAATCGACACAAAACCGCCAAGAACCATCCTGTTTACGCACCAGCAACACAGGTGAGGAAAAAGGAGACTTACTCGGCTGAATGATACCCTGTTGTAGCATTGCGGCACATTGTTTCTCAATTTCATCTTTTTGAAGATGGGGATATCGATAAGGCCGGACAACTACTGGTTCAGCATCTGACAGCAAAGTAATGTTGTGGTCACATGCACGGGCAGGAGGCAAGCTTGTGGGCTCTTGAAAAATACTATGGAAGTCCGACAACAATCTGTCCAGTTCAGCCAGCCTTGCAGATTCTGCCTGAAGCAACTGTAGCCGAGGTTCCAGCTGTGCACGTCTGCCTCGCCATGTCACAGGTCGCCCATTCAAAGTGAAACTCATGTTCAAGGAAGCAAAGTTCCACAAGATAGGACCCAGCGTTCTTAGCCAGTGCACTCCAAGCACCACGTCATACCCTTCCAAGGGAATCACGTACAAGTCTGCGCAAAAGATTTCGTCCTCAACCTGAAACTGAACATCTTTACACATACCAGAACTGGGAACTTGCTCTCCATTGGCAACAGAAACACGGAGACCTGGTCTGCCTTCCCTCGGTAAGCCCAATCGAAACACTGCCCTGTCGCTGATAAAATTATGTGTGCTACCCGAATCTACAAGGACGGAAATCTGTTCGCCTGCCACCAGAACCTGCAACTGCATTGTTTGTGAGTTTCGAATACCGGTTATGGCATGAAGTGATATTTCAGGATCCTCGACCACTAGCTGTTCAGATAGTTCTTCTGTGTCGTCCACCATGAGACAAAAAAGCTTTGTACATTTGTGTCCGGCTGAGTAATACTCATCACAATTGTAACATAACCCTTTTGCCCTGCGTTCCGCCATTTCGGCACGAGTTAGGCGCTTAATAAAAGGGGCTGGTGTGCTGCCACTACTGGAAGTTACAGAGACAGTGCTGGCCGTTCCCTTCTGTTCCCTGCTAGGACCACTGGATTGGGTAGAGGCGGTTGACTTAGCTGTTGTTCCCACAGAGAAACGACGTCCACCTGTGCCACCACTAAGCTGCATTTTACGCTCAAAGGCCCTGGCCATGTTCATTGCAGTCACCAAATTTGGAGGGTCCTGCATCTCCACATCCACACGAAGCACTTCATTCAAACCTGCAGTAAACATGTCTACCTGTTGGTCAGCACGGACGGTTGTCGCTCTCGCCAGACAGGTCTGGAATTGACGCTGATACTCCTCCACCGTTCCTGTTTGCTTGAGATTAATTAATTCTCCCAGAGGGTTGCTGCTCAAGGGTGGACCAAATCGCAGCAGACAATAGTCCTTAAAGGATTCCCATGTGAGGCTTGGTTCCTCTTGTTCCAGTCGATAGAACCATAACTGTGCTTCCCCTAACATGTGAAAGGCAGCCAGCCCCACCTTGTCACCCTCGCACGTCTTTTGATTTAGGAAGAATTGTTCGCAGCGATACAACCAGCCTAAAGGATCCTCCGTGCCATTGTAGGTAGGGAATTCAAGTTTGGAGTACCTGGGAATAACAGCGTTGCCCAGACGGCCCCCCTGTAATGCCACCTGCTGCTCCCTCGCTGGTTCCTCCCTGTTGTGGTTGTTACTGCCGGATCCATCCTCGAAATCACTTGTTTTCTCCTTACCTGCAGATTGGCGTTCCAACAGGCGCTGGATGGCCGAGACAGCTTCACGTAAATCCCGCATCTCATGCTCCATCTTCTGGTTTGACTCCATCACCTTCTGCTCTAAGTCTTGTACCCTGAGCGTCAATGCGTTAGTATCACCCATGACGATCGGCTCTGATACCAATTTGTTAAGCTCCCGGGAATAGGATCTCGTCACAGGTCTATTAACTGGGAAATCCTGATAGTTTCCCTTGTTCACGTTTCTACCTTTCTTTGAAGAACCTATTTTGAAATAAAATTGCGGGTGTTTGTTCTTAAGAGATCACCCAACTCTCCTCACTTTTCTTATTGAAAAACCTCCATGAAAACCTCTTTATTTCATAACATTCTCTTTTATAATAAGAGAATGGTTCTAACAAGGTTACAATTTATTTGTTGCCATTTTAAACATTCCTAACATAAATGACTACCAAAACAAGACTCTACCTAATAAGGAAATAAAATATTATAAACTAAAGGAAACTACATTTTAATTAAAAAGATTTGACAGCTATGTTTTCCTATTTCTGCGCATATAATACTTTCCTATGAAGGCATCCCTAACAATAACCTGGAATTATATTCTACCTATTATGTCTATGATTGTTTTTTAAGAGCATTGCTGGTCAAATAGTGTTCTTATTATTAGAATATTTTAGATACTATAGTTTATAGACAAGCAGTTTCTTAATTGCTTCGTTGAGCGTCTTTACTTCCTTTATATACTTACGGGCAAAATTCTGTGTCAGAATGATCCAGAGCCTTCAAAGAGCTTGTTAGCTATCCCTGTTGGAATTAAGCAGAAAGAAATAGTGGACAGAATGGTTAGAAAGGTTTGTTCACTACTATAGTTCTTGCTTTCATAATTATCTCAATAGATCACTGCTCAATATCAATTTTTCATTGCAGTTTCCGAAAAAATATTTTATAGTGATGCTTTTCCATTATGATGGTATTGTGGATGAATGGAAAGATTTAGAATGGGCTGATCGTGCCATACATGTGTCAATTGCAAATCAAACAAAATGGTAAATCTTAATTGATACTAGGTTGTTGTTTTGCTTGATTTCGGTGATCATTCTTCTGCTTATGTACACAACATTTCTAAGGGAGACAATGATTTGTGACATGATAGGTGGTTTGCAAAACGTTTCTTGCATCCAGACATTGTTGCTGAGTATAAATATATATTCCTATGGGATGAGGACATTGGAGTTGATGATTTTAATCCAAAACGGTAAGCGTCACATATTTTACTCTTGTGATTGATTTTGGTGTTCTTAAACTCCACCATTAAAACCTTGTCGTGATATCATGAATTTATGTTGTTTCAAATCATGAAGTCACAAAGATGTTTGGTTCATGTTTGGTTAAACATGAGTCAACACTAATGCTCTAACACGGGAATTCCTTACATTTAGTCTCTTTCCCTTTACCCGTTTGCAAAATAACATTGGAGTTGCTCTAGTAGCTCTAGAGGCCAAGTAACGAGATGGATTTTGCAGCCTGTTTGGTTGTGGAACTGATGATAACTTAACTTTGGAAACTGTCTTTAGCCCTTAGGGAGGATCCTGGATTTGATTTTTGAGCTTTTTTCACTCCCGGTTCTTTTCCTTAACCAACTTTCTTTATTGTACAGGATATAACGATGTGACATTTCTAGAATTAGATATAAGTACTATTCATAAATCCCTGTTTCGTGGTGCATTTTTGTGTAATTTTCACTATTTTCTTGAAGCTAAAATTGTATTTGCTTTGCAAGTAGTAGAATTATATGAATCAGTTAGATTTGAAATTTTGTATTCCAAACTTTTTGTAGATATTTGTCCATTGTTAAGGAAGAGGGACTTGAGATATCTCAACCCGCACTCGATCCTTCAAAGTCAGATGTTCATCATCAAATTACTGCACGTAACAAAAAATCAAGAGTGCACAGGTCAGTATCGAGTGAATCTGCCTGAGTGTTCCATTTAATCTTACTGTATTTTGCCGAAGATGTGAATAAAGTTTTAAGGAGGAGAAATAATTATAAATATCTGCGAAGGCAGAATCAAATATTTGTTGTTTTGTGTCTCTGAGGTGGTAAGTAGGCAATTATTTTGTTTCTTGAACAGTGGATTACCTGCATGAAGTTTGCTTCTTGAAACTCTAGTCAACTTTTACCACTTCTGTTGGCTCACAAGAATAGAAAATTTTAGTGGGCTGATATAACATTGATATACTATAGACATTTTCATCACCTGTTTATATCTTTTACTACTACATCTGATGAATTTGACTTTTCTTTATATCTTAATAGGAGAATGTATAAGTTTAAAGGCAGTGGAAGATGTGATGATCGCAGCACTGCTCCTCCATGTACAGGGTAAAAGCATCAACTCTTGGTTTCCTTTTTTCTTTCAATTTGTTAACCATTCATAATAAAGTATTTTCTTCGGTTTCTGGTATTTGAAAGATAACTGACTATTAAAGGGCAGAGAAGTAGTTTTGTTCTTATGTGGAAAATGACATCTGTTATGCAGTTGGGTGGAAATGATGGCACCTGTGTTTTCGAGAGCTGCCTGGAGATGTGCATGGTATATGATTCAGGTAATAGATCCAATATCCAACAAAATAGTTAATGATATTGGAAATGCATTCAGTAGGTTATTTGTTAAACATTTTTAAACATAGGTGGTAATCACCATTATCTAAACGAGAAGTCAACCATTTAGATAGGAGAAAGTTGAGAAATGCAATCGCAACATAAATGCTGATTGATAACTATAACTTATTGCCTTTGGCATTGTGCAACATTATGCAAATCAACTATAGTTTATTATCTCAATGTGTCTCCGCTTGTGTGTTGTTTTTTCTATGCAGAATGACTTGATCCATGCTTGGGGCCTGGATATGCAGCTCGGTTATTGTGCACAGGTAACTTTCAGATCCTATTAACTTAATTTTTATATATATGCTTTTACAATTGTACTAATGATGTTTAATATACTTTTCAGGGTGACCGAACCAAAAATGTGGGCGTGGTTGATTCTGAGTTCATAGTTCATCTAGGTTTGCCTACACTTGGTGCCTCAATCGATGAACCAAGGGTAGGTACTCCCAGAATTTATATTAATAGCATAATGTAGAGATTCACTGGCGTAACTGCGTTATTTGTGCGTACAAGTCATGAAACTAATCTTTAGTATAATAGGACATGAATTGTTATTATTATAATTCACATCAATGATGTTTAATTTATCACTTCGCCATCTGCTTCACAGTTAAATACGGTTGGGCGAGCTCCATCTTATCCAGATGATCACTTACCAAACTTGGAAGCAATGGTACATATTTCAAACCTGAAGTTGTCTTGTATCTCATTCTTTATTCTTTGTGTAATGGTTGTTCAACATCTTTCGAGTTGCAGGCTCCATCTCAGTTCCACAGATACGATAACAGACCCGAGGTAAGCTGGCTTCGCCGCTATTGCATCAATGTGTATTGTTATTCTTTGCTCCCAGGCCACTCATGCACACGTACATGTGTTTGTGTTTGTGCGAGCTCATGTGCATAGACATTCAGCTTCCTGAAGTCTGTTTCCGGCACAACCATTCTTTAGGGACATATTTCTTGACTAATCACGTGATTGCAGGTGAGAAGACAGTCATTTATCGAAATGCAGATCTTCCGAAAAAGATGGAAAAATGCCACAGAGGAGGATAAATGTTGGGTCGATCCATATCGAATATTAACAAACCAAACCAGTCACTAATTCTATATATCAAACTTTCATACACAACCAACAGAAACTCTGTACACAGATTACCATCCATACAAACAATTCAATGTAATTTGCTTCTGCCCTTTTTGTTTTCTTTGTTTAGAATTTTAGAACCATCTTCTTTGCATGGAAGAAACAGGAGATGTGAAGTCTTTGATTTTGGTGTTTCATTGATATGTCAAGAGATGCAATTGTAAATGTGTTATTTGGACAATTGTAAGCATATGTGCAATTATTGTACATGCATTTTTGTGAATGCATGGGTTTTACATCACTCAAAAGAGGAGTGGTAATTTCTTCCTCTTTCTTTCTCCACTTATATGTTATTTTTTTCTTTTAATCATTTAGTTCTCAGCTAATTCTTTGAATAAACAATGTAAGTTCTCAGCTAATTCTTTGAATAAACAATGTAAAATCAATCAAAGGCAAAACCCATATGGATTCAAAAGGGCTGAATGCACTAATGTACGCCATAAAACATGAAGATGAAATCTCCATGAAAATAGATACATACGTTAAAATATAAACTAAGACTTTGATATTAAGCTTGCAAAACTCTAAAATCAGCACTGAGTAACAATATTTAAAAGGGATATTATAAACAATGCCCTTGAAAAGCAAACTATTAGAAAACTGCCTCCCTTTTTGTTTTACTAGGTGAACCGTTCCTACTCGTTAAAAGAACTAGTTGGTGTTAAATTTGACGGGTATAATGGTAATTAGATGAATAAGTTTATTTTTTTTAATAAAATTAAATAAAAAATTTGAAAAAAATAAAAAATAAATAATTAATGGAGATAAATTTGAAAAAAAAATTAAAAATTAAATAAAAATATTTTTTATTTGTGTTTAATATTAATTTTTGTTAAAAATAATATTAATTAATTAATTAATTCAATTAAACAATTTATTTTTTTAAAAAACAAATTGTCATCTTCACTGTTCATCACAAGGATGAACGATGGAGATGGAAACAAATATTAAAATAAAAAAAATTTATTAAAATGGAAGAAAATTGTCAAAACATATATTTAAAAAAAAATTGCTTTTCATATTCTTCCGCCAACTTCTTCTTCCATCTTCTTCCGTCTTATTCTTCTTCTTCTCCTTTTTCTTTCTTCTTCTTCTTCCATCTTCTTTCTTGTCCATCGCCGACACCCAACACCCAAGTCGGCTTGGCCTTTGGCAAAGAAAACTAGATCTTTGGGTTAAAGGATTTTCCACTACGCAACTTGTGTTAGGGTCCTTTTTTTATTTTTTATTTTTATATTCTTAGAAAAAAAAATCTATGTTGATGGATTATGGTTTTGTTGTGTGGTTTTTATTTATTTATTTTTTGTATGGTTTTATATGTGGCTTTCATCGGGGTTGATTGTTGCTGGTATAATTATTGATTAAGGATCTGATTATTTAAAGATGGATTGTTTGTTGATGAAGCTGAGTTATTTGAAGATGAAGATCTAGTTCAATGATGTTGAAGATTAATTGGAGATGATTTTTTTTTTTTTTTTTCTATTTTGAAATTGGTTGATGTAATATTTGGAGGTGGAGATCCAATCCGGATCCTTAAAAATATATATATTTTAAATTTATTTATTTTATTTATTTTTTTGAATGATGTCCACTGTCCCCATCATGCTTGATGGGCGGAAATCATTTTAATTTTTTTTGAGAAAATTATTAATTTTTAAAAATATTTTATGTTAGTTTTTATTTAATATATTATTAATTAATAATCAATAATTTTGAAGGACATTTCAGTCCTCACATAAGTTTAAAGAGTATGATAGAAATTATAGAATCTTGGTAAGAGTCTTTTAATCATTTTGTGACTTTGGATGAAAAGTTAATTGTAAGAGATTGTTCACTTATCTACAAAGAAAAAAAAATTGGGTGGTTCCTAAATAGTTTACTTTTCAAGGGAGATTTTCATAATATGATCCTTCCTAAAACCCTTGTCAAAGACGTGAAAATTCTTCAAATCACACCCAAGAGTTCATTCTTAACTATAATTAAGATTCGGGCATGTAAGTCACCCCATTAAGTCTCCTGAGTGCTTCTTCCATGAGGATCGGAAACGGTTAACAAGGAAAGGCAGTAAACTGCACAGGTGAAAACACAATAACAAATGTTGAAATCGAGGATTTGAAGGTGTATGGCTTTTTCCTAGATAACAACTAAGGGTTTGGCACCTCAACTCAACTGTGAAGATGGAGTCTGTATTTATAGTTTGATACAATTCTCTCTCGCTCTCCTATAGAGTCTATATATAACAGTCACTGATTTATTCATGCACTAGAGCAACACAAAATTTAAATTAATAAAACGATGACTCGCCGAGCACAAGCATCATCTACTGGGCTAACCCTCAACAAATCAGAAGGTCGTGATCATTGAAGAGCAATTTTATTGAAATGATCACGATCCTCAACGTTGGCTTATCTGTCTGCTTTGCGTGGAAGCTTCTATGGGCTGTTTGGAGCTCTATTGAAAGATAAATTTTATAAAATTATAAAGATGCATATACCATTATATTTTGAGTTTACAAAAACCGAATTAATTAAAATATTTAAATGAATAATTAATCGGCTTAGTGCATTTCAGTTTGCGGTCAATATTGGTTTATTGGGTTTATTACGCTTTATCTACATTATGCAGAACATCGCGTGAAAATATTAAAATATAAGTATGGACATTGTTATCAATCTTATTAAGGCAATGTATCCTTAATTTGATGGCAAAAAATTGATTTACAATAATCTTTATATCCTTAAAACACAGGATTTTGAATCATTATGTGGTAGAGTTTGACTAACATTATTATATATAGGGAGTCTCTGCTTTAATTTATATGAATTTAGCAATATACATTATTTTATTGGACAAATTGATAAATTATAGGGTAGGATTTAAATAATATAAATATAAATATATATATATATAGGGAGTCTCTACTTTCATTCACATGAATTCAGCAATATATGTCTCCTTATTGGACAATTTAATAAATTATGGGGTAGATTTAAATAATATTATATATATAATATTATGGGGTAGGATTTAAATATTATTATATATATAAATATAATATATATATATATATTCATTTATAGGGAGTCCCTACTTTCATTCACAATTTCAGTAATATATGTCTCCTTATTGATAATTTACAAAATGGGCAAGAGTAGTAAGGCACTTATATTAACTTTTGTTTGATTTCAGGTCATTTCATGGATTTAGGTTTGTGATCTATTTATTATTGTCAATTTTGCTATTTATAGAATTAGATGCACTTGGATACATTATTCATATTTATGTATTATTATGGGTTATTGCAATTTAACTCATTGGTATAAAAGATTTTTATTAATGAGTGTAAGACTTCTATACGACAGAAGGATTCACTCATCTTAAGGTTGGAGAACCTACATGGAAATAGGTATGATGATCATAGTTGCATGTAACTTCTATATCACATGCAATTGCATATATACCATTACAACCTATGGTCGACGATAAAGCTGGAGGTATTTTGATTATATATGATCTTATATCAGTTATATATGTAATGATCTATGCAGATGGACATTTAACATTTAGTTAGGTGGCCACATAGTTGTATGTCAATTCGAAGTGTTGTCTTCAAGAGTTAATTTTAATTTTTAAAATAAAAAAATAAAAAAGGTGTTACACTCAAGCTGAAACTATATTTTTCTCACTTGAGCTGCATAGAAACTTAATTAATTTCTATGCAAAAATATACGGAATTACTTAATTTCCAAAGGGTTAATTCTAATTTAGTGTAAAGTTCACATCATTTGATCCCCAATAGTTTGTAATGAACACAAGAATCACAAGATTGGAATTAAGTTACCTTCCCCTCCTAATGATTTCCAATTAGTAAAAGTGCCATGAATATATTCTCATTAAAAGCATAAGCAAAAATCATATAATATGGAAGGAAGTATATTAGTTTGAAAAAAAAAATGCAGTATTAATGGAAATATATATATATTGCAAGTAAAGTAATATCTTGTTGATAACGATTTTAAACTTTTAGGAAGCATTTGACATGATATATTAGGTTGTATTAGACTGAATTATATTGTATTGAATTGGATATAATATAGTCATTTGTTTGGTATATAAGATGAGATTGGATTGAATTATATTTTCCTAAACAATTTTTCAATAAAAATTAATTATAATCAATTTTTAAATAAGGTAAATTAGAATTTGTATAAATAATTTTATGATTAAATAAAATTATATACAAATAATTTTAATGAAATCTTGATTTTTGGATAATGTTATGAAATAATTTGGAGTAAAATAAATTACTTTTATTAATGTTAAATAAAATAAAAATATAATATATATTAGTAAAATAAAATATATTTATGATAAAATAAAAATTATTTCTAATTAATATATTAGTATTCGAAAATAAGATTATTTTATGTAACATCTAATATCATAAATTTTTTAAATAAATTAAAATAATTAAATGTAAAATGAAGGGGAAAA
Organism: Dimocarpus longan; assembly: GCA_022984855.1. Classification (NCBI taxonomy): domain Eukaryota; kingdom Viridiplantae; phylum Streptophyta; class Magnoliopsida; order Sapindales; family Sapindaceae; genus Dimocarpus; species Dimocarpus longan. The sequence goes on from CM041020.1 coordinate 15,010,484, forward strand.
AAAAAAAAAAAGAGAAGAGGATGAGAGAGTGAACAGAGAGTGAGTCCAATAGAATCATAACCCATGGTGAAGATGGGTTATACAAATCCCTTATCACATAGATAAGGGATTTGAAATCAATATTTATAAGGGATTTGAAATCAATATTTATATAAGAGCAAATCCAATACAGTTTGCGCCAAACAAAAGATATAAAATTTCCATATACGGTGAACTAAACGCAATGTTTTTGATCAAAATCTTGTACTTCTATGTTGAGATTAAACATTATTGATCAAAATCTTATACTTTTATGTTTAGATTATAAGAGCTACCTGTTAAACTCAATTTTAGACTCTTTGTTAGTAGTTAAATCCTTTAATTTGATATGGATGGGATAAGACATAATGGAGAGGCCATCTCAATTTCAAAGAAATAGGAATGTGAGTGAGCATAAATAAATTGTCTCATTGATATTCCTAAATTAACTTTAATTTTTTTCTAAATGTAAGTTTTTATTGTATTTAATTTTTTGGACATAAAAAAAGTAAAGAAAATTCTTTTTAACATTTGATTTCTTAATTTAAAAATGAGAAACTATATTAAATCTTATATTAAACATTTACCAATTATGCTTGCTAAGCAGAATTGCTAGTGAGATTGGATTTGAGAAATCCATAGTTCGCAGAAATGGAGAAGTGCAATCCAATGGGCCTACTGTATCTTTCTTCTTCGGATTTTGTTGAAAACTAACTCATTTGAAAAATAATTTTTTTTTTTTTTAATTTCAACCTCAAGATAGAGAATCTCAACTTTTAGATTCGGAATCCCAACTTCCAGATTGTGAGTCTTAATATTAATTCAAATCATCTCAACCTTAGGGTTGAGATTTTTTTTTCATAAAAAAACAAAGGTTATTTTTGAGGTTACCTTTTCAAATGGATCTTTTTTTATAATTATTTCATCTTCTAATTCTCAAGCTTGAGCCCATCTACCAGATTAAAGAGTAGACTTCGATTTAAATAATATAATTTTTATTTTAAAATAAATTAAAAATATACTTTAATTACCAGACATAATTTAAAATGAACTCACATTAACTTCATATATTTTTATCTCAATGATAATTCCAAAATCAAATGGCTTATTATTCCAACAAGATAATTATTCAGTAATTATCTAATTAATTGTTCACATTTAAGTGTACAAATTCAATAATATCCTAGAAAAAAGTGTTTGATTTTAGAGATCTATAGTTCGAAGTAGTAGCTAACGAAAATTTGAACACGAAAATTTGAACACGAAAACTAACTCATTTTGTTGAAAACTAACTCATTTGAAAAATAATTTTTTTTTTTTTAATTTCAACCTCAAGATAGAGAATCTCAACTTTTAGATTCGGAATCCCAACTTCCAGATTGTGAGTCTTAATATTAATTCAAATCATCTCAACCTTAGGGTTGAGATTTTTTTTTCATAAAAAAACAAAGGTTATTTTTGAGGTTACCTTTTCAAATGGATCTTTTTTTATAATTATTTCATCTTCTAATTCTCAAGCTTGAGCCCATCTACCAGATTAAAGAGTAGACTTCGATTTAAATAATATAATTTTTATTTTAAAATAAATTAAAAATATACTTTAATTACCAGACATAATTTAAAATGAACTCACATTAACTTCATATATTTTTATCTCAATGATAATTCCAAAATCAAATGGCTTATTATTCCAACAAGATAATTATTCAGTAATTATCTAATTAATTGTTCACATTTAAGTGTACAAATTCAATAATATCCTAGAAAAAAGTGTTTGATTTTAGAGATCTATAGTTCGAAGTAGTAGCTAACGAAAATTTGAACACGAAAATTTGAACACGAAAATTTGAACAAATGTAACTTGTGGTTAATTTTTAGCATAGATGGAGACTGATTTTCAGAAAGTTTTGAACACGAAAATTGTAGCCCTTCGTCTTACATTTCCGATGCACTAAAAATTGCACAATTTGACATTGGGTGCGAAAGTTATAGTTAAAATATCAAAATAGGCTCTTAACATTCGAGAGTAGAGTATTGGGTTAGGTTTTTTATGCTAGTTCATGTGAGTTGTAATTTTTCTGGCTAATTTTGAAGTTAGATTTAGACTTTAAATAATTGGGCTGATTCTTGAAGGTAATTGGTCTAATTCTTGAAAGTAATTGTTTTGGTTTCTTGGAGATCATTAATGTTGAAGGTAATTGGAGCATCTGGGCGACAATTAATTTTATTTGGCTTAATTTTTACTATGGGCCATGAAATTTAATTTAATTCATGTGGGCTATGTTTAAAAGAGTTAATTGAGCCTTAGTTAATTTAATATGTTTAATTTATTTTATTAGTTTAGAATTATATTATTTGGGTTGAGACATTTAATTTAATTTAAGTCTAAAGTGGTTGTATTAGTATCTTAGATGTGTGAGGCTAGTAATAAGTTAGGGTTTTTATTTTTCTAGTAAGTTAAGGATTGTGTAGCCTATAAAAGGCTTTGTAAATGTAAAATTTCAGTGGTTAGCCGATTATTGATTATGGAGTGAAAGTTTGTATTTTTTTTTTCGAATAACATGTGATTATCAAGTTAAATCTTTGTGTGATCAATTATGATTTATCTTTCACAATCTCATCTCGTTATTGAGAGTGACATCAATATAATTTTTCTATAGTTTTGGTTCTTGGTTATTGATAACTAATGGGTTAAAATTACTTATAACTTTGGTTTTTGTTTGTCACATAATCAATGGGTCAGAGTTCTTTATAAATTTGTTTTAATCTTTTTTGGGATTATTGATTTTATATCTTATAGGTGCTATATTAATATATGAGCTTCCCATTACAAATGCTATTAAGACAACCTATGAAAGTGGCTTACTTAGGATTTTTATTTAACTTGTTTTAAGTTTTAATATTGCTTGACGACTAACAAAAATCTAGGTTTGAGGATGTGATAATGATTGGAAATTGTTCTATATATTATCCATATGTTTCATAGATATTCTTATATTTGTGTTAGCTTTATTTTTGCATTTTAGTATATATTTGAGTATTTTTATTGATAAATAAAATAAGAGCGAATTACTCAAAACCCTCGAATATATGCCTTATTATAAATAGAAATCATGTTTGTCTTTTATTACAGTGTCTTCTCTTGCATTAACGGTTTAACCATGGTTGATCGTGAGAGTTAACTGCAATAATGATATTTTGGTTATTTTCTCTCTTTTTTTTTTTTTCAAAAAAAAAATTTCTTTAAAAATTATATTAATTAATAGGTTATTTAGATCTCCATTGTCCATTTAGATGGTGGAGATCAATTTAAAATAATTTCAAAATTTAAAAATTTAAAATATTTTAAAATTAAATAGTTTTAAAATTTAAGAAAAATAAATTTTAATTGTAAAAATAATTCAAAATTTTTCAAATGGATCTAAGCCGTCTATTTTGATAGACGATCAAGATTAATTTGGAAAAAATAGATAATTTTAAAAAATTGAGAATAGCAGTGAAGACCCATATTGGATCTCCACTACCATCTTTAACATCTGCTGATGAATATTATAAACAGAAATGTTATAACACAAAAAAGGATCCATCATCAATCATCAACACAAACAAAAATCATTGCCATCTTCATCCATTATCAATGCAAACAAATGGTTCTTCAACACAAACAAAAGTCTATCATCATCAATCATCAATAAAAATAAAAACCAAATGCCGTCTTCGTAAAAAACCACAGTCATCTTCATCAATCAAATGCACACACAACAACAATAAAATTTGGGAGCAAAATCAATTATAAAATCATCAACTGAGTCTTGGTGAGAGCAAAGAGAGTGAAGGGAGATAAAAGATACCGGATTGGCTCGTCGATTTGGTCATTTAACTAGATAAGTTCCAACTTGAAACTAGACCATTGCTGGTGGGTGATGGTTTGGTTTTAACTTGGAATCAGATTGGCTTTTGGATTTTCAAATAGAAACCTAGACATCGATTTGAGTTTCTATTGGATGAAAACCGGGATCGATGTTTGGGTTTCAATCTAGAAACCTAATCGTGTGGTACCCAGACGTCGATTTGGGTTTCTTTGGAAACCCAGATTGACATCTGGGCAACGAACCAGCTTGTCAATCTGGTGAAGATCAGATTGATGATCTAGTATGAGACCAGATCAATGACAATATATATATATATATTTTTTTTGCTTTTTTGTTTCTTTTGATTGTCTCATTGGCTGAGTTTGATTGAGATAAATGAAGATATGGGTTGATTGAGTTTGATGAAGATGTGGGTTGATCATGATCTAGGTTGATTTGGGTTTGATGGAGTTTAAAAAAAAATATTAGATCCATCTTCAACTTGCTCATGATGGTTAATTTTTTTTCTATTTTTTCCAAATATAAAGGTAAGTTTTTTATTTCTAATTTTTTTAAATGTTAATTATTTTATAATTTAGAAATTATTTTTAATTATTTTTTCAAAATTTTAACTAATTTTAAGATTTTTTTTTTTTAATAACTAGATCTCAACCACTAATTTTTAAGATGGACGATTGAGATTTTTAAAGTTTTTTAATTTCTTTTTTCCAAAAAATAGGACCACAAATTTGTTAGTAAGGAGTATTCTCATCTTTTTGTTTTATTTTATCATTTTTCAGTTATTTCAAATGGTCAACATGGTTAAGTGGTTAATGCAAAAGAGGACATTGTTATAAAAAAAAAAAGTGGTTTCGTTTATAATAAGGTATAGAAATTTCCTCAATAAAATAATATCACTTTTATTGTTTATTTATCTTGAAAGACTTATTATGTATTTCTTCTTAGTAATTGTATATTTTAAAGAATGACAAAGATGTATAAAAGTCAAATTAGTAGGATTTTCCCAATTAGACAATTTTGTATTTTTGCTATATGTTGTGATTCCGTTTTTTAAATTAATGAGATTCTGAATGCATTGTCAAGAATATTTAGAACCCTATAATTTTGTGTCTCACGAGAAGTTTTCCATTCCATCGTCTTCAAGGTAAAATATATAGATGCAATTTAAGAAACAAAATAATGACTTAGAATTCTCATTTTTTAATGATTATTGGGCTATAAAAAGGAAGCATAGTTAGTTGTAGAGACATTATTCTTCTCATTGTTTGAGCATAATTTTATTTGTATTGAGGTAGACAATGGAACCTTGTTAGTTCCTTAAATTTTATGGTTCCTTTTTTGCTTCAATCAATAATTAAATATAAAATCCATTTATCTTTAATATAATGTGTTATTGATAGTCATATATATATATATATATATATAATGAATCAATGCTTGGTTTTGTAATGTTAATTATTACCTTTGATAGTAATATTACCTTAGTATTTGTAATTTCATTATTTTCAACTTTATTTACAGAATCCGTTATTTGCTTAGTTTAATTTTAGTTTTAATTAATAAATTATTTTTAACTAGTTATGATTGATTAAATTTAGAATTAAATAAGTTTTTCATCAAACTTTATTGGTTCAACTATCAGACTATGTACTCGTCTATCTTACTCTAACAGGTTTGTGCGCTTATGAGTACTTAAAATTGATCACAATAACATGATTTGAAAAAAAAAAGATTTAAAAGAATGAAGGGTTATAATTTTACATGATAATTCTAAAAATTCCACAAAATGAAGGAAATATTTCATAAGGTAAAAGATTTCATCAAATGCACATAAATATTTTGTGTAATACTATAAGATTTTACAAAATGAAATGAAATGCATATAAATATTTCAAATAATATTGTAAAATTTCACGAAATACACACCTTTTTTAATGAAATCTTATTGAAAATGAACAACTTTGGGTTTTCAAAGTTTGATGTTTTCAAATCATAAAAATAATGCAATAAACAACTAATACTCACGAAATAAATCATATTACAAATATTGTAAACAAATTAGAGTGATAGCTTTACTCTAGAAACAAAACAGCAGTAAGTTCATAATTTTCTTGCAAATATGGTAGAAGCAACTCGTACAACACATTATAACATAATGTATGAATACGTATATATATGGATAGATAAAAGCATGACTGTGCATGTTTACATTGCAAATATATATACTCATGGGGTTCTTCTATACTAAGGACAGTCCTCAAAAAGTTATAACCATTCATATGTAGCAGGTCTTGTCATGGGATTCGCTGAAAATGAATGGTAACAATAATTAGTAGTCTTAAATTTTAATTAAAGACTATCCTGACACATTATAATTAAAAAAATTGACAACTTGAATAACAGTAGTCTTACTGAAATTTAAATTCTGATAAGTATTAGAGCAAATCATGAAGAGTGAACCTGGATGTTGACTTCATTATCTTCTTCTATATTTTCTCTAGTCTGTACGGGAATACTCTCGGAGTCGCCAACCGAAACTTCTACTTCATGCGTATTAACATCAGAATCTACTTGAGTTGTCGCTTGTGCCACTGATTGTGTACCATTTGAAGGCTGAGATGAGAAGTAGCTTGTGCTATATTGTTTTGCCAGTTCAATAGGTTTGCTCCAAATGTATCTTTCCGAGATGAATAGAGCTAACAATGTAGCAATTCCCACCATGATGAAGAGGCCTGCAAGACTAGAGGCATGGAGTTTCCTAGGACCATCTGGGGAGATCTTGGGATCTACTCCTAGAGATGTAATTGTGTGTTTAAAATACTTCTTTTCAATGTCGTCCATTTGTTTTCCCCCCTCTCTAACTTTTAAGATTGCTCTTGAAAAATTGGAGACCAGAGGGGAATTTTTTGGGAAGGCCTGAACAGTAAATACAAACATTGTTAGAGCACTAAGTATTTGTTTTGGCTTTGAACTGAGATAGATACCTGAACTAGTCAAGAGTGCATATGAATGGGACTCAAATCCAGACACATTATGGATACACAATCCAAAAGCTTATTCTTGTAGCTATATTTTCAAACAATAGTATTAAACATTAATATATATGTTCGATCTCAACACATCCAAATAGATTTAATTTAATCCGTTCGGTGGTAGCCTTAAAGAAACAGCTTCTAAAAAACACAAGTAAAAATATTAATTATTTGCATAATAAAAAGAGATGAACTTACAAAGCCAAGTCCATCAGTTCTGTATATTGGTCCAGCCATCATAAAATTATAACCATATTTAGAAAGGAAGACTCTGATGTAGGGAATTTCATCAAAGATGGCAGCAACACCTCCATTTTTATGTCCTTTAGTCAATGCCTTGTGATATTCTTTGACAGTGTCATATTTAATGAGCTGAGACTCAGTGAAGTTCAACTGTTCCTTCAAAAGTTTTTCTACAAAGGAATTGTTTTGGTATCCAACTTTGCACCGTTTTGTTCTGATCTCGTTAACACTGTCAAATGTGGGCTGCAACTGATCTACTGTCAACACAGAAGACAAGCTTGCTGTGTAAATTTGCATCAAGATAACAGCAAAACCTATCCAAATAACTAGCACAAACCTCGACCAGTCCTTGACCACTAGCTCTCCTGTGACCAGCAAATGAATCCATGCATGATTAATACTAAGGTAGTATAATTGGGAATTATTAAGCATACAAAAATTTTTAACGTTATCCATACATACATACATACATACATATATATATATATATATATGAAAGTCTAAAATACAAGAGTTTGGTCCTTATCTATCCGTTTAAACTTTTGATCATAATTGTAACTAGGATGATATTTGAACTTAAAGGTCTTGAGTTCAAATCTCCTCTCCCCACTTTATCATAAATTCTTGTTCATTGTAAATATTATACAGGAGTGGATATATTAATATATCATAAATTCAACTGATCTTGGTTGACTTTTTTCCTATTAATAATGCATCATGAGTGGGTATATTAATATATCATAAATCCAATCCATTTGGAGTGGGTATGTTATGAATCATAAATCCAACCGATCTTAGTTAGATTCTTTATTATCAATATTGCGCATCGTGTGAATGGGCATGTTAATATTTCATAAATCCAACCCATAATTTAAACTTTCGGGTCTAATGTGAACTACTATTGTAATCGGAAAATAAATTATTAATGCCAAGGGTAAGTAAGAGAATTACTTTGAGGAATGGCTAGAGCAGAGAATGGCCACAATATGGTCATGCCAAGCTGTCGATTACGTGAGCCTGCAAATGTTTGGTGCTCCATAATCCGTATGACAAGTCCCATGAAGATGAAAGATGCAATGACTGCTAACCATAGATCCCAACTCCAAGGTTGTAGGAAAATCCACATGTCTCTGTGTTTGCCATGTTTAACCGCTACAAGCATGGTCACACCTGACTCCGAGTATGGCAACGTGAAATCAACATCAAATGTCCGTTTGGCCACAATTGTTATATCGCCCACCACAACATCATATTTCTATATAAATGGGCAGAAAAAAAAAAGAGAAAAATTAACACTAAATTACATAATATATATTGCGTGTGAATTATATATATATATACACACACATACAAACATACATACATACTACATAAGAATAATTAATATCTTACTAAAGGAAAAAAAAAAACATATTAATAAATAAATATCTCTGAACTCTTTAACGGTTTAGTTTGAAATTGTTTTAATTTATAATATAATAAATGACTTCAATGGAAGCCTTCAATAATTTGTTATAAAAACTGGACAAGGATTCTCTATCAATATTAATATGGTGCTAATCTTTTTATGAGAACAATTTAAGTTTGAGTGATATATGAGAGAGAAAAAATCTATCAATTTTAATCATTTATTTTTTCAAATACTGATGTGTCACTAGATTATCAAAAGATTAACAAAAAAATAGGATGGTAGAGAATCCTTACTCATAAAAACTATAGCCCAATCTGACATAGTGGTAAAAATAATTTATCAACTTGTTGATTCCAAGTTTGTCTCGTCTCATTATAAGTGATATCTCAAAAAAATAGTAATAATTTCAAGTAAAAATTATGACATTATTCCAAAATTTAAGAAAAAATTATATTTTAGTTTATTATTAAATGCAGGTTAAATTTTTTTATAAGAAATACATAAAATCAAAGGATTGTTGACCTAACCTTTTTTTCCAGTTGGCAGAGAAGTTCGTTGTAAGTCCCATTCATTTCTCCCTTCTCATTTTCAAAGGATAAAAATTTATAAGGAATATTCCTGAACTCCGATTCCTTTAATGCAGCAAGAAAAACTTCTATGGAGAATCCATAGTAAGTAGTCTCATTTTTATGAGGATTCTTTTTCTTATTAACAAATTCTTTGAACCCTGTTTTTACTGGAATTCCTATTCTTAAGAAGTGGGGTATAGATGAACCTTGAAGACCTATTGTTGAGTCTCCAGCCCGCATGCTTTTCCTCAATTCATTGCTGGAAGTACTTGAGCTTTCTATGCTTTTTCTTGAAAGTAATGATCTTCGAGATATTGTTTTGTTAGGACTCCAATATCCCACCACTCTCTCTTTTTTTCCAATCACATTGAATATTTCAAAGGCTTCACTTTTCACTTGTCCATTAACCAATTGGAAGTCTCCACTCAAGCCTTTGAGTTTGACATTCAAGATTTCTTTTGCAAGTCTTGGACCAATTCTTGAGCTTACAAAATTTGTGACGCCAAGCCTCTCCACTGCCATGGCAAGTGCCCAAATCGAATCATATGCCCACAAACCAAAAATGTTAAGATCCATCAAATGGAGATTTCTCTTCCATCTAATCTTAAAACCTTTAAGATCCTTTGATTTGGGAACATGAGATCTTATCCCCCAAACCCCTTCCATTGAATCAGTGATCATAGAGTCCATAACATCTAGTGAACTGGAAGATGTTGCTGTCATGAGCCATATGTTGCCCTCACTCATCATTCCCGCCTTATTTGCAAGTGCAAACAAACGAGACCTGAGGGAAGAAGTCATCATGTGCACTATGAAAACCCTATTTTTTCTCATCATTACCAAGTTCAACTCTTTTGAAATTTGAAAATCTTCAGCAGAAGAAGGAATTGCACGCACATGTGCTACTCGAATGTCAAGCTCATTCAAAGCATTGACTAAAGAAGTTATCATCCCCTTACAATAATTTGTGTCTTCATACACAAATACAACTTCATGCCTCCCAAACCTTTGTAATGTGGTAATGATAGCTTTGATCTGATAAGAGTCGTCTTGAGATGCTTGAATAAAATAAGGGTTTTTGAGAGTAGGGCCCGTTGGAAAAAATGAAATAACCGGCACATGAGCTTTGGCACCTAGCTCCACTACAAGTGGTCCTGCATCTGATATTTGTGGTCCTAAAATGGCATGCACTTTAACATTCTTTAGTAAATCCACAACTGCATGCATTCAAAGATTGCCGAAACAAAAAAAAGAAAAAAAATAATTATTAATAATAAAATATAATGAAAATGAGACTTATACATTGATAGGGAAAAGATAAAGAAATCAGACTTAATTATTCCAAAAAGTTAGGAAAAATTATCATTTGTTTAATTCATTAAGAAAAATGGAGACAATTAACCAGAACTGATATGAACGGGCTCATGATTAGTTCATTATTGATTAAAACAATAATATATTAAATAATTCACAGTTGACTTGTAATAATATATTAAATAATTCACAGTTGACTTATATATATATATTTATATATATTTGAGACTTGCGCATAGATAGGGAAAAGATAAAGAAATCAGATTAATGAATCAAAAACTTTATGAAAAATTATTGTTCGTTTATTTCATTGCGAAAAAATTGCGACAATTAATTAGAACTAAGATGAACTGAATCATAATTACTTCATTATTGATTAAAACAATAATATAACATATCACAGTTGACTTATATATATATATATATATATATATATATGGAAAAGATAAAGAAATTAAACTAATTATTCCATAAATTTAGGAAAAGTCATAGTTTGTTTAATTCATTACGAAAAATTGAGACAATCATCTAGAACTAAAAAATTGACTTTTGATTAGTTCAGAATTGATTAAAATGATAATATATTAAATAGTTCATATATATTTATATATTTCTCCAATCCTGACATAATAACATTTTTATTTCAAGACTATAAATTATAACTATTTATTTCCAATGGATTCCACCATAGTAATGATAACCATCGAAAATATGTGGTTCTAATTAATAGTCTTTGAATAAAAATTTTAGGACTTCATTACCCTCAAATAAAAAATATATATTTATTTTAGAACCACTAATTATAATAATATATTTTTAATGGATCCTCTCACCGTAGAAAATTGAGTGACTATTATTTGCAATTCTAAAATAAAAATTTAAGGATGTGCTTTAATATATATATATATATATATATATATATATAAGGCAATTAATTAGTTGGATTTCCATTCAATGTAAGGAATCAACCAGAAAAAAAAAAACAAAAAACAAAAGGTTTTGTTACATTGTCTACGGGTCACAAGATGGACTTGTGTTTTAAGTTGCAACTCTGAAAAGTGCCATATTAAAGTTTTTTTTTTTTACCTATTACAATCATCGATTATAAATATATGTATTACTCTCTTGATCAGGACACAATAAAGTTTTGTCCCAAAATTAAGTCTCCCAAAAGCGGGAGGAAGCACAGAATTGGAGAGGAAAGTTATCCTACAATGTAGTGGGAAAGTTGCCATAGCATTTTTGATGGCCGTTGAACATACACTAGGGAAAGCATGCCAAGCGTGATTGACGCAACCAACCACGCTCTCCATATTAAAGTTTTCTAAGAGCATCTTCAATGCAAGTATGGTTTGTGAAAAAATTGAGTGCTACATAGAATAAATTGATAGAATGTTAAAATTAAGTTCTCCAATACAAACTTCTATAACTACTATCAAGCTGACGTGATAAAAAAAAAATAGAGGCTGTCAACCTCAATGTCTATTTCTAGAGAGCCTCCTTGACAGCCATGTCAGCAATAAATAATTGAAACTTCTATAAAATAATATATTATAATAATTTATTTTAATAATATATTATTCTTTGACTATTCATCATTGAAATGAATATAATAGTATTGGAGAGCCTTTTTAGACTTGAGTGTCTATCAATTCATATTTATGCCACATAGGATATACATTTCATTGACATTAATGATATGTCCATTTTTTTTAAAAGACAATCCATATTTACATTGGAGATGCTCTAAACCATACAAATGTATTAAGTTTATTTTGTTTATTTTTATTAATTGAAAAAAATTCAACCAAAGAAAGTGAAAATTTTTACCCTCCACTTCCACTTAATATGATATCATTGGATTTCACATAATCTATTCACTTCCAAAATCATGACACTGTACATTCACTCCAAGGGTTTTTTAGATTTTTCCCTTCATCATAATATTTTCACTTCCAAAATTATCCCCATAGAAGTTACATATTTCCAATTTGTCATAAGCCACGACGCTATATAACAAAATATAATCATTTAATTATAGATAATGTCATATGATGTTTATGTTTATTTAAGATATTATTTTATAAATTCACTCCGATCCATAAAGCTTTTAACAATTAACAAAATTTCAACAGAGCGTTGCATCTTACCAGACTACCCCTCATCTCTCATCACCAAAATGAAGGCAACTTGATAATATCCCTCTAATTCATAGAATTAGTATATATATGTCACTAAATTCCATTCTTTAACATAAAAAAAGTGGTTTCATATTCGTTTATTTATTGAGATATTTTGATAATATCCCTATATATATATATGGAAAAAATCTGAGAAACCTTCTAAAATGTTAAAAAAAAAAAAAATCAATAAATTATGAATAGTAAAATAAAATGAAAATAAGACATATGCATGGATAGGGAAAAGATAAAGAAATCAGACTTAATGATTTCAAAAATTTAGGAAAAATTATTATTTGTTTAATTCGTTACGAAAAATTGAGAAAATGAACTATAATTAAGATGAATGGACTCTTGATTAGGTCATTATTGATTGAACAATAATATATTAAATAAATGACAATTGACTTATATACATGTATGTATGCATGCATGCATGTATATATGTATGTATACATTTGAGACTTATGCATGGATAGTTTCCTTAAAAAAAAAATGCATGGATAGGGAAAAGATAAAAAAATCAGGCTAACTATTCCAAAATTTAGGAAAAATATTGTTCATTTAATACATTATATTCATTATAGAAAATTGCGACAATTAACTAGGACTAAGATGATCTGAATCTAAATTAGTTCATTATCAATTGAAACAATAACATATTAAAATAATTCACAGTTGACTTTATATATATTTATTCATTTATTTATTTTAGAACCACTATTATAACTGGATACTTTTAGTGAGTCCTATCACAACGGGGAAATGAGTGGTTATACACATGTACGTGTATATTGTCTTGTTTTGTTTACCATCTCCTTTCGTGCCGCCGTAGTCTTCACTCAAGAATCAAAAATGTTTTGTTACATTGTCTAAGTTTTAACACTGAAAAGTGCCACATTAAAGCTTTGTAAACCGTATGAATGTTTAAGTTTTTTTATTAACTGAAAAAGACTCAACGAAGGAAAATGAAAATTTTGTACCAAAAAAAGAAAGAAAATGAAATTTTTGTACCTGCGAAAACCGTGCTAGCAAGATCGTTTGAACTTCTTGTGTGTAAAACAAGCTTGGTTCGGTGATCAGGGTGCATGGCATAGAATTCTGAGATAGCCATAGAAATGCACTTTTCTGCTACTGCGCCCTCAGGTGAGTCTACATCCAAAACAGCTCCAATATGGACTGTGGACTTCATTTGTATACTACTTGTATCTGCTATGTTGCCGGCAGTTTTCGATAGGACTTTCACATGAAAGAAAAGAAGGGAAAGAGGAAGATAGAAAAAGAATGGGTGCCTAAGGTTCTGGTTTGGCATGGCAAATAGGTTTGTAAGAGCAAATGATACTTAATGGAACGTTGTAAAGATATTTATAGTAAAAGATGATCACTGCCTTAAAATAAAGTACAATATGCGTTGAATTTTGATCTCTTAATTAATTAAGGAAGATAATCCATTCTTTCAATGTGAAATGCCAACCAAAATTCGAAGACAAATGGATGCTTCCAGGAAAGTGCGTTAGAGTCAGCAGGGGACAACAAGGCAAATAGGTCTGGGATGAAAGAGAGAATGAGTTAATTCACAAAGGACTAAAAAATGCCGCAGATTTGCAGCATTCGTTTGCAATTTGCGGTCTTCCTTCACGAACTTTAGTTTGCAAATAATTTTTAAAAATCTTCATTTCAGTACTTCTGTGCTAATTCGAAAACTAATTTTTTTCTTGTTATTCCTGCTCCAATTGTTTTCTCTTTCTTAATGTCTTAATAATTAAGAAAGGAAGACAATTGGTCAACGGTACCGGGGATTTATAGGTCAGGGCAGAAAAATAAACCATTCATTCAAAGTTCACTGTCAACCATATTTTAAGAGAAATAAGGCTTCCTGGAAAGTACTTAAAAAAGTCCTGACACGCGGCCAGAGGAGCCTGGTGCAAGAAAACGTGAACAAAATTGGCTAGCTGCTGCCTTAAGGCCTGCCACAGGGGTCTTTTTCTGTGAATAATATTTTAGAAAATAGAATAATTAGAGATGTTTAGATATGGTAGTTGGGGTCGGGGATTTGGGAAGACTTAACCCCACCCCTAATCACAAAAAGCAGTTCGTTTTTTTTTTTTTATTTTTTATAAAGGATTATAAATAACAGTATAAGGATTATATATATTGTTTGCATATATAGACTTCTTTTTTGATAATCCACTAGTCTTTTCCATTTTCTAATATATATATATATATATTTATATTTATATATATAACCGGTTTAATAATGTTATTGAAGTTATATTGTAACTTAGAGCCTGATTTCCTAGGATTACATAAATAAAACAAATAAAAAATATAGTCCAAACGCTAACTATCAAACTATAAACTAATACTTTAAACAAGGGTTTGAATAAAAATTATTGTTTACAATCAAAATGGACTACAACAATATTAAAAATCAACAAAGTTAGCCTATTCTACATGGCACGCTCTTCACACCCACATCAATGAGATTATGGATTCAAATTATATACTAACTCTTAGATTTATTAAAATAAGAATAATAACTTTGAATATAAATTATAAGAGAATGTATTATTTATAATTTATATTTTTATTTTTATTTTAGGTTGAGTGATAATACGATAATTAATATGTTACTGTTTTACTGTTTGTTGCTAGAAAAGCTTGTGGTTTCCACTGTTCCAAGTGAGATACCTAGTGGACTTCTATCAATTATGTTGATGTCTTAATTAATTAAGGAAGATAGTTTTGGTTTGTTGCGAGGGTTTAAGGTAAATTGCACAAACCTCCCCTGAGATTTGATAAAATTGTACAAAAATGACGAAGTTTGGATAATTCACACTGACTTCCCTTAAGATCTCAAAAACTCAGCACCAACCTCTTTTACTATTAGTCAACCATCAGTCAATCTTCGTTAAGTCAAAATTGTTAAGGACAAACTGGTCAATACACACCTTATAAAAATTTTAATTTGATATATATTAAATTAATTAATTAATAATTAATTAATTAAAAAATATATAATTTTAATTATCTTCCACCTTCATCTTCTACCTCCCAACTTCATCTTCCACCTCCCAACTTCATCTTCCACCTCATCATCATCATCATCTTTTTCCACCTGAATAAATCATCATCATCTTCATCATCATCTTCCACCGAAATAACTCATCATCATCAAACCAAACATAAAATTAAAAAAAAAAGAAAAAAAAAATCACCATCTACAGACCAGATCTAGTCTCCGGAGACCATATCTGGTCTTCTCATCACCACTTGAAGACCAATGGTCTCCGGTGATGGAGACCACTAGTCTCTAGGCACGTCTCCAGCGATCTCTATCGCTGGAGATGTCTCTATCGTTGGAGATGTCTCTATCGTTGGAGATGATCTCCAACAATGGAGATAGCCAGCGATGGAGATCTCCATCGCTGGAGACCGTCTTTAGCGATGGAGTTATCTCCATCATCTCCAACGATGAAGAGTCTCCATCTGAAGAGATCTCCATCACCGGAGACCGTCTCCAACGATGGTCGCTGGGTCGGTCTCTAGCGATGGAGACTTCCATCGTTGGATGGAGACACTAGAGACCTTTGGTCTCCAATGTTTTTTTTTTTTTTAAATTTTAATTATTTAATTATTTAATTAATTAAATTTTAAAGAGCGAATTACAATTTACCCCCTCGTTGAAACGCTTTTACGGACGGAGCAATACTTTCATCTTTATTACAATTCACCCCCCTACCGTTAATGAATTCAGTTACACTTAACCGAGAGAGGGGTAAAATTGTCTTTTAATATTAATTTTATTTTTTTTATTCTGTTACAATCATAATCTCAACCATTCAACATATTAATGAAAATCCAAACATCATCACCCATCATCAATCAACTAACCAATTTCATAATCCACTTCTAAAAACCCAAAAAGTGACCTCAAACATGATCCATCAAACCCAACATTATCAATCTCCCACAAACCATCAAACCCAACATCATCTAGAATCAAAACCATCAAACTGAAAACTAAAAAATATATATATATACCCAGATTCTGGGTTCATCGTGAACCCAGAATCTGGGTTCATTCTGATGAACCCAGAATCTGGGTTCATCAGAATGAACCCAGATTCTGGGTTCACGATGAACCCAGAATCTGGGTTCATCAGAGTGAACCCAGTCTGGGTTCACTAACGAACCCAGCTGGGTTCGTCAGGAACCCGGTCTGGGTTCTCAGGAACCCAGATCTGGGTTCGTCAGAGAACCCAGACTGGGTTCCTGACGAACCCAGATATGGGTTCCCGTCAGCGAACCCAGCTGGGTTCGTCACGAACCCAGTCTGGGTTCATGAACGAACCCAGATCTGGGTTCCTGACGAACCCAGATATGGGGTTCCGTCAGCGAACCCAGTTGGGTTCGTCAGGAACCCAAATCTCTGGGTTCCATAGAACCCAGATCTGGGTTCGCTGACGAACCCAGAGAAGAATAACAGAAGGGAAGCGGATGAAGAAGGGAAGAAGAAAAAGAAACGGAAGAAAAGGAGAAGAATAAGAAGAAGGGAAGAAGAAGAAGCAGCGGAAGAAGAGGAGAAGAAGAATGAGAACAATAGAATGAAAGACAGATGAGTTGACGGAGTATATGGTCAACTGGTCAACTAGTCAACTTTAGTCAAAGGGTAATTTCGTCTTTTTATCATTTTTGTATCGTTTACCATTAAATGTAACGAAACTTACTAACGGTAGGGGGGTAAATTGTAATAAAGATGAAAGTATTACTCCGTCCGTAAAAGCGTTTCAATTAGGGGGGTAAATTGTAATTCAGTCAATTTTAAATATATAATATTAATTTTAAATTTATAAAAAATAAAAAATTTGACTTTAAATTGGACTTTGAAGGTGTTTTAGTCTTTTTGTGTATTTAACCATTGACTGTATGAATTCAATAAGGATTGACTAACAGCAGAGGACGTTGGTGCTGAGTTTTTGAAATCTTAAGGGAGGTCAGTGTAAGTTACCCAAACTTCATCGTGTTTGTGCAATTTCGCCACAATTTGCCCAAAATTTTAAGATAAAATGGATGCTTCTTGGAAAGTGACTTAGAGTCAGCATGGGAATAAAATAGAGTAATTAGAGACGTTTAGATATGTTACAGTGGTGCAAAATTAGTGAGTTGTCCAAACTCAATTTTGTCTGATTTTAATTGGTGTTTTAAAGTATCTGGTCAAATTAATTCGATAAATGATTTTTGTTTTGCTTGTGAGAGAAAGAATTTGAATTATGAAGTCAAACTTTGCTGAGAGTTGAGATTAGTACTTACCAACTATATATATAACCACTTAATTTAGTAAATATTAAGTGAATTTATAAGTTATAAATATATATATATCACAGAGAAGGTAATTAAATATACTACCTAGTTTAAAAACTAATTAAGAATGGTTGTGTTGCAAAAAAGAAAAAAGTTATAACTACATTCATTATATCACATATTAATTTTAAATCTTAAATAATATAGTTTGATTATTTTCTATTAGTTTAAACTTTTGGGTTTAATGGTAGCTAATATGGTATCTGTTGACGTTCAAAATTAGTCAATGAGCTTCTTCGAAGCCCAAGACTGTAAATCAATGAAAAATAGAATAAAAGCAAGAGAATAGAGGCTGAGAGGAAAAAGAAAAGCACACAAGAATCTACGTGGTTAGGCCCTTAAGAATGACCTACGTCCACGGCGCCTTCATCATTGGTGGTGGGGCAGTCACTGTTATTACTATATTTTCTGGGTAAAAAGAGAGAGAAGAGAGAGAGAGCAGGAAAAATCATCCACCTTTACACTGATTTGACTCCTATTTATAGAGAGGGGGAGGTACTACAGTAATGGGAAAACATTAAATGTATATTACAATTTTCAAAGTCTTCTGTCAAAAAGTCTGAGTCTTCTGACACTACCCACGCTGTAGTGGTTGAGTAAATCACGCTACCACTGATCTGGAATGACTGGTCGTGCACGTCACATCATTGCGCGAGCTGAGAGCTAATGCCTGCGAGCTGGGAGCTTCGAGCTCGAGCTGAGCATTCGATGAGCTGGGGGTTGATAAGCTGATGAGCTGCTGGAGGAGTTCAAGTGACCTAGAGGAGCTCACGCGATCTGGAGGAGCTCACGCAAATTGGAGGAGCGCACGCGAGGAGCTGGAGCCTAGTAAATTGGGCCTCTGTCTATTGGGTCTTTGAGCTTTTACCAACCCATTTGGGGTATCCCAAAAATACATATAATAGTATCAGAGCTTAAAGGTCTCCGGTTCAAATCCTCTCTCTCTTTTTTATTTCGAATTCTTATTACACATGTTATAACAGTAGAGGCGTTTAGTATGTGTCTGATATCTATCATTTATCTACATGTACGTAAGGGAGTATATCATATGTCAACCTTAAATATTAAATACTATCATATCAGATTAAACTTTTGAGTTCGATAATAACTAATATATTATTTTATAAAAGAAAATTAATACTATAATCACCACAAAAAAGTACTTTTTTGGAGGACTTGGGGAAAGAAAAATTGAATTTGAGATCTCAATGTTAAGAAAAGTGTGATTACCAACCTCACTATTATTGAGACCACAACTAAAACTATTTTTAAGGACATGAAAAATAACTAAGTTATATTTTTCCATTCATTCAGTATACTCATGCTAACTCTAGAAGATTACATTAAGAGGACCAAAATTTTTATGAGGCAGCGTAATTGGGAAAAAAAAAAATCCTACTTCAAGTTCTTTCCAATGGTTTTAATTTGAAAGCAATACTACAAAGAATTCATAAGTTTTAACGTTCTGATAATTTATAATGTATTTTTATATTCTTAGTTTTGTTTATCAATTCTCAAATTTTTAGTAATGGATCCTTCTAACAACTGGGTGGAAATATGGCAATAAGTAAAATAGTAAATTGAATGATGTGGACAATGTGCCAACTTTCTTGTACATAATAAATTCAATTCTATGTGTAAACAAGTGGTTGGTTTGCATGGGATGATTGATTAAACAATAGAGTCTAGAACAGTAATCTAAACGACAAGTCAATATCGTAAGAAGTCAAGAGATTCCGGATAAGAATCAGGATGTGGATGACATATAGAAAAGGGTGAATTCTTAAAAACCCTCAACTTAAAAAAAAAAAAAAACCCCAATGTTTTGAAATTCGCATTTTTCCACCGCACTGTTATACTTTTCATTTGGAAAGTGATTGTCATTAGTGGGTTAAGGTTAAGATGGTAAATGAAGTCTTTAATTAAACATGACTCAATAAAAATATATATATAAGGAATATATATATAGTATTAAGATTAAACATTTAAATAAAAAATTGAAAAACTTAAAAATCATACTGAAATCACAACCAGGCCTCTCTCTCTCTCTATAATCCTCCACCACCACCCCCTCCCACGCCGACCTCCACCCTCTCCACCAATCCGCTCTCTTTCATCTCCTCTTCTTCATTCTTCTTATTCTCTTTTTCTTCTTCTCGTTCATCTGGGTTCTATTAATCCAAACATCTGGGTTCGATTCGAATCTAGATTTTAGGTTTAATGATTTTTTGACGATTTTTTTAACCCAAATTCTTTTGACGATTTTTTTGAACTTAGATTTTTTTTTGATGATTTTTTGTTTTGTTTATGTTTGAAGACGTTTAGGGTTTTTGCAGTGGACGATTGATTGATGATGTGCATGGGTTATTGTAGATGATTGAAGATGTTGGGTCTGGATGTGTTTGAAGATGATGTTTGGATGAGTTTGATTGCAGGTGGATTGGTCTGATTGTTGATGAAGATGATGTTTGGTCTTCACAATTTTGGAGGCAGAGATCCAATCTCTCCTAATTTTTTTACTTTTTAATTTTTTTTTTTTTTTTAATGATGTTCATCGTCCATCAAACATGATAGAGGGTGGCAATAATTTTTCTGGAGGAAATTATTAATATTTTTTAATTTTGTATTTAATTTTTTAATTTTTATTTATTTATTTTTTAAACTTCTTTCAAATTAATCTCTAGTTCCATTGGAGATTTAGTGAAGAAATTATTTATTTATTATTTATTTATTTTTTAAATATTTTCAAATTAATCTTCATTATCCATTTTAAGATGAAAGGTGGAGATCCTGTGAACAAATTCGTTATATATATTTTAATTTTATTAAATTAATTTTCATCATCCATTTTAAGATAGGCTATGAAGATCTGATAAATAAATTTTTTATTTAATTTGTTGAATTTTAATTAAGTTTAAATTAGGGACAAAAAGTCATTTAGAACTCAAAGTCAACTTTTGAAACGGAAAACATAATAGCATGGAGGAAAAATGTCAATTTCGAAACATTGGGGTGGGTTTTTTTATTAGGTAAAGTTGGGGGTCTTTTGGAATTCACCCTCTAGAAAAAAGAAAACGTATATTGACAAGTTATCTTTGTCACATGAATTTCGAGGAGTCACCTAATCTTATTTTAGTTATTGACTTATTTCTTTTAGTAGTGATTGGTGGGTAGTTTCTGTTACTGTTAAACTTTTTTCATTTTTCCTTTTATACATATATATATACACATATACATACACACATACATACAAACAACAATACACACTGAAATTAATTATATCAGTGCATTGAATGTGAGCTACTGATTAAGGATAATTAAGTATTGAATAAGTTAAATTAAATGAAAGTAAATCTAATGGTTGATAATTAAAATACTGAAATTATTGTATTAATACCAAAGGAAGAGAAAATTATTTATATATGTACATACATATATTATCTAATAGGTCAAACATATTTTAATAATATTAGTTTCAAATTAGTGGAACATTAGATGCATTATTAATACTTGCTACTTATTTTTTAATATTGCTTCAAATTTATGTTACAAAATTTATATATATTATCTAAAGGTTTGATTCAATCTATCAAGTGAATGGCTACATTGCTTCAAATTTATGTTACAAAATTTAATATTTTATCTTTTATTTGTTCTCATAATTAATACTCTCCCCAATGGGTTGACACTCATCATTTTTCCTCTTTAGGTTTTTCCTATGAGAGTAGTGTTGGCCGTCTTTGATCGGTCTCTATTATGAGTTTCTTTTGTTTAGCATTTTTGGTGGCTTTCATAGAGGAGATAGTCGGTAAATGATCATCCTTTATAATATCAAAAGAGGAAGATGATGTTGTCGGAGTGGACAATTCATTAATGGCTAGTAGAGTGGAGAGTATGAAAAATTGTTTACTGGGTAAAATCCTTACCAAAAGACATTTTAGCAGAGCCATTTTCATTGATGTTATTAAGGATGTCTGGCAAATTGAGAGGGGTTTAGATATTCAGTTCATAGGGTAGGACATCTTTATGTTTTCCTTTGGTCTTGACAAAGAAAAGCATATGGTATTGGAGATGGAACCCTGGGTGTTCAATAAAGCTTTAATGGTACTCAAAGAGATGAGATAAACCTGACAGCCCTAGGGAAGCAGTTTTTTGTTATACCAACTTCTGGATTTAGGTCCATAATCTTCCTTTTCAAGACATGCAAAAGTCGATGGGTTAGTTATTGGGAGATCGAATAGGTTTATGTATTGATGTAGATATTGAAAAGAATGGCAGATGCTAGGGGGATTACATGCTAGTTCAGGTCCAAGTTAATATCACACTTCGGAAGGGGGCTAAGATTCGATTGGGTTCAAAGGGTTCATTGGTATGAGTGGATTTTCAATATGAAAGACTACTAGATTTTTGCTTCGCTTGTGGTGTGTTGAGGCATGGGGTGAAGGAGTATTTGACTGCTAATGTGCAGAGAGGTGCATATGGACAATATCAATACAGTGCTTAATTACGTGCTATTAGGACGGGGAAGGCATGGTGGGCTGGGAGTAGAGGTGAAAACAGTTATTCTTCTGATAGGAGACGAGGTAAAGGTCAAGAGGGAAGGATGGTGGTCCATTGGAGAGACAGTAGGTTAGCTCACCGAGGGAGACATTTTCAACTAGATCTCGTGATTCAGGAAAGATTGTTTGGGTAGGTTCTAGTCTTGACAATTTGGGAAGGGAAAAGGCAAATCTCCAAAAGTCTTAGGTGAAAGATCTCTCGAGTGATTTTAATGTTAAAATTAAAGAGTTTACTAAGGAGAAGGTCTCTGTGATTCAAGTAGAGGGAGAAACAAATCTTTCAAGTCAACCAAAAGTACAAGTAAGTGATCCTATCAGCTCATTTCCATTTCAATTTATATAAAAAAAGGAGTAACAGTTTGCATGCCATAAACACATATGCCATGCAAAAGCGTACCGAGGCCATGCATAGTCTTGTTGAGTTAGTGTAAGAAGTGGTAGGCCATATGTTTGCTTCTAGTAATCATGTTTTAGGTGATGTCGGCCAAGCTTGTTCTTAATTAACTCATTCAAATAATATGAAGGGTGTCAGGTTACATGCCACATACATAAATGCTATGCAAAAAGGAATTGAAGCCATGCATGGTCATGTTAAGTTGGCGAATGAAGGGGTGTGCCATGTGTTCGCCTCTAATAACCATGTATTAAGTGATGTTGGTCAAGCTAGTCCTCAAATGAATTATACAAATAATAAGAAGGGTGTCAGGTTGGAGAAAATAAGTGGTCTAGAAAGCACTAATTGTGTGCGTCAAATAGCAAACAAAGGGGAGGTATGTTCTGTGGGTAAGGTGTCGGCTTCTTTACCTATGTTCGCTTCTGGTTCTGGTTATATGATTTCAAAGAAAAAGAGTTAAAAAAAGGTAGTTAGAATGAGAGGTCATTTTATTTGAATTGAGGGTAATTGTGAAGATGATCATTGTAAACGAAAAATAGGGATTGTGTTTGAAAAGGGAGTTGATAAGAAGATTTGTGTTAGGCTTTCTCAAAAAATCAACAATGGATCAGCGGAGGCTACGAGGTAGTCTTACTGGGAATTATAAGTCTCTTATTGTAGAATGCTCGGGGATTGGGTAGCCTCGATGCATTCATAAATTTTTGAAGTCTACTCCGTCATATCCAAACTTCACTTGTCTTCATTTCTGAAACTCATTTGTTGGGATAAAGAGCGAGTAGTTTGAAAAGGAAAACAAGCTTTTTGAATGTTTTTCATGTGGATTCAATGAGTCGTAGTAGAGTTTTATTGCTTATTTGGAAAAAGGATTAGATAGTTGATGTTAAGAGTTTTTCTAGGCATCATATTGATGCTATTGTGCTTACTTTTTCAAATTTTAGATTTAGATTTGCAGATATCTATGGTGAACTTAATCAGGCTTCTCATAAACTTTTTTGAGAGTTTATTGTTCAATTGTAGCATCAATTTGATCTACCTTGGACCTGTGGGGGTGATTTTAATGAGATTCTTTGCTTTGGTGAAAAGCTAAGGGGTTGACTCGAAATGTGATTGATATGGATCTCTTTCAGCAGATTCTAGAGGTTTGTAACTTAGAGGAATTGGGTTTTTTGAGTCTTAAGTTCACTTGGGATAATAGACGAGAGGGAACTACAAACATTAAAGAGTGGTTAGATAAATTTGTTGCTTGTTCCAGATGGAGAAATTTATTTGAGAGAGCTAGAGTTTGTGTTCTCGATTTTTAGAGCTCGGATCATTGGGCTCTACATTGTTAGAACCTCCTTCTAACAGTTCACGAAAAAATAAGAAAAGGTTTTTCTTTGAATTGTTATAGGCAAAAGGTTCAGATTCTGAAGATATTGTTCAACATTCTTGGGACTCTGGTTCTTTTGATGGGTATTGTGCTTCTATGAATAGAACTTTATTAGCTTGTGTTGGGTTTGCAAGCGTAGAGCGGTAGTAAACATGGAGTCATTTCTAAGAAGCTTAAGTTAGTTCGAGAATAGTTGGAAAGAGCGTATCTAGGGAATAAGGATACAAAAAGTTAGGGGGAGATTTGCAGATTAGAAGTAGAAAAAAGGCATATTTTAAAGAGAGGTATTGGCAGCAACGCTCTCGAGTTGATTGGTTAGAAGCGGATGACAAAAATACTTCTGTTCTCCATGCTAAAGCTTTGAGATGGAAGGGGAAAAATGAGATCATTGGGTTTGAAAATCATGGGGGTGTTTGGTGTGAGGATCCTTCTGACTTAATGGATATTATTATAGATTATTTTGATTGTATTTACAAGTCTTCGTAATTGAGTGATAAAGCTGTTAAGCATGTGCTTGAGGTGTTGCCTCACAGGGTCACATCTAAGATGAATCTACTTTTGTTGGCTCATTTTACAAATAAGGATATTAAACAGGTAGTGTTTAGTATGGGACCAATGAAAGCACCTAGACCAGATGGTTTTCATGTTTTGTTTTATCAAAAGTATCGGTCTATAGTGGGGAGGTGAGTTACTAATTTGTGTCGGGGTGTTCTTCATGGAGAGTTGTCTATTAAGCATCTAAACAAGACCAATATTATTCTTTTTCCCAAGATCCCTGTGTCTCAAAAAGTTTTAGATTTCCAACCCATAAGTTTATGTAATGTTATTTACAAAATTGTCCTAAAAATTGGCTAATCGTTTAAAGCTGGTTCTCCTATTGATAATCAATGAGTTCTAAAATGCTTTTGTCTCAGGTCATCTTATTATGGATAATGTTATTACTGCTTTTGAGCTCATGCACTTTATGAAAAAGAAAATAAGGGGTTAAAACGGTTGGTTGACACTTAAGCTTGATATGAGTAAAGCTTATGACAAAGTTGAATGGTCTTTTTTAAGAGTAATAATGTTGAAGATAGGATTTACTGAGCATTTTACTGCTGTGGTATATGATTGTGTGAGTACTACTCAATTTTCTGTTATTTTAAATGGGGTTCCTCAAAGCAAGATTGTTCATTCTTAGGGTTCAAGACAAGATTGCCTTCTTTCTCCTTATTTATTCCTTTGATGTGCAGAGCGCCTGTCCTATTTGATTAAAGAGGCCCAATTAAAGGGGTCTATCAGGGTTTTCTCTATACTCGAAAAGGACCATCTATTTCTCACATATTTTTTGTAGATGACAATCTCCTCTTTGCTTGGGCATCTATAAATGAAGTGAATACGATTATGGAGATCCTTCTTTGTTATGTGCTTACTTCTGCTCAGGAGATTAATTTTCAGAAGTCCGGTATTACTTTTAGCCTTAATGTAAGGTGTGAATTGCGGGAAACAATTCAAGCTACTCTTCATATGTCTACAACCTCTTCTCATGATAAGTATCTAGGTCTCCCATCTATTGTGGGATGAAGTAGAAGGGAGGTGTTTAAGCATTTGAAGGATAGGGTTCTTAAATGTTTGCAACTGTTGTGCATTAAGTTGTTCTTTGTTGGGGGTAGAGAAATTCTTATTAAGGCTATTGTCTAGTCCGTTCCTACTTATACGATGAATGTCTTTCGCATCCTTTCTTCTCTCTGTAATGAGCTTCATGCTTTAGCCATTTAGTTTTGGTGGGGAGGCGATGTCTTTATGAAAAAATTACACTGATGGTGTTGGCATAAATTGTGTCGAAAGAAAAAGGTTGGAGGGATGGGTTTTTGAGATTCGGGCGCTTTAAATCAGGCATTAGTCACGTGCTAGGCTTGACAACTCATTTGTTACCCCTCCTTATTGATGGCAAGAATATTACAAAATAAATATTTCTCGGGTATTGATTTTGTGGTTGCTCAATGCAAGGTTGGGGCCTCTGCAGTTTGGCAAAGTATTATATGGAGCAGAGCAATTATTAATTTGGGATGTCGATGGTAGATTGCATCTAGTAATTCTATCAAAGTTTTTTCGGATCCTTGGATACTCAAACATTTCTTTTTTCACCCCGTTACTCTCCCAAATACCTAATTGTTCGAATTGAGGGTTGCTGACTTGCATTTAGAAATTGGGGATTGGAATATGCCTCTCATAAATAAAATCTTTTTGCTAATAGATGTTTCTTCCATTTTGGGGATTTCATTGAGCAATTCTTACCATTGTGATGACAAGGTATGACATTTTAATTCTAATGGGACTTATTTAGTTAAATCGGGATACTCGGTCTTTTTAGCTTCACATTCTGATCAGGAGTCATCGGATGAAAGGTCAAATAGCTACTGGTAGAATTTTCTTTAGGGTCTCAAGATTCCAAGTAAGGTTAGGATTTTTAGATGATGCATTTTTCATGATTTATTTATTGCCAATTGGTAGTAACGTATTTCGTTGGGGGGTGATTTGCTTTAAACTATATGGTTGCTATTGTGAAGAGGAGGAATATGTCTTTCACACTCTCACTTTGTGCCCTCGGGCAAAAGACAGTTAGAAAATAGTATCTTTTGGAATTATTTGAGGAGACTCATGGGTTCATCAATGCTGGGTCTAATGCTTTATTTGTGTGACCATCTTTCTATCTCTAATTTTGAGCTATGACTATTGGTTTCATGGAACCTTTAGGGGGATAAAAATCTTATTTTTCATGGTAGAGCACCTAAGAAGAAAGAGCTGATTTTGAAAGAAGCTGTTCTTTATCTTGTTGAGTATCACAAGTTTAATGGAGTTTTCGGGATCGGCCTGAGACAATTTCTCTAGTTTCACAGGTGAAGTAATAACCCTCTAATCGAGGTTCTTTGAAACTCAATGTGGATGCTGCAACAAGTAATATGACTGATTTTATAGGGATTGGAGCTCTGATTCGTGATCATTAGGGAGATGTTAAATGTGCTCTTTCTATGAAGTTGTTTGTTTTTTTTTTACCGATTTTTTGGCTAAATGTCTGGCTTTCAGAGAGGCTTTGAAGTTTGCTTTGGTTCATGATTTTAGACCCTAAGTGGTAGAGCTAGATGCTCATCTTATTATCTTGGCAATTCAGGCTAAGAATTTTTCTGCTATTAAAGGTCTCTTTATAAGCGATATTTCCTCTTTATTAGCTAAATTGGGCAATGCTAAGTGTTAATTTACTCTTAGAAAGAGTAATGAGGTAGCTAAAGACTAGCAACTTTAGTCAATCTTGGTTTAATTCTGTTCCTGAGTGTATTTCGAATATTGTTTTGGTTATTTTTTTTGAATAAATTCATTTTGATTTTTTTTTTTTTTTTAAAAAACACTTGCTATTTATTTTTTATTTATATGCAATGGTCCACAAATTTAAAATTGTTATTATCAAAATAAATTCGTCTTCTATGAGTCTTTTTTCTATAAAGACTAAGAGATCGTTTGTTTTTTCTACTTAAAACTTAATAGTGCTAAACTATACCTATTAAGTTATTTTTGTTTGTTATTTTAAATGGTTAAACCATTTAAAACTATCAAAAAACAATTAAAAAAATTAAGTAAGAATTTTTAACTTTTTATAAAATTACAAATTACTTAATAACATTTAAAAGTTTTTATTCCAAATCTATCTTCCCTAAAATAACATAATTTCAAATTTATATTAATTTTATATTACTCAATTTTTTTTTTTCTTTCCTTGATACTTACAAAAAACATATTTGAAAAGTAAAGCCTAAATACATCTCATTCCAAATTATCTTGAAATTAAACTAATATATTTTAATTTACAATTTAAACATTCATTTTTTAGTTGTTTTCATAAATATATTAATATATTTAAATATATAAATATAGTTAATATTACTATATTTTTTAATCATACTTTAATTATGAATAAAATATTATTAATATATACTTAAAAATGTTTTAGAATTTATTAAATTATTTATTTTTAAAAGTTTATATTAAATTAATAAACTTACATAACAACAAATAGTTAAAAAAGTATAAATATCAACTTACTACTTTTTAAATAATTTTAAATTTAAAAAACAAATAAGTTTACAATATATTCAGAGGTAAGTGAAAAAAAAATAATAAACATGTTATTCAGATTTTAGGTTTCAGTCACTATTCAATCTTTAGTTTTTAACAGTATTATTCAGTCTTTAGATAAAAAAACAAACGACCTCTGATTGATTTTATACCATCACTTCAAGTTTCTAGACTATTGGTTTTTCAATAATTAATACTTGCTATTTATCTTTTTGACCATAATTAATGACTCACATACTTGAAACTAATATTATTAAAATAAGTTCATCTTTATACTGGGAATCTCTCTCTCTCTCTCTCTATATATATATATACATATATTGATTTTACTATCAGTGTCTTCTAACTTTAAAAAATTATGACCAACCAATCAAATTCATTTATTATATCTTAATTAAATAGAAGAAAAAATTTATTTTATAAAAGAGAATGTAATGGATGAATTCGATTATTTAAATTAGCTTCCTATTATGTTTTCTTGTAATTATTGTCATTTGTCTACATGAAGGTCTTTATAATAACAAGTGGTTACATTATAGTCTACCTCATCGTTACATTTCCCAGCTAGTCGGATTTAATTAATGCCGATATTGTTACATCATAATCTACCTCATCATTTTCTTTAAAACTCAAATAAGTTGGCAATTGATGTGATACAAAGTAGTACCATTAATTTAAGATACATAACATTCTAATTTATGATAATTATTCAAGATATTGTGAGGACGAAATTACCTCTTTTCTTTAAGGCCATTATGCTCTCTCTTCTCTTACTATAAATTTATGATGTTATATAATAAATTTATGATGTTATATTTCTTGTTATTCTCAATTATTTCATAACAGAAAAAATTGTTCCTAGAAAAAAATCGTGGCTTCGAAGTCATGTGACAATTAATTAATCGATACTTAGTGGACTTGTATCATGATTTAGGGGTTGGTGTTTATCGGATTAGGTTAAAAATCTTCTAACCTAATATAAATTGGGTTAAAAAATTTTGAACACAGTCCAACCTAACCTAATAATGTGTAGGTTGGATCGGGTCAATCGGGTTGGACATTAGTTTCAATATCGAAAAGTTCTTAATAATTACAAATAATATTTATAATTTTACATTACCACATATAAATTCAAACATTATAAATAATGATTACAAATAAATGTTCAATTCATAAAATGGATACAAATAAAGGTAATCCATAAAGTGATTACAAATAAATGTTTAACCCATTAAATATTATACAAGAAAAGGTCAATCCATAAACCACAAAGATATTAAAAAAAAATAAAAAATTACATGTAGCTATTCTTAATCTACATCCCTAGCAAGTGTTCGTTTAGAAGGGGACAAAATCTTAGACATAGAAGTTATGATTCATGCACAAGGGAGAAAACCTTCTCAATTTCCTGGTCTTTTCCAACTAGCTGGGTATTGCTATTAAGTAATATATGTAAACCTTTTGTACTTAATCCACGAAAATGATTTCCTCAATGTGTGGAAACAGAATTTAATTGAACAACTAATCATTAATATTAGAATTTATGATGATATATACATATATATATCTATCTGCCTTTGAGGTAACATCTCTACGAATGAAAAATGTCTATTTCACTTGTCTTTCGTTGGGTCATCTCTATGAAAATGCAATCCATCTCTTGTGTTGCACCTGCCTTCTGGCTCTGCTACTGCCATCATCAAATTCTCCACTTGCCTCGTCTCCATCAAAAAAGAAAACCGCATCTCAAAAAAAATAATGGGGTCACTTTCATCAATAAATACTTAAAATGTAAATTGTTTTTATATATACCGAATTTTCTTTGATTTTTTATTTTTTCCAACATATGTACCTAACAAAATTTGTAATTTAGTGGGAATGCAAAGACTTTATTATCCATATAATGAGACTGTGAGTACTCTTGCCCAAAAGTCTAAGTCAGTTCACTTTTACACGTTAGCTATTGGATTTGGGTCTATTTTGCTTATCTGTTTGCTTTGCTTGGTAATTTCTATGGGCTATCTGGAGCTCTATGAAAGATAACTTTTATAAAATTATAAAGGTGAATATACCAATATATTTTGAGTTTATAAAAACCGAATTAATTAAAATATTTAAATGAATAATAAATCAGATTAGTCCATTTCAGTTTGTGATCAATATTGGTTTGTTGGGTTTATTACACACTTTATCTACATTATGTAGAACATCACATGAAAATGTTAAAATTTAAGTATGGACATTGTTATCAATCTTATTAAGGCAATGTATCCTTAATTTGATGGCATAAATTGATTTACAATAATCTTATTAGGACTTTGTATATATCCTTAAAACATGGGAATTTTAATCATTATGAGGTAGGATTTTAAACAACATTATTATATATAAGGTGTCTCTACTTTCGATTACATGAATTCAGCATTATATGTCTTCCTATTGGACAATTTGAATCATTATGAGATAGGATTTAAATAACATTATACATAAATACATACATACATACATACATATATATATAATCATGAGATAGGATTTAAATAACATATTATATATATACAGACACACAGAGCCCCTACTTTCATTCACTTGATGAATTCAGCAATATATGTCTCCTTATTAGACAATTTGTAAAAGGGTGAGTAAAGATTATTAAGGTACTTATATTAACTTTTTGTTTGACTTCAAGTCATTTAATTCATGGATTTAGGTTTGTGATCTATTTATTATTGTCAATTTAGCGATTTATAGAATTAGATGCACTTAGTTACATTATTTGTACTTATGTAATTTATAGGATATTGTGATTTAACTCATTGGTATATGAAAGTGTTTGATGAATATTGAAGTTTTGCTTCAAGAATGAAGAACACACAGAGAATTAACTAAACTCAAAATTACAATGATGCATAATCTTTTTCATTAAGCTTCTGGAAATAGAGTACCAGTGTATATATACAAGCGTAAGTGACAAATCTTGACCATCCAATCGTAACTAACTAAATTATGGCAATACATGTGTAACTAACTCTAACTAACTGAATTACTAAGCTTGAAAGCTGGCTGTAAGCTAAGCTGATTATGATACTCAAAAAATATTTGTGATTATGAACTAGAATTGATTAGCTTTAGTGTCAAGCTACTTGTGCTAAGATGAAGCTGAGGAACCCGAGAAACATGTGCAGGTTCACTTATAGGCTCATGAGTATCACTTACATCCTTCCTCAAGCTGAATGTAGGTTTTTGAACAAGGTTTAGCTTGCAACATGGAGACAAAAACCGATTAGTTGGTAAGGGTTTGGTAAGAATGTCAGTCAGCTAATCGGTAGTGGAGATATGCCTAAGTTCAAGTTGCCTTACTACAATTCTTTCCCTGACAAAATGAACATCAACTTTAATATGTTTAGTACAAATGTGTAACACAGAATTTTGGGCAAGAGCCTAGGCACCATTATTGTCACACCAAACAACTGGACAAGGAAAGACAGTGAGATCAAGTTTAGCAAGCAAGGATTGAAGCCATATCAATTTAGTTGAGGCTTAAGCAAGAGAATGATACTCAGCCTCGGCACTTGATCTAGCAACCATTGCTTGTTTCTTGGAACTCCAAGTCACTAAATTAGCACCAAGAAACACACAACACCTATTGGTACTATTTCAATCATCAACTAAACCAGCCTAATCAACATCATAAAAGGCTTTTAATTTGAGATGGGAAGAAGTACTAAACAATTGGCCATATCTTGCTAATCCTTTAAGATACCGAAGAATACGCTTGCAAGCTTGCAAATGTAAGTTGATAGGAGAGCACAAAAATTGATTCAACTTATTGACAATAAAGCTGATATTAGGCCTTGTGTGAGTAATGTACTGAAGTGCTCCAATCACACTCCTATAGAGACAAACATCAGAAAAGGCTCTCTTTCATAGAGGCTGAGTTTGGTTCTAGAACTGATAGGACATGAACAAGGCTTGCAAGATAGAATGTTGGTTCTTTGAAGGAGATCAAATATGTATTTAGTCTAAGTTAAATATAGACCATACCTCATTTTGAAACACCTTAAAGCCAAGAACCCAAAATCTTCAATGCAAACATGATAGTAAGATCAGTGATGAGTTGATGAATAGCACTTGAATCACTTCTTGTGATAGGTATGTCATCAACAAACATAAGAAGTAAAAGAAGTTGATTACCATTTTGGTTAAAGAACATAGATACATTAGACTTTGAATTTTGAAAACCCCATTGATAAGGAGTAGTCTTGAATTTTGTAAACTAGGTTGAGGGGCTTGTTTCAGCCCACATAAAGCAATATAAAGTTTAGAAACATGCTAAGGGTAGGTAGGATGAATAAAACCAACAAGGTGAGACATGTATACCTCTTCTTGTAGCTCACTGTTCAGAAATGCATTTATTGATATCAACTTGTTGGATGTGCCAACCTTTAACTACTACTAGAGAAAAGATAACTCTAATAGTAGAAGCTACGACAATGGGACTGTAGGTGTCAAAGAAATCGTGCCAGTGATTTGATGAAATCCTTTGGCTACTAGGTGTGCCTTATATACTTTGAAATAGAACCATTGGGTTTGTATTTGACTCAATATACCCACATACATCTTACATTATTCATAGAGTCACTAGGAGGGATTAAACTCCAAGTCTTATTTTTCATTAGAGCTAAGTACTTTTCATTCATAGCTTGCCTCCAAAGAGGAATTTGAAGTGCCTTTTTACTAATTTTGGTCCTTGAAAGCAAGGAGTGCGTATGGAAGTGTAAACCTTTTTAAGATTGCTTGTTTTTAACCCTGTTGTAATAAGATGAGTAAAAGACTGTCAATTTTATTTTAAGCGAGATGTTGTGTTTGATGAGTGAAGGTTTGAGGGTCTGACAGTAGAAGGATTCTGATGAGAACCTCTGTCATTTGACCCGAAAGAAGAGAAGAAGTATGCGGTTAGCAATGTGCCATGTGCAACGGAAGCGCGGAATGACGACAGATGTGAAGAAGTTATAGAAGCTAGATTAGATTTTCTTTATCCTATTTATTTCATGAGACAAATATTTTATTTGTTATGAGTAAATATTTTATTTATTTTATAGGATAAAATATGAATTAGATTAGCAGTTTCTTAAGATAATATTACATTTATCAATTAGATAATTAGGATTAGTTTAATCTTTTAATAGTATTGGATAAATAATATTAGAATTATCTATTAGATAAATCCTAGAATATTAGGAAATTATGATTATAAATAGCCAAGTGATTTTCATAATTCATCACTGAGTTGTAGTTGAGAATTATTAATAAAAGCTCTTGAGTTTTGAAGCAAATTGATTGTGTCTATTTTCGACTATTTTGGGCAGGTGTTCTTAGGGTCGCTTGAGCTAGAATTTAGGTCACGATAGTGATTTTTTTTTAGAATATTTTTGTTTTTTTCTAGAATTCGCTTTGGAATTAACTTGGGCTAAGTTGGGTAATTATGTTATTTAATTCTAGACTTAGACTTATTGTTGGATTTAGATTTAGTTCCTTAACAATTTGGTACTTTTATTGAGAGTACTTGATTTTGGAAATAAGTATAATGATGTGGAAGTATATATCTAGGAAAAGTTCTGGCTAGGAAAGACTTGATATTTAACTATGTATATTGTGATCAACTTCTCTTTCCTGGAAACATACCTAGTGTACTATCTACAAACTAGTGTACTATTCCAATATCAAGCTACTATCTACAAACTAGTGTACTATTCCAATATCAAGTAGTTGTGTGATGGAACTGGGTGAGACATCCAATTCGGCGGGGAATGCTCACAAACCAATCAGCAAAGATTAGAGGCATTAGAAGAGAGCCAATTGAAATTGTCAAAGTCAGTAAATGATTTGTCTACTGATTTATCTACTTCAATGGTTGTTAGGTGCTATTGAAGAAATTTGGAAAGCCACCATTACACAAGAACCAAAAGAGAACAATCACTAAGGACGAACTCAATTAGAGGAACCTTGAATTCAATAAAAGGAACATTGAATTCAGTAAGAGTAACTTCAAATTCTAGAAGAGGGACTGCAAACTCACATTGAGGCATTGTGGTCACATGTTTCATGACATGGAAAAGATTTTGTGGTTGGATAATGTGAAGAAATCGGCTCAGATTTCAACTAAGTAAGGGGTAATCACCGAGGGGATCATGGTGAACGTGGTGTTAAAGGTGTTGATAGATGGATGCATGAAAGGGAACCACCTAGGGTTATTAGGCAGCATGAAGAATAGGGGATTGATATGTATGAAAATGAGGATTCGGGTGATAAATTAAGATGAATCGGTCGGAGGCTTCGTGGTTTAGTACCTATGGTCGAAAGGCATAGAAATCGTTGAGGTCATGACTCTGAATTTGAGGATAAAGGTAGAAGAGGTAGAAATCATCATCGAGGACCAAGAAAGCCAAAGGTTGACTTTCCTTACTTTGATGGAGGAGAACCATACGAGCGGTTTGATAAAATGTAGCAATATTTTAAAGTCTATGATGTTGCGAAGGAAGATTGGGTTTCCACGACTTGTATGTACCTTGATGGTAAGGCTAATAACCGGTGGCATTAGATTAAAGTTCAATATGATGATGATGGTAAGCATATGAGATGGACGACATTTAAGCGAGAGTTTTTGAATCAATGGAGACCATCTTCAGTTGTTAATCACCATTGATGTTTAGCTAAACTCAAGCAAAATGATAAGGTGTAAGACTATATTGAAGAGTTTTGTTGATTGTAGACTATGGTGCGAGGATGATTTAAATCGAATGTTTGAAACCATGGTTATCTAAGAAGCTTAAGTTGAAGCAATCGTAAAGACTACCTAAGGTTATGAGGATGGTGAAAATTTTATTTGATGGTTATTATTCTGAGAAGAGGCCATTTAAGGAAACTATTAAGAGTCAATTTCCTAATAATTCTCAAAGCAAAGTTTTTTGGAAATCAAGGGAAGTTGCTGAATAGGGGTTCAAAGGAGAAATTCAAAGAGATTAGGAAACTTTGACGTGAGGAAGTGTAAGAACAAATAAAGAAAGGCTTATGCTTTAAGTGTGGAGAAAAATAGGCAAGGACTATCAATGTATATCTAGTCAAGTATTGGTGCTAGTGGAATCAAGTGACCATGAGGATGATGATGTTAGGGGTGAGGTGGAGACTAGTGATGATGGTGAGCTCCGAGTTACTAATCAAGCAGAAAGTTATGGTGAGGTCGAGTTGTCACTTATGTTATATCAGGAGCATTGAAACTTGCTACCATGAGATTTATGGCATGGATAAGGAAATTTGAAGTATCCATGTTGGTAGATTCAAGATCTTCACATAATTTTGTTAACACCAACACTATTAACAAGGTTGGATTAAGAGGAGTTACTATAGAACCATTTTATGTGAGAGTGGCTAATAGTGAAAAGCTTAAGTGTGACGCAATGGTTTATGATGTGAAGATGAATATACAGAGGGTGAGGATCATTGTTGATCTGCTTCTCTTTTCACTAGTTGGATTAGATGTGGTTTCGGGAAATGCTTGGTTAAAAAGGATTGGTAAGGTGGTTACTAATTTTGAAAATATGACTATGAAGTTTTAATTGGGAGGTAAGAAATGCTTCCAGACAGTTTTATCAACCATAGAGATTAAGTTGTATGAAGTTTAGATGATGAAAAAATTATGTAAAGGAGGTGCCCAATATTTTGTGATTGTAAGTTTGAGGAGTGATCAAATTAGAGCCAAAGGAATAGAGAATTGTAAAGGTTATAGGAAGATTTACTGAAGCTAATAGAGTCAGTTTATAAGGTAATGGAAAAGCATGAGTGTGTTTTGAAGCTATCTACGAGTTTACCACAATCTTGTCTTTTTTATCATCGCATTGCCTTGAAGAATGAGTCTAAATAGACAAATTTTCCTCCATATCGGTATTCTTATCTTCAACAAAGAGAGATTGAGAGACAAGTGGAAGAGATGTTGAATAATGGGTTGATTAGGTAGAGCACGAGTCCCTTTTCATCTTTGGTCTTGTTGGTAAGGAAAAAGACGGGACTTGGAGATTTTGCACGGATTATAAAGCTCTTAATGAAGCTACGATAAATGATAGATTTTCAATTCCGATAGAGGATGAGATGTTAGACTAGTTGCATGGAACTACTTTTTTACAATGCTAGACCTATGTGTTTGATATCATCAAATTTGTATGAAAGAGGAGGGTGTGCATAAGATACCTTTTCGAACACATTTGGGGCACTACGAATAGCTGTTAATGTCTTTTGGTTTGTGTAATGCTTCTTTCACTGTTCAAGCTATTATGAGTACTATTATTTTTAGGCCCTATTTTAGGAATTTTGAGTTTGTATTTTTCTAATGATATTTTGATTGACTCAAAATCTTTGGAAGAACATTTAGAACATCTAGATTTGGTATTGGGGGTACTGGAGCAGCATAATTTCTTTATTAAGATGTCTAAATATGATTTTGTACTAGAAGAGTTACAGTATTTAGGGCACATAATTTCAAGAGCTGGCGTGAAGGTAGATTCTTGTAAGGTTGAGGCTATGGTGGATTGGCCTTTACCAAAAGATCTGTCGAGTTTGAGAGGGTTTTTGGGGTTGATAGGATACTATAAGAGGTTTGTTAAAAACTATGGGTTGATTGCTAAACCTCTTACTACCATGTTGAAAAAGGAAAATTTTGAATGGACTGATGATGCCAAGAAAACCTTTGATGATTTAAAAAGGGTGATGACACAAATTCTGATGTTAACATTACCTAATTTTGTAAATCAATTTAAGATTTACACGGATGTGAGTGGAGACAAAATTGGTGCAGTATTGGTGCAAGAAAATAAACTGTTAGTTTTCATATCCAAGGCTTTGAGTCCAATAAAGAAGTTTGAAGCACATATGCAAGAGAAATGTTGGCAGTAGTGCATGTTGTAAAAATGTGAAGACTATACTTGGGATGAAAGTTTTTTATTGTTATTAATCAATAAGCTTTGAGACATTTATTACAGCAGAAGACTATAACCTTAAACAATAGAAGTTTATGGTTAAGCTTTTTAGGTTTGAGTATAATATCATTTATCAGTTTGGGAAAGAAATCAAGATAGTGGATGCTTTGTCACGAAAAGAAGGTAGTAAGCGATTGTGGACGGTATATGTAATGAGTGATTATTAGTTAATTACACTTAACAATCTTGAGTGGCAAATTTAAGATAAAATTAGGGAAGCTGTTAAGCTTGATGTTAAGGCTTATAAGCATTGTCAGAGGCTCAAGAATGCAGGAGATGGTGTTGAAAAGTATAAGTTGAAAAATAGGTTACTTTATTATAAGTCCTATGTGTGTGTACTTGGAGTACTTAGATTGAGAGAGGAAAGCCTTGTTCATTTTCATAATAGTAAGGAAAGAGGTCACTCTAGATGGTTGTGTACCTATGTGAGGATTAAACACTTTTTTTACCAGGAAAGGCTTAAGAATGGCGTGAAAACCTTAATGGCTGAGTGTGACATATGTCAGAATGTGAAGTATGATCAAGGGTGACCTATGGGATTGTTATAACCATTGCCTATACCGGAAGGGATATAAGAGGATTTATCCATGGATTTTGTGGAGGGCTTGCATAGTAACGGTGGTTATGAGTCGATTCTGGTTGTGATGGATCGATCAAGCAACGGTGCTCATTTCATTCCTTTGAAGCATTCATTCATAGCAAGTAGTGTTACTAAGGTTTTTCTTAACAATGTGGTGTAGTTGCATGGGATTCCAAAGAGCATCGTGATAGATAGGGGTCAGTTATTTATGAGCTCGTTTTGTCAGGAACTTTTTACTATGCAAGGTATTAAGTTGAAGGCAAGTTCTTTATATCATTCGTAAACTGATGGTTAAACAGAAGTGGTGAACACGACGCTAGAGCAGTACTTGTGTTGCTATTGTCACAATAAGTAGAAGAGATGGAAAGAATTTATTCCTTAGGTTGAGGTGATTTATGGGAAATCAACACCAGTATTAAGTACTTATGAGAGAGGTATGACACGAAATGAAAAGATTGAGAAAGAATTGATGGCTTGGGATAAGGTGCTAGTGAAGGTAAAAAAAGAAGCTCTAAAAAGCTAAAGCGAGAATGGAGAAGTACTATGATCAAGGAAGACAAGATGTGACTTTTGAACAAGAGGAGTATAAGTACCTCAAACTATAGCCCTATCAATAGAAGTCCTTAAAGAAAAAATTTAATGTGAAGTTATCTTAGAGGTTTTATGGGCAGTTCAAATTTTTGGAGCGGATTGGAGAAGTTGTTTTACAAGTTGGATCTTCTGGCTAATTCTAGGTTGTATCTAGTGTTCCACGTGTTTGTGCTTAATAAGAGAGTTGAGGATCCTAGCTTGATTGTAAGTGAGCTGCCGCTGTTTGATGATGAAGAGAGAGTATTGTTAGAGCCAAAAGAAGCTCTTCGATACCGAAGCTGGATAAAGGGTCATGAGAGGAATAAAATTTGACAAGTGTTGATTCAATGGAAAGGAGCGCTAGTAGAAGAAGCTTCATGAGAAGATTATGATGAAATTGCAGAGAGGTTTCCAAATCTAACCCTTGAGGACAAGAATATTCTTAAAGAATAGGGGAATGATGAGAACCTCCGTCATTCAACTCAGAAGAAGAAAAGAAAAGTGCGATTAGCAATATGTGATGCATAACAAAAGTGCGGAACGAAAACAGACGTGAAGAAGTTCTAGAAGCCAGATTAGATTTTCTTTATCCTATTTATTTCATGACATAAATATTTTATTTATTATGAGATAATTATTTTATAGGATAAAATAGGAATTAAATTAGTTTTATCTTAAGATAATATTACATTTATTAATTAGATAATTAGGATTAGTTTGATCTTTTGATAGCATTGAATAAATAATATTAGAATGATCTATTAGATAAATCCTAGAAAATTAGGAAATTATGGCTATATATAGCCAAGTGATTTTCATAATTCATCGTTGAGTTATAGTTAAGAATTATTAATAAAAGCTCTCAAGTTTTGGAGTAAATTGGCTATGTCTATTTTCGGCTATTCTAGGCAGGATTGCTTGGGGTCGCTTGGGCTAAAATTCAATCGCAATAGTAATTTGTCTTTTGATTGTTTCAGCTTTTTCCTAGAATTCATTCTGAAATTAGCTAAGACTAGGCTGTTATTCAATTCTAAATTTAGATTTGTTGATTGATCTAGATTTAGTTCCTTCAACAGATTTCTTAAATCAATGATGATATTAATAGGACCAGTAGAAGCAGGACGACCAGAAGGTGTTTGTGATGAGATGGTTTCTGTATTTATGGAGTGAGGTAAAGCTGAAGTATTTTGGTTGGATGTTAAATTTTGTAGTAGGTGAAGGATGTTGATGTGAGGCAGTAGGTGCAAGCTCAGATTTGGTAATAAACTTTTCAAGCTCCAATGCATTATTTACTAAACATTTTTTCAATAAAAATTAATTATAAACAAGTTTTAAATAAGGTAAATTAGAATTAGTAAAAATAATTTTATGGTTAAATAAAATTATATACAAATAATTTGAATGAAATCTTGATTTTGGATAATGATATGAAATAATTTAAAGTAAAATAAATTATTTTTATTGATGTTAAATTTAATTAAAATATAATTATATTTATGATAAAATAAAAATTATTTCTAATTAATATATTAGTATTCAAAAATTATATTATTTTAAATAACATATAATATTATAAATTTTTTAAATTAATTACAATAATTATAATGTAAAATAAAGGGGAAAAAAAGAGAAGATAATGAGAGATTTAACAGAGAGTGAGTCCAATACAATCATAACCCATGGTAAAGATGGGTTATAAAAATCCTTTAGCACATAGAGAAGGGATTTAAAATCAACATTCATATTAGAGCAAATCCAATACAGTTTGCACAAGAGATTTAAAATCTTCACATATGATCAACACATTATTGATCAAAATCTGACATTTTTATGTTGAGATTATAAGAGCTACTTGTTAAACTCAAATTTAGACTCTCTATTAGTGATTAAATCCACTAAATTTGACATGGATGAGAAAAGATAGAATTGAGAGGCCATCTCAATTTCAAAGAAATAGGAATGTGGTGCAAGCACAAATATATCGTTTTATTGATATTCCAAAATTAACTTTTATTATTTTCTAAATGTAACTTTTTATTGTATCTAATTTTTTGGACATAAAAACAGTAAAGAAAATTCTTTTTTAACATTTGATTTCTTTATTTTAAAAATGAAAAACTATATTTAAATTTTATATTGAACATTACCGATTATGCTTGTTAAGCAGGATTACTAATGAGATTGGATTTGAGAAATCCATAGTCCACAGAAATGGAGAAGTCCACTCCAATGGGCCTTCCATATCTTTCTTCCAATTCGCGAGGCTCTAGTCTCCAGCTTGAGGCCATCTACCAACATTAAAGAGTGGATATTGATTTAAATAATATATTTTTTATTTTAAATAAATTAAAAATATAATTTAATTATTAAACATAAATTAAAATAAACTCACTTTTACTTCATATATTTTTATCTCAATGATAATTCCAAAATCAAATGGCTTATTATTCCAATAAGATAGTCATTCATTAATTATCTAATTAATTGTTCACATTTAAGTGTACAAATTCGATCAATAATATCCTAGAAAAAAAGTGTGTGATTTTAGAGATCTATAGTTTGAAGTAGTAGCTAATAATGCTGATTGTAAATTGTGGTGATACTTACAAAATAAAAGACAAAAAGAGAAAAAAAAAAAATATATTTGACTGTTTCTTTTGATGTTATTATTTTCATTTTTTCCTAAGCTATAGGCTCATAATTTTCCATCATTTGAGTGAGAGTGTGCAAAATCATTATTCTCACTTTATTTATGTTCACTCTTTTATATATTAGTGCATGACACCAAATTAACAATATGTATCTCTTTATTTCCAAGTGTTATTGTCACTACTATCCTTTGTAAGATTTTTGGCGTTTTGTTGATCACTTGTGTTGCTTGAAGATGATTTGGTAGACGTAACTTCGAGAATTAATAAATTTCATTAGTTTACTAATCTGTATGTGTGGGTGTGTGTATATATATTTCCATAAAGGTTGATATTTTTCAAAATTTTAGATGATAGGTGGTACTTGATTTGACTTTGTTGCCAATTTGATGGGAAGGGTTAATATTTAATGCTTGAGAAACATTCGTTCGGGTCAAAATGTTGGATTTTTTCCCCATGTTTTCCTTTTATTTATTTTTTGGTTTCTTCTTTGAGTCTTGCCCTATGGTGTTAATAACTATAACAAATTGATGGAAGCTAAGATAACAATCATAGAGATAATAAAACAGGTCAAAATAGAGCTGAAATAGCCGTAATTTGTAGTTAATTTTTACAACCTAGCACTACTTTTGGATGTCAAAAGCATATTTTAATATTTTGACCATAACGTTCACACCCGATGTTGAAATTGCACAATTTTTAGTGCATTGAAAAGATGAGACAAAGGGGAACATTATGTAGGTTCATGTGAGTTGTGATTTTTCTGGTAAATTTTGAAGTTGGAAATTGGGCTGATTCTTGAAAGCGATTGATTGGTTTCTTGGAGATCGTCAATGTTGAAGGCAATTGCAGCACCTGGGCAACAATTAATTTTATTTGGACTTCATTTTTACTATGGACCATGCAATTAAATTTATTTCATGTGGGCTTTGTTTAGAAGGTTAATTGGGCCTTAATTAATTTATTTTATTATTTCATAATTATATTTATTTAGACTGAGACATTTAATTTATTTTAAGTCCAAAATAGGTGTATTAGTATCTTAGGCATGTGGGGTTAGTTATACGTTAGGGTTTTTATTTTCCTAGTAGGTTAAGGATCGTGTAGCCTATAAAAGGCTTTCTAAATCTAAAATGTCAATAGTTAGCTAATTATTGATTATGAAATGAGAGTTTATTTCTCTAAAGAACAATGTGATTATTAAGTTAACTCTTGTATGATCAATCATAACTTATTTTCATTCTTCTTATCTCATTCTTGAGAGTGGCATCAATATCATTCTTCTATAATTTTAGTTTTTGGTTGTTTTATAACCAATGGGTCAAGATTCTCTTATAACTTTGGTTCTTAGTTGTAGTAAAATCAATGGGTCAAGATTCTTTATAAACATGTTTGGATTTTTTTTGGGGCCGTTGATTCATTATGTTGTGGGTGTCATTTTGTCATATGGGATTCGCATCACAAATGCTATTAGGACAACCTCTTAAAGAGGCTTACTTAGGATTTTCATTTAATCTGTTTTTAGTTTTTATATTTCTTGAAGACTAACAAAATTCAAGGTTTGAGGATGTGATAATGATTAGAAATTGTTACAAATATGTATATATATATATATATATATATGGTCCATATGTTTCATAGATATTATTGTATTTGTGTTAGCTTTATTTTCATATTTTAGCATATATTTGAGTATTTAACTTGAAAGGCTTATTATATATTTCTTCTCAATTAGAAAACAATTGTATATTTTAAATGAGTGAGATTCTTAATGTGTTGTGCAGAATATTCAGAACCCTACAACTTTGTGTCTCACAAGAATTTGTCGATTCTATCATCTTCAAGGTAAAATATAGACTTAAAATGCATGTAATTTAAGAAACAAAATAATGACTTAATTCTCATATTTTTAATGATTCTTGGGCTATAAAAAAGAAGCATAGTCAGTTGTAGAAACACTATTCTTCTCATTGTTTGAGCATAATTTTATTTGTATTGAGGTAGACGACGAAACTTGTTTAAACTTCATGGTTCTTTTTTTGCTTCAATCAATAATTAAATATAAAATCCTTTCATCTTTAATATCATGTGTTATTGACAGTCATATATATATATATAATGAATCAGTGTTTGGTTTTGTAATGTTAATTATTACCTTTGATAGTCATATTACCTTTGATTCTTTGATCATTTCAATTACTTTGAATACATAGAATGTGTAGGAATAATATTCAGACGAAGAACCAACTTAAAATTTTGATAAATAGGCTTATTATTAAAATTTAGGATAACAATATATTGATTTTTAATTGTCTCTTTATAATTTGAGTAATTAATAAATAATAAAAAAATTATGAAGTCAAACTGTGGTTTATTGTGATACCTTAGGATTGTAATTTCATTACTTTCAACTTTATTTGAATTCGTTATTTGCTTAGTTTAATTTTAATTTTTATTTTGTTAACTAGTTATGTTTAGATTAAATTTAGATTTAGCTAAGTTTTTCATCAAACTCTGTTAGTTTGACTATCAGACTATGTATTTGTCTATCTTACTCCAACTGATTTATGCCCTTCTGAGGATTTAAAATTGATCACAAAAGCATGATTTTTTTTTTTTTTTTTTAAGAAAAAAATTCAAATAATGAAGGGTCATAATTTTACATGATGATTCTAAAAATTTCACAAAACGAAGGAAATATTTCATAAAGTAAAAGATTTCATTAAATGCACACAAATATTTTGTGTAATACTATAAGATTTTACAAAATGAAATGAAATGCATATAAATATTTCAAATAATATTGTAAAATTTCACGAAATACACACCTTTTTTAATGGAATCTTATTGAAAATGAACAACTTTGGGTTTTCAAAGTTTGATGTTTTCAAATCATAAAAATAATGCAATAAACAAGTAATACTCACGAATAAATCATATTACAAATATTGTAAACAAATTAGAGTGATAGCTTTACTTTAGAAACAAAACAGCAGTAAGTTCATAATTTTCTTGCAAATATGGTAGAAGCAACTTGTACAACACATTATAACATAATGTATGAATATGTATACATATGGATAGATAAAAGCATGACTGTGCATATATACATTGCAAATATATATACTCATGGGGTTCTTCTATACTAAGGACAGTCCTCAAAAAGTTATAAGGGTTCTTTCACCACGAAGAAAATGAATGGTAATAATAATTAGTAGTCTTAAATTTTAATTAAAGACTATCCTGACACATTATAACTAAAAAAATTGACAACTTCAATAAGAGTAGTCTTATTGAAATTTAAATGCTGATAAGTATTAGACCAAATCATGAAGAGTGAACCTGGATGTTGACTTCGTTATCTTCTTCTATATTGTCTCTTGTCTGTACGGGAATACTCTCGGTGTCGCCAACCGAATCTTCTACTTCATGTGTATTAACATCAGAATCTACTTGAGTTGTCGCTTGTGCCACTGATTGTGTACCATTTGAAGGCTGAGATGAGAAGTACCTTGTGC
This sequence comes from Dimocarpus longan, assembly GCA_022984855.1. NCBI lineage: Eukaryota > Viridiplantae > Streptophyta > Magnoliopsida > Sapindales > Sapindaceae > Dimocarpus > Dimocarpus longan. The sequence continues at coordinate 15,055,264 of CM041020.1, forward strand.
TATATCGTTTTGCCAGTTCAATAGGTTTGCTCCAAATGTATCTTTCCGAGATGAATAGAGCTAACAATGTAGCAATTCCCACCATGATGAAGAGGCCTGCAAGACTAGAGGCATGGAGTTTCCTAGGACCATCTGGGGAGATCTGGGGATCTACTCCGAGAGATGCAATTGTGTGTTTAAAATACTTCTTTTCAATGTCGTCCATTTGTGTTCCACCCTCTCTAACTTTTAAGATTGCTCTTGAAAAATTAGAGACCAGAGGGGAATTTTTTGGGAAGGCCTGAACAGTAAATACAAACATTGTTAGAGCACCAAGTATTTGTTTTGGCTTTGAACTGAGATAGATACCTGAACTAGTCAAGAGTGCATATGAATGGGACTCAAATCCAGACACATTACAGATGTACAATCCAAAAGCTTATACTTGTAGCTATATTTTCAAACAATAGTATTAAACATTAATATATATGTTCAATCTCAACACATCCAAATAGATTTAATCCGTTCGGTGATAGCCTTAAAAGAAACAGCTTCTAAAAACACAAGTAAAAAAATTAATTATTTGCATAATAAAAAGAGATGAACTTACAAAGCCAAGTCCATCAGTTCTGTATATTGGTCCAGCCATTATAAAATTAGAACCATATTTAGAAAGGAAGACTCTGATGTAGGGAATTTCATCAAAGATGGCAGCAACACCTCCATTTTCATGTCCTTTAGTCAATGCCTTGTGATATTCTTCGACAGTGTCATATTTAATGAGCTGAGACCCATTGAAGTTCAACTGTTCCTTCAAAAGTTTTTCTACAAAGGAATTGTTTTGGTATCCAACTTTGTACCGTTTTGTTCTGATCTCGTTAACACTGTCAAATGTGGGCTGCAACTGATCTACTGTCAACACAGAAGACAAGCTTGCTGTGTAAATTTGCATCAAGATAACTGCAAAACCTATCCAAATAACTAGCACAAACCTAGACCAGTCCTTGACCACTAGCTCTCCTGTGACCAGCAAAAGAATCCATGCATGATTAATATTAAGGTAGTATAATTGGGAATTATTAAGCATACAAAAATTTTTAACGTTATACATACATATATATATGTATGTATATACATACATATATGAAAGTCTAAAATACAATAGTTTGGTCCTTATTTATCCGTTTAAACTTTTGATCATAATTGTAACTAGGATAGTATTTGAACTTAAAGGTCTTGAATTCAAATCTCCTCTCCCCACTTTATCATAAATTCTTGTTTATTGTAAATATTTACGAGAGTGGATATATTAATGTATCATAAATTCAACTTATCTTAATTGAATTTTTTCCTATCAATAGTGCGTAATGAGTGAGTGGGTATATTAATAATATCATAAATCCAATTCATCTGAAGTGGATATGTTAATGAATCATAAATCCAATCGATCTTAGTTAGATTTTTTTTTTTTGAAATTAGTTAGATCTTAGTTAGATTTTTTACTATCAACATTGCACATCATGTGAATGAGTATGTTAATATTTCATAAATCCAACCCATCTTTGATGTGCTATTTCTTATCAATTTTAACTTTCGGGTTGAATGGAACTAATGTTATAATTGGAAAAGAAATTATTAATGTGAAGGGTAAGTAAGAGAATTACTTTGAGGAATGGCTAGAGCAGAGAATGGCCACCATATGGTCATGCCAAGCTGTCGATTACGTGAGCCTGCAAATGTTGTGTTTATAGTTTGGTGCTCCATAATCCGTATGACAAGCCCCATGAAGATGAAAGATGCAGTGACTGCTAACCATAGATCCCAGCTCCAAGGTTGTAGGAAAATCCACATGTTCCTGTGTTTGCCATGTTTAACCGTTACAAGCATGGTCACACCTGATTCTGAATATGGCAATGTGAAATCAACATGATATGTCCGATTGGCCAAAATTGTTGTATCGCCCACCACAACATCATAGTTCTATGAAAATGGATAGAAAGAAAAACAAAAATTAACACTAAATTACATAATATATATTGTGTGTGAATTATATATATATACATACACACATACAAACATACATACAAACATACATACATACTACATAAGAATAATGAATATCTTACTAAAGGAAAAAAAATTAACATATTAATAAATAAATATCTCTTAACTCTTTAATGGTTTAGTTTGAAATTGTTTTAATTTATAATATAATAAATAACTTTAATGGAAGCCTTCAATAATTTGTTATAAAAACTATAGCCCAATCTGACATAGTGGTAAAAATAATTTATCAACTTGGGGATTCCAAGTTTGTCTCGTCCCATTATAAGTGATATCTCAAAAAATAGTAATAATTTTAAGTAAAAATTATGACATTATTCCAAATTTTAAGAAAAAATTATATTTTAATTTATTATTAAATGCACGTTAATTTTTTTTTTTTTTTTTTATAAGAAATACATAAAATCAAAGGATTGTTGACCTAACCTTATTTTCCAGTTGGTAGAGAAGTTCGTCGTAAGTCCCATTCATTTCTCCCTTCTCATTTTCAAAGGGTAAAAACTTATAAGGAATATTACTGAACTCCGATTCCTTTAATGCAGCAAGAAAAACTTCTATGGAGAATCCATAGTAAGTAGTCTCATTTTTATGAGGATTCTTTTTCTTATTAACAAATTCTTTGAACCCTGTTTTCACTGGAATTCCTATTCTTAAGAAGTGGGGTATAGATGAACCTCTAAGACCTGTTGTTGAGTCTCCAGCCCGCATGCTTTTCCTCAATTCATTGCTGGAAGTACTTGAGCTTTCTAGGCTTTTTCTTGAATGTAATGATCTTCGAGGTATTGTTTTGTTAGGACTCCAATATTCCACCACTCTCTCCTTTTTTCCAGTCACATAGAATATTTCAAAGGCTTCACTTTTCAGCTGTCCATTAACCAATTGGAAGTCTCCACTCAAGCCTTTGAGTTTGACATTCAAGATTTCTTTTACAAATCTTGGACCAATTCTTGAGCTTACAAAATTTGTGACACCAAGCCTTTCTACTGCCATGGCAAGTGCCCAAATCGAATCGTATGCCCACAAACCAAAAATGTTAAGATCCATCAAATGGAGATTTCTCTTCCATCTAATCTTAAAACCTTTAAGATCCTTTGATTTGGGAACATGAGATCTTATCCCCCAAACCTCTGCCATTGAATCAGTGATCATAGAGTCCATAACATCAAGTGAACTGGAAGATGTTGCTGTCATGAGCCATATGTTGCCCTCACTCATCATTCCTGCCTTATTTGCAAGTGCAAATAAACGAGACCTGAGGGAAGAAGTCATCATGTGCACTATGAAAACCCTATTTTTTTGCATCATTACCAAGTTCAACTCTTTTGAAATTTGAAAATCTTCAGCAGAAGAAGGAATTGCATGCACATGTGCTACCCAAATGTCAAGCTCATGCAAAGCATTGACTAAAGAAGTCATCATCCCCTTACAATAATTTGTGTCTTCATACACAAATACAACTTCATGCCTCCCAAACCTTTGTAATGTGGTAACGATAGCTTTGATCTGATAAGAGTCGTCTTGAGATGCTTGAATAAAATAAGGGTTTTTGAGAGCAGGGCTTGTTGGAAAAAATGATATAACCGGCACATGAGCTTTTTCACCTAGCTCTACCACAAGTGGTGCTGCATCTGATATTTGTAGTCCTAAAATGGCATGCACTTTAACATTCTTTAGTAAATCCACAACTGCATGCATTCAAAGATTGCCGAAACCAAAAAAAGATTATTAATAAATTATTAATAATAAAATATAACGAAAATGAGACTTATACATTGATAGGGAAAAGATAAAGAAATCAGACTTAATTATTCCAAAAAGTTAGGAAAAATTATAATTTGTTTAATTCACTAAGAAAAATGGAGACAATTAATTAGAACTGATATGAACGGGCTCTTGATTAGTTCATTATTGATTAAAAGAATAATATACTAAATAATTCACAGTTAACTTATAATAATATATTAAATAATTCACAGTTGAATTAGATATATATATATATATATATTTGAGACTTTCGCATAGATAGGGAAAAGATAAAGAAATCAGGTTAATGAATCCCAAACTTTATGATAAATTATTGTTTGTTTATTTCATTGTGAAAAATTGCGACAATTAATTAGCTAGAACTAGAGCATCTCCAATGCAAGTATGGATTGTGAAAAATGGAGTGTCACGTAGGATAAATTGATAGAGTGTTAAAATTAAGCTCTCCAATGCAAACTTCTATAACTACTATCAAGCTGACGTGGCAAAAAAAAAAAATAGAGGCTGTCAACCTCAATATCTACTTCTAGAGAGCCTCCTTGACAGCCATGTCAGCAATTAATAATTAAAACTTCCATAAAATAATATTTTATAATAATTTACTTTAATGATATATTATTCTTTGACTATTCATTATTGAAATGAATAGACTAGCATTGGAGAACCCTTTTAGACTTGAATGTCTATCAATTAATATTTATGCCACATATGATGCACATTTCCTTGACATTGATGATGTGTCCATTTTTTTTAAAAGACAATCCATATTTGCATTGGAGATGCTCTAGTTCTAGCTAATTAAGATGAACAGAATCATAATTACTTCATTATTGATTAAAACAATAATATAACATATCACAGTTGACTTATATATATATGGATGGAAAAGAAAAAGAAATCAAACTAATTATTCCAAAAATTTAGGAAAACTTACAGTTTGTTTAATTCATTACAAAAAATTGAGACGATCATCTAGAACTAAAAAATTGACTTTTGATTAGTTCATAATTGATTAAAATGATAATATATTAAATAATTCATATATATATAATTCTCCAATCATGACATAATAACATTTTTATTTCAAGATCATAAATTATAACTACTCACTTGTAATGGATTCCACCATAGTAATGATAATCATAAAAAATATATGGTTCTAATTAATAGTCTTTAAATAAAAATTTTAAGACATCATTACCATCAAATAAAAAATATATATTTATTTCAAAACCACTAATTATAATAATATTTTTTTTAATGGATCCTATCACTGTGGAAAATTGAGTGACTATTGTAAAACCCAAAACCGCGTTCGTCGGAGAGTGAAATATTTTTCCGATGGATCGCGTCCTATCGGAAAAATATAATTATCGAGTTCGAAAATAATTGGAATAATTATTTTCAATTTAGAGAAATAAATTCGAGTTCGCGAAAACGGGTTAGGAATTTATAAATTATTCCAAAGGCGAAAGCGATTAAAAGGCGGATTCCAGGATGGACGGACGGAAACGGAATCCGAGCTTGGTATTTAAAAAGCAAGAATGCATGTTGGTGACACGTGTCACACATGCATTGGATGATGAAAAAAAAAAAAAAAAAAAAAAAAGGAAACAATATCATAGCTTATTAACGGTCACCTAAGACAATATCAAAACCAAGTTATCATTTGGTCACCCTTTGATTATTTTATTCATTTCCAAAAACGAATCCAAACATCTGCCAACTTCTTATTCTTCATTTCAAAACAAAAACTGAAGACAAGAGAGGTGCTGCCCGAGAGAAGAAGAGAGCTGTCTGTGAATGTGCTGCTGTCTGGGCGTGAAGGGTGCTGCTGTCTGGACGTGAATGTGCTGCTGTCTGGGCGTGAAGGGTGCCGCTGTCTGGACGTGAATGTGCTGCTGTTTGGGCGTGAAGGTTGCTGCTGTCTGGACGTGAATGTTGCTGCTGTCTGGACGTGAATGTTGCTGCTGTCTGGGCGTGAAGGCTGCTGCTGTTGAGCATAAGCTGAAACTGTCTTGCTGCCTTTGTTGTGTGCTGTCACCGTGACCAAGTGCTGCCATTTTGTGCTGTCACGTTGCCGTCATGCCGTCGTCGCAAGTTGCTGTAGCTGTTAGATGGTGAGCTGCTGTCAACGTGGATGTAGTTGCTGCCGTAAGCTACTGTCAGGCCTGAGGAGCTGTGCTGTTGTTGGCGTGGAGTTGAGGTTGCTGCTGCCTGACTGTGAAAGCTGCTGCCAGGCGTTGTCCTTGCTGCTGCTAGGCTGTCATGAGAGCTGAAACTGCCGTGCAGAGCTGCTGTCAAGTCTGTCCGTGAATTATACATTCAGACTTGAAGTGGAACAGCAAGAAAAGACGTCAGTTGCTGGTAGAAGAAGAAGCTTGCTGCCGCGAATAATTCGTCGCCGTTCGGAAGTTGTTTCGAACGAAACTAGTAAGGTAAGCGCTGCCCATTTTTATTGTTGAGTCGTTTTGGTAATTAGTAAGCAATCATATGAATAAAGTGGAGATAAATGATGATATTATGCTTGGGATTAGGATCGAGAACCTCGCTAGTGCGGAGGTTCGTTCGTTTTGTTGTTTCGGTTGGTTTGAATAATTTGGTAAACAATCGTATTCGTTGAGTTTTATATATGGGCTGATATGAGAAGAATAAGGGCTGTTAGAATATGTTTTTGGTTTTGCGTTTGTGGTCGTGGAAAATAGATAATATTAGAGTGTTTTAAAGGATCGGATATTCGTTCGGTTATTTAGAAATCGTTTCCGAGCGTTTCGGTTGAATTTTTCCACGAATGCGAGCGTTGTTAGTTTATGATTTTCGTTGTCGATTATAAAAAGATTGTGAATGTTATCTCGCTGCCCCAAGATTGATATTAAGCCCGTTAAAGTGTTTAAGTAAAGTCACGAGCTGTTATTAACGATAAGTTTAAGTGGAAACAAAGAAATCGCGCGAAATGTGTAAAATTGATAAATCGTGATGATTAGTGAAATCGCGTAAGCTTTAAGTTCGTCGTTTAATTTCGAATCTTCTGTTTAATGAAATCATTAGAATCTGATTTTGATGATGTTATATTAGATTCGATTGGCATAGTTGTCGGTTCTATAATCGCAAAGTTTCGAATATTTTTAAGTCGTGATATCGAATCGGTTTGAAATAGTTTTTGAGTGCGAATATGAATTATCCGTTTTGTTATCGTGCGAGGATAGTCACTTGAATTATTGTGTTTATAAATCCTCGTATGGCTTAAAGTTTAGTTGCGCACGAGTTATGTTTTAATGACATCTCGATCGAAATCAATTGTAGGTGAATCGGGAATCGAACGAGAGCCGTAGCGGGAAACAGTGATAAGTATTTTGGAAGCAAGTTGTGAGTGTGGATTTTTAAAAGTTTTCATACATTCTGTTATTGAATGCAATCAGTTTTAGCAAGTAAAAGGTTTTGAGATTCTAGTAAAAGTTTATAGTTTTTAGTTTATCATATATAAATGCATGTATAGCTTTAAAGTTTATGCTTTGAATATGTTTATATTCTTCAGTAAAGTAATTGAGCAAGTTGAAATTATATACATGCATAGAGATAGTATTTGTGAAAGTTATTTTGCGATATTATAGCATATTGCCGAGATTTCATTTTATATATGCCTATGGTTTACCCTAGCCCCTAATATTACACCCGGCCGAAAGTATTCCATACGTGTACGGTAGTTGGGGGGAGTTACTAACTTTGGGGGGATCGAGTCTGTCAGTCACCCTCTGCACGTATGGGATAGTGTAGATCTGCCTGATGTTGGAGGGATTCGCGATCCCAGAGTTGTATCCACATCTGCGACTACACATGGTGAGAGTTCCCCTATCCTAGTGGCGTGTTTTCGCACCGTCACGAAGGACAAGATTTCCCTGGGTTGCCAGATAAGGCTAGTAAGAAAATAAGAAAAGTTTTAAGAAAAGTTTGATAAATAACTTTCGCAGCTTTTAAACGAGTTTACAGTTTTCAGGAAAAGTAAGTAAGTAATAGTTTTCCAATCTATTTTTGGGAGGAATAGTATTTTTAAGCAAAAGTACAGTTTATGTAAACTTACCCACTTACTGAGTTATTCTCACCACCATTTTCCTGTTTTCTTAAAAACCTCCCTCAGGTGCAGGTGCGAGTAGTGCGGTTGACGTATCTCCTTCGGACGGACAGGCCACGGACAGGCCAGCTAGACACGTGTGACCAGATTGCACTATTTTCTAGCATAACATCATGTATTGTATTTACTATCATTTTCCAGATTCTCTAGTTTTGAAAAATATTATTTTGCGTTAAGGATTTTATGTAAATATCATGCATGTCGTTTTTAAGATTTATTCAAGTTACTTCCGCTTAATTGCATGATTATGAGTTTGAAAATGGTCGGAGGCCTATTGATTATAGAAATTGTTTGTGAATACAATTATACAGGTTTTATGAGATATTTTACAGGGTGGAATTTTAGAAAAAAAACAGCCGTTGTGCAGCCAGTTTTCTGTGAAAATCCTATTTTCATAAAGTTATTTTCAACGAACAAAATTCCCACTCTTTTTCAGAATCAAAAGGATTTCAAGTATTTTAGCAAAGAAAAGAGGCTTAGCTTCACGGAAACCTTCCAGTCAGAGCAGATCTCGACTGGGGAGCCACCGTGGGGTTGCCGGACAGGTCGCCTAGCTAGTAGTTAGAAAGGGGCCTGTCAACTATTATTTGCAATTCTAAAATAAAAATTTAAGGATGTGCTAATGGGGTTTAATACATATAAGGCAATTAATTAGTTGGATTTCCATTCAATGTAAGGAATCAACAAAAAAAAAAAATGGTTTTGTTACATTGTCTACCGGTCACAAGATGGGCTTGTTTTTTAAGTTGTAACGCTGAAAAGTGCCATATTAAAGTTTTTTTTTTTTACCTATTACAATCATTGATTATAAATAATCAGTTTAATTATAGATAATGTCATATGATGTTTATGTTTATTTAAGATATTATTTTATAAATTCACTCCAACCTATATAAAAGTTTTAACAATTAACAAAATTTCAAGACAGCGTTGCATCATACTAGACTACCCCTCATCTCTCATAACCAAAATGAAGGCACCTTGATAATATCCCTCTAATTCATAGAATTAGTATATATATGTCACTAAATTCCATTCTTTAACATAAAAAAGTGGTTTCATATTCATTTATTTATTGAGATATTTTGATAATATCCCTATATATATATGGAAAAAATCTGAAAACCTTCTAAAATGTTAAAAAAAAAAAAAATCAATAAATTATGAATAAAAAAATAAAATGAAAATGAGACTTATGCATGGATAGGGAAAAGATAAAGAAATCAGACTTAATTATTCCAAAAATTTAGGAAAAATTATTATTTGTTTAATTCATTAAGAAAAATTGAGAAAATGAACTATAATTAAGATGAATGGACTCTTGATTAGGTCATTATTGATTAAACAATAATATATTAAATAATTGACAATTAACTTATATATATGCATGTATGCATGCATGTATGTATGTATGTATGTATTTGAGACTTATGCATCGATAGGTTCCTTAAAAAAAATGCATGGATAGGGAAAAGATAAAGAAATCAGGCTAATTATTCCAAAAATTTAGGAAAAATATTGTTTGTTTAATACATTATATTCATTATAGAAAATTGCGACAATTAACTAGGACTAAGATGATCCGAATCTTAATTAGTTCATTATCAATTGAAACAATAATATATTAAATAATTCACAGTTGACTTTATATATATATTTATTCATTTATTTATTTTAGGACCACTATTATAACTAGATATTTTTAGTGGGTCCTATAACTATGGGAAAATGAGTGGTTATTATTTGTAGTTTTAAAATAAAAATTGAAGGGAGAATTATATATATATATGTGTATGTATGTATGTATGTATGTGTGTATTGTCTTGTTTTGTTTACCTTCTCCTTTCGTGCGGCCGAACTCTTCACTCAAGAATAAAAAATGTTTGTTACATTGTCCACCATCACTAGATGGGCTTGTGGTTTAAGTATTAACACTGAAAGGTGCCATATTAAAGCTTTTTAAACCATATGAATGTTTAAGCTTTTTTTTTTTTTTTTTTTTTTTTTTTTTTTAATTTTATTAACTGAAAAAGACTCAACGAAGGAAAATGAAATTTTTGTACCAAAAAAAGAAAGAAAATGAAATTTTTTGCCTAACATGATAACATTGGATTTCACATAATATATTAAGTTCCATTTTTTTTTTTTGAATGAATTGCATGAAACTTTCCTGAGATATGTCCAAAATCAAACGGAAACACATTTACTCTTTTGTTACACCAAACCCCCATCCCGTTAATCATTATTATTAAAATTAACTGCTGACCAACTATTTTAATTAGAATGACTAAAGTGCCCTTTTATAAATAAAATTAAAATAATAAATAATAAATTAAAAAATATATTGAAAGAAATATTTAACCAAAAAAAAAAAAAGTCATTTCCACCGTCCATCACAAGGATGGAAGGTGGTGATGAAAACAAAAATATTTAAAAGAAAAAGGGGAAAAATTAGTGGAAAAAAATATAATTAAAAATAAATTTTGATTGAAGATCTAGGTTGAAAACCCAGATCTTCAACTTGAAGATTTGGGTTTTCAACCCAGATCTTTCAAAAAAATGAAATATATATATTGAAGATTTGAGTTCGAAAACCTAAATCTTGAACTAGAAGATTTGGGCTTTGCCTAGATCTTCTTCCACTAGATTCAACTAGCCTCGACATCAAAATCATATTCAACAACAAATCATCAAATTTGCCACAACAACAACCCCAACTTCATGACCAGATTCACCAAATCAGCAACAACCACCCTAACTTAAACCTTTGCCAAAGACCCAAGCCAGAACCACCAGCTTTAACCATAACCCTAACCAGTGCAATGCTCTTCGTCTCTCTCTCTCTCTCTCTCTCAACACCTCTCTTTCTCTCTCTCTGTTTCAACTTTGGGTTCTTTAGTCACTTGGGTTCCTTCGAAGAAGGTGAACAAACTAGGCACTTGATTTTATTATTTCTTTTCAAAGAAAGTAGATTTTTCATATGGGTTGATGAACAGATGAAGGAGATAATATATTTAGAAAAAAAAAAATAAAAATGATGAAGAGGATTGCTAATAGTAGCTAATGTTGGTTTGATGGTTTGGTGATGATAGATGGTGTGAGGTTATAAGATGATGGTATGATGATAAATGAGTTCTAAAGTTGATGTTGGTCTAATGAAAACGATGGAAGATGAATTGTTTTTTGGTTTGATGGTTTGGTGATGATAGATGGTGTGAGGATAAGAGACAATGGTCTGATGATAAGTGAGTTTTAAAGTTGATGTTGGTCTGATGAAAACGATGGAAGATGATTTTTTTTTTTTTTTATTCAGGTTTCTTTTCAAATTGTTTTGTTTTTTATTATTATTTTTTTTATTCTTTTGGTCTCCACCATCTATCTCTAAGATGGATAGTGGAGATCTATTGTTTTTAACTTTAAGAAAGTTTTAAAAATTATTTAATTTATTTTTAATTTTTATTTTATATTTAATAATTTTTATTTTAATTTTATTTTATTTGTTGGCAAAATGATTACTTGACCAAAAATCTTGGTTAACCATTAAAGTTAACGGAAGCCAATTAACAACGTAGGGGTTTGATGTAATAAAAAGGTAAATATGTTTTCACTTATTTTTAGATAAATCTTATAGGGATGTTATGCAATTCATTTTTTTTTTTTTTTTTTTTTGAGATACATTAACTTCCAAAATTATCCCCGTAGAAGTCACATATTTCCAATTTGTCATAACCTATTACACTACATAACAAAATATAATAATTTAATTATAGATAATGTCATTTTATTTTTACGTTAAGATATTATTTTATAAATTCACTCCAACCTATGTAACAGTTTTAAAAACAAAACTTCAACACAGTGCTACATCATACCAGACTACCCCTTATCTCTCTCATCAACAAAATGGAGGACCTTGATAATATCTCTCTAATTGATAAAATAGCAATTAGATAATACTGCATATTTATATATATATGTATAATATTTTATAATCAGGTATACTTGATTTTAAAAAGTAAGAACCAACCAATTAAATTTATCTATTGCATTTGAATTAAATAGGAGAGAAAATGCAATGAATTAATTCGATTAGTTGATCTTTACTTTTTAAAATTAAGTATACTTGATTACAAAGCCCTATATATACACACACATAAAATTAGTACCTGCGGAAGCTGTGCTAGCAAGATCCTTTGAACTTCTTGTGTGTAAAACAAGCCTGGTTCGGTGATCAGGGTGCATGGCATAGAATTCTGAGATAGCCATAGAAACGCACTTTTCTGCTACTGCGCCCTCAGGTGAGTCTACATCCAAAACAGCTCCAATATGGACCAAGGACTTCATTTGTATACTCCTTGTATATGCTATGTTGCCGGCAATTTTCGATAGGACTTTCACATGAAAGAAAAGAAGGAAAAGAGGAAGACAGAAAAAGATTGGGTGCCTAAGGTTCCGGTTCAGCATGGCCAATAGGTTTGTAAGAGCAAGTGATACTTAATGTAATGTTGTAAAGATATTTATAGTATAAAATACAATATACGTTGAATTTTGATCTCTTAATTAATTAAGGAAGATAATCCATTTGTTCAATGTGAAATGTCAACCAAAATTTGAAGACAAATGGATGCTTCCAGGAAAGTGACTTAGAGTCAGCGGGGGACAACAAGGCAAATAGGTCTGGGATGAAAGAGAGAATGAGTTAATTCACAAAGGACTAAAAAATGCCACAGATTTGCAGCATTCGTTTGCAATTTGTGGTTTTCCTTCCCGAACTATAGTTTGCAAATAATTTTTAAAAATCCTCATTTCAGTACTTCTGTGCTAATTCGAGAACTAATTTTTTTTTTTTTTTTTAATTCCTACTCCCATTGTTTTCTCTTTCTTATTGTCTTAATAATTAAGAAAGGAAGATAATTGGTCGACGAAACCAGGGATTTATAGGTCAGGGCAGAAAAATAAACCATTCGTTCAAAGTTCACTGTCAACTATATTTTAAGAGAAATAAGGCTTCCTGGACAGTACTTAAAAAAGTCAGTAGGCGGCAAGAGGAACCTGGTGCAAGAAAACATGAACAAAATTGGCTGGCAGCTGTCTTAAGTCCTGACACAGGGGTCTTTTCCTGTGAATAATATTTTAGAAAATAGAATAATAAGAGATGTTTAGATATGATCATTGGGGTCGGATTTGGGAATGCTTAACCCCACCCCTAATAACAAAAGGCAGTTCATTTTTATTTTATTTTATTTTATTTTTATTATTATAAAGGATTATAAATAACAGTATAAGGATTATATATATATTGTTTGCATATATAGACTTCTTTTTTGATAATCCACTAGTCTTTTCCATTTTCTTATATATATATATATATGTATGTATGTATAACCGGTTTAATAATGTTATTGAAGTTGTATTGTAACTTAGAGCCTGATTTCCTAGGATTACATAAATAAAACAAATAAAAAATTTAGTTCAAACGCTAACTATCAAACTATAACCTAATACTTTAAACAATGGTTTGAATAAAAATTATTGTTTACAATTAAAATGGACTACAACAATATTAAAAATCAACAAAGTCAGCCTATTGTATATGGTACGCTCTTCACACCCACATCAATGAGATTTTGAATTTAAATTATATACTAACTCTTAGAGTTATTAAAATAAGAATAATGACTCTGAATATAAATTGTAAGAGAATGTATTATTAATAATTTATATTTTTAATTTAGGCTGAGTGATAATATGATAATTAATATGTTACTGTTTTACTGTTTGTCGCTAGAAAAACTTGAGGCTTCTACTGTTCCGAGTGACATACCTAGTGGACTTGTATCAATTATGTTGATGTCTTAATTAATTAAGGAAGATAGTTTTGGTTTGTTACAAGGGATTCATAGGTCTTGGAAGAAAAGATAATTCATTCGTTCAATGTGCACTGTCAACTAAAATTTTAAGATAAATGGATGCTTCTTGGAAAGTGACTTAGAGTCAGCAGGGGAATAAAATAGAGTAACTAGAGACGTTTAGATATGTTTAGTGGTGCAAAATTAGTGAGTTGTCCAACCTCAATTTCATCTGATTTTAATTGGTGTTTTAAAGTATTTAGTCAAATCAATTCGATAAAATGATTTTTGTTTTACTTGTGAGAGAAAGAATTTGAATTAGGAAGTCAAACTTTGCTAAGAGTTGAGATTAGCACTTACCAACTATATATATAACCACTTAATTGAGTAAATATTAAGTGAATTTATAAGTTGTATATATATATATATCACAAAGAAGGTAATTAAATATACTATCTAGTTGAAAAATTAATTAAGAATGGTTGTGTTGAAAAAAAAGTTATAACTACATTCATTATATAACGTGTTAATCTTAAATCTTAAATATTATAGTTTGATCATTTTCTATTAGCTTAAACGTTTATGTTTGATGATATCTACTATGGTATCAGAGCTTGAAGGTCTTCGGTTTAAATCATTTCTCCCTCATTTATCTATAATTTTTATTATACATGTTATAACAGTAAGAATGTATCTAATATCTGTCATTTGTCCATATGTACGTGATGAGGCATATCACGTGTCAACATTAAGTTTTAAATATTATCATATCAGTTTAAACTTTTGAGTTCGATGATAACTAACACATTATTTTATAAAAGAAAATTAATACTATAATAATCACCAAAAGGTGCTCTTATGGAGGACTTGGGGAAAGAAAATTTGAATTTGATATCTCAATGTTAAGAAAAGTGTGATTACCAACCTCACTATTATTGAGACCACAACTAAAACTACTTTAAAGGACATGAAAAATAACTAGAAGATTACATTAAGAGGAACAAAAATTTTTTGAGGCAGCGTAATTGGGAAAAAAAAAAAATCCTACTTCAAGTTCTTTCCAATGGTTTTAATTTGAAAGCAGTACTACAAAGAATTCATAAGTTTTAACTTTCTCATAGTTTATAATGTATTTTTATATTCTTAGTTTTGTTTATCAATTTTCAAATTTTTAGTAAGGTAATGGCAGTAAATATAAAAAGAAAAAAAAATGCTCACGAGCAAACGTTTTAAGTTTAAAAGTTAATTAGGGTTTGAAGAAATGAAAAGAAAAACAAAACAAAGAGTAAAGGATGAATAAATGATAATGAAGAAGAAGATGAGAAGAAAAAGTTGTCAGTTAGATGCATATAGGATTGTTTGGTATATTAAAGGGTGCGTAATGGATGCTTCTAACAAGTGGGTGGAAATATGGCAATAAGTAAAATAGTAAATTGAATGATGTGGACAATGTTCCAACTTTCGTGTACGTAATAAATTCAATTCTTTGTATAAACAAGTGGTTGGTTTGTGGATTGGATCATTGACTTAGACAATGGAGTCCAGAACAGTAATATAAACGAAAAGTCTAGGCATCAATATCATAAGAAGTCAAGAGATTCCAGACAAGAATCAGGATGTGGTTGATATATAGAAAAGGGTGAATTCTAAAACACCCCAACTTTTGTTTGAAAAAAGAAACCACCCCAATGTCTCGAAATTCACATTTTTCCACCACGCCGTTATACTTTCCATTTGAAAAAGTTATTGCCATTAGTGGGTTAAGGGTAAGATTGTAAATGGAGTCTTTAATTAAACATGACTCAATAAGAAAACAATAATAAATAAATATATATATAAGGAATATATGTATAATATTAAGATTAAAAAATTAAATAAAAAATTGAAAAACTTGAAAATTTTGTTGAAATCACAACCAGGCCCTCTCTCTCTATCTCTCTCTCTCTCCATCATCCTCTACCACCATCCCCTCTCACATCGATCTCCACTCTCTTCACTAAACACCACACTGACCCACTCTCTTTTGTCTCCTCTTCTTTACTCTTCTTTTTCTCTTTTTCTTCTTCTTGTTCATCTGGGTTCCATGAACCTAGACATCTGGGTTTGATTAGAATCTAGATTTTGGGTTTAATGATTTTTTGATGATTTTTTTGAACCCATATTTTTTTGATGATTTTTTTGAACCTAGATTTTTTTTGATGATTTTGTTTTCTTTTGTTTATGTTTGAAGATGTTTAGGTTTTTGCAGTGGACGATTGATTGATGATGTGTTTGGGTTATTGCAGATGATTGAAGATGTTAGATCTAGATGTGTTTGAAGATGATGTCTGGATATGTTTGATTGGAGGTTGATGGGTTTGATTGCTGATGAAGATGATGTTTGGTCTTTAGAATTTTGGAGGTGAAGATCCAATCTCCCCTATTTTTTTTTTTTAACTTTTAAAAAATTTTTTTTAATGATGTTCATCGTCTATCAAACATGATGGATGGTGGAAATAATTTTTTTGGAGAAAATTATTAATATTTTTTAATTTTTTAATTATTATTTATTTATTTTTTAAACTTCTGTCAAATTAATCTCTAGTTCCATTGGAGATTTAGTGAACAAATTATTTATTTTAATTTATTTTTAATTTTTTAAAATTAATCTCTACTATTCATTTTAAGATTGACGGTGGAGATCTGATAACAAATTTGTTATATATTTTTTCAAATTAATTTTCACCAGCTATTTTAAGATGGATAATGGAATCTGATAAATAAATTTTTTATTTAATTTATTTAATTAAGTTTAAATTAGGGCAAAGAAGTCATTTAGAACTCAAAGTCAACTTTTCAAACGGAAAATGCAACATCCAGGTGCAAAAATGCGAATTTCAAAACATTGGGGTGGGTATTTTTATTAGGTAAAGTTAGGGGAATTTTTGGAATTCACCCTATAGTAAAAAAAAAAAAAAAGGTATATTGACAAGTTATCTTTGTTACATGAATTTCGAAGAGTCACCTAATCTTATTTTAGTTATTGATTTATTTCTTTTAGTAATGATTAGTGGGGAGTTTCTATTACTGTTAAACTTTTTTCTTTTTTCCTTTTATATATATATACACACACACAACAATACACACTGAAATTAATTATATCAGTGGATTGAATGTGAGCTAATGATTAAGGATAATTAAGTATTGAATAAGTTAAATTAAATGAAAGTAAATCTAACGATTGATAATTAAAATACTGAAATTATAATATTAATACCAAATGAAGAGAAAATTATATATACATGTATATATATATTATCTAATAGGACAAACATATTTTAATAATATTAGTTTTAAATTAGTGGAACATTGATGCATTATTAAAACTTGCTATTTATTTTTTAATATTGCTTCAAATTTATGTTACAAAATTTATATATATTATCTAAAGGTTTGATTCAATCTATCTAGTGAATGCCTACATTGCTTCAAATTTATGTTACAAAATTTAATATTTAATCTTTTATTTTTTTCTCATAATTAATACTCTCCCCATTGGGTTGACACTCATCATTTTTCCTCTTTAGGTTTTTCTTATGAGAGCAGTGCTGGTTGTCTTCGATCGGTCTCTATTCTGAGTTTCTTTTTGTTTAGCATTTTCGATGGCTTTCATGAAGGATACAGTTGGTAAATGATCGTCCTTTACAATATCAAAAAAGGAAGACGATGTTATCGAAGTGGACGATTCATTAATGGCTAGTGAAGTGGAGAGTATGAAAAATTGTTTACTGGGTAAAATATTTACCAAAAGACATTTTGGTAGAGCCATTTTCGTTGATGTTATTAAGGATGCTTGGCGAGTTGAGAGGGGTTTAGATATTCAGTACATAGGGTAGGGTATCTTTATGTTTTTCTTCGGTCTTGACAAAGAAAAGCATATGGTATTGGAGATGGAGCCTAGGCGTTCAATAAAGCTTTGGTGGTACTCAAAGAGGTGGATGAACTAGACAGCCCTAGGGAAGCAGTTTTTTGTTATACCAACTTTTGGATTTAGGTCCATAATCTTCCTTTTTCAAACATGCAAAAGTCAGTGGGTTAGTTGTTTAGAGATCGAATAGGTTCATGTATTGATGTAGATGTCAATAAGAATAGTAGATGCTAGGGGGATTACATGCGAGTTCAGGTCCGAGTTGACATTACACGACCCTTTCGAAGGGGGGCTAAGATTCGGTTAGGTTTGAAGGGTTTTCAATACGAAAGACTGCCAGATTTTTGCTTCGCTTGTGGTGTGTTGGGGTATGGGGTGACAGAGTGTTTGACTGCTAATATGCAGAGAGGTGCAAATGGACAGTATCAATATGATGCTTATTTACACGTTGTTAGGACATGGAAGGCATGGTGGGCTGGGAGGAAAGGCGAAAAGGGTGATTCTTCTGATAGGGGACGAGGTGGAGGTCAAGAGGGGAGGATGGTGGTCTATTGGATAGATGGCAAGTTAGCTCATCGATGGAGATCTTTTTGGCTGGATCTCATGATTGGGAAGGACTGTTTAGGTAGGTTCTAGTCTCAACTAGGGGTGGCAATCCGGGTTGACAGGTTGGATTGGACATGACATGAACACGACCTGATAATTTTTGACACGACCTGAACACGACACGATAACAAAATGGGTTGAACCCCTTCAACGCGAACACAACACGATTCAGAATGGGTCGACATGAAAACGACTCGCTTAACCCGTTTATTTACGGGTTATTTATCAACCTGTTAACGACCCGTTAGTGATCTATTTAACCGACACGTTATTGACCCATTTAACCGACACGATTAATGACCTGTTTAGCTTACACATTTAATGACCTATTTATGACCCACTTAACGATAATTAATATATTTAAATTTCAATATAGATCTAATAAAAAAGAAAATTAAAATAAAAATACATAAGACCTAAAAAATACAATCATCCACAAATATAATAATCCATAAATACAATCCAAACCATGAAAATGCAAATGTTCACAAAGATGATTATAAAAACATCTTTGCAAATATAGTCCTTCATATTTAAAAAAAAGAACAACATAAAAAATATATCCGCAAATGTAGTCTTTTATAATAGAAATATAACATCAAGTATTGATTGTATCTACCGAACTAAACATGCCAAAAGATAATAATTAAATGTTAGCTAATTAATAAATTATACATTTATACATGTAACAAATATTTTATCAAAACCTATATATATATCTTAAAAAGCATATATATATATTTTTTTATATCTTCATAAGCAGCCTAAGAACAGTACATTGATTATTCTTCTAGTGGACATATATATCAACAATCATGCATATAAACAATCAGAACATTGACAGTAAGCAACAATCAGAATATTGACTGTAAGCAACAATCAAAACAATCAAGTATATGGTTGATTGATGAAGCTAATTAGTAGATCATGAAGCTAAAGAACTTAGACAGAGAAAAAATATATGATTTTCTATTATCATGGCCAACTGAATGATGGGACAAAACTGGTGGCGGTAAAAAACTTTCACATGCAACCACAGCACTGATGCAAAAGTGAATAAATTAAAAATATTAAGGAACCAATTTTTGATAGAGGACGGGACTTCAAGATGTTCCAATCTAATGAAAGACATAATGTCGGGAAAATTATACTCGATAGAAAACATCTCTTGATAGAGAAATAAATGAATGAAAAGCGAGAACAACAAGAACAAGAAAAATACAGAATTCTAAATAATGGGCAGAATCTAAACAAGGTAGCTTATTTGCCTTCTATATTTTGCCCCAAGGAGTGAATCTGACTTCACATTCTCTATGAAAATTGTTTTATTTTCACAACCGACACATAGATCAGTTGACAAGAATCACAAGATCTAAAGCTTAATGAGACGAATAAAATATCAAAAACCATGCTATAAAGCATACACCCCTCTACTATTGAAACAACATGTGTTTTTGTTAAACATTATTTTGGCAATATTTAAGCCATATTGATCAATTAGATGTTACCATGATTGTTGCTTTGACATGCTACTCAAAAAACAAATCCATATTGTTATCTTACAAGCACAATACCAGAAAACAATAAAACAAACCCACATTGATGTAAACGTTATTTAAAGATCACTAAAAAATAGGTGTGAATGTCCATTACCCTACATAAATTGATCTTTCCTTTTGTCAAGTCACATAAAGGCAATATTACCATAATATACTTCTTACAACAAAACACAAAATTATAATCCTCAACTCCAAAAGTACATTGGTTATAGATCATGAAGCTAAAGAACTTAGACAGCAAGTGTGCAAGAATGCAAATTGGCTACATACAGATCATGATGATCAATGGTTAAAAGGTTTGATGGAACTCACCTCACGACAAATTTGCTTCACTGATTTCTTAAAGGGAACAATCAAGTAAGCAACAATCAGAACATTGACTGTAAGCAACAATAAAAACAGTAAACAACAATCAAAACAATCAAGTAAGAAACAATCAAAACATTAATAGTAAACAATAATCAGAATATTGACTGTAAGCAACAATCAAAACAATCAACTATATGCATCATATTTCAAAAATCACCATGACTAAAATATCAGGACAGGAACATTGACTAAAATATCAAAAATTCAAAACAAAAAAAATCTACATACCCTTACTTAAGAAGACTGAAAACCTCCTAAAGATGATGATGATGCAACCGCGTCAGAGGTGAAGAAGGTGATGACGATGCGACAACCGGCGTCGCTAGCTGATAAAGGAGACGGAAGACCGCGTTGGAGATGCAGAAATGGTATGGGTGCAGCATGGCTAGATGACGAAGGAGATCGACGTGACTAGGTAACTACCGACGTAGAGTGGCAGCGACTGAAGAAGACAAGGCGGGAAGCAGATGCATGGCGAAAATGATCGATGTGGCTGCCAGTCCGTGCGGTCGTGCGAGCGATAGAGCCGTGAAGGTGGAGTGGACTTTAGAGGTAGGTTGGTGGAGGGGTGCGGCTGCTGTGGAGTGTCAAGAGTGTGTGGTGTGGAGTGGAGTGTGTGGACCATGTGGAGTAGAACTTAGGGTTTGAAGGGTAGGAATATATCGCCTTTAAAATTACATGAATGCCCTCTAACATCAAATTACTTTTTTATCCTCATTTAACGGGTCAACTTGTGAGACGATTAACATGACATGAACCCGACACGATTAGTTAACGGGTTAGACTGGTTGACCCATTAATTTACCCAACCCATTTATGTTTAACCCTAACCTGTAATAATCGTGTTGGTTTCGTGTCGACTCGTCGTGTCGGGTTCCAAATTACCACCCCTAGTCTCAATAATTTAGGAAGGGAAAAGGCAAGTCTTCAAAAGTCTTGGGTAAAAGATCTCTCGGGTGATTTTAATGTCGAAATTGAAGAGTTTGCTAAGGATAAGATCTCTGTGATTCGGGTAGAGGGAGAAACAAACCTTTAAAATCAACCAAAAATACAAGTAAGTGATCGTATCAGCTTCTTTCCATTTCAATTTATAAAAAAAGGGAGTAACAGTTTGCATGCCACAAACACATATGCCATGCAAAAGAGTATTGAAGCTATGCAAAAGAGTATTGAAGCCATGCATGGTTGTGTTGAGTTAGCGTAAGAAGTGGTAGGCCATGTGTTTGCTTCTAGTAATCATGTTTTAGGTGATGTTGGCCAAGCTAGTTCTCAATAGACTCATTCAAATAATATGAAGGGTGTTGGATTGCATGCCACATTATCGTGCAAAAAAAGAATTGAAGCCTTGCATGGTCATGTTGAGTTGGCAAAAGAAGGGGTGTACCATGTGTTTACCTTTGATAACCATGTATTAAGTGATGTTGACCAAGCTAGTCCTCGAAAGAATTATACAAATAATATGGAGTGTGCCAGTGTGGATAAAATAAATGGTCCAGAAAGCACTTATTGTGTGCATCAGGCCGCAAACACAAGTGAGGTATTTTTTACAGGTATGGTGTCCGCTTATTTACTTGTGTTTGCTTTTGGTTTTGGTCATGTGATTTCAAAGAAAAAGAGTTAGAAGAAAGTAGCTAAAGTAAGAGGTCCTTCTATTTAGACTAAGGGTAATTTTGAAGATGATTACAGTAAACGAAAAATGGGGATTGTGCTTGAAAAGAGAGTTGATAAGAAGATTTGTGATGAGCTTTCTAAAAAATCAACAATGGAGGATCAATAGAGGCTGCGGGGTAGTCCAGCTAGGAATTATAAGTCTCCTAATGTATAATGCTAGGGGATTGGGTAGCCCCGATACATTTATAAATTTTCGAAGTCTACTCTATCATACCTAAACTTCACTTGTCTTCGTTTTTGAAATCCATTTTTCGAGATGAAGAGCGAGTGATTTGAAAAGGAAAGCAAGCTTTTTGAATGGTTTTCATATGGATTCAATGGGATGTAGTAGAGGTTTAATGCTTTTTTGGAATGAGGATTAGATAGTTGATGTTAAGATTTTTTCTAGGCATCATATTGATGCTCTTGTGCTTACTTCTTCATATTTTAGATCTAGGTTTATAGGTATCTATGGTAAACCTAATCAGGCTTCTCGTAAGTTATTTTAAGAGTTCATCGTTCGATTGAAGCATCAATTTTGATCTATCTTGGATCTGCAGAGGCGATTTTAATGAGATTCTTTGCTTTAGTGAGAAGTTAGGGGGTTGACTCGAAATGCGGTTGATATGGAGATCTTTCGATGGACTCTAGAGGTTTGTAACTCAAAGGAATTAGGTTTTTCGGGTCCTAAGATCACTTGGGATAATAGAGGGGAGGGAAATGCAAACATTCAGAAGCAGTTAGATATATTTGTTACTTCTTCCAGATGGAGGAATTTATTTGGGGGAGCTAGAGTTTGTGTTCTCAATTTTTGGGGCTTGAATCACCGAGCTCTACACTGTTTATCAGAATCTCTTTCTGATAGTTCATGGAAAAAATAAGAAAATATTTTTCTTTGAACTGTTATGGGCAAAAGATTTAGATTTTGAAGATATTGTTCAACATTCTTAGGACTCTAGTTCTTTTGATAGGTCTTGTGTTTCTATGAATAGAACTTTATTAGCTTATATGTAGGGTTTACGAGTATGCATCAGTAGTAAATATGAAGTCATTCATAAGAAGCTTCAGTTAGTTCGAGAATAGTTAGAAAGAGTGTATATGAGGTATAGAGATATAGAAAATTGGGGAAGATTCACATATTAGAAGTAGAAAAATGACATCTTTTATTTTTGGAAGAGTAGTATTGGCAGTAATGTTCTAAAGCTGATTGGTTAGAGGTAGAGGACAAAAATACTTCTTTTTTCCATGCTAGAGCTTTGAGATAGAAGGGGAAAAATGAGATCATTGTGTTGGAAAATCATAAGGGTGTTTGGTGTGAGGATCCTTTCGACTTAGTGGATATTGTTGCAGATTATTTTGATGATATTTACAGGTCTTCGTAATTGAGCAATAAAGCTGTTCAGCGTGTGCTTGAGGTGGTGCCTCACAATGTCACATCTGAGATGGATAAACTTTTACTAGCTCCTTGTACAGTTGAGGATATTAAGCAGATGGTGTTTAGTTTGGGACCAATGAAAGCATCTAGACCAGATGGTTTTCATGCTTTGTTTTACCAGAAGTATTGGTCTATAATATAGAGGCAAATTACTAATTTATGTCAGGACGTTTTTAACGGAGAGTTGTCTAGCACTTAAATAAGACTAATATTGTCCTTCTTCCTATGATCCCTATGCCTTAAAAGATTTCATATTTTCGACCCATAAGTTTATGTAATGTTATTTACAAAATTATCACTAAAACTTTGGCTAATCACTTAAAGCTGGTGCTCCCATTGATAATCGATGAGTCTTAAAGTGCTTTTGTCTCAGGTCATCTTATTGGGGATAATGTTATTACTGCTTTTGGGCTTATGCACTCTATGAGAAAGAAAATAAAGGGTTAAAAGGGATGGTTGGTGCTTAAGCTTGATATGAGTAAAGCTTATGACAGATTTGAATGGTCTTTTTTAAGAGTAATAATATTGAAGATAGGGCTTGTTGAGCATTTTACTATGGTGGTGTATGATTGTACCAGTACTGCCCAATTTTCTGTTGTTTTAACTAGGGTTCCTCAAGACAAGATTGTTCTTCTCAAGGTTTAAGATAAGGTTGCACTTTTTTCTCCTTATTTATTCCTTTTATATGTAGAGGGC